>CM057455.1:1247790000-1249040000 GCA_016271365.2 Neoceratodus forsteri | reverse complement strand
AGCGATCCTTTTAGAAGAAACAACATTACTATGGTGAGGAATTTTTTCTTCAAACCACAGGAATCCTGCACTTTTGCTTAACAACAGCATAGTCCATAGCAGTACCTTGGGAGGCTGTATACAGAACCTATTTAGGCAAAAGGTTCTGCAAGATAGCAGTTCCAAAGCTGGTATCCATATGGCCAGACAATAGTGCTTTGTAAAAGCTTATACCATTTTCCATATAGCTGCCTTACAGATTTCCTGCAGGGGAATACCCCTCGATATTGCCACAGAGACAGAGGTGGCCCTTGTCAAGTGAGGCCTATAGGGGTCAGTTTACCAGTTTTGTAATAACAGAACTATATGCAGGAGACTATCCAACAAGAAATTGTTCTCTCGGGTGCTGACTTGCCTTTCCCCACTTCATCATAGGTAACAGATAATCACATGTTAATGGATCTGACCTCCTTTGTGTGGTCCAAGTAGTAGCTCAGTGCCCCCTTTTACATCCAGAAATTTGAGCTTTTGCTCTCCTGAGCTGGATTTTGCTGTGAAAAAGAAATCAGAAGGTCAGCTGACAGATTCAGATGGAATTCAGACATCACTTTTGAGAGGAGTTTTCTGTTTGTCCTTAGGACTACATTGTCCCTATGGAAGATTATGTAGTTAGGATCTGTGTGGAGGGCTTGTAGCTCACTCACCCTTCTGGCAGATGTCACTGTCACCAGGAAAACTGGTTTCCAGATGACACACTTCAATACAGCAGTGGCCATGGGCTCAAAAGGAGCCTCCATCAGCTGGGCAATGCACACATTCAGGTCCCAGGGAGGAACAGGGTCCTTTATTGGAGGATACAGAAGAGTAAGGCCCTTGTAAAACCTTTTGAAAATGGGTTGTCAGGCCACTGACCTGTCTTTGCCAGCTGGTAGGTAAACTGACACTGCTGCCAAATGAACCTTCAGGGTTGAGGGCTTTAAGCCCAAAGACAGGAGATGGGCTAGGTTGTAGTCATACAGGTTGTAATCAGACCTGGGCAGAGGGGATTGATCTGCACAAGACAATTATATAAACACAGACATTGCCTCACTCCCGAAGCACTTAAACTAGCAGTAGCCAGCTCAGCGCTCTCCGTAATAGATTATGGCTTCATAGTCTACAGCACTGCTTTGGATTCTGCCCTGAAAAGAGTTGCCACTGCCTTAAATAAGTCCTACCAACTAGTTTTGGGAGCCCCGCTGCTAGCACACACGTGTGACCTATACTCACATACAGGATGGTTGAACCATGACAATCACATCATATACCAAGCTTGTCTCCTGTCCAAGAAAGCCACACTTGGTCTTACTCTACCAGGTGTCTACTTTATGCTTCATCAAATAGCCCCGCCCAGGCTGACCAAAGGGCCGCTCAACACCCAATACAAAGTCCCCTACAGCCGCATGACCCAAGGGAAACAATCTTTTATGTACCACGTGCCTACATGGCTAAACTCACTCCCAGCTGACCTTCTATCTGAACCCAAATTAGGACCATTCAAGAAAAAACTCCATTCACGCTTATCGAGCCGCATGATATGCTCTTGCCCCTAGTATTTACTAGTCCCTGGTCTTGGGCACATATCCTACATTAGCAGTACCCTGGCCCTTCCTGTTTTGCATACCTACCCCTACCTCTACCCTACCACTGGATCTCTGCCTTGACCTCTCCCCCTCTGACAATGGGCTGCCTGGCACACCCAGCTCCCTGCACGGAATCCTGCCCATCCCCTTCCCTACTCCTCATGTTCTACCTAATCCTTTTGCCTGGCACTATGCCTCTTTCCACAATAACCTTCCCAAGAATGACTTACCACTACTCTAAATTATACCTATAACTACCCATTTGTCTGTATCTCAATCCGTCGGCCCTAATTACCAGTCTGTCAGATTGTTGATGTTATGCGTTATGATTTACCTACTGTATGTTGTTGCCTACTGTATGTTGTTGACTACTTGCCTTTGTAATCCTTAATTCAATTCTTAGTGTATTTTCTCCCTCCTGACGTGGAACCTTTGTAAATGAGCTGCTAGCTCAAAGTTTGTAATCTGAGACTTGAGTAAATAAATAGTAGTACACTAAAAAGGTTATCTTTTGCACTTTGAAGCATATGTTTCTTTGTTGCTGGTTTCTGAGTCACCTTCAGCACTTTCATTTCTCTCTCAGAGAGGTTTAACTCAGAGAACTCTAGCTCTCCAAGAACCATGCTGTCAGACACAGAGTTCTCAGATTAGAAAATGTAATCATGCTACAGTGCAGTGTTAACAGATTGTACCTCAGGGACGGTTTAATTGGTGGTCTGTTGGAATGGGACAGAAGCATGGAATATCAAGTCTCTGGAAGTATGAGGATCATTGTTGCAGACTCCCTTCTCAGTTTTACTGAGCACTGAGTACTGAGCAGTTCTACTCAGCACTGTATGTGAGGGATGGGCTTAAGGCTACATTACTAGATGACATTAGGAATGAGGGTGGAAACACTGTGGGTACAGCTGAGGTCTCCAGCGGGAAAAAGGTATACATACAGCTGGTATACAGGCCCCCCAGCCAAGGTGGGCACAGAGATGAGAAGTTCCTTTAAGAATTAAAGAGGTGACAGGGAAAGGAGATACAGTGGTGTTAGGAGACCTGAACCTGCCAGATGTTGATTGGAGCATTCCAATAGCTGGGTTAGGAAAAAGTCAATCCATGGTGGATGGCCTTCAGGATCGCCTCCTTACACAAATGGTAGACAAGCTAGCTAGACAGGGCACCATATTGGATGTTATCCTCACCAACTCGGATCTAGTTAGTGCAGTCAGAGTTGGGGAACCTCTGTTAAACAGTGACCATAACTCTATCCGGTTTGACCTGTCTGCCAAGGGGTATAAAATCTCATTCCAGAACAGAAGTCCTGAATTTTAGGAAGGCAAACTTTGGAAAAATGGGACAGGACAGTTAATCAGGGAAAGACTAGGGGATCCATGATCAGCTGGAAGTGGAAACTATTTGGGGGCAGATCAAACAAGTCATCTCAAAGGCTACAAGGTCGTGGCTAAGGTTAGTAACTAAGAAGAATAGGCATAGACCAATATGGTTTATGAATCAAGTCAGTTCAGTGTTAAAAGCCAAGAAAAATGCTTTTCTCAACTTCAAAAGGCAGGTGGGTGACCACAGCTGGGAAGATAATGATCAGAAGAATGAGAGGCTAAGAAGGGGGTAAAACAGGTGAAAATGGTGGCAGAGCAGCGTATAGCAGAATGGGTCAAGATGGGCAATAAACAGTTCTTTCAGTACACTGAGGAAAAAAGAAAGAAAGGAGGGGGATGGTCAAGCTAAAGGATGGGGACAAGATAGTGGAGGATGATAGGCAAAAAGCAGCAATCTTGAACAAATTCTTCTGATCAGTGTTCACCAAGGAACACTTATGCAGCCCGTGATGCTTTGCATTGTGGGGGCATGTGTGATTTTGTATTACTTAGGACCAATGCCAGAAAGCAGTATTAGGGCAGTAGACAAGGGGGTCTCACATATGGAAATGGCAGCTATCTCCACCACTAGGGTCAAGGAGGAACTAGAATGCATAAAGCAGGACATATCACCTGGTCCGGACAGGACCCATTCAAGGGTACTGAAGGAGCTGGCGGGGGTGCTGGAGAACCCCCTGGTTCATTTGTTCAGCAGATTGCTTCAGACGGGTGTCGTGCTGGAGGACTGGAGGTGGGCAGATGTGGTGCCACTTCTCAAGGGTGGAAGCAGGGAGGAAGCTGGAAATTAACAGACTGGTCAGTCTCATGTCAGTGGTGGGAAAATTAATGGAAGCCTTAATTAAGCAGGATCTGGTGGAATAGCTAGACAAAAATGGTTTCCAGGATGTCAGGCAGGACAGGGTCATATCAAGAAGGTCATGTCAGACTAACCTGACTTCATTCTTTGACTGGGAAACTAGGGAAGTGGACAATGGACATCTGGTAGATCTCCTTTATTTTGACTTCAGCAAGGCCTTTTATTCTGTACCACACACCTTCCTGCTCAGGAAGCTAGAGGATCTGGGCACAGCAAGGTGCACTGTTAGATGGGTGGGTAACTAGTTGAAAGGCAGGAAGTAGAGGGTTATCATCAATGGGGAGAACGCGGAGGAAGGGGATGTCACTAGCGGTGTACCACAGGGCTCTGTCCTGGGTTCACTATTAACGTGTTCATCTGCGACATCGGGGTTGGCATTAATAGCAATTTAGTCCTCTTCATGGATGACACAAAACTAGGTGGGAGGGTGGATACTGAGGATGCAGTCAAGAGCCTGCAAAAAGATCTGCACAGTCTGGAAAAATGGACTAGCATCTGGCAGCTAAAATTTAACACCAAGAAGTGTAAGGTGATGCACCTGGGTAAAAAGAACCCTAGAACTATGTATTGGCTGAATGGAATCAGACTCAGTGTTTCTCAGGAAGAGAGAGACCCAGGAGTCATCATCTGTGACACTCTAAAGCAGTTGAGGCAATGCACCACAGCTTTCAGTAAGGCCAGCAAAATGTTAGGATCATAGGGAGAGGGTTTGACAGCAGAAGCAGGGAGGTAATTCTGCCACTGTACAGATCCCTGGTCTGGCCACACCTGGAGTATTGTGTCCAGTTTTGAAACCCTCACCTAAGAAAGGACATAAACAGATGGGAAACGGTTCAGAGGAGGGTGACAAAGATGATCCAGGGCCTGCTTGAGCTTCCTTATGAGGAATGCTTAGGTGAGCTGAACATGTTCCCTCTGAAGACTAGGAGGGACAGGAGGGATATGATAGAGAACTTCAAATTCCTGAATGGAATAAACAGGGTTCCCTACCCTGATCTGTTCAACAAGGCTCCCTACTCCAAAACTAGGGAGCATGAGTAGAAGCTGAGGGGGGGCTTCAAAAAAGATCTCAGGAAACACTTCTTCACTGAAAGAGTGGTGGAGCCTTGGAATAGGTTGCCTGATGACTTGGTTGGGAAAAAGACGATGGCAGCATTCAAACTGGGCTGGGACAAATGGAACAATGGATTAAAAGCCAAGGGGAAGGTACGTGATGACGATTGGGGGGGCTAGGTAATTTGACAAGTAATGGTCTTAAGAATTTCTGGGCAGACTTGATGGACCTTGTGTCTCCCTCTGCCATCAACTTTCTATCTTTCTATGTTTCTGTGTTTCTTTTATTAGTACTCTCAACAAAAGTGGAAATGTGAGGAAGGCATACAGAAACTTCCCTGGCCAGTTGAGGACTAGAGCATATTCTGGGGCTGAACCCACCAATGGGAGTCTGCAACAAAACAGTGGGAGATGGTTGTTTTCCTAGGAAGCAAACAGATCTGTACCCCACTCTCCGAATACTGTTGCCTGCACCTCCTGGTTCAAGGTCCATTCATGATTTCCCTGTCTGATCCTGCTTAGGGAGTCTACCAGCACATTGTCCTTCCCTGATAGGTGTACTGTAGAAAGCTGAACTTCTGGGATGTGGGCTATGTTCCAGATCTTCAGTGCCTCTGTGTACAACTTTGAAGATCGTGTTCCTTCCTGTTTATGTAATACATTGTTGTGGTATTGTCTGTTCTGATCTGGACAGACTGACATCTAATCTGGGAGGAGAAATCCTGTATTGCCAGATACACTGCCCTGAGTTCCAGGAAATGTATGTGCTCCTGAGTCTCCTGTGTACTCCAAGTGCCACTTACAGTAAGATCCTCCAGGTGGGATCCCCCAGCCTAGAAGGGAGGCATCTGTGGTGAATATAGCTGTAGAGGATTGCTGAAGGAAGAGAATTCCCTCTCTGAGGTTGCATTATTCCTTCCACCACTCCAGTGCCCTTAGCAGGTTTTTTGTTACAGGCACCAGTTTGGACAGTGGACTCCACCTCTGACACCAGTGGTCCTCTAGGTGATACTGGATATCTTTCATTTGGAATCTGGTCTCCCTCATACCACTGCAGTGGACCAGGCCATGTGCCCCAGTAACTGCAGGAGATCCCTTGCAGGTCTTGGCTGACCTGCCTTGAACGATTCTGCAGTTAAATTCAGATTTGCTACCCTTGCTTGAAGAAGAAATGCCTTCCCTTGCAGGGTATCCAGCTCTGCACAGATAAAGTCCAGAACCTGAACTGGTTCTGTTTGGGGTTTTTGAAGGTTTATGAGGAAGCCATGCCCTCTATTGTGTTTTATGTCAGCAGTATGAAGCACTTAGCTTCCTGCTGTGTTTTTCCTGAGACAAGCCAATTGTCTAGTTAGGGAAAAACCACTACCCACTTGCCTTCTCAAATGTACTGCCACCACAGATAGGCATTTGGTAAACACACTTGGAGCTCATGTGGGGCTAAAGGTAAGGGCTGTGAACTGATATTGGCAGTTTCCTAGCCTGAACATGATGTACTTTCTGTGACTGGGCCTGATTGGTATGAGAAAGTAAGCATCTTTCAGATCTGGTGACCCCAGCCTTTCTCTGATTTGTAGGGATGGACAGTGTTACCATCTTGAATTTTTCCTTCTTTAAGTGTTTGTTCAGCTATCTCAAATCTAAAATGGGTTACCACTCTCCATTTTTCTTGCAGGTCAGGAAGAATCTGAAATAAAGTTGTAGACCTGGACACCCCATATACCCCCATGCATGCTATTACAATAACTCCTCGCTGTAACGAACCTCATTACAGAGAATTCTCGGCTATGGCAAATGGCCTGTTTGGCTCCAGAGTATCATGTTCTGTTTGGCAAGGCAAATGGTAATAATGCTAAAACAGACTGCAAGATGCTCCATGCTGCATAGCATGAATGGGACCACAACAGCTCTCGTGATGCAGAAACTTTAACTGGATCCACAGTAAAATACAGTAAGTATGTGACCCAGGAAACAGCAATAATAATGTAAAGAAGCCACTGACATATAGCACTTGAGAGAATGCATGCGGTGTTTGGCAAAGCAAATGGCAATTATGCTAAAACAGACTCTAAGATGCCTCATACTGCATAACATGAATGGGGTCAGAGCGCCTCTCATGATGCAGAGACTTTAACTGGGTCCACAGTAAAATACAGTAAGTATGTGACCCAGAAAACAGATAATGTAAAGAAGCCACTGACATACAGCATTTGAGAGAATGCAGGGATCACTTTGCTCACACCAAAAGCACAGTGGGTGCCACCAAAACTAGAACAAATGGGCAAAAAAAAACAAATCACAAAATCACGTACTCCGAGTACGAAAACAAAAAATGCTTGTGGCTGCAAAGTTATTTTATTTAAACTAAATGCTGGCATAAGTTACCTGAACTGGTAACACTTAAAAACCCGGCACCAAGGACAAAGCTCACTAATCACACTCAGAAAATACAGTACATTCTGAAGCACTTAGATCAGTATGCCCGCTTCCTCCCGTACGATCCTGTAAAATGAAGTGGTTACAGTACAATAAAAAACACAAAAGTTTAACCAAGCACAAGACCACACAAAATACACTCAGTCACTCAGTCCTGAACCACTTAGCTCTGCAAACCCGCTTCACCCATTTCACCCAGTATGTAAGGACAGACAAGACGTAATGGGGGATAGGCCGGGAAGAGGGGATGAAGGGAGGGAATTGGGTGGGGGGCAGCTGCAAGAGTATTAGACTGCAAGCTGCACACTCAGACAGACTCCATAGACCTATGGGCCTTTTTCTGATGGTGATTTTGTATGTTCATATGTATGTACGTATGTCTGGTACACTTTGCACCCAAGATTGCCCCATGAAATGAAGTTTGTAAAAATTAAAAAAAGTTTCACCAACACATAAACACACTACAGTCAACCATATGTCCCATATTACCTTCCCGTAAGCAACTCTGCACACCTCTGTCTGCATCCCATATTAGCCACTGCAGTTAATTGAGTTAACCGAGCATCCCTCACTAATACAAACAGGGAGCAATAACGAACGGCAGGCATGGCTCCGAACCCATTCGTTATAATGAGGTGTTACTGTACATACATTATCACAGCATAAGGTACATCTGTATTTACTTACACTTGTTATTATGTGCTTAGAAACTGTTATCCAGCATGATTATTTTGGTAGTGCTTGTGCGCAGCCTACAGTTTTTAGCCACACTGCAATGATCAACATATTTTATGAATCGCTGTATGGTTACCCAAAAAGTAGCTTTAGTCAGCTTACTCTTATCAGTGTGTATGTGCAGAACAAGAAATGACCTAACTATTTAAGGTGCTAACTGCCCACCACTGTCCACCAATAGAATTGTATTTCACTCTTCTGCTTTTTCAGTAAAAGCCCATTACCTAGTAATGCACTTTCCTATCTATAGTATAAGAATGTCTGTAAGATTGTTTTCCACTGAGTTTGCATGATGACATTGCAGTTTTCTACATGTTTTGGAATAAACTTTTCCTGTGATGTCTGAGCTTCTGTGTTGTGTTTTTCCAACAGGTCTAGAATCCTGCTAGCTAACAAAGTGGCAACTGGGCAAAATCTGTTTGAACTGAACCGAACCAGTACACCAATAGGTATACAGAAGAACAGGATAAGGATCACGCAGTTGTTCGAACCTATGCCCCTCGTTTGCTCTACCGGAAGGCCACTAGGGACCCAGAATCCAGAATGGGATTGGGATCACACAGGTATCCGAATCTACATCCCTCATTTAACTTGCAGCATTGGCCCAGTAGGACTTCCATACAAGAGCATGTGGCTAACTGTTGGGGTTGAGGTAAACCGCTACATCTCAGACTCTCAGTTAGTGCAGTAAAGGGGAACCTCCAGCAAAGGCCATTAATATTGAGCTCAAATTAGACATCTTAAACTTTCTGACCTCCCATGGAGGTTGGAGTGATTTCATGCTGGACGCAAAATCGCAGACTAATCCTGTACAATATGTTGACAAGCTGTACATGGATTTAACGTCTGCAGCAAAGAAACATGACCAAAAAGGTGTTATGGTTGCCACCCTGTATGCCTTATTCCAAGCAATGGACTCTGAAGTCCTGGCTCTGAGGAAAGAGTTAGGATCTAAATCCAGGGAAGCGGGTGAGCAACAAAAAGATTTGAAATGAGAAGTTGAAAAGCTTAGGAATGAGACTCAGAATGAACTTGAAACTCTGGTACAGTAAAAAGACAAGGAAATTGTTAGGTTGAAGGAAGACAATGAGAGGTTGTTGCAGGATAAGGAGCATGTGTTACAGTTGAATGATTTGGTAACAAGTATGAATTATTTGTTGTGGAGTGAGTATGAATAGTAGGACCAAGAGTTTGAGATATGTCAGAATGCATTGAAAAAGGAGGAGCTTAGGGAAAATCACGATGTGAGCGCCGCATACAGAGTTTTGCAGGATCATGTTACTAACAGTCAGTTTAAAGGCAGTGTGAACCATTCTATGCATAGAATAAGGTGTCGAAGCTACATCAGCAGTTGGCAATATTGAGAGGTCACGTGAAAGCTGTGCCACATCCCCCCTCCCATCGCGTTGTCGTCATCAGAGGATGATGACAATCATGACAATCATGCCCCTTGGGACTCCGGAGGGTTGAGACCTCACCCACCAGTGGCCGCATTGCATAAAAAAGATAAGGAAGAGGTGGAAAGCCTGATTCAGAAGGCAATCTCAAAAGCTGGAATCCCTGATGCTTAGACCAAAGGGCTGAAACAAGCAGTCAGCGATACACTGAAGAAGGAGTTGGAGAAACAGATCCTCCTTCAGGGCACGGCTAATGCCATGACCAAGGTGGTTGCCAAGATCATTGTCAGGAAAGCACTGGGCCCTGCAATCTGTGCAAGCGATCCAGAACATTGCAAACAAAATAGGCCACATGGGCCCGGGCAACAATGTTAGCTGCCACTTGGAGAATGTGAACAACCACTACCAAATGCTCAGCCTCGTGACTGAGTACCAAGTACAGGTTTTAAATTAAACCATGAATGCCACATTGTGGGTGAAGTTGCCGGAAGACATATGTAATGATGTCAGAGCCCCTTTTGACAGAATCATGGCTCACATCTTGGCAACACACAAACCCAACATGGTCAGCAGAATGCTAGGAACACAGGTGAAGCAGCATGTCAAAGAAACCCCAGCCCAATACAAGAGCTGCTTGTGGCTTGCATACAGCACTGGCAAAGGCATGGCTGGTGAGTATCCGGACGAGGACTCAAGTGAGTACAAATGCTTGTTCCTGAAAAACCTCCAGCCACTCGTCCATGGAAGCCACCACATTTCCTAAATGGGAAGGTCTCCACTAGATCATGGCATGGGTGGAGCATGTGTACCAGGTCCACTCAAGGGACCTCGGGTCGGGCTCAAAGACCAAGGTAGCCTCAGTACAAAGCATCACTGATTCCTCCACTCAGTACATGGTAGAAGGGAGATCAAAAGCCCCCAACAAGACTAATCCTCCTACCAAAAGCAGGGAAGATACACCAACAAACAGAGATATTGACCAAAGTTAAACCAGTCGGACACAAAGGGGAATAACAGACGGAAACAGCTGTCTGGACCCTTGTACAAAGATTTATTGGCCAAAGTCAATCAGCTTCGAGAATATAAATCCAAGATTGAGTCAATTACATCACAGCCTGTGACAGTCATGGTGGCCATTCCTCTGCTCTTCCTATGGAGCATGATGCTGATGGGGGCAAGCAGTCAGAGTCCCTGTATGCCGAAGCATGGAAAATGATTTGTGACATAGACCCCAAGCTCTACGACACCTTGCAAGAACAAAACAGATCAGACTGATGGTGTCAGGCCCTGGTTTGAATTCTCACTTCTCTAGTTACTGATGATTCTGGATGCCCATGTGTATAAGTGCTGGTTGGGGACTGACAGCTTGAACTACTTCTGGACACAGGTGTCGCTGTTTCAGTGTTAAAGCAGGATGATCCCGAGCACTCTCACTGGTTGATGGGGAAGGCCACTTCTGCCCAGCCCTTCAAGGAGACCGTAGTCACAACCTACAGATCTAAACCAGTACCTTGGAAGTGAAACATCGTTTTGACTTCATGATTCTCCGTCATCATCAAAGCATCCTGTGGATAGATTTTCTCTCTTGATATGGGTGCGTGGTGGACCAAGTCAATAGGCTATTACTCCAAGTACCTGGCCTTGGCCACCTGCTCCTTATTTCTGACTCATATGTTGTAGCAGCAGTGAAGGCCAATGATGTGGAATATTACATCTTTCTCATGTTCCATCAATTCTCTCCTTTCTCAATTGAGGCCTGTTTTGGAAAAGCACCAGGATGCTTTTGCCAAAAACAAACATGACTGTGGCAGAATGAACACCCTCACATGGATCACTGGTGGAGACCCACCATGCCAGATAGTACCCTTTTCTAACAGAGGCGATCCCCTCTCTCAGGGCCGCAATAGATTTACTTTTGAAATAAGAGGTGAAATAAGGCACTGTGTCTCCACAATCACCTCTCCAATTTGGCCTATGAAAAAGCCCAAACACAGCTGAAGATTGACCATTGACTACAGCAAGCTAAACCAAGTCACCCCAAGTTGTGCAGCTATCGTGGCATCTGCCCCAGATGTGCTCAAGCTCCTAAAACCTCACCACAAATGGTTCAGCACCCTGGACATTTCCATTAGTTTCTGATCATTGCCATTGGCCCCTGAGAGCCAATACAAGTTTGTCTTTTCCTTTGAAGGATGTCAGTATACGTGGAACCTGCCTCCTACAGGGTTTTCACAATAGCCTCTCCCTTTTTCATATCCACATGAGGGATGCCATACAGTGGAGCTCACCAAGATGAATCCCAATTCTGCAGCATTCTGCAGTAGAGTTACTGCTGGAAACAAGGCAAATACAATGGGAGTCGATCATTTTTGTCATACAGGAAACTGTGACACTGCGCTTCATCTTAGTGAGCTTCACTGTATATAGCTTTTCTCCCCCTGAATGCCTCTTGCAGTATGTGGATGATCTTCTCTTGGCCACAGCAGGCTTAGAGAAACATTTATGGCTCCTAGAAGAGCTCCTTGCACTCCTACATCAGGCAGGCCTCAAGTGCAACCTTGCAAAGGTACAGCTTTGTTCCAAGAAGTTTCCTTTATGGGACTGCATATTACCGCAGAAGGGAGGAGCCTTGTCTTGGACAAGGTCCATGGCTTTCAAGATTTGTCCCTGCCTACTACTGTCTCCACTCCTAGGTGCTTCCTGGGCATGGTCAATTACTCCTGAGGCTTTATCTGTGATTTTGCACAAAAGGCAGCACCCCTGTATGAACTACTGAAAAAGGAAGTTCCCTGGTCATAGGGACCAGAACATACAGCTGCTGTTACTTCCCTGAAACAGACCTTGGCCTCAGCCCCAGCTCTGGTCAATCCCAACCCAGAGATACCATCCATTTGGAAACCATCACCTCTGACACTGCAATGTCTGCAGTACTGGCACATCAGGTAAATGGAAAACTCAGGCCCATTTCCTATGCCTCCCAGGTTCTGTTCCCAGTGGAACAGAAGTACTCTCTTTGTGAGAGGAATCTCCTTGACACATTCCAGGCTGTTAAGTATTTCACCTACATCATAGGGTTCTCTCCCATTGTGCTGCACACCAGCCACACCCCCACCAATTTTCTGCTATGAGACTGAATCAAAGATGGTAATGTCTTGAGCACCAGACTTACCCACTGGTTCTCCTCCTACAGGACTGAGACATCACTGTACACCCCACAAAAATGCCATCTATTCTGTCACATGGATTGCTGAACCAAGGAGCCCCCCATGAATGTGGCTTATAGCCACCCACTCTATCAGATCTAGGCCCTTTTCTACCCACTGCAAAAACCACCTTAGCAGATTCTGCCTTCTGCCTTCTGCCATATCTTTATGGATGGCTCCTCCTCCTATCAAGAGGGAGAACAAGTGGCTGGGTTTGGGGTCCTATTCCTCTGTTCAGGAGGTGACACCTTTGAGGTATCCAGCCAGTGTACTATTTGATCCTCACAGTATGCAGAATTGGCAGCCATTGGCTGTGCCTTGGAGATTATCCAGGACAGAGAGGAGGAGGAAGATATCATCATTTTCTCTGACACATCTTGAGCATGTAACTCTCTCACAAAATTTCTCCCTTTTTGGAAGACCCATGACTATGCTTCCTCAGAAGTAACTCCAGTTAAATACAGAGACCTATTTAGGTACATTGACAACCTAGCTGAGCGCTTTACTGTATCTTCAGGCTTTACACACACAAGGTTAAAGCCATTCCAAGACTGAGCCATATCATGAGTACAATGATCGAGCAGACACCTTGGCCAAGGCAGGAGCTCGAGGGCAGGAGATATGGGTAATGCAACCCCAAACTGAGGCCCACCCAGTGACTGTACAGAAGAGGACCTGAGTGGTCCCACTAGATCTGGTTACAGTACAAGTGGCAGATCCTGAGATAAAAGAGGTATATGAGTAGCCCTCTAAGGAGACAGAAAAGGAAATGTCTGTGGGTAACCCCTTCAACAGACATTATGAAAATCTCCTGCTCTCTGCAGACTAGAAGTTGGTGCTATACCAATCTGGTGACACAAAACTATAGGTAGTCCCCAAGGAGCTCCGATCAGAATTCATCTACCAGGTACATGATACACTCACAGGTGGACACCGGGGGTCGACAAAACCCTGTAGAGACTGAAAACTGTGGGTTGGTGGCCTGGCTAGCCAACAGATGTACAGCATTATGTGGACAACTGCATCACCTGTGCCCAGAATAGTCCTATTCTTGGTAAGAAAAATGCTAAACTACACCCGTAGAGGCAATCCAGTCCTTGGAATTCATTACAGATTGATTTTATTGGTCCTTTACCCAAGACTAGTAAAAACAAGAAGTATGCACCTGTGATCACAGACCTCTTCTTAAACAGTGTGGAAGCTTTTCCATGCAAAACAAATACCATGAAAGCCACAGCTAAGATCCTGGTACATACAAGCATATGAAGAAGGCAGCAGAAGAAGGCCATTTGGTATATCTAGTCTGCTCATATTGCAAGGTCCACAGCTTGAGCTACTGTCTCTGCCCTCCTTCCCCCCTCCTCCCATCCTCCCTACCCATGATCCTTACCTTCCCCATGCTTATTCCAGCCTCTCTTAAAGCTGCCCACTGTCTTCAACAAGATCACCTCTTCTGGCAGCGCATTCCAAGTGTCCATCACCCTCTCTGTGAAGAAGTGCTTCCTGACCTTCCTCCTAAACCTCCCACCCTCCATCTTAAGACTGTTCCCCTTCATGTTATGGTTGCCACTCAGCTTAAAGAGACTCTCCTTGTCAACCTTGTTTATCCCTTTTAAGTACTTGAAGGTCCCAATCATGTCCCCTCTCTCTCTCCTGTCTTCCAGGGAGTACATGTTCAGTGCCCTCAACCTCTCCTCAAATGCCTTACCCTGCTGACCTCTACCATCTTTGCAGCCCTCATCTGGACCTTCTCCAGCAGGTTAATGTCATTTTTGAGGTGTGGGCACCAGTACTGAACTCCATACTCTAGATGAGGCCTTACCAGAACAGATATTTACCAGATGGGGTCTACCTCTCAAGGTAGACTCCGACAAGGGGACAAGCTTCACAAGGGAACTGATGCAGGAATGTTTGGAGTTGTCAGGAGTCAGACAAAGGTTCCACATAGCTTACCATCCTCAGTCTTCTGGACAAGTAGAGAGGGCCAACGGACAGATTAAGTTGATGTCCTGTAAGTTTGCAAATGAAAATGCCAACAATTGGGACACTCAGCTGCCCTTACTCCTAATGACAATCAGAGCTACCCCTGCTGCAGCAACCCAGTGCACATCCTTTGAGGTGATGACATGCTGGCAGATGAGACTGCTGGAACATTTGTAGATAGACCTTAGCACCCCAGCCATGGATAGAATGTCGGCTAACACTTATGTCAAACAACTGAAGGACAACTTAGTACAAACCCATTGCTTTGCTACTCAAAATTTAGGCAAGGCCCAGCAAAGGTCCAAAATATACTTTGACAAAGATATCAAAGAAGTTGATTGGCAGGTGGGCGATCGAGTTATGGTACTGAAATTTGCCACACCAGCCCACACTCTGATGACCAAATGGGCTGGTGCCTATAACATTGTGAACAAATTGAGACCTGTTGTTTACCAGGTGTGATCAACAGACCACCTGAAATCCCCGGACAAGTGGTACCATGCCAACAGTAAAAGGAGGGGACAAGGCTTTTTATAGATACATTAGTGAAAGGAGAAGGTCCAGAGGGGGTATTGCTAAGATCAAAGGGGATAAAGGGGAGTGTGTGGAGGAGGACCAAGGAAAAGCATCTATCCTAAATAGATACTTCTGCTCAGTATTTACTGAGGAGAACGTAGGGCAGGGCCCACAGCTCAGCACCATGGACACAGGGGGGAGGGAGGTGTGCACAAGTCCCTTCACAAAAGAAAAGGTCCTACAAGAGATCGCCAAGCTCAGGGTGGACAAGACAATAGGACCTGATGGCATATATTCCATGGTACTAAAGGAGCTAAGTGTGGAACTAGCAGAGCCATTATCAGAACTGTTTAGTGAGTCTCTGAGCACAGGAGAGGTCCCAGAAGACTGGAGAAGGGCTCATGTGATCCCATGCCACAAGAGTGGCAGCAGGGAGGAGGCAGGGAACTACAGACCAGTCAGTCCTACCTCAGCAGTGGGCAAGATTATGGAGGCACTCCTTAAGGAAAGGATAGTGCAACACCTGGAATCCATAGGAGCACAGGATCTAAGACAACATGGGTTTACAAAAGGAAGATCCTATCAAACTAATCTCATAGATTTCTTTGACTGGGTAACCAGAGTAGCGGACCAAGGGAGTGTAGCTGATATCGCCTACCTTGACTTCAGCAAAGCTTTTGATACTGTTCCAGATAGAAGATTGATTAATAAGGACTGCTGTGTGACTGGACTTCTCTGCTGGGACTAAAGTAGAAGAACTTTTGTACTTGGACCTTTAATTTAGGGTAAAAAAAAAACTAACATACAAAACAAAAAAAAAGTGTGTGTTTGTCTGGGTTAACTGAACTGAATGGGTATCTGAACAGTTATCTAAGTGTAAATTTCATGTGATTGAGAGGACTTAACTGCTGGGAGGTTTAAATTACTTGTAGAAAGATCTAGTAAGTAGGGGGAGTGGCTTAGCTAGAAGGAAGCTACATTTAAAGACTGCCTTAGAAAGATTCTGCTAATAGCTTGGCAGAAGACACCAGGAGAAAGGACTGCTGTGTGACTGGACTTCTCTGCTGGGACTATATTGCCCTCCTTCCCTCCCTCCAGCCCCCACCCAAAGCTAGTTCTATTTTTATAGGCACAGGATTTGACTGACAACAGGAACTTCCTGTTTGGGAGCAGGAAGTGAGTGATCATAGAACCACCAAAGACCCACCATCCTAGAAGGGCAAGAGTAGCTCTCCAGCCCCCTCTAGCTGCTGGAGGTCTGCCTCTGAGCAAGTAAGTGGTCTACTGAGAAATATAGGATATTCTTGTCTCAGAACAGGATAATCAGGAGCTTAAAGGGCACACAGGCCGAAAGTAAGGAGAGAGAGAAAAAAAAACAGAGGAAAGAGTAAGGATTGCAAACAGTTAAGGGGCCAGAAATAAGACATGATTGGAGTGGTGCAGTGCAGTGGCTGTGGAGCAGCAGTCTTCTGGGAGATGTTCTGGAGGATGCAGTGTTGTCCCATCTGCAGGCACCTCTCTGGGCTGAGAAGGAGGATGCTCATCTCCAGGCTGAGTTGGCCAGGATTTGTGGGACCTCCTCTTCCATCCAGGGACCACCAGTGCCACTGCCGTTGCCTCAGAGGTTGCCAAGAAGAGGAGCGGTTGGACCACAGTGGGCTCAGGAGGGTGAGGTGGTGGAACAGAGGTGCATCCCTCCCATTGTACCTTCCACAATTCCCTATGCCATTCTGGCAAAGGGTGGTTCCTCTATGGAGGCACCCACAGTGAGATCAAGGAGGATGCTGGGAACCTCCACAAAGGAGACCCACAAGAGGGTGGCAGGGGACCCCTGCAGGAAGGAAACAACTCCTGGTGGGGACTCCATTGTTAGGAAGATAGAACTGGGGAGGAAGGGAGAGGGAGGTAAGGTGCCTGCCTGGTGCCATGGCTTGGAGGGACAGGAGCGAATCCTCAGGATTGCTGGAGCAGCTGCACAGGGAGGAGCTGGATGTCATTGTCCACCTAGGGACAAATGACCTGGCTATGAAAGGATTAGAGAAGTGCAGGAAGAGTTTGTGGAATTGGGGAGGGCCTTAGTCAACAGTAGCACGACGGTAACCTTCTGGAGGTGCTGCCCATCTATGGCATAGGAGAGGCTAGGGTGTTCCGCACCAAGGGATTCAATCAGTGGTTGAAAAACTGGTGTGGAGCTCAGGGATTTGGCTTTACTGGGGACTGGGGGTCCACCTGGAGTAATGCAAGCCTATACTGGCATGATGGGCTGCATCTGTCTGGGAGGGGAACCAGGATCCTAGGTGATAGGTTTAAATGCTTCATTGGTAAGCTTTTAAACTAGCCATGGGGGAGGCACTGGAAAGGAGCAGGGAAATTCTAGCCCCCAAATAATCCAGTGTAGTAGGTGTGGCAAACACCAACATAGAGGTTTTATAGGGAGAAGGGCAGGGGTAAATGGAGAAAGTGACAAAGGCAAGAAGACAGGGATGGGAAAAGGGAGTAAGGCCATCAGGAAATGGAGGGTAATGAGTACCAATGCCCGTAGTCCAGGGCAACAAGTTCCCTGAGCTGGTGGCCTTGATGGAAGAGGGATGCCTGGATATCGTAGCAGTCACAGAAACATGGTACACAGAGAACCATGACTGGGATGTTAACATACCAGGTACATAACCTACAGGAGAGACAGGCAGGGGAGAAGAGGGGAGGAGTAGCTCTCATGTAAAGGAAGGGATAAAGCAACTGAACAAAGAGTAAACAGGGAGGAGAGGAGGCACTGTGGGTCACCTTGGAGACTGGAAGAGGCACCACAATCCGCTGGGGTTGTGTACAGACCCCATGTCAGGGGAGGGAATGGACAAGGATATGATGGAAGGCATTCTTAGAATGGCAGAGAAAGGGAGATACTGTTGATGGGAGACCTGAATATGCCAGATGTTAACTGGAGCACATTTGCTGCAGCCACATCCAAGAGCAGGGCCATTCTTGATGCCCTACAGGTGGCAGGCATTAGACAGCTAGTTTCGGAACCCACTCATGAGGGAGCAATCTTAGACCTCGTACTCTCAAATGGGGGTAATGAGAGGATCTCAGATCTAGAAGTGGGTTGCCATCTGGGGACAAGTGACCATCAAACAGTGTGGTTCATGTTAAACTCAGCTACAGAGTCAAGCCATACAAAAGTGAGGGTACTGGACTTTAGGAGGGCTGACTTTGGCAAGATGGGAGAGTGCCTCAGAAAAGTTCTAGCAAACAGGGTAGAAGGAGGTGTGGAGCAACAATGGGGAATCATCAAAACTGCCATCACAGAGGCAACAAGCCTTTGTGTGAAGCAAATAAACAAATCAAAATGAAAGAAAAAGCCACTATGGTTCTCAAAAGAGGTGGCTGTGAAAGTCAGGAAGAAAAAGATAGCATTCTGGAAGTATAAGGAAACACAGAAGGAGCAGGACAGAGAGCTGTACCAGTTAAGGCAGAAGGAAGCAGGGAGGGAAGTCAGAATAGCAAAGGCCCAAACTGAGGAAAAGATAGCCAACTCAGTTAAGAAGGGGGATAAAACATTTTATAGGTACATCAGCGAGCGTAGAAAGACTAAAGAAGGGATAGTGAGGCTGAATAGAATGAACGGTGGGTGGGCAGAGGGGGACAGTGAAAAAGCAGGGATACGAATTAATATTTCTGCTCAGTATTCACAAAAGAGGAGGGGGAAGTGCCTAATCCAATTAACAGAAGCACTCTTGATAGGGGAGTCGATCCCAGTCCTTTCACAGAAGAAAGGGTTCTGCAAGAACTCCTAAAACTGAAGGTGGACAAAGCGATGGGTCCTGATGGAATTCACCCAGAATTCTAAAAGAATTAAGGGAGGAACTAGTGAAACCACTGGCTACTCTTTTTAATAAATCATGGGAGGATGGTGTGGTACCCGAGGACTGGAGGAAGGTGGTTGTGATTCCCCTTCACAAAAGTGGGACCAAGACAGAGGCAGGAAACTACAGACCTGTCAGTCTGACCTCTGTGGTAGGGAAAGTGATGGGGTCACTTCTGAAGGAAAGAATAGTTGAGTACCTAGAGGCCAGTGGAGCACAGGACCCAAGGCAGCATGGGTTCACAGCGGGAAGGTCATGTCAGACGAATCTAATAGATTTCTTTGACTGGGTGACCAAAGAAGTAGACCAGGGAGGGGCGGTGGACATGGCCTACCTAGACTTTAGCAAGGCATTTGACACAGTCCCACACAAAAGATTAATAGTCAAATTAACCAGCCTGGGAGTGGGTCCCAGGGTGGTAGCCTGGGTAAAACATTGGCTGCACAACAGGACACAGATGGTAATTGTAAATGGAGTCCTCTCTGAAGAAAGAGGGGTTACTAGTGGGGTACCGCAGGGTTCAGTATTGGGTCCAGTCTTTTTTAATGTCTTCATCAGTGACATTGCAGAGGGACTGGAAGGAAAAGTATGCCTTTTTGCAGATGACACAAAGATACACAAGGAGGCGTGGAAAGGATGAAAAGGGACTTGGCAAGTTTGGAGGAATGGTCAGAAGTATGGCAGCTAGGATTCAATTCAAAGAAGTGCAAAATAATGCACCTGGGAAACAAGAACCCAGGGGAAGAATACACAATGGGTGGGGAGGTAGTAACAACAACAAAAAAGGAAAGGGACCCGGGGGTAATCATATCAGATGACCTTAAGGTTAGCAAGCAATGTGAGAAGGCAGTAGGGAGGGCTGGGGTATACTGGGATGTATAGGAGAGGCATCACCAGCAGAAAACAGGAAGTTGTTATCCTCTGTACAGACAGTTGGTGAGACCCCATCTGGAGTACTGTGTCCAGTTCTGAGACCCCATCTCCACAAGGACATAGACAGGATAGAGGTAGTCCAGAGGAGGGCAACTAAAATGGTGCAGGGTCTGCAAGAGAAGCCATATGAGGAGAGACTAAAGGAGCTTAATATGTATACCCTTGAGGAAAGAAGGGAGGGACATGATAGAAACTTTAAGTACCTCAGTGGAATCAACAAAGTCCAAGAGGGTAGCATCTTTCAGAAAAGAGACTTGCAAGAACAAAGGAACACAATTTAAAGATAGAAAGAGGCGGTTCAGGGCAATGTGAGAAGTATTATTTCACAGGAGGTAGTGGATGCATGGAACAGCCTTCGTGAGGAGGTTGTGGGGTCTTAAACTGTGGGACAATTCAAGAATGCATGGGACAGACATAAGGCAATTCTTGTGGGGGGTAGGAAGAAATAGACTGTTGGTTAACTAGGATCTGCGGCCTAACCTGTAGGTAGGGAAATGGGCAGACTAGATGGGCCAAGCGGTCCTTATCTGCCGTCAAAGTCTATGTTTCTATGTTTCTATGTTTCTAAGCTGGGTAGGCTCGGGTGGGTCAGAGATTGGTCAACTGGGTGGCAAACTGGTTGTTGGGCAGAAAACAGAGTGGTGGTAAAGGGTATACAGTCAGAAGAGATGCAAGTCACAAGTGGGGTACCTCAGGGATCAATCCTGAGGCCAGTCCTCTTCAATATCTTCATCAGTGACATTGCAGGTGGACTGGAGGGTAAGGTTTGTCTGTTTGCAGATGACACCAAGATCTGCAACAGAGTAGATAATCCAGATGGGGTGGGCAGAATGAGAAGAGATCTGGATAAACTGGAAGAATGGTCAGAAGAGTGGCAACTGGGGTTTAACAAAAAGAAGTGCAAGATCATGCACACAGGGAAGAGAAACCCTGAAGCTACATATAGGTTTTGAGGGGAATTGCTGGCAATCACAAGGGAAGAAAGAGACTTGGGCATCATCATCACAGATGACCTGAAATCATCCAAGCAGACCACTAAAGCAGTAGGTAAGGCTAGAGGGATGTTGGGGTGCATTAGCAGGGGTATCACAAGTTGTAAGAGGGAGGTAATAATCCCTCTTTACAAGACACTGGTTAGGCCCCATCTGGAGTACTGTGTGCAATACTGGAGGCCGCACCTGCACAAGGAAATTAACAAAATGGAGGCGGTCCTGAGAAGGGCAACCAAAATGGTGTAGGGACTGCATCAGAAAACATATGAGGACAGATTAATGGAGCTCAATGTGTATACCCTAGAGCAAAGGAGGGAGAGAGGTGATATGATCAAAGTATGCAAATATCTTAAGGGCATTAACAAGGTGAAAGAGTCGAACATGTTTCAATATAAGAAAAATAGCAGGACAAGAGGACACAGCATGATATTAGAGGGAGGCCAATTAAGGGGTAATGTGAGGCAGTTCTTTTTCACTGAAAGAGTGGTGGATGCATGGAACAGTCTACCTCAGGAAGTGGTGGATGTGAATACAGTGCAGGGCTTCAAACGGGCATGGGATAAGCATTAGGGAGCAATACAGATGAGTATGAATAGATAGGCCATTGACAGACTAAAGGCCTATGGCACATTCATAAGGTAGAAAAAATGGGCAGACTGGATGGGCCTTGCGGTCCTTATCTGCCGTCAACTTCTATGTTTCTTTTTTTCTATGTAATCAACTGAAACTATACAAAGGTGATTACTGCTCCTTCTCGGGAGGGGGGGGCTTGTATTCTTACTTATCCTTGTTTTGTTTTTCAGAATGTCATCAGTCGCCACCAACCTTTTGTTATGTGCCTTAGTGAGTGTTCTGGAACCAACTATCCCAAATGCCCTAAGCAGAGTTGGGGGCATAGCAGGCATATCAGGCATAGCTTGTACTGTTACAGGTAAATTTGGCTTCTGCATGTCAGTTTGGAACAGAGCTGATTTAGTGAAAATTAAGCATCATATCAAATATTTTTATATTAAACTTGCTCAAAACGTGATACAGCCCATGAACACGGTATTACTGGTTTATCTCAGGAGGAAATATTCACGGTATATAACATGTACAATATTGCACGTTTGTTCAATGAGACTGAAAACAAAATCAATGAATTGATTTACTATAATAATAAAGAAGCTAGACAGCAACACATAGGCAGAGTGATCATTTGTTCAGTGTATGGTAGTTATGTCATAAACACTATCACCAATCTCTTCTGAGATCTGGAGTCAGGGTAGATTCTGGATTTAATCCATGATAAATGTATGGCTAAATGGTATTGCCCATATTGTAAGACTATGACATGTACTACAAAATGCATGGCCAGGACTGTGTCCTATTCATTGGCCATAGCTTGGAACTTGGGTTATGTCACACCACATCCTAATCAAGGACCCTGCTACACAATGGGCCATTGTGCCATGAGGGATACCCTGAATGTTATCTTCACCATGACCCTACCAGTTTTCGACAAGGATTCTTCAGTCTTCGACAAGCTGGTTAAAGTCCACTCCATGTACCATCTTGAGGGCAGCATCTATCGAGGACATATCAACCTGCCTCCTCTGCTGGTGTTTCATCCTCATTGGATGCCTGAGTAGCCCCACATACTGACTGTTTGTGCTATATGGGGTTACCACTATTTGTGTCGATGTAACTGCTTTGATGTAACTACACCAGTGTGTGGTTATTCACTGAACTCTATAGACTGGTCATATACCTTTGATGATGACCTCTTTGAAAATGCTTCTGCTTCTGATAATGTCACATCACCTCCTTTGATATCCAATACAACGCAGATGCAGCAATAGGCAATGCAACACCTCACCAGCCAGATGACAAATGCCTCCATTACCTGCCCTGTACAACTCACAAAGTGGAGCCTTCCACAAGTTCGAGTTACCTACAACAGCAATGGACAATACTGTGTTATGGCCAACTATGAGACCTTCTCCTATGGACCTCTCACCTGCGGTGTTGACATGCCAAACTTCTGTTTTGTACCACACAAGTATACTATCATTGGCCACACTGTTATCACCCCTGTTCCCACTCCGGAACTTGATTACACTGATAGTGACCCTGACTATGTTAATGCAATAGAACAGTATCTACCAGTTTTTAATATGCATATCGACCCACTCACCCTGAATCTCAAATCCCTACTAGATAGAAAGGATACACGCCTTATTCACATTAGTAATAATATTACTTATGCTGGTAAGACTCTGAATGACTTATTTCATGATGGTGATTTAGGTATCACATTATCCAACACTTGGTTGGAACTTACATTGAAAAGTTTTGTTGTTATTCAAGTTTTCTTGATTGTTTTTCTTATTATTACCTTATGCTGTTTATGCCGCACTCTCCAACAACATTGTGCACAATTGTGCTTTCTTTATGCCACCCAATCCACCAAACATTGGCCTACTGTGCTATCATTTTGGTGTTACTTCTTTGTCAGGAAACAAGGGGAAGGATGTGTAGCTTTGGACACCCCATATACCCCCATGCATACTACGTACATATTGGAGGTTGTTAGGGCAGTCAGGAAGCCCTCCCCCAATCCAGAGTGCTGACCCCCCCCCAACCAACACTTGCAGTAAGCAGTTTCTGTGCACATATTGGAGGTTGTGAGGGCAGTCAGGAAGCCCTCCCCCGAACCGGAGTGCAGACCCTCCCCAACCATCACATGCAGCATCAGCTTCTGTGCACATATTGGAGGTCATGAGGGCAGTCAGGGCTCTCCCAAACCAGAGTCGGTTACCCGCAAAACATGCAGTAAGCAGCTTCTGTGCACATATTGCGGAGGTCATTAAGGCAGTCAGGAAGCCCTCCCCTGAACCAGAGTGCCGACCCACCCCCAACCAACACATGCAGCTAGCAGCTTCTGTGCACATATTGGATGTCGTGAGGGCAATCAGGAAGCCCTCCCCTGAACCGGAGTGCGGACCCCCCCCCCAACCATCACATGCAGCATCAGCTTCTGTGCACATATTGGAGGTCATGAGGGCAGTAAGGAAGCCCTCCCTTGAACCAGAGTGCGGACCCCCCCCCGACACATGCAGCAAGCAGCTTCTGTGCACAAATTGGAGGTTGTGAAGGCAATCAGAAGCCCTCCCTGAACTGGAGTGCAGACCCCCACAACCAATACATGCAGCAAGCAGCTGCTGTGCACGTATTGGAGGTCATGAAGGCCATCAGGAAGCCCTCCCCCAAACTAGAGTGTGGACCACCCCCCCCAACCATCACATGCAGCAAGCAGGTATGGCTCTACAGTGCAGCACAGCTTAATGAACAAAGAAAAGAAGGCGCCAATTAGAAATTCCATCGGTAGATGAATGGAGATAGTTTTTTTGTTGCCTGCTCCTAGCCTACAGTACTGTGTATTTTGCTCCTGCAGCAGGGAGCTTTAATTCTGCTGTATTTACTTAGCTGCTCGCTACCCACTGTAATAGTAAGCTGCATGGAAATTCACAATCCTGTAGTGCTTACAATCCAGTTATTTGAGCTTAAAGATCTGGTAGCCTATTCTTAGTAATTGTACGCAGTGCAGTGTTGAATGGTAGCAAGCCCCTCCCTTGCTCTTACAGTACCTACAGTATTTAATTTGTTCTCCTTTAGCTTCTGTGCACATATTGGAGGTCATGAGGGCAGTCAGGAAGCCCTCGCCCAAACCGGTGTGCGGACCCCCCCAACCAACACATGCAGCAAGTAGGCACAGCTCTACAGCGCAGCACAACTCAGTGAACAAAGAGAAAAAGGCACCAATTACAAATTCCATCGGCAGATGAATGGAGATAGTTTTTTTGTTGCCTGCTCCTAGCCTACAGTACTGTGTATTTTGCTCCTGCAGCAGGGAGCTTTAATTCTGATGTATTTACTTAGCTGCTCGCTACCCACTGTAATAGTAAACTGCATAGAAATTCACAATCTTGTAGTGCTTACAATCCGGTTACTTGAGCTTAAAGATCTGAGAGCCCATTCTTTGTAATTGTACGCAGTGCAGTGTTGAATGGTAGCAAGCCCCTCTCTCGCTCTTACCTATCTAATTTGTTCTCCTTTAGCTTCTGTGCACATATTGGAGGTTGCGAGGGCAGTCAGGAAACCCTCCCCTGAACCGGAGTGCAGACCCCCCCCAACCAACACACACAGTAAGCAAGTATGGCTCTACAGCGCAGCATAGCTCAGTGAACAAAGAGAGGAGCCCCACTGACGCTTCATGTCAGCTCCCCGCCACCCCCACCACCACTCTTGGCAAACTCTGAGCTATATAGGCGAAATCACATGCTGTTTAAAAAACAATCAACTCACGTTCCCATTTGCAGACTATACCGAGTATCCACTAGTGGCCACTACACTCAGGTCTCAGCATTAATAAGACCATACTAACCCTCGCACTGCTGCCTCTCCATGATTATTCAACTGCACCTAATAACCTTCTTTATCCTCATCCCCTGGGTGTCCCTCCCACCATCTAATTACCCTACCCTACCAGCCTGCCACGTACCATGTATCAGGCTGCAAACATATATTGCTACCTCTACTACCATAGCTGATTCACAGCATGGCTACCTCTTCCATACACTATCAATTGGCCCCAGGTTAATCCCTTCTATCTTCCAAACTAGCCACCTCGTCCTTCTGCCACATACTCGGAGACCAAAAGCCTCTATAGCCAAGCCTTATGCTATCTCAAGAAAGCTTCAGTGGGTGGCACATCATACCAAACTCATGGTCGCCCTACTACTTCTCCTCCTTGCTGGTGATATCGAGCTTAACCCCAGACCTACCCACCACCACACCCCAAACCCCTCTGTTCCACTCCAACTCTCCACAGCCTTAAACTGATTCACCTAAATATTTGTAGCTTTCTACATAAAATAACCTTTCTTCAAACTCTCGTCTTGTCCCTTAGCCCAGATATCCTGATCATCTTCGAAACCTGGCTGAAACCACATAATCCTGACACAGAATTTGCTATACCTGGCTATACATTCCTCTGGCATGAACGTAGGGCAAAAAAGGAGGTGGCATAGCTATGTACATCGCCTCCACCATCCAGTTTTCCACGATTGCCCTATCCTTACCTTCAGAGTCCATTAACATCTTAATGGTAAAACTCTCCATCCCCCACTCAATTCCAATTTACATAGCAGGTACATACTGTGCTCCTGACACCAACACACCAGCCATACTGGACAACCTGGGCTCCTTAAACTCCCTGGCAGCAGGATGTGAGATCCATATACTTGGGGATTTTAACCTGAACTGGCTCGCTGAGTCTCATTCTAAATTTTGAGACAAGGTGACAGCCCTAATCCTAACTCAACTAATCTCCGAACCCACTCGGTTAAACCACAAACCATGGAATCACACTCTTCTAGATTGGTCCCTCACCTCTCACCCACACAGGATCTTACCCTCCGGCCTCCCTCCAGATGCCCTTAGTGACCACCAAGGAATCTACTCTGTACGCAAAATTTACAGACCAAAAGCTCCCCCACCCAGAATAATTATGACCAGATCCTACAAATCTCTGGACCTCCCCTCACTACTAAATGATTTGGGCAATACTGACTGGTCGCGCATTAGTCAATACACCTCCACAGACAAGGTCCTGTTGTTCTTTAAGTCAAAGTTCACAGTCATCTTGGACGGATACGCCCCCCCTCAGACGTACCAGCGTTCGAGGTGCTCACCTCCCATGGATAGCTCCCGAAATCCTAGCCCACCTTCGAATCAGAGACAACACCTGGAAACCTTAAGACTTCCAGCTGACCTCTAGATTTACCGTAAGCTTCGGAATACTAGTACCAAAAAAATCCGCCAAGCAAAAGCCAACTATTTCAAATGTGCATTCAATTCCACCTCCCATCTCCTGTCAAAATTCTGGAAAGTGGTCAAATCACTCCTCAGCCCTCCATAGCAGCCCCCCACCCCTTCCCTGCAGGTAGGCGGACTCACCATCACTGACCCCCCCCCAGCAGTGGCCACATTGTTCAAATCTCTCTTCACAACTAGCTATGCCACTCCCCTGTCCACACCTCACCCTGCTCAGCACCCTCCTCCTCCACTCCATCTAGTGGCACACACGCAGCTCACTCCTTCTCTTTCCTGCTGGTCATCCCGGCCGAGGTATATAATGCACTGGTTGCCCTTAACCCAAGTAAGGGCAAATGTCCCACTGGGTCGGACTCCAAAATGCTCCACCTATCGGCCCCTGTCAAAGCCCAACCTCTGGCTTCCCTTTTTAACTTATCCTTCTCCCTAGCTGAAGTCCCCTCTGAATGGAAGCATGCCATCATAATCCCGCTTCCTAAGAGTGGCGATGCCTCAAACCCAAACAACTCTCGGCCCATCTCCCTCCTACCGATCCTGGCCAAACTACAGGAGCGCCTGGTTCTTTCTCGCCTATCCACCTTTCTGGATTCCTCCTCCTTTTTTCCCCCTACCAGTCTGGTTTTAGGAAATCCCACTCCACCACTACCTCCCTTCTAAGGATTACCGATTCCATCCTCACTGGGATGGATGTTGGCCACATCACAGCTGCCATCTTCTTTGACCTGGCTAAGGCATTTGATACAGTGTCACATTCTCTCCTCCTGGCAAAACTCTCCAATGCTGGACTATCCAACTGGGCCACATCTTGGTTCCTCTCATACCTCACTGGCAGATCCCAAGCCATCCGCATCAGTTCTTCCACCTCGGCGCCCATCACAATCACCTAGGGTATTAGTTCTCTCACTTTGTGATAGTGAGCCTCCCCCAAGTCATGGAACAGATTCTGAACCTCCCTTAAATTTGGAAAAAATCTTGGCCTTCCCCATTGAAAAAAAAAATCATACTTTTGAGCAGTACACCAGGAATCAAATGGAACTAATAATGTTGATGGAGTATATTCTCTTTTTATTCGACTTACTGTTCTCAACCCCCAACTCCACACCCCAGGTTATCCTTGTCACTCCACTATTCTGACTCTTGGACCCTAATTACTCTACTTCCTATCTATCTAGAACAACTAACCTAGCCACATCATCTATCTCCCCCTCTTACTCTGTTAAGTAACTTCTCCGAGGTCACACCTGAAACATGCTTTGGCTCAGCGTGCCTTTCCCAGATACCAATTTACATATAAATAAATACCTACTGTAGAAACAAGCCTCGACTCAGTGTGCCTTTCCCAGTCACTAATTTGCATATAAACACCTAACTGTAGAAATAAGCCTTGACTCGGTGTGCCTGCTTAGTCACCAATTTACATATAAATATACACCTACAGTATAAACAAGCTTTGGCTCAGGGCCTTTCCTGGTCACCAGTTTGTGCATAAGTAAAAAAATTCACCTGCCATTATCCATATTTAGTTTGCTTCATCCCTTCACACAAAACATCCAAAACTTAAAATTTAAATACTGTACATTATCAGACTTTACTGGGCCTCCCCTGGAACAGTATGGGGCCTCCCTTGGGAGGCTGGCCTCACCATTTGAGAGCCACTGACCTAGAGGGTACCGCAAGGCTCTGTCCTAGGCCCCCTCCTGTTCTCGGTCTTCCTGAATGACCTGCCCTCTGCCTGCCCACACTCCTCAATCCACATGTATGCAGACAACACTGTGCTGTATGCATCCGGCCCCTCGATCACAGAGGTTATGAAAAGATTGCAGCAAGACTTTCTCAGTCCAGTACTGGCTCCGCTCAAATCACCTCCTCCTCAATGCCAAAAATACAGTCTCACTAACCTTGGGCATGAGGCAGAGAATTTCTAGGCCCCCCTCTCTGATCGCATTCCACACCCTGGAAGGGTCCCTCCCAGAGTCCTGCACCTCCTTCAGATACCTCGACATCTGGCTTGACCAGCACCTCAATTTTTCCACGCGCATTGACTCCATACTCAAGAAGCTGCACCCCAGGCTTGGTGCACTTTACCAGAATCGTGACAGCATCCCCATAATTGCCAGGAAGGCTATTGTGCAGAAAATGATCCTCCCTGTCCTCGACTACAGGGACGTAGTCTACTGCACCGGCCCCAAGTCCACACTCTTTCTGTCATTTCACCCTGAACTGTCCTCACTCCACACACCACTGTGCCCTGTATCCATCTATGCACCTCACCTCTCTAGATAATCACAGACAGACCCACTGCGCCAACATCCCAGCCAAGTTTTGGTCCCAGCAACTCTCCTCCTACCTCACTGATGCCCTAACCAACCCCAGCACCCATGCATACTCTCTCAGAAACTCTGACTCTCAATCCCTAGCTGTCCTACACCAGTCTTCTACCGTCGGTCAGGCAGCTTTCAGCTACCTCATTCCTTTGTTGTGGAACTCCCTCCCAGCTTACGTTCATCACTTTTCTTTCCTCTTGCAACTTAACTCCATGCTCCAAGTTCATTTCGCCCCTACCTGCACATGTGTCTAGGTGTTTTTCAGTCTCTGTGTGGATTGTCTGTGTATATCTGTGTAACCCCCAGGTGGCGCTATCCCAAGGGCTACAACCCCTGCCTGCTTAACTACTAACAGGTTGAGGGGCCTAGGTCCAATGGCGGGTGCCTCCACCCACAGGTCAGGGTTTGCAGCAGTTAAACTAACTTGGTCACAGCCCTCTGGGACACTGTAACCCCCCTTTCTTCCCACTATTGGCCCACACGATGCATTAGGAATATCTTCACAATGTACACTTACCCCCAGGACTGGCTCCGTCGACTGGACCCCGGGGACACCCTGTAAAACAAGATGATACAGTGCAAAAGCCACAGAACAATACTTTAACATAAATGAATACCTCAGACAGTGTAACTTTGCTGACACAAACAAATCTAATTTATTTAGGGGGATATAACAAGGACAGGGGGAATCAGGTTAATTAGGTTAAACACATTAATAATCACAGTACTGTGCACATATTCAGAGTCCCAAATTGTCACCTTCACTGGGTGCACCCAGGATGGGAAGTGACTAGCCAGGATGGGGTTGCAGCTGGTTGCGGGGCCCTGTGATGGAAAACACTTGCACAATACCCAATTGTAATCCGAGCGGAGGAGGCTCAGTTCGTGAAGAAATGAAAAAAGCAACAATTAGATGACACACTTGCAATTCGACAAACAGATGGCAGGGAGCTACCCTGCTTTGTACTCACAATTCAATGCTGGGAACTGGATGGAAGGCAGGTTGTCCTGGATTGCCAGGAGGAGCAGACCATGTGGACAAGGTCCTTGTGACTGCACCCCACTGCAGTTTAAAGCAAATGGATGTAGTCTGGCTTAAGCTGGGGTTTACTTCCAGCTTCATGCACTCTGTTCACTGTACAGGGGATTTGAAACGCGATTCCCCACAAGCACTACACCCATTTATATGTAAAAAGGGAAGTACTATACCAGGCAGGCTGCTTATCTATCCCAATTGCAAAAACTGCACAATACCCGGGAGAACACACAGCAGATTCAGTTCCTGACAGACCGAGCGTGATACAGCAATTTCTCTAGTCTTCTACAGGGTGAGCCTGGTTTTCTCACTTCTGGTGCTTCTTTCTCCTTACAACTCTGATTCAGTCCACACTGGCACTCACAAACAGCTGCAGGCCGAACTTTGAGGCCCACCACATTTTCCGAAGAAACTCAGGCGCAGAAGCGATCACTCCCTCTTCTACAGTTACAACTCAACTGAACTTTCCAGTAGACAGAGCCGGGCATTTCCTTTGAGTTCCTCCCAGTTCAATGGCTGGTTTTGCTGTCACTCACAGTAAACTCCCCTGTTGGTGGAAAAAGGTGCTGAAGTCAAACTACAATTCCAGAAGCATTGGCCATACAGTACATAGGTGGCTGGCTCCACAATGAGAGTCCAAGTTCTGATTTGCCAGCAGCAGGCTCCATTTCAAAGGTCCCCCCACACTGATTGGTCCAGTTCAGCAGTTCAAAACTAGAATGGGGGACTAGGCAAACACAATTCTGACTGCAAAGAAAAGCAGGTTCGACAAACTGTATTTTCGTTATTACTCAAAATGATGTCTGATAAACAGTTACATCTTTGAAAAGTGCTCACTCTGCCCACTTAGTGACGGCAGAAATGGAGCGATTTGGCAGCAGCTCGAGTGGGACTCAAGCAGGGAAACACACAGACCCCCATCCAAATTAATTATGTCTGCAGGCAGACAGCTCTTAAAGAGACAGTACCAGAGGCTCTAAAAGCACTCACACATAAACAGCTTAGATGCCGAACACCATCCAGGCTTGGAGCATTCAAGCAAGCTCCTGGAGGACTTTTGAGAACACCCACTTGCAGGGGGGTTACATCTGCACTTAGTAATGCAATTAATCTGTGCCAATCTATTGTTCCCTCACTCTACTTTGTCTCTCACAAGGACCACTATGTTAGAGGCCTACATTATGTATTTATTGTATCATGCTGTATTAACCGTGGCTACCTACCGATTTTCTTGACCCACTATTGTCTAGCAAACAACCTAATGTTAGTGATCTCCCTACTATGTAATATCACTTGTTTTATACTGTCTTCAACTGCTATCTATGTTCCCCCTCCCCCAGGACACATCTGGAATCGAGCAGTAGTCTGCTCAGCATGCCTTCCTGGTAAAACGCTTAAATAAATAAATAAATATGTAACCCCTAGATGGCGCTATCCCAGGGGCTACTACCCCTGCCTGATTTGCCACTAACAGGTTGAGGGGCCTGGATCCAATGGCGGGTGCCTCCACCCAGAGGTCAGGGTTTGCAATAGTTAAACTAACTTGGTCACAGCCCTCTGGGACACTGCAACCCCCCTTTCTTCCCACTAGTGGCCCACACAATATATCAGAATTACCTTCACAGTATACACTTACCCCCAGGACTGGTTCCGCACTGGGACCTCCTGTGAAATGAGATACAGTGCAACAATCACAGTACAGTACTTCAACATAGACAAATACCTCAGGCAGTATAACTTTGCTGAAACAAGCAGCTCTGATTTATTTAGGGGATATAACAAGGACAGGGGAAATCAGGTTAATTAGCTTATCACTCTAATAATCTACCTATGGCTCTGTGCACAGGCCTATCCCTATCAGTTACTGTCCCTGGGTACCCAAGCCCTAGTGCTAGTCCAAACCGTGGCAGCTGGTAGGGGCCCTTTCACACAGAGAAAAGGAGAATTAAACAGTCAGCAGTACAGTAATTCCATTTGGATTTAATGTGGCAATTCAACGAGGAGCGACCCTGAATTAGTACTCACGACCTCCAAATAAGATAGGGTCCTTCAATGTCAGCAGGGCTCACTTGAGGTACACAAACCTCTTCACACATCCATATAAAAGAAGCACTATACCAGGCAGGCTGCATCTGTATCCCGATCGCAATTACTGCACAATACCGGGAGAACACACAGCAGATTCAGTTCCTGACAGACCAGTGCAATTTTCAGCAATTCTTCCAGTCTTCTACAGGGTGAGCCTGGTTTCTACTCTTCAGAGATCCTTAGATTCTTTTCACAGGGACGGATTCAGTCCTAACAAGCTGCAGACGGAACTCTGGGCCTTACACACGCTTTTTTGACTAAAACTGCACACTGAAAAGCACAGGGCTCCTTCCTTCTTCACTGCCAAAGCTCAACTGAAACTCCAACCGACAAAACCGGGCACTCCTTTGAGTTCCTCCCAGTTCTTGACTGGATTGGCTGTCACTCACAATAGACTGCTGCTGTTGGTCCAAAAAGGCACTGAAGTCTAAACTACATCTCCCAGAGTCACTGCCCATACAATCCTCTTGTGGCTGGCTCAGATTATGAGTCCAAGTTCTGATTCGTCCAAGGCACCATTTAGAGCTAGCTTACCCACACTGATTGGTCCAGTTCAGCAGTTCAAAACTAGAATGGGGAACTAGCAGACACAGTTCTGACTGCAAAGAAAGCAGGTTAGACAAACTGTAATTTCATTATTACTCTAAATAATTTCTGGCAAACAGTTACATCTTTCAGATAGGTTCCCTTTGCACTCCTAGTGACTGCAAAAATGAAGTGAATTGGCAGCAGCTTGAGTGGTACTCAAACAAAGAAACACACAGTCCCCCATACAAACTAATTATGTCTGCAAGCAGACAGCTCTTAAAGAGACAGTACCAGAGGTTCTAAAAACACTCACTGATAAATGGCTTAAATGCCAAACACCATTCAGGCTTGGAGCATTCAAGCAAGCTCCTGGAAGTCTTTTGGGAACCTCCATTTGCAGGGGGGTTACAAATAAATTACATAGATTATTGCAGCATAAGGTTCCTCTGCATTTACTTACATTTGTTATTATGTTTAGGAACCGTTATCCAGCATGATTATTTTGGTAGTTCTTGTGTACCACCTACAGCTTTTCGCTACACTGCAGTGATCAGCATATTTCATGAATCACTGTATTGTTACCCAAAAAGTAGCTTTAGTCAGCTTACTCTTATCAGTATGTACATGCAAAACAAGAAATGATCTGTCTTAGGTGTTAACTGGCCACCACTGTCCACCAACAGAATTGCTGTATTTCGCTCTTCGCTTTTTCAGGAAAGTTTGTTACCTAGTAACGCACTTTCTTATCTATAGTATAAGAATGTCTTTAAGACTATTTTTCACTGACTTTGAATGACAACATTGCAGTGTTCAGAGGTTTCTGAACTCCCAGCAGGTACGCTGTTTTCTACATCTTTTGGAATAAACTTTTCCTGTGATAGCTGGGCGTCTGTGTCATGTTTTGCCAACAGGTTTAGAATCCTGCCAGCTAACAAAGTCCATTACCCCACTGTGAGGCAGGTACTCTTTCCACTGTATTTGCTTGGAACAAGTTCTTCACCTCCATCTCCAACATCATTTTATCTGTTGGGGTGTGAAGATGGAAACCCTTTTGGTTCTACAGTTCTGGGCATTTTCTGAACTGCTGGGACAAACCCTGACTCATTACTTCCAGGATCCACTTGTCTGTGATTTTTGTCCATTCCAGGAAGTAGTGAGACAGTCTTCCTCCCAGCGGCAATGGATGGGTGACCTGGGCAGACCTGTCAGGGGTTTTGTTTTGCCTGGGATTTTAGGATTGGTGTTGCAACTGTGTGCCTAGTGCCTCTTCTTCCCCTGCCTTATAGTAGCCCATTTGTGAAGGGTACTCATGGAGAGGTAAGAATGAGGGTAGTATCCCCTACCCCGACCTCCCCTTCCATAAGGCCTGTGGGAAGTGGAGGCCTTTTCTTTCTCAGTATTGCTCTTGTAGATGCTTTTATACTCATCCACTTTGTTCATGTAAGCCACTGTCTTGTCACCAAACAGGGAATTTCCCTGACAGGGGAATCCATAGCTTTTTGTATGAGTGTTCTGGGATAGGTTGATAGTTCTAAGCCAGTCAAACCATCTTAAAGATGCTGCATGGGCCATGAACCTAGATGCAGTGTCATTTGTGTCCACTGTGATATGGAGCTGATCTTGCTGTGCCAGCCACATCCTATGCCAAATCTCCAGCAGACATTTCACTCATTGTCATTATGGAATTCCATAAGGTTTCCTGGTACTGGGCTGTGTAAGCAGGAGCAGGGAAGCTGAAGTATAATTTTTCCCCCATACTATCCAGTTTCCTGGAATCTTTCTCAGGAGGCTGGGAGAAAAGGGGCACATTGGCCTTATCACAGGTGACAGTCTGGACCACTCCCTCGTGATCATGGTGGGAATAAAGGTACTCAATGCCCTGTTTGTTCGCCTAATATTTTTTCTCAGTTTCTTGTCTGTGCCAGCAGTCGAAGCAGGTAATAACATGATTTTCAAGTGGCTTTCCTGAGGGATTTATGTATGGGCAACATTAAACTCCTTGTAGGTGCTAAGCCCATCATATCCATGAATTCTACCTCATCCTCCTCAGTCTCATTGGAGGAGAGGTTGAGGGTATTTACATATTCCTTACAAATGTATAGTGGGAATTGTAGTCCCCTGAAGGCCTAAGAGGAGAGCCCAATTCTTGCTCAGAAGAATCATCTGATTCTATGGGTTCTCTTTTCTCCTCATCTTCATAGTAAATTTCAGCCTCCACCTCTACAGGCTTTGGGAGTGGAACCCAAGCCTGGGGCGGGGGGCAGGCTTATTCATGAAGTTCCACATAGCCCAGATTGCCTGGAGGAACTGCTATGCCTTTGCCATGTTCGCTGTTGAGGGCATTTATCTTAAGTCCTCTAGTGACTTTAGTAAGAAAGCCTAAGTACTGCTGGTTAGCATTAGCACTATGAGGCACTGTATGAAACATTTGAATTCTGTATTGAAATTGTGTATTTGCTCACCTCTAACACATTTCTGTCTCTGTCTTGAGCCCTGCGATCTTACCAGTAGCAGGAAGGGGTGTTTGTAGTTCAGCCAGCTTGCCTGAGAACTACAAACTCGTTCTGAGTGATAGATTTTGACTGTTGTTTTTCCAGCAATCTTTTAATTACTACCAACTCACTATTTGTGGGATTTTTAAACAAAATCTGTGTTTTTTAGCACTTTGAATATAGAATTTATGTCAGTGACCCTGCGAGCTCTTCTAGGTCACGTGACCACTATTTCAGAATGCCCAGCAGCGAGCAGGGCGAGCGTATGTCGTCGCTCGCAAAGACGAGCAAAGGTTTGGCAGGTTTGCTGGAGCTCTGACATAAAACCTTGTCCACGTTAGGCAGTGGTAAGCATTATAGCCTCCTTACCAACATATTGTGCAAAGAAGGTATAATAAAATAAACAAACGTAAAAATGAAAGACACAAGCATTACACATGAAGATAGGGTGGGTCTCAAGTGCAAGTCTTGTTTAATGTTTTGTTTTAATTCTTCGGCTATACCAAACAAAAAATTTTGATGTTTGAAGTGCAAACAAAATGAGGACTTGGTACAGGAAATTGCCCTTTTCAGTTCTAGACTGTGCGTTGGAAAAAAATCATCAGGAAATGTCTAAATGGCTTTCTAAAGCTGGATCAGGGAATTTCTTTACTACAAAACAAAATGTTATAAGTAATCACAACAACAGTGAAATCCTATTAATAACCCCTGAAACCCCCAGGTTGCACTATAAAAAGAGACCTAGCGAGGAAGATGACCAGGCCAGTGATGAAAATACATGGCATCAGGTCCAAAGTAATAAAGCTGCCAAAAAGGGTAGAAACGCTACAAAATTTGACATAGTATTTCTTAATCACTTTGATCCACTTGGAGATCTAATTGAGGTCAATAATATCCCCAGAACTGACTTAGAAACAACATTATTAACCTCCCCTAATAGCCCTCAGCTAACTACGACTGAACTGGTCCAGAATCCTGTTACATTTCAGGATTCCCCATGGTACAACAGCTAATCTTATGCAGCTGGAAAAAAAGTAATATGATTGAACCCAAGCAAATATATGTTTTGGGAGACTCGATTATTAAGCAATTAGATCAGCCAATATGTGAACCAAATAAAAGTACTCAAACTATTTCCTGTTTCAGGGGTGCTAAGATCATTGATATAACCAAAATGGCCAAACAGATCCTTAATTTAGCTTTTAAAAAGATGCATCTCACTCTCCTCATCAAACATGCCCTATGTTCCTGTTTTAAACCCCCATAGGGTGCTTGACATCCCCGTCCTCAGCTCTCAAAATGTTTCAGTTTTGCTCTGACCCCTTGTTAATGTTATTTGTAGCACTTACAATGGATTATGTGTTAAAACTCTACTGCACTATGATTGTATACTTATTATGTTTTGTACTATTGTGTATTTTTCTGCCATTGTCTCTGTCATATTAGCAATACTGTTTACGTCACAGAACATCATGTAGATTTTACCATGTATGGTTGATTACCTCTGAACTATACCTGTTATTTGTTTTATCTGCCAATTTTGTATTGTATCCTCCCAGGTCGTGTCTGAAAATAGTCATATTTTGTGGCTACGACACCTTACCCGGTAAACGAAAGCTAAATAAATAAAGAAATAATAACAGTGGTGAAAAAACGTTAGCCATTATACATGCAGGGGTCAAGAATATTACAAACCAGCGTATATACAGAGCATTAAGGAGGAGTATGTTGGACTAACATTCTGTCCAAACTAAAGTGTCAAATAGCTTTCTCTGAAATCCTTTTCATACATAGAACTAACCCTTCCCTACATAACAAAATCAAACAAATCAATAACTAGTTACTTTTATGGTGTGTTAAGCAGAATATTGACTGTATAACACATTGGAAGGAGTTTGTGCAAAGAAAGGACCTGATATGAAGAGATGGTTTACACCCCAGTAGAATAGGTACGACTCTCCTGGGGAAGCATATAAATGACTACATTAGAAAGGCTTTAAACTGAATCTTAGGGGGGAGGGGAACAGATCATACATTCCTGATGTGTACAACTCGGAGACTGAACTAAACTCTACAGTAAACTTCTTACACCCTGTAGTGAATAATATTAACATTAGTCCTGCCATGCAGATACCCAACAATAATCATCTTGATAAACATATCTCTGAACTCAAAAGTTTACTCCTTAATGCCAGGTGTTTGATAAGCAAAATGGGTGAGAAAAAATTGATATCTGCGGGGTGACTGAGACCTGGTTTCAAAATTCTGATTGGGGCCAGGATATTCAGGGCTACACATCCTTAATCAAGAATTGTACACACTGTAAGGGAGGTGGCATTGTCTTATATATCAGAGAAAATCTTAACTGTCATGACAGCAATAATACTGTAAGATCAGAGGCAGATGCCGAGATCATATGGGCCAGAATTCAAACTTCCACTGACTGGCTAACCATCAGGCTATGTTATCACCCACACAATCTGGATACCTCAGCAAATGAAGTATTCACAAATACCATTGAAAATATCATAACTAAAGATGACCTATTTATAATGGGTGATTTCAACTTAACAAATATTTGTTGGCATGCATTGCAAGGGAAAGGTTCCCTTGATGCCAGATTTATAAATAGTGTACTCCAACTAGCTTTAGAACAACTAGTTCAGGAGCGTACATGATCTAATTCAACCCTAGACTTAATATTAACAAATATAAAAGACTCTGGGGATCCACCTAAAGGTTTAACATCACTAGGGGACAGCGACCATGATATAATTCTATGGTCACTGAAACGATATTCAACCATTACAAAACGTATTACTGTAATAAAAAATTTTAACAAAGCAGATTTCAGTCAAATAAAAAAATATTTAACATCCTGGAATTGGGAAATGTATTTAATTTTTATTTATTTTATTTATTTATTTAGCTTTTGTTGACCGGGTAAGTGCACTAGACAAATCCTGCCTATTTTCAGGCAAGACCCGGGGAAGGGGGATACAGATGAATGCCAATTGACCTTGAACCAGATTAAGCTGTTGGTGGTATTTTTTTAGTGAAGGAGGGAAATTTGGCAGGACACGGGAAATTCCCCTACTCTTTTCGATAAGTGCCATGGGATCTTTAACATCCACCTGAACTACCACCAATCCAGGCAGATGGGACCTCGGTTTAACGTCTCATCCAAAAGATGACACCTCAGAAGTGCAGCACCCCTCTCATGCTGCACTACAGTGTCAGTACTGGGATATTAACCCAAGTGCCAGATGTGGGAACTGAACCCACAGCCCTCTGATCTCCCGGCCTCAGAGGCGAGTGTGCTACCTACTGAGCCACTGACACTGTTAAATTAATTAATTAAATTAATTAAATTTATTAAATTAATCAAGACACCAAAGGAATGTGGGCACTTATTAAAGATAAACTAGAATATGGTATCCACCATTGGGTACCAGTATATAATAAATATAATCATAGTAAAAAAAGAATACCAATGTGGCTGAATACAAAAATAAAAAGGCTAATAAAAAACAAGAAAAGGGCTTATAACACATATAAAAAACATCCTACAACTGATGGATGGCTAAAATTCAAAACTAAGGCCAAATTAACTAAAACGGCAATAACAAATGCTAAAAAGAATCTAGAATTAAATTTAGCTACTTTATTAAAAGACAATAAATATTGTTTTTATACTTATGTTGACTCCATTAAAGGAAACTTGCCTAAAATACGCCCTCTCCTAATTAATCAGGAAATCATTACTGATAAGCAGAAAATAGCTGAAGAATTGAACACTTATTTTAGTAGTGTTTATAAAGCTAAAGATGATATACATCTAGATAATCTTCTAACCACCAAAAATCCAGAGTAGTTCAACCCATTAGATATCATGACTACCATAAAATCTATAAAAAAATAATTCCTCTGCTGGACTGGATAATATACCACCTACATTTTAAAAAAAAAGTTAATAAATGAATTATCTGGAATGTTAACTTTGCTTTTTAATACCTCTGTCTAAAAGATTGAAAGTCTGCTATTGTAATTCATATTCACAAAAAGGGTAATAAGCATAGCCCTGCTAATTATAGACCCATTAGACTTACCTCATGTGTTGGGAAAATAATGGAAAGGTTACTTCTTCATAAAATCAATTTACACATTCAGAATACTGATAACATGGATATAGCTCAATATGGATTTACACATGGCAGATCTTGCCAAAACAATCTGATAAACTTTTTTGAGCTAGTCAGCAGTGCACTGTACAATGGTTTACCAGTAGATGTGATCTTCTTGGACTATGAAAAGGCATTTGATACTGTTTCACATGTAATATTGTTAGAGCAACTTATAATCAATTTGCATCCAGATATTATCAAATGGGTTGATCCATGGCCAAGAGACAGGGAACAGCATGTTACTATTAAAGGACTATCATCTACTTTAACAAATGTTACCAGTTGGGTGCCCCAGGGATCAGTCTTGGGGCTTGTATTATTTAACATCATGATATCCTCTACGTAAACTTTCAACGGGGTCTCGATAAATAAGTATGCTTATGGCAGCAAGATTGGTTGTATTACAAACAATTTACAATCAATCCAAGCTCTACAGAACAATCCGGATCACTTAGCATTATGGGCCAATCAGCACACGATGACTTTCAATATCGATAAATGTAAGGTTATGCATTTTGGTGCAAACAATGAACTAGCCCAATATACATTAAATAATACTGCACTACAAGTAGTTACAACAAAACTTGACCTAGGCATTACTATTATAAATTATATGACATTTAATACTCACATTAATAAAATAATTAAAAAGTGTTCTGGAATTACAGCTTCCATATTCAAACATATTAAAAGTCGTGCAGCCAATGCTAGTATTCCTTTCTTTTCCAGCTTGGTATGATCACTGATTGATTACTGTTCTTCCTTTTGTGGTCCAACATTTACTGGCACTAAAACTATGATGGAATGTGTACTAAAAAGAATGACAAAAAATATTCATAATCTGCATAATTATACATATGAAGAAAGATTAACTACCCTAGGGCTCTACTCCCTTCAGTACAGGACCTTGAGAGGAGACCTCTGCTTAACTTATACAGCCTTTAAGGAGCCGTCTCTTTTTGAAACATTAGGTTTTCAATGCAAATCTACTGATAAGAACACTAGATTAGATAAAGTAAAACTCCAAACTAACATTAATCATACTACTAAAAGAAATAATTTCATAACTCAGAGAATTCCACCTCTTTGGAATGCATTACCAGTGTCTATTGTGACTAGCACTAATATGCAGCAGTTTAAAAAAAAACTGGATCAATATATGGGTAATAGAAAATTTCAATTCCGCCATTAGGGCTCGATGGCGGTGAGTTCACTAATGGGTTCTGCCCTTGAACTCGTAAACTCCTATGAATCTAGGAACCTATGACTCCTTTCCTTCTTCAGGAGAGGGACAGCAACATGTTTTCATTTTTTTTTTCTTGGCAGGCACCATTTGTGCTTTCTGCTCAAAGGCTCTTTTATTTTTACTGGATTCAGGGTTTCCCCGTTTGGACACCATAAGTTCTGAACCATCTTCAGTAGCTTTATATTTCTTTTCTGTCCCATTTGACAGGAACTGCTGCTTACTCTGAGGGGCTGGACTCTCATCTGAGCCTTTTTGTAACATGGAGGTAGAGTGAGAAGCCATAACATCTACTAATTTTTTAGCACTTTTCCTTGTCGTTTTAGGGTAATATGTTTTACAGAGATCACATCTGGAGAAATTGTAGTCTGGACCCAGACACATTAAGCACAGCCCTTGGCAGTCTGCCTTTGCAAAGAGCTGAAAACAAACTGTACAATTTTTAAACCCTGTAGGTCCTGTCTTCTTTTTGGGTCTGTCAGTCACACCAAATACTGTTGACCATGAGAAGACATTTCCAATTCCCAATAGAAATAACTGAAAATAAAATAAGCCCAAGAAATATTAAAAATGATTTAAAGTAAATAATGCCGTTTGGTCCCCCAGCTCAAAAAAACAAGCAAACCTCATATTAAACTTGACCTCAATAGAGGTTTCCTTAACTAGATATAGCTAAAAGATCATCTCAGTTCTCAAAAATGAGGAACCAAGAATAATTTAGAGTAAAACCACAGAGTGGTCAAATAAAAGCTATTTTTTATTTAACTTTTTAAAGATTAAATAGAGATTCCTTTAAAGCAGGACCCATACCTAGAACCGCCTTCTCCGTTTCTTGGGAACCTATTGGGAACTGAAGAAAAATGAAAAATTACATAACAAGATACAAAAAAAAACCCCTCCCTAACTAATGCTGAGTAACAACTGGGAAATTAAAACACTTAAACATACAAAATATTAAAACAATAAACTGCAAACTGGCCAGAAACATAGAGAAGATTTTAGGGTGACTGCGCTCTCCAGGGGGAGAAATAAATCAACGTTAGAGTGCAGGAGTGAGCGTGACCACACAGTAGAGTTCAAATTTCATTCCAAATTCCATAATTTGCATAAAATTCTTTAAAGCTCTAGGACTGCTCATTTCAGGGCAATGGTTGCTGGTGATAAGCATTGTGAGGGATTCCTGGGGTTTGAAAAGTGGAATTTTTAAAATCTTATCCAAAAGGTGATTTCAGGGAGCAACTGTGAAAACATGTTTTGTAGGGGATTTAGAAATTACACCTGCCTTGTCCATGAGGTGAGACAAAAATAGGCCATGTTAAAAATTTGGGGACAAATCTAGAAAAATAGCAATGTTATACGAAAACATTAAAGAATTTCTATGTTGCTTCATAACTTTGTTTTTTTTTAGATTTTGACACCAGATTTTCAACATAGTCTTTTTATTACCCTGCCTTATGATTACAGGGGCACTGTCAGCTTTGCCCCTTATTTTTTCTTCAAATCTTAGCAGTGTGCCTGTATGTACTTATTGGTCACACATGATCTTCATAATGATCCTATAAATGCAAAAATAAATTATTCCAGTCATTTTTGCCTATTTTAGAGATACTTCATTTTGTGTCGACCCAATCTGAAATGACCCATCCATGGAAGCACAGGCATACCAAGAACATGCATCTAGAAAAGAGCGCTGGCACAAAGTACATCTTTTCACATGCCCCTTCTACAAAGCTGTTTGCAGCATGCAGTTTCCTATGTTGTAATATATTTGCCATTTTACAATGAAAACCGAGCACCAATAGTGTCACTAAATACATTTTAAAATAAATGCCGAAATCCCACGCATGCGCAATAATGGGGCACTCCTGCGCATGTGTGGGATCTATGTTCTGGCTGGCTCTAGTGCATGCAAGGGATTCCTAGGCGTGTCTTCTCAGCATGCCTGTGCTTCCAGTGGATGGGTCATTTTTGGATCAGGCCGACACAAAACCAGTATCAATAAAATAGGCAAAAATGGTAAGAATAACTTATTTTGGCATTTGTAGGATCATTATGGAGACCGTGTGTGACCGTTGTGACAGTGCTGGGACCGGTCCTATTCAACATCTTCATCAGTGACATTGCGCAGGACCTAGAAGGCAGAATTTCACTGTTCGCTGATGACACAAAGCTCTGTAACAGAGTAGACACACCAGAGGGTGTAGACAGAATGAGAAGCGACCTGCAGAAACTTGAAGAATGGTCAGGGGTTTGGCAGTTGAAATTCAATGCAAAGAAGTGCAAGATAATGCATATGGGGCACAAAACCCTGGCACAATATATCAGTTGGGGTGAGGATATAGCATGCACCAAGCAGGAAAGGGATCTTGGGGTTATCATCTCTGATGACCTCAAGGTAGGAAACAGTGTGACAAGGCAGCAGGTAAAGCAAATAGGATGCTGGGATGTATAGGCAGGGGCATCACCAGCAGGAAAAGGGAGGTCATAATTCCACTATACAAGACACTAGTGAGGCCCCACCTGGAGTACAGTGTACAGTTCTGGAGACCATACCTATGTAAGGACATAGACAGGGTAGAGAAGGTTCAGAGGAGGGCAACAAAGATGGTGCATGGATTGCGTCACAAGTCCTATGAAGACAGGTTGAAGGAACTGAACATGTACTCCCTGGAGGAGAGGAGAGGAGGGAGAGGGGATATGATAGAGACATACAAGTATCTTACAGGGAGGAACAGGGTGCAGGAAAACACTATTTTTAAGCGAAAAAGATGTTCCAGGACTAGAGGGCATGGGATGAAGTTGGAGGGAGGACGATTCAGAGGAAACATGAGAAAAATTTCTTCCAGAGCGGGTGGTGGACAAGTGGAACACCCTGCCAGAGGAAGTGGTGGGGCTGAAACAATCACGGGATTTAAGAATGCATGGGATAGACATAAAGGAATTCTGGAGGTCAGGGGTAAGGGGCAACAGACTTCTAGGAAAACAAACTGAACTTACAAGCTCAAATGGGCAGACTGGGTGGGCCATAGGCCCTTATCTGCCGACACTGTCTATGTATCTATGTATCTATGTACATACAGGCACACTGCTAAGATTTGAAGGAAAAGCATTTTTTAAATCCTGTCCAAAAGGTGATTTCCTGAAATGACTGAAAAAATATGTTTCAGATGGGATTTAAAACATTAAACATGTCTTGCTCACAAAGTGGGGTTAAGAAAAAGCTATGTTGAAAATTTGGAGCCAAAATCTGGAAAAATAGTAATGTTATGAGTAAACATTGAAGAATTTCAATGTTGTTTCATAACTTTTTTTTTTTCTTTAGCTTTGGCCTTAAATTTTCAGCATAGTTTTTTATTACCCCCACCTTATGATCAAGACAGGTATCAAAAGTTAAAGTGCTAGTATAAAGTACATCCTAATTAAAGGGACACTGTCTGCCCTTTACTTACATTTTTGGGCGGTACTCAGAAGCTTGCCTTGACTGCCTGCAACAGTCCATCTTGTTACATATTAGAGATAGCAACAATGTAGTCTACATAAAAAATATTATTTTTTTAAATTTTACTTACAAGTAAAACCCAGGTGGTCTAAACCTACTGTCTGCGTACCACTCCCAAAGTGCGGTCACATTTGTAAATGATGCAGAAGCACCAGAAGGCTCATTCAGGGACTATTCTACCCAAGTTCAGCTAAATACACTTTCTAGTAGTTGAAAGAAAGCTGAACTCGGGAAAGTGTTTTGTTCTTTGAAACAAGCACTAAAATGTAGTTAAATTACAGTCTAGAAGTTGAGCTGTGATACTGGGCATGTTTAAATAGCAATAAAGTGTAATTAGTCACAGGGCAGTACTATTCCTGCAAGGTACAGCTACTGAGGCTGTGGCCTATTCATGCAGATTTCATCTCTCTTGGAGTCAATGACCATTCAATAAATTATGAGGGCAGAGAATATTTGCAGGACAGACACTGATGTTTTACTGCAAGTTTCCTTCCATAGACTGGTGTAACCCTACTCCCCCTCCAGCAACAAACAGCACACTATTATCCTTGGCATTAGGACAACATCTGGCTCATTATTTAGGAGGTCAGGGGCAGAGAACAAAATAGCATTTCTATTTCACTGAGTCCTGGGGGAGAATTATCTGACAATAGTGGGTCTTACGAGTCTGAGGGGGGCCCCAAAGCAGTCACACAGGTCACGCTCAGATGGAATGTCCACCAAAAGCATAGGCTTATACAGTAGGGCTTTATTCTGACAGATGTCAGTCAGAAAACTTTAGTGGTGCCACAAGGGCTTTTGCAGGTGCAGAACTATTGTACACAGATATCCACCGGTGCAGAAATTACTACCAGAACAAACATTTCAAACATCCATTCCCTCTTCTGAGCAAATGGAACTGGGCACCAGAGTCCCCCAAACATTTTTAGCACACATTGGGCATCGCAGTCCCCTAAACATTTTTAGCACACTGGACCTTTCGAGTCTGAAAGGTACCTGTGGGCCGGGCTGTGGGCATATGTTCCCATTCAGGAGGGATGGCAAAGTTAACTCCCCTTTTAACTTTGAGGGGAGGGTAGTACCTGATTCACCAAAACATCAGTGAACAGATTTGTCCCTCTGCAGCTGGACTAAGTTGACTAGCTCACACCCAGCCAAAGCCAGACCTCCTCTGAATTCACACAGGATCAAAGAACTTGTAAAGGCCCTAAATGTTTTTTAGCAATTACACTTTAGTTCTGGCAGATTACACTTTACATTTCAAAACTGTGAGGGTCCTTCTCTCTTCAATCCATCCCACAGCAAACAATTGAAGAGGGTCACTCTCATAAAATTTCCAGGCCCCCCCAGCTGAAGGGGGCTATCCTGCTTTACAGTCCTAGAAGTGATAAATTCCAAACACAGTGCATTTCCATGACTGGAGGGCTTTGATTTAGCTAAACGGTTCTGGGCAGCACTTTAGTTTAAATCTTTGCAGGTGTGGGGATTGCCCCAACATCTAGTCACTGTTACCAGTCCCATAAGCAACTTCTGAAGAAATGCCCCCCCTCGGGGCATCACAAGAGACGATAGCCACCTTGTCCCAGTGCACAAGCCAAGCAAGACAAAAAAAGATGGGGCTTCCCTTTGGCACTTGGTCTGCTCACAAGCAGAGCACTGACCTACTCACTCAAACTCCGAGCACTATCTGACTAATGAGTCAAACTTCACTGCAGCACAATAGCTGGGGGGTTATGCTGCTGCGGGGGTTCTAAATTCCATTTCAGCTCCCTCTGCTCAGCAGAGCTGACCAGATGGTCTTAAAGGAACCCTACAGGAATTTTACCTTTGTGTTGCCCAGCTCCTAACTAAACTACACTGAAATAGGGTGCTAGTAACCCCAGAGAACCTGGTTGAATGAGATTTATTTAGCTCTGCTGATGATGCGAATTTATTTTTAGCAACAAGTGATTTACAAACACAGCCTTATTCTGTCACTCAACAGAAAGAAATGCCCTTTATTTCTTAGTGTGTGAAAGGGATGGATGCTAATGTTGCAGAGGTCATGCTCCTTCTTCCCCTCCCTCTGATCCATCTCTGCTATCACCACCATCCAGCATTACCTCTGTACACAAAGGTGAGCTGGGACTGCTCCATCTCTCAGGTGAGCTCCTGCTGTCCATTTCAGGGTCAGGACTGGGAATGGGTGGGGGGGGGTGAAACAGGTGAGCTGAGCATAGGGTGATTGTGCCAGTCTCTCTTCTCCCTCTCTCTTCTTCTTCTATTGGACCAAATTGAATGAAACTTACAAAGCCAGCAGCCAATAGATCTCGGCATGCTGCTCCATCACTACAGAAACCACAGCTGCAACCTGATGCAAAGAGCATCTGATATAAGTGTAAACCAACTGTATCACAACTATTACTGCTGCTGTCCCCAGACTTTTTTTTTGCAGTAGTTCAGGTGTGGGGGAACATGGTTTGCTGACTTGCTTGTAACTTGGTTCCTCCAGTAGTGTCCAGTATCAATGGCCATGCTGCTGTTTATCCGTTAACTTTACTCCTCAAAAATGTCCAGTCTCCTTACTTTTATATATCAGTCTTTCACTAAGGCTTTTTTCTTCTCTGCCAAATGTCTCCACTATGTTGTTAAATGCCCCAGACATACAAGGACACACACTACTCTGTTATAGTGTATGGTGGAATGTCGTTCTCCACCGAAATCCATCGCTGTTGAAATGTTGTTCTCCTACACTAGTGACGTTCGCAGTGCAGCAGAATGATTTTTTGTTCTACTGCACTGCGCACATCACACACTGTGTCCTCGAGCAGTATTTGACAGTTAGGGCTCACTCCATAGACAGGACACATAGCGAAAGCAGCAATGTTGGCGGCAGTACTATCAAAGCCACTATCGGAATGGGATAGATTCATCCTCGATCAGGAAAACAAAAAAACAGCAAAAAAAATGAGAAATGACATGCGGCAATTACATAGTTTCCTGAGAGACAACGACGAGCACAGGGCAATACATGATATTCCCACTACAGAGTTAGACCCACTGTTAGCCGATTTTATCAATAAAATAAGAAGGTTAGATGGCAGTGAATAAACAGTTAAAATGTCAAGCATGAAAACGTTCAAAATGTAAAGTTCTTTTTTCCTTCTAGTAACCCAGTAAAAATGTTTTGAAGCAGAAATATGCTGTAGTGATTTTTTTTCCCCAAAAAATGACGTTCCACCATACACTATAAAGAAAAGTGCATGGGGAACAGTTGACAGCAGGGCTAATCTTTTACCTCATTGGCACTATGACGACGGATTACCTCTCGGGGTAATCCGTTGTCATAGTGCCAACTCGGTGAAAGAACAGCCCTGTTGTCAACTGTTCCCCATGCACTATCCTGTATATATTGCCCTTCTTCTGTTGGTATAATAAGTTATTAGCACATGTAGATGGCACTAAATGGCGGTGTATGACAAGCACAAATCAGGGCACCAGGAGATGTGAATATTTTACTGGGTAAATGCAAATATGTGACCTTTATTTAAATTTAGGACCCTATACCTGACTCAAATGGTAGTGTACTTACCGGATGTCCCCAGAAACTATGAGTCCGCACTGGAAGCTGAAACAGATATGTGCCATAGAGGGATAGATTTTCAGAAATGACCTCCCCCACCACCACCAATAGCAGCTGCAACAGTGATCACATTTTGCACCAAAGTGGCAAGTAACAGGAGCAGCTTTTATGCGCCGACAACAATCAGCAGACACAAATGGTAGAAATAGTTACCCTCTGTGAGGGCTCTGGTGAGATTCTGCTGGGCTCTGAACATTTTTCATTGGTGAGAATGGCTCACATTTCCAAAATACAGGTAAGGTGTGGAGGGAGGGGTAAAGATTGGTGGTGGTAAATGGGGTTGAGAGCTTTAACGAACAATGTCTACCTTATCTGCCCACCTCTATTTCTCCCTCCCTCCCTTTCCCTTTGTCTGTTTGTGTGACAATCTCACCATTCATTCCCACTGGACTGTGAGTAGCTTACTGAACTTGGCTCTTTCTCTCTTGCTCCTTTCAGGTGAAGCCCAGCACGCGGGCTCTCAGCCACTCAGCGGCCCGGCTCAGCTGCCAACAGCTGATCTCTGTAATTTGACTACTGATTTCCTCTACTAAGGTACTCATCAACTGCAATATCCACACAGCTTTAGCGGCTTGTATTGCGCGCACCTGACTGGCTAAGCTCCAGTGAACCTCGGCTCGCCATTGGTCACTGCAGCTCCTCTGTTCCAGGGTGCACTTTTTCAAAGTGCATGGCCACAGTTGCTAACTCTTCTTCTAGCAGCTCTATCCGCCTGATCATCTTGACCCCGGCCTCTGTTACCTACGGCTATGCCACTCCCAGCTTTCCTCTCCCTAATACTCATTGGTGCAATATTTTTGTGCCTCTCTAACTGTTGTGGTTCCCCTTGTTTGCTGCTACTGTTTTCCCTTGTAATACTTTCACTAGCTAAGCTCCTAGGATTATCTATCTCTGGTTGCTGAGTTTGAATTCTTAGCCATTGTATCCTCCACCTACTAATCATTATGTGTGCCCTTCACTTCTCCATTCCCTTCTTCCTGTTTCTCATTTCTTCCTTACATGCTCCTACTCCCCACGCTACCCAATCTAATAAACATAATACACCTTCCCCCTTCTCCAAGTCCCTATTTCCATTCTGGCCATTACTCCTTCCCTTCCCTTCCTTTAGCATTCTGGACCCACTTCGCCCATATCCCTCCTGCTACTTTATCCTTCATTCCTAGCTACCTAACTTTCCTTCACCTCCTAATCACCTACTAACCTAGTACCACTCCTCCCAATTACCCACAAGTACTCATCCCACCACAAACGTTTCAGACTTGACTTCCTTATAATCTCCCTCCTCTTACTCGCATCAGGTACATCCGAACCCTGGCCCTTCTGCCCCCACTCCTGCATGTAACTCTCCTATCTCTGCTGTGCCAAATTCTAGTTCCCCTCTAGTCCTCCCAAATGGCCTGAAAATCCTTCACTTAAATATCTGTTACCTCATTTTAAAAATTGACCTCTTGCAACCAATGGTTACCTCCCTCACCCCTAATATTCTAATTTTAACTGAAACATGACTCAACAACACAATACTCAACCCCTCTGTCTCCATCCCAGGCTACTCCATAATTAGGCAGGACAGATCTGCCAGAGGAGGTGGTGTTGCCATGTATATCCTGTCTTCACTCCAATACACTAACATTATCTCTACCTCCTCTCCTTATACATATGAAGCCCTAGTTATAAGCTTAGTATTGCCCTTCTCCATCCCAGTCTTCATAGCAGGTCTCTACTGCTGCCCCAGTATCGAGCCTTCCGCTACAACCAAACTCATTACCTCAATAAAGTCCCTCTTACACTCTTGTGAGCTCTACTTACTGGGAGACGTAAACCTAAACTGGTTGTCTCCTACTACTTCCAAAATATGAAATGACATTTCTGCCCTCAATCTCACCCAACTTATCCATGAACCCACCCACTTAAATCATAAAACTCTAAACCACTCTTTGCTAGACTGGGATCTCACCTCCCACCCCCACCATGTCCTTAAATCAGGCATCCTTCTGGCCCAGTGGCATGAAGGTTTGAGGCAGCGTTGCTTTACTACCTACCACGCCAGTGACCCATGTTCGTGGTGTGAGCAATTCGTCGTGGGTCAGCCGGGGTGGGAGAGGATCAAGCATCCAGAGGACAGCTCTCCTCTCCCAGGGAGGGATGGGATGGAGTCCACTGCTGTACTGACCCCTAGTGGTGGCTAGTGGACAGCACAATAAACCCATACAAGGTTGGACAGAGCTGAACTAGATGCCTGGCATGCTGCGTGTGGAAGCATGTGTGGCTCGGTCATTGGCATCATTGCACGCTTTGACTAGGCGCTTGGGGTTGGGGAACAAAATGGAAGAGAAAAAAGAGCCAACTAGCTGGTGCCTCAGTTGGCAGAGGCAATGGCCGGTGAGTAGCCCGGTGGCGGTGATGGAGGAGGGCTGGTGAAAGGGGGCCAGTCGGCTGGGGGATAAATACAGAAAAAAAAAATCAGCCATTCTTCCTGATGCACTCAGTGACCATCACCCAATCTTCCTAATCAGGAAGGTCCATAGACCCAAACTGTCACACAAAATCCTACATCTCCACTTCTACAATTCCATAGACCTAAACCCCATACTCCATGATCTTGCAGCCTCTGATTGGTCCCCGATAGCTTCCGCCCCATCTGTAGACCAAGCCCTCGCCTATTTCAAAGAAAAATTCCTTTTACCCCTTTCAATCACACTAGAGTATGCGGTAAAGATCTTCCTTGGGTCATTCCTGAATTACTGACCTGCCTCAGAGAGAGAGAGAGAGAGACAAAGCATGGAGGAAACATAAGGCCACTCAACTCCCAATAGATTATGCTAAATACCGCATGCTAAGAAATGCCTGCACAAAAGCTACCAGAATAGCCAAGTCTGAATACTTTAAAACAGCTTTCCTCAGCAATACTAACACCCCCTTCAAACTCTGGAAAGTAGTCCATGCCCTCTTCTCCCCACCATAGCATCCACCACCCCCCCATGCTTAAAATAAACAATACTTTGGTGTCCAACCCGGGCCTGGTGGCAAATGAGTTTAACTCTTACTACACTTCATGTGTCTCAGCCCTTCTAAACTCCCTCCCTCCACTTCTCCCCTCCCCCCAACATACAAGTCCCAGGGCCCTCCCTTCATTCTCATTCTTTGCTGTCTCCTCTGATGATACACCCTCGGCCCTCCTCTCCCTCATCCCATAGAAAGGCTCATCCCCAGATGACCTTAACCCTAAACTCCTTTTCCTTTCTGCTTCAGCTATTGCCTTTCCTCTCTCCCTAATCCTACACCTCTCATTTTCATCCTCATTACTACCTTCATCCTGGAAACATGCAGTGGTGCGCCCACTTCCTAAGGGTGGTGACCCCTCCTCCCCTGGCAACTAGCATCCCATCTCTCTCCTCTCCACCCTTGCCAAGCTCCAAGAACACTTAGTTCTCTTCCAACTTACCTCCTTTCTCTCTGACTCTTCTTTTTTCACCCTGTTCCAATCTGGTTTTTGGAAGAATCGCTCCACCACCACCACCACATCCACAAGGGAGACCCACAAAAGAGTGGCAAGGGACACCACAGGGGAAAGAAACAGCATCTGATAGGGGACTCAATTGTTAGGGGTGTAGACCTGGGGAAGGGAGAGGAGAGGGAAGTAAGGTGCCTGCCTGGTGCCATGGCTTGGAGGGACAGGAAGCGAATCCTCAGGATTGCAGAAGCAGCATCACAGGAGTGGAAACTAGATATCATTGTCCACCTCGAGACAAATGACCTAGCTAGGCATGAGATCAGTGCAGTGCAGGATGAATTTGTGGAGTTGCGGAGGGCCTCAGACAGGTAGCAAACACGGTAACCTTCTCAGAGGTGCTGCAGTCTATGGCAGGGGTGAGGCTAGGGTACTGCACACCATGCAGTTTAATGAATGGTTGCAAAACTGGTGCAAACACAGGGCTTTAGCTTCATTGGGGACTGGGGTCCACCTGGAGAGATGAAGGTCTATACTGGCATGATGGTCTGCATCTGTCCAGGAAGGGAAACACGCTCCTAGGTGACAGGTTTAAAGGCTTCCTTGGCAAGCTTTTAAACTAGCCAAGGGGGGAGGTGCTAATAGGAAACAGGAAAGTTCAAGCCTCCCCCACAAAACATGGCACGTAGTAGGGTAAACACTGAGGTACAGAGCTTGACAGAGGGCAGGACAGGGGCAAATGGAAAAATGGACAAGGGCAATAAGAGCAGGGATGGGATAAAAAAGGATAAAGCCAACATTAAATGAAGGGCAATGAGTACCAATGCCCATAGTCTGGGAAACAAGCTTCCAGAGCTAGTAGCCCTGATGGAAGAGGAACACTTTGATATTGTGGCAGTCACAGAAACATGGTACATGGAGAACCATGACTGGGATGTCAACATACCAGGGTACACAATCTACAGAAGGGACAGGGAGGGTAAAAGAGGAGGTGGAGTAGCTCTCTACATAAGGGAAGGGATCAAAGCTACAGAACTAAAAAGTAAAGGGGGAGGACAAGAGGAATTCTGGGTCACCTTGGAGACAGGGAATGGCATCACAATCTGCACAGGGGCTGTATACAGACCCCCGTCTCAAGGGGAGGAAATGGACAAGAAAATGATAGAGGGCATTCTCAAAATGGCTGAAAAAGGGGAGATACTGTTGATGGGGGACCTGAATATGCCAGATGTTAACTGGGCGACATGGACTGCAACCACATCCAAGAGCAGAGTCATTCTCGATGCCCTACAGGGAGCATGCCTTAGACAGCTAGTGGTGGAACCCACTCAGGAGGGAGCAATATTAGACCTGGTACTCTCAAATGGAGAGAGGATCACAAATTTAGAAGTCAGTAGACATCTGGGGACAAGTGACCACTGCACAGTGTGCTTCACAATAAACACAACCATGGAGACAAGCCATACAAAGACAAGGATACTGGACTTTAGAAGGGCTGACTTTGGCATAATGGGTGAATACCTGAGGAATGCATTAGCAAATGGCCAGAAAGGAGGGGTGGAAGAACAATGGAGAAAAATCATAACTGACATCATGGAGGCAACAAGCCTTTGTGTGAAACAAATAAAGAAAACAAAGTGGAATAAAAAACCACTATGGCTCTCAAAAGAGGTGTCAGGGAAGGTTACTGAGAAAAAGGCTGCATTCAAAAAGTATAAGGAATCACAGATGGAGCACGACAGGGAACTGTATCAATTAAAGCAGAAAGAAGTGGGGAAGGCAGTCAGAAAAGCAAAGGCCCAAACTGAGGAAAAGATAGCCAACTCAGTTAAGAAGGGGGATAAAACCTTTTATAGGTACATTAGGGAGCATAGAAAGGTTAAGGGAGGGATAGTGAAGATTAATAAAGGACAGGGGAGGTGGGCAGAGGGAGACAGTGAAAAGGCAGAGATACTGAATGAATACTTTTGCTCAGTATTCACAAAAGAAGAAGAGGAGGAGTTACCTAAACCAAACAGTAGAAGCACTCTGGATAGTGGGGTTGACACCAGTCCATTTACAGAAGAAAGAGTACTGAAAGAACTCCTAAAACTCAAGGTGGACAAAGCAATGGGGCCTGGACGGATTCACTAGAATCCTAAAAGAGCTAAGGAGGACCTAGTGACACCACTAACCACACTTTTAACAAATCATGGGAAGATGGGGTGGTACCTGAGGACTGGAGGAGGGCAGATGTGATTCCCCTTCACAAAAGTGGGAGCAAGGCAGAAGCAGGAAACTACAGACCTGTTAGGTTTGACCTCAGTGGTGGGGAAAATGATGGAATCACTTCTGAAAGAAAGAATTGTTGAGTACCTAGAGGCCAGCAGGGCACAGGACCCAAAGCAGCATGGATTCACAGCAGGAAGGTCATGTCACATGAATCTAATCGATTTCTTTGACTGGGTGACCAAAGTAATAGACCAGGAGGGCTGTGGATATTGGCCTACTAGACTTTAGCAAGGCATTTGACACAGTCCGCACAAAGATTAATAATCAAGTTAGCCAGCCTGGGAGTGGGTCCCAGGGTGGTAGCCTGAGTAGCAAACTGGCTGCACAACAGGACACAGGAGGTAATAGTGAATGGAACACATTCTGAAGAAAGGGGGGTTACTAGTGGAGTACCTCAGGGCTCAGTGCTGGGTCCAGTCCTCTTTAACGTCTTTATAGGTGACATTGCGGAGGGTCTGGAAGGAAAAGTATGCCTCTTTGCGGATGAGACAAAGATCTGTAACAGAGTTGATACACAAGGTGGGGTAGAAAGGATGAGAAGGGACTTGGCAAGGTCGGAGGAATGGTCAGACATATGGCAACTTAGATTCAATGCAAAGAAGTGCAAAGTAATACACCTGGGAAATAAAAATCCAGGAGAAGAGTACACAATAGCAGGGGAGGTACTAACAACAACAATAATGGAAAGGGATCTGGTGTAGTCATATCAGATGACCTAAAGGTGGGTAAGCAATGTGAGAAGTCAGTAAGGAGAGCCAGGGGATACTGGGATGCATAGGGAGGGCATCACAAGTAGAAAGGAGTGGTTATCCTCTATACAGACAGTTGGTGAGACCCCATCTGGAGTACTGCGTGCAGTTTGGAGACCTCATCTATGCAAGGACATAGACAGGATGGAAGCAGTCAGAGGAGGGCAACTAAAATGGTGCAGGGTCTACATCAGAAACCATATGAAGAGAGACTGAGAGAGCTTAATATGTATACCTGATGAAAGGAGGGACAGGGGACATGGTAGAAACTTTTAAGTACCTCAAGGAATCAACAAAGTCCAGGAGGTAGCATCTTTCAGAAAAGAGATGTGTAAGAACAAGGGGCACAATTTAAAAGTTAGAGGGGCAGGCTCCAGGGTAATGTGAGGAAATTCTTTTCACGGAGAGAGGTGGGCGCATGGAACTGCCTTCTGGAGAGGTTGTGGGGTCTAAAACAGTGGGGGAATTCAAACATGCATGGGACAGACATAAGGCAATTATAGTGGGGGGTTGCAGGAAGTAGGCTGTTGGTTAACTAGAATCTGCAGCTTATCCAATAGGTAGGAAAATGGGCAGACTGGGTGGGCCAAGTGGTCCTTATCTGCCGTCAAAGTCTATGTTTCTATGTTTCTCCCTTCTCAGACTCATTGATTCCATCCTCACCGGGATGGATAAAGGTTTTATCACCTCTGCCATCTTTGTCGACCTCACCAAGGCTTTCGACATAGTCTCCCATGCCCTGCTTCTTGACTCCCTTATGGCAGCTGGACTGTCTTCCCCTGCCACTAACTGGTTTAGTGTCTATCTCACTGGCAGAACACAATCAGTCAAGATCCAGGATGCTATAGCTCCCCCCTCCCCATTACCACAGGAGTTCCACAGGGCTCTGTGCTTGGTCCCATTCTCTTCTTTATCTTCCCTAATGGCTTGCCTTCAGTCTGCTCCCCCTCCTCCTCTATACACATGTATGCAGATGATACTGTCTTGTTTACCTCTGGAAAATGCCCTATTGAAGTTGCAACCACTCTACAGCATGACTTCCACCAGGCTCTGCTCTGGTACATTTCACAGCAGCTATTCCTAAATGCCAAGAAGACCATCTCCATGACCTTTGGCACTAGGCAGAGACTCTCTAGGCTTCAGCTTCTCCCCTTTTAACACACCCTGGGTGATCAACCCTTGAGGATGCCTCCTCATTCAGATACCTGGGGATTTGGCAGGACCAACACCTCACCTTTTCTGGCCACGTCGACACCATCCTGAAAAAACTGCACCCCAAGCCAGGTGCCTTATACAGGAACCATAGTTGCATCCCTCCTACAGCCAGGCGTGAACTTGTCCAGAAGATGATACTCCCCATTTTTGACTACTGTGATGTAGTCTATGGTGCTGCTCACAAGTCCTCCCTTGACCATATTGGACTTTCTCTTCAATTCCTTCTGTTGTTTCGCTCTTGATGCTCCACCCTGTACTCATCACTGTGACCTCTGCCATGCCCTGTTCTCCCCCTCTCACCAACAGGCATCTTGCCCACTGTGCAAAACTCACTTCTAAATTCTGGCTTGGTGAACTTCCCTCCTACCTCTCAAGCACCCTTTTGACCCCCCACCCCCTCCACTCCCTCAGATACTCAGACACTTGTACGCTGCTAGTCCCTCACTGATCAACTCTCATTGATCAGTCTAGTTTTGCCCATCGCTTCCCAAAACTCTGGAACTCTCTCCTCTCTCAAATTTGGCACTCCTGAACCACCTTCTCCCTTGCCTCTTCCTTACATAACTATCTCTCCTCTAACTGCTCCTACTTTAACCCATCCTAACTTCCTGACATGTGAACATAAGAGCTGTCTCCCAAGCTCCTCACCTGTCCTCATCCCCTCCTTCCCCCGCATTCAATTCTGTTCTGCACCTGCTCCCCATCCCCTCCTTCCCCCGCATTCAACTCTGTTCTGCACCTGCCCATCCCTCCTTCCCCGCATTCAACCCCGTTCTGCACCTGCTCCCCATCCCCTCCTTCCCCGCATTCAACTCTGTTCTGACCTGCTCCCCATCCCCTCCTTCCCCGCATTCAACTCTGTTCTGCACCTGCTCCCCATCCCTCCTCCCCGCATTCAACTCTGTTCTGCACCTGCTCCCCATCCCTCCTTCCCCGCATTAGACTCTGTTCTGCACCTGCTCCCCATCCCCTCCTTCCCCGCATTCAACTCTGTTCTGCACCTGCTCCCCATCCCCTCCTTCCCCGCATTCAACTCTGTTCTGCACCTGCTCCCCATCCCTCCTTCCCCGCATTCAACTCTGTTCTGCACCTGCTCCCCATCCCTCCTTCCCCGCATTCAACTCTGTTCTGCACCTGCTCCCCATCCCTCCTTCCCCCGCATTCAACTCTGTTCTGCACCTGCTCCCCATCCCCTCCTTCACCCGCATTCAACTCTGTTCTGCACCTGCTCCTCATCCCCTCCTTCCTCTAGCAATGTCTCCACCTTGTTCTGTCCCTGGCACCATTCTCAGCATCCTGGAGGGGTCTGTACTAAGGTCCTACCTCTCTCCCATTAACTGCCCCCCCCCTTACTCCCATCCAACACCTCCATCTGGTTCTGCCCCCTGGCAGGGTTCTCAACATTCTGGAGGGGTCAGTCCTGCAGTTGCTCTCTCTTCCCTTCTCCCCCTCTTCTTCCTATCTTCCCAACCTAATAATCCTCTTCCAACACCCGACACCCCCCTCTATTTCTCACTCCTTTGTCCTCGCCTGGATTTGCCCCTGACAGGGTTCCCTAGCATCCTGAAGGATACAGACATAGGCATGCCTCCTCCTTCTCTACTAAACCTCTTATCCCCTCATTTCCACTGTACTCCACTACATAGCACTTAATAGGTATCCCTCTTACCCTTTATCACTGCATGCAACTTACCCTCTCCCCTTTTGTCTAATCCTTTTATACTGACTAGCCGCTGCTACTGATTTCTCTAGACTGCACTAAGTCCCACTTAAGTAAGCTGATTTATCTTTATGCTGTTGTCTGGGATCCCCCGTCCCTCTGGTCTAAGTCTGGGCTCCCCCATCCCTCTGCTCCTAGACCTTGCAATTTATGTCTATAATTGTACTGTCTGCCTATTCTTAACTGTAACGCCAATCCAGCACCGTGTTGACAATATTGTGATATTGTTGGTTTCGAGTTGCACCTTACCATTATGTATGTTCATTGTATTTGTATTCTTATTCTCTGATGTAATTTCACATGTACCCCCCCCCACGGTTGCAGCGTGAGATGAGCAACTTGTTGTTCAGTGTGCCTTCCTGTCGAAACATTTCAATAAATGAATAAATACTTTGATTACCATGGTCCCACTAACTATTCTCCAAACATCACTTTCTTTAAACTCTTTTCCCTTCTGCTTGATTAAATTTATGGTAACCTTGGGAGGAGTCATTTACTGTAGAGTCCATGTGTACCACATGGCATTTAATGAAAGGACCCCACATCTTTTACAAGAAGTCAAATACTTAAATAAATTATCGAATACCAACCAGATAGTGTGGCATGTAATTTGGCCTATGATAAGCCTGGCCAAGCAGGATTATATAGTTTGCAGAGTAATATGTCTCAGCTCTAAGAAAAATTCTCCCAACCTAACTTTATTTAACCTGTGACATTGTAGGAGCGGGGTACATCTCCAGTAAAGAAAAAGGCAACAGTTTCTGCCTGCATAAAAAACAAGAAAACCCAACATCGAAATACTACAGAAGGGGAAAGACTTCTATTCTTAACCCTATCTGGAGACAACCAACTCTTACCAGTTCAGCTATATCCTTTATTTACTTACTACTTGCCGGCAGAAACAGGTCACACGGTCTATCGAGTCTGCTCGGTGTGCAGCTAGCACCCACTTTACGCTGCCCTCCCCCACTTCCTATACTTCCACAGATGAATGCCAAGTGAAACTGAACCAGATTATGGTGTATGTGATATTACCAGTGAATGGGGGAAATTTGGCCAGGACACCGGGGATATTCCCTTATTCTTTTTTTTTTTTGCATAAAAAAGGGGATAAGTCAAATATTAAAAATTGGAGACCAATCACTTTATTGACATCAGACTGCAAAGTTTTAGCAAAAATTATACATAAAAGATTGTTGAATTTTGCTGAGAAATTAATTATACAGACACAGATGTGTTCAATTCCCGAAAGAAATGTAAGATAAAATTTTATATATATTAGTGAGATTTTGAATGTTGGACAAAGATAAGAATTACAGGGGTACCTGTACTTAATAGATCAGGAGACAGCCTTTGATTCTGTTAATTATAAATATATGTGGGATGTTCTAAAAGTATATGGAATTCCGGATGAGTTAGTTGGATTAATACAAGCATTGTATACTGAAGCTTAAGTGTGTCCCATTGTGAATGGGCAATTGGGAATCCCGATGTACATTAAAAATGGGGTGAGGCAGGGCTGTCCATTGAGTCCGCTCCTATATGTATTATATGCTCACCCAATATTAAGGTGTATAGAAAATTAAAAGGAAATTAAGTGCATATCATGGGAGGGAAATCAATTATGTAAAACTTGTGCACATGCGGATGATAGTGTTATTCTAGTACAAAATCAAGTATCGGGGAGAAAATGTTGGGATTCTTGGCAGGATATTATGAATATACTGGGATTAAAATAAATCTGGAGAAAAGTAAGCTTTATCCTATAGGAGAAGTGAAGTTGTGAGTAAAAAGGTAGCCTGAGAATATGTCAAGAACAAATAGAAATTCTTGAGATTAGTTTTGGGGTGAAGAGGCAGCAGAAAGAAATTGGGAAACAAAATTTCAAATGGCAAGAAGGAAAACAGAGAAGCAGAAAAACTGGTCTATGACTAAAGAAAAAAAATATACTTATTAAAAACATTTATCATCCCTATATTTTTATATATTTCTTCTTTTTTCCTGTACCGTTAAAAATGCAGTCTAAAATCTTGGGTGTGTTCTTTTAGTTATTATGGGGTTCTAGGTTGAATCCGGTAAAAAGGGGGCATACATATAGACCAGTTAAGGAGGGAGGTTTAAATATGGTACAACCAGTAGTCTTTTTCATAAATAATTTTATTTATGCTAATTTGGTTTCATTTATGAAAGGGGAAGGAGGTATATGGGGGCTATTTGCTCAAAAATGGGTGGACACAGTAGTGAGGAATATAGGAATTAAAGGAAATATAAAGGGGAACTCAATGATATCTCAGTATATGGAAGTATGTCAAAAATACATGACGATGTGGGGTATAACAACAGATCAAGTTCTTAGGAAAAATAGAAAGCAGGTGTATAAAGAAATAGTGGTAACACATTTTCATGAAGAACCAGTTTTTAAGGTGAATTAAGGTATTGATATAAGCAAAATTTGAGAGATTACTTTAGAAAAAAAGAATTCCAAAGAAAATGAGAGAGACGGTATGGCTATGTAGTCATGGCAAGCTTAATGTAAGAGGAAATCACAAACATAAAAGTAAAGAGGAGATACTGTGTTTAGAAACTATGTGTGGTCTACAGGAAGAAAGCATGGTACATCTTTTTTTTTGAATGTACATTAAGTTTTTGGGATAATTTGGCTTCATTTTGGGGGATGAGGATGTTTAGGAATATGGATTACAATATTCTAGTATATGGGTAGCTAACAGAAGAGTTGGAAAGTATTAATAAACACACAGCTTATGTGATTCTGTCTGTTATTAAATGGTGTATTTGGCAAGTTAGGTGTCAAAGTTTTGCAAAACAAAGTATGTACGTTACAGGATTTACTATTTAAAATTCAGGATGAAATTCCCGGCCCGGTGGCACTGAGGGTTGAGGCGCTGGACGCCACACCTCGCTCCACGCCGGTGACCTGGGTTCGGGAACAAGCCTGGGTTGTCGGGGGTCAGCAGGGGTGGACTAGGATCGAGCATCCGATGACAGCTCTCCTATTCCTGGGGAAAGGGGTGGGTGCACACCACGCTCTGGTGGTCCATGGGGATGCCCGGAGGTACTGCAGAGGCATGGGTGCTGAGGTTGGGGGGCACAGCAGACATCTGCATGTTAGTGCACTGATGTCATTGCATGTCCGTGCCCCCATTGGGGAATAACAAGGAAAATAGCAGCACAAGTCCATGGCAGCTTGATGGCCGCAGTTCACTGACCCGATGATGCCTGGAGGACGTGCGCCGGTAGTGGATCCTCGCCAGGTGCGGGGGCTTAGGGGAGCCCCTCTTGACAGTGTAGCTGCCTGTGCCAGCTGGCATGACAGCTTCGGGGTCAGTGGTGGATGAGCGGTGGCTGGAGATTGGCAAGACTGTGGCTGCAGGTGAGAAAGCATTCAAGGATGAAATTGACGTAATATATCAAAATGAATGCGTTATATTTGAAGGTTATGTGGGAAAATACAATGGTCAGATAAGAATGTAATTAAGATGAATTTAGAAATGCTTCTGTAATGCTTCTGTATGTGTCAATGGATGAAGATTAAGGTGTATGTTCTTGTAATAATTTGTTTTTGGTTTCTTGAATAAAAATTCTCCAACTCTTTTTGAGAGGTAACATGGGCTGTTTAACATCCACCTGAACTACCACTAATCCAGGCAGATGGGACCTCAGTTTAATGTCTCATCCAAAAGATGTCACCTCAGAAGTGCAGCACTACAGTGTCAGTATTGGGATACTAACCCAAGTACCAGGTGTGGGAATTGAACCCACAACCCTCTGATCTCCCAGCCTCAGAGGCAGGTGTGCTACCTACTGAGCCACTGATATTGGCCTTTACCACCATACTTTTCTCCCTACTCTCCTAGTCAACTAAAGACTGCAGTGACTCTGATATAACCTCTTCCCCTTTACCCCCATATCCTCAACAATGGGGAAATGCTGCACAAAGGCCTACTCTGACTTGCTACCAAGACTGCCATAAAGCTGCACATAAAAAAAGGGTTTTAAAAGTTGTATAGCATCTAAGGAACTATTGAAATACATGCAGAACACCTGAACTCTTTCTTTCACTGCATGACTAGTGAGCAACTTTAGAGAGACAGAAAGAGTGTGTGTACACAGAAAACAAACACAGCACGACCCCAGAAAGTCACAAAGCCGCTCAGCTGCTTGCTGGCTGGCTGGTTGGCTTTATACAAATGAAAGGACTGAAGCGCTGTCTCATTGGAGCACTTCAGTCCTTTCAACTACATGAAGTTTTTGCTCTTCAGACTGTGACCAGTGTCATACTCAGCTTGCCTGGTGTTTGGTCTGTCACTGACAAGCCCAATGTAGCTTTACCTGCATTAGGCTAGTCAGTGACACACCTCTGAAATGCCATTCATTATAACAAAATGTGTCTTGTGCACATGCAAGCAAACTTAAAAATAGCACAAAGAAAGCCTTACCACATAAACACGAATGGCCAGCCAAGTGTTTTGTTCTATGAACTTTGTCAGGGGCCATTTGAATCATTGTGACACCAACTTTGTAATGTTGTGCCCCCACATGTGATTTTGTTCTATTGTTTTAATGTTTCATATCTGAAAAGTATTTTGGGGGAGGAAGGTATGTCTGCCATCCCTGGCTATGATCTGTAAGGAGATGACTAATCATGCTTCTCAGTCTTCATGAAAGCAATGTGGTTACAGGTCTGGCAGCTATAGCATCAGCCTGGTTTTAGGAAAATGCCAGTGCTAAATACTCATTGTGTGACCATTCATAACTCATAGAATGTTCCAGTGCTCCAGTCCACACAACTTCAGAAATAGGCAAAAGCAGGACCTCACTGAAATCAGATGCTGCAATTTAACTGGGCTGTCACTGGGTAAATAAACAGATCCAAGAAGGTGTGTCCACAACCAGGCAGTGCAGGATCAGTGTTCATTACAAACAAGGCAGCCAGCCCCGAATACTAGAGAACAAAGGGAAGGTAGTGGCACACAAGATTGAAGGTAATGAATTAAACAGCCATTTATTTAGGCAAAATGCAACAAAATAACAAAACTACCACAGTCTAACAGCAATTCTGCTGAGCCAACACAGTGGCCCCACGATTCGACTTGCACCAGTCTTCCTCGGGTTCCTCAGAGTCTTCCTCAGATTGCTGTTAGACTGGTAGGTTTGTTATTTTGTTGCATTTTGCCTAAATAAATGGCTTTTTAATTCACTACCTACAGTCTCGTGTGCCACTACGTTCCCTTGGTTCACTGGGTAAATAAAACAAGATGTTGCATCTGAACTGAGCAAATAAAATGAGATGTAACATCTCATTTGGGCTATCACCGGGAAAACAAATTGTGAAAAGAAAAAATCTTCCTTCATCCATCTCTTTAGCTATGCAGGAATGATGCTGACCCTTAAACTACAGGAGAAAACATTTCTCATGCATTTAAGCATTGTTTTAAATGTACTTATTCTCTAGAAAAATAGAATATGGCTGCAGCTTGTGTTGCATTTCTTCCTCTGCCCTGCAGATCACCTGTTGGTGACACTGGTTTTCACACAGTTCACACCACAGCAGGGCACCACAGTAGCTATGCTCTGCCCTAGCTAGCATAGAAGCATCACAGCAGCCTGACAAGGTGACACGATGTTGAACATAAAGAAGGGCGGACAGGACAAGAAGCACATAGAGAAGCTTATTTAATTGCTGCGTTAGTAAGTTCAGTATTTAACTGTCTACTTGCTTTTGTTTAAAAAAAAAATTGTTGCCAAATTGAGTGCTGCTTTAAGACTCCAGTTCAAGAGTTCCTGGCACTCCATAATCTAGTGCCTGCTTATCTCTCAGCTCTGACTTTTCCTTATTATCCTACTCACTCACTTCATTTGACGGGCCTGTCTTCTCACATTCAACACTGAGTGGGAGATCATTAGTCATGATGCCCCTGGGTGCTGGAATGCCATCCTGTCAATGTTAGGAAGGTGCATAATTTGATGGAATTCAAATCTCTATTGAAATCCTCCCTCTTTGACAATGCTTTTTCCTCTGCCACATCCCAGATTGATTGATGACCAGGCTGCACCCGGTGTATCAAACCTTTACAGCAGTACAATTGCTCCACAAATGCAATAAGTAGCTCCTCGGGTTGCTGCGACAGTAACAGCTGCAGCCGTTATGTTGTTGATTTAGTGGCAACTAGTTTTACACCAGATTGCATGGGTTGGGGGTAGTGAAGTATTAATTACTTCAGTACTTCATATAGAAAGAATTATACTTCACCAACTTTCACAGCTACTCAACCAGTGTTAGTTTTCTAGTGCAAATGAGGAGCAGTGGTTTAAAAAAAAACATCCCTGCCTTCTAAGTCACTACAGTACATAACATTCCTCTGAGGGACATCTTTAATAGTTGCATATTTTGTATGTATACAGTGCAGTGATATAAACAAGTATGAAACTGGCACACGGGTGCTTTATATTTGTATAGGAGCCTTTTGACCTAGTGAGGCTTATATATCAGCACATAATACTGATATGAGAGATGACTGCTGAGAGTAACATTGGAGCTAAACCCCCGACTTAATTAACTGTATTGAATGGGATTCCTCCTGTGACCCTATTCATATACCAAGTGCTGGGGAGCACAATGTTTTACCATGTCCTCATTAGCCTGTTCTTGTCACGTAAGTTGTACTGTACTTTGTGTTACTACAGGATGTGCTTTGACATTATAGTTTTTTTGGTTTTTTTTGTGAAAGGTGTGTAACAGCCAGCACATTGCTGCAGTGGTAGGGATACCATTTGCAATGCTGGCAGCCCAGGTTCAGGGACAAGCCCAAGGCTACTGTGGCGCCACCTGGTGGAGGAGAATCAAGCATCCCTGAGGACCCTCTCCTCTAGGGAGGCAGGGAGGGAGTGCAGCTACCTGCACTGCAGTGCTGCCAACTGGGTGACCCAGGGGGACAGAGCAGCACTAGATAGGCAAGCATGGGAGAGAAGATGCCAGCATGCCCCTGCACTGTGCCCCTAGCGTGCCAATGTACTGCAAGGATGGGAGGAACCAGGAAATTGCCCCAGCTCCCACTACAAAGGATGCCAGTATATCCATGTCCTGTACTCCGGTTGCAACACTGCCTGACAAACTGAAGTATTTGGGGGTTCATCCCTCATCCTAACCCTCCCTTGGAGGTACACAGAGCACCATGGAGGTGTGTTTCTTGATGATAGGGGGCTCTGGTGTGCCTCGGAAGATCCAGAAGGAATCAAGTGCCAACAATAGTACAGGGGAGTTAAAAATGTAAGTTAAGAAAAAAAAAGAAATTAGTTATACAACTTTTAAATGATACAAACAGAGTTGATTCATATGGACAGAGCCATCTTTGGAGTTCTCTTGTTTTTCTGTATTTCCTTCAGTCTCACATCCTGCCATTAGAGGGCATAGATGATAATATAATACACAGCATTTCCGCCACCTAATGGACACTGCATACATGCTGATTAAAAATATTGTTTTCTAATAGCTATTACCTTATACTCAAGAAAGTATACAGTGACAGTGCATTCTGTTTTATAATTTCTAATATATTTATTTCATTTTTACTTACCAGGTGGGTGCACTGGGCAAAACGTTGCCTATTTTCCGGCACAACCTGGGAGATTACAATAGGGGTAAAGTGCACTAAACTACAGCAATGCACAACAATGATCGGTATATACAAGAGTACAAGATACAATGTACAGTAGAAGATGTAATATTGGCAGGAATACACAATGATACAGAGCGAGATACATACAACTTGTCTAGCGTACAAGAAATTAACAAATGCAAAGGCTCAAGGGACGAGTATGTATTCCATATTACCTAATTCGGGTCAATGTTTTATCAGTCCATGAAATTATCCTCAATCAACCAAGTAGGACATCTGGACCTGCAGATTCTGCCTTATACTGTCTCTTCTGATGCCAAATATAGCACCACTGGATATTGTGATTGACCAGTTCCTATTTCCTTGGGAAATGCAGCCAAATGTTAGGCATCCCAGGTTTTAACAACACTAGTAGTGAAGGTACTAAGTCCCTGACAGCCAATAATACTGGTAGGGTCACTAAACCGATTTTCTCCTTTTTGGATATGCTGAGCCTTTTTTGAATATCTACTCTGTCACCAGACTTGATGTCAGGAACCTCCTTTGCCCAATGATCCCTTTCTTACCGTGGCCCACAATAGATGAATAACCTGCCTCCTGCCCTCTTATGACATGAAAAAATCAGCCCCATGAGAAAGACCTTCGTATCCTCCTGGCCGGAACCAACCATTGTGACTGTAAATCATAGGGAGAGACGTTTCCTCCTATGCCCCTGGCTTCCTCACCTACCCCCTTCCTCTCTTCCTCCCCCCAGCCCCCTCCACCCCTCATGTCCACTGACTCAATCACCTACTGGCAGCCACCCCCTACTCCTTGCTCATGTCAGGCCCTAATTTGCCACTCTCTGCTGCTTCCCTACTATCTTTTTACCCTCACTCAATCCGTATGGACAATGGCTTTCCTGGCAGTTACCCCACCCCCACCACCTCCCAACCCTTTAAATCCATACATTCTCATTCCTGACAAAGTCTTCACTAGTTGCTACCTCCCTACTCACTGCATTTAGTAACTGGTTATCTGCGCTTAGCAACAGGCCCATATTGTTTGCTGCTAAATTGTTGGATTTTAGTGAAGCTGTCTATGGTACATTGTCTGCCTTTATTGAAATCTGCTTTTGTATTCTGTTTACAACTATGTCCAGCTATGTAATCATAACTGCCTACCAGTCAAATTTTTGTACTGAATGTCTTCCGTTTTTGTACATGCTGTACTGTTTTTGAGTCCTTGACATGGAGTCTTTGTAAAAGAGCAACCTTGGCTCAAAGGTTGTGATTCTGAAACTGAAATAAAAAAATAAATAAAAATAAATAAATTCTGGCATGCCATAAATTGTTGACATACTCTTCAACCTTTAACTAGCTGCTACATGAACAAATCCCTCCTTCACATTGTCCACCTTAAGTTGGGGAGCCATCTTAAGGCAAGGCTGTTAACTATGTTCACCCCCTGACATAGGAAGTGAAAGGGGGAGCAGAATATTTAAGGACCTGCTGCTCCAAGTGCCTAATCGGAAAGGGGGAAGTCCCCTAGGGGAACGAGTCTTAAGTTAGCTACAGCCGCAAGTCCAAGAGCATTCACCCTCAGGGTAGGGGTGGGTTGAACTCCACTCAGCTGCAATCTGCAGTGCCACCAGGGTCTGCCATAATGGGCCCGCATAGATCTCTGGGTGGGCAGGGGCGGGGGCAGCAGGATCCAAGGCAGCCCACCTCAGTGCCTCACTGGCAAACTAATTATACTACCACAGCCTCAGCTGGCCATTCAGATGTCTCAGAAAAGACAGAGGTATTGGTTGTGGGCCCGGGTCGCCAGCTAGAGGGGTCGTCTGTTGGGACGCCCTCAGGAATTTTTCTTGGCGGCGTCTCTCTCCTGACCTCTGAATGGGTGCGTAACCTGGGGGTTGTCTTGGATGACAGTCTGTCACTGCAGTCACAAGTGTCAGCAGTCATCAAGACTTCCTTTTACCATCTTAGGAATATTGCCAGAGTTAGGCACCTAGTTCCGTCTGACGACCTACCAACACTGGTCCACGCCTTCGAGTCCTCGCTTTTGGACTACTGCAACTCCCTTTACTTTGGGCTTTCAGTGGTTGAAATCTGCGGCCTACAGCTAGTGTAGAATGCAGCGATCTGGGTTCTGACTGGTTCCAGTAGGTCCTGTCATATATCCCCGGTGCTGCACGAACTGCACTGGCTGCCTATACAGTGGTGGATCACCTTTAAAGTCAATTTATTGGCTTTTAAAGCCCTCCACGATCAGGGTCCGGTCTATCTGAAAGAACTTCTGGTTCCTTACTGCCCTGGCAGATAGCTCCGCTCAGCCAACAAGGGGTTGCTGGTGATTCCAAGAGTGAATATTAAATCATCTGGATGTAGGGCTTTTCCTTTTGCTGCACCCACTCTTTGGAATTCTCTACCTCACCAGTTACGGGGGTGCACCTCCGTGGAGGAATTTAAGAGGGGTTTGAAAACCCACTTATGGCAAATGGCCTTCTTGGAAAACTGATTGTTTTTGTAATTGATGATTTTTTATTGGTTTTATTTGTGTTGATATCTGATTTTAATGTCTAATTTGTAATGTTTTAAATTGTACAGCACCTTGGAAATTGAAAGGCGCTACATACAGTAAATAAAACTATTATTATTATTATTATTATTAAACATCTCCACATTAGCCAGGTTACCACTTATGGATGAGTTGCAAATGCCTAGCCTATTCCAGGGTGAAAGTCCTGAGGTACTACAAATGAAGCTGACGTGTACTAATTCAACAGGATTCCTCCTGACCCCGAATTAATTCAAGCAGGTCCTGAAGAAAAGCACCACAGAGGCATGCTTAGATGAAACCACCTGCTGTTTGGCTCACGGTGGGATGGGGTGCTAGCACTTGAACATCGAATTCTGTTTATCACTGTGTCACACAAAAAGAGTCTGAGTTTCAGCTGGCCATATCTTTATGCAATCCTGATTTAGCTAGACACTCAGAGTTCAGGACTATGCCTATTCAGGCATTTTTCAAGCACTCTGAAGCGAGAGTCCTCATCAGTGTTTACAACTGTTCTTAGCTGAAAATAAGTTGCTGCAAAGCAGTATCTCTCTGAACTGTGTATTCTATTTGTTATGGATAACATCAGTTTGACAGGTTCACCTGAAGGGTGCTGGGCATACTTTATAAATGCTAAGGCTGCATTTTATGATTCACCTGAGAGCTTCTCTGTCTCCATTATTCTTCAAGAGACAGGCACCATTTGCCTACAGTAAGGGAAAAGGGGTCACAGCGCAGTTGCAACAGAGATTAAGCACAATGCCACACAAAGTCCCCTGGCATACTGAGCCTCCTCTCTTTGATTCCTTCTAAGGGGTTATCTACTACACTGAAACATCATTGCCTTGTAACACTCCTTGCCTAACCCCTGAGGAGGATGGAGTTACGTTCACATAGTACTTCATTATTTCAGAGCCTATGCTCATACCAGGAACATCAGGTTCAGCTCTCATGCACTGGATTTATGTGATAAGGGTGAAAGCCCAATCGCATTTGGCGGCAGGGTGAGCATACTTCACTGAAAATCCCTTTCAGCAGTGTACAGCCCCAGTGCACAAGAAAACAGCACCGGGGACTTCGCTTTTAATTGTTCATGCTGGGGGCTGCACCCCTGCACCCTCCTACTAAAGGATTCTTAACTCCAGAGGGGTGCATGTCGGGGAGGTGCAAAACCAGCAAAAAAATAAATTTGGGCCGGGCGCACAAAAATGTAGGCGTGCCCGGACCCGAACCCGGAACCCTCGTAGCTTTAGGCTGCCACCCACCCACCACGCTATGTGGCCAGCTCGGCAGCCCCACACCAATCATGCCAGGCCAACCCTCCCTCCCTTCTGTCATGCTCGCTCCCTCCCCCCGTATATGTATACATACAGTGACGTCCTGTCGCTATATGCGCCCACCTCCCCCATCCAGTTGCCCTTCCTCAGCGGTAGCCCCGTGGACATGTGCCAGGACTGAGATGCTGTTTTGCAAGCACTCAGTCGCCAATGCCTATGCCGCGGGCTACCTCATGCACCTATTATGCAGTAACATCAATTGCACCTGTAAGCTGGTAGCATGTGGGGTTGCACGATACACATCCAAGAATTCTACATCAGCCTGTTTCCATGGCTTACCTTCCAGACAAACACCAAAGTTAAAAGGATGGGTGATTCTCCATTTCTCTTCAAACTATTCTTTATTTTATAGTTTAACCTACACATCTGTAACCACAAGGGCGTCACCCTTGTGGTTATGGATGTGCAGGATAAAATATAAATAAAGATATTTTGAAGAGAAATGGAATATCACCCGTAATTTTGAGTTTGATATGCATCTGAAGTTGTTTGGATCACCCAAGACGAGTACTGTCTGAGATTAAGTCAAGAATCAAGGATAACTTTAATTTTTTGTTTGAATGTTGGCTACTTTCCAGACACAGCAAAAAACAATTGGAGACTCCTTTTAAGTGGATCACACATCAAAGAACAACTCTACATTTCTTCATGTACTCTTGTAAACAGGATGCTTCAGCTATAACAGTTTACTAGCATACATTTATTTTTTCAAATTTTCAGATTTCTTTTCCGGGGTTCATGTCACATTTTGGTAGTCTGTCCAAAAAGCCTGCATAAAAAGTCTTGGCTTATAACCTACTGACCTCATAGTACTTTGGTTTATTTATTTATTGAGAAATCAGAATTTCACCCTTTGAGTCAAAGACTCTTTTGCAAAGGCTCCTCGTCAGTAGACATAGTACAACATCACAAGTACAGGTGCAAGACAAACAGTCCATATATTACATAAGCAGGTAAGGTAAAGAAATGAGTAACATTCCATAGCAGAGGGCAGAGACAGCCCAGAGTCATGTGCAAAACAGCAGGTAGTACAACATCACAAGAACAGGTGCAAGACATCAATCAGTCCATATATTACATTAGTAGGTACATTAAAGAACTCAGTAACATTCCTTAGCAGAGGGCAGAGACGGCCCAGAATCATGTGCAAAAACAGCAGCAAAAATTAAGGAAAGCAAGATACAGATTGTAAAGACAGTGTGAAGGAGGTGGCAGGGCTGAGTTAATATAGTACTACTAGGACCAGTCGCAAGTAGAGTTGTTAGTGAGAAATACCTTGAGTGAGGTTTTAAAAGAGCCAGTTTTTGTACCAGCAGTCAGAGCAACTGGTAGGTCATTTAGCCAGCTTGGAGCCCTGTGATAAAAGGCTCTCTGACCCATAGATGTCCTACAGCGGGGGACCAAGAAGGGGACCTTGGAGGTACTTCTGGTGATTCTTTGTGGGAAGGAGGGTTGGATTAGGCCCTGTAGGCTAGTTGGGGTGAGATTCCACTGTATTTTCTTCACCAGGAGGCATGTGTGGTACTTAAGGTGACATTCGAAGTTTAGCCAGTTAGAGCGACTGTAGAGGTCACACATGTGGGTAGTTCTATCGCAGCCTGTCACCAGGCGATAGGCCTTGTTTAGTGCTGTCTTGATGCAACAGAGAGCAGTGCTGTCAGCTGAGCCATAGAACACAATTCCATAGTCCAGCACAGAGAGGACCGAGGACAACATAGCAAGATGCAGCCCCTCATTAGGCAGACAGTGTTTGATCCTATAGAGAAAGCCAATTCTGGAGTTAATGGTGTTACAGATGATATGGATATGTGCATGATAGGTAAGGAAGGAGTCAAGGGTGATGCCCAAGTATTTGAATGGGTTTACCTGCTTAAGTGGGGAGTCTTAGGCAGTGTTGACAAGTAGAGTTGAGTCATGGTAGGGGTTTTGACAGTGTGCAAAGATCATGGTCTTAGTTTTTTTATAATTTATTACTAGCCTGTGCTCTGTGAACCAGGTCTCAGCTTCCGTGAAGGACTTCTGTAGGGCATCCTGCAATGGTTGAGACTGAGGGTTGCTCCAGTAAATGACTGCATCGTCAGTGTAAAGAAGTAACCGACTGGAGCAGGCTAGTAGTAGTGTTTAGGAAAAGGCTAAAAAGAAGAGGGCCTAGAATGGAGCCTTGAGGGACCCCAGAGTGAACTGGGAGGTGGTAGAAGGGGGTTGTGCCAAGCTTGACCTGCTGTGACCTGTTTGATAGGTAGCTTTCAAACTAGGCCCTAGTATCAGGTGTCAGTCCCACGTCAGACAGGGATCTAAGGAGAAGGGCATGATGGACAGTGTCAAATGCCTAATTATCATAATGCTTGTCATGACAGCAGAATGTGATGTCACAAACAGAAAATGTGAGGTCAGTTGGAAACAGATGCTTTCTGAAAGATTCAGCAAAATGTGCACTGTAATACCTGGAAAATTTAGTAGACCAAGAACAAAAGAAAGTAAAAGAAAACTTAAACACTGAAGTTAAATATAATTGTTGGAAATCCAATAGTTGTAATTTTTTTTATTTTAGTAGATAACTGCTCTTTAAACTAGACCCATGCAACAGTTGCAAGGTTAGGTTCCCTGTTATGAATTAGCCCCATAAAATAAGGAAGCAATAAGACATGACAGGCCATGTAATTATGGTGAGATAATCGCACACCTCAGGTGCACACATACAGTAGGTAGGCATGATGTACAGCCAAGTGATGTTAAATGCATCTGAAAAACATAGCGACATAAAAAATGACAGCAGAAAAAGACTATTGACCCATCCAGTCTGCCCACAAAACCCAAGCAAACCCAAGACCTAAACCTATAGCTCAATACCTGCAACAGTCTTCTCAGAGCCAATGCTACACCATATGTACTAGGCTACATAAAATTACTTACTATGCAGATGATCTTCTGCTTTAGATCATTAATCCAGAGACCTCTTTGGTGGCCCCCTTATGAAGGGGTTTCAATTGATAGAAACAATAATGAGTTACAAAATAAACCAAAGCAAAACTAAGGTTTTAATGGTTCAATGTTTGCCATCAACAAATATGAGACAGCAATACCCCTTCTAGTGGGATTGTACCCAGATCAGGTACCTGGGAGTAAAATTAACGTCCAACCCAAATATCACTTATTGCTAGAATAATGACCCTCTTTTTCTGCAGGTCAAAGAGGACCTGCAACACTGGATTCATCTACCGATCTCCTTACTTACAAGGATTCAATTAATTCAGATGAATATTTTCCCGAGAATTCTGTATCTTATGTATAATATTCCCTACTTCATAACTAAAGAAGGAGTTTACCCGATGGAATAGAATAATCTCACCTTTTTATGGTAGAGGGAGACAGGCCAAAGGTAGCTATGCATAAACTACAGTTGCTCAGGGATCAAGGTGGCCTTGCTTTCCCCAATCTATATAATTATGCTAGCTGCTTTACTCACATATCTAATTGGTTTCTCCCCATGTTGAGGGCTACAGGTGGGGTGCAAGTGGAGCAGGCTTTATCTCCATCTCCTCTAGATTTTACTGTCCTTTTTCAACCCTCCTGGGTAGACACTTCAAGGGAACCATCGGCCTATACTAACAGTTTGATCGTACAATGGCAGAGATACTTAAAAAAAATGGAGATGCACTGGGGGGCTAGATGGATGGGAATTCCAACTCTTGACCGAAACTTTATTCTAGCCATGCTAGACAGAGGGTTTGAGAGCTGGTTCAGGAGAGGACTAATCCATAGTTTTCAGTTCTGCAAGAATGGTATCTTAATGTCCTTCCTGCAACTTCAGCAAGCATTCTCTCTCTCTCCCAAAGACTTCTACAAATATTTACAGATAAGACACTATTTATCTAAAACTCTGAGCATAGATATAAGTACTGGGGTCATCTCTCTCCTTTTGTCACTCCTTATACAGACTCAGGGAGAGCCCTCCATCAAACATTTGATATCACAATTTTACAAGGCCTCTCTGTTTACTCAGACAACACAGATCGAGGGGGTCCAGGTTAATTGGGAGGCTGAGTTGATGCTGAGTTTGATGCAGCAGGAGTGGTAGCAGGTTTGGCGCAGGCAACATCAAGTCACAGTCTCTTACTGCTAGCGGGAATTTAGCTGGCAGGTGGTGGCTAGATTTTTACGCATGTCACAGATCATGGCAAAATACCTGCCCTCACAGGATTCATCGTGCTGGTGAAACCGCAGGTGTGAAGTTTCAACCCATGCCAATGTTTTCTGGTACTGTCCTATACCTAAACATTTTTGGACAGAGGTGGGGCAAGTATTATCAAATTTGTTCCCAAATTTGAGACAACTATCACCTGAGATTGTTATTTTACTTCACCTGCCTTGACAGCTGAGGCAGAAACACCACATATATTTAATAGGGATACTCTTGGCAGTTGCAAAGAAATTTATCACAAGATTGTGGCTTCAGCAGACTCCTCCAACTATTCGCAGTTGGAAGGACAGAATATATGACATATATATAGAATTGAAAGTTTAACGGCCCGTATTCAGAACAGAACCCCCATCCTAATGAAAAGGTGGACCATTTGGTTCACATACATGGCTACCCACAGACCAGACTTAGTCCCCTAAATAATATTTCAATTTGAAGTTTTTCTTTTGGTGTTCTGGTTGACCTTTGTTAACTATATTCAAATGTAGTCAAAATATATGGAATTAGACTGGATTGTAATAGAGCTATACATATCATATCCTAAAACACAGACTGGGATTTGCCTTTAGTTCCAGATGAAGAAGGATATCCTGTACGAATGTATATCACTTGTATAGATCTTTGACTGGAGCTTTGACTAGAACAAGGTGCGAACTGCTGTATAATTGCACCACTAAAAATAAATAAAAATTAAAGTTTCAAAACAAAAAACCCACGACCTATTGTCCATGCAGGGTTCTAACCCACACTATACACCCACATGCTCCCCTGCATACCGCTACCACCTTGAGCAACCACTAAGCTCTTTGCACTGTCCCAACCATGTTTGAAACCATTGATAGTTTTTCTTTTTGTATAATATTTTTATTGAATTTACATATAATCACAAAAAATAGATATACCACAGATACATCACAGTACATAGGATATCGAACTTGGTTACAGACAAGGGTCTGAAATAATAAGACATATCACAATAATTAATACACAAAAGGAAAAAACAATAACATAGATTGAGGATTACATTTAATTGATTACAGAGTATAGTAAGCTGGTGTCATTAGTCTTCCTTGGTGAAACAGCATTCCATACTTCTCAGCACCAGCTAGAGCTCTATAGGACATACAATGGTAGAGTACCTGAGCTCATTAAACCACTATCTCTCAAAGGGTAAGGGCCTCTGCTGCTGGCAGAGATCTAAGGAAATTATCTCAACTTTTAAGGAACAGCTCCTTCCAGCCTCATTATACATCATGTCAATCTTTGCAGGGCAAGAGCTTGTAGAGCTAGGTTTTACCAATGTGGGATCATTGCAGTTACTCAACATACCCAAGTGTTTTGCACACACTCATGTGCCAGGACTAGAAGCACTCTCACCCATCGAGGGTAAGGTGACCATCCCTCATCATCCATATCTTCCATACCAAATAGCAAGGACACTGAGGTACATACATTGGGGCTACCCAGCATAGCCATAAATTCCTGTGTCACTGCCCCCCCCCCCCCGTACAGCTACAACTGTATACAGCTCCAAAAGTAATGAATATATGGCCCCAATACACTATGGAACCTCCCACACATTGGTGATATCATTGGATTAAACTTATGGGCCACATTTGGTGGCCGGTACAACCTGTGCATAAATTTATATTGGGATTCCTTATTTATTACAGAGTAGGAACCCCATGTGCAGCTTTAGTACTTCTCTCCATCTCTCATCTGAAATGGGGATTCCTAGATCCCTCTCCCACAACCCCTTCACCTTGGTGGAGGGGTCTGGGAGATTATTCCTGTCCTGTCAGGCCACTTTAGTTATAACCCCTTTGGGGGATAGTCAGAAACTAAAAGCAAACTGTTCTAATGCATATAGGGGAGACACCACTACTGCTTCTGTGTTTAACTTTCTGCAGTATGCCCACATTTGCAGTACTTATAATGATGTGAAGGTGGTTTATCCAGTTTGTCCTGTAACTCTGCAAAGGACCAAAGCCCCTCATTTGTATGTAAGTCCCCTACACATTTAATTCCCCTGTACTCTCATTCCTGAAACCCTCTATCCTCTAGTCCCAGTAAGAACTCTGGGCTCTCTGCAATGAGTATCTCACCCCAGGCCTCCAGTGTATGTTTAATCAGGAGGTTAGATCCAACTGCTGTCTCATGGGACCTCCTACCCTCTGGAGCCAGCCTCTGACAGCCTCTGTTAGGCCTCTCCCTCTTATAAATCCATCCAGCTAGTTGCTTGCCATTTGTTAACCCAGTCTTGGATACAGCACCATTGGACAGTGACATAATACCCTTTGAAATCAGGAAACCCCAGTCCCCCATTATTCATACTGCTTTTGAGTCTTTGCAGGTCCATTCTGCACCTTTTACTCTTCAACAGATAAAGGCTGGGAAGCCTCCCTCCAAGCTTTTAATATCTAATTTGGTGGGACTCATAGGCGATATTTGCATCACATATAAAATTCTAGGTAAGACATCAGTTTTAAAAGGTTTATACCCCCAACCATGATATGCATAATGCCCTCCATGTCTTCAGTTCTGCCAGTATAGTATGGAAGAGAGGGCAGTAGCAGAGTGCATACAGGTTCCCAATGTCCCTGCCTACCTTAATGCCTAGGTATGTAAGGGAGGTGCCAACTTCCTTCAAGCCCCATGTCTTAGTAAGTGTATTCCTAGATTCAAGAAAACTAGAAATAGGAACAGAAAACCCAGATGGTTAGATAAAAATATAATTAAACTATTAAACAAAAAGCAGAAATCTTTCCATGCTTTTAAAAGGTGTAAACTCACATGTATTGGGAGAAATATACGCGATTACTAAAAAAGTGTAAACTGTCCATAAGAACTGCAAAGCAAAACACAGAACTAAAGTTAGCTGTAGAAGCAAAAAAAAATGGACAGGCCTATTATAGCTACATAAATTATTTTAAAAGACAGTATGTAAAGTAGGCCCTATTATTTATGACAACATAGTTAAAAAGAAGTTGCAGCACATGGTCGATATTTTGAACAACTTTTTTTGCAGTATATACAGTGCAAAATATGCTGATAATCCTCCTTTTCAAGTAGATAATTCAGACCACATATGCTTGACACAAGATGAAATAATAGAAGGACTTGATAGAATAAAGGTGGATTGTTCCCCAGGACCTGATCATATTAGTGGAGGCATGATTGCATTAATGAAAAAACATCTAATATCACCATTAAAACTGCTTTTTGAAAGTATAAATATGGGTGATATACCAAATGATTGGAGGATGGTGAGCATTATTCCATTGTTTAAAAAAGGAGTCAGGCATAGCATTGAGAACTACAGGCCCATAAGCCTAACTTCAATCATATACAAAGTTTTGGAAAGGATTATAAAAAATAGATTGCAATCAGATTTAAATAACCTTAATCAAGAACAACATGGGTTTACAAAAGGCAGGTCCTGTCTATCAAATTTGTTGTGTTTCTACGAAAATGTTAGTAAAAGCCTGGACATTAGGAAACCGTATGATATTTTTTATGGAGACTTTAGCAGAGAATTGTATTTGGTCCCACAAGAGGCCATTGTAAAGAAGCTCTTGCTCAACAGGGTTAAGCAAATCTGGGCAAAATGGATTGCAAATTAACTGACGAACAGATCCCAGTGAGTGGTTATAAATGGATGTACTGTATTTCCGAAGAGGGAGTTGTGACTAGCAGAGTGCCCCAGGGCTCCGTTTTGGGCCCCTTCATTTTTTACATCTTCTTATCTGACTTAACAAATAATATTGGCTGTTGGTCCTCCAAATATGTGGATGACACCAAGCTAGGTGAAGTGTGCACTATGACTCTTGATTGCCATAAACTACAGAGAGATCTGGACTCAGTTTCACATTGGTCTGTAAAATGGGGTATGAAGTTCAATCTGAATAAGTGTAAGATGATGTACTTAGGATACAGTAATATGAACCATGATTATTATCTATGTGGTGAACAGCCACTGGAAACAGAACACAAAAAAGACTTAGGGGTTTACATTTCTAAAGATTTCAGCTGTACAAAACAATCGTGTGAGATAATTAGTAGATGTATCAAGATAATTTGGTCTATTAAGAACAACACAAAATCTTCATATAAAAAAAATGCAATATCTTACAAATAGAGAAAATACAAAGGAGATTTAAAAAACACATAACTGGCCTGGAAGAACTTGTTTATGCAGATAAATTAGAAATATTAAATCTTATGTCCTTAGAAACAAGAAGAATGAGAGGAGATTTATTACATATGTGGGATGTTATACATGATCCTTATTTACTCACAGAGCTTAACTTTAAATACAAACAGGGCACTATCAACACCCATGGTCACTCATTACAGCTGAGCTATAGAAGATATAATACTACTAAACGGGGATCATAGTTTTCCTTCAGTATAGTTAAGACCTGGAATCCACTTCCTGTAGATATAATAGTTTGTGGAAGTAAAATTGCATTAAAGAAAAAGCTTGATACTGTATATGGTTACTAGAAAAACAACTTCCAGGGCAATGAAGGTATTGAATAGAAACCCCATGGGCAATTTGCCTCTAGCTCCTGTTACACTGCAGTATGAACCGCAGTATGTCTCTCTAGGCCTATTCCCCCAAGCAGGTCCCAGAGCCATCAATTCTGATCACCTCTAGTAGGGCTGGCATTGAGTTATGCAGGTCTGTAACAAACAACAACAGATCATCTGCATATAGTGTGATTTTATGCTGCAGCCCCAGCCAGGTTGCCACTCCCTTTATCCCCTGTGTTTCCCTTATTTTGATAGCCAGTCGCCCTACTGTGAAAGCAAACAGTACAGGGGAGAGGGGCACTGCTGCCTCATGCCTCTGTGCAGACCGAAGTCAGCTGAAAGACCTCCATTCACCAATATGTGTCCCTTGGGCTCTGCATACTGAATCCTCACCCAATTCACATAGTCTTCCCCCAGCCCAAATTTCTCTAGCACCTTAAACAGATACCCCAATTCTATGCGATCAGAGTCCTTCTCGGCATCCATTGGCAATGCTATGGCCACTCCAGATACCAAGACCCTCAGTGTATCACATTAAGCAGTCTGCAGACATTATAATAGGGCAGCCTGCCTTGCACAAACCCAGTTTGGTCTGGGTGCACCACTGTTGGTAGTATCTGCTCAAGGTGCATGGCCAGAATCTTAACAAAAATTTTGAAGTCATACTTAAGGAGTGAAATAAGGTAGTATGACACTTCCTAACGGGTAATTCTCAGGCTTGGGCACTACACAAATAGAGGCCATATAACATGAGGCAGGGAGAGCCCCTTCCTTCTGGGCCTCCTCTAGCAGTTCATGTAGCGGCTTTCAGCTCTTAATAGTATTCAGCTGTAAAACCAGCCAGCCTTCCAGCCTTTCCATTCTTTAAAGAAGCAATAGCACTTATAACCTCTTTCACTCTAAATCGATGCCCCTAGTGTTTCTCTTTATTCCTTACTCATTTAGGGTCTGGATATTTTATTTATTTATTAAAAGTTGGTAACCGGGAAAGGCACACTGAGCCAAGGATCGTTTCCAGGTGCAACACGGGGGTTTACACACAAGCAAGGTCGAAATAGACACGTAAATTATACGATGAATGACCTAGACTATTTATTTTTTGTATGTATGTATATTACCTATTTACTGCTTACAGTAGACTTATCTATGTTAGCCTGTTCTCTTGATTCAATGTACTTATCTCTACTCATTGTTATGTACTCTGCTTGTACCTGTATCTTCGTTGTACTCTCCCTGGTCGTTCCTGAAAATAGGCATATAACTTGTCTAGTGTACCTACCTGGTCAACAAAAGCTAAATAAAACAAGCATTTGTCAATGCCAAAAGTGACTATTGTCGTTATCTATCCTTAACTGATGCTTGTACATGCTTTGACCCAACCTGAAGCTCCTGAGACTTACCAGTAATGTCACCCCTGCTCTAATCCAGCTCCAAGACTGTCTCATCTTTCCCTCCCCATATTTTTCCTTCTCTTTGTAAATAACTTCTTGACTACTTGCTCTCTTCCTTCTCGAACCTTGTTGCTGACCATCCACTGTTGTTTTGCCAATTACCACACCAGACCTTCCTTCTGTCAGTCTTTCTTGTTATGTCTGAACATTCCTCACATTTCTCTCTATATAACTTTACTATCTTATTAACCCTTTCACTCCACAGGTCGGGTCCATGGTTTCTGCACTTATTATATATCTTACTGCCATTATCTGTATAATGATTGCCATTATTTTTTGTTGTTTCTACCCATTGTATTTTTGTAGCACTGCTGTACTGTTCCTCTATTTGTATTATTGTACCCATGTTGCTGTTGTTCACCTGTTCTCTTTTTGTTGTACTCTCCCAGGTCGTGCCTGAAAATAGTCATTTTATGGTTAGTGCACCTACCTGGTTCACAAAAACTAAATAAATAAATAAATGCCGAATGTTTGTTTGCTGGCATTAGCAGTGGAATTGCAGGAGTTAGACAGATGCAGTATGGGAATGGCATTGAAGTATTGAACTAACACCAACCCCACCCTCATCCTGCAGAGATGGACAGGCATTGGGGTGTAACTTTGGGTCACTGCCCATGACGGTCATGACATTTCATCTCACCCTACCCTTCAGACACTGACAAGTGTTGAGGTGTGCCTTGGGATATTTGGGCTTTACATTCACTTCATTCCATAAGGAAATATGCTGAAATGGGCACAGTATAGGAGAATGGGGTGAACTGTGGGGCAAAGGGTCCAAGGCGCACCTCTATGCCTGTTACTGGCTGCAGGATGAGGGTGGGGGTGGAATGGCATGAGCATTACTGTTGACAATCCCAAGTCACACCCCTGATGCCTGTCAGTTCCTACAGGGTAGGGCATTATCGTCGAAAACCCTAACGCCCTGGGCGTTTCTTGGTATTTTTACTCCAAGTTTTCCACATAGGCTTTTGTATTACCGCGTAAACAGTGATTTCTTATCAGTTAAATTAGGCAAAGGTGATTTTGCACAGTGACTGCGACATTTGGCACCACAGGTGAGAAAACACATTTCGAACAGGATGTGAAAAGGGACAGGTGTACTGTTCATGAGGAGCTTTAAAAAAGGCATTGTTGAAAATCTGGAGTGAAAATATAAAAAAAAAATGGTGAAGTCACGAGCGTGTGTAGAAACTGCGCAATGTACATCCGTAATGTAATTAGTTTGGGGATTTTTTACAGCAGATTTTCAACATAGGCATTTTGGGACCTCCACTCGTGAACAGTGTCAGTGTGATTTTCTTAATCTGTCCCGAACACTAATTTATCACGGCGACCGAGCTATTCCGTGCCAGAAGTGCGAAAACACATTTAGGCCAGAGTGTGAAAAATGACAGTTGTACTGTTCATAAGGAGGTGTGGAAAAATGTCAATGTTGAAAATCTGGACTGAAAATATTACAAATTAGTGAACTTACGAGAGTGTGTGGAAATTTTGCAATGCACGTTCGTAACACAGTCATTTTATAGACTTTTGTCACCAAATTTTCGGCATAGCCATTTTAACACCTCTGCTCATGAACAGTGTCACTATGATTTTCTTAATGTGTCCCAAACATTGATTTTGCTCACCGGCTGCGCTAATGTGCGCTACATGTGCGAAAACTCATTTTGGGAGAGATGTGAAAAATGACTGCTGTACTGTTCATAAGGAGGTATGGTAAAATGGCAATGTTGAAAATCTGGAGTGTAAATATTAAAACTTCTCAAAGTTACGCGCGTGCGGAGGAACTGCGCAATGCATGCTCGTAAAACAGTCATTTTACGAAATTTTCTCACCAAATTTTCAACATAGGGTTTTTCGGGCCCTACCTCATGAACTGTGACACTGTTGTTTCATTAATCAGTCCCGAAAGGTGGTTCCACGCAGTGACTGCAAAATCACCTTTCAAGACCAATAACAAAATGACAGTGACTGGGTTCATGAGGTGGGGTCCCAAGAACCCCATGTTGAAAATTTGGTGAAAAAATCCCAAAAATGGCTGCAACATGCACCAAAGTTGAAAAATACCCATTTATGCCATTATACAGCTTACCAGCATTTCTTCAGTTCGTGGTTGGCTTTAAAGAGTGCAGATGTGTTCCTGGTCCACCGAAGATCGTTGCACCAGCATCCAAAGGTAAGTATGGGGTGAAGTAGGGGTGTGGGGAGGTGGGATATGCAGAGGGTGGGGGGCAGATTGGGGAAGGGGCAGAGAGTCAATGAGGTACTGTCTTATAGGTGTTTTTTTTTTTTTTTGAGACGACACGGGACTTTTGCCACACTGGAGTGGGCTCCCAGCATGGCAGCTGGACGTTTGTTTGGGGAGCAGTGGAGTCAACGGGGGATTGGGCACCCCCATTGGCCATATGGATTTATGCCACTCTGAGGTGGGCTCCCAGCGTGACAGCTGGAAGTTTGTTTGGGGGGGCAGTGGAGGCGACGGGGGACTGGGCACCCCGTTGGCCCTACAGATTTGCCACTCTGGGTGGGACTCCCGGCGTGGCACCTGGAGTCTGTTTGAGGGCAGTGAGAGCCAATGGGGATTGGGCACCCCTGTCGGCCATACAGTGTGTGGGGTGGGGGAGTACATAAGCATGCTGGGGTAGGCTCCCAACATGCTGCTTGGGTGTTTGTTGGGGGTATCCAAGAAAAAATGGCACTGTCTATGACAGCTGTTCAGATGCAGTGCTGACATGTAGGAACTTTGCATACTGCTGACAGCAATATATAAATTGCCTGCCGATGGCAGTATGCAAATTGCCTACACATTACCACCGCTCATTGTAGTGGTCTTTTGCTTTGAACTGTATGCCACTGCATCTGAACTGCTGTCATAGACAGCTCGGACATTTATTGGTGGGGTGAGGCCGCACCTGTAAGAAGGAGCAGAGCATTTGAAGCGGTGTGGCACACCTACGAAAATTCGTATGGTGGCACTATGTTTCTTGCAGATGTGTGCAAGCGAACATAAAAAGGGAAGTGCGGTTGAAATAAACAATCAAGACCAGTCAGCCTAACTTTAATTGAAGGGAAATGATGGAAGCCTTAATAAGAGATGAAATTGTCAATTACCATTTTAGAGACAGTGAGTAAATCCTAGATACTGGGAACATGTGTGTAACCCCCTCCTTCCTGCCCCATCTAGGGGCATACTTTTTCTACTCACAGTTCTAACAGGCAGGAAAAAGTGAGCACTCCAAAACGTTAACATATGAGACCTGGCTCATCGCTGAAACAGGAAAGCTGATGGCCACCTACCTGCTTGCTGTCTTCAAACCGTGCACTTTACCTCCTCAGTCGCAGCATCTGATTTTCTCCCTCTGCCAACCACCAGACTGAGACCTCCCTCTTCTCCTACAGAGATCTCACTGAAGCCCTTGCAATCCAAAAGGCTGGACTCTGCCCCTGGAATGTAACTCAGGACAAATTAATCATACTGCAAATATGAGGGGGAAAATAGGATTTCATTTCATTAAGCTCCCCCCTACAGTAAAATAAGGCACAAACCACTGTTTCTCCCAAACTGGCTTTTATTTTCACTTGCATAGCAAATAATTACAGCAATACAGGGGTCACCATTCTTCTCTGGAAAACAAATAATCAGCTTCACGGAGCTACAAACTTTATGCACTTTGGCTGGACCTAATAGACAGCAGAACCACAGATTTAGCAGACACCAGAAGGACTCTTGTTTCCTGACCTTCCTATCTCAGGTGCTCTACCCAAGACCCTGGAACCCAGATCCATGCAATTTCATGGCATATAAAGGATCCGGTAAGCCAAGCCTTCCTTTTAATTTTCTCTAACCGAGTCCCTTTTACTCTGGCACAGGTCATCCCCCCTTTCACTGGCATGGGAAAGAGAGCATTCTTCCCCACCTGGACCCCTGGGCTTTGGCCCATGCCACAAGGGCATCCAGGATTTTTCCTGATGACCCAGGCCCTAACCAACCTTCCAACAGCTGGCACTGATGTACAGGCTGAGGCCACTTCCCACTGATACCTTGCCTCTGCCTCAACCCTCCATGGTCCCCAGATTCACTCTGGGGTTGTTCTGTTGTTACCTTTTTCCTACGGGGAATCCCTGCCAGGCCCACATCCCTTCAAATGGTTCCTGGGCTTGAATTAAGTTCCAGCATGGGGACCACCCTCCAAGGTCTACTAATTCTTTGGTCTGCGACCCATCCAGACTTTATGGACTGGTGCCCCAGGACCTGTCCCTCTAAACATGCCCCGCATATGGGTGAAAAGCTCCCTGGCTCCATTGACCCCCCAGGCTGCCCCGCCACACTGGGAATGAAGGGAACCTCTGCCACTGGTTTCCCTCCTGAGAGGGCCCTGCCACAGCCCTCCCAGCCCTGGCAACCTGGGAAAACTCAAAACTGGACTTCCTAAGGACTTCTACGTCTCTTGGATAACCTTACTAAAGCGTCCTAATGTTCTAGCCCCCCATGACACAGGACCTGGCTACCTGTGTCCCCAATGGAGCTCCATACCCCCACTCCTCATTGGCCACGGAGCATAGAACAGTCCTTACTGCACTCTACTTAGGGGGTTTCCCCACTAGCCCTCCTGAACTGCCGAATTCCCTCACTTGCCCACCTATTCAGGTCTTGATTTTACTCTCCCAGCCTCCCCCTCTCTAGCCAAGGCCTACTGCCCGAGCTGGAAAAGACCCCGCTACTTCCTGTCAGTCCCTTTTTATACCCTTACTCTACTCTCTGCTGCCACCTTGAGGCATCCAGAGCAATATCCCCCAGAGCACTAAACCCATTTCCTAGCTCGGGGGGGGGGGGTAGGAGGGGGATAGGGATACCTAAACAGTGGAAATATAAGCCCCGCATTTGCATGGGGCTTACATGTGGATACAGTGTACTTGGACCTTAATGAGGCATTCTATATGGTACTGCACAGAAAACTGCAGGAAAAAATGGAAGTTGTCGGAATAAGTGGCAAAATACTTTACTGTTTTAGACTATATACAAACACAAATGAGAAAATCTAACAAGATATTGCCAGCTCAAGTAGGAGAGGTGACCCTAGAGCAGATAAGGAACAAACAAGACTCAAAGGGGGCAATAACACAAGTGTACCAGTTCCTCGTGGCCCATACAGGAAATGAGACAAAACATATGAAACGGAAATGGGAAGAGGGAACAGGGATACAAATCACAGATAAAGAATGGGAAAAAATATGGGAGGGGGCATTCAGGGCCACCTCAGCTTCTAAGAGGAGGGCGTTCACCTGGAAGCTAAACATAAGGTATTTCATAACCCCTCAAAGGAAAGTGAAATGGGATGGGGTGGGAGATGCATCGTGTTGGTGAAGATGTGGGGAAACCAAGGCCACACATGAACATTTATTCTTCTTATGCTCAAAATTGGACGCATTTCAGAATGACACAATACAAAAACTGGGGGACATATTTCAGATGCAGGGAGACATATAGGTAAAACACGGGGTCCTAGGACCACCACCTGTAGGAATACAGGGACCAAATACAAAATATCTGTGGAGAGTGTGCACTGTAGCAACAGGGAAAGCCATTACCAGGAAATGGTTAAATGAAGAGGCACCAGCTGTGCAAGAATGGATAAAAGTGGTGAATGAGATCTAAGAAATGGAGAGAATGACACACCTCTCACAGGATAGAACAGATGAATTTATGGAGAGATGGACATGGTGGATTATCCACACAAAATAGAATAACGCAGAACATAACACAGCCTAACACAGGGTAAACAGGGATGGAAGGAACAACAGACATCCCCATTAACGCATTAATAAAGGTGAGCACAAACGATAACAGATGTAAAGAAGGCAAGGATACAGAGGGAGCAACAAACACACCGTGGCCAGCACACTCCTCCCCCTCCTTCTCAAAGAACCTACCCGCTTCAGACAGAGCCTTCGCTAGAAGTATAAAAGAAACATCTGTGTGTTCAAGTATTGTAATTGTTGTTAGTAGTAATGAAAGTAGAAAGTTAAAAGTAGTAACAGAGTTTAGGATAATAAAGGAAACTCCAGTCAGAAAAAGAGGATATAGGACTGAAAATGCTAAGTGGTGAGTAAAACAGGTAGGCAACTAAGATATTACGAGAGTGGCTGTAGCATAGATTTCAAACAGAAAGGGAACTGTAATACTCAAGACACAAGAAACAAAAACAGAGACATGTTATGTTGTCGATCTAGATGTAAAAGTATACAAAGCTGAAATATACGTACATGTATGTACATGTATGTGACATGATTGGAAAAATAAAGTTTTAAAAAAAATACTTCACTGGATTAAAAGCTGGCCATCATGAAGGAGGCAAAGGGTGAGAGGAAACATCCTTATACCAGATTAGATTGGGTGAGAGAGGTCAGTAGAGTTCCTGAGGGATTAGTACCAGGACCAACCCTTTACAATCTGTGTATTAGGGATATGGCTGAGAATATAGATGGTTGAATCACAAAGTTTGCAGATCACAATGGGAGGTATGGAGACAAAGAATCAGGTGGATGCACAACAGAGGCTGTAGACAGGCTGACAGGTTGGGTGGAAAAAATGTAAAATAAATTTTAATGTGGATTTAATATGTTGTTTTCCACTTTGGGAAAAAGAATCAGATGGCAGAGTACTACCTGAATGTGTAAAAAATCCTCTGAACAAGAAAGGGAACTGAGAGTACCAGTCTCGAACAACTACAGCAAGGGACACAGCGTGATCTGGTGGTGAACAAAGGGAACCAGATTATGGGATGTATCACGTGAAACTTTATCAGTGGATTATGTGAGGTGGTGGTGCCACTGTACAGACCTGAACGCAACCTCATTTAGAGGACTGTAATCAATTCTGGGCGCCACACTAAAGAGAGGGTACAAACAACAGCAACCAGGTTGGTGGGAGGGTTAGAGGGAATAAGCATAACCTCTGTAACATTAACAAAGAAGGATCATGGGTGATATGATTGGTCACCTGATGAACCAGCGGTAGCACGTTGTGCTGTTGTGCAGGTGACCCTGGTTTGGGAGTAAACTCAGGGAGCCAGAGTGGGGCAGTTCATGGCTAAGACTCCTAGTGGAACCCACTCATGAGGGAGCAATCTCAGACCTCATACTCTCAAATGGGGACAGTGAGAGGATCTCAGATCTAGAAGTGGGTAGCCATCTGGGAACAAGTGACCACCAAACAGTGTGGTTCATGATAAACTCAGCTACAGAGTCAAGCCATACAAAAGTGAGGGTGCTGGAATTCAGGAGGGCTGACTTTGGCAAGATGGGAGAGTGCCTTAGAAAAGCACTAACAAACAGGCTAGAAGGAGGGGTGGAGCAACAATGGAAAACATCAAAACTGCCATCACAGAGGCAACAAGCCTTTGCGTGAAGCAAATAAACAAATCAAAATGAAAGAAAAAGCCACTATGGTTCTCAAAAGAGGTGGCGGGGAAGGTCAGGGAGAAAAAGATAGCATTCAGGAAGTATAAGGAAACACAGAAGGAGCAGGACCGTGAGCTGTACCAGTTAAGGCAGAAGGAAGCAGGGAGGGAAGTCAGAATAGCAAAGGCCCAAACTGAGGAAAAGATAGCCAACTCAGTTAAGAAGGGAGATAAAATCTTTTATAGGTACATCAGGGAGCGTAGAAAGACAAAGGGAGTGATAGTGAGGCTGAACAGAATGGACGGTGCGTGGGCAGAGAGGGACAGTGAAAAAGCAGGGATACTGAATAAATATTTCTGCTCAGTATTCACAAAAGAGGAGGAGGGGGAGTGCCTAATCCAATTAACAGAAGCACTCTGGAAAGGGGGTCAATCCCAGTCCTTTCACAGAAGAAAGGGTTCTGAATTCTAAAAGAATTAAGGGGAGAACTAGTGAAACCACACTGACTACCCTTTTGGAAAAATCATGGGAGGATGGTGTGGTACCTGATGACTGGAGGAAGGCAGATGTGATTCCCCTTCACAAAAGTGGGACCAAGACAGAGGCAGGAAACTACAAACCTGTCAGTTTGACCTCTGTGGTAGGGAAAGTGATGGAATCTCTTCTGAAGGAAAGAACTGTTGCGTACCTAGAGGCCAGTGGGGCACAGGACCCAAGGCAGCAGGGGTTCTCAGCGGGAAGGTCATGTCAGACGAATCTAATTGATTTCTTTGACTGGGTGACCAAAGCAGTAGACCAAGGAGGGGCTGTGGACATGGCCTACCTAGACTTTAGCAAGGCATTTGACACAGTCCCACACAAAAGATTAATAGTCAAATTAACCAGCCTGGGAGTGGGACCCAGGGTGGTAGCCTGGGTAAAACATTGGCTGGACAACAGGACACAGAAGGTAATTGTAAATGGAGTCCACTCTGAAGAAAGAGGGGTTACTAGTGGGGTACCGAAGGGTTCAGTACTCGGTCCACTCCTTTTTACGTTCGCTTACGCGCATGCGCAAGGAACGTCTTGGGAGAATGGGACACTTTGGAGGTGTGCCTCTCCTAAGCAATCCCCTGCTCCCTTGAGCAGGTATGGTGGTCCTGCACCAATCCGCACCGGTGCTGTGTATGATAGCGGTGGTCTTCTCTTCAAAGAAACCCACCGCTGTGTGCTTGCACTGCGTCACGCCCCCAACTTTGCTGCCACGCTGGGAGCCCACCCCAGCGTGGCAAACGTCCTGCATCATCTGCTGACGGAGGTTCCCAGTCTCCCGTCGGCTCCACGGCCTCCCAGCCATCCTTCTGCCATGTTGGGAGCCCACCCCAGCGTGGCAAACGTCCGGCGTCATCAATGTACAAAAAAAAACAACCTGTAAATTAAAAACGGTCCCACGCAGTCTCCCACCCCACAACCCGCACCCACCCTGCACCCTGCCTCCCCACCCCCTCACCCCATACTTACCTCCGGAGCTTGGTGCGATGATCGCCGCTGGACCGGAACACGCTGCACTCTTCAAAGCCGACCGCCGAACTGAGGAAATGCCGGTAAGCTGTATAATGGGCTAGATGGGTTTTAACTTTGCTGCATATCTCAGGCATTTTTGGAATTTTTGCACAAATTTTCAACATTGGGTTTGGGACCCCTTCTCATGAATTCTGTCACTGTCATGGAGTTATTAGGGCCGAAGGTGATTTCATGATCACTTGCGAAATCACCTTTCAATCCTCATTAACGAAACAACAGTGCCAGCGTTCATAAGGTAGGGCTCTCAAAAAGCCTATTTTAAAATTTGGTGGAAAATCTAAAAATGACGGTTTTCGAGCGAAGCATGTTGCTTCAGCTCCTACGCAGGCTCCTGTTCGCTAATTTTCAATATTTTCACTCCAGATTTTCAACATTGCCATTTTACCACACCTTCTTATGAGTAGTACAGCAGTCATTTTTCACATCTCACCCAGAACGTGTTTCCGCCCATGTAGCGCACAATGGCGCAGTCGGTGTGCAAAATCAATGCATGGGACAGATTAAGAAAATCACAGTGATACTGTTCATGAGCAGAGGTCTTAAAATGGCCATGTTGAAAATGTGGTGAAAAAATTCCTAAAAATGACTGTTTTACGAGCGTGCGCTGCGCACTTCCTACGCACACTAGTAAGTTCGCAAATTTTCAATATTTTCACTCCAGATTTTCAACATTGCCATTTTACCACACCTCCTTATGACCAGTACAGCTGTCATTTTTCACATCCTGCCCAAAATGTGTTTCTGCCCATGTAGCGCACAATGGCGCAGTCGGTGTGCAAACTCAATGTATGGGATACATTAAGAAAATCACAGTGACACTGTTCATGAGCAAAGGTCTTAAAATGGCTGTGTTGAAAATGTGGTGAAAAAATTCCTAAAAATGACTGTTTTACGAGTGTGCGTTGCGCAGTTCCTATGCACACTCATAAGTTTGCGAATTTTCAACATTGCCATTTTACCACACCTCCTTATGAGCAGTGCAGCTGTCATTTTTCACATCTTGCCCAAAATGTGTTTCTGCCCATATAGCGCACAATGGTGCAGTCGGTGTGCGAACTCAATGTATGGGACACATTAAGAAAATCACAGTGTCACTGTTCATGAGCAGAGATCTTAAAATAGCTATGTTGAAAATGTGGTGAAAAAATTCCTAAAATGACTGTTTCTGACGTGCGCTGCACACTTCCTCATGCGGCACCGTAAGTTCCACGAATTTTCAATATTTTCATTCAGATTTTCAACATTTGCCATTTTACCACACCTCCTTATGAGCAGTACAGCTGTCATTTTCACATCCTGCCCAAATGTTTTCCGCCCATGTAGCGCACAATGGCACAGTCGGTTCTGCGAAATCAATGTATGGGACACATTAAGAAAATCACAGTGACACTGTTCATTAGCAGAGGTCTTAAAATGGCTATATTGAAAATTTGGTGACAAAATTCCTAAAATGACTGTTTCTGACGCATCGCTAGCACAGTTCCCACGCATCGCAGGTTTGCGAATTTAATATTTCCACTCCAGATTTTCAACATTGCCATTTTACCACACCTCCTTATGAGCAGTATAGCTGTCATTTTCATCCTGCCCAAAATGTGTTTCCGCCCATGTGGCGCACAATAAGCGCGGTCGGTGTCGCGAGAACTCAATGTATGGGACACACTAAGAAAATCACAGTGACACTGTTCATGAGCAGAGGTCTTAAAATAGCTATGTTGAAAATTTGGTGAAAAAATTCCTAAAAATGACTGTTTTTCAGCACGCGCGGCGCAGTTCCTACACACGCTCATAAGTTCGCGAATTTTCAATATTTGCACTCCAATGAGTTCCAGATACCTAAACAGCACATAGAAGCAAGCAACATTCGGCATTGACAAATGCTTGTACTTCTTTGTCACTGATTTTTTTAAGCCATGTCCAAGTGCCAAATACCACTGCAAATACCTGCAATCGAACGTTCGGCATTGACAAATGTTTGTTAATGTCTTTATAAGTGACATTGCAGAGGGACTGGAAGGAAAAGTATGCCTCTTTGCAGATGACACAAAGATCTGCAACAGGGTTGATACACAAGGAGGCGTGGAAAGGACGAGAAGGGACTTGGCAAGGTTGGAGGAATGGTCAGAAGTATGGCAGCTTGGATTCAATGCAAAGAAGTGCAAAATAATGCACCTGGGAAACAAAAACCCAGGGGAAGATTACACAGTGGGGGAGGGGGTAGTAACAACAACAAAAATGGAAAGAGACCTGGGGGTAATCATATCAGATGACCTTAAAAAGGAAGTTGTTATCCCTCTGTACAGATATTTTGGTGAGACCCCATCTGGAGTACTGTGTCCAGTTCTGGAGGCCCCATCTCCGCAAGGACATAGACAGGATAGAGGCAGTCCAGAGGAGGGCAACTAAAATGGTGCAGGGTCTGCAAGAGAAGCCATACAAGGAGAGACTAAAGGAGCTTAATATATATACCCTTGAGGAAAGGAGGGAGAGGGGGGACATGATATAAACTTTAAAGTACCTCAGTGGAATCAACAAAGTCCAAGAGGGTAGCATCTTTCAGAAAAAGAGATGTGCAAGAACAAGGGGACACAATTTGAAGATGGGGGGGCAGTTCAGGGGCCATGTGAGGAAATATTTTTTTACAGAGAGGGTGGTAGACGCATGGAACAGCCTTCCTGAGGAGGTTGTGGGGTCTAAAACTGTGGGAGAATTCAAGAATGCATGGGACAGACATAAGGCAATTTTTGTGGGGGGTAGGAAGAAATAGGCTGTTGGTTAACTAGGATCTGCGGCCTATCCTGTAGGTAGGGAAATGGGCAGACTAGGTAGGCCAAGCGGTCCTTATCTGTCGTCAAAGTCTATGTTTCTATTGCTCTGATTCCAGCACCATACAAGGCACCGGCAGGAAGGCCAGGGGGCTCACTCCCCTGCAGATTGCCATGTGCATGTGTAGGCCAACAGTTGGCTTCTACCTATGCTGTGGCGAGAGGGACACCAGGAAAGACCTGGGACCACTCCACTATTATCTGGATGACAGCCAGCAGTGCCTTAGAGACCCACCCTATGGACCTCCTTTGGAAAGTGACAGCAGAGACAGCAGAGTTTGGAGCTGAGGTCTGCTGCAGGGGGTACACAACCAGGCCCAAAGACTGGGAAGATGGATGTGCTTGAGAAATAAACTATTATAAAAAAATTTGTAATTTAATCCAGGTATGTGATGTTTTATAGGACACTGCATGATTAGAAAGTTTAATCTTAATACTGAAAAAATACATCACAAACAAAGAGAAACACTGGGAAACTGCAAATAGTTGGGGCTGGCAGTATACCCTAGAAGTTAGAGTAATGAGCTGTGAATGAGCTCGGTACATCCAGAAGTCCTGAGTTTGAGTCCCACAACCTCCACTCGAATACTGTATGAATCTGAGCAAGTCACCTAACCTTCCCATTACTCCTGGGTCACCACAGAAAACAGGCAAGCGTGCCTAGTGGGCCTTACCTGGTTTCCAAAGAATAAAAAAAAAAAATTGGTAGGTAAGCAATCTGGGTGGGGGTGGATGAGGAATCATTTAATTTGTTTATTTATCTTTGCCCACTAGTCTGCCGCCAATATCTGCCTGGTCACAGCACCTTCCAGCCTACCCTCCCTCTGTACTCTCCCCGAAACCCCGACTTGCCCCTCGGAGAGGTTGGAGTCGTAGACTGGCCAGGTGCTGCATCAATGTGGCTATCTGGGGGAGCCGGTCGGGAGGCTAATTGAAGCCAAAGCAGGCTTCACGGAGGTGGCAGACCATGGGAGTGTGTTTCCCCCCTATGCAGGGAGCGGGGATATGCAATGACGTCCAACGTCTGCCCAGCCCCCTTGGAACTGCTGCGCACTGGTAGCTTGCGGTACCCCCGGCCTCTGCCAGGGGTCCGTCAAGTGCTGGACAGAACCCATCCCCAGAGAAGGAGAGCAGTCCACTGGACTCTCCATCCTTCTCCCCAGCCTGCCCCCCAGCGACCTGGGTCCTGTTCCTGAGTCCAGGTCGCCGGCATCACAAGTGGAAATCCAATCGCTGTGCCGATGGGTCAGCCCCAATGAATCATTTCTCTTTAGAGAGGGTGGTGTACATCTGCAATAGTCTACCTAAGAAAGTAACAGAGTGTCATATAGTTAAGTCAAATCTAGACAAATATATGGAGAGATAAACCTTCAGAGCTATAACTGCTGAGCTGTGGGCAACCGTCTAGATGGACTAACAGGCATGATTCAGCCTGGAAGTCCTATGTTACTATATACAGCAGTGCTGCTTCCTCTGCCACAGATTCTATGAATTTTCCATTAAACTTACTACTGTACTACCTGCATTTTACTGCTCTTTTACAATCTGTTACAAAATAAGGGTATAGTGTTTAAGGGTGTGCCTGGAGCCTGTACAGCAGCACAAACTGCTGCAAAACAACACCACTGACTACTGCGTGATTTTCTGAAACTGGCACCATTGCCAGCCTGACAGCCTGGTGGCAAACATGCATGCTTGCCATGCAGGGGGAGGGGACAGGTTCATGTCCATGCCAGGGTTCCCAGCTGATGCTGACAGGAGGATGAGTACAGTCCTGAGGAGACATGCAGTGCTTCCCATGAGGATTCTTTGTTACTGCTCGGCTGCTCCCTGGTGGTCTGGGGGGTGCATGGTAGTTAAACAGAAAGGAATAGTGTCAGGCTGTAAGGGCAGCCCGTACCCCAAACCAAGCATCCTAATGTCAAGTAGTTTGGTCCTGTCATTGTGCTATGTGGCCCCTAATTCATAGAATACCTTACTTAACTGTGCAGAATGCCTACATTTTAACATGGAACACGCAGCATAAGTATAACTGGCTCTTTAAAGAGTGTCTGTTATTGTGCAGTTAATTCAACCAGTGCTACAAGGCTGATTTCATTGCATGTAACTAGAACAGTGTGGTCTAGTGGCCAGAGCAGTTCCATGTCATAGCAGTGAATACCTAACGGCGCCATACCTATGGCGAGTGCACAATGCCAAACACACAAACAGCAACCGTGCACTATGCTGAATACAAAATTGATGCCCATATCGCCACACATAATTCTATGTTCTATGTGTGGGGGGGGGGGAGCTGTGCCCTCCATGCACCCACCCTTCTAAATATAATCAGCTCCGAGGAGGGGGACTGACAGTGGGGCAAGGAGCTGACACAGACCAAAAACAATTACAACACCCAACACATTCCCCACCCAAAAACAGTAGTGCACCAACCCAGGATCAAACCCAAGTCCTTCCATACCAGAGGCATATACTGCCTCCGGAAGCCCACACGGCCAGTTCGGCACTCCCTCTCCGACATACCTTCTATATCCTGCTTCCTGTGACATTCCTTCTACCAGCGCTGTATCCTACAGTCACCATTTCAGCCCTTCCCCCTCGTTATTTCCACAGTCACTCTCCTTCCACAATCGCTGTACAGACATTTGGTCAAATTGAGTTGCTCAAAGTGAGTCGCTCAATTTGATCGTACCCATATCACTGGATACTGGCCAGAGCACATGCCTGGGATCCAGGGGACCCGGGTTCGGTTCCAACCACAGACCCTTTCTCACTGTGTAACCTTCAAGATACTTAACCTCTTACTGCGTTCTGTAAAAAACAGGACCACACTGAAAATGAGATATTGCATCTTATTTGGGTTAGCAAGAAAATGAAAAAAAAAAAAGGATTTGCTTTCAAAATGTTATATCATGATGCTGAGATGAGCTGTCATGCTATTTCAGGCAGTCTTGTAAAAAACGTCTGTTTTATTTAGGTTTAATCTATTAATTTCCCTACAGGTGTGTTGAAGGTGTACTGTGCAGGAGGATATCTAGTTGTGTATTGTTACCACAGTGAGTTCTTTCCTTTATTAAACAAAACAAAAAAAACACAGAAATCACAGCCAAACATGCTGTGGCTGGATGATAACAACTATAAACTGCCTAACTGGGAACTGAACCCAAGTACTCTGATATCCATCAAGGTACTCTCTAAGCTGAGCAGCCAGGTCAGCCTGCTGCCTGCAATTCTTGTCATCGCATTATATCTTTCCCAAGAATAGATGGTGTTTCCAAAGCCTTTTTGAGGGATAATACAAGTAAAAACTGAAACAGTGATGTCCTCCTTTCTGATGGAAGTAGCTGAGACGAACAGTACTCCATTGATAAAGCTATAATTCATGTGGTACCACACCATTCCGTCTGTCATGTGACAACAGCCAGCTGCTCTTCCATAGATGATGCATTTACTGCTTGGCTGCTTCTTTTGGGTTATTTATTTCTGTGTAGCAATATAATATATCAAAACGTCTTTCTAATGTGATTTTGCAGCTTCCTGCAACAACATTATGAAGGGATCCTGCTGAGTATTAGCCGATCTCCAACTTGCTGTCTGTGGCTCAGAGTGTGAAAAAGTGATGGCAGTGCAGCTGCGTGAGCACTTTGACAGGCCGGCCTTTTCTCAGCTGCTATAGCCCAGCTTCTGCCAGAGCTGCAGCACAGAGGCATCCTGAGTCAGAGTGCGCAGCAACCTTTTCCAGGCGAGGGATCAGGCTGAGGTGTCAATAGTGATCCTCCTCAATCTCTTGTCAGTTATTGACAAGATGCATTACAGGTGCTGATGGGGAGAGTCGTGAAATACATGGGCCTGCCCAGAGCTGTGCTCACATGGGGGGCTATTCACTAATGATGTGGAAGGTACATGCTCAAGGTGCATATCCCGCCTGCATAGCTCTGCAGCCCTGGACAGGTGCAGGGTGAAACACTGAAACATAGACTTTGATGGCAGATAAGGACCGCTTGGCCCACCTAGTCTGCCCATTTCCCTACCTGTTGGATAAGCTGCAGATCCTAGTCAACCAACAGCCTATTTCTTCCTATGATGTGGCGTGATATGCATGACTGCATGCATCCAAGAGGCATCTGTCTCTGGCCCTGCCCCCGTGTGCTGGTTCGTGGGGCATGGCCCAGTGCAGTGGGGTGGAACAAGGCAGGCATCCAATCGGATACCTGATCCAGGTCCCAGAGTGGATCCCTTGCACCCTTGGGGCAGTGGAGAATGGGACATACGGAGCCTCATTAAAACTCAGAAAAGTAAACTGTCTGGGCACTTGCCCGAACATCTACCCCAGCTCTCCCCAGCAGCTTAGTGGGCTGGGGCAGCATGGATGGTCATTTCATGGTCCTGCCATGACTGGTGGGTGAGGACCTTGGGGGTGCACACTGGGTTATGGCTAGGTCCCAGCCGCCATAACCTGCACCCCCTGTGCGTGGTACTATGTGCCTTAGTGAATGGCGTGTACTGCGGGCACGCCACAGACACTCCCTCCAACTGCCCCTGGTCCATTGCTGCCCATGTGGCTGGGGGATCCACTGTGCATCTGGGTAGTGTGCTCTCCCTGAATGCCGCAGGGGGTCTGCAGGACCCCCACTGCATGGCATTCCAACTTAGGGTTTCCTACACGCTGCAGATAGGCGGCAAGTAGGCAATCTTTTTTTTTGTGAATAGGGCCCCTGGTTCTGGTCATTCCTTTAAGATCCAAAGCAGTTATTAGCATGAGTCCCTTTTACTTGGTGCTGGTAGCCAGTGGTGGATATGAGGGTAAAGGGGTAGCAAAGGGGATAAACCCCCCTCACCTTCTATGTCAGAGTTTGGTCTTTTTACCATGTGCACGGACATGCTTGGCAGTGCATCTGCCACTGAGGCACCAACTGGTTCAGCTGAACGTCACTCAGCTCCAATCACAGGACTCAAGACAGAAGATCACATTTTTTCGTTGCCAATGAGAGTATGCTGCTGTGAGGAGTACTGAGCGCACATGTGAGTGCTGTGCCCAGAAATAGAGAGTGTCAGGACCAGTGCCTGGCACACACACACACACAATGTATTCTCAGGAGCAGGTCACTCACAGGAAAGGGAGATGGCAGTCTGCATGGTCTGCGTAGTCTTGTACCTTGTGGTGTTCTTTCTACTACCTGGGTGGTACAGACTATCTGGAGGCAGGACTGCAGTTCTCTCAATGAACATTCACGGTGTAGGCTTAGAGTCAGGCATGCTCGGAGTCTGCCTTCTCACAGTGGTGGCCTACTGGCCTGGATTTCAAGTTGTTTAAAAACGAGGTTTAGGCAGAATTTAAAGGTAGCGACCACTGTTACCTATTGACAGGCTGGTGTGTATGGGGAGGGATTTCTTTGTGGCATGTTGCTGCAGCAGGCAGACAGTGACTAGTGTGTTCTGGCATGGCTGGTTGGTTGTGAAAACTCTGAGCAGACAGAGTCAAAATGGCAAGAGTACAGGCAAAGAAGACAGTGTGACTGACTATGACTTGTGACTGTCTGAGAGAGGCAGCAACAGATCAGCAGCAACCTAGAAAAATAGACTAAAATTATTTCGGGCTTGGCTGCTGTTACAGACAGGAAGGGGGAACTTATTTGTGACTGGCTGGTGGTCACTAAGTCAGTTGCATCACTCTGCATTTACAATTTAGTGCGGTACTTTTCAGCCTCAAGCTCCCAGGCTGTGTACCCAAATGTTTGTCACTGCAGGTGTTCCTTGTCTTTGGCATTCCCGGGAGTCAGTCTTTTGCACTGTGCTATTCACTGTCTATATCAGACATTTGGATGAGATAATTAAGAAGCACAGTTGTGTAGAATATACCCAGCTGTACCTCACCTTCACACCTGACCAGGGCCAGGGTGATCACTCAGGGCCTGATCCACAAAACTGGCCCAGATACAAGCCAAAGGTGCATAGCCAGATTGCAGGTCTTCACTCTTGCAGATGGATGCAACAAAGGTGCAATCCACATGCCTCAGCTGCCCGTATCTGGTTCTCTCTTCCATGGAGGGACAAGAGGATGTGTCAGTTCCGCTATGTGTAGGAATAGCAGGCATCCAATAGGATGCCCTGATACTGGACCCACACTACACTACACTACCAGGGACAGGAACGTTTATTTCATTGGGTTGAGGGCCCACTAGACTACTGGGGAAAATGCTGAGGGACACAAAGATAACAACGATCGCCAGACCAGAAGCAAAACAAAGGGATGGTGTGTGTGTGTGTGTGTGTGTGTGTGTGTGTGTGTGTGATGGGGTTGCACTCTCTTCAGGCACCATAAATTTGTGCATAAATGACACTGTGTTATGCGTCTACATGTGTGTGGTGGTAATCGGTGCCATTGTGCACAGTAACATCTTAGTGCCTTAAGTATTAGTATCCGCACCGGGGGTCTCTGCTAGGGATGATCAGAATCCAATTTTTGGATCTGGATACATCAGAATCTGATCCAAGAGTTAGGGTTTCGGATTTTCATATTTTGTTGGTGAAAATCCTAAATCCAAATCCATCAGATTCCAGTCAGATTCGCATTCTGAAATTCAAAATTTAAAGAGCACCTTTCCCGGATTTTCCTTATTGCCTGCAAAATTATCAGGAGGCTCCCTTACCTGACCGGGAGTTCCTCCATAGCAGTTGTAAAATTTTCTGCGTAGCCCAATAAGGAAGAGAACGGATCATATTTTGCCCCTGAGGGGGCTAGCCACTAGATCCCTTCCACTTCCTGGTCTCAGACATCGTCCTCGAGTTTCCTTGTTTTGTGATATAATTATATGCCTAGTGTGGGGACGTGCTCCATTCAAGTCTATGGGGCGTTGTGCAGCGATGGGATTTCCGCTCGCGACACTGGTGACCCGGGTTCGGGAATGGACCCGGATCGTCAGAGGGCCGGCCAGAAGGAGAAGGATAGAGCATCCTAAGGACTGCTCTCCTTCTCAGGGGGGCAGCGTGGGGAACTGCTTGGTGCACTGAGGGGCTCTAGCGGAGCTATGGGACCTCAGGCGACCCGGCGAACCAGGTCTCTGAAGGGCGGGGGCAGGCGCTTGCGTCGTGCATATCCCGCCTCCGTAAGGAAAACCCGAGTGAGGGCAGCGTGCACGCGCCTCCCTGGAGGACCTCAAGACACCACCACCGCTGCGGATCCCTGACTAGACATAAGGCCCGTGAGTTGCAGGTGAAGGTGGCCATGGCCCCGCCCTCCGGGGAGCAAGCCGAGGGTGACTGGGGATCTCGGCAGCCATAGGCAGTGGTGGAGGTCTCCGGGGCGCCGTGACAAGGGCAGAGGGAATACGGATCCCTGCCTGGAAAAAATAGAAAAAAAAAAGTCTATGGGGCGTTATTTTTAAAGTTATTTTTACTATTATAACTGGACTTTTAGTACAAATCGGGGCCAGTATTCAAGTAACAAGGCTCTTATTACTTGAATACTGGCTCTAATTTCTTCTAAACATCCTCTTCTGCCTCCACTGGTCTCTGGTCTGGTATCGAGTCCCCTTCAAACTGCCACCACACCTGGAACAATCCTGGTCCAAGTCAGCCAGCTGACCCCACTTTCATCCAATCCATGCAGGCAGCTCAAAGAAAGTTAATTGGGGCCGAGGTTCAAGAATCTACAGAAGGCCAGTCTGACTCTGGCCATCACATTCCTCCTCCAGTAGAATGGCCTACCTGCATCACACCCTAGGTAACCTTGCTCCCAGTCCAGTGTCTGCAGTTAAAAACCCAGGGTTTGCTGCTGGTAGTCCAGCTCTAACTCCCCCCCAGCCTTCAGTTTGAACTTCTGTTACTGGAAGTTGCTGGGCTGATTGTGCTACAGGAGAAGGATACTTGGGCCTAAAAAAATAAAAAAGAAGTTTTCTTCACCAATATGAGGTGGCTAGTTAGTGCTAGTAGTCAGTGGGCTAACTAAGACCAAGTACTCTTGGTCTGTCAAGGCATGGGGAAGGGGGGACACATCACGGGCTAGTAGTAGTCCTGTCCAGGTAGACTGATGGAGGCACGACTGATGGTGAGACACTGACTGGATGGAAAATGCCATGGTCAAAGCAGTGGCAAAGCCAGGGGTACCTGCATGGATGGACTATTCTGAGCCCACTAGCAGTCCTGCAGCAGCGTTACTTGCCCTAGATAGACCTTTTGGCATCTCTCTTAGCTAAGGTGTATGTCTTTTGCTTCGCCTGCAGTAGGCCATTGTTTTTGCCCTACTAACTATTCACATCTACTGTGTGTATAGCTGGTACCCCTTTCAAATCCATTGCCAATGTTGTACTCCTTTATATAGATTCCCCATGTTTTATTTAGAATACAATGTGCTACATATAGTTTAACAGTCTTGGATTGTTTGCCTGCCCTATATTGTACACAGAGGCACTATTTTTATCGCCAGTGCTATCTTTGGCAGTCTGTATTTTACCTCCTGTCCCCTTCCCCGAGGTGAGACCTGGTTGCTACTGTTCTGTACTGTAACCCTTTTTCAATGCCTGGCCTGGATTTGTAACTGGGGGGCTCAACTGTATTTTTAGTTGCTTAGTGCACTACTGGCCTGAGTGTCTAACTGAGGAAGCCTAACTGTTGTCATTTAATATGAACTGGCGATCGTAAATAGAATAATCTGATTGGCTGAGAGCTCTTTGAAGCCGTGATGATATTGGGCTACATCATCACGGCTTCAAAAAGCCTCCAGCCACCAGCATCCTCGCAGACAGAAATTCCTCTGAGAGCTGCATTTCCCCGCTTTACCTCACGCAACTGTGCCCACTGCCTCTGGAAAAACAGACGGAGTTCCCCAACACAAGTGTCACGGAGCATCTGTTTAAACACAACCATCGCTCATTCCTCCTCACACAACAAATATACATAGAAAGCTGAAAACACATTCAGCGTGGCGTCAGGTACACCTCGAGCAACTCCCCGGGAAACACACAAAAAAAAACTGTCCTACGATGTGTGTGTGCGCGTACCTATTTAGTTGCTCTCTCCCACTGCCACCAGATCAGAGTTTCAAATAAATACAGTCCATTTTCACACAGCCTCGGAGCACACAGCATGACCAGGTTAAATGTAAGGAGCACACACTGCTGGGAGGTGAGAGTTCAGAGCAGCACCTCTTCAACCATCTCCACTTATAATAGCGCCAGCTGCTGACCAGAGAATTATAGGAACTTTTTTCTGAAAACATACTCCTCCACCACTCTAAAAGTCATTTTAAAAATATTTTAAACATTTTTTTTTGTATTTTATACTACTAAAACTTTTAAGCCAATTCATAATAGCAATAAGTCACTCCAGGGTGTGATATATCATGGGATATCGTCACTTCTCGGACGGTTGGACACACTCGGCCTGTAGCCTCGTGCCCAACCACACGAGGCATGACGATATCCCATGATATAGCATACCCTGTTGTGCCTTACTGCTTAATTATACAATGGCAAGAAAAATTCTAGGAACCTGATTGGCTCCTGACCCGTAGACACAGTGATGTTATTAGACAATAAAATCACTGTATCTAGGGCAGGCACAGAAAATACCACATCACAAGCTCCAAAATCACTCCATGCTCAAGTGAGCGAGAACCCAGCCACCATCGAAAATGTCGTGCAATATCAAGCACCCCCCCCACACACACACACATATATTCCCTCCCTCGGTACTGTAGCCAGTCCACACACAGCTTCAAAGCTAAACAAGTTCTGTAATAAATCCCACTAAAAATTAAAAAACAAAAGTAAAGAAAAACAAAGCCAAGCCCCAACTCCACCACGTCTCAGTTCCCCTGCTGGCAGCGTGATCGTGCAAGCGCACGTGAACTTCAAATGCCACGCTCGCTCTTCACAGAGCCCAGATCCTTGAAACAATGGTTGCATTTTGACTAAACTTTAAGCTATAAAAAAAAATAAGTAAAGTAAAGCAGCATCTCTAATCAGTTTTGCCCTGCATATAAGAGAGCTGTGGTAGCTACTCTCAACAATTGAGTCACCGCGGCTTTCCTTGGGATCGGCTCGGTGTCCAAGCTCCTCAGGTCACAGAAGAAAAACGGCTAAATTTCTTACACAAAAAAAAAAATACAGGGACAGACATGGGCCAGCTTGTATAACAGTAAGACAGGCACACAGAGAAGCAGTGAAATGGTCGATAGTGCAGGGATGGGGGCAGAGACAAATACAGAGCTACACAAAGCCTACAGTAAACAGCATCACCTACTACAAAAGCACAAAAAGGAACATATTTTCATATAAATACCTTTCCACCCAAATAAATCAGTAAAAAAACAAAAATAAAACAGTTTTCTTCGTAAATACAAGAAGCCGTTGTATAATAGCAATAAGGCACTCCAGGGTGTATGTTATTGTGTGATAACATCACTCCTCGGGTGGTGGAAGCACTCGGCTGCACCTTGTGCTTCAACCCACCCGATGAGTGATGTTATTTCACAATAACACACACCCTGTCGTGCTTTACTGCTTAATTGCATTCATTGTATGGCTGTGCATTGACTTTGCCTGTACAGATTGTTTTGTATAATGCTTTTACTGTGCCGAAAGTGCCATCTTGATCTGTATGTTGCTTTGACTGAATTGTATGTGCCATATGAATGGCCTGTGTTGTACCTGAAAATAGCACCTCGGACCAGTGTACCTATCTAGTTATCAAATAAATGACTAAACCATTACTGTATTCCTGAGTGTAGGATCTGCTCCAGCTTCTAAGAGGAGTGCCACTGATCTCATGTTCCCACCCTGAACTGCAGCTCGGAGAGGAGTGCTCCCATTCTAGATCAAAACAACAAACAGAAGGGTGTCATGTCACACAACATGCAGGAACATTTTGTCGTTGGTTAGAAGAACACAGTTGCTCTCTGAGGGTGAAATACTGGTGCCATGCCCAAGTCAGAATCTTTATTTTCGGACATTAGATGGGGGAACTCAGTTGGAGGTGGCTCTCTGTCAAGATTACAAAACTATACACACATACAAAACATGTATAATATGTTCAGAAGAAAGGGCAACATGGTTAGCAGTGCATTAGGGTACCACGTGGGCCACCTGGGTTTCGGAGAGAGCTGGGGGCTCCTATGATCAGGTGGACAGTGGCTATGGTTCTTCTGGTCCTGGTACCATTTCAGAACAGAGCCCTAAGAGGCCTTTCAAGTCAGCCTAGGAACTCCTATCCTCATGAAACTCAGAACCAACCCCATAATTCTTATTATCACCTTATTTCACTGCACTCCTGGGAAACCAATCACCAGAGTGCATTACAAATCAAATCTAAATCAATACTGTATTTTCTTTTTGGGGGAGGGTATTTAGTAAGTTCTGTGCAGTAATACATAATCTCACATGTCCCCACAATGCAAAGCATCATGGGCTGCATATGCAAATCACCACAGAAAATTATGCTGGTTTAACTTTAAGCAGAAATGCATGGTGCCGAAAGGCCTCTCACACAGTTTGCAAAGGGTGCCAACAGAAGGCATAGACACGTGTTTTGTCCTACCAGGACTCATCAGTATGCTTCGTCTGTTTAACACCCAAGTGGAATGAGCCAGCCACCCTAAGATGGTCTATCTGGGTTATGTTGTGGTGAACCCAATTAAAACAAAAAACAGTTTAAAAGATGAAGAATGCCAGAGCCGTAGCACTGAGCAAAGGGGTTCGCTTGGCACGCTGGTGACCCAGGTTCGCACCCCGAGCCTGGGTACCAGGAGTGGAGACCGGCAAGGGAGGAGTTCTAGAAGCATCCATTGGACGCTTCCCTCCCAGGGGTGGGATTTGCCTGGGGACCTGTGGGAAGATTGGTGGCAAGCTTGGGGACGTGTGGCCTTCGACACGCCATAGCACGCCCCATGGGAATATCCTGTGGCATTAACACAAAGGCTGAAAACTGTGATAGCCAGGCACAGAAAACAGAAAATTATGCCCCGCCTGACTGGATGATGAGCGCCTGGACCCCTGCCACCCAAAGCCCTGGAGCCAGCCCGTATCAGCCCAGCAGCACCTGGGATGCAAAGTTGGCCATAAGGCATTCCCCCTGGAAGAGAGGACCCTCCGGCATAGGGATATGCCAGGCTGCTACAATTAGGAGCTAGGGGGAGTAGGTGGCAGGTGGTTGGAGGAAGGCAGGAAGGCATTGGCACTCTGAAGGAGTGGCCAGTCGGGGTGTGTGGGAGGCGCATAAATAGATAAACAAACAAAAAAAAAGATAAAGAACCTCTGTGCACAAGCACTGAGGCAGTGGTTACCCCAAAGGGCATTAATGTTTGGTGCTACATACTTGGTTACAACTATCAACAGCTGATTTGGGTCATTCATTAGCTTTATGGGGACTGTTGGGGTCTGTGAGTTTAAATCTGCAGTCCGTTTGAAACTTTCACTTTATAGTCGCAGTTTTAGCAGAGAGTCAATATGATAGTTTTTCATCTTTGGTGTTTAGAGGGTCACAGTGATTTCAAAAAGGGGGATTCCAGATGCAACTGACTGGCACCTTTTTCCATGGGTCATACTAGGATTTACAATGGCTGAAAGGTGCCAGTCAGCCAATCAGGTTTCAGCATTTAGAAGCCCATTGTATAATTGGTTACAACTAGCAGCAGCTGATATGGATCATTCTTCAGTCTTACCTTCAAAATGCCCAGCAATGGTGAAAACTTGAGCAATTCCTCTAAGACCTCATTGTGACCTTTGCTGGCAGCTTTAAACATTGGTGTTGAACCATCCTTTAAACAGAAAAAGAAGGACTGCAAACTTAGCCAAACTGACTAAAAAAGAAGATGTGAATGTTCATTTGAGAAGAGTAAATAACTGAATTTATTTACTGTATTTACAAATTGGTGACCAGAAGGGCACACTGAATTAAAGCTCACTTGCAAGTGTGATGGGGTGTTTACAAAAAGGGGAGATCAGGGCTGCCTGATGGTCCAACAGAATAGCGTTGTGCTTTTATGCTGGTGTTCTGAGTTTGGAAGTCAGCTTGGGCGCTGGTGATTGGACAGCCAGACTGAGAGGCAGCGCTGCCTATTGCAGCATGTAGCCGGGGAGAGGCCACGTTCTAGTGCAGCAGTGGCTCCTACTGGTTAGTTGGGAAGCCCGCTCTCCTGGCAGGAGCATGCTGCAAGTAGCCACAGCTTGACCCCGCCACACACTAGTGGCCTGCCTGGGGTTGTGGGGAAAAAAGAGGTGGAAAAGAGTGCTGACTGAGGCACCTTGCGGGTTCTGCACCACAGACCAGGCACCTTCCTCCACCTGATCAGGATGTCTAGAGGAGTACATCTAAGGGTCTCATCACAGAGGCAAACCATGAGGGACTGAGGTTGGATTAAGTACCTGGGGAATGTGGGTGACAGGGCTGGAGGAGGGGCTGACTGACTAAACACAATAATAAAAAAGAAAGGGGGAGCTCAATAAAAGCAAAACTTCAGACAACAGAAGAACAGATACAGAAGAAACAGCAACAATCTACTAACGTTGCATAAATGGTCAAAAAATATTTTAGCAAGGTTAAAGGTGTCATTTGCAACAGGAGAAGGCAAATAATACATTACTATACACTAAAGTATAAAACTGTTGTCAGAGACTGTGTGATGTGAAAATGCAGACTACACAAGGTAGGCTCAAGGGAGAGAGGGAAGTTCCAGCAGGGCAAGGAGCAAGGACATTGACATTGTAACACTAATGGGAAAAACAGCAGACAAGACAAGAGCAGACACTAAGACCCTGTCCAGACTGCTAACCTGTGTTTTTTTAAAACATTTTTAAAAATAGATGACCTGCTGGTATTGACAGAGTACGTTTCAAGCAGCATCCCCCCTCTTCTGACACTACTGGACTCCTTCCTCCAGACAATGGACTGTCGAGGCACAGGTCAGGAAGCATAGGAAAACCAGGAGCAGTTGTAGAATTCACCAAAAATATTTATTTACACTAGCAGTAACACAAAAAAAAATAAACTTGTTCAGTATAATTATTTACAAAGGCTACAAAAAAAAGAAAAAGTTCATCTGAGTTTTCCTTCAATTTCTGTGTCCATCTTCTCTTTCTAGCAATTGCAGCTTGCTTTCTTATAAGTCCTTTCAACTCCCATTCTTAACAAGCATCCTGTTCTTGTAAGTATCAGGCAGGTGCAGCTAGAACAGAGTGTTCCTGAGCTGAGGCCCCTTTTTCACAGCTCTTCTGCAAAAGGCTTGAAACTTGCACTCAGGTAACCTCTTAAGTTTACAATAGCTTTTTACAATAATCTCAAACTATAATAATATATATTTCAACAGTAACGCTATATATTTTCTAAACAAAGGGATCCCAATATCCGTTACATTTCAACATAATGATTTACATGTATTTTTATATCAGCAGATATGTAAGGGAGGAAAAACAGACAGCAAGGGAGGGCTGAGAGACAGTGAGAGGCAAAGAATTGCGAGACTGTTGGGGGGGTCAAGTCCGAGGTCTCACAGGAAAATTTGGTTGCGCAACCAGACAGACAAGAGACAGGAAAAGGAGAGAACAGATCCTTGCATTTAAACACTTTCTCCATAACAACTGGGAGAGGGTCCTATTCCACCCTGGCACATGGACCTTCGAAGTAACCCTCCCAAGACAGAAGTTCTGCCCATAACTTCTACATACTCTGAGGGTCTGATCAACAGCTTAGAACTCAAATGATCTGCTTTATCTGTGGACACTGCACGATTCACCTCCTTCTAAACCTGACCCCTCTGCTTATGGACCTCCAAGTGGAATGTAAGCACTGGAAAACCTTACATCTATCCCTGACTGGTAAGATAGCGGCGCTTCAAATGGTAATGGCTCCCAAGCAGTTTCACCATCTTTTGCATTTGGCAGTGAAAATCACCCTGGTCTGGTTGACTAAGATTAATGCCCTTATTAGCAACTTTCTATGGGAGGTTGGGCACCACCTTACAGCAGGGAAAAACTGCATATCATATTGCCTTTTTAGGTGTCCAAATATGTAAATGGTTTTCCCATTCCTCTCCACTTTGGATGCATCTGGAATCAGCTCTGGGTAACGATGCCTTACTCTCTTTGTAGCTCTATGCCCCTTCCATAGTCCCTCGAGCAGTGGCCTACCATTTCAGCTTCTCTTTGGGCCTGGACTGAACTCCAGACTGACCCAATCCCCACTTCAGCCTGCCTTCTGTATAGGAGGTATATTCATTTATTGGCCTTCCTTGGAAGTAAGTGGTATTTGGATCCTGGGTGACCTTTATCAGCTGTGCACCATGTCCACTGATATCTCCGTAAAAAATTCCAGACTCAATTCTTACTGCTCAGATCAGATTTCTGGAAATGCCTACAGCTGCACAGTGCTGCCATGGCATACATGAGACACAGAGGCAGGCCTTCTTTCCAAACCCCCACTTCACATACGCTGTCCAAATGGCTTAAACAGGCCAAAGAAAAAGCAGAAATGATATAAGGGGCTATAAGGATAGTATGTGGGACCCCTCAGACAGGGCCAGGCTCATGTGGGAAGTAGCACTGCAGTCCTCTATTCCTACACCAATGTTGGCGGCTGTCCCACAAGGCCTGCTCAGATAGTCGAAGCATACTCATACAAAATACAATACTTCACCTATGGCACCACACTCCGACGCAGCTCAAAGCCTTAGATCTCATCCCACAGGACTCATGCTGGAGATGCAGCTCAGGGAGAGGCGACCTGTATTATATCCTATGGGCTTGCCTGCTAATTTAGTAGTTTTAGAAAGGTGTGCTGTATAACTGCTCCCTAGTTCTGGGCACTGACCTCCCCTCCTCTCCTGGCTTGTTCATCTTTGGGATCCCCCCAATCCCATACACAGAAAGGCACAAGGTACTGTGGCACACTGTGGTAAGAGCTGAAGCCAAATGACTTGTTCTGTGGCACTGGTGTACCACTTCCATCCCCTCTGTAAAAGAATGTCTCACAGCAATTGCTTAGTTGGCTCAGTGTATTAGACTCTCCCACTGGGCAAAAGGTTCTCTTCTGGTGTACTATAGACTGTCCTCTCCCTACTCTTCTTCCCCCCGTGCCCCATGGATCCTAGTTTTAAAACATGGGACATGGAGGAGCCCTGGCACCCTTCCTGAACAATCAATCCTGTTTTACACATGAACTCTGAACTGCTCTGTTTATGTCTCTACCTGTGTAACTTGTTATTAGCTCCCTCCATAACTTTGGGGGACCTTTCACTTCTGATGTTTCAGCTGTAGTATACCCCTGGAATTTTACTAGCATATCTTTATAGACTATAGTGTGTGCATTTCTGCTTGGGCCTTGTAGGCCTTCTGTCTCTTTTTTTGTTATGTCCTGTTTATGATCTATAAAATTGAATAGTCTCAATAAAAAAAACATTTTTAAAAACATTTTAAGCAGACAGAGCTAGTGTTTTCGGACTACTTGCAAAGCATGTTTGAACAAGATTTAAACATAGTTTAAACACACCTGTGCTGCATTTACACTGCACTTTCATCGGTGGTTAATGACATTTTTTTAAACTTATATTTTTCAATGGGCATGCACAACTTAGTGAGGAGTTATGCTTGTGCAATGCTGTTGATAGTCTGAATTTGAATGAATGTGTTGACTGTCATATGTAGATACTTTGGCCATTCGCAGACTCTGTACCTACCACCCTGTCAGGGTTCTGTGAAGACAAAGGAACCCTCTTTAGGAGGGGTCCACCCCTAGGGGTGTCGTGATGAACAGAATTCCTTTGGGCTTAAGGTACCTTAGGAAGAAACCTCAAAGACAGAGGCACACCAGTGACCCAGGTTCAGGAATGGACCCTGGGCACTGGAGGGCTGGCTGGGGAGAGAAGGCTGGAGCATCTGAAGACTGCTTGTCTTCTCTTGGGGGGAGGGTGGGGTGAGGACCTGGTGCTTGATGACTCCTGGCGGAGGCTGGGAGTATGGCAATGCACTGGGTTCCATTGACCAAGGGGGGGAGCAAAAGCGAAAAGTGCTCCATGGCCAATCGAATGATGGTCACCAGCTCCCGCTGCCGCCGAGCCCCCGTTGTGGCCCAAATCCACCTCAGCAGCACCCAGACCAAGTAGAGTGTGCTGGCTGACCCCCACTGGTGCCTGTCTCCCTCGGAGGAGGGGGACTAATCCAGTGAAGGGTTACATCAGATTACCCGGGGGGGCTGCAATGTGAGGTGGTAGTGGATGGCATCAGGGCAGAGGTGCCAGCGGAGACCTAGGTGGCCCAAAGGGGTGGCCGGCCAGAAGCAGGGAAGGTGCAAAAAAAAAAAAGAGAGAGAGGCACGGCGCTAGAGGAGGCGAGGAGGATGGTTGGGCAAAGAAACAATGCTTCTGAGTGAGGCTGGAGGAAGTTGCTTAAATAGCTCAGGAAGGGGTGTATTGCTGGTAGCACCCACCCACTGAACTGCAGGTGTAGTCTTTGAATTCAGTGGATATATGCAACTTAATGAGGAGTTATGCTTTGGCAATGTTGTTGATAGTTTGATGATATTTGAATGAATGTGTCATTGATTCTCATATGTGGATATTTTGGCCATTTGCTCTCTCTGTCCGATGGGGAACTGCAACCCTCTTGGGGTACTGTGAAGAAAAATGAACACTCTTGAGGAGGTTTCCACCCCAGAGGTGCCACAGGAACATAATTCCTTTAGGTTAAAGGTACCTTAGCAAGGAGCCAAAAAGCACAGCACAACAGGTGGTGAACACAGAGCCTGAGTGAGGATAGACTGACAGCAACTAGTGATGATGACTGATAATAGACAGAATTGAGCAATCGGTAACTGGAAGCAGATAGAGACATGACTTCCGTAAGTAGAGAGGAAAGAGCGGTATGGATAAGAGGGCCGACATCCAACTCCAACTGACAGAGGAAACCTAAGGGTAATATACATAGATATATATATATATATATATATATATATATATATATATATATACACTTACATATATGTACTAGGTAAACTACTCTGAGGTGTGCGGTTGCGCTCTGATATACGCACGCTGCCGCAGGCCGAGTGCGTCAACCACCCAAGGCGTGCATATATCAGAGTGTGACCGCACACCTCAGAGTGGTTTATCTATCTTATAAAATTTCAAAATTGTTTTGGAGGGTGGTAAAAGTGCAGGTGTGTGGTTGCGCTCTGATATACGCACGGTCATGTGATGTGTTTCAACCAACCAGCAGGGATAACTTTTCTACCTATTTATTATTATATATATATATATATATATATATATATATAATCTATATATAAAAATATATATTACATTATGGACCACTTCCTGCAGAAGCTGCCTAACTTTTGATGAACTTTGGCATGGAAGAAAGGACCCTCCACCCCATGAGGAGGAACCTCTAGGGATCCAAGGCCTTGGTCACCTTCCCTTCAAACTAGGGCTAAAATTAGTGATGGCTCATGTACTGCAATTTAGAGACCCAATTCAAGGGGGAAAAATTTTAGAGGAAAGGGTCTAAGTATCCCTCTTACGGAAACACTGTGGGGGTGCCACGAGCCGATCTCTGCAGCTAAATGAGGTTCCCCACAAAGCTGGCTTACCCCCCCCAAAGTGGGAGAAGGAGGACAGCAATGACTGCTGAAAGACACTCACCTAGCCTGCACTAAGGGGAGGCCTAGAAAGGAAGTTGAACCCTTGAGGGGTAAGGACTAGGAGTTGGGCTTTTGAGAGGCTGGGACTTCATAATTGTATGACCTTCACCCTTGAGAGGCAGAGGAAGAGAAGTAGGTGGAGGCCAGGTAAACCTTAGGCCATGGGGGGGGGATTAGCTTTCGAAGGTGTTGCTGATGTGGTCTGCACAGTTAAAGGAGGTCCTGTGGACTTAGAGGCCCCACCCTCCAACAGCTGAAATCTTAACTGCTACAACAAAAGGTGCTGCCAAATTGATTTGCATGGTCAAAGCTTTCCCAGAGAATAGGACATTCTTACCAAAAGGCCAAAAAGAGAAGGACCCACCCAAGTCAAGGGACCCACCCTCAAGATTCGGACTTCAAGGGAGCAGAGCAAGACCATTGGTGTAGAGTGCAGAGAGCCTGGAAGTCATGCTATGGTTGTGGGTGGCATGTGTCCACATGCAGGAGTAGGGGGAGGCTGATGATGAAGCCTCATGGCCATGAGCACAAAGTAGAAACAAAATGTAAGCAAGGCTGAATGACTGACTGAGACATCAAATGACAACTAGGAGACGGCATGAGACTGAATGATACATGCCTGGACTGAATGGTGAATGCATGCCACCCAGTTCCATAAGGGAGGCTAGTGTAAGCTGCTGAAGAACTGCAGGCCAATTAGGCCGAGGAAGTAGAGAACAACAAATGAAACTGCCGGGGAAAAACAGGAGCATATGAGAACTAGGAAGCAGAATGCTGCTGAACTGAGTAAGGGAAAGGGGAACTTGTTTAACCAAGAAAGGCACACTGAGTCAGAGCTTGTTTTCAGGTGTGACCTGAGAGCACGAGGAAGTTGAGTGATTTGCTCAGGGTCACACAATATGGAAGTGGAGGCTGATGGGATTCAAACCCAGGTTTACAGCTCAGTGCCCTTAACCACTACACTATACTGCCTCTTAATTAAACCACCAGAACACAAACAGTAGTGGCTGCCTTGCAAGGAAGTCATGTGAAAACATTTAAGGATTGTAGATGAACTGGAAGATTGCAAATTATATGCAAGAAACATCAAAATAAAAGCCTGAAATAGCACAAGTCAAAACAGAGAACAACAAAGGCAGGTCACTATGAAAACTAATAAGCATGCAAGAACCAAACCAGAAAGAAACATGGAAGTTACATGAGAACAGGCGTACAGCAGATGTAATTGACTGAGAGAAGCACAAACTGTAGCCAGGAAAATAGAAAAGCAAAACACTGACCTGGAAAGCTGCTGGAGGCTCAAAGTAAACAGGACGCCCCAAAGCACAAAGAAAAATTGAAGGCAAACACAGGGTGAACAAGCATTTGTCAATGCCGAATGTTTGCTTGCTGGCATTGGCATTGGTAGTGTAGGAGTTACAGAGCTGCATAATAGGAATGGCAGTGAAGTATTGAGCTGAAGCCAACCCCATCACCATCCTGCAGATAATGACAGGCATTGGGGTGTGCCTTTGGGTCGTCAGGCATAACGGCCACACCATTTCACCACACCCTACCCTGCAGACACTGACAAGTGTCACGGTGTGCCTTGGGGTCTTTGGCCCTTATGTTCACCCATTCCATCAGGAAATATGGTGAGATGGGTGCGGTATAGGAGAATGGGGTGAACTTTGGGGTCGAAGAGTCCAAGGCACACCTCGATGCCTCTCAGTGGCTGCAGGGTGTGGGTGGGGGTGGAATGGTATGAGCATTGTAGGCGACAATCCCAAGTCACAGCCCTGATGCCTGTCATTCTCTACAGGGTGGGGCATTATGGTCGGAAACCCTAACGCCTCAGGCATTCGTTGGTATTTTCACTCCAAATTTTCAACATGGTTTTTTTGTGACCCCCACCTCATGAACAGTGGCAATATCAGTTTGTTAGACGAAAGCTGCTTTTGCACAGCGACTACGGCATTTGTCACCACAGGTGCAAAAACACATTCCGAACAGGATGTGAAAAATGACAGCTGTACTGTTCATGAGGAGGTGTAAAAAATTGAAATGTTGAAAATATGCAGTGAAAATATAAAAGAAACTGGTGAAGTCATGAGCGCGCGTAGAAACTGTGCAACGCACACCCGTAATGTAATTAGTTTGGGAATTTTTTACAGTAGATTGTCAACACAGGCATTTTGGGACCTCTGGTCAAGAACAGTGTCACTGTGATTTTCTTTATCTGTCCCGAACAATGATTTCCCACAGCGACCACTCATTTCTGTGCTGAAAGTGTGAAAACACATTTCGGCCATGTTGTGAAAAATGACAGCTGTACTGTTCGTAAGGAAGTGTGGAAAAATACCACTGGTGAAAATCTGGACTGAAAATATTACAAATTCATGAACTTGCGAGGGTGCATGGAAACTGCGCAATGCTCACTCGTAACACAGTCATTTTATGGACTTTTGTCACCAAATTTTCAACATAGCCATTTTAAGACCTCTGCTCATGACCAGTGTCACTGTGATTTTCTTAATCTGTCCCAAACATTGATTGCGCACACCGACTGCGCTATTATGCACTACATACACGGAAACACATTTTGGGTGACGTGAAAAATGACAGCTGTACTGCTCATAAGGAGGTGTGGTAAAATGGCATTGTTGAAAATCTGGAGTACAAGTATAAAAAATTTGCAAACTTATGAGCTTATGTAGGAACTGCGCAATGCACGCTCATAAAACAGTCATTTTAAGGAATATTTTCACCAAATTTTCAACATAGCCATTTTAAGACCTCCACTCATGAACAGTGTCACTGTGATTTTCTTAATGTGTCCCAAACATTGATTTCACACACCGACTGCAACATTGTGAGCTACATGCATGGAAACACATTTTGAGCGAGATGTGAAAAATGACAGCTATACTGCTCATAAGGAGGTGTGGTAAAATGGCAATGTTTAAAATCTGGAGTGCACATATTAAAAATTCGCGAACTTTCTAGGGTGCATAGGAACTGTGCAAGGCACTCTCGTAAAACAGTAATTTTTAGGAATTTTTTCATCAAATTTTCAACATAGACTTTTTGAGAGCCCACCTTATGAACACTGGCACTATCATTTCCGTAATCAGTCCTGAAAGGTGATTTCACGCAGTAACCGCGAAATCACCCTTCGGGCCCGATTAACGCCATGACAGTTCAAGAATTCATGAGGAGGGGTCCCAAAAACCCCATGTTGAAAATTTGATGCTAAAATTCAAAAAAATGCCTGAGATATGCATCAAAGTTGGAAAAACCCTATTTATTACATTATACAGCTTAGCGGCATTTCTTCAGTTCGCGGTCGGCTTTCAAGAGTGCAGACATGTTCCCAGTCCACTGAAGATCGTTGCGCCAGACTCGGAGGTAAGTATGTGGTGAGGGGGTGTGGGGAGGCAGGGTGCACAGTGGGTGGGTGCGGTGGGGCAGGGAGACTACGAGGACCATTATCTTGTTTACAGGTTTTTCCAAGACAACGCAGGACGTTTGCCATGCTGGGGTGGCAACTGGAAGGCTGTTTGGGGGATCTGGAGCCGATGGGGGATTGGGTACCCCCGTCAGCAATAACAATTTTTGTCATGTTAGGGTGGGCTCCCAGAGTGGCAGCTGGAAGGCTGTTTTTTTTGGGAGGGACCTGGAGCCGACGGGGGATTGGGCACCCCCGTCAGCAATAACAATTTTTGTCACACTGGGGTGGGCTCCCAGCGTGGCAACTGGAAAGGTTGCTTTTGGGGGGGACATGAAGCCAACGAGGGACTGGGCACCCCTGCCGGGCCAGAGCAGTGCGTAAGGGTGGGTCGCATGAGCACGCAATATGCATGTGTGCACGCTCGTGTGTGTGTGTGTGTGTGTGTGTGTGTGGAGGGGAGCGCTGCTCACTCAAACGGTGTCCTCCCTTTCAACTGTACGGCACTGCATTTTGGATTGTCACACTATGTTTCTTGCACATGCGTGCAAGCAAACATAATAAACAACTAAAAATTTAAAAAAATACACGTGGGAAACACTTGAAATCAGAGGGTTAACATGACAGTAAGATACATACAGGAATATACAGCAGCAACAATGTGGCACAGAGCAAAACAGTATATACATGATATTTACAGTACTTTACATGGAAAAGCATTAACTACCTGACTATGTACAGAAGTAGTTTGAGAAATGTACAATCAGTAGTGGCAGGGAGTAGGTGACTCTGGCGATAGCAGGGATGGAGAAGGCCCAGTAGAGTTTAGCAGAGTAAGCAAAAGAGAGGGTGCCAGACCAACAGGAAAGGGGGCCCTAAAAAGTAGGATAGGGTTCTGGACATTAGGAAGGTGCAGGGGAAGGAATGGGAGGGAAGTACTATACTATCCAGAAACTTGTCTGCTTCACCCATATGCTGGCACCTCACTATATACAGGGTTTGGTAGAAGGTTCTAAAGATCTGTTTTACTCCTTCTGGCTGCATCTCCATTTTACCCCCCTGACCTCTCAACACAGTGACTCTGGTCAAGGTTCTTCTTCCCTTTACCTGGCAGGCCAGCAGGGGACCTGGATTATTACCCTATTCAAACATTCATTGACAGGCAAAACATAGTGTAAATTTAGCCTTCCCCACCAACAGCAGGTTCAAAGCCTCCCTAGTGGTGGTAAGCTCCCTCAAGGCATTAGCCTCTTCTTCCTCCACCATCTTTTTCTCCAACTCTTTCAGGCAGTCTTATAACTGCTGCACTCTCTCCCTCTGCATCTTCTTCTTCTACTGGGAAGACACAGGGGTAATTATCATACCTCTCATATAAGCGTTCCCCGATTCCAATAGGACTTCTTTGTATGGGGCTAAAGCTGCGTTGGTAACCATGTATGCCTCCATTGATCATTAAGATATTGTCTAAATTCTTCCTTAGCTAGTAGGTAGGCTGGGAACCTCCACTGCAGTCTTTCTCAGTTCCCGACCTAGCTGCATTTTAAGAATGACCGAAACATGGTCTGAAATTAATATTGCGCTGTGCGAAACATCCTGCACCCAGCAGTACTGTTCTGCAGTTACATGAATATAGTCCAGCCTGGACCAAGTCTTATGCAGGATTGAGAAAAAGTATACTCCAGGGCACTGGGACTGTCCATGTGCCAAGCATCCAGTAGGTCTAGGTCTCCTACACCCTTTACCCAGCCCATCAACGTACCTCCATATCTGTCAGTCCTCTCAGAGTGGTCCAGCGTGGGTTCCACTACACAACTGAAATCACACACCATTACTAGATTAGGAAACTGCTCATGGTGCAGGCGGCCCATCAGCATGCAGTAAAACTCGGGGTCAAAAACTAAGGGGGCATACATGCTCCCAAATGTCACCTGTCAACCATGTCATTCCCCGCTAACAATAATATACTACCCTTCTCCAGGGTCTGCCACTACCCTTGTCACTTTAAAAGAAAAAGTTCTGTGAATGATAATGGCCATGCCCTCTTATGGAAGGAGTACAATGCTGCATAACATGCCCCAACCCACCCTCCTGCAAGCTTGTTATGTTCCTGGGTCATCAGGGGAGTCTCCGCAACAGAGCCACCTGAGCATCTTTTCTTTTTAAAGCCTCCAACAGTTGTTTCCATTTGATGGGGGAGGAGAAGATATGCACATTCCAGGAAATTATCTGATCACAAGTCATCTGGCCACTGTGAATCACTGGCTTGCTTGGCTACTCTTCCCCCCACCAAGACTCAGGTGCCCCCTTCTGGGCATATTCGCTTTACAGACCAGCCATTTTCCATCAGACCTCATAGAATACTCTGTAATCATGATTAAAGAAAGAAAAAAAGAAAAATATACACATTTAATACATAGAACCATAACTATGAACACTACTCGTGCCCCCCCTCCCCACTGGGCACCCATGTCCAGGAACTCCATCCTGCTGGCACTACTACTGGCTTACTCCACCCATTCTCTGCCAGTTGGAAGGAATGAGCAGCTCCTCTCCCTTTGAGCATGGGTTAACCATCCCTGACCTCCTCCTCTTGCAACCTGCTGCACAACTTTTGAATTAAGTGCACTATACCAAAATGAACATGTAGAAAGAACAAGTGACAACCTGATAACTTCATCCCTGAATGAACCACTTTAAGTTGAATCTATTGAAACAACCCTCCATGGCATGTGAGATCCCCCAGTGGCATCTCAGAGGCACATTCCTGATTGAGCCACTGGCACCATCTGAGCAGCGCTCTGAAAGACTCGATAAAGCAGCCCCACCCCAGAAATCCCTCTGTAATTTGCACAGTAGTCACATTATCTCCCCCCCAAGCCGCAAATGGCATCAGCACTTTGCCTATCACAAATATCAAAAGCAAAACTGACTGCTGGTAGTGTCAGAAAATACATTTAAACACAGGTGCTGAAATCCTGTGCATGCATGAAAGTGGCACAGAACACAGATCCCGGGCATGCACAGGAGCTGCCCGCTTTCGCATATGCGTGGGATTTAGGCTCCTGTGTTTAAATGTATTTTCTGGCACTATCAGCACTCTGTTTTGTTGGACAAGCAGCAGATTTGCTACAGCATAGTGGAATACTTGCCACATATAGCTTTTCAGTATGGGTATGTAAAAAGTTGAAGTTCGTGCAGGTGCTCTGAGTCAGATGCACGCTGTCAGCATACCTATGCTTCTGGGTGACAGGGTATTTTTAATTAGACCACCAGAAAGTGCAAAAATGAAGAAAAAAGGTAAGCTTTATCACTTGTGGCACATATAAGGACAGTATGTGGGGCATCTGTGATACAGTAGATAGGTGCATAGAGGCACATTGCTACAATCAGACAAAAAAACGAGGGGAAAAGCTGACAGTGCCCCTTTAATGTAGGACTTATTATACTAGCTTGATTGTTTTAGGAAGTCCCTGATGATGACTGCTAGGTCTTTTTCCTCAGAGGTCATGCCTAGCTTTACCCCCCCCCCAATCCTGTACTCTGTCTTTGGGTTCATGTTTCCTATATGCTTCACCTGGCACTTTTTGACATTGAATTTCAACTGCTAAACCTTTAACCACCTTGCTAGAATTTGCACGTTTCTTTGCATCTTCCTAATCCACTCCTCATTGACTACCCTGCCACAGAGCTTAATGTTGTCTGAAGAGATACACCTTACCCTGGATTGCTTCTCCCATGTAACTGATGAAACTATTGAAAAGAACTGGACCCAGAACCAGTCCTTGTAGCACTCCACTGGTGACCTCCCTCTCTTCCGATTTGACTCCATTGGCCACAACCCTGTTCTGTCTCCCTTCCAACCAGCTTCTCACCGATCTGTGTCCTTCACTGCTCCCAAATCCTCTAGCTTCTTCAGCATGCCTTCTGTAAGGCACTGACTCAAAGGCCTTGCGGAAAACAAAGTAGAGAAAATCCACAGTATGGCCCTTATCCACTGCCCTCATTACCCAGTTAAAGAATACCATTAGGATGGTCTGACAAGACCTCCCTGCCATGAACCCATGCTGTTTACAGTCCTGGAGTCCATTGCTCTCTAGGTTGTCCACAAGGTCCTTTTTGACTAGTCTCTCTATCAGTTTACCCACAGTAGAGGTAAGACTGTAGTTACCCAGTGGTTCCTTGTCCCTCCCTCTTATGGGAGGATGGGGGAGTGGTAAAAGTGTACCTGGCCAGAATTCAACCTAGCATGGGCACTAACCAGAGGTGAGAGCTCATAAAGCTGGGGATAGTGGAGGCAGCCAGAACCTGCAGCAAGGCCCAGAGCAAGAAGGCTAGGGCTAAGAAACTGAACTGGGTGAGCAAGGAGGTCATGGAAAAGGTAAGGAGGAAATAAGCTGCTTTTAGGAGGTACAAGAAAACAGGGAGGGGGGAGGATAGGGAAGAGTACATGAAGGAATCGAAGGAGGTGACACTGGCAGTAAGGAGAGCCAAGGCGTCTACGGAGCTTAGGCTGGCACAAGGCATTAAGAAGGGTGAGAAGGACTTCTTTAGGTACATCAGGGAGAAAAGGAACAGTAAGGACCACATAGTAAGGATTAGGAAGGAGGGGGGGTTGGGTGGAAGCAGGGGGCGATAAGGTAGAAGCGTTAAATGATTACTTCTGCTCGGTATTTACTAAGGAGAAGAGGGTGGTGATACCCAAGGGGGGGAGGAATGGCGGAAACAGGGGGGAGGGGTGACAGATGGGGAAATCATGGAGGGCAGAGTTCTGGATGGTTTGAGGGCACTTATGGTGGACAAGGCGCCAGGCCCAGGTGGCATCCACCCCAGAGTACTGAAGAAGCTGGCAGAGGTTCTTATGGGACCTTTTGCAGACCTATTTAATGCCTAACTAAACTCAGGGTGTGTACCTCAGGATTGGAGGATGGCTCATGTGGTGCTCCTCCACAAGAGTGGCCCCAAGGATGAACCGGGTAACTACAGACCGGTGAGCCTCACATCCATCGTGGCTAAACTGATGGAGACTATCCTGAAGGACAGGCTGGTGGTCCTCCTGGATGCCAAAGGACTACAGGACAGCAAATAGCACGGCTTCATACATGGCAGATCCTTCCAAACCAACCTGGTGGATTTCTATGACTGTATAACTAGGCAATTGGACAGGGGCCATGAGTGGATGTCCTATATCTGGACTTCAGTAATGCTTTCGACTTGGTGCCACATGGGAGGCTGCAAAGTAAGTTAGAAGGCACAAGGGCAGGTGCAAAGCTGGTGAGATGGGTAGGGAACTGGCTTCAGGGAAGGCAACAGAGGGTGGTGGTGGGTGGGGCACTCTCATCCCCAAGGGTAGTGATGAGCGGTGTTCTACAGGGCTCAGTGTTGGGACCAGTGTTGTTTGGGATATTCATTGAAACATAGAAACATAGAAACATAGACTTTGATGGCAGATAAGGACTGCTTGGCCCACCTAGTCTGCCCATTTCCCTACCTACAGGATATGCTGCAGATCCTAGTTAGCTAACAGCCTATTTCTTCTTACCCTGTACAAGAATTGCCTTATGTCTATCACATGTATTCTTGAATTATCCCACAGTTTTAGACCCCACAACCTCCTGAAGAAGGCTGTTCCATGCTTCCACCACCAGCTCTGTGAAAAAATACTTCCTCACATTGCCCCAGAACCGCCCCTCATCTATTTTTAAATTGTGTCCCCTTGTTCTTGCACATCTCTTTTTCTGAAAGATGCTACCCTCTTGGATTTTGTTGATTCCACTGAGGTACTTAAAAGTTTGTATCATGCCCCCCCTCTTTCCTCAAGGGTATACATATTAAGCTCCTTTAGTCTGTCCTCATATGGCTTCTCTTGCAGATTCTGCACCATTTTAGTTGCCCTCCTCTGGACTGCTTCTATCCTGTCTATGTCCTTGCAGAGATGGGGTCTCCAGAATTGGATGCAGTACTCCAGATGGGGTCTCATTGGACATCAAGGGCAAGATCAGTCTGTTTGCTGACGACACCAGGATGGGAGCGGTGGTGGATGACCTGGGGGGTGGCAGGGGTTGCACAATAATCTGGAAAAGATGGAAACCTGGTCAGACACCTGGCAACTGGGGTTTAATGCCAAAAAGTGCAAGATGCTGCATTTTGGGGTGAAGAACTTAAGGAGGAGTTACCAGCTGGGAGAAGTGCAGCTAGCCAAGAAAGAGGAGGAGAAGGATCTGGGGGTGCTCATTACATGGTCAATGAACAAACTCAGCACAATGTAGGAAGGCAGCTGCAAAGGCCACCAAAATGCTGGGTTGCATTGCAAGGGGTATCTCCAAGAGGAGGGGAGAGGTGATTCTGCCACTGTATAGGTCATTGGTTAAACCACACCATGAGTACTGCGTGCAGTACTGGTGCCCATATCTGAAGAGGGACATTAAGTTACTGGAGGGGGTGCAGTGCAGGGTGACAAAGATGATCAAGGGGCTGGGGGACTTACCATATGAAAGGAGGCTGAGGGAGCTGAACATGTACTCGCTGGAGGAGAGGAGGGATGGGGGACATGATTGAAACCTTTAAGTTCATGAAATGAATGAACAAGACAGGTACAGAGGGGCTGTTCAAAATAAGGAAGGGGAGGGACACCTGGGGCCATGATATGAGACTGGAGGGAGGAAGGTTCAGGAGGGAGATGAGGAGACACTTTTTCACAGAGAGGGTGGTAGCTGGGTGGAATGCATTACTGGCAAAGTGGTATCCAGCAGAACAGTGGACTGCTTCAAAGGGGGCTGGGACAGGGCAAGGTGGAGGGTCAATGGAGGGGAAGGGTGGGTGGGAGAGAGGGGCAGCTGCAGAATAAGGGGGTGCTAGCTGCACATTCTAGCAGACTTGATAGACCTCTGTGACTTTTATCTGCTGGCAAATTTTGTATGTTCATATGTTTGTAGGGACTATATCTGCACCCTGCAGTCTTTTGGAACTACTTCTGCCTCAACTGAGCTATTGAAAAGCCTTACCAGGGGTTCAGTTAGTTCCCTTGCCAATTGCTTGAGCACCCTCAGATGCATCCTACGTGGCCCCAGGGCCTTGTCCATCTTTAGGGCTCACTATACATTATCTCATGCAATTATCAATTATCATGGAACTGTCATGCAGTTATCTCACCCTGTGTCATATTGCTTTAACCCCCTATGGGGCTTACCTTATATGTGCCCCGATCTCTTGATTTGCCTCCTGTGCCTGTGGTGCCCCCTGATCTTACCCCGAATATCACTGCCACTGTCCCAAGTTTGTATGTGCCCCAAGGGTCCCTGAACAGCCCCTGCATTTCATTTTTGCCCATAATGGGCTTACAGAGCAATTGCAGAGCTGCCAGCTTCTCCCTAATATGCTTCATTGCCGCCTGTCAGCTCGCACATGCGCAGAAGTGTGCTCCAGTTACCAACAGCAATTACTGTCCAACACATGGCTTTCTGGTGGTCCCAATCCCAGTAAAGGCCAAATGGGAACTGATGACCTAGACACGAGCCAAGAAAGCCCTCTGAATATTGTAAATAATGAGCACCAATAGCGGGCACCTTGGTACTCCTGAATATTAATAAGGAGCCTGATGAATATTAATGAGAAGCCTGTTTGCTGCCAGGGGACTGTACATTTTGGCAGAAGTGACAGACTAAGGACTGCAGTAAAATATTTAGCCATGGCAGCATTTAAGAGGGCACAGTGTCTGCTACATAAATGTTGTACTAATGTAAATAGAAAATTCAGTACATGTACTGATTGCATCTGGACTTTGAATTTGGGGACATTGTTGGACTGTAAGGGGGGCTGTAAACTGCAGCTATGTTTGCAGCCTGTCAGCCAATCAGAAAGTCAGGATTCATTCCAAGGACTCATGACTTTGCTAGAGACTTATGGGACTATTCAAGGATTAGTGGGGGAAAAGCAGGGACTAAATTTAGGTGCCCAAAGAGGGAGCCTATCAGGCATTCAAGAGGCCTAATTAATATTCATTTTTGGGACAGGCAAGTGGATTCAGTCAATCAGGAGCTGCGAAGAGCTCCCAAAACCTGAGAGGCTTTTCTGGCTGAGTTCAGTTCTTTGCAAGCCCCTCCACAGGGAGGAGGGCTCTGGCTCTCTCCTAAATAGAATGGGCCTAGTCAGTCTATCGGAAGCCCCTCTGCAGGGAGGGGGTCTCTGACCTCTCCTGAGAGAAAGTGCTGCAAGAATTGGAGTTGCTGGTCTGGGGGTTACCAGTCATTGTCCCCCAGAGCTAACCTTTGTCTTTTCACATTTAGGAAAAATGTGGGGAATCTTCAGCTGTGTGAGAACTGCAAGATGTCTGCCTGCAGTTGTGAGAGGGCTGCATAAATGTTCTACCTCAGCAGTGAGAGTGCTGATGAAGCCTGTAACTTCAGGAAAAGAAAAGCATTCTGAATAATTCTGAGTGAGTAAACTTCTACTTGAAGTGCAAGTTATTTGGAGGACTGCTTGGGGCCAAGAAGCCTGGAGAGCCAAGAGATGCTCAAGTTGTCTGCACCATGCATTTGATCTTGCCTGGTATAGGGTGGACACCTATTGCAAGTGACCGAGGAAGGGTCGAGTGTTTGAGAATGTTTGGTGTGACTGTTTAAAAGTGCCTACAGGAATGGAAGGGGAGTATTCTGAGGTTGGAGCTTTTCCTGACATTGCTTGTAAAGACTGTGAATATCCACTTGGAGCTGCAGCCTCCAACATGGCCAAGAGGGACTTTGGTATTGTGACTTGCACTTTGAGAAGAATCTAAGAAAGTGAATAAGTGACAAGTAAAGGCTACTCTAGTTAGGAGTCATGCCTTGGGCTTCTGTTCTGCTTTAAATTGAGCAACAAATTTTGCTTGAAATGCTGTGAATTCTGAAAAGCCATAGTAGTTGTGCTAAGCATCTGGCTGGGGCAGCCAAGTTAAGTGAATGTGTTAAAATGTGCAAAAGAGAAAGAGACAGTGTGAGTTTGGGTCCTCCCTAGCCCAAGGGGAAAGCACCCATGTTGAGAGACTGTGACTTGAAAGCTAAAAGGACCATGCCTGCCACGCTGGTGCCTGGTTGAAGGGATTGTGACCACTTAAAGTAGCCAGAATGTGCTGAATGTAAAATGTGCTGAATGTAGAATGTGCTGAATGTAAAATGTGCTGAATGTCGAATGTGCTGAGTGTAGAATGTGCCGAATGTAAAATGTGCTGAATGTAGAATGTGCTGAATGTAAAATGTGCTGAATGTAAAATGTGCTGAGTGTAGAATGTGCTGAATGTAAAATGTGCTGAATGTTGAATGTGCTGAATGTAGAATGTGCCGAATGTAAAATGTGCCGAATGTAGAATGTGCGAATGTAGAATGTGCTGAATGTAAAGGTGCTGAATGTAGAATGTGCTGAATGTAGAATGTGCTGAATGTAGAATGTGCCGAATGTAGAATGTGCTGAATGTAAAATGTGCCGAATGTAAAATGTGCCGAATGTAGAATGTGTTGAATGTAGAATGTGATGAATGTCGAATGTGCTGAATGTCGAATATGCTGAATGTAAAATGTGCTGAATGTAGAATGTGTTGAATGTAGAATGTGCCGAATGTAGAATGTGCTGAATGTAGAATGTGCCAAATGTAGAATGTGCCGAATGTAAAATGTGCTGAATGTAAAATGTGCCGAATGTAAAATGTGCCGAATGTAGAATGTGTTGAATGTAGAATGTGCTGAATGTCGAATGTGCTGAATGTAAAATGTGCTGAATGTAGAATGTGTTGAATGTAGAATGTGCCGAATGTAGAATGTGCTGAATGTAAAATGCACTGAATGTAGAATGTGCTGAATGTAAAATGTGCTGAATATAAAATGTGCGGAATGTAGAATGTGCTGAATGTAAAATGTGCTGAATGCAACAGACTGTCTTCCAGATCGGCCCAGGAGACAGCCTGGTAGTGTGCCAGCTATGCACTGCCATATGCGCCTCCTCCTGAGGGGCATAGCCTAGACATGGGGGTCTGAAGTGTGCCGGCCCTGGTCCCAGCCTGGTCTGGTCCAAAATGTGACTTCAAGCCCAGAGAGAAGGGGCAACCGTCCAAAGCTGAGAACAGCCAGCCTGTAAGCTGCAACAGCCTGGCCGAGAGGGATAAGCCAAAGCTCCTGCCTGCATCTCAGCTAAGCTTCTCTACACCAACGATGACTTCAAAACTGTGAGTTGGCAGAGTCATTCTCTGCCATCCAAAAAAACACTGTGAATAGTTAACCCTAATTCTCCTATGTACAAATGTCGGGCCAGAGTGTTAAGGTTTAAAGTTTACTTTCCAAGATCAGTCAGACTTATTGCTAGTAATATAAAGAAAGGATCTAGTCTGATTTTCTTCTAAAGGGCCCCAGTGCTAGCCAACTCAGCTGTAACTGCATCAGAACTGCAACTAAAAACTCAGTACTGGGTACCCAGGTTTAGAGTATAGAATTGCGGGGTTCAATAAAGGTCTTGGACTGGTACCAGTGTGGGAAATGTGTCAACTGACTATATATGCAGCTAGATAGCTAGAAAGAGAGTTTAACCTGACTACAACAAATGGTTGGTGGGTGGCCAGATTTGAAAAAGGGGGGTTGAATTTAAAATGCAAAATGATTATCTTGATGTCAGTGATGATATCAGTCTGAATGCCAATCAACACCTGATGTAAATATGTAACCTCTGCTTCTAATGCACCCATCCTAACCCTCACCCCTTGTAAATAAATTGGTTTTAGTTATGAGGTCATGTGTGGGGTGACACTGTGGTAATCTGGGTGGGCACAGCATCCTAGGGGGCTGCACCAGGAATTATTCAGACCAATGTAAAAGTATACTCTGGGTGAAGGCACTGCACAAATAATGTCATCTTGGGAAAGAACCAGTTTTAAATCAGAAATGGGAACCCAGGCCCCTCAACCCTGGTTAGGCCTACAAGGCAGGGGTAAGTAGCCCATTGGGACATGGCATCCGGGTTACACTGTGCTTATACAATGATTTTTAAATATGTCTAATTGAACGTGAAAATAATAAAAATAAATTATTTTAGCAGGATAAACATGAAGACATTTCATTAAAATATGTTTTCCATTTTAACTTAGAAGACAAAAAGTTCCCTATGCTGGTAGCTGGGTGGGAAGGTAGCTAAAAACAATAAAAGACACTGAAAACTTTTTATGGCACTTACTGTTTTATTTAAAAAATTACACATTAGTGGGATGTCACTTGTCCTTGCTCCTTTTTACATGAAGTATTGAACCCCTTATAGAAGGTATTAGAACTAATTAATGTGTAACCTGGGGTTATCAGAACTCATGTTTAAGTTTAAAATGGTGACATGTGTACACAAGTGTTGCAGTCAAGCTAAGATATATGGCCCAAGAATAAAAATTCTGTGCCAGTGATTAAAGTGTGTGAAAGGGTTAAGTTTAGCCTTGGGTGCAAGGAATTGGTCATTTTCTAATGTTAACAATGTGCATCCATGGCGGCCTGGTGGCACTGAGGGCTGAGGCGCTGGATGGCACACCTTGCGCCACACCGGCAACCCACATTTGGGAAGCAGTGAGGGCCACTGGGGGTCAGAAGGGAAGAGATGGATCGAGCTTCTGATGGATGGCTCCAGGGAGGGGGGTGATCAGCGGCCTGTGAACGCCTGGCCCCTAGCAAAGACTGAAGCTCAGCAGCATGATGCCGCAAGACCGTGGGGTGGGAGCACAGCAGATACTTGATGAGTGTGTGCATGGGAGTGTGTGGTGTGCAACCCCGCCACGGGCATCACTGGATGCCACACTCCTGCAAGGGGAGTAAAAGTGGAAAGCAAGGTTGGCCTGTCACAGTGGCTTGATGGCCATCCCAGCATTCTGGCTCCAGAGGCATCACTTCCAGTACTGAATCCAATTTGAGGTGGGTGAGATTAGGGGGACTTCCCACCACCCCGCCATGGAGGACAAGCTGTGGAGGAGCTGGGAGCAAGGGTCTATATGTGGTGCTTGGAGAGCAGGACAGGAGCCAGATGTACAGCCGACTGTGCCAACAAGGAGAAATAAATAAACAGAAAAATGTGCATCCTGTTTACAATGAACTTTCTGCTTGCTGAAGACATGTCTAGGTTTCTGTATGTCCCTGCTATGGCCCATTGGTTGGGAGAGTTCCGAGCAATGTATCCCACTGGCTAGGGGCATAAAATGGGGGCACAGGCCTGCCAAAAGTAATTCTAGGTCTGAGTATACATCCCAGTTCAGGGTACATTCACATTTCTCCCTGTGACCAGCTGAAGGGGGCTGTGGCCCAGGAAAGGTGGCAGGGTTCCTGGATCCAGGTGGCACTGGCTCCCTCTCATGCTGGTCTCTGGAGGCTCAGGCCCCAACCAAGGTACAAGACTGGGGACAGCAGGGGCCTATTGGGGTCTTACCCTCAAGGAGGTTCTCCTGATGGTTTTTGCATTGTCTGTGCTTCGTATCCTACAATAGTGGAAAAGCTGTGGACAAGAATCCTGAACTGGCAGGGGCCTGTGGTCAAAGGGCTTGTGTGTTCATGGGAAGATCAACTCAGTTGGCACCGAGAATCTGAACCCCAAGAACAAGGAACAAACACAATATCTGAAAAGGGTATACCACTTTAGTCTGTTACCTTTAGGCACTGACTCCTACCCCCACGGAGGCACGGGGCTAGAGCAAAGTAATATTCCTACCTCATTGCTGTACTAGTGTGTGTGTGTGTGTGTGTGTGTGTGTGTGTGTGTGTATCTCTGTCTGTCTCGAAGAGTATACCGTTTCTACTGACCTCTGCCAGAGGCATTGTGTAGCTCCCTTCTGTCCCATTCATAGCCAGGTACACACAAGTCTCTTCATCCTGCTCAAAGCCATTTGGTGACTGCAACCAAAGGAGAATCCTGGCAATGATATCTTAAGAACCGGGGAATTGTGTTACTAGTGTAACTAAAACTAATATGCTGGCGGGAACTGTGGTGTTGAACTATAACTATGTTGCTGAGTAAATAAGTGCCACTAATGAGAATCAAACCTGCAACCGGATGGTCGGGAGCTATGTACAGCAACTGTGATTGATACCGAATTACGCTTATGTGGTAACTGATTTGGATTGCTTATGGTTTGAATTGGGCCTAAACAGGAGCTGCAGCTGCAGTCTTATCACTACCTCAAGCTAACGCATCCCTTACCAAATGTGACACAATGGCAACACCATGGCACCACAATGGCAACACAGTGGTGAGCTACAAAATGTGCAGTGGTACTACTCAGTGGTACCCTGGTTGTACTATGGTAGTTTAAATTTTGATTTTTGTTGATATGGTAGGACAGTGGTACATTGGTATCACAATGGAATTTAAACAAACCACTGTGATACCATGAAAACCTTAATGGTAGTACAGTGGTAATCACAGTGGTGTTGCAATGGCACATGAGTGGTATTACAGTGGTATTCCGAAGAACTTTTTGTAAGGGTTTGCTTGTGTAAATAAATATATGGAGTTTTGCAAAAAGTAGTTTAAACCTTGGTGACTGCCTGCAAGAGCACAGTGTCTGGGGAACTGAAATCTCAGCTGCTAATGTAACTGAAATACAGTTATGGATTTAAGGTTCGAAAACATTAAGGCCTCCTCCCCCAAGTTGCCTGCCATGTAGAGACCATAATAACGTACAGTGTGAGGTACAAAGCAAAATCTATTTTTTACCAACAAAAATGAGCCCATTTACCACTGGAGCCAAGGGGATGATAAAGAAGATGGCAAGGAATGTGACGAAGAAGATGAGTGGAAGGCACCACTGCTGCACTGAGCACACTGGTTTTGTGTTTCTGGAGGGACCATCAGTCAGTAGTAGCAGTCTGAGAAGCCCACAAGTGGTACAGCACAGAGGCTGCAGCACGGAAAGAGGTTAGCGTGTCTACCCCAATGGGACTACAGATAGTGTGACCAGAGCATTTCCCATCAAGGTGCACAGAGACCTTGTAGACAACTCCTCAGTGGGCCATACCTCCAGGGGTGTGGGAACAGTACCAAGCTTGGGTTTGTACAATACACAAGGGGTAACTCCCAGTGAAACTTTCCAAAATACACATTGTAACAGCCATGGAATGACTGCTCCACAAGAATAAGTTAAAATGGGTACCTTAAAGAGCAGCTGACACCTTCAGGATAACGTAAACAAAACATAATATTTAGACACAGTGCAGTTTATATTTCATATTAGTTCTGTATTTTTCCTCCCCATTATTTATCAATGAGGTAATTAGCATGAAAACAGGATCTCTGCTCCTGAAGAGTTAATCTATTCCAGTAGCTTTCTCCCCACCTGAGATCATAATGCACTGCTTGTGACATAGCAGTTACACCCATTGTAACAGACTGTGATGTCACAGCAGAGGATTATGACTTGAAGTAGAGAGGAAGCTATAGAGGCGGATGAACTCTAACAGATAAGATCATGTATTTGTGTAAATTTCCTCTGTAATAAAAGATGGGGAGGAGAAATGTGTAGAATATATTTGGAATGCAAGCTGAATTATACCTACTTATTATGGTTTTCAAAGTTTTCTTTTTCACTTTATCTTTTTATTGAAATTCGAGTATATAAGAAAGCACACATCTTATACAATAGACTATCCTTCATGTAAGGTATAAAATATCACTTAACAAAACATAGTATTTAGGGTATACATACTGGAGAAGCCATATATATATATTGATAATAAAACACAAACCTACACAGGATGTAAGTGGAGAGCAGAAGGGTTACAATCAATAGGGTATTATAGGATCAGAAATAGCAACCATGTACGAAATACATGCTAGGGCAGGCTATGGCAAGTCATTCAGTAAATTGCAAAAAGTGATAAATGTGGTAATATGAACAATGTTCAGTAATGGAGAGGTGAAGATAAGAGAAAAGTGTGCAAGGAAAGAAAGAAGAGAGAAAAAAGCAAGGAAGAAGGGAGGGGGAGAGAGGGAGGGAGAAAATAGGGAAGAAGGGAAAAAAGAGGAGAAATCTGTGCACAAAAGTTTTGAGAAAAGCTAATCTGAGAACAAAATAAGAAGGAGGGCTAAATATCCCTAAGAATTAGGGTCCAGAAGAACTAGGTTCATGTACTTAAAGTAATCCTGCCAACATCTGTCATTTACAGTGAGTCGGTTATGAGTAACATGAGATAATCAGTCTAGAGAGGCATACTGAGATAGGCTTTGAAGAACATCTGAAAGAGAAGGCACCAGAGTTAATTTCCATTTCATAAGAATCAGACGTTTGACCAGAAGAGAAAGTATGTTTAGCCATCTAAAATGTGCATGTGAGAAGAGAAAGCTATTGGGGATAAGGATGCCTAGAAGGAATAGCTTGGGGTCAAAAGGTAGTTTTTGTCTTGTTACTCTGGAGGCAAGTAAACAGACTTTATGCCAGAGCTTCTTAATAGGAATGCAAGACCACAAGATATGAAGTAGATCCCCGTTGGCCAAATTGCAACGCCAGCAATTATTATTATTAATAGGCCCATTTGTTGAAGCACAGATTGGGTTCTATACCAACGATGTAGGATTTTAGTTTGTATTAAAGAACTATGGGCATGTTTAAAGGTATTATGTGCAATACGCCAACAATTACTCTATTGTGCATCTGAAATATTGTAGTTAAGAAGAGTACTCCATTTATTTTGGCCTGTACAGACTGATCAGGTAGATTAGCAATAATGTCTTTGTAAATGGAGCTATTTAATTTTACTGATAAATTAGTCCATTGTGAGATGTATGGGTTTAGAAGAGTATGCCTATACACTAAACTAGAGAGAGAGTTGTAAGTTGCCCGAATTTGTAAAAACTTCCAGAAATCCTGTTTAGGAAGTTTCCATGTGACGTGCAAGTCTGAGAATGATCTAAGAGTGAGTGAATTCTGGTCCAAGATATCTCAGAGAAAGAAAATGCTATTGTTCCTCCATGTACGACAGAAAATTGGTCGATCTTCTAGAGTGAGCAGTGGATTGCCCCATAAGGGGCATAAAACCAGGGTGTTGGATTGGATTTCAGGAATTTGTGGGTTAGTGGCCACTGCAAAATTAAGTAGAAAAGGACAGTTGTAAGCATATTGGGGCCTATGTGACACATAGCCACTCTGCACCCATTGCACCCCCCGCACAGGAATCACGAATCAGGACTCGCTGCCCCTGCACACCCACTTCCCTGGTCATGTGGACTGCAATGCACCAGGGGTGAGTGGATGGCATGCCAGCAGTACACACCATGCACAATGGTGTAGTGCCTACTGTGGGGGCGTGGTGCTGAGTTAGCAGGGGGGAACTCCCTTCCACTGCACTTCGTGCCCTGCCCCCTGCCCACACAGCAGCCCCAGCAGTGTTAAGGCAGCCTCCTCCCATTGGTGTGGACAGCACCCCCCACACACAGGGCAGCCCCACAGTCTCCACCCCTCTGGGGAGCTGGAGGATTGCAGGAAAAGGCCGACTGGTAAAGTCCAGACCAGGGGAAAACAGAATCCCCATGGGAACACGAGCAGGGGAAATGGAAGTATAGGGAAAGGGTGGAAGGTAGTCCTGCTAAATGCCAGGAGCTTGGGAAATAAAATGCCTGAGCTCCAGGCGATGCTAACTGAGGGAGCAGTGGATGTGGCAGCAGTCACTGAGACCTGGGCCACTGCAGGACACGACTGGGACCTGAACCTGGAGGGTTACACTATGTTCAGGAAGGACAGGGGGGAGGGAAGGGGAGGAGGGGTAGCAATGATAGTCAAAACTGCATTGGCATAGGGGAGTAGAGGAGGCAGATGGAACCGTGGAAGATTGGGTCACCTTGATAACAAGGGGGGCAAGAGAGTAAAATAGGAGTGGTGTATAGACCCCCTGCCCTGGCGGAGGAGCTGGAGGAGAGTCTGGTGGCAGATGTTGGGAGACACTGCAGACTGGGCAGAGGAACGGTGGTGGTGTTGGGGACTTAAACATGCCAGGAACAGACTGGGAGACTATGACATCTTCTTTGACCAGGGAACAGAGGTTGTTGGATGTCTTTCAAGACACGTTCCTAACTCAGCAGGTGGGGGAACCGACCAGGGAGGCGCGGGTACTGGATGTGGTCCTGGCAGACAGTGACCAGATTAGGGGCCTGGAGGTAAGGGACCCTTTGGCGGGGAGTGACCATGCCACGGTCTGGTTCTGCCTGGACCTAGGAGGGCTAGAAAGCTGCACAAAGACGAAGGTAACTGACTTCGGGGAACGGATTTTAAGGAAATGGGAAGGATCCTTAAGGAGCATTTGGATAGGATTGGGTCAGACATGGACGCTGATAGTAGGTGGGAAATCATCAGGAGAGGGGCGCAAGATGCTATCAGCACCTGTGCAAGAGTAAGACGAAAATGCGGTAGGGCCCGAAAACCCTGCTGGTGGACCAGGGAGGTCCAGGACGTGGTGCAGGGAAAGAAGGCAGCCTATAGGCAATTCAAGTGCTCAAGGAGTGAAAGGGATCGAGGGGAGTATGAGCTGATGGCTAGAAGGGCCACTAGGGTGGTGAGGGTGGCTAAGGCAAGGAAGGAGCAGAACCTGGCCAGGGAAATTAGGAGAGGGAACAAGGGGTTCTTTAGATACATTGGGGAAAAATGAAGGGTGAAGGGGCAGATTAGCAGGATTAAATCAGGGGAGAGATGGGCACAAGACCCGGGGGAGCAGGCTGAGGTACTAAATGAGTACTTCACCTCAGTTTTCACCAAGGAAAATGGGGGTGCTGCATCATACATGGGAGGAGACAGAGATACTGAGGAGGGGGGACCCTTACCGATCGGCAGGTCTGGGGAGAGGGGGAGGCATCACTGGCAGGAGGGGGAGGGCTAAGCAGGGAGAAGAGGTACTGGAAGTGGAAATCACAGCAGAGAGAGTGAGGGAAGCCTCAGGCCCCTTAAGACGGAGAAAGCACTGGGGCTGGATAAATTACATCCCAGAGTGCTGAAGGAACTTATGGATGTCCAGGCAAACCCTGGCGGAGCTTTTCACCATCTCTGAGGACAGGGTGGTGCCCCAGGACTGGAAGGTGGCATATAGTGCCTATCCACAAGGGGGGATCAAGGGAGGTGGCAGAGAACTACAGGCCTGTCAGCCTGACATCGGTGGTGGGCAAGGTGATGGAGGGCATTGTCAAGGAGAGGCTAGGGGGGACCTGGAAAAGTCAGGGTGCCTGGACGATAGACAGCATGGATTCATCTCGGGGAAATCGTGTCAGACAAACCTTGTGGAGTTCTATGACTGGGTGACGAGTGCCTTGGACCTGGTAGACCAGTGGACGCCCTTTTCTAGACTTCAGCAAGGCATTTGACTCTGTTCCTCACGTGGGCCTGTTGGATAGCTGGGAGAAATGGGGTGGGGAACCAGATGATCAGATGGATAGGCAATTGGCTCCAGGACTGGACCCAGAGGGTCGAGTTGGCGGGATAGTCTCATCCCCAAGAGGGTCATTAGTGGGGTCCCACAGGATCAGTCCTGGGCCCTCCTGTTCAACGCCTATGTCTCTGACATAAGGACAGGAATCAGGAGTGAGATGAGTCTCTTTGTGGATGACTCAAAACTGGGGTGGTGGTGGATGGGGAGGAGGGAGGGTGGCCCCACAGGGACCTGGAGGCTCTGGAAAGATGGTCTGAAAGTGGAAGCTGAGGTTCAATGCAGGAAATGCAAGGTACTCCACCTGGGGGCAGAAACCCGGCCAAGTACACCCTGGGGGAAATGCTACAAGTCTCGATGGCTGAGAGGGACCTGGGGTGGTGGTGGATGTCAAAATGAACAATTCAGAGACTTGTAGGAGGGCAGCAGCCAAGGCCAACAGGATGCTGGGATGCATCGCTAGGGGGATCACCTCCAGAAGGAGGGAAGTGATGCTCCCTCTGTATAACTGCTTGGTGAGGCCACACCTTGAGTACTGCATGCAGTTTTGGAGGCCACACTTAAAGAGGGACATTAAACTCCTGGAGAGGGTCCAGAGGAGGGCAACCAAAATGATTTGGGGCTTGGGGGACAGGACCTATGAGGAGAGGCTCGAAGAGCTAAATATGTACACATAGGAAGAGAGAAGAGACCGGGGGGACATGATAGAGGTCTTCAACTATATGAAGAGGGTAAATAGGGGAGGAACAGTCAGGGTGCTTCGAAGGAAGGAGGAGGGGGCCACTAGAGGGCATGGGTGGAAGCTGGAGGGGGGAAGATTCAGGGGAGAAAGGAGGAGGTGCTACTTCACTGAGAGGGTGGTGGAGCCATGGAATGCACTGCCTAGGGGGCTGGTGGAGGCAGAGACAGTGAAGGGGTTCAAGAGGGGCTGGGACAGATACAGAGGAAGGGTTCTGGAAGCAAAATCCAATGCAGCAAGAATATCTGGAACTGGGAAGGGAGAAGCCAGAGAAGGCGAGGGGGGCAGCAAGGTCAGCACCCAGGGTGGGGACTGACCAATCGAGCAGACTCGAAAGACTGTTAGGCCTATTCTGCTGGCATTTTAGCATGTTAGTATGTAAGTATGTATCCCTCCCCTGCACGGCTGCCCCAGACCCATGTACCTGCTCACCTCACAGATCACGGCTGTGCCCAGTGGAAGTATTGAAGTCACTAGGGTGGGCAACCACACACAAAAAGCTGCTTGGTGGTAGAACTGTTGCACTGGCTGGTGGCTGTCACCTGTAGTAGTCCCTGGAGGTGTATATCAGCCATGGAGGGACCTGCACACAGTTATGTCAGGGGCAGCGGCACATAGTTCCTGTGGGCACCTGCCCACCATACCCCCAGTGGTGTCCAGTTCCCTGAACAGTGTCTACCCCACCCAACACCACCCGGCCACCATGCGAGCCCCGGTCACATAGTCCCCACCCCATCATTTGTGGACAGTGCTCGCCCCCACCTTCATGGCACTGACACCCCCCACACTGACCATATACCTGCCTGCCGGTGCCGCAGCTTGGACTGGCCAGTGGCACAGCCCTCCTCATGCCTCCCCAGCTGCCAACCATCCAAGTGATGCTGAGAGTGCATCCCTATATATAGGCATTGCATTCCCAACATCACTTGAACAGCCAGCGGCAGAGTTGGTGTGAGGAGAGCTGTGGTGCTGGCCATTCCAATCCAAGGCACCAGCAAGAGGGTACGGGACTGGGGTGGAATGTCACCAGTGCCACTGGGTAAGGGCTGGGAATCCCCTGGCCCCCAATGGTGCAACAGGGGTACCAATCAATCAATCAATCAATCAAAATTTATTTATAAAGCGCTTTTCAGAAAATCAAAGCGCTAATACAAAACAGAGATAAAACATCAACACTAAAAAGTAAAAGCATAAAACTATAATATATTTATTAAATAGACTAATCAAATGCCAGCATAAATAGATAACTTTTCAACGATCTCTTAAATGCTTCCATGGACAGGCACTCTCTAACCTGATGAGGCAGAGAATTCCACAGGGTCGGGGCCATAAAAGAAAAAGCCCTGGCCCCAGATGATTTATAGCAGACCCTGGGAATCTCTAGCAATCCCTCGCCAGTGGAGCGGAGTGGGCGGAGAGGATGATAAGAACATAGGAGATCTTGCAGGTAGCCTGGTCCCTGGCCATGTAGGGTCTTATAGGTCAACAATGCGACCTTGAAGGTGATTCTCCATCGCACTGGCAGCCAGTGCAGTTCACGCAGCACAGCTGTGACATGACAAGTTCTTGGTAGCCCTGTCAACAACCTAGCTGCCCGCGTTCTGCACCAGCTGCAGGCGACGGAGATCTACCCCCGGCAACCCTAGATATAAAGCATTGCAGTAGTCAAGACGGGAAGAAACAAAAGCGTGAACCAACACAGGCAGGTCATCGTGTGGAATAAGGTGTTTTATCCGGGCGATATTCCTCAGATGGTAAAAAGAAGATCTGACAATGGCCGACACCTGCATTTTTAGTGTCAGCGCACTGTCAAAAATAACGCCGAGATTTCGCACCTGTTCAGAAGGTCTCAACTGGGTATCCCCTAATAGAAGATCAGAGGGGACCCCAGGAGTCAACTTCTTTACATAATGACCCGGGGTCAACGACTAAAACCTCAGTCTTGTCCGGGTTTAACTTCAACCAGTTCGCACTCATCCAATCCTGAATTTCAGCAAGACAGTTGTTAAGAACCGAGACAGCATCATTTTGTTCGGGTGCAAAGGACATATAGAGCTGAGTGTCATCTGCATAGCAGTGAAAACTCAGCCCATAATGCCTTATAATGTCTCCCAATGGTAGCATGTACACCGTGAACAACATGGGAGAAAGCACAGAGCCCTGCGGCACCCCACAAGACAGAGCAAAGGGGCCAGAGGAAAAAATCCCTGAAACTACCCTTTGACTTCTGCCTGTGAGGAAAGATCGGAACCATCTAAGAACTGTCCCAGATAATCCACAACGTAGCCGCAGGTGATCCAGCAACCTCCCATGATCCACAGTGTCGAATGCTGCAGGGAGATCAGGAAGAACCAAGATCGAACGGCTCTTCTGATCTCTCGCCATTAGGAGATCATTAAGTACCCGAACTAATGCAGTCTCGGTACTATGTCTTTTTCTGAAACTGGACTGGAGAGAATCATAAACTTCATGGGTGGTAAGAAAGTCATCAAGCTGTAACGCGACTACTTTCTCAATAACCTTAGCCAAAAAAGGCAGGTTAGAGATCGGTCTGTAGTTAACAAGGCAGTCGGGGTCAAGGGAAGATTTCTTCAAAAGGGGTGTCACCACAGCCTCTTTCAGAGACTCCGGAAATACCCCTTGGTCCAAAGAACCCCAAACTATCCTCGCAAGGATTGGTCTGATCATATCCAAGCAACCCATAAGGAGGCGCGTAGGACCAGGATCCAAACTACAGCAAGTCGGTCGCAGACCTTGGACAATCTTCATGATATCCATGATTGCTGGCTGGTCGAAGTCCACCCAGACAGGCCACGGACATGTAACCCCATGTTGGTCACTGCAATACTCATTTGAACGCATATCGTGGATCTCCTGTCTGACTGACGACACCTTATCATCAAAGAACCGAGCAAACTCATCACACTGTATTTGTGAAAAAGCTCTCCGATCTCGCAGACAGGCTGGATTGCACAGTCTGTCGACGGTCCGGAAGAGCTGAGCAGGTCGGTTTCTTGATGCAGTTATCTCCCTGGACAGGAATTCTGCCTTCTTATGGGAGATCACTGATTGATAGTCCACATGATGGGCCATCAATCTAAGCTTATCGCCTTCCAGGCCCGATTTCCGCCAGCAGCGTTCCAATCTTCGCCCCTTCCTCCTCAACTCCCTCAAAGTCCCATCAAACCAAAGGGATCGAAGGCGGAGGGAGAGGGGGCGAACACGGACAGGCGCAATGGAATCCAGTGCTCTCAACACCACATTATTATAGTGCACTACTAAGGCATCTGGTTCCTTGCACTCCATCGGCCAACTCGATAGGTCCAGCACCGCCATCAGACCCTCTGGGGTAACTCCCCTCAAAGGGCGGTATTGGACCATCTCCAAAGGGGTGGGTCTCATAAGGGGGGTTGCGAAATTGAACCCTACAGAGTAATGGTCAGACCACCCAACTGGTTCCACCACCAGTCCAGTGATCTCCATACCCAAGGTGAACACTAAATCCAAAGAATGACCATGGATATGGGTAGCAGTGGTAACTACCTGTGTGAAGCCCAATGAACTCATGAGTTGGAGAAAGTCTTGACCGAACTGCGAAAATAAGATGGGGTTGAGATCCAGATGCAAGGGTACCTCTGTGTGAGTGGAGGAGGGTCATGTACATCACCGGGCACTGGGGCACGTGCATGTGCAGGGGGTTGACAAGTGCACCACCAGGACCAGGGCGGACATGTGCTGGGGGCGGGGGAGCTGCTGTCACCATATTGGGACAGGGCACGGATGTGCGGGGAGTGGCTCGTACAGGACACAAGTGTGTGTGTGTGTGGCAGGTTCCTGCACCCTGTCGGGGCCATGGCCATGCTTTGTGGCAGGAGGGGTGGCATGTCTGAACACTGCTGGACTCGGGGGCATGGTCAAGCGGGTCCGGGTGCTGCATCTGCTATTCACGCACCCAGGCCCGGGCCCTACTGCGCAGGTAATCCACTCTGGGACCCAGGACGGGCATCCCATTGGATGCCTGGGTAGGTCCATGACTCGGCCCCGGACATCCTGCATGGACCTGAGCATCAGGAGGGCATGCCTGTGGACAGGTGGTGGCAGTGGTGAACACTGGCCAGTGGCACCTGTCCACAGGTCTTCAGCGACTTGTCTTGACAGGATACTAGCCTCAGCCCATTCATGCATAGGCCCCAAATAGTAGTATGGAGTTAAGCTAAGAAAAGTGGGGTTTCATGAGAGAGAGAGAGTGAGACTGCCTAAATACCTTTTGCACACAGTTCACACATACAATTATTATTAAGTGTAATCCCCCTGTCGGGGGCTTACCTCTGAGCTCCCAAAAAAGGCTGTGTTTCCCTGGGGTTTTGGTTTGACCCCAATTTTTTTTTCTCCCAAGTCCTGATTTTGCTGGCTGTCCCCTGTGTTTCTAGCCTCTCCTGCCGGCCTCCTCATGGTTTTTGGAAAGAGAGTGGGGCCGGAGGGGCAAATTCACAGAGCTGCCAGCTTTGGAAATGGCACAACGGTACCAGTGGCCTCTGCACATGTGCAGAAGCACATTTTTGTGCGGTCGTTTTGGTGGCATTTGGAGTTGCCACTCCATTGGTCCCAGTCCCAGGGCAATGTAAAAGAGGGACTGGAGACCTTTAAGAGTCTGGAAGAGACAACCGGGAGGAAGAAAAATTACTTTTTGTGAGCACCAATCATGCTTGGGAGAACGGGAGCCACCTCATGAATATTAATGAGGTGGCACCCCTTTGAAGAGCTGGGAGTCCTGTCTAGCGCTGGGCAAATGGTATAGCTAGCATTATTTTTATTTTTATTTTATTTTAGTCTTTGGTAACCAGGAAAGGCCCACTAGGCACAAGTGCCTGTTTTCATGGGCGACCTGGGAGCACAGGGAAGGAAAAAAGAATAAATAAATAAAGATGTGTGTGCAAGGGAAATGGAGAGGTTGTCAGCCCATGGGGTGTGATTAAAAAAAAAGGGGCTATGGACTGCAGTCAGGGAACAGAGTTAAGACACTGCATAACTATAATGGGTTACGTGTGTGTGCTGCCTGGGGCAATGAGAAATTGCAGAAGCAACTGAGCAAGTCATGAGCTAATTGGTTAATGTGTGCAGTCATTTAAGAGGGCACGGGGTGGCTACACCTGTGTGGGGAAAAGGTATCATAAAAGTGCAGAGTTTGGCTGTAGGAACACTTTGATTCTGGGACTCTGCACAAACTGTGTGGGACTGTTTACTTCAGCCACTATGTTTAACAGCCATGTGACAATAGCCATCCAGCGACCGAGCCAGGATTCTTGCCATGGACTTTGGGACTGTTTGAACAGACTTTTGGGTGAAAATACCATGGAATGTTTAGATGCCTTTTTCTGCCCCAATCAGGCATTGAGGGAGCCTCATACATATTCATTTTTTGCTTAAGGACAGTGGTTCCAGCCAATGGGGAGTGAGGAACAGGCTCCCAATAAAGCAAGGACTGTTGGAGTTTGAGTCAGTTCAGTGGGAGGGGGCTCTTGTCCCTAGAGAGATTGGGGCTATGAGATGGGCCTGCCTGGGGGCTGCCAGAAATTCAATCAATCTTTATTTAACCAGAAGAAACACCATTGAGTGAACTCATTTGCAAGATGGTCCTGGGTGGGTAAAACAGTGCATAAATAATATAACACATAATATACAAGGTGCTGATACATATGAAATACAAAAGATACAAGGCAAAATAATAACATAATACACAATTGAATCTATAGAACCATAACAATATACAGGTAAAATAAAAAGAATAAACAGATTTCATAAATGTACAAAATATACAAAGTACTGAAAGCATGGGCAAAAAGGTAGGGAGGGTGGGTAACAACGAGCTGAGGAGTAAGGATGGGGAGGGGTAGTAGAAGGGAGTGAGGACAGAAGGTAAGGGTAACAGTCGGACTATTTGTCCCCCAGGGCAGGGAGTTCATGCCCATTGGGAAAAGGAAGAAGCAGCTTGGCAGAGAGAGAAAAAGGGAAAGCTGCAGGATGCTGAAAGTTCTGTATTGTTCTGAAGTTGCATCACAGCGGTGAGAGAAGTGCAGCTCGAATGAAAAAGGAAAAGCTGCAGATTGCAAGAGAGAGGTTACGTCCTTAGCCTGAATAAAAGGACAAAGGTTGGGTCTAAGCCTGGAAAAAGACCAAGGTTGCTTTCTGAGCCTGGAAAAAACATGAAGGTTGCGTCTTAGCCTGGAAAAAGATGGGATACAGAGGATGAGGAACAAGAGAATATAAATGTTCTGAGAAAGAGAAAAGGGTGAGTAAGTCTCTTCGATCCAGAGAATTGCTAAGTACCTGCACGGTGAGAATAGGGACTTTGAGCGTGCAGGTGATATTTGTGAGCCAGAGCAAGAATGTGACTGTGTTAAAGATAAGAGACTGAGAAAGCAGAAGGATGGACAGGTGCCTTTCTGGGCCGGGTACCTGTTGTCTGCTCCTGAGATACAGCAAGGGAAGGAGAGAAATGGATTGTGGTGGCTACACACCATGGCTGAAAAGATAAAGAAGAAAGAAAGAAAGAAAGAAAGAAAGAAGCAGAAGAATGTGCTGATTGGTTTCTGCTGACACCCAGGGCCGGGTGGGGAACATGCTAACCCCCATCTAGTGGGGTTTGCCACTGCAGGGGATCACAGGTCTTGTACCTGAGTGCTAGGGCACTCTGACCGGAGGGAGCTGGGCTGAGGGGACACTCCCTAGTCTGGGTCCTCTGTAGTTGACAGGCCTATATATACACACTTTATGCCACAGAAGTGCATGGTTTTAAAAACAGAGCTGTTTGTAGCTCAGTGGGCAGAGAGAGAAAAGAACCAGTCAGATTTAAACTGCAGAGAAATGCATCTTTTTTACTAAAATGCACTGCCAAGCTATTTTAAGTTGAATTCACACAAAACTTGGCAGGAATGTAGCTGAGGATGTGCTCTAACAGTACAGAATAGTTTTGCGTTAATAAAATTACAGGAAGAGGGGGTAGCTAATCTGGAAAGGTGGTGTGACTAGAATGCAGGGTCCATGCTGCAGGGAGACGGTGGAGGATGAGACAGGAGAGGGTGAGTGCTTTAGGACAGGAGATGTTTTAGACGCCTATGGGACAGCCCCAGGGAAGAGTTTTGTCATAAAAAATGAATATTCAAATAGACTGGGCTCCAGACTCATACAAAGAAGTCATTTAAAAGAGAAATACCTATTTTTTTGAAGTCATTTGGTTCTTGACAGTGGGGAAAGTCACTGCAGCGGTCTTTGTTTCTTAGAGCTGGGTAACTTCAAGCCTTAGTGACTCTAGAATCCTATAATTTCATTTCTGTGAAAAATATACTAGAGAAAGCTAGGAAAGTGAACTTTCTTATGGAAAACCTATGAAAGAGCTTATACTTTGTGCTATAGCAATTTATTTGTGTTAAAAGTTATGAATCAAATACATTTAGTCCATGCTGACAGGGCAAGGCAGCCTCGGAATTTTCAGGGAAGGCAGTTGGAATTCAAAAGTCAGGATTCCATTGTGGCGTATACTGCTGCAGAATCCCCAGCTAGAATTTAATTTGATTGGTGCTGAAGGTTGGAACAGGGTTTTTGTCCACTCAAAGATCAGGATTTTGTACACAGAAATGTTCAAAAAGTATAAAAGGAGCTACACAACTCAGCTTAGGGGAGTTTGTGCAGGGAGAGCAATCTGAAGGGACCAAACTAGACCAGAAGGAGTCCAGCCGACAGAGGCCTACTAGTTTGATAGTGCCTGGGGGACTAGTCTTCAGTTAAGTTAATAGATATAGGGGATCACTTGTATCCCAGTGTTGGGAATAGCAGAGCAGTAAGTGAGAGCAGGGCCAGACTAGATTAGCCTGCTGCTTCGAGTACTTGTTTTTCCATAAGTGATTCAGCTTCAACCAAGAAGACTGCAACTGCTTCAAGAATCCAGGTCATTTCTGAAGACCACCTCATCTAACCTACAGCAGACTCCACAGGGTCCAGGATACCATTTTTTTCCCATCAAATGGCAAGTGGTACAATACAGTTTGTTATTTTTGGACTAGTTCAAGAGGGTCACTCTTCTGCATTGTGAGTTTGTAATCCTTCTAGCTTCAAGGACTACCATCCACATACTGAAGGACTGAGATTTTCCAAAAACTGTGGGGGGAAGTGTACTCTGAATGTTAATGTGCAATGCTATGTGATGCAAAGTAACAGTGAATGTAAATGTACAGAATTTTAAGTGAATAAAATATTTAAGTATCTTGAAGTAAAGTTACAGTGTTAGATACCAAGGAAGGGTATCTGGTTAATAAGGAGTGAGTGGGCTGACTGCAGTGGGTACAGGCCCAGTGGCCACTGCACACCCTTAAGTCAAGTGAATGTGAATGTGCAGCAACTGAGGTCCGAGGTGTGGCCCATTGCTGGGGACTACTTTTGGTTAACTGGAGGGCTGGTGGGTTGTAAAATAGCCTACAGTCTCCAGTGGTTAGCAGGTACAGACCTGTGGGAGAATAAGACAAAAGTACTAATGTATAACAGTTTATGCAAAGTGCAGTTATTACAATGTTTATTTTGTTAGTGTTGAATGCCAATGTTTTTCATGCAAAACTGTATCTCTATGTTGCAGAGTAGTTCAGTAAAATTTACCTTCATTTCTCACTTTGAAACTGTGTCACAGCTGTGTTTTAGGTTGTCTGAGTCTCACATTTCCTGTGGTCTCCTTGGTCAGTCCAGCGCAGCCCCTCTGCAGCTAATTTGAAAGGCTTCTGTGTGTACCCAGTCAGTGGTTGTAGCAGGGTATGACAGGGAGATCCTGCCACTCTTGAGGACTGACCTTTTCTTAAATCTGTTGCAATAGTTCTTTTATTTCTTAGCCTAATTTATCCTTTACAATTTCTAGGCCATAAGGCTGGCCACCTATGGGTGCTCCCTCCCTTTTCTTGACTGTGCTATAGTTTCCTCTTTAGTTTTCCTTTTCCTTCTCAGGTCCTTATACTGGGAGGTTATTGTGGTGACCTCCGAGCTAATGTAAAACAACAGGCTGCGTTCCTTGTTGTTGGACTTAGTATGCAATAGCACTATGTCATAAAATGCCTGGATGTATATGCCTTATGTGCATAAAACCTGTAAATGTTGAAAATATGACTGCACTATGTGTTTTTGAGAAAGATAAAAAGTTACTAGGGAACTTTATTATAAAAATTAAGTTACCAGGTTAGATATATCAGAAACCCCCCATTGTGTAATTAAAATGCATGTAAATTACAGATTGTTTGAGAGGCCCTTTGGCATCATGCATTTCTGCTTTAAGCTTAACTAGCCTAAAAAGTCATGATTTGCATATACATCCCATGATGCTTTACATTATGTGGGTATGTGCAATGTTGTGTTTCTTTGAAATTTGGCTTTATTGCCAATGCCCTTTGGGGTAACCCTTGCAACAGTGCTTCTGCACTAAGGTTCTTTGTCTTTAGCTTGTTTTGGGGTTTCCTTTTTTGAGCTTAACATCACCAGACACACAAGACCAACATAATGAATTAATTAATTTCCACTGAAGAGATAGATCAGTAGATCAGTGGGTCAGTAGGTACTGACTAAGTGCAGAGGAAAGACATGCATAGCCTGTTGCTGCAAACTGATGTACTGAAGAAGGGATATGTCATTGCTTAAGGTTATCCCCTGTGTTTTAAATAAACATCACACATAGATTGTGCATTGAACCTGAAGTTCTGTGTCTGGTCCATCTGTAATCCCACAACCCCTCCACAGACTTGGTGTCAGAAGTGTGATAACTTGCTGGAAACATCTGGACTGGGCTAGGGGGACGTCTTCTGGTGGATATCACCCATATATCCTAGGTGGACTGATGCACCAGAAGTTGCCAGAGGAGAACCCAGAGAAGAAAATCCATGGAGTTCTGGCCAGAACTGTGAGAGAAGCTGCTGCCTGGACTGGATCTAGGAGTTTGGAGGAAGGCCAAGCCTGAAGACGATGAAGAAATGCAAGAGGATGAAGAAGAATTGAGAGAACTGCTCTACGTAAAGACATAGGGGAGTTGTTGAAATGGCTCTACATGAAACAGGTGCAGCCGAAGAGAGATAGAGACATTGAGTGGAGAAGGCAAGATGCCAAATGGGCGGATACCATGAGGGTCTTGCATGCCATCAATGTAGGGCAAACTGAAAGAACCAGTAGCTCAAAAGACATTAAACTGTCCAAACTATTGGATAACATTTTTTGAGAGGATTGTTCGAACATGCACATGGCCAAGGGAACAGTGGGTTGTTTGCCTGGCACCACACCTGGCAGGCATTGCCCAGTTGGTTTATAGCCACATGGACTCCCAAGAGGCAGAGGACTATGACCGCATGAAGCAGGAGATCCTCTGGCACTAGGACATAAACACTGAAACTTATCAACAGAGGTTTAGGTTTCTTAATATGCAGTTACTGGATACCCCCCCCTTCCCTAGAGACTTATACTCATCCCAAGGAGCTCTGCTACAAATGGCTGCAGCCAGATAACAAGAGCAAGGACCAACTTCTGGAGGCAGTAATTATTGAACAGTTTATTAAGGTTTTACCCCAGGATGTACAACTCTGGGTTCAGGAGCATAAGCCTGATTCTGCTGATAAAACCACCACTTTGGAGGAAGACTTCCTGGCAGCCCAACCATCCAGACCGAGAGGGTTCCAGGGGACATCAGCAGCTGTAACCACCAGCAATCTGGTAAGGAACCCTTTTACTTATAAACTGTCAAATCCAGTCCCAGTGGAACAAGACCGGAGAGCGGTGTGGGGTGAATTCCTGTCGCAGAGATTGTATGTCAAGGATGCGAAAAGAATGGACATTACATAGAAACATACAATTTGACAGCAGATAAGGTCTGATTGGCCCACCTAGTCTGCCCATTTCCCTACCTAATGGATAAGCTGCAGATCCTAGTTAACCAACAGCCTACTTCCTCCTACCCCCCACTAGAATTACTTTATGTCTGCCCCATGCATTCTTGAATTCCCCCACTGTTTGTGACTCCACTACCTCCTCAGGAAGGTTGTTCCATGTATCCACAACCCTCTCCATGAAAGAATATATCCTCACATTACCTCTGAGCTGTCCCCCCTCTGTCTTCAGATTGTGTCCCCTTGTTCTTGCACATCCCTTTTTCTGGAAGAATCTACCCTCTTGGACTCTGTTGATTCCCTTGATGTACTTGAAAGTTTCTATCATGTCCTCCCCACTCCCTCCTCTCCTCAAGGGTATACATATTAATCTCCTTTAATCTCTCTTCATATGTCTTCTGGTGCAGGCCCTGAACCATTTTAGATGCCCTCTTCTGGACAGCCTCCATTCTGTCTATGTCCTTACGCAGATGGGGTCTCCAGAACTGCACACAGTATTCCAGATGGGGTCTCCCCAACTGTCTGTACAGAGGGATAACAACTTTCTGTTTTCTACTGGTGATGCCTCTCCCTATGCATCCCAGTATCCCACCGGCCTGCTTTACTGCCTTTTCACATCACTTGCCCTCCTTAAGGTCATCTGATATGACTAACCCAGGGTCCCTTTCCATTTTTGTTGTTGTCAGTATCTCACCCCCCATTGTGTACTTTTCCCCTGGGTTTTTGTTTCCCAGGTGCATTACTTTGCACTTCTTTGCATTGAATCTAAGCTGCCATACATTTGGCCATTCCTTCAACCTTGCCAAGTCCCTTTGCATCCTTTCCATCCAACCTTCTATATCAACCCTGTTGCAGATCTTTGTGTCGTCTGCAAAGAGACACACTTTTCCTTTCAGTCCCTCTGCAATGTCACTTATAATGACATTAAAGAGGACTGGCCCAAGTACTGAACCCTGCAGTACCCTGCTAGTAACCTCCTTTCTTCAGAGTGAACTCTGTTTATTACTACTCTCTGCATCCTGTTGTCCAGACAATTTTTTTACCTAGGATACCACTTTGGGACCCACTCCAAGGCTGGCTAACGTGTATATTAATCTTTTGTGTGGGACTGTGTCAAATGCCTTGCTAAAGTCTAGGTAGGCCATGTCCACAGCCCCCCTCCCGGTCTATTACTTTGGTCACCCAGTCAAAGAAATCAATTAGCCTTCTCCATAATCCCAATATTAGGATAGGAAGATCACAGATTTTCTCAGACTGGCTCCCATAATTACTAGGAACATCAATAAGAAACTTTTTCTCTCATGATACTCTTCTCTCCTCTTCAGAAATTCTGGCCAGATTTAATATACCTCAGAAATATATTTTCAAAATATTCCAGTTGAGACTTCTAATTTGTTCCCTTTTTGGTACTGTACCCAAAGAGTCCCAGATTAGGCCCATTCTAGACCAGGTGCAAGAGTATGCTAACAAACCCCATGGGGTCTCAAAGATATACTCCTACCTTCTGGATCTTAAGTTCCCAGATGCCTTTCTAGGTTCCAAAGTCTGGGTTTCTCTTTTACTGTATGCCACCCCCATATGGGGTCAAATTTGTGTAGATCTTCATAAATATCATACTCAAGATAGACTCAGACTCACCCAATACCACATTCTAAACAATATGTATTACACACCAGTAAGGCTGGCTAAACTGGGCAGACTTCCAGCTCCCATGTGTACCAGGTGCAGTAAAGATGAACGGAACTTAATACATGTATTTTGGCAATGTGAAAAAGTAGACCCTCTACGGCAAGCAATTAAGGCCAAACTAGACCCTTTATTAGGTTTGGAGGATCTTTTCACCATAGAGATATGTATCTTGGGAATGTTCTCTAACATTGCTGTTCAAGAACATAAATTTCACATGGCTTTAATTTCAATTGTGGTTAAGAAGCTGGTTCTTAAACACTGGATGGACCAACTGACTATATCATATACTGAATGGCTAAATGATATACCATCATATTTCCATATTGAAAGGCTGGTAGCTAGCTCCCATAACAACATGAAAGCTTTTAATAAAAAATGGGGCAAATTATATGCTTTATATTTGTACTAATTGTCAGGACTCATATGTCTCTACCCTTTTACGTATACTATATGTTGGTGGTATACTGCTTTTTTGTTTTCTTTACCAATAAGACTAATTTCAGTTGGCACACTCCAGGGAAGGGGAGGCTGTGGGGGGGGGTAGTGGGTGGGGGTGAGTGGGATAGGGGGCTAAGGGGTTTATTATATTCTGTATAGGTTGTCTGAATACAGATTATGTCTGGCAAGTTACATGTTTTTAAGCTGGTTGTTTTTTTATGATAAAACAAACAAAGATGTTGAATTTCAAAAAAAGAAATCAATTAGATTCATCTGACACAACCTTCCTGCTGTGAATCCATGCTGCCTTGGGTCCTGTGCCCCACTAGCCTCTAGAAACTCGACAATTTTTTCCTTTAGAAGTGATTCCATCATTTTCCCTACTACTGAGGTAAAACTAAGAGGTCTGTAGTTTCCTGCCTCTGTCTTGCTCCCACTTTTGTGAAGGGGAATCACATCCGCCCTCCTCCAGTCCTCCGGTACCACACCATCATCCCATGATTTGTTAAAGAGGGCAGTCAATGGTGTCACTAGTTCTACCCTTAGTTCTTTTGGAATTCTTGTGTGAATCCCATCAGGCCCCATTGCTTTGTCCACCTTCAGTTTTAAGAGTAATGTAAGATTATGTAAGAAACTGTCCTAATATAAAGAAAGAGACAGCTCACCTAGCCTTAGCGAACTGGGGTCACTTTATGGCTACTGTGCAGATTGGATCACAACAGATGATAGGACTGATTGATTCAGGGAGCCGCCAGACTGTTGTGTGAACAGGTCTGGTGACTGGGAATAAAAAAGGGCTGGATACAGCAGTCACCTGTGTGCATGGTGATACCCATTTCTATCCTACAGTCACCACACAAATGCCTATTCAAGAAAAGACATGTATTTATTTATTTTATATTTATTTATTGAAATGTTTCACCAGAAAGGCACACTGAACAACAAGTTGCTCATCTCCTGATGCAACCGAAGGCGGGGGGGGGGGGACTGCTTCACGCGGTCATAGTACTCTGCCTCTTGGGAGTCCATGTGGCTATAAACCAGCTGGACACTGCCTGCCAGGTGTGGTGCCAGTTGTTTTCAGGCATGACCACCAGACTTTGCTTCGTTTATACATTGTCATGCTGCCCAGGACTCTGCTGGGTTCATGTCATAACGGTGATCACCGAGTGGCGATTGCCATTTGGGCAAGTGTACATCGCTGAAAATAAATAACAGTGATGTACACTCATAGCAACTACAAAACTGGCAACGGTTTTACATGTTCTGCAGGGGGGACTGTGCTCCACATACCCTCCTATTAAAGATTCTCAACTCTGGAGGGTGAGTGTTGGGGGGTTTAAAACTTAAAAATAATAAAAAACTGTCCCCAAAGCAAAAAGCGATCCTGAACCCGGCACCCTCCCAACCTCAGCCTGCTACCCTACCCACCATGCCACATGGCCAAATCGGCAGCTGACCAGCACACTGCATCCCACATATCCTCCCTCCCCTTCTGCCCCTCGTGCGGAGTGGTCCCCCCCCCACACATGTATATATGTATACACATCCTGTTGACGTAGTTGCCCACCCTGGTATCCTGTCGCTACCAAGCCAGAACACTCGCACCGTGACTGAGTCACTCTTTTTGCAGTCACTCAATCACAGTCACTGTGTTCACAGGATACCCTCTGCTGGAGGTTGCTTATAAAAGGCTAGAGCAGTCAAGACTGTTGGGGGAGATCCAGATAAACCTTGAATTGAAGGCTCAACAACAGAAAGATTTTCAGGGGGTATTACAAGAATTTGAGCTCATATTCACAAACATCCCGGGAAGGGCCAAAGGAATTGTGAACACCATAACTGCCATGCAATACAAGCCCATACACCAAAATCCCTTTAGATTGCCCATGAAGGCAAGAGATGAGGTGATTCAGGAAGTCAAAAACCTCATCTCTACCACTCAGTGTGGTTGCTTCTCCTAAAGGACTGCTCCAACCAGCACCTAGTTACTCAAGACCTCTAACCCGCCTCCGACCTGAGCATTACTCTCTCTGACTCCTGCTTTTCTATGTGACCCTTTTCCTTCTCCTCCCTCCCCTCCCTCTCCCCCCACACCCCTTCACCACTCCACAAAACTCATTACCATATTTCCTGTCCCAGACCCCTCCCTCTCCCTCCTATGACAACGGCCACCAGCCTGCCTACTTCTTTCTGTCCCCTTGTACACTATCTCACGCTTATAGTCCATTTGCTTCTTAATTCCCTTTCTCTGTTACCTCATCTAGCTGCCTATTTAAGTTGCTCTCTAATAGTGTCTTTTATTTCTAAAGTGTGTTACAACTGTAAAACAATGTCAGCCATGTCTGTGTTTTGATTGTTTACCATTGCCAACCTTTGTATGTATGTTTTCCCCCATCCTTTGACGTGGAACCTTTGTAAATGAGCAGATCCTGTTCAAAGGTACTTGTAATCCTAGAATTTAATAAATAAAAATAAAGAAATAAAGAAATAAAAATTGAGCAGTTAGGCATAATTGTGCCCTCAAAGAGTACATGGTCTTCAACCATGGTCATAGTGAACAAGAAAGAGGGTGGGATACGTCTATGCCTAGATTTTAGAAAGCTTAACAATGTGTCACTATTCGATGGCTATCCAATGCCCTGAATAGATTACATCATTGACAAGCTAGCAATGCACAGTATATCTCCACCCTTGACCTTACTAAGGGATATTGATATATCCCGTCACCTGATTCACAAGATGAAACTACATTTAGCACCCCAGTCGGTTTATATCAGTTTGTCACAATGCCATTTGGACTACATGGGTCCCCAGCCACTTTTCAGCATTTTATGGACCACATGCTAAGACCACACACTGACTACTGTGCAGCTTATTTGGATGATGTGGTCATATTCAGTCCTGACTGGGAATCCCATGTTGTACACTTGCCTCAGGTATTGCAAGCAATAAAGGAGACAGGAGTAAATATTAACCCTGCTAAGTGTGCCCCAGCAAAGACTGAGACAAGATAAGTAGGGTTCATTTTAGGCAACGGACAAGTGAAGCCAGAGGTAGAGACAGTTACAGCAGTACCAAACAGCCCAGTACCTACCACGAAAAAGCATGTGAGATCTTTCTTAGGCCTGGCTGATTATTACCAGAGATTTATTCATAATTTCTCAGCCATTGCAGTCCTTTGACTGATCTCAGTAAAAAGAAGTGCCTGAATAAGGTTCAGTGGACACCTATTTATGATGACACTTTTAGGAATATCAAAGCCATTCTATGTACAGCTCCTGTATTGAAAAGCCTTGACTTCAACCAAGTGTTTGAGGTTCAAACCGATGCATCAGAGAATGGTATTGGGGTAGTCTTATCTCAGAAAATAGATGGGGAAGAACATCCAAACATGTATATCAGCAGAAAGCTACATAAGAAGGAGCAAATATATTTTACCATGGGGAAAGAATGCTTAGCTCTGAAGTGGGCTATTTGAGTCTCTGTAATATTACTTGTGGGGGGCTGAATTTAAGGTTGTAACTGATCATAACTCCCTTTGCTGGTTGCACCAAATAAGAGAAATAATCCCCGTATAATGCGATGGTACTTAGCTCTTCAGCCCTATTGATTTACTGTGTCCCACAGAGCAGGGACAGCACATGTAAATGCTGATTTCATGTCTAGCTATGGTGCAGGAATTAATGTCAATGAAATATGACAGACTTTTCCTAAAAGGAGATAGTGCAGGGAAGGTATTGTTAGTCTCTGTTAAGAAATGTGTTAACGCCTCAGGGTAAAGAATGATGATATCCACTATGTTTATTATGGAATGTTTATCGTTAAAAGGAACCTTGAGATTGAGCTTCTGAAGATGGATGGGTGGAAGCTCCATCCCTTCCTGAGACAGGAAGGTGGTAAGCAGTCTGAGATAACTGCTTCCCTCTTAAGGTGGGGAATATGTGACAGGGAGATCATGCCACTCTTGAGGACCAACCTTTTCTTAAATCTGTTGCAACAGTTCTTCTATTTCTTAGCCTAATTTATCCTTTACAGTTTCTAGTCCATAAGGTTGGCCACCTATGGGCACCCCTCCCCTTTCTTGACTATGCTATAGTGTTCTCTTTAATTTTTCTTCTCAGGTCCTTGTGCAGGGAGGTTATTGTGGTGACCTCCGAGCTGATGTAAAACAACAGGCTGTGTTCCTCATTGTTGGATTTAGCATGCAATAGCACTATGTCATAAAATACCTTGATATATAGATACATACATAGACAGTGTCGGCAGATAAGGGCCTATGGCACACCCAGTCTGCCCATTTAAGTTTCTAAGTTCAGTTTATGTTTTCCAAGAAGTCTGTTGCCCCTTACCCCTGACCTCCAGAATTCCTTTATGTCTATCCCATGCATTCTTAAATCCCGTGATTGTTTCAGCCCCCACCACTTCCTCTGGCAGGGTGTTCCACTTGTCCACCACCCGTTCTGTGAAGAAATTCTTCCTCACGTTTCCTCTGAATCATCCTCCCTCCAACTTCATCCCATGCCCTCTAGTCCTGGAACATCTTTTTCACTTAAAAATAGTGCATTCCTGCACCCTGTTCCTTCCTGTAAGATACTTGTATGTCTCTATCATATCCCCTCTCTCCCACCTCTCCTCCAGGGAGTACATGTTCAGTGCCTTCAACCTGTCCTCATAGGACTTGTGATTCAATCCATGCACCATCTTTGTTGCCCTCCTCTGAACCTTCTCTACCCTGTCTATGTCCTTATGTAGGTAAGGTCTCCAGAACTGCACAGTGTACTCCAGGTGCAGCCTCACTAGTGTCTTGTATAGTGGAATTATGACCTCCCTTTTCCTGCTGGTGATGCCCCTGCCTATGCATCCCAGCATCCTATTTGCTTTACCTGCTGCCTTGTCACACTGTTTCCCTGCCTTGAGGTCATCAGAGATGATTACCCCAAGATCCCTTTCCTGCTTGGTGCATGCTATATCCTCACCCCTCAACTGATATATTGTGCCAACTGATATATTGATGTATATGCCTTATGTGTATGAAACCTGTAAATGTTGAAAATACCACGGCACTAGGTGTTTCTGATAAAGGTAAAAAGTTACTAGGGGACTGCATATTAAATTTAAGTTAACGGGGTAGAGATATCAGAAACACCCATTGTGTTATTTAAAATGCATGTAAATTACAGATTGTTTGAGAAGCTGTTTGGTACCATGCATTCCTGCTTTAAGCTGAACCAGCCTAAAAAGTCATGGTGATTTGCATATACATCCCATGATGTTTTGCATTATGGGCTTATGAGTGATGTTGTGTCTTTGAAACTTGGTTTTATTGCGAATGCCCTTTAGGGTAACCCTTGCTTCTGCACTGAAGTTATTTTGAGCTCGCCATCACCTAAACACACAAGACCAACATAGGGAATGAATTAATTTCCACTGAAGAGGTAGATCAGTGGGTCAGTTGGTGCTGACTAAGTTCAGAGGAAAGGCATGCATAGCCTGTTGCTGCAAACTGATGTATTAAAGAAGTGATATGCCATTGCTTAAGGTTATCCCGTGTTTTAAATAAACATCACACATAGATTGTGTGATGAACCTGAAGTTCTATGTCTGGTCCATCTGTTATCCCACAACCCCTCCACAGTGGGAAGAGAGGCAAAGAAACCTTCTGGTGGTGTAACTCTAATAATCTCTGTATAGGTGCTGCATCTACTGGGTATTATAATCAGTTTGCTTCATTCTGAGGGGGTCTAGACTGGTTTACCTCCTCTTCCCCTCTCCCCTTCCACCAAATTTCCACTTCCCTGCCTTTCTCCACCCTACTACTGTGCCACCTTCCTCCCCCGCAGTTATCCCCTCCTTTCTTTTCACCTCCTCATCCCTTTCTCTCCCTACCCTCTCTGCCTTGTCCTGTTTCCCTTAGACAGAGGTCTCAGCATCCTGTTGGCATATAGGCATTCCTGGGTTCTTCTTCTCCCCCTCTTCACCCCCCTCACCTTCTACCCCTCATCCCTCTATTTTCCCCTATTTTGAATCAAAATCTACCATCCCTAGGGTTTACATTAGCACTAGAGGCTTGTGCCTGAACTATGATCTCTAGCACTTCTCTTGAGTATTGTTCCAAAGCATGAATTATTTCATATTTGATTTTGTCCACCCTAGCCGATAGGCCTAGGTTTCTCTGCTCCATAAATGTACCTCACTTGTGTTGTAAAATTGTTTATAACTGTATTTTCTATTGTCTTTGTTTATACATACAGGTACCATACCTGTGTTAATTTTTTTTTCTATAACTGTATGTTGTACTGCTCAATTTATTGCTGTATATTCCTGTTTCTCCCAACTCCTGTAACCGCCTCCCCCCCGCCCCCTGGACGCTTCTGGAAATGAGCTGTTTTAAAGCTCATGTCTTTCCTGGTGAAACATTTTTCAAATAAATAAAAGAAATATTGGTAATAAAAATGTTTGAGCAAAAAAGGACTCTTCCTTTCTTAGCCATCTTCCAATTCTTCATGTAAGCTCCCTAAGGTAGCTTACTAGTAGTCTCCCATGTATGCTGCCTGGTGTGTTGGGAACGCCTGCAGGCAGGCAGAGCCTGGGACCAAGGCAGTATAAATTAGGGTTTTGGCATCAAAATGTGGGTTCCAGAAGTGAGGTAGGGTAGCGAGAGAGCTCCCGGTTTGGGGAGAGTTGCAAGTTTGGCCGTGGGCTGAGGTTTGAGGCTGGGGTGGGGTGATGGCCACCCCGGCTCACTGCCCTTGTTTCAGAGAGAAGTCAGTGGGGTTTTGTGAACGTTCATGGTGGTCTACAGGGTGAGTTTTGAGAGCTGCAAGGAGTGGGACTTCTGTGACAAGAAGGAGTTGGAGCTGGGGCCTTGAGTGAGTCAGAACCTGCTCTGTGATCCCAGACACTGAGGTTGGACAGCGTGAAAGGTTCTGGTGTTTCTAGGCCAGGTGGCTGCGACAGGGTCCTGGTGCATGAGTCCGGTGGTGAGAGTGTGAGTTTGTGGGGTGCAGTGGAGGCAGTCTGCTCCCGGGCACCGTTTGGATTGTCTGGTGTCTTTCTGGATTATTTCTGAAGTTTGTGTAGGCTCCTCGAAAACTCAGCACTACAGGTGTGTGAGACTGCAGGAGCAGCCCATTTCACGGCTGTCTGTGGAGTGCTCACCAGGCAGCAAGAATGGTTGAGTGCAGCTGAAGAGATGTGTCCCTAAATTTTGTGCAGGAAGGAGTGTTGTGGCTGAAGTGGCCTGGGAAGAACGAAACTTCAGTTGAGGTGTGTTGCTGCCATCATCAACTAGAGCCTGATTCAGCTCTGAGGAGAGATGTGCAGTCAAGATCTCAATGTCTATTTCTGCATAAAATGTAATCTTGGCCCTGGCCATGTGTGATATAGCACACCCACCGTGTATGATTCCCCCATGCTCCATGGAGTGGTCTGTTTTATTATTTCTCCAATTAAACCAATTTTTTGCACTTTGGATTGTTGTGGACAATGAACCTAATCAGTTTACGTCAATGTAATGCTTAACCAGTTTGCCCATACAACTGGCAGCACCCCCTGAAGAGACAGCTGACACCCCTAGAACCATTGCTGAACCAGGCAATCAAGAACTTCTTGTGACTGTGGTTTTCTGGCTGTGAGCAACCCCTCCCTCTTTTGTACCAACAAGAATACCCCCTAGACATTGGGAGGGGGCTTACAATGTGGGGACTCATCCGGGATCTATGGGGGTGTCCGAGCATACTTGGACTGATTTTTTGGGGTGCTGCAGCACTGGGAGTTAGAGGCCTGTATGAGCTGGATTCCTTTTTCCACCAGCCAGCCATCTTGGACTGTGACTTTTTGCATCTTCGAGAAGTGGCGCCTTGCTGTCTGGACCAGGACACTTGCCATGCATGTGTGTAACCCCCCTGCAAATGGGGGTTCCCAAAAGACTTCCAGGAGCTTGCTTGAATGCTCCAAGCCTGAATGGTGTTTGGCTTTTAAGCCATTTATCTGTGAGTGCTTTTAGAGCCTCTGGTACTGTCTCTTTAAGAGCTGTCTGCTTGCAGACATAATTAGTTTGTATGGGGGGACCGTGTGTTTCTCTGCTTGAGTCCCACTCGAGCTGCTGCCAATTCGCTCCGTTTTTGCAGTCTCTAGGAGTGCAAAGGGAGCCTATCTGAAAGATGTAACTGTTTGCCAGAAATCATTTGGAGTGGTGATGAAAATACAGTTTGTCTAACCTACTTTTCTTTGCACTCAGAACTGTGTTTGCCCAGTTCCCCATTCTAGTTTTGAACTGCTGAACTGGACCAATCAGTGTGGGTTAAGGGAGCTCTAAAATGGTGCCTGTGGATGAATCAGAACTTGGACTCGTAATCTGAGCCAGCCACAAGAGGATTGTATGGGCAGTGACTCTGGGAAATGTAGTTTGGACTTCAGCACCTTTTTGCACCAACAGAGGGAGTCTATTGTGAGTGACAGCCAATCCAGCCAAGAACTGGGAGGAACTCAAAGGAAGTGCCCGGTTTTGTCTACTGGAGTTTTCAGTTTAGCTCTGGCAGTGAAGAGGGAAGGATCCCTATGCTCCTTCGGTGCGCAGTTTTAGTCAGGAAACACGTGTAAGTCCCCAAGTTTTGGTCTGCAGCTTGTGCAACTGCTTGTTCAGACTGAATCCAACCTGTGAAGAGAATCAAGGAGATCTGAAGAGTAGAAACCAGGCTCACCCTGTAGAAGACTGGAGAAATTGCTGAATCGCGCTCAGTCTGTCAGGAACTGAATCTGCTGTGTGTTCTCCCGGGTATTGTGCAGTAATTGCGATCGGGATAGAGAAGCAGCCTGCCTGGTATAGTACTTTTTTTTCCATATAAATGTGTGTAGTGCTTGTGGGGACTCGCGTTTCAAATCCCCTGTACAGTGAATTTAGTGCATGAAGCTGCAAGTAAACCCCAGCTTAATCCAGACTACATCCATTTGCTCTGAACTGCCGTAGGGTCCAGTCACAAGGACCTTGTCCACATGGTCTGCTCCTCCTGGCAATCCAGGACAATCTGCCTTCCATTCAGTTTCAGCATTGAATTTGTGAGTACAAATCAGGGTAGCTCCCTGCCATCATCTAATAGCAAGTGTTCCATCTGATTACTTTTCCTTTCTTTCTCCACGAACTGAGCCTACCGACTCCCGGATTACAATTTGGGTATTGTGCATGCATTTTCCATCTTCAGGGCCCCAACCAGCTGCATCAAATAGGCTAGCCTCTTATTGCCTGGGTACCCAGTAAGAGTGACATTTGGGACATTTGGGATTCTGAAATATGTGCACAGTACTGTGATTATTAATGGGTTTAAACTAATTAACCTGATTTCCCCCCCTGTCCTTGTTATATCCCGATAAATAAATCAGATCTGTTTGTTTCAGCAAAGTTACACTGCCTGAGGTATTCGTTTATGTTAACGTATTGTACTGTGATTTTTGCACTGTATCATCTTGTTTTACAGGGAGTCCCCAGAGTCACGCTGATTGAACCAGTCCTGGGGGTAAGTGTATATTGCAAGGGTACTGTGATTGATTTGTGTGGGCCACTAGTGGGAAGAAAGGGGGGTTGCAGTGACCCAGAGGGCTGTGACTAAGTCATATCAGACTGTCTTAACCCCGACCTCTGGGTGGAGGCACCCGCCATCAGATCCAGGCCCCTCAACCTGTTAGTGGCAAATCAGGCAGGGGTAGTAGCCCTTGGGATAGCGCCTCCTGGGGGTTACATGTGTTATTGAATGCAAAGAGTGAGAGAGATGCTCTGATTGGCTGGAAGCATGGGAACAGGAGAGAGAGGTCCGCTAGCGAGTTGGAGGGAGTGCCATTTTGCTGTGGAGAAGGACAGAGTGTAGCAACTACACCACAATTGTGAGATTAAGCAGTTTTTTTTGTTTGTTTTTTTGTTTAAAGAGCAACTTCCTACCTTTGTTTTTGTAGTCATTCTGCAGCACAGGCGATCATTTGAGAGCTCCAATTTCTGAATCTGTACCTCTTCCTAGTATTCTTATTTTTTTTTTAAAGTTATTTAGCTCATAAATTACTGTTTTGTTGTGCCCGTTTGAAAATCATGTTTCAGGTTGCTGGCGCCACTACTCTCGCAAGACTGACTGATACACATCAGTAAATGAATGAGAGTAGCAGCTGTGTAGCATGAAAATCAATGCCTGCATGTTAGTGGCGCGAAGTGAATCAATACTTTACTCTGTTGTATGTGACACTACTAATTAAAATATTCTTGTCTTCTAACCCGTTATCTTTCTTTGCTGTGGCCATTTCAATACTTTTGCATGTGTTTGTGTTTTACTAACTTAGCTAAGCTGTACGAGCTGATTCGCTGTTACACCACTGTCACAGTTCCTCCTGTCATAGTGTCAGTGTATCATTTGCAATCAGTGTTTCTATTTTCTGTCACAATCAAGCTTTTTGTGAATGAAACTTTGATTTTGTTAGGCAATACTGTTGGTAGGAGTGTTTGTAAAATTGAAAGTTCACTGATGACCTAGCAGTGTATATGTGATAGCCGGGAAAACTGTCCTGTCGAACAGAATCTGCCATTTTTCTTCACTACTTCCTATTTCAGTTATGGGGTGGGACTTACAATAACTGGTTATCTCCATTGCTCAGGATATTTTGAGGTTATTTTTCCCCTTATTTTTCATGCTAATGTTCTTAGTTGTGACTGTGCTGTGCCACTTGATTGAGGCAGGTCTCATACAGTCATCATTGTGACTGTGGAAAATATAGATTGTTACTGGTGAGTTAGTCATTTTTGTACTGTTGTGGTAATACATTGAAAAGGTGCATTACTCCTACTGCATTTCTCTATCTTATTGTATACAGACAGTATATTTTGAACAGTGAGAGCATATTAATTAATTTATTCACTGCATGAATGCTTCCTAGTACAACTGTGACCGCATGTCTGAGAAAGACTCCTGTATAGCCGTCATCCAATAAAAGTTTATATTTTCTCACACTGCTTTTGTCCTTGTTTCATTGTGTCTAACATTTCTGTGTCCCTCTAAGTTGTGTCTTGAACTTTTTCTCCCACTTGTAGTTGACAGTCCACTGTGTCTGATATATTTATATTGTACACTAGCCACTTCTTTGTTTCTCTACCTTTTACTAACAGTACCATCATGCCCAAAGGCTGCATGGTGGGTGGTTGCAGCAATACTAATGCTGAACATGTCAGTTTGCATTACTGGCCAAGGGATGAGGAGTTGTGAAAGAAGTGGGATAAGTTTGTCAGTTCCACTCACAAGGACTGGTTGGCAGGTTCAAAGACCAGTATCATCTGTGGTGCCCATTTCAATGCACCTGATGATTTTTGGGAATACAACCAATGGGCTGCAGAGTTTAAAAGAAAGTTGGATCTGATATTGACTGCAGTGCCAAGTCATAAACCCAAACTCAAAAGTGACGCCAGGTGTAATAGACCTGGTATGTCTGATAGCATGTCTGCAGGACAGCGCCGAAATAAAGTGGTTTTAAAGTTGAAGGTGCAACGGGAAAGTTCAAAAATATATGTCAGTGAACACCTCTGTGTCACACATAATTTGTACAGCTTATATGGATGATTGTTTATGAGAAGTCATACACAAGAATATTCTTATATTGAGAGTTTTCCCTGGTAACTGATTACCTGAACAGCGCAGCTCGAGAGGAGCTTGGTTACCAGGGAAACTTTGAGATACAGGAAGATCCATGTTTGTGTATGACTACTCATACACAATCAGTTATAGTGTATGGGCATCCATGTCCATTTTTGAGACTGCATTTTGTTTTAGTGAGCTGGTGTGGGGGGGGGGGCACTCAAGGGTTGGTGGTTGTCCCAAAACACTGATACCTGTACATAGTGCTGAATATGTCTGTGCAAGTTCAATTTAAAAAAAAAATAAAATGACTTTCAGCTCTTCTGAATAGGGAGAGTAAACTATGTGGCAGCATTTCAGATTGTTCTACTGCAGTACTGACATCACTACTGTAGCACAACAACATAATGATGTCTGTCCTGCATCATGAAAAGTACATTCCAGTCCTGGAATTACATGTATAACAGCATTCCACCATACTCTATATATAGAATAATATGTGGGTGGATGTGTCTCACGTAAGCAATAAGACACGACAGGGTGTGCATGGAACAGATTTTACCGCTACGGCCAGGGGTGTAATAAAATACGAGGAACGGCTGAGTACCTTTATTAGTGCGGTAAAATCTGTTCCAGCACACACCTGGTGTGTTTTATTGGCCTATAAAATGGGACCCTACCTTTATTTAACTGTTTGCAGTTAGAGAAATATTGTTTGTATGTAAAAAAACATGTAATGATGCTAATGTATGATAAAATAGTCCTTCCGCGGACATTGTTTTGCCTTACTTTAAACTTTATATCTTTATTTCCATGAGTTTATTTTATTTACGGTAGCAATATGCTTTTAAACCAATGTAATAGCATATATACTCTAGCCTCAGAAAGCACCACCCATTCTAACAGCGAGATAAAAGAATACAGACAGTGGCCGGCTGGCTCTTAGCAAAATGCTGCAGCAGAAGGAGGAAGAAATCCATGGCTCTGACATGCTGAAGAAAACAGAAAATCCCTCGTTACATAAAGAACTTAAAAACAGCCGAATAGTGCTCCAATTCAATTCCGGAGAGTAACTGGACTTGGGAAAATGGACTTTTAAAACAAAACTTCATTCGGGACAGAATTAGAAGGTTAAATACCTTCAGTGAATGTCTACGTTGAGCACGTCTGAAATCACCGGCGCTCGCATTCGCATAGTCCTGCAGGAGCTCAGTGGCATAATTACAAGGAAAAGCCACGACTTTCCATGAGCTCCTGCCAGAAAACAAAATGAAGGATAGGAAAGAGAACCAAGAGGTTCTCAACATGTTTTTCATTTTATTCTTGCAGGTCACATCAAACCCATAGAGTACAGCATACAAAATGAGGCTTATTCAAAACATTTAAAGTCGCGCCCTGAAGTCATCTGGCACCTGATGCTGTAGACATCACCGTGCAGTTTCTCTCGTGTTCTCCGCAAGAGTTTTGAAGGGAGTGAGCGAGCGGGTTCAGCTTTTAGCGAGGAAACAACCATGGCGGCATTTTTGAATGCCAACGCAGAGAGTGGTGGTGAACAGTTTTGAAGGGAGTGAGTGAGCGGGTTCAGCTTTTAGCGAGGAAACAACCATGGCGGCATTTTTAAATGCCAACGTTCTAAGGCTTGATGATTTTAGCCTTTTTACTGCCGTCCTTTTTTTTCACTATGCATGGAACATATTTCATGCGTGGTGAGGTTAAACTCTGATTGGCTGATTTAGCCTACCCATTTTATAACAGAATTTTACCCACACACGAGGTGTGGGATGCTACATAAACACTGAGTGTGAAGCCCGAGGGGTTTACAAAAGCATCCCACACTGAGGTTGTGTGTAAAATTCTTGTTTACACACACACACACACACACACACACGTATTCCTTAATTTAATTATTAGTAACAATTTTTTTCTTGTTTCATCACTGTTGAATTACAGTAGCACTTCTGTTACAGATAGCCAGAGACATAAACACACACACACACACATACACATACACACATCATGCTGTGTGATATATTTTGCATGCCGATAGATAGAGTAAGCACCCATGAGCTTGACAGGGTCTGATTACAACCTCCCAGTTATAACCACAAATATCAACACAGGAGGTTGTAACCGGATATAAAAGTGGAATTATCTTTGTGTAACAAATGATCACCATTAATTACATTATTACTGCATTCTCATGTTTCGTATCTAAAACATGTCATTGTTTCATATCATCCAATTCAAGTAGAGGTGGCACTGGTGTCATGGTGGTGGTGTGGGGTGTCAATTTATCTGGCTGTAACATATAGTCACCCATCACAGAGTACTGTCCTTTGTGGAAGTTTTCCACCTGACTGCGATGTAAATAAATATGGTAAATGCATAGTTACTCAACTCACTTCAACGTACTAACCCCCACATGCAAAATATACCAATATAATGTTGGTTACTGTTGGTTCATTGTATCTGAATGCACAGCATTGGGGTTTAGATGCTTGTATTCCTCATATAGATTTCATGCTCCCTATACACACCCTTCCTTGTCTTGTAATATACACAGCCTTACTGACATTGTGTAACCGAAGATTCTGACCAGATTTACCCCTGTGATATGTAACAGCAGTGTACAGTCGCATTGTCTGTTCAGTTTAGTTACTAACTGGAGATACTTATGCTGACAGATATAGCATCCAGTTATCACTGTGGTCGTTTGTTGTATCTGTCTGCCCCTAAGCCCTGTACTTGATTATGGCTTCTTATCCTCCTTTTGCAACACCTGTATGGTTCTCCCATGTCTGTCACTTGAATGTTGAAATGCTCGCTCCCACCACCTCTAATTGCATACTATTCCATGCCTCCACTATCCTCTCTGTGAATAAGTACTTCTTCACATCCCCTCTAAACCTTCTACCTTTCAATTTCCTGTCTTGCCCACCTGGTTGTTATACTCCTCCAATGTTGGATGATCCCCTCCCCAACACCGTGTTTATGCACTTGAGGTACTTGAACGTTTCTATCATGTCCCCTATCTCCAGCCTCTGCACCAGCAAGTACAGTGGTGGATCATCTTCGAGGTCAGTCTTCTGACCTATAAAGCCCTGCATGGACTGGGAACGAGTTACCTGCAAGAGCTTCTGATTCCCTACAGCCCCAGATGCCTTCTCCGCTCAACTGATGAGGGGTTGTTAGAGGTTCCCAGGGTATGGTTGAAAACATCTGGGGCCCAGGCTTTTATGTTTGCGGCCACATCCCTGTGGAACTCTCTACCTCATCAGATTAGAGAGTGCAGGACTGTGGAGAGCTTTAAAACCAGCTTAAAAACACACTTGTTTAAACAGGGATTCAGCATTTCACAGTTTTATGGACTGTGAGATGTTTTAAGTGAAGTTTTAATTAACTGAAAACATTTTATTGAATTGGTTGTTTTATGATGTTTTTGTATGTACAGCGCTTTGAGTATAGAATTGAGCTATATAAATAAAACTATTATTATTACATATTGAGGTCCCTTAAGCTCTTCTTGTAACTTTTGTGGAGTAAGCCATGTACCATCTTACTTGGCCTTCTGTGAACAGTCTCTGGCCTGTAAATTTCATGTCAAAGGTGCATTCTCCAGAACTGTACATGGTATTCCATGTGAGCCCTGGCCAGGCTTTTATATAGCGACTTCATCACCTCTGGCCTTATGCTGGTTAAACCCCTATCTATGCTCCTCATTATGCTACTGTCCCTCCCAGATGCTGTTGTAGTCTGATTAGACATCTGTAGGTTATCTGAGATAGTAACCCCTATGTCCCTTTCTTCCTTGGTGACTGTCAGCAACCCCCTCTAATCATGTGGCTCTCACCATGGATTCCATTCCCTATGTGTATAATTTTGAATTGTTACATCTTTGAGTTACATACTGTTTGCCACTCCTCCATCCATTAATAAAGTTTCCCCATGTCCTTCCTCATTTTCTCCACCCCTTCTGGAGCATACACAGGGCTGGATTAAGGCATAGGCAACATAGGCACAGGCCTAGGGCCCCTGTCTGCCAGGGAGCCCCCAGCAATCCCCAACATATATTTACTATATGTCCTTTTCTCTGCCTGAGCTTCATGTTTTTTGTAAAGGACTCAGCCACTGAGTAAGTCAGGGGCTGAACTGTGACATGACACTTACCTCCCTGATTAGGTGTTAAGTACAGTTGACAGCTTCAGGGGCCCCAGCCATGATGACCTTTAAGGTATGAACAAGCCCATTTCCTTTGCTTTGTCTCCCACATCCATTTAGAATCCCAGCTTAGAATTTTACTCCTAACTATAAGAGATTAACAGTCCAGTTCACTGTGTATGCTTTCTATTTTATCTTATCTGTTTTATTGGCTTAGGAAACCTTGTAGCATCCTTGAAATTTGAATGTAAGCAATAGCTTAATTTGCTTGAAACCTTTGTACCATGCTTGACTCTGGGTTGTTTTACCCTCCACATTCAGATGAAATACCTTTCAATGTATTGCTCATTACCTTTGTACCATATTTGACTCTCGGTTGTTTCACCTTTCGCATTCATTTGTAATACCTTTCATTGCATTGTCCATTTCCTTTGTTTTGTACTTGTATGATGTGGAACCTTTGCAAAGGAGTCTCTGACTCAAAGGTTTGTAATTCCGATGTCTCTATAAATAAATAAATACTTAATCTCACTCCTAAAATTAAGAAATCTACAATAAGTTTCAGTAATGCAATTAAAAATCCTACTCTTTTTTTTTTTTTATTCTCTCATCTTGCTCATACTGAAGTTCTGACCTTGATACAGCTCTGTTTTCAGGGTGAACAAATCTTGCCATTTATGGATCCTGGCTTACTTATCAATAACAAAAATGTTTGATCCTGGGAATTATTTCAAATTCTTCCAATAATCACTCGCTTTGCAGTATAATCTCTAAAGTTCATAACCCCCCTTAGTAAACCACAAGCTTAACTCACTCCTACACCACCTAGGACCTAGCCTTTTTAAGAGATTGGTCCCTACCCAACCCAACAAAACTCCCACATCCTGGTTCATACTACCTGACAGAACAGTATGATAACTCGCAAACTGCATGTGCACGCATGTGTGTTTGGGGGTGGGGAGCTTTGGAAAAGTGCAAATCATGACATTTTGTGTACAAAAATTTATTTTTACCTGGCCTATTAATAACTATTTTCTCTAAATTATCAAAACTCATGGGTTCCATGTAATGAGGGCGATTGCTGAATGGCGATCGTACTTATCGCGAGTGCACATGGCCAAAATTCAATTTCGGCGATGTGCAACTGCTTTCCAGTCAAAGCAGTACAACATGTTATTTTGACTTAATGCGAGGCTGTGCCCCCACACCATCCTAAATTAAGATTCTCAACTCCAGGGGTGCATGTCGAGGGGGCATTCTGTGTAAAAAAATCCTTGTCTCTAGCTCGAACGGCAAAAAGCACCGGTGATCCCACGAACCCTGCATTCCTGCCACCCTAAGCCAGCACCCACCCCACCACACCATGACACCAGCTCAATGGCAACCCACGACACCACCACTCACAAACCCTCCCGCCCCTCACTCGGTGCACTCGCCCCCCCCGTGGGCATATACACGCATGATATCCCATCGCTGTGTAGTGAACCCTTCCCATCCAGTTGCCCTCACTACACCCTCACTGTTGGGCAGTCGCTGCAAGTGGGTCACCATTTTGGTAGGTGCCCACTTGCGGTTTGCCCAGTACACGGTATACCAAACTCAGGCCATTGTAATTTTTCCATACTGATGGTATTATTTTCGTTAATTTTTTTTTTTTTTTACTATCTCTTTATACTCCCTCTTGCACTGTGACAGGTCCCTCTCTCCAGGCATCCCAATGCACCCAGTCTGTGCCATGAGGACTGGGAGGACGCTCCTATAGGTGCCCCACTCCTATACAACTCTAGAGACCTGATTTGAACCCCCAGGTGGGGCAGAAGAGTCCATCCTACCTCCTGCAATCCTCAGTGGAACGTGCAACCAAAGTTCCTTCCTGGTTCCTCCATGGTCGCAGCAGTACGGGAGCCCTTCGCCTAGATCACCCGTGGGGTATTATTGCTTGTTCTGGTCCACTCCCTGCTGATGTCAGCGCTCAAGGAGTATCACTGAGACAGAGGCACGCTGAGACATGCCTCCCCTCTGGTCCTTGGCTGACATTGGCCCCTCCCTGTCTGCTTTCCCAACTGCACCAGCACCACCTGTGGTCACCCAGGTGGTGGTGGTATAGCGGTAGGGCCAGCATGCCACCCCTCCCCGGAGAAGGAGAGCAGCCATTGGGTGCTCAATCATTCTCCCCCCAGCCAACCCCTGGTGACCCGAGTCTGTCACCGAACCTGGGTTGTTGGTGTGGTACGAGGTGTGGTGTCCAGTGCCTCAACCCTCAGCACCACCGGGCCAGTCAGTTTATTAATTTTGAAGCATTTTATGCCACTTTTTAGGGACAGTAAGAACACTGTTTTCATGTTTCAGTAACTGATATGCAATAACCAAGAGGTGCAGTCATGGCGAAGGGGCATGGTTACAGTGAGGGGGGCCCCAGCTTTCTCTTGAGCCTAGGGCCCCAGGTTGCCTTAATCTGGCCCTGACAGCATACACCCTGTTACAGATCTTGCTGTCATCTGAAAAAAATGCTGACTTTTCCTTTCTGCACATCAGCAATTTCACTAATGAAAACATTGAATATTACTTGATGGAGGACTGATCCTTGAGGAACTCCACTGGTCGACACAGTCTCCAAAGATTGTATCCTATTTACCACCACCTTCTGCCTACTGTCTGGTTGTCAGTTCCTAACCTAGTTAAACACCTTGTCTTCCATGCCCAGGGTATCTATCTTGTTTACTATCCTCTTATATGGGACAGTGTCGAAGGCTTTGCAGAAATTGTGATTGGCGGCGACCACCACCCTAACCTAATGTACTTCCATCGTCAATCACTGAAAGAAAAAGTTCCGATTATTATGACACGACCTACCCACTGTGAATCTATGATGTCTAGGGCCATGGTCAGCGATGGATTTCAGATGTTCTACTCTTTATTCATGCATCATCTCCATGATATTCACCACTGCCAAGGTAAGCATGACCATCCTATGGTTCCACTCATCCTCCATTCTGCCAGATTTCCATAGAGTTACTACATGTGCCATCTTCCAGTCCTCAGGCCACACTCCTGTGTTCAGCGATTTAATGAACAAGGCTGTCAGTCATTCAGCTAGCTTTCTGAAAAGTTCCCTCAGTATCCTCGGGTGTATACCATTTGGCCACATTGCTTTGTCCACCTTCTATTTAGAGAGCACCTGCAGGACTCTTTCCCCTGCTACGAGGTTGTACTCCACCTATCCTCCCAACTCCATTGCCATCTGTTGCTTGTGTTTGTTCCCTGTCCATCACCTTCTTCAGTCAATATGGAATCAAAGAATTAATTCAGCATTTCTGCCTTATCCAGTTCTCCATCTTTACACCCCCATTCCTTCCCTTTGAAACTAGCACCTCCCCCCCATTGTCCTTATTGGTGATGTACCTGTACTATGTCTTGTTCTCCCTTCTTACAGGTTTGCACTAATCTTTTGTCAGTCTGTTCCTCTGGTCTCATTTTCACCCTCCACGTTTTCATGACACACTGTAAGCACACTTCCCAGTCCTCCTTCCTTTGTGTCTCATTATATTTGGTTCCATGTCATAATGGCGATTGCCGAACATCAATCGCCATCTGGGTGAGTGTACATCGCCGAAAATAAAAAGCGGTAATGTGCACTCACAGTGACTACAAATCTGGTGATGGGACTGCAAGATATGTGGGTGGCTGTGCCCCCCACACACCCCCAAGAGGCTTCATCCCCCACAGCCCCTAACGAAAGATTCTCAACTCCAGAGGGGTGCATATTGGGGAAAGGGTGTAAAACTTAAAAGAATTAAAAAATGGCCTTGGCGCAGAAAGTGACACCACATCCCAGAACCGAACCTGGCACCCTCCCAACCCCAGCCTGCCACCCTAACCATCACGCCACATGGCCAGCTTGGCAGCCAACCACCACACTACCTCCCACATACCCTCCCTCCCCTTCTGCCCCTTTCGAGTGTGGTTCCCCCTCCTCACATGCATGTATACATCTTGTCACTGAATTTGCCTACCATGGTATCCTGTTGCTACAATGCCAGGTAGCCCAGAGCACAGGCGCCATGACTGAGTTGCCCTTTTTGCATTCGCTCAATCATGGTCGCCGTGTTCACAGGATACCTTATATTTCATGAGTACTTCCCTTTTAGCTCTTACATTATGTACTACCTCTTTTGAGAACCTTGACCTTCTCCCTCTCTTGGCAACTGCAACCATCCCCACCACTTCTTGCAGGAAATGCCATTTAGCCAGTTCTCCAAGTTTTCTAATACAACTGTGGTTTCATGCATTTTTCAAAATGCCACAAGTTAGTATGGTGACAACAAGCATGAAGGAAGTCATGTTAGCCTCATCCACTCACCCACTCCCACCCGCATTCGTCACATTATTAACACTGTCAGATATTCGTCATCTTCTGTTCTCCAATAAAATATCCTACCCCGTGCCTTCCACTGCTTACTTCATGACATATGACTATATTTGCTGCATTAAAAATACTCTTCACATAGATCCTACACTCATTTCCTACACTGTGCAATACGTATTCTGCTATAATGTATGAATAATTATGTAAACAATAAGATCTGGCTGTGTGTTAGAACTACTGCGATACATGCACTCCCAGTTCGTACTCACCCACAAGATCGCTGATCAAGTGCCTTCAGACTCTGGATGTTCTGGTACTTCATTACTATCAAGACATACCCATATTTATTTATGAAGCACCCAATCACAGTTACTATGAGCGCTTCTCCTAGGGGCATGAAATAAGACATTTAAGCGATAAAGCACTCCCAGGAGTTAGATTAACAGTCTGTTAATAACCCCCTAGGGGTGCAATGTGGCACAAGGTGCAGCTGAGTGCCAAGTGCCCCTGGGGTAATTAACTATCATTAATCAACTCTGGGCTCTACTTACTGCTACTGTAGCCCAGGTATGTCAATGGATTGATTCCTCCTGCCTACTCTCTGGTACTGGGCAAGGGTCCTGGGTCCTGCTATGGTGACAATTGGGGTTCGTTCCCAGAAATATTGAAAATAGTATGGTGCCTCCACCCAGAGTAAAGTAACAGTGGGCCAGATATCTGCTTGGCACAGACCTCAGGGATACTGTGACTACCCACCTCCCCAACCAACCACTCTGCACACTGTGTCCCCCAATACCTTGTTCCACCATATACCATATATTTCAGCAATAAACACATACAAGGAATTTCACTAACATCACAAGTTCAAACAACAAGTTCACAGCTTTGTTTAGGGGGTGAGGAATAGGGGAAGGGATACCTGGACATAGGGTAGCTGTGGCGGCCCTGAAATTGTAGAAAATTTGATTAAAAAAAAAGACAAATTCCCCTTACCCCTCCCAGGAACCAGATCCTGGGTACTCACAATTAGATTATCTCAGCACCAGGGAAATGGAGCTCCTTGAATTAGTGCAGCAATAAACACAGGCTGGCCATGATCCCTCCGTTTGGATGGAACTTGCTGGGGGATCTTGCCTTGTCACCTTGATTGTAGTTCTGGCCGCTTGTCACCTTCAATCACTTCTGGCCCATTGCAGAGCACTGTGGCAGGGCAACACCAACCCCAGAAGGCCCAGACCCAGGAGTGGCTCCACAGTCCAGTTCCCACGACGGACTGCAGTTGTCCTAGCACCCCAGCAAGTGCTGGTAACCTCCTGAGACAGTGAGTCCCACTTGGAAGGGGCTGGCAAGTTCCGTCCCTGATTCTGAGTGAGGACTCCCAAAACAGTGAGATTCCTCCTGTAGTCCCTGCACAGAGCTCTCAGAAAAGAAAAGTTCTTAAGCAGTTTCTCCACTAAAGTCCAGTGCCAATCAGTAGGGGTGCTAGCCTCAGATTCACTAAGCGCTAGTACAATTTAGCATGGGGGGCTTAGGAATAACATATAATAATAAATGCCTTAGGAGACAGTATAGCGCAGTGGTCTGAGGCTCTAAGCTGCAAATTTGGTGACATCCAGCAGACCAGACCTGGGTTTGAATCCCACAGCTTCCACTTGCATACTGTGTGACCCTGAGCAAGTCACTTAACCTCCTTGTGCTCCCAGGTCGCTCCTGTAAAAAAGCTTTCAGCTTAGTGTGCTATACCTGGTTAAACAACAACTAAAAAAAAAAAAAAAACCCTGCACACCAGTCCACACTTGTCCAGTTCAACAGTGCCTACCTTTACTTCAGCTGCAGCTAGGGCTCAGATCTCAGCCACTTTAACCCGTACACACTAGGACATACACTGCTTTGTTAGCACCCCAACGACCAGAGTTGCTCTGCCCCTTCAGAATTCAAATGGCAGTCCCAGTTACAGTCAAATGGCTTATCCATCCTGGCTGTGACACTCTGTCAATCCGCACAGCCCTTTCAGCAAGTTCAGCTTTTCAGTGCAGGATTTCTGCAGCATTCAGTCTCTCTCATCAACCACAAGCAACACCTCTATACCTCAGGAATCACAGTCCATTCTCTTTCCCCTTCTCGATCAGTCCAGCAACAAGTACCTGGGGAACCAGAACCTCAGCACAATCTTTCTTCCTGCTATCCCCATTCCAATCCACTTCTGCTGACAGAGAGCTCTACAAATGGGGGGCCTGAAGAAGCCCCTGAAGCATAATGTCCACCCTCTTAGCACAATATTGACTAGTACAGAGTCCAACTACAGACTGAAGAAATCCCAGAAAGTCCACACTGTATCAGTTGAAAACCTAGCTTTCTGATTGGCTGTTGAAGCCTTTCCATAATCAATATCCATAGTGATCAATATTGCCTGCTCCTTTATTGGGGCATGATGTAGGCATCAGACTCCTTTTCCCAGGAGTCCCTTGGTGTCCAGTTTGGGCACCTAGACCAATGAATGGCTGCAATGGGGGGGTCAAATGTCAACAACATGTCTGCTCCCATTTGTTTACAGGTGGTCCTATGCAGTTCAATGCAGTCTCTCTCCTCAGGCTGGTGCAGCCCAACACATTATCCCATTTTTCCCTTCACCCCACTGGAGGGTAGCCTCAACTGCTCTCTGTTGAATGAGCCCTCTCTCATTAGGGTGCTCCCAGCCATTCAACTGTCATTCTCACCAAAACTCTGTCCCCTTAGGTGGCAGGTAGCAACTTTATTATTATTCATGAGGGCTCATGAATAATTCATGAGCCCTCACTAGGTGCCTTTTCTGATTCTGAATTTGTGCCCCACGCAACTTCTCTGCCACATTCTCCAGGTCACCAGCCCTCTATTAGCAGGGGAGAAGCCCCGGGACCATTGTGTGACTCCTCATTTACCCACAAGCTCATGGGGCAGTGCATCAAAGGCACTGCTTGCGCAAGTGCCAGATTCATGGGAGCATGCCGGCAACTCGTGGTCCAGGACCCATGCCTAAACTAGGCAAAACAACAAGCAGGTCTCCGGAGGAACGTGGGAACTCCCTCCCCCGGGGCACCAAAGAGTGGGGCATTTACAGGTAAGTCCCGGGGGAGGTTACACTCGGCCCCTTTGAAATGCTTGGCTTCCATGACATGCATAAGGGAAAATACCCAAAGTAGGCATTAAACGTTAATAACATTTTATATATACACTTGGTTCCTATCTAGCATGTAGTAATCATAAAAACAGTCAAACAGAATATTACAGTATATACATTTTAGCAAAGTCTTTTTCCCTTTTTAAGCCCTTTGCCCACATAAAAAGTGGTGCCCATCAGATTTACCCATCAGGTATGAGAGCCCCACAGAGTACACTTCTTTCCCTCAAGCCTGCTAGGTACCCTGTTCACCTCCCTCTTCTCCTTCTGGTCACCTTTCCCTCAGATCTAGGGGGTTTAGCATCAACAGGGCACAAAGCCACCTTCTGTAGGGACCTAGGAGTAATGTACACTCCCTTATGCACTACAAACAAAGGGAAGTCTGTAGGAACCCCAGGGGTATCATATGTCAACTTAAGAACTGGCCGTATCTTTTCCCTGTCCTTCGAGGGGTCTCCTGAATTCCTGCACCCCTACCTACCCCAGGTCAGCAATGATTTCCTCATCTTCTTTACCCACCTCTTGTTCCTCAGCTAACAGGGTGAATGACTCTAACACTTCACCCACATCAGGCACAACTATGGGGGGACTAACCCAGGCTCCTTCAAAGGGCACAGTCAGATCAGTATTCAGTTCCGATGTGGGTCCTTTAGAAGAAGCATCTCCCCCCTCATCTTCCCAATCCTCAGAATCTCCCTGCAACCATTCCCTGGGTGTATCTGCAGGGGAGCTGCTCCAGTACTTCTCAAGAGGCTCAGCCAGATGAGTGTTCAAATCTGGAGTGATCCTCCCAAGGGGCACAGCCGGAACAGACTCCACGACCCTACCCTGTCTTCTAGGTGTCAAGGGTGATCTCTGGAATAACCTGGCTAACTCCCTGGTAGGGTAATGACTGCATGGGGTCTCATCATCCTCACCCTTAGACTCATCTTTGGTATCTCCCTCATGTGAGACCTCCCCACCCTGGGCAAGCCCAGCCCCCATGGCATCACTGTCTCTCCATCTCTGTCTTCTGTGTGCAGCAGCTCGAGTGGTGGGAGGTGATGAAGGATCTCCCACAACTTCCTTGGCATTCAGTACTTTATCACCAATAGGCAGCAGATAGTTATTACGAATAACCTTGTGCCCTTGAGTCTCTCCCTCAGGCCGAATCTTGTACACCGGTAGGCCTGCAAGCTTCTCTACTATGACATATGGGGTATCTCCCCATCTGTCGGCGATCTTATGCTTTCCTGGTATGCCCATCCAGTGTAGTAACACTCTGTCTCCTGCTTCCAAGTCTTGAGCATGCACTGTTTTATCATAGCATTCCTTATTTGCCTGGCTCCTCTTAGTGGCCATCTCTGAAGTGAGCTGGTATGCATAATCTAGTTGTTGTTTCAGGGTTTTCACATACTGTAGATAGTCTTCTGCTCTCAGTCCATGCAAGGAGAGTCCATAACACAGGTCCACTGGCAGATGGTCTTCCCTTCTGAGCATGAGCTGGTAGGGAGAGAATCCCATAGCATCACTTCATGTGCAGTTGTAGGCATGGACCAGAGTGCTCTCCTGCTGACTCCATGTGTGCTTGTCCAGGGGATCCAAGGTGCCCAGCATATCTAACAGGGTCCTGTTGGATCTTTCAGGTTGGGGTCACCTTGGGGATGGTAAGGAGTGGTGTGGGACTTCCTGATGCCCCATAATGACAATAGTTCTTTGATGAGTCAGCTCTCAAAATCGTGGCCCTGATCTGAGTGGATCCTCTGGAGGAAGGCACCATGGTGCAAGAAAAACTTCTCCACCAGTACTTTAGCCACAGTGGAAGCTTGCTGATCATTGGTGGGGTAAGCTTGAGCATATCAGGAGAAATGGTCAGTAACAACTAAATCATTGGAGATATATTGCTTGATTCAGGCTCCAGTGTCAGGAAGTCTATGCATACCAGTTCCATAGGGCCACTAATTTTGATTGTAAAAAACATAAACAAGGTGCTGCATCAGCATGTGGTCTAAAAGCAAAACAAAATGGTTATATCAAATGCACGCTGAAAATAGATAATAGAGTTAAAAATCTATGTTTCGACCTTAGGTCTTCTTCAGGAAATATCTAAAAAAGAAAAAAAAAACAAGTTAGTGTCATTTGATGGTGACTAATGGAGCAGCCCTCTGGGGGAGCGCCTTCCACTTTATACAACTCTTGCAATATGCCTCTATATCTGCCCCCATTTTTGGCCAATAAAATCAACTTTTAACCAGGTCCAAAGTGCATTCAGCTCCCAAATGCCCCATATTGTCATTCAGGGCCTCCAGCACAGACTTATCATGCTTTTCCGGGAGTACCAGTTGCTCTCATCTGGTCCCTGCTGGTCCTGGATCTCTTGGTACAGCAACCCCTTCCTTAACCATAGCTTAGGTTAGGCCATTCATGTAACAGTAGCCATGCCTGAATAAAATAATCGTGTCTACTTGTTTCTGGCTCCCCTGCCATTTCAACACTTGCACGATCTTCCTGATGACTAGGCTGGCCCTTTTATCCCATTGTAAGTCTTGAGTAGTTAATTGCAGAAGGGATCTGACATCTAGGGTGGCCTGCCAGCAATAGGCAACCAGCAGACAATCCCCTGAGTTCCCCAGACAGTCTACCAAACAATGGGTGTCTTCAGTGGGAAAGATCTCTTCACCATCATGTTTCTTACACAAGGTCTTTACAGCTTGCTCTGAGATGCGTACAAAGTCTGAGCTGTCATCATTACAGGCTTGGGGTTGCCTGGAAAAAGCACCCGCATCTAAATGGTTCAGGCCCGGGCGGTACTCCACACAGTAGTCATAGGTGGACAAGGCTGACAGCCACCTATGACCAGCAGCGTCCAGTTTGGCCATGGTCTGCATGTAAGTAAGGGGATTATTTGTTTTCACAGTGATCTTGGCCCCATACAGATAGTCATGGAACTAATCAACTATGGCCCACTTCAATGCGAGGAACTCCAATTTATGGAAAGGATACCTCTGCTCTGAAGGGTTTAAACTCTGACTGGTGAATGCAACTGGACGTAAACCTCCGGGGTCTTCCTAATACAACACAGCCCCCAATCCACTAAAACTGGCATCGTTATGAAGGACGAAGGGTTTCTGTGGGTCCACGTAAGCCAGCACCAGGGCATGAGTAAAACAATAGATGATGTCCTCAAAAGGTCTATCACAGTCCCCATTACACCTCTTGCTGAATGGTTCAGATAGGCGGAAATAACTGGCGGATTTTGCAGAGACCCCAAGTATGGCAGTTTTCTTGCTTTTGTTAGTGGATGGATACCCCCTGGATACCCCTATAGCAGATTCAAAAGGGGCTACACCAACCAGATTAGTCCTTTACAAGTCTTCTATGATAGTGCAGAAACTCAGTCACCACTGTAAATCCTTCAGGGCCAGGTGGTAAGGGCCTCAACCTTGCTGGGATCAGTCTGTATACCTTTCTCTGAGATGATGTGCCCCACATATTTGACTGAAGTCTGGAAGAACTGGCATTTGTCGATAGACAGCTTCAGTCCAAACTCTTCCAGGCGGTCCAGCACTTTCATCATCCTGGCCTTGTGTTCCTCCAGTGTCTTCCTGAGCACGATGATGTCGTCCAGGTTGACCAAACACTCCAGCAAGTTCATATCCCCAACAACCTTCTCCATTAGGTGCTGAAAGGTGGCAGTGGCACCAGAGATCCTTTGGGGCATTCTCAGAAACTCATAAAACCCACGAGGGCATATAAAAGCCTTCTCCTCCTGATCCTGAGGGTCCATCAGGATCTGGTAATAGCCAATCCGTAAATCCTAAACTGAGAACCACTGGCTTCCATTTAAACAGTCCAGTGCATCCTTCACTCCGGGCATAGTGTACTAATCCAGAACTTTCCGCTTCTTCAGGGTGCGGTAGTATGGTCCCACTCTTCTTCCTCATCACCACGATGGGAGATGCATAGGGGCTCCTTGATTCCTGAATAATCCCTGCAGCCAGCATCTCCTGCAAGTGCTGCAGGATGTCGTCAATATCAGCTGGGGACAGCCGCCTTGACCTCTCTCAGAAAGGCTTGTCATCAGTGAGTCGTATCCGATGCTGCTCTCCACTCACACACGCTACATCCCACTTGTGCAGGAAGAAAACATTTGTTCAAGCAGCCATCTTTTCCCTCTCTCTCTCTCTTTCAATTCCTCTGGGATGGGGGAGTTGCTCAGGTCAAACAAGCCTGGATCAGGTCCCACTGGGGCACCTCTGCTCACTACAGTGGTATGCACTGCTGTGTCAACGCAGTATATCTGAGCCAGTGTCCACTCTTTCCACACCACCAGCTCTTTATCTGTAACATTTTTCACTTGCACATTCACCCTTCAAACATATGCATGTGCTCTGGCTGGCAAATCGCTAAGCTTGACTAACAGTCCCACCGGCAATCCATGTTCATCCAGAGCATCCACCATCAATATCTGGTTCTTAACATCCTTCTTCAGTCTCACTACACCAGCAGTGTTGCATTCCACATTTGGCAGGAGCACAATTTCAGCTCCATCCCTTCTCCACACTATTCCCACTGGATCATCAGACTCCTCAACAGGGGATTTTCCCTTCCTTCTGTAGGTCTCCTGGACCAGAGGGTGTAACGGGTGCTCGTCTCCTCTTTGTTCAGCCACTCAAACATGACATAGCTGTGCCAGACAGCCAAACATATGGGCATTTGTGCCCACCAACACCAGCACTCCATCAAAGATGTTAGCTTCAGGACAAATTAAAGCTAAGGTCTCTGCAGCTTCACTCACTCCAGCCACTTTAACAGGGAACGCCATCCATACCTTGACATAGCCGAGGCAGAGATATGCCTTTTCACTGAGGCCCCACATGTGCATTCCCTCAAGTGGCTGCATTTTGATGTCAGATAAATGCTGATCATACCAGGATTTAAAGATGTTTGTAACCTGGGAGCCGCTATCCAGAACAGCGCAGGTGGGGACCCTGTTGATGGTCATCTTAGTCTCAGTTGATGGTCCCACTAACTTCTGCATATCTAATGGTGCTTTTGTGTTAGTTTTGCCTGATGGAACTCTTGTGTGAGCCATGGAGCTGGACCTGCCAGGGTCCCCGGTATGCTCCTTTACCAGGCCCCTCTGTAGTTTCCCTGCTTGCAGGCTGTGTTGTCAGGTGCTCAATCTCTGTTAGACAAATGGTCTAAAGGTACCCTGCAGCCCCTCTGTATATGTCCCTAACCCACACACCTATAACAAATAACAGGACCCTAAGGTCGTGACCAGTCTGGTGGCACCAGATAAGCCCCAGGCATTCCGACTGGGTCACTCTGAGTTGTGTGATTCCATTCTACAACCCACTCATTTCTCTAGGCAGCAACCAGTACCCCATCTTCTCTAACTCAGCCACCCTCCATACCAATTCCTCTACTTGAGCCTTTACCTCTGTGTTGGGGGTGCCTGGACAGGGGGCCCAGTGCCAAATGTGGTTGTGCCTACATTAGGGACTATACCACTCATCCCGGGAGCTTCAGCAGAACCTGAACCCACAACTAACTTAGCCTAGTTGACTACATCCTTGTATTCCCTTAATAAAGTCTTTAATTCCTGTACCTCACCGGGGCACCTCTTGTTTCACTTGCTTCATGGCTGTGGATACTCCGTACATCCCCCAGTGACCCTGCTCCTCTTCAGCCTCCCAGACCTCCCTTACTAAAACTCAATATGGAGGAGGGTTACTTTTCCTGTCTGCTAAATGCAACTGTAACACTAGTAATGGGGAATAACAAGCAGCCTTCACTACGTGCTCCAACCTGATCCGATTTAGATCTTGGGCCACTACCCCTCCCTTTTCTGGATAACCTTCTGCAAGGCCCTCTCCACCCAGGCCAGGAAAGCAGACAACCATTCCCACTGCCTGCTGGTTTTGAACTTCCAAATGAGGTCCTCACAGGTTTCAGGGTCCCCAAATACGCTTTCCAAAGCAGAGATATATACCTGGGCTGGGGCTTCAGGATCTATGGCTTATAAAGAACATATAACCTCTAAAGCAGGACCCCGTAAACTCTCTACTAATCGTTTCCACTTCTCAACTTCAGAACACTGCCAATCTTGGTCTAACAGGGTGGCACCATCCATCCAGGCCTCCAAGTCATCCTCACCATTTGGGGTGGGTTTTACCCCTGAAAACATTCTTAATTTGTGGTACAACTCGAAGGCTACAGGCATGGAACCAGGTTGAGGTCTCTCAAACTTTGGTGCCTTAGGGACAGATTCCAGTCCTTGACCCCCTCCTCACAGAGAGATCACACTGAAGGAGGTTACTACCAGTACAGCCTCAGCCAGTCCTTCCATCACCAAAGCCCCAGGCATCCAACTGGCTTCTATGGTTTGAGTACTCTCAGCATAGTCAATGTACCTCTAGCTGAATCAAACATTTTCTCTTGAAGTTTGACATTTCCCAATCTCTTTATGGTGGATGCGCATTTTTCAACATCCCCCTCTTCCATCTCAGGGGATACCCCCAGCAAGAGAAAAGACTTCTGGGGATCCATTTTCATTCCCCCTCTCCATTCCACTATCCTCATCTTATCCTCCTCAGTGGGCCTGAACTTATGCTGAGGTGGAATGGGCTTGGGGCCCGAGGACCCCTCAGGGACCTCGACAATCTGATCTCCCAGTGCAGACATGGCTGGTCAACAGGAGATCCCAGTGGGGCTGCCAAGATGTAGCCCCAGTGCCGTATGCCAATGGGCTATTCCCCCTTGCCCACTGTCTCTGATGCCAGGCAAGGGGTCTGAGTCCTGCTATGGTGACAATTGGGGTTCGTTCCCAGAAATATTGAAAATAGTGTGGTGCTTGCACCCAGAGTAAAGTAACAGGGGACCAGATATCTGCTTGGCACAACCACCAGGGATACTGTGCCTACCCACCTCCCAACCAACCACTTTACGCACTGTGTCCCCAATACCTTGTTCTGCCATATACCATATATTTCATCAGTAAACACATTCAAGGAATTTCACTAACACCACAGGTTCAAACAACAAATTCACAGCTTTATTTAGGGGTGAGGAATAGGGGAAGGGACACCTGGACGTAGGGCAGTGTAAGAATATGCTCATCCACAAGCACATGACATACGCAAGGTACATCATGACTACAAGCTTACCCACACACACATCATGTGCACAAGGCATGTTATGATTACTTGTATGCTCAATGCAGATGATACACAAGTACATAACCCATAACTATAAAGTGGGATAAGCTTACACAGCATGCATACCCACGTCTAATAAGTGGGAGTACTACCATTCACACAATACCCACATCTATACGTGGGGCATCTCACACACAAACAGACATAATGAGGTGACATCTCACACAGACATATCAGTTACACCATGGAGCTGAAGACACATACACACACACACATATAGAGCTAGTAACACATATGTGGGGGGGGTTCACACAGTAATTAGTATAGGTTTTACATACACATAAGGCTAGATAATTTTTTTTACTTTTACATGTAATAGATACAAGCTATGCAACACACTGCTTCTGAAAGCACAACCTGTATCTCACATATGAGTCTGTAGGGTAGAGAGCAAAACCTCCACAAATGATTTTCAAGTTTAGACTTGCACTGCTATCAGCTGCCATAATGTCTAATAATTACAAGTGAAGTCATGGAGCCACCCTCTACAGCTAAGGTGTCATATGCAACCACATCAATAATTTATAAATGGACCTTTCAGAGAGCATGATGATACATTACAAAATGTTTCATCCATGATAATGCATCATTGAATGACTTAAGCGTATTCTTAAGAATAGAATGCTACAAATTGTAACATTCGAAAGGGCAACTGAGATAATACTCTGCTGCCCCCCAAATTGACCAACAGAAGTAATAGTAAATGCAACCATCACGTGCACATGAGCTGGCTATCTATCACCAGACTAGATGTTATCAGGGTATAAAACCCTTTCCCCATACCCCTCTCTGAGGAAAACACAGGCAGACCCTGCATGACACTGCAGTGTTTGAGAGCCTCCAGGTTCCTAGGTGCGTACGTTACAGAATTAGTATACAATGTATAATGACTGTCCTATAGGCAAGCTACAGTAGTATGATAATAAATGTGCCTTATGCAACTTTTATGATGACTTCTGTTTCCTTTATTGTCCTTTCTTTAGTCCTAGAATCTGTAAGAGGGGTATTGTATGTTTTTTTATGGTGTAGTGATCTCCTGACGTTCCCCAAAGGGTCACTTTTCCCTGCAGGTAGCAAAGGGTTTATTAGATCATAATAACAAAGTCAGAGGGTGTACAACAGAGCTCAATAAAATATCCAACATAATTTGGAGAACTGTGGTTGCAGGACTGGAACAGGATTTAGAGGCAGAAGCAGTTTTTCCTTCAGTGATGTGAACTGCTCAGAGACAGAGTAAGGGTGGCCCAATATACGCTTTACTTCTATTAAGGGAGCAGGATTTGGAAGGTGCTCTCAAAACGGCCATTACAAATAGAATTGCTAGTAGTATTAGTTCAGAGCTCAGACTAGATATTTCTAACCTTTTGACTTTGTATGGAGGATGGGGTGATTTTGCTTCCAATACCCATACCCACAGTGTCTCAATACAGCATCTGTGGCCACTGTATTTGGATACTAAACATGTGATGAGGAAAAAACAGGATCAGAAGGAGTTAATTATAGTAGCATTGTGCTCCATGATTCAGACTTTAGAAACTGAAAATTTGTCCTTGAAGCAAGACTGCAGACAAGCAACCAGAGAGATCTGTAGGAATGTAGAATGTTGTTTGAAAAAAGTGCAAGAAAAGTATATAGTCCTTAAGGATCATGTTAAAAGCCTCTTTGTATGTATCCACCATTGATCTTGCATCATTGGAGAATGACGAAACAATTGATGGTGAGCCCGAAGGCCAGACCACTCGGGGTTTTGGAAACCCCAGGCATGACACTGGAGAGGAAAAAGGAACTCCCATCTCTCCGCAGCGTACATTTCATGGTAGACTTCCACCCCTAGCCCCAGACACCAGCAAACCTCCACCCTTAGAACAAACTGTAAAGGAAAGTAAATGCAAATAATGAAGTTAGAGACCTAAACAGGAAAGATAGGTTAGTAAACAGAAAACTAGTCATGTGAAATTTTGAATGCATTTGAAAAGGGTTATGTAAAAGCTTTACCGTATGTGCTGTTTATTAGTCTTGAAGTTTTGAATGTAATATGCTACATAGTTGTTCACATAATTGTCCTATGCAATCTCTCTCTCTCTCTCTCTCTCTCTCTCTCAGACAGCCAGTCAAACATGTTTCTGTTTCCTTACTCTGAACATTATTTTCTAGCTCCTGAGTCTGATAAGCTCAGAGCAAAACAAGATACACTATACATACACTACAAGCTGTAAAGAATTAGTTTTCTTTCTTTCTTTCTTGTTTTATCTAAATGTTCTGAAAACTAGCAGTTTTCAAAAGTGCCATGTAAATATGCAGACTAAAGTTTTTTTTTTACTTGGTTAAATGAGACAGTGAAGAAGCTTGTGTTATTTTACAGCATCACGGTTATATTTGCGCTAGTGAAGATAAGCTGCGTGCAAAGGAGCTCAGCTGCCTCTGTGGCTGTTTCATATGTATATTTTTTTTATAATTCTAGTCCCTAGAAAGATATGAGGAGAATCCATATTCACAAATTGTTTTGTTTTTTTATAACTGGATGTGTTTAGAGAGAATTGGATTGTTTGGTTTATGTGCAAGAAATTAAAGTGATTAAGGGATGATGTAATTGGTTTAAGCTGTATGTGGAAGGCAGTTAGTAACGGTCTTGAGTGTATGACGCAAAAAGATTGTTTGTGCAAGAAATTAGCTGTTTGGATGTGGTTTGATGGCAGCTTGTGATGCCTTTGTTGGTTTTAAAAGGTTTTTTGCTTTCTCTCTTTCCAAAAAGAAAAATGTGTTTGTTTTTTTAACTATGGCTGACACCTTATCCTAACACCACTTCAGCAGTCCTGGCAGCTAGCCAGATCATGGGGCGCAACTAACTAGCTGATAACACAGCTGTGTTCTCTCGCACCCTTCAGTGTCCAAAACTAAAGCTTTAAAATCTTTGTTTGTTTTTTTTAATCCTATTATAAATAGTTTTTTACTGTATTTTGCTTTGTAGTCTTAAAATGTAAACATAGCATTGTGTTTTGAGAAAAAAAGGCCCCGTCCCTTTTAATGAGCTACTTTACATTAGAGTGTATTTTAAACTGTACTACTTTACAACTTTTTTTTTGGGGGGGGGCAGCCCCATTATCACATGATTCCCATGCCATCAAAGCAATTGGGTGGGGGGGGGAGACATGGATTTTCTAATACCCCAGCATCTATAACAAGTCGCTTACTTTAACAACTCACAGGAAAAAGAAAGCAAGGTCACTTGCTACGCAGTTCTAACTGCTAAAAGGAAAAATATTAAAACTATATCTTTTTTACAAATTCATTTACCTACTGTGCCCATGGGATATGCCAGGGGTATATAATCTAGGAATGACACCCAAGATCAATAGGGAAATTCTCCTAATCATTCTGACTTGTTTTTTTTGTTGTTGTAACATTTTATTTATTTTCAGAAAATAAATGTTGACATAACGTACATCAATAAGGCCAAAGCCTTCATGTAATCAGGCATTGTACAGGTTCTTAAAACCAATACAGGGCAAAGGAAGGGATCCGCAGGTTACAGATATTAATGTGTACAGGTAGGTCCAACAGTAAGATTATATACATTCATGACTACCAAGTGGTATGGATACGGAACTTGCCAACACCCATCTCTTACTACCAATAAGGGGGATGGAAGTGAGTAGAAATGAGTGTTGTGGCAAGGATTAATAACAAGGAGATATACTGTGGGTGTCTGATCAGATATCCGGGTGTGTACCCAGTTGTGGTACTCATGAGAGAGAGGTCTCTTTCAACATTCTTACTGGACATAAGCACACCAGCCGAATCTTCTGTAACCGATCTTGTCAAGCAGATCCCTTTTCAAGGCTTCAGGAGAAGAGTTGAGCCACCAGTGTGTATATGTTCTACAAAAGTCATCTACAACCTGGAACATAGACAAAATATATCCCAAGAATTCTAGTTCTTGACTTGGACTACAGTTCTAATCTAGGTAAAGAAGTCAGGCACTTACATAGATACAGACAGCTACAAAAAAAGAAAAGCAGAAGTATGTATACCCAGAAGTAGCAAGTTAAAGCTCTATTTGGCCTAGGTATTGAGAGGGTTAGCCAGTAACTGCTCAGTAAGAACACTGACCTTGCTCGGAGTGGCAAATTCTAGTTAGATTCAGTAGGGCCAGGGATTATTAATCCTATGCCTGTCTAGGGGTAAACATATCTGAGGTAAGGGGTCCAGCATCATCTAAATGTGGGAATTTGGTATGTTTGGAGGTGGGAAATTCTGTCTAGCTTGGCAAGAGTTGAAAAAGAAGCCAATACCTCCCTACCTGTAGGGACTTGTGTACATCTCCATTTGCTAAGCAAAGCTCTCTTGGTTTGCAGAATCACTAAGGCGAGCCACCTATACTCAGGTGAGGATAGCTTAGGGAAGTCACTATTGATTCCCAGGAGGTAGAAAAGGGGACTGAGAGGAAATTAGTGGCTTACCACCTTGGCGGCTGCATCTTGTATCCCTTGCCATAGTGGTTGAATCTGTGGGCAGGATCACAATATGTGCAACAGGCCCCCACCCCGCCTGTTGACATCTCCAACACTGGTCTGACTCTAGGTGTTTGGCTCTATGGAGAACCACAGGGGGTTTGTACCATGAGTGGGCAATTTTGTTTTGAATTAGCCATGATCTAGCATCCCTGAACCAGCTGTGTGAGTTCTTCCAGGCCTGTTCCCAGGCCACAGATGAAATATGAAGTTGCAGCATTGTTTCCCATTTGTGCCTAGCTTCTTCAGACTGAGAGGATAAAGTATCCCGGAGCAGAGCATATATTCATCCTGCAAGGCCCTTCAGATGTTGCAACCAGGACTGCAGAGCCGAGGGAGTATTTTGTGCCATGGGTGGACTCAGGTAGTGGCATACTGCTTCTCTGAGTTGGAGGTATCTCCAAAGGTCTGACTGGGGGATATCCCATAATCTCTAGAGGGATTGAAATGTATGAAGAACCTTATGGTTAGAGTCCATTAGCTCTCTGAGTTTAGTGATATCTAACTCAGCCCAGTGTTTCCAGCAGACCCAGACTCCCCCTATAGTGATGGAGGGGTTTTGCCACAGAGGAATGTGAGGGAGCGGGAGAGGGTCCATTTTCATCTTCTCGTGAGTGGCAAACCAGTTAGTTCTGGACACCTCTACCATGGGTGAGGTACAACCCAGATTCGATCTGCTGGCAGGTCTGCATTTGATGGTGTTACATGAATTCAGGAGTGAGGAGTGGTGTACAGTCTCTGTGAGGTCTAGCTCAATTTGGAGCCACTGTGGGGGAAGGGGGGAGGGGGTGCAGACATTTAACAGTGTGGACTAGAAGGAAGGCCTGATGGTATCCTTCTAACCAGGGGAGATTCCAGACCCCCTGTTCCCATGGGGCCCTAAGCTTAGAGCGGCTATATCTAGGTTTAGAGCCATCCCAGAGGAAGTTCCATATTAATTTATCAATGGGCATGTGCCAATGCTTGGGAAGGGGGATGGGCATGTGCATGAGTAGATAAAAGACTTTGGGGCTGAGACCATTCTTATAGCTGCGATTTTCCGTGCAAGGGGAAGGTTGAGGAATTTCCATTGGTCAAATTATACCTTGATAGAGGAAAGAAGGGGTTGTATATTAGCTTGCCAGCGTGTATCCAGAGATGGAGCCAAGAAAATTCTGAGGTAAGTGATCCCTTTAGGGGCCCAAAGGAGGTCAACTGAGATCACCATCTGTTGAGTACAGTGGGCATTTAGGGGAAGTAGTTCAGTCCTGCTCTGATTCAGCTTTAGGCCAGAGTACGTAGTAAAGACCTATAAGAGATGGAGCAAGGGGAGTATGGAGCATTGGGCATCTGCAAGAGGGAGGAGGAGGTAATCGGCGTACATCAGGGTTGTATATGTTGTACTTCCCACTGTGAAGCCCACAATGTTCGAGTGACTGCGTATAGCACTGGCCATTGGTTCCACCACCAGAACAAACAGGAGAGTGGAAAGGGGACAACCTTGTCTTGACCCACGCTCCAGTAGGAATGGAGGGGATAAGACAGAGTTTGTATTGACTCTGTCTGATGGGGAAGCATATAAGGCTTGTATCCTGGAAAGAAATGTTCCACCCACCCCAAAATGTGCTAGGACTAGGTATAAGTAGTCCCATTCAACAGAGTCAAATGCTTTCTTGAAATCCATTGCTATAGCAGCCGCTGGAGTGGGGAGAGATCTAGAGAAATGCATAAGATTCATAAGGGTACACAGGTGGTCTGAACTATGTTGACCAGGGATAAAGCCCACTTGTGAAGGATGTATGCCTTCAGGAAGTATAGGGCCAAGCCTGGTTGCCAAAATTTTGGCATACATTTTACTGTCAAGGTTAATGAGTGAGATCGGATGATAACTTCCCAGGTTTGTAGTGTCTTTACCTTTTTTTGGGGGATGATTACAACAGTAGCCTTCCGCATGAGGAAGGGAGGGTGCCTTTGAGCTCTATCTCTTGGAAAACCTTTGTTAAAAGAGGAGAGATGGTTAGGGCTAGCGCCTGGTAAAAATCTGCTGCATACCCATCATCACCAGGTGATTTCCCCAGCTTTAGACCTTGAATGGCTGAGCTTACCTTGTCCTGGGAGATAAGAAGATCGAGGAGCTGTTTCTGCTGAGGATTCAGTGTAGGTAAATGTAAAGTGTCTAAAAATGGCTGAGTGTCCTTGTTTGGTTCTGAGTGTGAGGAGGAATAAAGGGATCTATAGAAGGAGGCCATGGTGGTATTAATGGCCTCTGGGATGTGCCCAGTACCCCTTGCCTGTCTTTCAGTCCAGAGATATCTACTGGCCTGCTACTTGCGAAGCTGGTAAGCAAGCACTTTGCCCGCTTTATCTCCTCCCTCCCAGCAGGTGTGACGGAGGCGAAGGATGGCCACTTCCGCCTTTCTATTAAGAAGTTGGTTGATTGCATATCTAAGGCCTAGAATGGTTCTACCTAATATTGAGTGGTTGGAGGGGGAAGGCATAGACTTAAATGTAACTTTAGCTACTGCCAGTTTCTGCTCAAGGGCAGCCAGCTGGTGTTCTCTTTCCCTGCATTTAGCAGCTGTGAACCCCATGATGTTATCCCTCATAGTAGCCTTAAAGGCCTCCCGGGTGGTACTTGCTGATGTATCTGATATAGGATTTTCAGCAATAAAAAGGGAGGCTTCATTTTGAGCCAAGGGGACAAAATCTGGGTCCCTCATTAGAAGGGGATCTAGTCTCCAGTGTCTAGGTGGAGGGGCTACAGGGTCCCATTGTACCAGGAGCTGAACCGGGGCTTGATCAGATATGATTCATGGAAGGATGGAGACATCAAGGGTTTCTGTAGTGAAAGTAGGTGAGCCAAGCCAAAAGTCTAGCCTGCTGTATGAGGCATTTGGTTCTGAATGGAAGGTGTAATCCCGTGTTCTGAGGTGAAAGAGTCTCCAGATATCTGTTCCGAAATCAGCTGGTGCAATGCCTTCCCACTCCTAAGGTGAGACTCCTTACCCCTATTGTTCCTGTCCAGGAAGGGGATTAATGTTAGATTGAAGTGGCCGCCCTGGAGAAGGGGGTAATCAGGGGGATTGAACTCCAGTATTACCTCTGCAATATTGTGTAAGAATTGTGGGGTATCCTCATTAGGAGCATACAGGTTACAGAAAGTAATGGGGCCTGAGGCGGTGTCATATGTCGCTATCACCCACCTACCATCAGGGCTGGAAAGTGTCTTGATGAGGGTCCATGGTAGGGACTTATGTTAAAGGATAAGGACCCCATGTTTCCTGGAGGGGGCATTAGAGTGTACCTGCTGTCCCACCCAATCTTTGGACATATGAATGTGGTCGACTCCCGTGAGTTTAGTCTCTTGTAAAAACGCTACTTTTGAATGTAGGCATTTCAGATGGGCCATTACCTTCTTCCGTTTTACCAGCAAGTTCAACCCTCTGACGTTCCAGGTGTGGAATGCGCTATCAGACATTCTGCTCTGAGGGATAAGAAGTCTGCTAAAGATAAGCTTTAGCTAGCAAGGCAATTACAGATAGGGTACCAAGAAAATGTTCTTCAGAATTAATGTGAAGTTCACTTCCCTTCCACACCAGGAAGGGACAGCAGCAATCATTCAGGCGTGTAAGCAGGGCTACACCTATCCAAATGTCTTAGGGAGCCTTTATGAAAGTACCAATATATGCAAGGCAGTACAAAAGAGATAAAAAACTTATACCTGTACAGTTAACCTGAAATACTAATTAACCTTATTAACAAAAAGAACAACAGTGAGGAGTGAGAGAGGACTTAACTGGCTGGGTTCCCAGCCAATGGTATGCCCAGTCTCTTCTGCGAGGCATGGGAGAGGTGAAAATGACAATGCAGGGGAGTTATATCCCCAAATCTCCAACAAAGTGGTTTTATAATGGGCATTGCAAGAGTTTATTACTGTTGATTAAAGTTAGGCAGTTTATTAAGCCACTGCCCAGACCCACACAGGGGCCTACCGGCCTGTGAATCCCTCGCATCCAGGGTGAGGAAGGGTCCAGCAGCAGCCAGTATAGGGTCCCAGGGGTGAGGACTTAGGATCTTTGGGGACCATATGACGCGCAAGTGGAGAAGGGTTGCCTGTTCACTGAGACGAGGGTAGTTTGGGAGTTATGAGAGCCAACTGCAGTTACTGCATAACATTGGTAGTATCTCCCTCCCGACTCAGCAAGAATCCCATATGTGGGTAGGTGATTGGGGAAATCAGTTTTGGCAGAGCTACGTATGTCTCATAGATGCCATCACTAATTAGCGAAGTAAAATCCCCGCTAGCAACATTTAGCCAGAGCTATAATTAACAGTAACAACTAACAAATGAACAATCAGTAACATTAAGTGAAACAAGCAGGGTGTCTCGGAGGTGTGTTAAGGTTCAGTCCATCTGATAGTTTAACTGAGGGGTACTAGGATGATGAAAATGGCCCTGCATAAGTTCCTGCAGATTATGCCTTGGTTCCAGCCCCTCTTCAATAATTTTCCGAGTCTCCCACTCCCTACCACCCACTTACTCCCCGAGACACGAAACCATCAGTACTTGTCTGACTCTTTAAAACACGATCAACCAGGGCGATCATCTGGAAGAGGCTGCTGCTTTTCTGCGAGGTGGATTTCTGGGCCTTGGCCTGGTGAGGAGCGTGAAGCCTCGGTGTGCCAGCCCAAGTCTTGTAATGGGAGGGAGACTTACGTGGCAGAGGCCCAGGAGTTGTATGCTTCTCTGAGTGTCGCAGTCTCGGGGGATGCTGAGTTGGTGTCCATCTCCTCTCTGGGATCCGTATCCAGGAGGTCACAAAGTAAAGAGTAGTGGTTTTGAACAAAGTATGGGCTGGTGTATTCTGGTTCGTCCTTGTTGAGAGAGTGAGAGTTCTGGTCCTGCTTCTCCAATGGATGTTTTTGGTCCTGGGGATGTTTGCACTTAGAGTGCAGTGACTTTGGAGGTCTTTTCCGGATCTTCGAGTTGCGAGATTCCTGGTCCTTCAGTGAGGAGGGAAGCAGTTTTGGAGGGAGGGCATTGGGGTTGTCTCCCTTAACTTGAGAGCGGCAGTCCTTTACTGTAGTTAGGTTCAGACTCAGTGAGGGAACCTGTCCTTTCAGCCACCTTTCATCAATGAATGCCATGGCAGTATCTGGAGTGCCAAATTGGTGTGGTGTGCCATTAATTGTGATCTGTAAAGCGGCAGGATAGCATAGGGTGAAAGGGACCTGCAGGGTATGTAGTGACTGGCAGACTTCAGTAAAGGCCTTGTGTTTGGATGTTAAGTTGGCAGAATAGTCCTGAAATATCATGATGTTATGTTCTTTCCAACGAAGCTGTCCCAACTCTCTAGCTCTGACCTGGATGGCTGCCTTTTCTGCCAAATTTAAAATGGCGATAATAGGCCAGGGCCTCTCACCTTGTGCAGGTTTGGGCTGTAGCGAGCGATGTGCCAGTTTGATCGTGATTCTGGTGGCCGGGGGAAGCTTAAGAATTTCTGGGAGTGCCTGTTGTAAAAATGGTAGAGCTTCCCTTCCTTCACTGCCCTCTGGAAAACCAAGGAGCCACAAGTTGTTGCAGCAGCTCTTGTTCTCTAAGTCCTCTAGTTTGTCTTGCATTTGCCAGATTTGTGCAGCCTGTTTCCGCATAGTGGCACAATGGCCTTGGAGAATGTCCTCATGAGCAGTAGAATTTTGTTCTGCGAGGTCGACTCTGGTGTCAAGTTGCTGGAGGGACACTACGGAAGTGTTAGCTGCTAAAGTTAAGGCGTCGATGCTGGTTATTATAGACGTGAACATTTCCCTGATGGAGGGTTCTTCGCCTCCCATAGCAGCATGCACCATGCGGCCTTGTCTGTGAGGGTTGCCAGATTTCAAGAGAGGCTAGGTTAGCAGTCCTCGCTCGGATTTCCCCCAATTTCAGCCAGAGACTAAAGAAGTACTTCCCGTTGCTGCTGGTACAAAATTTTCCGGTCAGGATTCAACAATAGGGAGGGTTTAGTCAGGCTCTAGGCTCTGGGTCTGTGGAGCTGCTGAATTAAGACACCATCTTGGTGGCTGGTTAGCCACGCCCCCCCCCTTCTGACTTTTTTTAACACTCTTTTTGCAGGTATGGTGTAAGTCACTTAACATGTAAATAAAATGTACAGAATTTTGTGTAACTCAGCTAAGACTGTTTTTGTAAATTAAAACCGGGAAAAAAAGGGACGACTTTTTATCTGTTTTGTTTTGCTGGAATTTATTTTATTTTTTGGAATCAAGTAAGGTGTGGCTGGCTGTAACAGCACCATCTACCCTACCAATGGCACAGTTGGTAGGGGTAGCTGAAAGTATACATCTGTATAAGACTAATGCAGCAGCATTTTACAAATCAATGCTAATCTAGCATACAGAGAATGGTCTACATGACCCTGCTCTTCGTGTTGTGTTTTCCTTTCTCTATCAGGAAGAAAAGGGTCCCTTTAGCCAGGGACAGAATCAAGACATAAGACCCACCCCTCTGGGGGGGGGGGCAACAACACTCAATACCCTACAAGCCACCTCTGGTAATGTATGGAGTAAGCTACTTTAAAATGTAATACTGTTGAAAATTTGAAAAACATTGGAATACTCTAGGGGCACCCCATCAGTATCTATTCAGCATGCGCCTTTTAAGGTGCTGACTGGTTGGCAAATAAACATTTCTAAAACACTTGTGGTCAAAGTTTCACAACACTACTGTGAAGAGTGTCATCTGACACTTATGTAAAACTGTTACAGGTAATTTTAATGGGAATTTACAAATTTGTCTGGCCTCTGCTCCAGCATTGGCTAACTCACACAAAACCCATTCATTACTACAATAAGTGAGCTGCCTCTTTCAACAAAGAAGGAGCTGGGGGGGACATGAACCATGCCCCCTTCCAGTGCAACACCTGTGGTGGCTGCAAACAACGAAACAGAAGCCCCTCTGGACCTGACTGAGCCATAGCTGGCAGATCCAGAAATAAAGGAAATATACCAATATCTCTCCAAAGCCACAGAAAAGAAATGTCTACAAATAATCCATTTGTTGCTTATAGTTTGCCTTTTCAGACATACACAAGCTCCACCTAATAGAACCCAGTCTATACGCAAGGCCAAACACAACACACAGGAGTACACAAACTCACTACACTCATAAACCCAAAGTTTTGTGCTTAATTTCCAAATGGTGCTATTAGATAGCATTGTGCACTTCATTCCATTGCTAGCACTGTTATGTTTCCAACTGTGGTTCCCCCAACAAAGGAAGAACCCACCCAATATCCAGTGCAGGAACACGGACCAACTAGTGGCCTGGTTGCATTATCACTCCCAGGTACCCTTGCAAATAATGTGCAATTCATGCATGTCCCCGTGATTTTAAATCTCACCAACTATAATATGGCAGAATTTAGATTCTGCTCCAGTACCAACACCTCTATGTTTCATAGTGCTGTGTTACTGAACTTACTTGCAGCATACCAGATACATACTCAAGACCCAGTAGCAGGGCCCCACACTACTGAATACCTAGGAGCATTTAAGCCAAAATGAACACAGCCAAATGAGAAGTGGTGGCATGCAAATCAGTTGAAGCTGTGTAAAGGGCTTCAAGTATACAACTGTATGACCCCTTCCCCACTTATTGGGGAAAGGATATGTATTTTTAACAGATGGACTATTTTCTGTATTTAGATATTAGAAATAATAAATGCCAAAATCCATGGATGGAAGGTGATCCTTAGAAGGCCTGTTCCAGTGCTACAGTACCTATTCATGACCCTGTTGCCATGCTTGTGTCAAGGAGGTTCGAACCAAGAACCTGACCAGAGGGAAACGTCTGTTCCTGTGCCAATGAAACCATCACCAAATGACTACAACTTGGAAGGAGACCCAGACTAGAAAGATCCAGTTCCACCCCTGGAACCAGGACCAAGACCGTGTCCATTTCCAGTTCCTGTCCAGGTGAAGTCAATTCCAGGCCCAGTCCCAGATCCAGATCACCACAGAAAGGAAAGAAGTTTGCCACACTCCATCTCTTTTGTTGAGCCCTTGACCTCCTGATCATCCATCTTATGCCCCCTTTCAGGTTTTGGTTTCCTAAATCTTATTACAGTATACATGAAGCTCCTGATATCAGTCTTCAAGTCAATGTAACTGCTCTTAACCCCATTGTTTTGCAGCTAGACATTATGTGGACATTTACTGATTCTAATGTACTTTTAAATGGTAAATCGTTTGAAGTGGCCTGCCTTCACAAAGGAACTTTTAAAGGTTGGCCAAACACTCAAATCACTTCTAATGGAACTTTAACCATCCAAAATGTACACATGCAACATGCTGGACTCTATAACATTACCGTCATGGCAGAAATCTGATTTGTGCCTTAATTTTCACAACATGACAATGAAGAGACTTTGCAAACTGAACACTATTCTTACTGAATCTACTGTATTTACCTTACTGTAATTTCTAAAGCTGTGTCTGAAAATCATGAAAACTGCCCTATTCTTGAACCTGGCCCAAAAAGCGGCCTAACTGCTATTTTTTTTATTTCAGATGTATTAATTAATAATGTAAATTACATGCATGGGCCTGTAATTTTAAATTTATCTAACTGGAACATGGCTGAATTCAGCCATTGTTCCAAAACAAACAGTTCTAAATGTCATACAATAATGCTACTTGAAATGATGGCAGCATTTCAAACACCAGCTCAAGACCATGTAGCAGGGTAGTATTCTACAGAACACCATGGGGTGTTCAGACCTAAATGTGGGAAAAGAGGGTTAGGTCCTCCTGGTGTGACAGGCATTTTTTAGGATCTGCCACAGGTGTTTTTGGGGACTGGATTATCTATTTGGAATCAGGCCGATCGGGCCAAAATTGGGAGGCATGCTAAATTATTTAACAGTAAATTAAATCAGGATGTAATACAGCCTATGCTACACAGTATTGCCAGTCTTGCACAAGAAGAAAAGTTCACCACATATAACATGCACTTTATTGCTAGGATTTTCAATCAGACCAGACACAAGTTAATACAGTTAATGCACTTTATTATTAGGGAGGTTAGACAATACCACATAGGTAGGGAAATCCTTTGCTCTGCTTATGAAAGTTTTGCACTCACCACCAGTACAAGTCTCTTACAAGATTTAGAAACTGGTAAGATCGCAGATCTCATTAATGACAGACATATGGCCAAGTGGTATTGCCCCATTGTGACAATACAGTATGTACTATAAAGTGCATGGATCATATGGTCACATATGCCAGGGCCCCTGCTATAGCAGACATGACTGTGATATAAAAGATACAATGTTTGCCACATTTACTGTTTCACTGCCTATATTTGATAAGGGTACTGCAGTATTTAATGAACTGGTACTGGTACAATCACTTGGGCACTTGGAAGAAAACATCTTTCAAGAACAGAAAAAGCTGCCAGATCTCCTTGTTCACCACCTTCACCTAAATGCCTGGGTAGTCCCCCATATAGACTGTTGTACCAGAAAAGGCTACCACTACCTATACAGGTGTGATGTCTTTACCATGGTCACACCTGTATGCAGATATGAACCAGATTTCGGAGGAGGGTCATCAATTGACCAAGTCGATATGAACTTTAATGCAACTGATGGAAACCAGCACATTGTTTCCTCACCAGTCAGCACTGGTACCTACAACAATGCTAATACTTGATGTACCATACATGAAGGCAAGCCTGAGGAAGGGACAATCCCTGACTTCAGCAAAGAAAACATTTCTTCAGATGTCTCTTCAATCAAGACTTCAATTCAGCAAAGCAGTGCTTTCATCAAGGCTGCTGGAATTCCATTTTCTACTAAACTCACCAACTCCTCGATTTTGTGCCCCTTCAGACTTTCCAAATGGAATGTGCCTGAAGCTCAAGTTACATATAATGTTGAAGGTTTATACTGTGTAGTTACTAATCACAAGTCTTTTGTTTATAGCACTATGATTTGCAATGTGACAAACCCCAATTTCTGCTTTACACCCCATGAACGTATTATCATTGGCCATACAGTCATTACCCATGTGCCCCTCCATGACTAAGATTCTATAGATACTGAACCCACCCATTTAGTGATATAAGTCAATACTTACCAATTTTTAATGTCCATATAAATCAATTACACTTTGGTGTTAAAAGGTTACTGAAAAGGGAAGACACACACATTATTCAAATCAAAAATAGTGTTCAGAAAACAGAGGATTCATTAAAATCTATGTTTCATGATGGAGATACATACACTGCATTTAACAACACATGGTTGGAGTTCACATTTAAAGGATTTGTTATTGTTCAAGTTTGTCTTATTTTCATACTTTTTATTACTACTTTTTGCCTCTGTAAAACTCTCAGTTTTCAAGATATCAACTCATGTTTTTCTGTGCTACCCAATCTATCTAGGTGTCAGCGTGGCTCAGTTGGTAGCACATCCACCTCTGGAACAGAAGGTCATGGGTTCTCGTCCCACACCAGGATTGGACTTACACCTAAAAATTGTTGGCATCCGAGTGCAGTATTGGGGGGTGTTGTGCTGCTGGGGTGTGCTGTCCTTCGGATGAGACGTTAAACCAAGGTCCCTTCTGCCCATCCTGGTGTTGTCCTGGTGGGTGTCCAGGTGAAAGTAAAAGAACCCAGGGCACTCTTCGCAAAAAGTAGGGAACATTCCTGGTGTCCTGGCTAACATTCCCCTTCCCATAAACCAGTATATGGAATTATCCAGGCTGTGTGTGGGTAATGATGTGCAATATGGCCGCCACCACACATTCAGTCACTTCACTACCAGTCTAGCATTGCTTATTAAGCACTTTGGGATACACTATGTATGAAAAGTGTTATATAAATGCTGATTCTTCTTCTATCCACTCAACTGTTCACTAATTCTTTCTTTCTGTGTTACCTGTATGCTCACAGGTAACAAGGGGGAATTGTAAGAATATGCTCACCCACAAGCACATGACGTATGCAAGGTACATCATGACTACAAGCTTACCCACACATACATCACATGCACAAGGCACATCATGATTACCTATATGCTCATGTCATGCAGATGATGCACAAGTACATAACCCACAGCTATAAGTGGGATAGGCTTACACAGCACACATACCCATGTCTAATATGTGGGAGTACTAACATCCACGCAGTACCCACATCTATAAGTGGGGCATCTCACACACAAACAGACATAACATGGTGATGTCTCACACAGATGTATTGGTTACACCATGGAGCTGGGGACATATGCACACATACACACATGTACAGCTAGGAAGACATACTTGGGGGGGGGGTTCACACAGTAATTAGTATAGGTTTTACATACACATAAGTCTAGGTAAATCTTTTTACTTTTACATATAATAGATCAAAGCTATGCAACACACTGCTTCTGAAAGCACAACCTTTACCTTACATATGATTCTGCAGGGTAGAGAGCAAAACCTCCATGTCCCCGTAAAGCGATTTATAATATACTGTGAACTCTTGAACTATCTCTGTGGGAGATGTTTTCAGGGATCCATCATCAGAGGCCCTAATTGAAGGGATAAATCTAACTGATTCTTGTTGTTTGATGCGAAGTGCCAGAAGACGCCCGGCTTTTTCACCTTGGTCAGTATAACTAGCTTTAGTATGTATGATAGCTAACTCAGCCTTTTCTTGGAGTAGTTCTAAATACTTATCTCTCAGCCCTAGGAGCCTCACCTTGTCCTCCTCCGAGGAGTTAACCGAATCATTGGATTCCAGGGTCCGAATTTGGGATAACAAGGACAGTAATTCTCTCTCCCTAACTCTTTTCCTAGCCACCAAGAGGCCGATGAGAACTCCTCTCATGTAAGCCTTGAAGGCCCCCTATATTATATCCGGCTTTGCACTCTTTAAAGGGTTGGACAGAAAAAAGGCCTCAATGTGCTCCCTTATGGTATTGCAGTAATTAGAATCTTTAAGCAATTGGTCATTGAGCTTCCATCGTGTTTCTCTCCTTCACACATCATGAACTGAGAGATCACACAGCACCACAGAGTGATCAGAGACAGGGCCAGGTTGTATTGATGAGGACCTAACCCCGGGCAGAAGAGTCTGAGAAATGAATATGTAGTCAATGCGGGACTGTGAACCATGTACCAAAGACCTGAATGTGAACTCCTTGGAATCAGGATTCAAAACACGCCAGACATCACAGAGCCCGCATTGATCCACAAATTCTCTAAAGGCCCTCTGACCTGGGGAGATCCCTCGATACACGTCCCGACCTGTCAAGATTGGAATCTGCAACTTGAATCCATATGGGAAGGAAAGGCAGAATTGAATTTGTAAGTCTCATGAAATACGCAGGGTCATCAGCGTTGGGACCATATACACTGCTCAGTAGCAGAGGTATTGACCAGAGATTACCTATAACTAAAACAAACCTACCCTTGGGGTCCCTGATAGTATGAGTTGGGATGAATGGTATGCTCCTGTTAATAATTATCATAACCCCACAGCTGTTTGAGGAGTCTTGCGCCTCATACACCATCCCCACCTGTTGCCTCCTCACTTGTGAGGCTTCCATTTCAAGTAAGTGCAATTCCTGGAGGAAAGTAACCTGGGTACGTAAAAGACTTAAGTGTTTGAGAACCTGGTATTGTTTAGATTTTTCCTGATCCCCTTGACGTTCCATGTTGCAAAAGTCACCTCCTTAGCCATCTACTTAAGGATTCTAAGGGTACTAGAATCAGCGTTGCACTCAGGGTGTGTAACCGAATAGTCTAACCCCCGTTGCTGCTGTAAGGTCCTCCCACCACCCTAGCCCCCAGAAAGCCCCAATTCAAACCCTCTCAGGTACACCCCCACCCCCAACAAGAGCACGTGCCCCTCTCCCCTCCCAACCCCCAAACTGTCGCAAGCAACACTTAGCACAGCACTGGATCTTATCCTCCCCCTCCCGCCCTTCTAATGTATCCTCTGCAAGTGCTCACCCTTATAATTCAAAATACAAAGCAGTCAATAGGTTGCATTACTGAGGGCATAGTGTCAACGGGCGATCACGGGCTTCCAGGGCCTACAAACATCTGCTGGTGAATCCACTAATGAACGAGAAAGAGAAATAGAACTAGATGCCATAAATGTGAGTGTGAAAAAATGTCACTCAACTCTTGAGAGGGAGATGAAAAAAGCCTGTTCCCTGCAGGGAACTATTTCTTGAACCAGAACGAGAGAGGTAAATAACATGGAGGGGTGAGCCCATCATCGAGATAAAAACCAGAAAAAACAGAACTGGGTGTGAAGTGAGATAAAATCCAGAGATGGGAAATCCAAGGGAGAAACTACTTAGGGGCTGTGTACCCCTAGCTCTGAGAAGCCCCCCCTATGAAACCAGTACTACTTAATAACAAAAGCAATCCCTCTCGAGGCTAGATGACCAGAAATGCATTAAACGAGTGAGCCGCGCCCTCTTGTGGACATAACCTGATCCATCCCATCATTCAAAGGTGCCCTGAAAGCCCGGAATTGCTCGAAAATCTAAGTTCCCATCCTTCAAGGACTAAACAGGAGGCATAACCTGAGACCTAGCCCTGTGTGTTTCCCCTGAATATTGAGTAAATGATGTTATATGTGATGCAGTTCAAAACAAACCCCTCAGAAGCCCCCCTAGGACTCTCCCTGTAACACTATTCCCATTAACAGGCCAGGGCCTGTTAAAAGTAAGGTTGGGCCTCTACTAGTAGACCAGATCTATTAGGAAGCATAAGTCGAGTGAAGTCTGTCTCTGGAAAGAACACTGTCCACACAAAGATCCAAACAACAGTTCATTCTGAAGTTGCAGTGAGCCCCAAAGATCATGAGGCCCTCTCAGGTCATGCGAAATATGTCTGGCAACACTAACTTAAGGTTTAGTAACACAGCATCAGGATCCTCGAAATTAAGCCATGAGCCACTTACAGAGACTTGTAATTTTGCTGGGTACCCTATCCTGAACTTTAATCCAGCCGCTATAATCTTGGATACAATCGGGTGGAAGGCTTCCCGTTTCAGTCGAACCGAACCAGGGATATCCTGAGCAATTCTTAGCTTCACCTTCTCCCATCTGACTTCTTGCAAAGCTTTGGCTTTCTGTAAAAAATGTTGCCTTTCCAGATAATTGAGAAAGCGGCAAATGATGGGGCGAGGAGGTGCATCAGGTGGAGGTTTTGGTCGCAAAGATCGGTGAGCCCATTCTATTATGTAGCTTGAGCCAAAGGGAGAGGGGCCAGCAAGTTTTTTCTACCAACTTCTGAATAAAGACAACGGTATCCTGGTCTTCTTCCCCCTCGGGGAGCCCGAGGATTACCACATTATTTCTCCGACTACGGCCTTCCAGATCCTCGAGTTTTACTTCTAATCTAGACAACCTCTGTTTTGTTAGTAGAAGCTCAGGATCCATGCTTTCCAGCTTTCTCTCGATCAAAAATATTCAGGCAGTGTTGTCTGATATTATCATGGAGACTTCCTCTATCTTTCTGGAGAGGGACTTCAGGTCGATTGCCATATCCTTCATCTCTTCCCGGAATGGTTTGAATTCCACTAAAAATCTATTAAGTGTTAGGGGTTCTTGGTCCCCAGCTTGACACGCAGGTTCAGGCTTGTCTGGGCCACTTGAGGCTCAGGATTTCTTTGAGGCCTTCTCGGGGGTGGCAGGGGGGTGTGTTTCTGTGGGGCTTCCTTCATGTAAGCCTCCATTTACCACACAGGAACCCACAACAGGAGCACACTGTTCAGAGACAAGAAAACTCTTGAGCAGAAGATTTAAATGAAATTTAACGATATTAAATAACGATTTTGTATTCAGAAGGCAGGAGCTTAGTGGAGGAGCATCTATTCAGCACTCTGCATCACATGATCTGACTATAGAAGGCATTCTTAGGATGGCAGAGAAAGGAGAGATACTGTTGATGGGAGATCTGAATATGCCAGATGTTAACTGGAGCACACTTGCTGCAGCCACATCCAAGACCAGGGCCATTCTCGATGCCCTACAGGTGGCATGCCTCAGACAGCTAGTTTCAGAACCCTCTCGTGAGGGAGCAATCTTAGACCTCATACTCTCAAATGGGGACAGTGAGAGGATCTCAGATCTAGAAGTGGGTTGCCATCTGGGAACAAGTGATCACCTTGTGCTTTTTTTTGCACCGTTGTCCACCGTAATTGTAATCTCATGAAGTGTACTGTATTGTATCAATGCCCAGGACCACCTTGAAAATGAGCTTGCTCAATGGTGTTTATGCCTGTTTAAATAAAGTGATTGATTGATTGATTGAAGTGACCATCAAACAGTGTGGTTCACTTTAAACTCAGCTACAGAGTTAAGCCATACAAAAGTGAGGGTACTGGACTTCAGGAGGGCTGACTTTGGCAAGATGGGAATGTGCCTCAGAAAAGCACTAGCAAACAGGCTAGAAAGAGGAGTGGAGCAACAATGGGGAATCATCAAAACTGCCATCACAGAGGCAACAAGCCTTTGTGTGAGGCAAATAAATCAAAACGAAAGACAATGCCACTATGGTTCTCAAAAGAGGTGGTGGGGAAAGTCAGGGAGAAAAAGATAGCATTCAGGAAGTATAAGGAAACACAGAAGGAGCAGGATAGAGAGCTGTACCAGTTAAGGCAGAAAGAAGCAGGGAGGGAAGTCAGAATAGCAAAGGCCCAAACTGAGGAAAGGATAGCCAACTCAGTTAAGAATGGTGATAAAACCTTTTATAGGTACATCAGGGAGCGTAGAAAGACAAAGGAAGGGACAGTGAGGCTGAATAGAATGAACGGTGGGTGGGCAGAGGGGGATAGTGAAAAAGCAGGGATACTGAATGAATATTTCTGCTCAGTAGTCACAAAAGAGGAGGGGAAGGTGCCTAGTCCAATTAACAGAAGCACTGTGGATAGGGGGGTCGATCCCAGTCCTTTCACAGAAGAAAGGGTTCTGAAAGAACTCCTAAAACTGAAGGTGGACTAAGCAATAGGGCCTGATGGAATTCACCCCATAATTCTAAAAGAATTAAGGGGAGAACTGGTGAAACCACTGACTACCCTTTTTAACAAATCATGGCAGGATGGTGTGGTACCCGAGGACTAGAGGAAGGCGGATATGATTACCCTTCACAAAAGTGGGACCAAAATAGAGGCAGGAAACTACAGACCTGTCAGTTTGACCTGTGTGGTAGGGAAAGTGATGGAATCACTTCTGAAGGAAAGAACTGTTGAGTACCTAGAGGCCAGTGGGGCACAGGACCCAAGGCAGCATGGGTTCACAGCAGGAAGGTCATCTCAGACAAATCTAAATGATATCTTTGACTGGGCGACTAAAGTAGTAGACCAGGAAGGGGCTGTGGACATGGCCTACCTAGACTTTAGCAAGGCATTTGACACAGTCCCACACAAAAGATTAATAGTGAAATTAACCAGCCTAGGAGTGGGTCCCAGGGTGGTAGCCTGGGTAAAACATTGGCTGGACAACAGGACACAGAAGGTAATTGTAAATGGAGTCCACTCTGAAGAAAGAGGGGTTACTAGTGGGGTACCGCAGGGTTCAGTACTGGGTCCAGTCCTTTTTAATGTCTTTATAAGTGACATTGCAGAGGGACTGGAAGGAAAAGTATGCCTCTTTGCAGATGACACAAAGATCTGCAACAGGGTTGATACACAAGGAGGCGTGGAAAGGATGAAAAGGGACTTGGCAAGGTTGGAGGAATGGTCAAATGTATGGCAGCTTAGGTTCAATGCTAAGAAGTACAAAATAATGCACCTGGGAAACAAAAACCCAGGGGAAGATTACACAATGGGGGGGTAGTAACAAAACCAAAAAAGGAAAGGGACCTGGGGGTAGTCATGTCAGATGACCTTAAGGTTAGCAAGCAAAGTGAGAAGGCAGTAGAGAGAGCTGGGGGTATACTGGGATGCATAGGGAGAGGCATCACCAGCAGGAAAAGGAAGTTGTTATCCCTCTGTGCAGACAGTTGGTGAGACCCCATCTGAGTACTGCGTCCAGTTCTGGAAACCCCATCTCTGCAAGGACATAGACAGGACAGAGGCAGTCCAGAGGAAGACAACTAGAATGGTGCAGGGTTTGCAAGAGAAGCCATACGAGGAGAGACTGAAAGAGCTTAATATGTATACCCTTGAGGAAAGGAAGGAGGGGGGGATATGACAGAAACGTTTAAGTACCTCAGTGGAATCAACAAAGTCCAAGAGGGTAGCCTCTTTTAGAAAAAGAGACATTCAAGAACAAGGGGACACAATTTAAAGATGGGGGGGTGGTTCATGGGCAATGTGAGGAAGTATTTTTTCACAGAGAGGGTAGTGGATGCATGGAACAGCCTTCCTGAGGAAGTTGTGGGGTCTAAAACCGTGGGAGAGTTCAAGAATAAATGGGAAAGACATAAGGCAATTCTTGTGAGGGGTAGGAAGAAATAGGCTGTTGGTTAACTAGGATCTGCGGCTTATGCTGTAGGTAGGGAAATGGGCAGACTAGGTGGGCCAAGCGGTCCTTATCTGCCGTCAAAATCTATGTTTCTATGTTTCATGCATTCTTGAATTTCCCCACTGTTTTTGACTCCACATCATCCTCATAAAAGCTATTCCATGCATCTACTACCCTCTCTGTGAAAAAATACTTCCTTACATTGCCCCTGAGTCATTCCCCCCATCTTCAAATTGTGCCCCTTTGTTCTTGCACATCTCTTTTTCTGAAAGATGCTACTTTCTTGGACTTTATTGATTCCCTTGAAGTACTTAAATGTTTCTATTATGTCCCCCTCTCCCTCCTTTCCTCAAGGGTATATATATTAAGCTCCTTTAGTCTCTCTTCATATGGTCTCTGAATGATGCAGACACTGCACCATTTTAGTTGCCCCCTCTGGACTGCCTCCATCCTGTCTATGTCCTTGCAGAGATGGGGTCTCTAGAACTGGACACAGTACTCCAGATGGGGTCTCACCAACTGTCTGTACAGAAGGATAACAACTTCCTGTTTTCTATTGGTGATGCCTCTCCCTATGCAACCCAGTATTCCCCCCAGCCCTCCTTACTGCCTTCTCACGTTGCTTGCTTACCTTTAAATCATCAGATATGTCTACCACCAGGTCCCTTTCCATTTTGTTGTTAGTACCTCCCCCCACATTGTGTACTCTTCCACTGGGTTTTTGTTTCCCAGGTGCATTTTTTATTTGTTTAGGTTTTGTTTACCAGGTAAGCACACTAGACAGACAAGTGCCCAGGGGTTTAGTTAATTTATTTTTAGTGGAAGTCAAAATACTTCCATGAGTCAAAATCTGGAAGTCATTCCAATTTTCTGGAAGTCAAAATACTTCCCAGATCCCACTATTTGAAAGCCAATATTCTGGGAATGATCAGTTTATGGATGTTAATACAAATATTAAAGGTAAAATACAATTTCTTTAAAAAAAAACAATACTTTCTTAGCCTGTCTTCAGTTCTGGAAGTCATCCAATTTAGTTTTTACATTTGGAAGTCAATAACTTCCTCCTCCTTTATTTTGGAAGTTTTTGCCTTATTTTTGGGAGTCAAATACTCCCAAAATGGAGTTAACGGAAGCCATGCAAGTGCCTATCTTCAGGTGTGACCTGGGAGGATTACAAGATGCAGGCAAACAATACATGGTCATAACATGATACAACAGTAAAAAAACAGTCATAGCAACATACAGCAGCAGGGTGTGTGGAACAGGATACTAGTTATGAGGTTACATAACAGTGGGAGAGCATTCTACAAACAGCAAGGCAAATGAAGTAGAACGTAGCTAGAGAGTTATATGACAGGAAGGGTCATTTGACCTGAACAGAGTGTATCCTAATAATACAGAGCATTGACCATAATTATACATAGACTTAAGGGCATTGACATAGCACATATATAAACATGAGGGCATTAAGCATAGCAAGGAAAGAGACACAGTATATCCAACTGTCTCATTTCTCACTGACACCAGCCTGCTCCATGAACTGGCCAAGTGTCACAGGACATCCCCGGGGGTCACTAGGAGCAGAGACAAGTTGAGGCTTGTTTCAGGGAGTCCCAACAAGAGGATGTGAAGCAGGAATGGGAGTGGGCAGAACGTACATGGGCAGGGAGGGAGTTCCACAGTCTGAGAGCAAGGACAACAAAAGCCCGATCCCCTGTGAGACAGCGTGCTTTAGGAACCTGGAATACCTGTGAGTCACAGGATCTTAACATGTAGGGAGGGTGTGTGAGCTTGAGTAATTCAGAAAGTGCGGAGGGGTGGCTGTTCCGACAATGTTGTCAATGAAGTTGCCCATGACAAAGGTGCAATGGCTGTCAGGGACCGAGTCACTCAAGAATGGAGTACAACACGCAGTAATACATGAGACAGGGGGCAGATAGTGCAAACCAACATACGTTATTGTATGCCATGTCTCATTTTGATAGGCAGGTTTTGGGAGGGTGAAAAAGGAGATGAGTCCATAGCAGAGTGTAGGGAGTAGAAGCCCTTTAGCAAGGACAAGTCTTGCTGCAGGTGTGAGGCAATTGTTGGGCCTGTAGGCCAAGTCTAACTTGCAATTTGCGGCCTTACATATGTTTTGTATGTGCAAGGTGAGATCAAGTTGGGAGTCGAGGGTTACCCCCAGGTACTTGAAAGAGTCGACAACCTGCAAAAGGGTGCCTTTGGCACCAGTAATTTTAAGAGGGGCAGGGCATGCTCTTAGTTTGGCAGGTGCATTACTTTGCACTTCTTTGCATTGAATCTGAATGTAGTGAATGTTGGCCACATCAGTTGTCCTTACAAGAAAATAATTGCATTCAGGATGGACTGTACAGGAAATGTTTCATGTGATGTTAGCAATACTTCTTGTAAAATAAGTAATTCTATTTTTATGTTGGCTCACACATGCGCAGCCAACATATTGCGGTAGTAACAGATTTGGAAGCGTGGTCACTGTTGGGCGAATGCAGGGCATGCATCAGTAGGTGCGTCCCTCATTCCCCAATCAGCCTGCATGCTGGTGCCACACCATGCATACTTAATGTGGTGATCATATCAAACGAAAGGTTGGCTGCAGTGCGAGCAAAGATAGTCATATGCAGCAGACCTCCCGAAGTGCTTTCCACGCAGCGGACCTCCCGACGTGCTTTCCCTGGTGAAACAATTACATAACATGGTGGCACACTGCCTGCCATAATGTCGACTTCGGGGGTGTCCAAATCCTCCTATCAGCATGCCCTGTCACAATGTATGTGCCGACGGGGGAGCCCATTCCCTGTTGGCATCATGCACCTCCCCCATTTGTTATGTGCCAAGGTGGTGCCCAATCCCCCTCGGTTCTTGCCCCCCCCGCTTTCATTGTTTGCAGACGGGGTGCCCAATCCCCCATCGGCTACAGCATCCCACCCCCAAAACACTTAGGTGGCATGCTAGGATCCCACCTCAGTGTGCCAAATCACCCTGAAAATTAAAAACTGTCCTGAGAGGTTTTTTTCTTTTTAAACCCTGTGAAAAAGGAAAACGGTCCCTCGCAGTCTCCCTACCCGCTTCCCACAACCCTCACACACTTTTTGCACCGTCCCTCCCCAGACACCCCCCTCACCCATACTTACCTCCGGAGTCTGGCACAATGATCTTCGGTGGACCAGGAACACGTCTACACTCTTCAAAGCCGACCGTGAACTGAAGAAATGTCGGTAAGCTGTATAATGGCATGAATAGGGTTTTTTCAACTTCGGTGCATGTCTCGGGCATTTTTTGGAATTATTGCACCAAATTTTCAACTTGGGGTTATTAGAACCCCTCCTCATGAATTCTGTCACTGTCATAGATACATAGATACATAGACAGTGTCGGCAGATAAGGGCCTATGGCCCACCCAGTCTGCCCATTTGAGCTTGTAAGTTCAGTTTGTTTTCCTAGAAGTCTGTTGCCCTTACCCTGATGTCTAGAATTCTTTATGTCTATCCCATGCATTCTTAAATCCTGTGATTGTTTCAGCCCCACCACTTCCTCTGGCAGGGTGTTCCGCTTGTCCACCACCGCTCTGTGAAGAAATTCTTTCTCATGTTTCCTCTGAATCGTCCTCCTCTCAATTTCATCCCATGCCCTCTAGTTCTGGAACATCTTTTTCACTTAAAATAGTGTTTTCCTGCACCCTGTTCCTCCCTGTAAGATACTTGTATGTCTCTAGCATATCCCTCTCTCCTCCTCTCCTCCAGGGAGTACATGTTCAGTTCCCCAACCTGTCTTCATAGGACTTGTGATGCAATCCATGCACCATCTTTGTTGCCCTCCTCTGAACCTTCTCCACCCTGTCTATGTCCCTACGTAGGTATGGTCTCCAGAACTGTATACTGTACTCAGGTGGGGCCTCACTAGTGTCTTGTATAGCGGAATTATGACCTCCTTTTCCTGCTGGTGATGCCCTGCCTATATCCCAGCATCCTATTTGCTTTACCTGCTGCCTTGTCACACTGTTTACCTACCTTGAGGTCATCAGAGATGACAACCCCAAGATCCCTTTCCTGCTTGGTGCATGCTATATCCTCACCCCCAACTGATATATTGTGCCAGGGTTTTGTGCCCGGATGCATTATCTTGCACTTCTTTGCATTGAATTTCAACTGCCAAACCCTTGACCATTCTTCAAGTTTCTGCAGGTCACTTCTCATTCTGTCTACACCCTCTGGTGTGTCTACTCTGTTACAGAGCTTTGTATCATCAGTGAACAGTGAAATTCTGCCTTCTAGATCCTGTGCAATGTCACTGACGAAAATGTTGAATAGGACCGGTCCCAGCACTGATCCCTGTGGTACCCCACTGGTCACTCTTCCCTCTGTGGAGTGACAACCATTTACCACCACCCTCTGTGTTCTGCCACCCAGCCAGTTACCTACCCACCACACTACTGTCCTGCCCACACCCATATTCCCCAGTTTGTGTAATAGTCTCTATGTGGCACAGTGTCAAAGGCCTTGCTGAAGTCCAGATAGGCCATGTCCACTGCCCTCCCTGATCCACCTCCCTAGTCACCCAGTCAAAAATTCAATGAGGTTGGTCTGACATGACCTCCCCTGGTGAAACCATGCTGCCTTGGGTCTTGTAGTCCATTGACAACCAGATGTTCCACCAATCTCCTTCAGTAGGCTTCCATGATCTTCCCCACTACCGAGGTGGCTGACTGGTCTGTAGTTCCCTGCTTCCTCTTGTTCCCCTTTTGTATAAGGGACTACATCTGCTGTCCTCCAGTCTTTGGGTACCTCCCTGTTTCCAGTGATCGACTAAACAGGATAGCCAGAGTTCAGCCACCACCTCTCTTAGTTCTTTAAGGACCCTGGGTGCACCTCGTCTGGCCTCATTGCTTTATCAACTCTTATTACTTCCAGTTCCTTCAGGACCCTTTCTTGTAAAGGGACTTGTGTCCATTTCTGCACCATTCTCACCCCTTGTACTCCTTCAGACCCATTACCCTCTTCCTCAGTAAAGACTGAGCAGAAATACCTGTTCAATATGTCAGCTTTACTGTTGTCATCATCCACGCGGCTCCCATCCTCCCCTTCAGTCTCACTATCCTCCCTTTGTCTTTCTTTTTCACTATGTACCTGTAAAGGTTTTGTCCCTCTACCCACTGATTTTGCAATGTGTTCTTCTGTCTGAGATTTGGCTTCCTTACTGACCTCCCTGCCTCCCTTTGCTTCTCCTGGTACTTCTCCCTATCCCCTTCTGCCTGTGTCTTTTGTATTGCCTGAATGCAATCTTTTTGGCTTTCACTTTCTTTGCTACCTCTTTGGAAAACCATAATGGTCTCCTCTTCCTTTTCCTCTTGCTAACCTGCTTAATGCATAATTCTGTTGTTCTTGTAATCCCATTTTAAATACTGCCCACTGTTCCTCAACCCCTGATTCCTGTCCCATTCCCTTAATGCCTCTTTTAAGTATCTCCCCATTTTCCCAAAGTCTGCCCCTAAAATCCAGGATACGTGTTTTTGTGTGGTTTGGTTCTGCTCTTTCTGTGATCTCAAACCACAATGACTGGTGGTCACTGTTACCCAGGTGCTCCCCCACTGTTACCCCCATCACACTGTCCCTGTTTGTGAGCACAAGGTCGAGTATTGCCTTCTGCCGAGTTGGTTCCATGACCAGTTGCTTGAGGAAGGCACCTGAAGGGAGTCCAGGATAAATCTGCTCCTAGTTGATGCTGCTGCTGGGATGCTCCAGTCCACGTCTGGAATATTGAAGTCTCCAACCAGTACTACCTCACCCTTGTCTGCCATCCTTTGGATGGCTAGCATCAGCTCCCTATCTGTTTCTTCCTCCTGGGCTGGTGGTCTATAGACCACACCTGTGCGGATGGCTGTCCCCTTTTCCTTTCCAGCAATCCACAGTATCTCTCCCCATTTTGTTCCTCTGGATCTCTGTGGCCCTTATGTCATTTTTCACATACAATGCCTCCTCCTCCCTTCCTGCCTGCTCTGTCTCTTCTGAATATGTTGTAGCCAGGTATGGCCATCTCCCAGTCATGGTTATCATTACACCAGGTTTCAGTGATGGCCACAATGTCCAGGTCTGACTGTACCATGACAGCCTCAGATCTTCCATCTTGTTGCTAAGGCTCCTGGCATTTGCACATGGCTTTCCATGATTTGACCTCCTAGACTGCTTCACTGTTCTACTCCTGCCCCTTCCTTGGTTGTCATTTATCCCTGGTTCTCCTTGCTGTCTGCCTTCTGCTGAATTTTGCCCCTTTTCTGCTTATCCACCTCTTGGGCACTAATCTCCATCTTTTGCACACTGCTTTGCAGAGAAGCTGCTCCTCTGGGTCACTGGTTCCACTGCTAGCTGTGGGGTGAGCAAGTAGGTACCCTCCTTGCTGGCCTGCCACCCCTTGCTAGTTTAAATGCTTGTCAATGTAGCATTTAAACTTATCATTAGTGCTTGATTCCTCCAGGATGGATGCAGGCCGTCAGGCTTGAACAAACCTCCATCCCTCCAGGTGGGTCCCCAGTCACCAATGAATCCAAACCCTTCCTCACAGCACCAGTTCTTCAACCATGAGTTAAAGTTCCTGGTGCATGCACTCCTATGTCTCTCCTTGCCTCTTACAGGTAGTACTTCTGAGAAAGTGACAGAAGTAGCTACTTGCTTGAGACCCCTCCCCAGTTTCCTAAACTCTTCCTGAACTTCCTTTGGCTCCCCATTTGCCAGGTCATTAGTACCTAGGTGGATAATGACATCCAGCTCACCCTCCCGTCTTGCCTTCTCAGTGATCCCCAGGATCTTCCTTCCATCCCTCCATGCCGTAGCACCTGGTAGGCACCTCACCTCCCTGTCCTCCCCCTCCTGTGTTCCTAGCTGGATCCCTCTTACGATGGAGTCCCCCACCAGGATTCGCTTCCTCCTCCTCTGGGGTCCACTGCTTTCCCCGCTGAGGTCACCTCCTTGGCTAACCTCCACATCCTTTCCTTCCACTTCTCTGGGTACCTCTATTTGGTTGTCCTCGTTTGCCAGTGTGGCATATGAGTTCTTGAGTGGAATAGGATCTGGGATGTGCCTCTGCCTGACTGCTCTAACCCTCCCTGAGCCCACTGTCATCCAAGTGCTCCTCGTTCTCGGCATCCTTTGAGGCAGCTGCATTGGACTAGGTGGTCCCTGGATAGGGGTGATGGTACTCCTGACCCAATTGCTTCCACTCTGAGTCTGGCTACCTCATCCCGCAGTCCAGAGAGATGCATGCAGATAGGGCAGCACCTCAGTGTCCAGAAGGTCTGCCTGAATATGGCTGCCCCACAGCCACTGCATTGCACCACTCCCCACATTATACTGCAATTCCACTACTTGTCTGCTACTGAAGCTCTCCTAGTTCTCTTTTTATTAATTTACTGTACTAAAAATCCTGTCACTAATCCTCAGATATTTTTTTTAAAGGAAAAAGAAACCAATAAATTAATAAATGAGTCAAAACACTTGTTGTGCTGAGGGTGGGCTTCTTCCCCTTATGCCCCTCCTACTTCCACCCCTTACTATTCCCTGTGTTTAGCTCCGTCAATCAGATTTATCAGGGCATATAATTTAAGAGTTGGGGAAGGAAGGGAGGGGGGGCAAAATTGCAGCAATTAAAGACAGCACAGAATTACACCACCATTATGTTTTAAATTTTCAACAGCCCAAAAACAATTATAAGTAAAGACAACAAAGAAAGTATAGTGTCACTAAACGCCCACAATCTAAGTTTGAAAGAAAAATAGCAATTACCAGTTACTCTAAAGTACTGAATTGAATATGTTTCCTTCCTTCCCCTTCTGGCTTCTTCTGAGAAAATAAACCTCTGCTTGTTACTTTAACTCTGACTAAGCCCCACCTCCAGTTATCATGTGGCTGAGGTCAGAGGCGTTATTCGGTCCCAAATGGTGATTTTGCGGTCACTGCGCGGAATCTCCTTCCGGGACTGGCTAATGAAACGACAATGCCACTGTTCATGAGGGGGGCTCTCAAAAATCCTATGTTGCAAATTTGGTGAAAGAAGTCCTAAAAAATGGCTGTTTTACGAACGTGTGTTGCGCTGTTTCCACGCACACTCGTAACTTTGTGAATTTGTAATATTTTCATGCCAGATTTTCAAAATTGGCATTTTTCCACACTTCCTGATGAACAGTACAGCTGTCATTTTGCATATCCTGGACGAAATGTGTTTTCGCACGTCCAACATAGAGAATAGCACAGTCGCTGTGTGAAATCAGTTTTTGGGACAGTTTAAGGAAATAACAGTAGCACTGTTCATGAGCAGAGGTCCTAAAATGCCTATGTTGAAAATTTGGTGCTGAAAGTCCATAAAATGACTGTGTTACAAGCATGCATTGTGTGGTTTCCATGCACCCTTGTAACTTACCAAATTTGCAATATTTCCATGCCAGATTTTCAACACTGCCATTTTTTGACACCTCCTTATGAACAGTACAGCTGCCATTTTTCATATCCTGCCCAAAATGTGTTTCCACACCTGTGGCGCACAATGGCATGGTCGCTGTGGGAAATCAACTTTTGGGACAGATTAACAAAATCACAGTACCACTGTTCATGAGGGGAAGTCCCAAAATGCCTATGTTAAAAATGTGGCTAACAAACTCCCAAAAATAATTAGGTTACAGATGCGTGTTGCGCAGTTTCTATGCATGCTCATGACTTTCATATTTTCACACCAGATTTTCAACGTTGCCATTTTTTTGCGCCTCCTCATGAACAATACAGTTGTCATTTTCCACATCCTGCCCAAAATGTGTTTTTGCCCCTGTGTCGCCAAATGGCATAGCCACTGTGCATAACCACCTTTCAGCTAACAAACTGATTGTGTCGTCATGAGGTGGGCCCACAGTGCCCATGTTGAAAATTTGGAGTGAAAATACCAACACACGCCTACTGTGTTAGGGTTTCCAACTGTAGCACCCCACTCCTGTGAGACTGACAGGTGTCAGGGGTGTGACTTGAGATCATCGGCTGTAATGTTCATGCCATTCCACCCCTACCCCCACCCTGCAGCCAGTGACAGGCATCATGGTGTGCCTTGCACTGTTCAGCCACAAAGTTCACCCCATTCTCCTATACTGCAATCACCTCAGCATATTTCCTTCTGGAATGGGGTAAGTATAATGCCCAAAGACCCCAAAGCACACCACAACACTTGTCAGTGTCTACAGGGTAGGGTGAGGTACAATGCCATGAGCATTATAACTGACGACCCAAAGGCACACCCCAATGTCTGTCAGTCTCTACAGGGTGGGGTGGGTTGCATTACTTCAATACTTCACTGCCATTCCTATTATGCGTCTCTAACTCCAGCACTACCAATGCCAATGCCAGCAAGACAACATTCGGCATTGACAAATGCTTGTTTTAATACGTACAATCATTACCAATAATGGTAGATAAGGGAGTTACTTGCAACCTAATAGGAAGCAGACTAAGTGATATCCGGTGCCAAGGGATTGAAAATGGCAGTGACACAGATACCTCTGAGAGGGATTATGATATTTATTTCTATCAAGATGTCACAGACCCCAACTATTCCCCAACACACAGTATTACAGATGGATCAGATACAGATGTATCTTCAAGTAGTCAGTCTTCTAGATAAGATCATGTCCCATTTGATCCTCTTATTGAAATGTTCCCATTTTTTATAATGTGGTACTGTGGCTTCAATGAATAGTCTTGGTATTATGTTAAAAGATAGGAAAAATTGGTCTGGGGGATTGGCGACAGTTGCAACCCAAGTATGATACTGAATGAAACTTTTTTTTCATGCATCATAACAATTGACAACAGCACAGTGTCTGTATTTCTCCTGTTTTTTGTACAGCACTGAAGGTCAAACACCATGCAGCAACCATAAAAGGTTTGATGAACCTAAGTATGTACAGATTGCTGCTGGGAGGAACCGACCTACTATGCTCTTTTGGACAGTGGATAGGCTTCTCCATCCTTCCTGTCTTCAGCCGAAGGTAGCCTTTTCTAATGTTTGGCCAACAGTGGTCACCATGGGCATCCAGAGAGCTCTCCACCTGGTTGGGGTGAGTTTAGACCGGTGGAGGTGGCTGAGGTCATTGAGATTGCTTCCAAGCTTCAGCACACCTTCTGTGTACTGGACCCGGTGCCAACTCATTTCTTAATGAGATGTGTTGACTCCGTTGGCCCAGTATTTGCCTTGATTGTCCGGTGCTCCTTGTCAGAGGGGGTCTTCCCTGATGTCTTGAAGGAGGTATTGGAAAGACCCCTTCTGAAAAAAACATCATTGGACCCTGAGATCAAGGCAAATTACCGTTCTATCTCCAATCTTGCATTTTTGGGTAAGATTGTGGAGAAAGTGGTGGCACTCCAGCTTGAGGAGCATCTTGTGGCCCATGATTTATGTGAGCCTGGATTTCGCACAAGGCATAGCACAGAAACTGCGTTGGTTCAGGTGCATAATGACCTCCTTAGGGCTAGAGATTGAGGACAGTGGACAATTCTTGTTCTCCGTGATCTGTCTTCAGCATTTGATATGGTCAACCGTCGGGTATTGCTTGAATGCCTAAGGGAATTCTGTGGACTTGCCATCAAGATCATCTGCTGGTTTGAGTCCTTTTTACCTAACAGGAGACAGAGGGTGGTGATGGGGAATTTTTCCTCCTCCCCTGGCCACCTTCTGTGCGGAGTTCCCCAGGGTACGGTCTTGTCGCCAATGTTGTTTGCTGTATACATGCTGCCCCTAGGAGAGCTCATTAGGAAGTACAGTCTGGATTTTCATTGCTATGCTGATGATACCCAGCTGTATTTTTCCTCTGCCCTTGGAACATCTCACGCAGTGGAGGTGCTTAATAGCTGCCTTGCCGAAATCAATGCTTGGATGTCCTCCAGCTAGTTGCAACTGAACCCCGATAAGATGGAGGTACTGGTGGTAGAGTCGAACAGAGGGCGTGATAGGTTGGCCTCTGGTGTGGAGACAGGGATTTTTCTTGGCTCTGTACCACTGAAGGCCTCCTCTAGGGGCGGGATCTTGACATTATTCTGGATAGTGGATTGACTTTTGAGTTTCAGGTGTCTTCCACTGTCTGTACCAGTTTTCATCACCTGAGGAATATCGCCAGGATAAAGCCCCTAGTTCCACTGCAGGACCTCCCCGCCTTGGTACATGCCTTTGTGACCTCCAGGTTGGACTACTGTAATGCATTCTATCTTAGGATCTCTGGGGGTACCCTGCACCGACTGCAGCTGGTGCAGAATGCGGCGGTGAGGTTTTTGACTGGACAATCTAAGTACTGTCATATCACTCCGGTCCTGCGTCAACTGCACTGGCTGCCAGTTAGGTGGAGGGTCCTCTTTAAGGTGGGTCTACTCACCTTTAAGGACCTACATGGCCTGGGCCTTGGTTATCTGAAGGACCTTCTTATTCCTGCTGTCTCGACCCGCCCCCTCCGCTCCTCCTTTAGGGGCCTTCTTGCGATTCCCAGGATGAGGTTAAAAACAGCTGGTGACAGAGCATTTAGTGTCGCCACTCCAGTCCTGTGGAATTCGCTTACTCCAGCTGTTAGGGAGGCCCCTTCTATGGAGGTATTTAAAGCCCACTTCAAGGCCTTCTTGTATAACCAGGCTTTCCCAGATTCTGTATTATAGTCCTTGCTGTTCTTAGAAATTTTGTTAGGCTAGTATTGGCTTTTAGGCATTGGTTTCCATTGCCTAAGTTACTGAATATATATTTATTGTGTTCTATTTGATATATTGTTATGTTTTGTTTTATCTTGAATGCCAGAGCCTCCGGGATGGGCATCTCTTAAATAAAATGTGCCTTGCCTTGCCTTGCCTTACAGTAGTGTATGAATCATAGCTTATGAGTCTGTTTATAATTTGCCCAAGCTGCCTGGGACCATGTAAAGGTTATTATATATCAAAGACAAATGGTACGGCCATTGAGATCTCCCTGTGCTGTACCGAATGTGGACACATAAACAACTGGTTTAGTCAACCATTTATTAGACAAATGCCAGCCAGAAATTTGATGTTGTCTGCCACAATCTTGTTTTCAGGGAACTTGCCAACCAAAGTCATAAAGTTCTTTAACTTTTTAAAACTTAGCATGTATTTCCATCAGCACTTACTTCAGACAGCAAAAAAATACTTGGAGCCAACAATGCTGAACACATGGAAAAAACAGCAACAGGGAATGATTGCGGAGCTGGGCCATATGACAGGTGGACTGGTATTGGTGGGAGATGCACGGTCAGACAGCCCTGGCCATTGCTCAAAGTATGGCGCATTCACTGTCATCGAACAGTACATTAAAAAAGTTGTTGATATCCAACTTACACAGGTAATGAGATTTTAGAGGTAGTGTACACACATCTGTCATGTGTGACTCATTACAGCTAACACAACAATTTTTTTTACAGTAATGACATGCGTAACAGCACATGGTATGAGCATGAGGGGTTAAAATGAGTCATGGCATTCCAGAAGGACCAGAAGGGTTTTACCATTGATGTCATCGTAACCAACAGACAAAATACAAAATGGATAAAGAAGAATCTCAAGGACACCGCCCACTACTTTGATATTTGGCACGTGGCCAAAGGTACACTGTTTTGCAAGATGTAGTTACTGGCTTTCTGTTTGTGGCATGCATCTGTTGTGATAACGTTCTATTTCATCTCAGATGTAGTTCATTTACTTATGTTACACTATACAATGGGTCTTAAAATACTACAACCTGATTGGCTGACTGGCATCTATCACCCATGGTACATCCTATGATACACCAAGGGGTAAAAGTGTCAGTCAGTCAAGTTGACTCAAAAATCTATTCGGTCACCCGACTCAAAACTAATGCTGCCATCTTACATCACCATCAAACGACCACTCCACAACTGCCAAAAAGCTTGCCCAGAGTGAGACACTTTTCACTGCAAACAACAGAGAGTGGAGGGGAGGGTGTGTGTTGCCGTCAGTGCAGGACATATCCCATACTGACAGAGAGGGTGCAATGTCTGCGTGGACAATACACGTTGTTAGAAAGGATCCCAGACAGCATACGCACAGCTGAAATCATACAGACAGAAACTCGGACACATGGTTTGCTCCTGCTGCTCTCTCCCAGGCTGAGCATTAGCCAGACAGCTGTTTTGCAGAGGACTGTCCAGATTTACAATGGAACAAACTGCTTTTTCCTTTCAGTACAGATACTGCTGCGTGTCTGCGTCAGCTTCCAGCCGGTGCTGATGCTCCTGGGAGGGGTGACCCCTCTGTCTCTCTTTCTTCATTATCCCATCCCATGTCACTCTCCTCTGTTCTCTGATTCTCAGGTCCCACCACCAGTACCTGATCCCTTGGTTCTCATCTCTGGTAGCCAATCAACCAAGTTTCTCTGGACCAAACTTGCTTATCATTAAAAGCGATACTGTCTCACCCCACTTTCAGGCTCGTTGGATGCCAGACTGTGCTGCCTCACTGGCTCCCACTCTCACAGCTAGCAGTATGGCAGTGCTGTCTCTCCCAGCAGTGACTACTTGTGTAGTGACAACATTATCTGTGCTCCCTCCACCTCGAATCATGCTGCGATGCTAAGGTACAACAGCAACTGGAATCTATTGCACGAAAGCATAACTTTCAAATGTTGAAAAGGGGAAACCACTATCTGAAAATAACCAGCCTGCAAAAATACAGAAAATCTTTTTTTTTTCAGTACCTCGTACTCGCTTTACCACTCAGTTGTGGCTGGTGATGAAAAAAAAGGTACTGTTCAGCCAAACATTCAAACAACTGCAGTACTGATAATCCCTCAATCTAATCACAGGCCCGGAATGTGAACAATCACATGCTACTATTGCAAACAAAAAGCACTGCCTCCAAGAATAATTGAATGAGAACGGGAATCTGAATTCAATGAACTTCATGTAAAGATTGTTACTGTAACTTCTAGACTATACTGCCCCTTATCAACACCCTAGCAGTAGAGCAGTGTTTTGTCTGGCACAGCAACAAAGTCACTAAATATTATATTAAATGGAAGTGTGGGAGAAAAACTCTTTTTTTTCACGAAACAGTGAGATATTGTATAATCACAATAAACCACCACAGGGTGTGGGTTGTGCTGAGATTTACACAAGGCAGACCTGGTTTTACCACTCATCTGTGGCCTCGTGGCTTATGTCAAAAAAGATATTGCTGTGCAGATATATAAATGGTACAAGCATGATAATGTATAGTTCACTGACCTATGCAGCCAGTATATTGTTATGCTTGTGTAACTGTGTTAGTTTTGGTTGTGGCCATTCGCACTCTCTATTCCATAGGAATTACCACCCTGTAGGGGTACGAAAGCAAGGAACTCTCGGAGAGGGTTCCGCCCCTAGAGGTGCTACGGGATGGTTCCCATGTCTAAAAGTACCATAGGAATCCCCCAAGGAGAGAGTGCTTCTGCTGGAGGAGGAGGAGGAGGAGGAGGGGAGGATGGTGGGGCAAAGACAAAATGCTTCATAGTGAGACTGAGAGGAACTGCTTATATAGCTCAGGAAGTGGGAGTGGCTGGCTGCTTGGCCACTGAACTACAGGCAAAGCCTTTCAATTCACTGACCTATGCAGCCAGTATAGTGTTATGCTTGTGTAACTGTGTTAGTTTTGGTTGTGACCATTCGCACTCTCTATTCCAGAGAAATTACCACCCTGTAGGGGTACGAAAGCAAGGAACTCTCAGAGAGGGTTCCATCCCAGAGGTGCCACGGGACAGTTCCCATGGCTAAAGGTACCTTAAGAATCCCCCAAAAAAATGTAGTATCATCCCCAAAAAGGAGGCACCATGAAAGCAGAAGGCAAGCAGTAAAAGTGATGTAGAAGCAGTAACTGTAACGTAGTAATACAGAAGTACAGGCAGTTTGATAATGCAATGATATGCTCAGTTGTCATAGTAACAGCCCAGGTTTGTGTAGCATGATACTGATGGCTTACTTTGAGAGAAGGGGATCCCCTAAGGAGAGAGGGAATGGCAGGACATCCTCCACCTCATCCAACAATGGAACCTACCTAAAGAAACTAGGGAAAACAACTATGCTAACAAAGTGATATGACCTGAGGCAACGGAGGAGAGAAAAATTCCCTATGAGGAGGAAATCTCTAGGGATCCAAGGCCTAGGTCGCCTTCCCTCCAGGCTTGGGAAAACTTTATTTAGTGATGGCTCTGCAGCTGCAATTTGGAAAACCCAATTAAAGGAAGGTGGAAAATAATCCAGTTTGGAGGGAGGCTCTCACTCAAACCCTCTAGCAGGAACGTTGTGAAAGGTTACAAGAAAACTCTGCAATAATACATGAATCCAAGGCACAGGAGGAGAGTAACAACTGCTGAGGCACTCATCTGGCCTACCCGCCCTTAATCAAACCAGGTGAACCAGAGGCAGTCATAGGTAGAATGCGGTGAAGGTGCCTCGCCAGGGAAACCACTAAAGTCAATGGCCAACCATTATAGTGGAACACTAGAGCCAAAGGAGGTAACTTTTTCCACCCTTCACCACTAGTCTTATATTCTACACCAGGAGCTGCTGTTGCATAGCAGGCAGGTAAAGCCAAACCCGAGGCGAGGACATTCCTAGCTATGGGCCAGGTGAGAAGGATCCCACCCCAAGTTGGACACGCTCGATGATGCAGACTTAAAGCAGAGTGAAACTGTGGGCTGCAGGAACCCTGCACCAAAAGAAAATGGCTGGCATGCCCCAGATCGATTGAGAGCTGTAAAGCTGGTGAGCTGAATGAGCACAGTGTGCTGAGATCGTAATGAGCATTGAGTGCTAAGACCTTGCAAGGTCGAATGCAGCAGAATCCCAGGCCAAAGCGGAAGGGATGGCAGTATGCATTAAGTAATGGATTGTGTAAGCAAGGACTAACAGCTGCAGAAGCAAGTGTAGACCTGCACATAGGCCAGTAAGCAGTAGTCGTGATAGGTGAACCAGCATATCAAACTTATATAGCAATTAAACAACTGAATTAGTAGCAAGCCAGCCAGACAGTACAAAGCCAAATCAAGGTGACAGACTGAGGATTTTCGGTGGCAAAGACAGATTTTTTAATATCAAGCTATATTAACAGCCTCAGGAGGAGCTAGTTGGCTGACCTCAGAGTTATAAGTACAATAAAACAAGGAGACAATGCTTGAAAGCAGGTATAGCCAGGCAGTGAATAGGACACAGAGAGTAATAGTAAATGGAGTCCACTCAGAAGAAAGGAGGGTTACTAGTGGGGTACCGCAGGGTTCAGAATTAGGACCAGTCCTCTTCAATGTCTTTATAAGCGACATTGCAGAAGGACTGGAAGGAAAAGTATGTCTCTTTGCAGTTGACACTAAGATCTGCAACAGAGTTGATGCACAGGGTGGGGTGGAAAGGATGAGAAGGGACTTGGCAAGGTTAGAGGAATGGTCAAGTGTACGGCAGCTTAGATTCAATGCTAAGAAGTGTACAGTAATGCACCTGGGAAACAAAACCCAGGGAAGAGTGCAATGGGGTGAGATACTAACAACAACAAAAATGGAAATGGACCTGGGGTAGTCATATCAGATGACCTAAAGGTGGGCAAGCAATGTGGAGAGGGCAGCAAGGAGGGTTGGGGGTTACTGGGATGCGTAGGGAGAGGCATCACCAGTAGAAAACAGAAGTTATTATCCTCTGTACAGACAGCTGGTGAGACCCCATCTGAGTACTGTGTGCAGTTCTGGAGACCCAATCTCAAAAAGACATAGACAGGATGGAAGCTGTCCAGAGGAGGGCACTAAAATGGTGCAGGGTCTGCACCAGAAGACATATGAAGAGAGACTTAAGGAGCTTAATATGTATAGCCTTGAGGAAAGGAGGGAGAGGGGGGACATGATAGAAAGTTTCAAGTACCTCAAGGGAATCAACAAAGTCCAAGAGGGTAGCATCTTTCAAATAAACAGGTGTGCAAGAACAAGAGACACAATTTGAAGATAGAGGGGGGGTGGCTCAGAGGTAATGTAAGGAAGTATTTTTTCACAGAGAGGGTTGTGGATGCATGGAACGGCCTTCCGGAGGAGGTTGTGGAGTCAAAATCAGTGGTGGAATTCAAGCATGCATGGGACAGTCATAAGACAATTCTGGGGGGTGGGGGTAAAAAGAAGTAGACTGCTGGTTAACTAGGATCTGCAGCTTATTCAGTAGGTAGGGAAATGGGCAGACTGGGTGGGCCAAGCGGTCCTTATCTGCCGTCAAATTCTATGTTTCTATGTTTCAGTGCAGAGAAGCTGCAAGTAAAATGAGAAGCACAGGTAGGGTCAGAGTAAACTGTGTCAGGTGAAAAGAACTGAGTATGCAACATGAATCAGCCATGGCAGAGCTGAAACACACAGGTAATTAATGCAGTTGCATTGCAGTAGTTTGAGCATGGTGAGCACAGTGTAAAAACACAAGCACTGGGTACAATAGTAAGTAAAGTAAACAGCAGTGGCTGCAATTGTAGGTAACTGAAAGCAGTAGCATGAGCTCCAAGTAGGTCTGCAATGCAGTGCAAGTAATTAGAGAGTTGCAACTGAAAGCAAGCAGTATGAGCTCTGTAGTAGCAGTATGCTAGGAGTTTAAAAAATAACAGCCCCCCCCAAAAAAAAGACCAAACCAAAGCAGCAACACAGAAACAGGAAAGGACCAAAACAAGAACAAAAACACAGGGAAGCACACAGCCTGAGGAAAGCTACAAACCAGAAGCAGGAAACAAACACTGAAGTCCAGCAAAGACGCACAGAAACAGCAAGCTGGGGAGGGGGGGGTAGGCCCCAGCCTGCTCAGAGGACAAACCAACATAGCTTTCAGCTTCAAAGACAAAATGCTTCATAGTGAGGCTGAGAGGAACTGCTATATAGCTCAGGAAGAGGGAAACTGGCTGCTTGGCCACTGAACTACAGGCAAAGCCTTTCAATAAATTAGATAGTAATTAAGATCTTGGTAATCTTATAGTAATTTAGTGAGAATGATTTAAGTTGCATTTGTATTTGATGTTTTAGTGTGCATGGTTTCTTATCTAGTCACAAATTAGCCCAGAACTTGGATGCTGTCTCTTTAACACAGAAACAAACAAAAAAACATCACTGCATGTCTCTTTGTGGGGTTGTATTAGTAGGCATAGCAGCAGGCATAGCAATCCAGGACTATTTGTCCTGTCGGAGTAACAAATGCAATAAAAGTAAATTAAAATGATCCCAAACTATTTTATTTATTATTTCTTTTTCCATCTAAAAAAGGGGAGGCATTGTATAATCACAATATGTCCCTCGAGGGTGTGGGTGATGGCAGGATTTACCCACTTCTAGTGTGGTTTACTCACTCAGCTGATGGCCTCATGACTGAACCACACCAGGCATGGATAAATACTGCCATCACCCACACCCTCTCGTGGTATATTGCTGAAATTATCTTACAGTAGCAGAATTAACTGGTTGAAATGTTACATAGGGCATGTAATTCCACATTTCTTTCTCACCATGAACTATGATTCTAGGGCTGAATAGCACACTTTGAAGTGGTAATGGAAACCATGGCTATGGTTCAGCATTGTTCAATTCCTATTTCCTTTGCTGAACTTTGCAGGTGTTGATGGAAACACTGACCATGTGGCAGCATTGAAGGAATGCGGAGATGTGGCGTTATGGAAACAATCCATAGTTAACCATAGATACATAGATACATAGATACATACATAGATACATAGACAGTGTCGGCAGATAAGGGCCTATGGCCCACCTAGTCTGCTCATTTGAGCTTGTAAGTTCAGTTTGTTTTCCTAGAAGTCTATTTCCCTTACTCCTGACCTCTAGAATTCCTTTATGTCTATCCCATGCATTCTTAAATCCCGTGATTGTTTCAGCCCCCACCACTTCCTCTGGCAGGGTGTTCCAATTTGTCCACCACCTGCTCTGTGAAGAAATTCTTTCTCATGTTTCCTCTGAATCGTCCCTCCTCCAACTTCATCCCATGCCCTCTAGTCCTGAAACATCTTTTCGCTTAAAAATAGTGTTTTCCTGCACCCTGTTCCTCCCTGTAAGATACTTGTATGTCTCTCAGCATATCCCCTCTCCTCCCTCTCCTCCAGGGAGTACATGTTCAGTTCCTTCAACCTGTCTTCATAGGACTTGTGATGCAAACCCATGCACCATCTTTGTTGCCCTCCTCTGAACCTTCTCTGCCCTGTCTATGTCCTCACGTAGGTATGGTCTCCAGAACTGTACACTGTACTCCAGGTGGGGCCTCACTAGTGTCTGTAGAGCGGAATTATGACCTCTTTTCCTGCTGGTGATGCCCCTGCCTATACATCCCAGCACTCCTATTTGCTTTACCCGATGCCTTGTCACACTGTTTCTACCTTGAGGTCATCAGAGATGACAACCCCAAGATCCCTTCCTGCTTGGTGCATGCTATCCTCACCCCACAACTGATATATTGTGCCAGGGTTTTGTGCCCCATATGCATTATCTTGCACTTCTTTGCATTGAATTTAAACTGCCAAACCCCTTGACCATTCTTCAAGTTTCTGCAGGTCCCTTCTCATTCTGTCTACACCCTCTGGTGTGTCTACTCTGTTACAGAGCTTTGTGTCATCAGCGAACAGTGAAATTCTGCCTTCTATATCCTGTGCAATGTCACTGATGAAGATGTTGAATAGGACGGTCCCAGCACTGATCCCTGTGGTACCTCACTGGTCACTCTTCCCTCTGTGGAGTGACAGCCATTTACCACCACCCTCTGTGTCCTGCCACCCAGCCAGTTACCTACCCACCACACTACTGTCCTGCCCACACCCATATTCCCAGTTTTGTAATAGTCTTCTATGGCACAGTGTCAAAGGCCTTGCTGAAGTCCAGATAGGCCATGTCCACTGCCCTCCCCTGATCCACCTCCCTAGTCACCCAGTCAAAATTTCAATGAGGTTGGTCTGACATGACCTCCCTGGTGAAACCATGCTGCCTTGGGTCCTGTAGTCCATTGACAACCAGCAGTGGCTCCCACACAGTAAGCTAATTTTATTGTGTCATTACATGATGGCACTTTCTGAAAGTCACATTTTCAACAGCATGAATATGACAGCCAACATTAATTACACAAGTCCAACACTGTCACAAATCATGGTGGTGCCATATGACAGGCCAGGTTTCACTGTAATCAGTGCAGATATGTAACCACATGTATTGGTCAGTTGTGTCCACAGAGCAAAGTAATGGTGATTTAATTGTGGCCAAATAGCAATCCCTGATGCATAACATTAAAAATGTGCATATCGATGTTCTCAATGCGTTGTACCCAAACTGCTCACACGGTGAACTTGAGGCTGAAGAGCGGATGGAGCAGTGGCTCCCACACAGTAAACTAATTTTATTGTGTCATTACATGATGGCACTTTCTGAAAGTCACATTTTCAACAGCATGAATATGACAGCCAACATTAATTACACAAGTCCAACACTGTCACAAATCATGGTGGTGCCATATGACAGGCCAGGTTTCACTGTAATCAGTGCAGATATGTAAGAGTGATGAACATTGCCATATATTGTTATGCCAGAAAACTGGATAGCACATTACTCTTACCACTGTGTTGCACCACCGAGGTTCACAGTAACATTGAAATAGTAGTCCTGCAACACAGTAGCTGTATGTATATATTGAGAAACATTGTACCTTGCTCTTTATTTAAGATGAAATGGAATATTTATACAATGTTGTTTGCGTGGCCATATATTAAAGAATAAGGCATGATCAGTGGTTACATTAACAATCTGTTAATCACCCCACAGGGGGGCGGTGTGGCACGAGGTGCATCAGAGTGCCATATTGCCCTCACTGGATGATTAAGTGACTATTAATCTAACTCCATAGAGTGCTTCATTTCTAGTATATAAACAGTTTGAAAACTGTAGTGCTACAGGAAAACTGCTGAATGTTTTCCACCTCTAGAGTGAGCTTTTTAATAAATTAGATCTTCCACCAACAGTTTTCAACTGATGGTTCCAATTCAGAATGCATTCGTCACTCATTCAGCAGTGCTAAAGGATGGAATTCTAACTGGAAGAATGCATGTGCCATTGTCACCATACCATACATGCCGGTGTAACATGCATTAATGTCAGACTGTTGCAATCCTAACAACCAGCCAGGTTGCAGAACTTCTGAGAACCTTTTTACAATTTGTTTTAACTGTGATGACTCATTATAAATTGAAAGTGTCAGGAACTGGCATGTCCACAGCATATCTCGGCTTACATTTGCGGACTGAAGCACAGCAGCAGTGCTCCATGTTTTTTCCACAAATTTTCCTTATTCTGTTCTATTCTTAATGTCAAACATTTTGCAGACTCAAAGGCAGTGGCCCAGCTGGAATGCATAATAGATTCAAAGATTACTACTGTGTGACATAAAGAAATTATCATCACTGCATCAAACCTCATCCCTTGAGGCATTCCATAGTCTCATTCTGCATTACACTGCAAAGCACGCTGCTGTTCTCATATCTTGGAATGCAGCCAAGGTTCGTACCAGCATTCATGGGAATCACTTAGTAGTACATTAAACAGGATTGTTTTTTTTTTTTATGGCATATATGGCAACTGTTTTACTTAACAGCATTCTGTTGCTACTGTTCCCAATAACGATGGTGCAACACATATTGGTGTACTTTTATGATAGGAATAGTGTAGCAGCAAAATGACAAGTATAACATGACATGGGACTGTATACATAAAGACTGGTAAGCAAAATACTATGTGATGTGCTGTTAGAAGGCATGTCATTCATGATAATCATAGATACATAGATACATAGACACTGTCGGCAGATAAGGGCATATGGCCCACCCAGTCTGCCCATTTGAGTTTGTAACTTCAGTTTATGTTTTCCTAAAAGTCTGTTGCCTCTACCCTGACCTCCAGAATTCCTTTTTATGTCTATCCCATGCATCTTAAATCCTGTAATTGTTTCAGCCCCCACCACTTCCTCTGGCAGGGTGTTCCACTTGTCCACCACCCGCTCTGTGAAGAAATTCTTCCTTACGCTTCCTCTGAATTGTCCTCCCTCCAACTTCATCCCATGCCCTCTAGTCCTGGAACATCTTTTTCACTTAAAATAGTGTATTCCTGCACTCTTTTCCTCCCTGTAAGATACTTGTATGTCTCTATCATAACCCCTCTCTCCCTCCTCTCCTCCAGGGAGTACATGTTCAGTTCCTTCAACCTGTCCTCATAGGACTTGTGATGCAATCCATGCACCATCTTTGTTGCTCATCATTAACAGACTATCTGCATGGTAGGTGAATAATATTTGAATGTTGTTACCAATGCACAGTTGCATCACCTAGCTGCTAGCACTGATAATTACATTGACTGCCAAAGTATATACAGTATCTTGAAGATGTAAGTGATATTCAGCAATTATCTTCAATGAGCAATACATGCCTTTGCAGCAAACAGGGTAGTACAGAAAATAATGCTGGTTATATAAACCAAATGCTCGTGAAGTTTGTTATGTAAGCAATAAGACACAATGGGGTGTGCATTACACAGTTTTAACACATGGCTAGTGGGCATAGTGAGGCACGAGGCTGCAGGCTGAGTCTGTCTAGTCCAATGATCATGCATTTCATTTGTCCAATGCACATCACCAGGGTGGCTTATTGCACTTATAAACTGGGTACGTGTATTGAAAATGGTGTTTCTACATTTAGCTGTGCATTAGACACATCTAATGCACAGTTAACAACCAATCAGATTGCTTGAAATCCTTTCCCCATGTTCTAAAAGTAATTAATGGTAATGGATGTTGACTGCATATGCATAACGTACACAAACATTGCCATATAGCTTACATCCCTTTTTCTTGTTTCTTTCCCATGTGTGGGCTAATACAATCAGCCATGCACCTTAATGAGAATAGTACTTGTCTGCAGTCCATTACACTTGAGGGCAAACTTCGGTACTCTGTACTCTTCCTGAAATTCAAGAAGGGAGGATATACTGTAAGAAAGAATGCTGAGGTCGACTTATGGCAAGTGATCGACCACATTAGCAATATTATTGCAATACATAGTGACAGAACTATGGGACATGTGTGGTCAAGTACATGTCTATGAGATTGGCAAATCCTGTTTCAAAATTATGGAGTGGATATGTCTTGATTTACCAGTTGTAATGAACAATCTTTCCAGCCAGGAGCTAATTCAAACCCAAAATCACACCACATCGTTGGATATTCCAGTTGTATTTTTACTAAGCACAAGAAATTACAAGGTGAAACCTTGGTCTCCCTATCTTTCTTTGATTATTTTCATGAAATAAATAATCTGCATAGAATACCTACTGTACTTTGTTGTTGACAGGCAGTCTCCCTCTTTTACCATTGAAAATAGCCAGAAGCATTACAGAAACAGAGAGTCATCCTAGGAAAGGAGCAGGCTGTAGGACGTATTAATACTGTATTAATACTGTCAAAACACACATAATTGTCATATTGTTTTGTTGTTTTTAGATTGCTTCAGGCTCATGCATTGCTTCTACATTATAAAATTGAAAGCCAAGTCTTACGAGTAGTCAAAGTCAGTGGAATGTGGCAGAAATAATGGAATCTCACAACAACTTGATGATACACACTAAACATACTACCCATACCAATGAAGTGAGAAAAATAACACATACAGTATGACAACAAGTGGCATGTAATCCATGTATTTGGCATTCTCTAGAGGAGTGGGAATAGACACAGACATACTGAATGCTCAAACAGGTATTTGCCCTTAACAGAGCTGATGCAACAGGAGTAAGTAAGTGGTGGCACCAATCACTCGGTTATTAAATCAGTCAGCGGACAAGGGGAGGGTCTCAGTGTACTCCAGAAAGGCTGATACCATCACACAAAGGGGGAGGAATGGAGGAGCCAGGAAACTATCGTCCAGTCATCCTTGCCTCAGTAGTGGGGAAAACGAATGGATTCACAGGTGGAAGATCCTGCCAGATCAACCAGATTGAAATCATTGACAGGCTTAAGGAGGTATGGGACCGAGGGTAGGGGGGCTGCCATGGTAATGTCCTACCTAAACTTCATGAAGGCCTTTGACACTATCACCACATGAGTCTGGATGGCAAACTGGGCCACTTAGGAGCATGGAGCAAGCCTCTAAACTGTGTAGAGAATTGGTTGGATTGTTGGACACAGATGGTGTTAAATGAGGTGCACTTACAAGAAGAAAGTTGGATGGGTGGAGTTCCCAAGTGGTTCATGCTGGGACACTTACTTTCCAACATATATATCATTTTTGGGGGAATTTATATATTTCTAAGAAATGAACTCAGTTCTTGACACCAACTCCTGCCTAAGTGACATATATTATATCTGACTATTGCTGCTAGGGTAAATTAGATAGGAGTTAATGAACCTGCTTTTAAGTGACTGAATAACAATCTGTGAACTTTCCAAAACAGTATAACAATATTGCATCACCTACAAAAACAAGACCATGCAGTACACATGGCTGTGATGAGCATATATTTTATCTGGTGTTAATGACAGAACATCAATTTCGATTGCATCGGTGAAGGACACGATTCTGTGAACACAACGGTTCAGTGGCTAGGACATACTACAGGATAAGATGGAATGAAAGAAGTTCAGTAGAAAAATGTGACAGATAACAGTATTATATTGTCTGCAAACCCTGCATCAACCAGCCAGGTGTATTGTGTGGCTTCTTGCACAGAAACACAGTCAGCGAATCAGTCCTGCATAATTTTAACACTATAATGCCAGCCAAAACACATTGACAAACAATGAATTCAAAAGTACACTATTCAAGTTAACAGTTGTCCTTTTTTTTAAATTGTAGACTTTGTGAACAGGCTGAAGATGGAACTTGTAGCCAGTTATTCAGAAGGTCCAAGAAAACTGGAGACATGGATCAAAGAACTAAGGGAGTCAGTTCTGCCATCACTTTGTTCTGGAATGAATCAACCAAATAACGAAGAAGCCATTTCAAGATTCATTGGTAGATTCAAAAACACAAACAGTAAAAAGTATGATTACAAAGGGAAAAAATGGTCTGTAATCAAGCAAACTGAACCCCGCTATATTGGTTGTTGTCATCTGGAAATGTTGAATGGATCTTCTCAATGGCACAAGTAGGAAGTGGAACTCTATTGTAGTGACCCAGCCACCTGTAACACCACCTCACCAAATGGCGGTATACCACATATGAAAACATGTGTGAAGAAAAAAAAAAAATTACACTCAGAAAAAATGTTAACGTTTACTTTACAATACAGTTTGTTGAATTTTTTGGAATGGTAATACAGAACATATGATGTAGCACAACAGAATAAAAAAGAAATCTTTGTAAAAACGTGGATTATAAACATTTAGTGCATCAGATGTCGTCACTTTATGGTGCTCAACACAAAAAAAAAGAGTGATAACAACAAGTGTCATTTCATTCTGGAGTCTGACATGCACCTATAGGTTTCGCTCATGATGCATTTTACAAATACTGCCTGTGCTGAAAACTGCATTACTTAGTTTTCCTATGACCTGCACTGTATAATCTTTATAACATGGCTTAAAGAACAGCTACTACATTCATGTGTTGCCCTTCACGATTAGACACACTGACTCCGCCAGGAGTAACTTTCATAAATCTTTTCCCTTGGGGACTGTTATTTAAAAAGTTATATCCCCTAGTAAATTTATTCCCACACCCGCAGCAAACAACAGAACGGTACTGGATCTATCTGACCCACGCCTCCACACCTACCTCAGCTGTTTTTGTGATGGCACTAAACGAAGGCTGCATATACACCCATTGACCTGAATGGTGGCTTATTTCTCCAAGGTTTTATACATATCTAATGTCAGGATGTTAACAATCCAGCGACCGCTCAACTAACAGGGTTCCTGTTAGTCAAGCAGTCACTTTAATTTCCTAAAATCCAGACATTAAATATGCATGAAACCTTTCAAAATCCCCCACTCAAGCCAATGGGAGCTCATGCAGCTTTCGTTTGGTTGACATTACAAACGGGCAGACTTCTAATCTGGTATGGAACATGGCGAGATTGCTCGTTTTTGCTACAGTGTTGGTAAAACATTTTGAGTGATACACTTTTTAAATGGCATTCTGAAGAAAACATTTTTGAAAATGACTCCCGCCAAGGTCAGTTGTATTATATATGTCAGTGGGCGGGCTAGTCGAGAGCTGCTCTTTCATTTTACTATTTCTATTGTTTGACCCATAACATAACATTAACCATGTTATAAGGAGGGATTAACACATGTCAGTGTATGGGTTTACGGAGCATTAATCCATGCCTGGGTGGTTGAGGTCACCCAGCCTCGCCACGTGACTCCAACCCACCCCCAGGTGTGGATTACTGCTCAGTAAACCCATACCCTGTCATGGGTTAATCCTGTTAGTTGATCAGTGCCCTTGATTGATAACCAGTTGCCCATTACAATATACAAAATTGATCAAAAAGTAACCCCCATAGGCTAGAACGGAGCACATCACCACGCTCTCCCTGATCTTGCATCATAACGTGGCTGTGTGGAGGAGTGGCACTATATACTGGGAAGTAACAGGACCCGGTGGCTGAAATCTTATGAGTGATTTTGCAAGGAAAATATGGTCTTCTTTTTGGAACCATCAGTACCAAATGCTTATCACAGGGGTAAGACACCACTATATGTGGTGCAAGGTATAAACTTAATGAATCTCTTTAAGTAGAGAGGAGTGCAGTGAGGGAGGGGGAAGGGGCTGTAGAAGAAGGGGAAGAAGAGGTGTGAAGCATTCCAAGAACTGACCCCTTAGAAATGCTGAGAACCCTGCCGGGGATGGAACTAGGCTAAATTAGTGGTAAGGGGGAGAAGACAAAATAGGATTGGGAGAGCAGAAGGGAGAATAGGAAGAGAGGGTAAGTAACAGAATACGGGGGGCTGGAGGCTGATAGTGAGTGAAGTGGAGTAGGAGTGAAAGCACTGGAGCAAAATTGTAGGAGGAAGATTAAAGAGGATTATAGCAGGAACAGCTAGAGGAGAGGTGGTTGTGTAAGGCAGACCCGAGGGAGTAGGAGGAGGGGAGTGGTGTAGTTGAGGGGGGAGGGAGTTCCAGACCTTAGAGAAATGATAGGAAAAGCCAGACTGTTCAATGAGTGTGGAGTGGTGAGGAACCAGCAAGGTACGAGTGTCTGTACAATGGGTGGAGGGGTTGAGAGAGAAGAGGCGTGGTAGGGAGGGAGTTCACCCAACCAATATTTGGAGGTGAGTTTGGTACAATGGGAGATGCACCTGTTAGCAAGTGGGGGGAAGGATAGAGCTTGCAATGATGCATTTGGGAGGGCACGTCAAGAGCGAAGCAACAGAAGGCATTAAAGAATGTGTCCAATCTGGTCAGGGAGGACTTGGGAGTGGAACCATAGACTACATCACAGTAGTCAAAAATAGGGAGTATTAACTTCTGGACAACTTCATGCCTGGCCGTAGGAGGGATGCAGCTATGGTTCCTGTATATAAGGCACCAAGCTTGGGGCACAATTTTTCAGGATAGCATCGACATGTCCAGAGAAGTTGAGGTGTTGGTCCAGCCAGACACCAAGGTATCTAAATGAGGTGGTATCCTCTAAGAGTGTCCCGTCCAGGATGTAGAAAGAGGGCAGGCCAGGGAGCCTTGAGAGTCTCTACGTAGTGCCAAAGGTCATGGAAACTTTCTCCCTGGTATTTAGGAAGAGCTGATGAGAGGCAAACCAGAGCTGAATCTGGTGGAAGTCATGCTGCAGGGTGGCTGCAACATTAGCTGGGTATTTTCCAGAGGAATACAAGACAGTATCATCGGCATAAATGTGTATGAGGCGGGGGGAGCAGAATGATGGCAGATCATTAAGGAATATGAAGAAGAGAATGGGACCAAGCACTGAGCCCTGAGGGACTCTTCTGGTGATAGGAAGGGGAGGGGAGGCGAAATGGATACTTGGACCATGACAGATTGGGTTCTACCTGTGAGGTAATCCATAAACCAGGTTAAGGCAGCTGTAGACATTCCGGCTGCCGTGAGTGAGTCAAGAAGGAGAGAGTGGGAGACAGTGTTGAAGGCCTTGGAGAGGTCGACAAAGATGGCAGAGGTGATGAGGCCATTATCCATCCTGGAAAGGATGGAGTCAGTGAGCCTGAGTAGGGAGGTGATGATGGAGTGATTTTTCCAAAAACCAGATTAGAACAAGGTGAAGAAGGATGCATCAGTTAGATAGGAGGTGAGTTGGGAGAGGACCAAGTGTTCTTGGAGCTTAGTGAGGGTGGGTAGGAGGGAGATAGGGCAAAAGTTTCCTGGAGAGTTACGGTCACCGCTATTGGGAAGGGGGAGGGCCACAACATGTGTCCAGGACAGAGGGATGGTTGAGGATGAGAAAGAGAGGTTGAGGATTAAGGAGAGCGGGAAGGTTATGGCTGAGGCAGAGAGGAAGAGGAGCTTTGGGTCAATGTCATTGGGTGTAGAGCCTTTGGAAGGCTTAAAAGAAAAAGGGCTTTAAGTGTTTCAGCAGGGGTGACTGCAGAGAAGGAGAAGGAGGGGAAGGTAAGAGGAGGAAGGGGGCTTAAAAAGGAGGAAGCAAGAGAGGTATAGTAGGAGTTAAATTACTTGACCACTATACAGGGATCAGATACAAGGGAGTTGTTTATTTTAATATGGGAGGATGTGACCGGGGGAAGAGGGCTTGGACCACTTTCCGGACTTTTGAAAGGGTAGAGACATTAGTGAGGAAAGCTGATCTAAAATATTCAGACTTAGCTAGTCTAGTCACTTTAGTACAAGAGTTTCTTCGCATGTGGTACTTTGCATAATCCGCAGGTAGCTGGGATGCCTTGTGCGTCCTCCAGGATTGATCATGTGCCTTGAGGCAGGCCAGCAGTTCAGGGGTAATCCAGGGAAGATGTTTGCTATGAACTCTAATTCTTTTGAAAGGAGCAAAAGTATTCCAGGTTATAAGGAATTTTTATCTTTAAAGTAGGCGAGAGCATGGTCAACAGAGGAGGCTGTTGTAAGGAGGGCCCAGTCAGAGAGAGCAAGATCTTGTAGGAGGAGGTCGAGGTCTAAGGAACTGAAAGAGTGAAACTGCAGGATATTATGTGGGGATTTGGGCCTGTGGATCTGTCTTTCCAGGAAGATAGGGTGATAATCACTGAGGGTATCAGGAAGGATACCAGATTTAATGACTCTGTGAGGGTGTAACATGAGGGGCCCAGTCAATGAGGGAGTGGTTATGTGTTTTGTGATTGAGGCAAGTGGGTTCTTGGATGAGCTAGGTGAGATTTTGGGCTGTAGTGTCCTTCCGCATCTTGGATGTAGAGGGATACAGCCAGTTTAAACTGAAGTCACCCAGTAGATATAGCTCACCTTTGTGAGAGAGGGAAGTTAAGGAGGTAACAAGTTCGGACACGGCAGTAGGCTGGATACTCGGGCAACAGTAGATACCCGCTATGAAGACCAGGATAGAGAAGGGCAGGGTAATGCTAATAGCTAGGGCTTCATAAGTAAATGGGAGGGAGGCTGAGAAAATGAAGGAGTATTTGAGTGAAGACAGGGGTATACATCTCTACACCACCACCTCTGTCACTGACCCTGTCCTGTCTGAAGATGGAGTAGCCAGGATGGAGGTGGAGTGGTCAGGGATCTTGTCATTAAGCCAGGGTTCCGCTATGATTAGAATGTTCAGGAGTGAGGCAACCAATGTTTGCAAGAGGTCAGTCTTTATATTAGGCTGCTGATGTTCAAGGAATGATTTCAGATCATTAAGGAGGACTACTGGGGCATGAGAGGTTTGTGCATATGAGGTGGAAGTGGCATGGACTGAATTAGAGACATTAGGGCCAGGGTTAGGTGTGTCATAGTGTAGCAGCTCTGAAACTGATGTGAGGAACCTGCCAATATGTTTAAACTGCTCCTGTGGTGCACACTCACTGCTTCACATCCCTCTACAGCCTTATGTTCTGTCCTGGAGGTGTCCTGTGCCAACTACTCCATTCAGCTCAACAGCAAGTTACCAGCATGGAAACACGGGAGGAGGTCAACAGAGTGCTGAGTGAGGTAACACCTGTGGAGAAAGGCACCAGACATCTGCCTAGCCCTTCCCTACCACCAGATCCTGCTCCTCCCAGAGGCAGAAGGAGAGGCCATGTCTGGGCATCAGCATCCAAAGCTAAATGCCCTAAAAAGCCTGATGTAGCCCCTGTGATGGCAGTGATCCTCAAACGGACCTTGAAGGTTGACCTGGCACTGAGTAAGATGAAAGGCCTGATGTGAAAATAGAGGTGGTAATGTTGGATGAAGATGCTAGCATGGAAGGCGAGACATTAGAAGGAACACGTGTGGTGGCAGCTGCTCCAGGTGCCACACTGACCTCCCTACTCTATGAGAACCCAGTAATAGAGTGAGACATCCTTAAGCCCTACCAGTTTCCCATGCTACGTGCCTCTAACATGGTCCCTTTTCTTGGCCAATGACAGCAGGAAGCAGTGAAAAGTTATGGACAGTCTTAGACCTTCAGACACCCAGGTCCTAAAGTATACATCTGGGAGTTGGCTGCCACAAGGGATGGCACCTAAGATCAGTGTCTGCAGTATCCCTGACTGGTCCCAGGCTGAACGCTGGGTCTGCCACAGAATAAGGAAGGTGTTCCATGGAGAGGACTATCCCTATCTGTGTGAATGCCTCTGGGATATTATGAAGGACCGGTGAGAGGACTGGGTATATCAAGGTGCCCTGAACAAAGTGAGGTAGCATTGGAAGGTGAGCCATTCAGACCAGTCACCGAATCAGTCAAATGCCATTAGGCAAGCCAAGTCTATGTGTGCCTCCACAGTGTGGGCTGGTATTACCCTATTTAAGACTGGTACAGACTTTAAATAAGAGGGACTCTAGAAAATTGCTCAGCTGCTAGCACTGTGGTACTGTAATAACACTGAACAGGTGTGTGTGTTTGTGTGTGTATACGCATGTGCGTGGGTGATGACTATCCATCCTGCACTAATACCTACCACATTTAAAGTGTTAAAGTGTGCTACCTGTTTATGAGCCCTCCATTTTGGATGCACTGGTTTAAACTGTCAATGTTTTCAAGTTGTTGTATTAGGAATCAGTGAAGTCTCAAAGTCCTCTGGTGGTAACAGCATCACTTTGGTGAGATAAGTAGTGAGGTGTTTTGGGGAGGGCCTGGGATGCCCCCACCTTGTACCTGACAATCCGTCCATATGAAGGGTGGGTGGGTCGCCAGGGCTCTCAGGTAGTGTATTTGGGTCTCTTAGTGGTGTAGTCACGAGTATGTGCATAAGAGGGGACAAATGAGAAATAAATAGGGGATATGTAATGACTTGATTCAAAATGTGCATTTTATCTTCAAGTGTGTGGGGGGACAAAACCATAACTTACAAGTGATAGAGCCATGGGTGAATTATGAAAGTGTTGCCACTTACAAGTGATACGTTGCATATCTTGAGTCAAGCAATTGCTTATTTAGTTAATATATCACTTTACTAGTTAGTTTGGATTGTGTCTGTGTTTGTGCTGACCTGGGATCCAAGATGCTCTATAATCAAATGGTAATGCTTTAAGCTTTTAAGCAGAAAGTTACTTGGTTCTGCACAGTACCTGTGGTATTGGACCCAACTGAGGAGCAATTGTCTGTAGCCTCCTAGCTTGTTTAAGTGCGTTGCTATATTGGGAGCAAGTGCACAAGGTTCTGTGTACCAGGAGCTGGAACTTTGGTTGTTTAATTTGGAATTGCTCTATCTGAGAACTAAAGGGTACAAAAATAGAGAAAAAAAAAGCCAGGGAATGGCTGAACCTTATTGTCTGGAACATGGCCGGGCTTCAAGCAAAACCTAATGATGGTGACTTGGTAAAAATGTATTAGAAAGTTTGACATAATGGTCTTTCAAGAAACACTGCTACCAAACAATGAAAATTTTACATCAGAAGGATACCATTGCTGGGAAACAAAAGTAAAAAATCACATTTGGTAGACCAAATGGGGTCTCTATGCCTTGAATCCACTGAATAATTTATTAACTGTAAGAAACTTGACCTGGGGATCTCAATGTTCTTTATATGCTAGTTTGTGTACAAAAATTGGGTTACAATTGTAATAAACATATTTATGCAACAGGCGTCTGGATAAACAGTGTGATAAATCCATTTATCTGAGACACTGTGTAGATAAATTTAGTTATTACCATAGTGATTACATCAAACCCCATTTATGTACATAGTGATTACATCACACATTACCACAGCCGGGCTACTTTGCAAACACCTCTAAAAAAATCTCCCTGACGTCATGATGGCAAACACCTGTCCCTTGCCATCTTGTGCACAGCAACGTTAAAAAAAACTGCAAATACTTGTGCAGTCTTAGACGGCAAGACAATCTGATATGGAGAACATTTACTACTGGCACAAATCAAAGAGATACAGGAGATGACTGCATAAACTGCTCAAAAATAACAAAAGAAACACAATAAAATGTCCAGCTAGAGTGACGTCAATACCAGCTGCAATAGTGGAAATGGAAGAGTTAATGACACAACTAGAGAATGACATAGACCCACTAGAAGAACCCACAGAGGCTGAAACCACCCCAAGTACTTTAACAACACACAGTGGCTACTGAAGTGGACAACAACCCTTAGCCATGCACAAGTGCCTCCATTACAAAACTAGCCACAGAAACACATACAATAAAGAACGAAGAAGCCATTCAAAGCTACAGCGGCAAGGCATGAAACATAAATACTGCAAGAAAAACACATACTGACGTCAACATCTACAGAAATTATTTTAAGGATCACTTCGGAGAAGAGCAAAGCCTGCAAGAAATATGTCCAGAAGAGTTAAATCACTACCTATACCATTACTTTATAAACTGCAGAAAAAAGGATGGGACAGAGTATGAGCTGCTGATGCTGAGGGCCACTTTCCAAAGCATCAAACGGTATCTGAAAAACAAAGCCCACAGTGACTTCCACCTTGCCAATATTTGAAAAAGCTTGCCATGTTCTGCAATCAAAACAAAAAAATCTTAAAAGCAAAGGCAAGGGTTCGAAACAGTGAGCCGCTGATGAATTGACTGACATCATAATAGCTAAACTATGAAGAGAAATTACTAGGACCATACACCTCTGAGTCACTGCTAAATACAATGTTTGTTTGTTTGTTTAGATTTGTTGTTTCCGTAAGCCCCTGGCCTAGAAGTCCCTTTCTCAGGGGCAACTGGGAGGGGGATACAGATGGTAAGAAACTGAGATTGAACCAGATTAAGCAGTTGATGGTATTTTTAGTGAATGAGGGAAATTTGGCCAGGACACCAGGGAAATGCCCCTGCTCTTTTCGGCTGGTGGTGCTGTTGAGCCAGAAAAGAGTGTCGGCGCTCAGATGGATGAGGACAGTGGAGGAGGACGGTTGCCTGCACAACCGCTGCAGTCAGCAGCGAGTGGGGGAAACAGTATGGCTGGACTGCACCACAGAGGTGGCCAGCAGAATGTACTGAACACCCCGCAGCAGGAGTTATTGTTTAGCAGTGCAGACATCACCGAGAGCGGTATGGTGACAGAGGGCCTGATTATATGGGCGGATTCCGAGATGATCTCGGCAATTACTGTGGTGGAGTCTGGTGAAGGAGCAGATACTGCTGCTTCAGTCCTGGGACAAGAGGATACTGCTTCACGGCTGGAAGAAAAACGGAGGCTCTTGGAGGCGGCTATGGAGGAATTGAGATTGGCACAGTTGCCTGCAGAGGAAGAGTACTAGAAGAGGAAATGCCCGGAGGTTGATTCTCCCTCAGGTACTACAGGTACCGGCACTAAAGTTTTTAAATGTACTGACTCTGTTGAGATCGGAAAACTGTTATCCCTGCCCCAGACCCCAATCACCCATGAGGGTGTTATGAATGCACAGTGGTCCCCACAAAAGGCCCTTGAAGGAGCGGGGTGGATTCAACTTGAAACAGGTGACTGGATAGCGAATCCTGCTGTCCTACTTCCCAAGGTATCTGGGGTGGATGAGAAGAATGAGACAGTTGGGTCCCTTCCCCACTCTGTACCAGGTGTAGATTGCAAGAGAGTACGCTCCTACATATGTTTTGGGAATGCCCTCCTATTAAAGGTCTATGGGATACCATTAAGGTGAAAGCGGATCCTTTACTGGGGTTGGAAGATCTTTTCGTACCAAAAATGTATGTGTTAGGTCTCTTCTCCTTGATTCCAGTGAAAATTTGAAGATACCACAAGGCACTGATTTCACTAACCTTAAAGAAACTGGTACTGCAACACTGGATTGATGGGAAGAGCATTCCTTATGTTGAATGGCTACAGGATCTATTGTTCAATCTCAGGACAGAACAGATGTGAGCCAGTATATGGGGTTCTCTAGCTAGATACAAAAAAGTATGGGAGGGCTTTCATTCTCTATATACCTTACAACAAGGCCCCTCGATGAGGGGTTAACCTGGAATCTAGTTTCAAAGGCATAGATATGGATAATCCATGGTAGAAGGAATGGAATGCCTCTCTGTTAGGCATCACAAACTATAAATGCAAAGCCAGTGGGGAGGGAAGGGGGTGTAGGAGGGGAAGGAGGGGGTGGCATGACAGTTTCTTCCTGTTATTGATGTTTATGTCAATGTGGAGTCTTTGTACATTATGATGTCATGCTGTATACATATAAAAATTTAATAAAGTGTGAATTTAAAAAAAAAGAATGAGACAGTGCATAACTCTCGGAGGGCAACGGAGGTAAAGCTGCTGGAGGGTAGACTGCCCCAAACTGATCCACAGCCCCACAATCCTGAGGTTACTTCTTTTATTGGTAAGCCACAACAGATATCTATTAGTGTTCTCCCTGCCCAGGAGGTGGACTTAAACAACATAACCTCCCAAAGCCCTAATTATTCCCCAATGGAAGGTTTGTCAATTGCAGCTCTTGATTCTGCTAGCAGAGTGACAGCTAATCATGAGGACATAAGGGCGGACCCAGCCTCACACCAGGAGGGTTACACAGCTCCAGCGACTCCTGTGGCCACATTTGCTAGTTTGTTTCATAAACCTTTGGTTCTAGCAAAACATAGGAATGCAGTACGACTGTGTTTTTTGGGGCCCACTGACGACATGCCAGATAGGTTTTATGTGGGCAAGGTATTGATCAAGCAAATGCTGGGCTTTTCTCCCAGTGAAGTCTATGCCCTTATCCACACACCTGGGGATTATACCTATGATATCAATTTCAGAACACCAGATATGTTGAACAGATTTTGGATGAAATACGCAATATTAAAAACAAATCCAGCTTGGACACATTTCCAGGCAATTCCCTTGATGAAACAATCCTTTAAAGTTATTACCGTCCTGTTCAGGAATGATGGGGTCAATGTTGAAGATACTACCTATTGGCTAGAATGAAAGTGTAAAATCCAGGGGAATTCCGACCCTATTCTCGATACTGAAGGATTCTGGAATGGAGGGTGGAGGTACAAAGTCAATTTAACACAGACTGATGAAAGGTTGCAACATCTACCCAGTTGTTTCTATGTGGGTCGAGACAAAGGTTTCACTTTCTATCCTGGCCAAACTCGCTACTGTTACAAGTGTGGTTCAGCTAGGTACCTCAGTAGGACTTGTGATGTAATGAAATGTGTGTAGTATGGTGAATTAGGACATATGATGGCTGATTGCCACCACCCTGCTAAATGTTCTTTATGTGAAGCAGACCATTCTTATACGGAATGCCCATGGGCAGCTCAGAATAAAACAAATGGTGATTTCTGTGTGCAAGATTTCTTTATTAATACTGCAGTACATGCAGTACAAAGACAGAGGCCTCCACCTCCCCTTTTAGGAGACCCTCGATGCCTACACATGTTGGTCAGTTGGATCCTGTGGTGAAAGAAAAAGTTTCCAGCAGGAGTTGCATGACGTCACAGTAGTCACGATTGACTCCAATGTACCAGATGGAGATGCTGACACAGAGATCCCATTGGTACCTGTTAACACCATGCCCCACCGTTGCCCCAGAGGAGGCCTTTACAGTTGTCTCCAATAGGTGTAGTAGTTTGCAACCCAGAAACACAGGAAAAGTGCAGTTGTTACAGCACAAATCCCATTGCAAAATACCTATCAGGTATTTCAAGAGGATGGAGGTACAGAGTCTGATTCTACCTCGGTACATTCCTCACAACCAGAGGGGCTTCTGACATGGATCAACCTCTGGAGAACCCTGACACTGTTAAAAAGAAGAAATCCCGTTTAGGGATCAGGAAATGGACGAAGAAGAAATAAGGGATAGGGGCATAGTATTATCTCTAGAAATTTCTGATGGACAGTAGTGTCTGGTGCTTAACTACTTTCCTGTGTATGCTGGGGATTTATAAAATTGCAGTGGCCTCCCTGAATGTTAATAGTATACAGTCAGATAGGAAGAGAGCGTTGATATACTCATTATTTGAAACTGGGGATCAGGATATTGTGTTTTTTCAAGATACACGTTTACACACTTGGGTGGACATGGAACAGGCAACAGCGGGATGGAAATGGGGGGTTACCTATTAGTCTTTAGGCAAGAAACTATGTAGTGGTGTGGAATTGCTGTGAATAATCCAATGGCCAGCTAGTTCGACTTATAGATATTATTCCTGGATGTGTGTTGTTGTTGGATATGATTATTTGTAGTATGCACTGTTGTTTCATTAATGTATATGCTTCTCAGTTGAAATCTGCTAGAATTGATGTCTTCGGACAATCCAACCTTTTTATTTACATCTCAATACGTATTCTTGGGGGGTGATTTTAATTGTAGTAGGTATAGAACGGACAAGGGTCTTCGAACTCAGAAAATGTTTTGTGATGCCAATTGTCTTAACAATTTGATTTTACAGACAGGGCTGATTGATGTCCTAGCCTTAACAGGTACTCCTAAAAAACACTTTTTTCATGGTACCAAAGCTACAAGGATTGATTTTTGTTTTTTGTCTGACTCCTTGAAGGTTATGTCTACGAACACCACACCAGTAGCTCCTTCTGACCATGCTGTTATAGAAGTTACAGTTTCTAGTCATGATGTCATGCACCGAGGACCAGGGTATTAGAGATTAAATTTAGAGCTCCTTTCTCTCCCGTCAGTAGAAGAGGTTTGTTTTGCTCTTTTAGAAGCTAGGAAATCTGTATTATGCCATTATGATACCCACAGGGCCTGGTGGGGGGATACTAAAGATGATGTTAAGAGATATTTTCAAATTATAGGCAAACTTAACGGCAAGCATAAATCTAACACATACCAAGAATATAGAGTAAAATTCCTGGAGTTACACTTCCTAGCGGCACAAGGAAATAAAAATGTCCTTCCAGAATTAGATGCTATGAGGAAATTGATGAATCAGGCTCAGTATATCCATTTTAAATCTTTAGATACTGAACATAGATTTGGTTCACAGGGAAGTAAGGCTTTTATGAACCCCTGTCAATTCTGTGCATACCAAAGACAACAAAAATATATGGCAGGCATACGAGATCCGACAGGAAAATGGTGTACAACCAAAGAAGATATTATGAAGGTTATTGATGAGCATATATGTCAGCTGTTTGGTCCATCAGATGTTCCAGTTGATGCGCACTACTCTTGGTTAACTAAGAGTACATTTCCCCAACTTACTACGCAAAGTAAAGAGATGCTAGTGGCTCACATCACACCTCTTGAAGTTTTCACTGTACTTTTACAAACTAGAAAAGTACTTCTCCAGGGACGGATGGGATACCATATGAATTATGTAATACCATTTTAAGATTTTATTAAGGCAGTATACGGGTCCTGAATGAGATTTTAGACACTGGGATATTGTCTGATAGTATGACTGAAGGTTTAGTGGTTTTTGTGTGTAAAAAAAGGGAATCAAGAAGATCTGGTAAACTGGCGCCCCGTAACATTACTTAATACAGATTTTAAACTGTTAACTAAAATACTGAATAACAGATTGTTACTTAATTCAGACCTTTTACTTCATACTGCACAGACTTGTTCTGTACCAGGCAGAAAGACAACAGCTGGTCTCATTCTCCTTCGAGAAATCGTGCAAAAGGGGTCTACAGAGGAGATCACAGGTCAGATTTTTAGTCTGGATCAGGCTAGGGCCTTTGATAATGTGAGTCATGCTTACCTCTGGGATTGTTTGGAGCAATATGGGGTACCATGTCTCTTTATTCAATGGATTAAGACATGGTATGATAAGGCAACTGCTCAGGCATACTGTGATGGATGGCTAGGACAGAAGTGTAAGATACTACAAGGGGTCAGGCAAGGCAGTCCCTTAAGTGCACTCCTGTACTTGTTTAGTATAGATCCACTAATAAGATGTGTTCAACAAGAGACGGATATAAGGGGACTTTCCTTCTCAAATAGTGATCCAGAAATAAAGTGTATAGCTTATGCGGATGATATTTGTTTCATTATGGGTGATCTGCCCTCTGCAAAGCTTTTAGAGCAAGTTTTGCAGGACTTTATGGGGCATACAGGAGCATGAATTAATGACAGGAAATGTAATTGTGTCCCACTTAGAATTACGGATCTACAGGTTACACATATAATTGGTGTACCTGTCGTAAGAGAAACATGCACTATTTGGGGTTGTTATTTGGAGCTGGGATTTGGCTTCATTAAATTGGTTAGTGAAACGTAAGAAGCCCAAAACAAAGTTAAAGTATGGAATACCTGGAGATTGTCTAAATTAAAAGGGTGCTCATGGTTAAAACTTTTCTGTTACCAGTTTTTTTATATCTGGGTACGGTGTTTAGCCTCCCACCGCATCTGAAAACACAGATGTATAGTTGTTTTTTTTTCCCCTGTATATGGAGTAGTAGGCTAAATCCAATAAAAATATCTTTATTATTGAGGGATAGGAAACAGGGAGGCTTGAAGATGGTACAACCTATTGTGTTTTTTTTTCACGATGTTTGTTTACTTAAATTTGCATCCCATATTAACCCTGAGTAATAAACAGTGGATGCCTTGGGTTTTGGACTCCTTGGGTACTATCTTTATGGCCTGGCCTACCCAGACTGCTATGCCCAAACAGACGCATATTGTACAGTTACCTGATACTTTGAAAGTTTGTTTTGGAAAACTCAAATTGGGGGGCATAGCTAAAGAACATGTTTCAAAATTTAGTCGGAAAAAACTGTATGATTTTTTAATCCAGAAATATTTCCGAGATTTGGCATATTTTGATGCCTAGCCTCACCAGCATCAGCTTTCCATAGGTAATACATTGACCTCCCCACGCATTCCAGACTTTATGTGGGACGTCTTATGGTTGTCCTTACATGGTAAATTGCATGCGCAAGGAACGTCTTAGGAGAATGGGACACTTTGGAGGTGTGCCCCTCCCCTGCAATCCCCTGCTCCATTGAGCAGGCGTGGCAGCCTTGCACCAATCGGACGTGGTGCTGTGTATGACAGTGGTGGTCTTCTCTTCAAAGAAAACCACCACTGTCATACAACCCATCATCACATACGCCCCAAAATCTTTGCTGCCACGCTGGGAGCCCACCCCAGCGTGGCAACGTCAATGTCATCTGCCGGCACGGGTGCCCAATCCCCGTCAGCTCCAAGCCCCCAGCCATCCTTCTGCCACACTGGGAGCCCATCCCAGCGTGGCAAATGTTCCACATCATCTGTTTTTTAAAACCTGTAAATTGAACGGTCCCATCGGCTTCTCCCAGGCCCCCTCCAACAACGGCCGAAGGGTGATTTCGAATCACTACGCAGTCACTGTGTGAAATCACCCTTTGGGCCTGAATAATGCCATGACAGTGACATCATTCATGAGAAGGGGTCCCAAAAACCCCATGTTGAAAATTTGGTGCAAAAATTCAAAAAAATGACTGTTTTACGAGCATGAGTTGTGCAGTTCCTACGCAGGCTCGTAAGTTCGCAAATTTTCAATATTTTCACTCCAGATTTTCAACACTGCCATTTTACCACACCTCCTTATGAGCAGTACAGCTGTCATTTTTCACATCCTGCCCAAAACGTGTTTCCGCCCATGTAGCGCACAATGGCATAGTCGGTGTGCAAAATCATTGTATGGGACACATTAAGAAAATCACTGTGACACTGTTCATTAGCAGAGGTCTTAAAATGGCTATGTTGAAAATTTGGTGAAAAAATTCCTAAAAATGACTATTTCACAGGCGTGCATTGCGTAGTTCATGCCGGCGCTCGTAGGTTTGCAATTTTCAATATTTCCTCCAGATTTTCAACATTGCCATTTTACCACACCTTCTTATGAGTAGTACAGCTGTCATTTTTCACATCTCACCCAAAATGTGTTTCCGCCCATGTAGCGCACAATGGCGCAGTCGGTGCGGAAATCAATGTATGGGACACATTAAGAAAATCACAGTGACACTGTTCATGAGCAGAGGTCTTAAAATGGCTATGTTGAAAATTTGGTGAAAAAATTCCTAAAATTGACTGTTTTACGAGCGTGCGTTGTGCAGTTCCTACGCATGCTTGTACATTTACGAATTTTCAATATTTTCACTCCAGATTTTCAACATTGCCATTTTACCACACCTCCTCATGAGCAGTACAGCTGTCATTTTTCACATCCTGCCCAAAACATGTTTCCGCCCATGTAGCACACAATGGCGCAGTCGGTGTGTGAACTCAATGTGTGGGACACATTAAGAAAATCACAGTGACACTGTTCATGAGCAGAGGTCTTAAAATGGCTATGTTGAAAATTCAGTGAAAAATTCCTAAAATGACTGTTTCTGGCGTGCATTGCGCGGTTCCTCATGCGCTTGTAAGTTCGCGAATTTTCAATATTTGCACTCAATGACTTCCAAATACCTAAACAGCACATAGAAGCAAGCAACATTCAGCATTGACAAATGCTTGTACTTCTTGTCACTGATTTTTTTAAGCCATGTCCAAGTGCCAAATACCACTGCAAATACCTGCAAGCGAACGTTCGACATTGACAAATGCTTGTTTTGAAATGAGGTTCTGTGTAGGATGTAGTTCCATTCATGTTTTTGGTTTTATTTCCAGACAATAGAAGCCTAGATATTGTAAGACTATTTACTTTAGTGATTTATTTCCTGTCATGATGTATTTGTGAGTCTTTTATAGATATTCTGTAAGTATTACTACCATTCCCCTTCTTGCTAAGTAGGGGGGAGGGTCATTCTATTTTCAGTTAATACGGTTTTGGTGATATATGATAGTGATGTTATGGTATCTTACTGTAGGTTGGTCTATTATGCAGATGTATGCTTTGAATTTGATTTGTTCTGTATGTACTATCTGTTATGGAAACAAAAATTCCCTACTCTTTTAATTGGGTGTCAGCATTTATTATTAAGTTTTGGGACTCTAAACATGAAATTTTGTGTTGAATGTATGATGAAATACTTATTTATGTTTATCGTTGTTTTGCATTATGATTGTGTGTCAGTGACACTATTGTGTATGTTTTCCTCTCAAGTTTTAATAAAATTCCCTACCCTTTTTAGATAAGTGCCATGAGATCTTTAACATCCACCTGAACTACCACCAATCCAGGCAGATAGGACCTTGGTTTAACATCTCATCCAAAAGAAGGCACCTCAGAAGTGCAGCACACCCCTCATGCTGCACTACAGTGTCAGTATTGGAATATTAACCCAAGTGCCAGATGTGGGAACTGAAACCACAGCCCTCTGATCTCCCAGCCTCAGAGGTGAGAGAGCTACCTACTGAGCCACTGACAGTGACATGTGGTTCCTTGTCAGTACAGTATGTACGTTGGTGTCAGTGGTAACACTTAGATGTGGAATCTAAAATGGGGAGACGTGACACTAAAGCGATAAAATCGTACAAAACTACATACAATATGATCAAGAGAAACAGACAAAATGAGAATGGGTGCTAACCCAAAGGAGTGTAGAAAACTAAAGTCCAAGGGCCTGCCAGTTTTCCACCAACCCACACAAGTGAACTGTACAAAACTACCACATATACCAGGAAAAAAGATCACCACAGTGTGTCTCACCAGACTCCCCTTTCTTTCTGGCAACAAACCACCATGCAAGAGAAGGCCCACCAAATTCTTGGTTCAAAAACCAACCAGTGGGGATCCACAAACTCGCATCCCTGGTAAAAACAAAGATTTCCAAGTCAACAATACAGTCAGACAAAAGACTGACCAACCATTCTGTGTGAAAGCACTTAACTCAAAAACTTTAATGACAGTGGCATCCCCTCCCCGACAGAAATTATCCGTATATCTGGACATAGGCAACTCCAAAGCTTAAACGACTACTCTAAAATCAACGAGGAGCAACAAAAATACATCCAATATACTAAGCTCGAATCAATCAGTCAAAAGATGACACAAAAAGGTAAAGAAACACCTCTATCAGCCATCCCAGAAAACTATGCAGACATACTAGGAACCTGCTTTTACAAGCCATCAATACAAGCCAAAACCCTTAACTTCATAATTATACAAGGTAAGCTAAAGTAAAAAAAAAATAAAACTTGTCAACTGTTTATTTCGTAATACAGAACATAACAGCATCCCCGGCCCCCTCAAATAAGAACTGACAAGAAAAAAAACATAGCTCTTTATTTGTCTCTCTCTCTCTCTTCAGAACAGTTAACAAATATGACTCCTACATGAAGAAAAGACCCCTCAACCTGAAAAGACTTTTCAGACCATATGGTCACAGAACTGGAATAACTACATACTCTAAGGTAACATGAGAAAACTACAAAGCATACAGTACCCTATAAAAAAAAGCAAACTCATGACAAAAGACTGTTCTGAGGGGAAAAAATGCAAAGACTGCATAACAGGCATTGTAAACCAACTTCTCTATCCAAAAAATTCACAGACTACTGAACAGTAAAGAATTATTCTTGTTACTGCACTGGGAAGATTGAGTCTTGTTACTGCACTGTGAAGATTGATTCAGCACTAATACTTTTCTCAATAAATAGATGTGTAAAAGCTTTTAAACAGTAACTGTTAACAGTCCTGAAAAGTAAAAATTACCACTCTCACTGTAGGAACAACACTTAGTAAAATAGTTTATTATATTTTTATCATGTTATTATTTACATTATTTTAATTGCTATTTTATATTCTTTGTAATGGAGGCAAACTATAAACCTCTGGTCAAAATTGCTTTCTCCATAAGTTCTCTTTTTTCTTTATTTGTAGTTTTCCCTCCTGAGCCCTGGCAGGTGGCTACGGCCCACTGATTGGAGGGACTCTTTCTCCGGTCCCGCCACTCCTGTGCTAAGGCAGCCCCAGTATTACCCTGTGACTGCCCCATGTGGTGGGGCCAGGAGGAGGTTGCTGGCTTCTTCCCCCTCCTGGAGACCTAATCCAAAATCTGGGGACTGCTTCCAGGAGCGGTGGACCATCATCAAGCCTGAGCTAGCTTTTCCTGTTTCACCCATCCCCCTCGATGCAAGGACATCAGCTTAGAGCCTCCCAACCTGTGTTGTCCTCCAGCCACCACCAGAGGGCAGTCAGTGAGCTGGATGACTAGTCCCCCACCCCGAGAGAGGAGAGTAGTCCTGCAGACACTCAATCCTCTCTCCTCCTGCCAACCCCAGTGACCCAGGCTTATCCCAAACCCAGGTCGCTGCTTTGGCATGAGGTGCGGTTTCCAGCACTCAACCATCAGCGCACCAGGCCAGCCTCTACATAGGTTTTCTAAAGCAAGAAGAAAGATTGCTGGCAAGAAAAATAAACTTTTTTTCTTTTTACTTCATTCTGCTTAAAAGAAGCTTAGGGATGTGCTATTCTTTGTTAATTTGTGAATGACAGAGTACAGTACACTGCAAGTCCATTGGTTGACAGGGTCCACCAATAGGCTTCAAGTGTAAAGCAGCAGTCATTCACAGACAGCTCTGTCGGCGGGCAGCCGTGACAGTTTCTTGGTGAGTTGAGCTGCCAGCTGACAGTGGAACTATGCTGGGACGAGGGGTGAGGGGTGGGTTGGGGTGTCTGAATGCATGGGGGGTCTGCTGGGCTACCAGGGGAACTTGAGGAGTGCAGTCGGCAGTGCAATCGGGTAGAGGTGGGGGGGTTCTGTTATTACATTCCTGCTGCCACAGTGAGTGACATTCAAACATGAATTCAGACTGGAAGGAGGGTTCTGCTATTGATTCTGTACCGCTGCAGATAGCGGCATGCAACAGCAGATTTGGACAGGACGGGGGCTCTCTCATAGTAATACTGTATCACTGCAGAGAGTGGCATGTGATAGGGGGTTCGGGCAGGGACGGGGATCTGCATTACCTACAGGACTTCTGCTGCAATGAGTGGCATGTAACCTGGGAGGGGTGTGGGGGACACTGGACCACCAGGGATACATCTTAGTCTGTCCACAGGATGCAGTCGGGCCAGGGAGGATGGGGGTTCTCCTTGTCTACATGGGGCTGTACTTGTAAACCACAGCCCTTGCAGGGTGCCTGGTGCATTCAACTGAGTGCATCCCTGCATGAGGCCCGTAAATGGGGCTATAATGACATGCAAATGGCTCCATTGCACTTTGCATGCCTAATGGCTCCATTTGCATGTTGATGACTGTGAATGGCAACTTTGGGTGCAGCACGTGTGATGCCTAGCCCCATTGAATTCCTAGCCTGACCAGGGGTTGTGCCAATGCATCCCAGACTGAGCACAACTGTGGTATTCACAGAGGTGATGTGCCAGGAGCCCCGGTGCATCTTCTGTGAATACCACAGTTGGTATTCAGCACATCTCATTTGTGTCGGGACATCTGGAATGCACCGAGCACAAGTACTTTCAGAATCCTGCCCCTTAAGTTTAGTCTTGGATGAAAACTGACAACATGGCTGACTGCTATAAGATCTTCCATGTAAGTACTAAAACACCTCATCCTCTGTGGCAAGAGTTCGAGTGGAGAAGTAAAGGTCCGTTTCTTCCCTCACTCCAACCCCACAGAATAGGAGGATCCTTCTCACCTGCCGTGTGCTGGAGACAGTGTGGAGAACAGACAGCACATCACTCACACATTTTTCTGGGGTTGTCCCACCCTCTGGACCTTCTGGCAGGAGATAAACACTACCTTAATGGACCTTTTCACCCTGGACTTCCACTAGAAATGTCAAACAGCATCCTAGGACTCCCTCTCCAAGGGTTGAGGGATGCAGACCTCCTATATATATGGGGCATATTAATTGCAGTCTCTCACAAAACTATCACCATAATTGGCTGAAAATTACCTCATCAGTACACCAATGGGTGCAAATAGTCCAGCAGATCTCAGACCTGGAAGAGATGACATGCAAGGTGAACCAAAAATTCATGTCTATATATGTAGGTGGAACAGGTGGTAGATGTGGTTGGGACGCACCCTGAGATGAGTGCTCTTGACACTGTGACTCCGTCCACTGCTACAACTTATATGTTGATTCGATGTGTTGTTGGGGGCCTCACAGGACTGGTTCACCCTTAAATTATGGTTTGTCTGATTTTATTGGTGATGAATTGCTGGATTCCTGGCCTATCACATTGTATTAAATAGCTGTTTTATTTATTTATTTTTTTTATTTTATTTAGTCTAGGATTACAAGTACCTTTGAGCCAAGGCTCTTTTACAAAGGTTCCATGTCAGAAATAGCAAACAACAAGGAAGCAACAGTGAAATAACAGTAAACAATTCATGTACAACAGTGCTATTGAAAGGGGTCAATTATAGGAAGAGTAAGGTGTAGAGGAGGAGGAGAAGTGTAGGTAGTTAACAGAGGAAGCTATAGTAAAATGGTGAACACAGCTAGAACGCATGCCCACAAGGAATGGGTAGGGTCAGGTGCCCGGGGGTGGCAGAGAAACAGGGATGAGAGGAGAGGTGGAGGATGAAGATGCAGCGGAGGCATTTGTCGAAAATAAATGGGAAGAAGTAATAGAAGAGAAAAAGGAGGCAGGGTGAGGGAAATAAATGCTATAATGGGGCAGAGAGAGACTAATGAGGTGGTATGAAGACCTGAGATTTGAAGTGGCACCTCAGAAGCTGGGGAGGGGTACTGGGGGGCATGGGGTTAAGTAGTATATAAGTTAGGATTAAAGCTGGTAGGTCATCAGCTAGAGAGGCAGTCACAGGAGCTAGAGGCAATGAGATGGCCCGGAGCCTGGTTTTGAACAGACCTAGTGTTGAGGCATAGGAGGTGGTGTGGCTGAGACCATTCATCCATAGAGGAGCCCTATAGGTGAAGGAGTGTTGGCCCTGCATAGTTCGACAGTGAGGAACTTGTAGAATCTGGGTTGTTGAGCTCCTGGTGAACTGTTGGTTGGTGTTTTGATGTAACAAGGCAGTAACACTGGGGGGTGTGAGGCCAAGGTTGAGTTTTCCCGCCATAGCACATGTGAGATACTTTATATGGTTGGAGAGTTGAAGCCATCCGGATTGTTCATAAAGGGCACAGGTGTGGGTGAGGCGGTGGGCACCAGTTGTGAGTCAGCATGCTTTGTTAAGTGCAGTTGTTATACATCAGAGGGTGGACATCGTGGCGAGCCATAGATAATGAGGCTATAATCAATAATTGACACCTCAGAGCTCTGGACTATAATCTTAAGGGCCTCTGGGTGAGAGGTGCTGCCTGTGCTTGTACAGTAATCCAAGGGGCGTGTGTTGGCAGCTGGCCACGCTGTCAATATGAGCCATATAAGTGTGAGATTGGGGCAAGCAGAATCCCTAGGTATTTGAATGAACAAACTTGTTCGAGGACAGTCCCTGCTTAGTGGAGATGGCAAGGGGTGTTGCTTGTAATGAGTTATGTGAACTGCAGAATAGCAATGACTTGGTTTTCTTGTGATTGAGGACTAGTTTATGATTGAAGAACCATGTTTCAATGGCACTGAATCCGAGTTGGAGGCTGTGTTGTAGTGGTGAAAGGTCCTTGTGCATAGAAAGACAACAGCATCTTCTGCATACAGGATGATTTGTTCCAAGCAGGATTGTGGTAGGGAGTTTAAAGAGGCTGAAAAGGAGAAGGGCCCAGTATGGACCCTGAAGGAATCACCAGGCGGATAGGCAAGGTGTCCGAGATAGCATTGGCAATTTTTACTCTTTGAGAGCGGTGGTCAAGGTACCTTCTGAACCAGTGGGCTCGGTCTGGAGTGAGGCCAGCAAGGAGTAGTTGGTCATACAGCAGCCGATGATGGACTGCGTCAAATGCCTTTGAGATGTCGATGAAGACAGCCCCAGTAAGAAGACGTTTATCAAGGGAACTATGCACTGCACTGGTAAATTCAAGCAGGGCAGTGTTATGATACGAAATCTCTGTAAGATGATGTTTTTCTGATCTAATGATCTGTACCCTAATTTGTCAATAAAAATGAATTAAAAAAAAACTGACAACATGACAAATCCAAAGTTATAATTTTTGGGTATGTAATTTGTTGACATAAGAAGATACCTGTACACCGACTGAAAGATCTTTAGTATACAATTTTGATTTATGGTCTCTGGACAGAACAAAGGAAGCATGTGCTTGAAAGATATCTAATGTTTTAAGGATCTTCCTGAAAAATCTTATGGACAAATCCTACATTATTCTAAAACCTAGGAAATGTGCAACAAAAGTATCACTTTGTTTTAAGACATTTTGCTAAGAAAATGAAGTTATAGCCCTAATTACATTATTTCAGGAAATACTGGCCCTAGAAACATTAGAGACACTTTAAAAGACTGGATTCAATGAGAAAAGTTAAAAAATGGCTGTTTGAAAATGATATTCTTTTGCATAATTTTGTGTTTGAAAGTGGACTCTGAGCAAAGGGGCAGTCCTTAAAAGAGGGGTGGAGACCCACACCTACCTCATTTGCATTATCCAGTCAGAGTTGGGAAAAGTTGTAGGAAATGATGTTAAGGCAGCATTCTAGCCAAAGAAATATGCCTACAATTTTCAGGTACACCCAGAATCTCCCAAACCTTCAACTGGTTAACATCTACATCTGTGGTCTTGGCAGTGTTATTGTTTTGAGATGTCTACTAGGCATGAAGCCTGATAGCCATGCCTGCCTGTTAATGTTGGACCAAATCAAGGAATAAGACTGCCTATTGATATATGTCAGCCAAAAGTGCAAATCTGCAGGGCTGTTTGACAACAGATGAGTCCAGAGTCCTGGGTTCGAGTGGAAATGAACTGAAAAACAGAAACAGTCATAAAATCCAGTTACCAAAAACAACTTTGCTATCCAGGAAAAGAAAGAAAGAAGATACTTGCCAAGATTTTTAAGTTAAAAGGAAAGAAGACCAAGTCTCTACCAATAACCAAAAGTTTAAGTATTTTTTAATTATTAGAATTTTAATATTTTAATTTGGCTTATTTGGGGGCGTAACTAAGTTAACTTAACTTTTAATTACAAAATCTTGGTAAATACATAAGCTTAAGTTTACATAAAAATAAATACATTTTGCATGCTATAAAGAATTAAAGCAAGTTTTATACAGAAATATAATCTGAGATACTAAGGTAATGAGTCTGCAAGTTTTTATACAAAAAGGTTATGCTAAATACAAAGCATGCTGAAAGAATAGTATATATATCCAATACCATTTGTTATGTTGAACCTTGCTCATTTCTTGGTTGTATTGTTTATTTTTCTGAAAATTGTTTTTTTTTTATTTCTTTGTTTTATTTGATTTTCTGAAACCTTTATTGTGTTGTGTTTACATTACAGTTGTATAATGTTTACAAGGTATATGTGTGCTAATTAGGGATATTTAGAATTTACGTACAGGTAAGTAAAATTTATTTTTCATACTTCTAGGTGTGGCAGAAATGTTTTTTACCATTATCTAGAACTTTTACAATGGGCAGAGTATAAGATTTGAATTTTATAATTATTTATATATTTTTTTAAATGTTGTGGTGTAAGGCTCGAGATAGATCCATGTGCCTATAGTAAAAGTGCTATTCTGACCTATTGTTCTGACAACACAACCCTTTTTCTTCCATTTACTCTATCTACAATTCTCCCTGTGCAACAGCCTACAAATAAAAGCAACCTTCCCCTATCTCTTGATATACACAGTATGCAGATTTAAAAGTGACTTGAAGCAAAGACAAAAAATCCTTACTGTTATAAACTACAGTTATAAAACTTTAAAAATGCTGTGTTACTTGTTTACTTTAGAATACATTTTTTGAAACTGTCTTGCCTTGCATTCCTTGTCTCTGAGAAAGCAATACAATAAATAAAACCAAAGGTGAATATTGCCCAGTAAAAACTGCAAAAAAAAAATCCAGAAATAAAAAAAATTAAAAAAAACACAGAAGACTAGAAACGAAGTGACTCTTCATGTCATATTCCAAATAAAACCTAATGTCTTTCTTCCAAGGGTAAACATGATAGGGCTCTTCATGTCCTAATCCACACAAAATAGAGAAAAAATACCCCCAAAACAGAAGGAAACTGAAGAAAATATCCAAGAAAGAACTCCAGAAGACTTGACAATGGGACTATTCTTGTCCTAATCCAAAATGAAAAAAAGAAGCACACAACACGGAAAAAATCCAGATCCAGAAAAAATCCAGGGTAGATCGAACACCTCCACCACAGAAATCGAAGACTCCTCCAGGAAAGAAAACCAAATCGAGTTCCGCAGCACAAGCAACAAACCATGCCTGACTCCTCAAAGACCAACTCCATGTCCAAGTCTCTGGTGAAGCTCCTCAGCAGGCCACAAAGACTTTCTCACTCAAAGCACTCCACACCGACAACCAAACCTTCTTTATCACCATACAATCCAACCAGACCATCCAACCACGGCCCACTGAGCTCTGCAACTGCCCTCCAGTCCATCCTCATTGCTGCCACCAACTGAACTGTTCCACAAACACAGGCCATGCCCACCGTCCAATAAAAGGCAACGTTCCACCAATGCCACACCCCCTAACCAATCACATACAAGAATCACATGTCACTGAAATGCTATGCAACCCACGCCTTCCACACACACATAACCAATCAGAATACACACATTACATAGCTGCAGGCAATTAAAACCTACACACACCATCCCATTCATACAGAGACAACCAATAAAAATCCACACACACAACACCCATTCAACAAAACAATGCACCGGTGAAAGAAAACTGCCGGGCAAAGAAATAGCACCCATAGAAACAAACAAAAATAAATACAGAAACACCCAACAAACACCCAAAAACAAATGTAAAATAAAGGAGCCTGTTGCATAAATCGAATATGCGGGTGGGGGTTGGGTCAGTGTGTAACCAATTTATCTTGTACAGCCGCCACTCGTGAGGTTACTTCGATGTCACAGCAGACTGTACAAGATAAATTGGTATATCCATATTGACCCAACATATCCCTATATAGTTTGTCATTCCACATTGCTGGCTACACAGAGGATACCCTAAATATTCTCAGAGGTGTTTATTTTTATAAAAGCCAGATTTCAAAATATCACTATAATTTCAACAGGGATGCACATGCACAAATGGGATCTTCTTTGCTGCAAAAATAATAATTGCAATTTAGATGACATATCAAGAATTCCTTGAAAGAAATGGAAAATTAAAAATAATGCTGAAGTAATATGCTACTGAACATATCAAATGAGTTTATGTTTAGGGCTGCTCAATGACATTACCAATGGAGATTTAGCTGATGGTAATATTATTTATCTAACACAGACAGGCACTGTAGACACTGTTTTTTCAACATAATGTATTTTACTGAATTAGATTTTTGAGAAAGTAACCATTGACTGCATTTGCATGAATTTGGCAAATATTTATTATACCATTGAAAGAAAGAGAAAACGTAAATGGACATAATCTTTGCATAACAAATTTTAAGATTAGATGAACAATGTTTACTCAGCAGCAGCTCTCAAATATTTTGAAAAGCATCTGTTAACTTATTGGAGAAACATATTCTCTGCTGCAAGGGATTTCATGCCATTTCGCACCCCCACCCTCATATATTACATAGATTTATAAAGCTTTTGAAGACAAGAGGTCCATTACAGCTTGCTCTTATATTAATTGTACCTTGAAATATTATTATTAATTAAATGATTATCTAATCTTGATTTAAATTGAGTCATATTATTACTTGCGACCACTTCCACTAGTAATCTGTTCCAAACCCTTGCCACCCTTATGTTAAACCAACACTTCCTCTTGTTTGTGTTAAATTTTTCCCTATATATTTGTAATGGGTGAGCCCTCATGTTGTAAACTTGGTCCCTAAGGACCAGACCTAATGGTCCCAGAGGATAATGTCTGATAGTGCTTTAAAAATGAGGCACATATCCCCCCAAGCCTGTGGAACTCCAAAGAGTAAAGCCACAGCACCCCCAATCTCGCCTCATACAGTTTGCCCACTGCTTCTCTAATGTGTTGTGTAGCTTTTCTTTGAATTTTCTCTAGAGCTTTTATTTCCCCCTTTCCACCAGGTGCCCAAAACTGAGAGCAGTGCTCCAAATGCGGCCGCACCAGTGCTTTGTAAAGTGGGAGTTGCACCTCTCTAGCCTTGCTTTTAGTGTGCCTGTTTATGCAATGCAAAATGCTGCTAGCCTTCTTAATTACTTGGTTACAGTGTATGCTAATGTTAAGATCATTACTAACTCTAATACCCAGTTCCCTTTCATCTGATACTATCTTCAGTGCTACCCATCCCAGCATATAATCAAAATTTTGGTTGTGCTTACCCACATGCATTACAGTACATTTGTCTGTATTAAAGCTCAATTTGTTTAGTCTTGCCCACTGTTAGAACCCACATAATGCAGATTGCAGTATATATGCCTCCTTCTTATTATTAACTACTGTCCCTAATCTGGTGTCATCTGCAAACTTTGAATGCCATACTCCTGTTCTGGTGCTCATGAATGATATATAGATGTTAAACAAACATGGGCCAAGCACAGAGCCCTGAGGCACCCCACTGGTCACCTCAGCCCATTCTGAATATACACCTTTAACACCTACATTTTGCTTTCAATTGGAAAACCATGACTCAGTCCATTGGGACAAATGTCCCTGGATCCCTTGCTCTATCAAGGCGTCAATCAATTCCCCATGTGAGACCTTGTCAAAAGTCTTAGCAAAGTCTAAAAAAATAACATCAACCGATTGTCTGTCATCCAATGCCTTGCTAACCTTGCCATAGAACTCTGAAAGATTTGTTTGGCATGATCATCCTCTGGTAAACTCTTGTTGTATTGGGTCCACTCCCATTTGCTGCAGAAATTCCATTATGTGTTCCTTAATCATGCCCTCAAGAACTTTTCCCAGTATTGATGTTGAGCTGACTGGTCTGTAGTTGCCAACTTCTTGTCTAGAACCCTTTTTGTGAATTGGCACTACCTCGGCCCTCTGCCATGTCTCAATAACCTCCTCCAGATCAATTGATTTCTGAAATAAAGATGTCAATGGAGGTGCCAGGGTTTCAGTGAGCTCTTTAATAACTCTTGGGTGCAACCCATCCGGACCCGGGGATTTATTCTGGTTCAAATTCTGGAGCTTTCTAGTAATGTAAGTTACCTTTAGTACCAACTTCCAATCAGTGTTGTTGTGCAGATGTGCCATGGTTCTATATGTCTTAATATTATATACAGAGACAAAATAGTTGTACTGTTCTACCATCTTCTGGTTTTCTATGATAAGGGTCCCATCTGAATTCTTTAGAGGACCAGTTTCCTTGCTGACCCCCCTTTTTTGTTGTTAACATAGGAATAAAAGGATTTATAATTATCTTTAACCTCGTTGGTCAGTCTAAACTCATGAGATTTCTTTGCCTGCTTTACAAGGTCTTTGGTCTCCTTCAACGCCCCCCTTGTATATTTCCCAGCATGCTTGTTCATTACTTTTTTTGGCCTTAATAAAAGCTCTATTTTTCCTTTTGATCGATTTCCTGATCTTTGGTATTAACCAGGGTGGCACATTTTTTTGATGCCCTACTATACATAATTCTAGAGGTTATATAGGTTTGATCTAAGTATATAACCTTGTTTAGAAAAATGCCCCACATTTGTTGCAATGTCTGGTTGTTAAAATTATCCTTCCAACTCCATGTTGTCATAGCCCTTCTCCTACTGGGTAATTAATTTAGTATTTTTTAAAGGAAGTTAACTACCATTAAAATGGCATGTTTCTTGAGGGCAGGGTGAAGATTTAAAAAAATTCCAAGGGGGTCACCGTTGGCAAGTTCAGCCTAGAGGTGCCACATACCCTAAGGCTGGCTCTGCCTGTGCATGTCTATGAGGGGTCAACATGATGTTCCAGGACTGTTTCTAGACATTTCCTGATAATTTGTGACAAGATTTTAAAATCCACTTTCAGTAGGCATATCCTCCCCCATTCCCAGCTCCTTTTATTTTTCCTTCTAACACACACAAAAAAAAATCATAGCATCAAAAATGCTGGTTGGTACTTGGTAATCTAATTGTTCATTATACAAGTCAGCTAGATCTTGACAAATATATTCAAATCAAGCTTTATGAAATTCATTTATTAATCCATCCTTTCCTGGGGATGTTCCTGTCTGCAATGTAAGGATGGTCCTCATATACTCTTCTGTCATGATTTCACCAATTAGCACTTTGCTCAAATGTTCTGTTAACTGCAACATTGTATATCTGATCAAACCCATATCCCTGAAAATTTCCTTATTTTCTGACAATGGCAGAGCTGCATATTAGTTAACCTGTGATACGACATCCATTCTCATGTAACTACCTTTCTTTCAGACTCAAAAACTGCTAACATAACTATGCTTATCGTATTTGTTTTATTTATTTATTGAATTGTCGGAATTACAAACCTTTGAGTCAGAGACTCCTTTACTAAGGTTCCACATCAGACAATAAATGGTTACAGACAGGTTGAGATACAACAAATTAGATAGATGTCAATACATAATAACATAATATAATAACATAAATTGAGTAAAAACGCAGTTTGTAAATTACAGACATTTTCCCAGGTACTATAGTAGGCAAAGAGAAATCATTCAATACCGAAGGAGTTTAGAGAGCAGTCTGAGATAGACTTTGTCATATCAGCAAGAAGGGGGTAGTAGACATGAGACCAGGAGGCGAAAGTGGGTTAGAGACAGTTACAGCATCCTGAGGCCAGGAGAAGCTGATGAAGACTAGGTTTAAATTGCCCCAATTTGGCTAAGACAGAGATCTCTCCTTGCAGGGCATTCAACCACTGGGGGGGGCTCTGTACATGAATGCTCTCTGGCCAAGGGAGGTTCTACAATGGGGTACTTGCAAGGGAGACTTAGCAGCACTTCTGGTGGCCCTAGCTGGGGGCGCCTGTAAGATGAGATGATTGAGGGAAGGGGGACAGAGACCCAAGGCATTCTTCCTGACAAAAAGGCATGTTTGATATTTGAGCCATCCCTCAAAGTTCAGCCAATTTGTCAGCGAGTAGAGCTTACATGTGTGTGTAAGCCTACCACACCCAGCCACAAGCTGACAGGCCTTGTTTAGTGTGACCTTTATCCCATTTAGAGTAGTGTTAGCTGCAGACCCATAGATAATAATGCAATACTCAACTAAAGGGAGGACCGAAGATGTTATAGCTAGGCGGAGGGCAATAAGAAGCAGGCTAGATCTGTGCCGATTCAGTGGTAATCCTCCTATTGACAGTGGTGCAAACTACATTATAATGTATGGTAAGTGCCTATTAACCACCATAATCAGCAGTTACACAGCTTTGTTATGCTCTGTTTAGAATTTTAAAGTTGTTACCCACACTTGGAACTTCCAAACAGTGGCATAAGAAAAAAGAATGCACCAGAGTTCCATAATTCTCACATAGAATGCAAACAGTGTCTTTTGACCATACACTATAAAGATGATGGCTGGTGATTGGATGACAACCACGCTGAAATCACCTCTTGTGGTTCCTAGGGCTGCAGTAAACCTCTCGAGCTCGCTCCTCGAGGGTTTACCATGTTGCTACCAGCAACTCGAGGTGATTACAGTGTGGTTATCACCCGATCCCCAGCCATTATCCTCTATATCATGAAAGGATAGGGAAGCATCAAGGGTGATGCCAAGATATTTAAACTTGTGGACTTGTTCCAGGGGGTGAGCTGACAGTTAAATATATTAAGGGGAAGTCTTTATGTTTGTTCTGCGGTTGAGCAAACAACATTACTTTTGTTTTTTGATAGTTGAGGATGAACTAATGTCTGGAGAACCAGAGTTCAGACTCAGTAAAAAACCTTTGGAGGTCTTTTTGTAGGAGGGTGGGATCCGGGTGGCTGCAGAAAATGACCGCATCATCGGCACATAAAAGCATATTCCCAGAGCAGGCAGAAGGGAGAGTGTTCAGAAACAGACTGAAGAGGAGTGGGCCAGGGATTGAGTCCTGTGGAACCCCTGACCTGACAGGAAGACAGGTGGAGAGGGTATTGTTGATTTTAACTTGTTGAGACCTCCCATTTAAGTAGTTGGCAACCCATGAGGTGGTGGCTTTGTATGATCAGCCCATGAAGAGGAGGGACTCCATGAGAGAGAGTGATTCACTGTGTCAAATGCTTTAGTCAGGTCTATGAAACAGACCCAACTAAGTGACCTCGGTCAAGTGTTTTCTGGATGTAGTCTGTGAATTCAAAAGGCCCGTGGAGGTGCTATGGCCCTTCCAAATCCATGTTGTTGGGGACATTGTAAATTATGATTCGTCAGATACTTTTGTGAGTTGATCTGAGACAATTTTTTTCAAGGGCTTTGGAGATGGGGGGAAGGATAGAAATTGAGTGATAGTTTCCATGAGAGGTTCTGTCACCACTCTTAGGAATGGGAGTGACCACAGCCAATTTCCACTGGGAAGGGTATTGGCTGAGACATGGGGAGAGATTGAATATTTTTGTTAGAGGGGACAGGACAGCATCGAGAACAAGATGCAGGAGCTTTAGATCCAGAGAGTCCCCAATTAGGACTTCTGATGGACCCCAGATAGGTAGAATTTAGCTTCTTGCTGTGAGATAAACCTGAGTCAAAATAGGGGTCCCATGGGGAGGGGCGAAGTAAAGTTGGAGCTGTTGTTAAAGAAATCGGGGGGGGAGTACTGAGCTAAGATCAGTAATCACAGTATTGAATGTGTTGACTATGAGCTGGGCGTCCTGGGAGAGGATACCATTGATGTTGAGCAGAGCGGGGGGGGGGGCTTGGTTTTGTTGTCTAGTTGTCTAATCGCATGCAGAGTTGAAGGAGGCGATAAAGAAGGCCAGGGCATCACCAATATTAATGGCAGTGTCTAGCAAGGACCAGTCCCAGTTTAGCAGGTAATATTTGAATCGTTGGAGGGAGCCTTTTTTGAGGGATCACTGGTAGGAAGTCCTTGGGGGTGTTTTTTTGGAGGAATTTGATCATTTGCAAAGGACAGGATCTATGTGCATCTATAGAGTGGGTTTTCTGACAGCAATTCAGTGCTACACTGTAGCAGAAACTGCTCTGATGTTTCTGAGGCTACTCTTTCTCCAAATCTAATAACTCATGAGATACAAAGAAATATTCAATACAGGAAGCTGAATGTTCTTTATAAAAAGCATATCCCCATTTTGTTGACAAATCCTTATATATATGCTAACAGTGCTGTTGTAAGTACATCCCCTAAAACAAGCATTCGTCAATGCCGAATGTTTGCTTGCTGGCATTAGCATTGGTAGTGTAGAAGTTACAGAGCTGCATAATAGGAATGGCAGGAAGTACTGAACCAAGCCAACCCCACCACCACCCTGCAAGAGTGACAGGCATTGGGGTGTGCCTTTGGGTCATCAGGCATAACAACCATGCCATTTCACCACACCCTACCCTGCAGACACTGACAAGTGTCACCGTGCCTTGGGTCTTTGGCCCTTAGCACCCCATTCCATCAGGAAATATGGTGAGATGGGTGCGGTATGGGAGAATAGAAGTGAAGTTTGGGCCCGAAGAGTCCGAGGCACACTTGATGCCTCTCACTGGCTGCAGAGTGTGGGTGGGGTGGAATGGTATGAGCATTACAAGCAAGAATCTAAGTCACACCCCTGATGCCTGTCATTCTCTACAGGGTGGGGCGTATGGTCGAAACCCTAACGCCTCAGGCATTCATTGGTATTTTCACTCCAAATTTTCAACGTGTTTTTGTGACCCCACTTCATGAACAGTGGCAATATCAGTTTGTTAGCGAAAACTGCTTTGGCACAGCGACTCTGACATTTGGCACCACAGGTGCAAAAACACATTCGAACAGGATGTGAAAATGACAGCAGTACTGTTCATGGGAGGTGTAAAAATGGCAATATTGAAAATCTGCTGTGAAAATCTTAAAAACTAGGTAAAGTCACAATGCGTAGAAACTGTACAAGCACAACCGTAATGTAACTAGTTTGGGATTTTTTACAGCAGATTATTAACTAAGGCATTTTGGGACCTCCAATCATGAACAGTGTCAGTGTGATTTTCTTTATCTGTCCCAAACAATGATTTCCCACAGCGACCACGCATTTCTGTGCTGAAAGTGTGAAAACACATTTCGGCCATGTTGTGAAAATGACAGCTGTACTGTTCCTAAGGAGGTGTGGAAAAATGCCACTGGTGAAAATCTGGACTGAAAATATTACAAATTCATGAACTTAAGAGGTGCGTGGAAACTGCATAATGCTCACACGTAACACAGTCATTTATGGAGTTTTGTCACCAAATTTTCAACATAGCCATTTTAAGACCTCTGCTCATGACCAGTGTCACTGTGATTTTCTTAATCTGTCCCAAACATTGTTTCGCACACCGATTGTACCATTGTGCACTACATGTGCGGAAACACATTTTGGGCGAGATGTGAAAAATGGTAGCTGTACTGCTCATAAGGAAGTGTGGTAAAATGGCACTGTTGAAAATCTGGTGTGCAAATATTACAAATTCGCAAACTTGCCAGCGTGCGTAGGAACTGCACAACGTGCACTCCTAAAACAGTCATTTTGGGAATTTTTTCACCAAATTTTCAACATAGCCATTTTAACACCTCTGCTCATGACCAGTGTCACTGTGATTTTCTTAATGTGTCCCATACATTGATTTCGCACACCGACTGCGCCATTGTGCGCTACATGGGCGGAAACACATTGTGGGCGAGGTGAAAAATGACAGCTGTACTGCTCATAAGGAGGTGTGGTAAAATGGCAATGTTGAAAATCTGGAGTGAAAATATTGAAAATTTGCGAACTTACGAGCGTGTGTAGGAACTCTGCAACGCATACTCGTAAAACAGTCATTTTTAGGAATTTTTTCACCAAGTTTTTGACATACCATTTTAAGACCTCTGCTCATGAACAGTGTCACTGTGATTTTCTTAATGTGTCCCATACATTGATTTCGAACACCGACTGCGCCATTGTGCGCTACATGGGCGGAAACACGTTTTGGGTGAGATGTGAAAAATGACAGTTGTACTGCTCATAAGGAGGTGTGGTAAAATGGTAATGTTGAAAATCTGGAATGAAAATATTGAAAATTCGTGAATTTATGAGCATGCGTAGGAACTGCGCAATGCACGCTCGTAAAACAGTCATTTTTAGGAATTTTCACCAAATTTTCAACATAGACTTTTCGAGAGCCCACCTTATGAACACTGGCAGTGTCATTTTGTTAATGGGTCCTGAAAGGTGATTTCACGCAGTGACCGCGAAATCACCCTTCAGGCCCGAATAACGCCATGACAGTGCAAGAATTCATGCGGAGGGGTCCCAAAAACCCCATGTTGAAAATTTGGGCCCAAAATTCCCAAAAATGCCTGAGATATGCAACAAAGTTGAAAAACCCTATTTATTCCATTATACAGCTTACCGGCATTTCCTCAGTTCGCGGTCGGCTTTGAAGAGTGCAGACGTGTTCCCGGTCCACCGATGATCGTCGCGCCGAGCTCCGGAGGTAGTATGTGGTGAGGGGGGGTGGGGAGGCAGGCACAGTGTGGGTGCGGGTTGTGGGGGACGGGAGACTGCGAGGGAAGGGTTTTTCTTCTTTACAGGTTTTTAGACGATGCAAGATGTTTGCTGCTGGGGTGGCTCCCAGCGTGGCAGTTGAAAGGCTGTTTGGGGGCTGGAGCTAATGGGGATTGGGCACCTCGTCAGCCTACATGCTTTGCCACTCTGGGTGGGCTCCCAGCATGGCACATGGAAAGCTTTTTTTGGGGGAGGGCGTGCAGCAGTGAAGCCGATGGGGGATTGGCACCCCGCTGGCTATGACAGTTCTTGCCACGCTGGGGTGGGCTCCCAGCATGGCACCTGGACAGCTGTTGTTGGGGGCATGGAGCCGACGGGGGATTGAGCACCCCTGTTGGCCACACAGTGTGTGCGTGGGAGGGGGGGAGTGCATCAGCACGCAATATACGTGCTTGCGCGTGTGTGTGTGTGGGGGGAAGCTCTGCTCACTGAAGCGGAGCGCTCCCTCTCAACTGTATGCCGCTGCATTTTCCTGCTGTCATAGACAGCTGCAGCAGTGATTGGCGCACTGCGACCGCGCCTGCAAACACACTGACTGAATTGGAAGAGGCTGACACCTCTAGAAAACTCGTATGATGGCACTATGTTTCTTGCACATGCGTGCAAGCAAACATAAAAATAGTTACAATAAACATTCCAGTACTGTGCCCCTTGTTTTTGTGAATCTGAGCTGCAATGTACCACCCCCAAGATGACTGTTTTTGATGGACTGTTTGTAAGTAATGTTGAACTTCTTAAACAACTCCATTCTAGTGAACTTTAGCTGAGGTGCATGTGCATTAATCTTTCTAATTTGGTGATTTTTTCAGACTGACATCCAATAATAATGATGATGCTCTTCCTGGAACAATCCCTATCAGTTGCTATACCTGAAAAAGTATTCCTTTAAAGCCCATGCCCACTCGAGGGCACACTTCTTCCACTAGTGATCAAGGAACATCCCCCTCCCCACAATTTCTGGATTTGTCTGATGTCACAAGTATCATGTAACCTTGTGTTCTGAACAAAAAAAAAACACTTCAAAAGACTGTAATGCAGAAAAGATACTTACTCTTTGTTTCAGAATTTTTAAACCATTAGTATTCAATGAAGGACATTTTAGTTTTATTTCTGCCATAAGTTGAGATAGAGTGAAGAGGACCACACAAAGTAGCAGGTCTCAGGTAACTGAATATTCTTTTAATGGCAGTTTTCGGCCAGCTTCTGGTTTGCTGCTGCTTTTTTATGTTTGCTTGCGCATGTGCAAGAAACATAATGCCACCATACGAGTTTTCATAGGTGTGCCTCCCCCACTTCCAATGCCCTGCTCCTTTTTGCAGGTGCAGCTGCACCATGCCAATGAATGTCCGAGCTGTCTATGACAGCCATTCAGATGCAGTGGGGTACAGTTCTAAGCAAAACACCGTCACAATCAGCAGTGATAATGTATAGGCAATTTGCATACTGCCGTTGGCAGTATGCAACTTGCCACATCAGCACTGCATCTGAACTATCATAGACAGCTCTTCCCCTTCCCTCCCCTCCCCACCGAACACCTACATAGCATGCTGGGGAGCCCACCCCAGAGTGCTCATGCGCACCCCTTCACCCCCACACTGTATGACTGATGGGGTGCCCAATTCCCTGTCAGCTCCACTGGCCTCTCTCCAAACAGACTTCCGGTGCCACGCTGGTAACCCACCCCAGCGTGGCAAAAGTCCTTATGGCTGATGGACGTGCCTAATCCCCCATCAGCTGCACTGTACCCTGCAAAGAAAACAGACTTGTAGGTGCCACACTGGGAGTCCACCCCAGTGTGGCAAAAGTCAATGTATGCCAACAGGGTGCCCAATCCATGTCGGCTCCACTGTCCCCAAGAAAACAGACTTATAGGCACCATGCTGGGAGCCCACCCCAGTGTGGCACTGGTTGATATGGACAATTTGGGTGCCCAATCCCCCATCGGCTCCACTGCCCCCCCAAAAAATAAACTTCCAGCTGCCACGCTGGGAGCCCACCCCAGCATGGCAAAAGTCCTGCATAGTCTAAAAAACACCTGTAAAACAAAAATGGTCCCTCATTGACTGTCTCGCCCCCCCTCCCCCAATCTGCACCCACCCTCTGTGCATCCACCTCCCCACACACACACACGACCCCATACTTACCTCTGGAGGGTGGCGTGACAATCTTCGGTGGACCGGGTTAACACATCTGCACTCTTCAAAGCCGGCCGCAAACTGAAGAAATGCCAGTAAGCTGTAGAATGGCATAAATGTTTTTTTTTTCAACTTTGGTGCATATCTTGGCCATTTTGAATTTTTTCACCAGATTTTCAACATGGGGTTTTTGGGGCCCCACCTCATGAACTCAGTCACTGTCATTTTGTTATTCGCCCCAAAGGTGATTTTCGGTCACTGTGTGGAACCACCTTTGCAGAAGACTCACAGTGAGGGATCCCCAAAACCCTATGTTGAAAATCTGGGTGAAAAATTCTAAAATGACATTGTTTTGATGAGAGTGCATTATGAAATTCTTATGCAATACTCGTAATTCATGAACTTTTACTATTTTCATTTAGATTTCAACATTGCCATTTTACCACACCTCCTTATGGGCAGTACAGCTGTCATTTTTCACATCTTACCCAAAATGTGTTTCGCATGTAGCACACAATGGCGCAGTCAGTGTGTGAAATCAATGTTCGGGACAAATTAAGAAAATCACAGTGACACTGGTCATGAGCAGAGGTCTTAAAATGGCTATGTTGAAAATTTGGTGAAAAAGTCCATAAAATGACTGTGTTACGAGCATGCATTGCAGTTTCCACGCACCCGTAAGTTCATGAATTTGTAATATTTTCAGTCCAGATCTTTCAGCACTGGCATTTTCCATGCCTCCTTATGAACAGTACAGCTGTCATTTTTCACACCCAGGTCGAATAAATGTCTTCGCACTTCTGCACAGAAATGCATGGTCACTGTGGGAAATCAATGTTCGGGACAGATTAAGAAAATCACAGTGACACTGTTCATGAGCAGAGGTCCCAAAATGCCTGTGTTGACAATCTGCTGTAAAAAATCCCCAAACTAATTACATTATGGGTGTGCGTTGTACAGTTTCTATGCACATTCGTGACTTCACCATTTTTTATATTTTCACTCCAGATTTTCAACATTACCATTTTTACACCTCCCCATGAACAGTACAGCTGTCATTTTTCACATCCTGTTCAAAATGTGTTTTCACACCTGTGGTGCCAAATGGCGTAGTCGCTGTGTAAAATCAGCTTTCACTAATGAACTGATATTGCCACTGTTCATGAGGTGGGGGTCACAAAAAACCCATGTTGAAAATTTGGAGTGAAAATACCAACGAACGCCTGGGGCGTTAGGGTTTCCGACCATAATGTCCCACCCTGTAGAGACTGACAGGCATCAGGGGTCTGACTTGGGATTGTCGCCTGTAATGCTCATGCCATTCTACCCTCACCCACACCCTGCAACCAGTGACAGGCATCGAGGTGTGCCTTGGACTCTTCGGCCCCAAAGTTCACCCCATTCTCCTATACTGAAACCATCTCACCATATTTCCTTATGGAATGGGGTGAGCATAAGGCCCTAAAGACTCCTCAAGGCACACACCGTGACACTTGTCAGTGTCTGCAGGGTAGGGTGTGGTGAAATGGCAAGGCTGCTATGCCTGATGACCCAAAGGCACACCCCAATGCCTGTCAGTCTCTGCAGGGTGGTGGTGGGGTTGGCTTCAGTTCAATACTTCACTGCCATTCCTATTATGCATCTCTATAACTCCTACACTACCCATGCCAATGCCAGCAAGCAAACATTCGGCATTTACAAATGCTTGTTCTCTTAGGTTCTGTGGACTCAGATAAAGTATCCTCTTTATCTGAGGATACTGCTCTTTTCAAAGAAGCTGAAGATCATGTGTCAGACCCCTCTTTCTCCCAGTCAGCCCACATAGATATATGTCGTAGTGGCTCATACTTGTTTTGTGTTTTGACTAGCTTAGCACTTTGTGATTTTGATTTTGGCTGCTGGTTACCAAATCTCTGTCATCTGATGCCTTTGGTTTTAGCAGATTCTGGGGGTTAAGAAAGCACTGGCATTTCGGTTTCCTTTGACTCTTGCATGGAAGGCCCAAGCCTTTCAATGGAGATGTCTCTTACCTCCATAGGTACTGCAACAGGCTTTGAACTGCGAGCCTAGTGTTCTGTGAGTCTCTTGTTCTTCTGCGGTACCTGGAGAAGTCTGCAGTTGTACTGGCGTAAGACAGTCTGAAGTAGTAGAAGGAACAAAGGCCTTTGCTTGTTGCTCTGCGATAGCCCCATCTGTGCTTCTTACAGAATCTTCATTCTAAGTGATGTGTTAGACAGGTCCATATGTGAGACCACAAGAGTAACTTTAGCCATCTGTGCCTGTGTCAGTAAAGCTGCTTGATTAAGGTGGTCCTGCCTATTATGGTCTGTTCATGGACAATTGCAGAAAGCATGATCTCTTTCATTACGTACTGTAAGCTGTACTTAATGAACAGTTGCCACCAACCTGCGCTCCTGTTCTGTTTTCTGCATTAGATTCCCAGAGTTAGTATTAGCCACATTGCAGCAAGTTTTTATTCAAATATTGTTTTATTTATTTACTTTTTTAGAACCGCATGTGAGTGCGCCTCTGACCCTTCATGTAGCACTATGCGTGTTCTCCATGTCAATGTGCAATGATATCAAGTGAAGAAAGCCATGCAGCAGTGCTAACAGAGCAATGTGGCAAAACTGGGCCATCGTTGCAGCATGTCACACACTTTCAGTGACAGTTCTAGTGATCATGAAACATATGTTGCAAATTTAAGTGACCGAGAAATTGAGGAAGAGAATGGAGAAGAAACTTTGTAATGCTGAGTGGCTCAGTTTGGTTAACATTCAGCCATATATGTTTGAGCCTCAGTTGCCACCATACAATTCAGACGAGGATAAATGTGGGGAGGTACAGGGGTGGTTATAGAGGGATAAAGGTGACGGGTACAGGGACAGTTATAGAGGGATAAAGGTGGGGGTTACGAGGGGTTATAGAGGGATAAATGTGGGTGGTACAGGGGCCTTATTAGAGGGATAAATGTGGGGAGGTACAGGGGTGGTTATAGAGGATAAAGGTGACTGGTACAGTGAGCAGTTATAGAGGGATAAAGGTGACGGGTAGAGGGGCACTTATAGCAAGATAAAGATGGGGTACGGGGCAGTTACAGAGGGATAAATGTGGGTGGTACAGGGGCTGTTATTGAGAAATAAAGGTGGTGGTACAGGTGCCTTAATCAAAGGATAAAGTTGGGGGTACAGGGGCCTTAATAGAGAGATAAAGGTGGGGGAACAGGGGCCTTAATATAGGGATAAAGGAGGGTGGTACGGGGCGGTTATAGAGGGATAAAGGTGGGGGTACAGAGGCATTAATGAGTGGGTCAGGATGGTGCAGATAAAGATGCACAAGTTGGCATGGATAGAATAAATAACACTGACTGGTACATTGTTTATGCAGTGTTACATATTTATATTATGTATTGGGATCGGGGGCAGGGTCAGTAGCTTAAGCTGAGGACCCTACAGTATGTTGGCATGGATAGAATAATTAATACTGACTGGAACAATTTTTATTGTGTTGGGATTGGGGAGCAAGGTCAGTAGCTTAAGTTGAGGACCCTGCAATATGAGAAGACTAGATAGACCAAATGGCATTATTCTGCTGGCTATACATGTAGACTATAGTGGTGCGGTAGCACCACTATAGTGCGGGTTGATCAGGGCTTTCGATGTTAAACCCCACATTTTGCACTTTATTAACTTTGCCACCATTCAATGGATTTGCATGAAAGTTTATAGGTGCAGTCTCGTGGGGTAGACCTCTTAACTTGCCAAGTTTCATTCCAGTCAGATGTGTGGATTCTGAGCTGCACAGAGCAAAAATATGTAAAAAATAAAATTTCATTTTTTTTGCTGTTTTTTTGCCATCTCGTAGCACCCAGATGGTTTGGTATTTTGGTCTGAAATGTTCAGGGTAGAAAGGGCTTGCCTCAGAAAGATGGGGTGGCTTGGTGAAAAATTATTAATCCATTCCAAAGTTATTAAATTTTAAAAATGTGCAGCCCGGCCCGGTGACGCTGAGGGTTGAGGCACTGGATGCCACACCTCACTCCACGCCTACAGCCCATGTTCGGGAATGAGCACGGGCCACCGGGGGTCAGCAGAGGAGGGAAAGGATAAAGCGCCTGAGGCAAGCTTCTCTCCTGGGAAGGGAGGATTGGCACTCCCACTAAACAACTGCCCCCCAGGAGGCTGGAGGTAGTGCAGATCAGAGGGGCCAGAAGAAAGGAGGGTACTGCGGGACTTCAGTGGATGCGCACATGCCTCCATGAACATATATCCTGCATGTGCACCCGCCAATGGGAAGGGCGAAAATGGAGAAAAAACACCTCCAGCTGTGGATGAAGACTGACCTCTTGCAGGCTTCCCTCCCAGCGACCAGGCAAGGTAAGTCCTTGGGATACCCGGCGTCATGGGGCTGGGGAGGTCAGTCAGAAGGGGCAGCTGGGGGCAGACAAGGAGCATAAATTACATATAAAAACTGTAAAAATGTGGGTTCTAAGCATGCTCAATCAGCATAACAAAATAGCTGTATGAAGTTTTAGTATAGGAATCCTTTTTCATGAGGGAAAGAATCTTTTTCTTGTTTGCGCCATCTTGTTTTTCCCTTTTCCTAAAAATTTTAATTTGAAAATCATCACAAAAGTTACATTTTGGAGAGCTACCAACACAGAGCTTATCGGGACCCCTCAGCTGGATTCAGCACTTAACTATTGCAGAAATGCCCTTGAACTGTTGCTTTTTTAAGATTATAAATCTTTTTCATGACTTGTAATATGAAAAAGATTCTTTCATATCACGAGTCATGAAAAAAGATCCTTTTTCATTAGGGGAGATCCTTCATTTTCTTTTTTCAAGCTGTGTGTTATATTTAGAATTTTACTTTTCTTTTTAGAATCTTTTTAATTATGGGTAGCCTGTAGTGAACTTAGTCCTCTGTAGCTGAATGTCGTTTGCTGTGTATTTCTAGGCTCAGCCTAAGTGCTTTATCAATATGCAATTATTTCACAGATTTAGTAAGTTATTGTCACTGATGCATTCTTATTTATTTTAAATTGTTAAAGAATGATTCCTGTGAGTTTACATCTCATCAGTACCAGAAGTTTATCAATGAGAGCTCAGACCAGAACACATTTCTCTCTGGGTTACACATATTTAGACTATCCGAGAATGCCCACAGAAAGTACAAAGCAGCTTATTACTCCCAAGTTAACAGAACTGCAGAACAAACAGGGTCGAATAAGCAGAAGCTCTGAGACTGATTCTAATTGAGAGAACAACATGGAAGATGATAAATTTAACAGAAGTCTGCTAAGTACTTTACTGCACTATTGCATTCCTTAGCTCTTTTTTTTTTTGTATAACTGTATTGGACGGAGGATCTGCCTAGTAATTAAAAGCTTTGTATGAATTGTGCAAGGTTGCACCTTATCTTCACCTTATTTAGCTGAAGATTATTTTATACAGCCAGAATGCACGTACTTTTTCCAGTGCCTAATAAACTCTAGCCAGTGTCATTTCAGTACCAAACAGTAAGCCAGTCAAGATCACAATGTATTCCCTAAGATCAACACACTCATTTTGTAAAATAAATGGAGTAGTAGATGGTATCATGATGGCAGCTCCTCCTTTTCCCATTTTTTATGAGGAGGTATAAACCTGAAATCAGCCTCCATTAGATAATTTTTGATGCTTCCCGGGTCAAATGGGTCTCCCATAAATACATCAAATTCGTCCTCTGTCTCTTTAAATATTCAAGCAGCCTAAACCTCTTCCTCTATGCACTCTTTCAGTGACGTATGGGCACCATGTGGTGACAGTCTCACCACCTTGTCCAAACCTTTGTGTGACTTTAATAGAGTCTGGTCCCTGTGCCCTCTGAGGAATGTTGACCACCACTAAGTTACTGTGTGGCTTCAAACTTTCTGGTCTTCTATCGGTCCTCAAACTTCTGCACTTTCCTTCTGAGGCTGATTAGTTCTGGTTCTGTCTTGGTTGTCTGATACTCTAAAAAATTGATTCTGGCTTCAGAATCAGAAACTCTGAAAAGTCAGTTCCTCTAAAGCCAGTTTCATTGTTTTGAAATCAGCGGCTAGGTCCATCAGCACATCCTTGCTTGATCACAGCTCTTGGAACATACGGTCCATGCTTTTGGTGTCAGCCTCTTGAGCTAGGGACATGAATGGGAATTTGTCCACCTTGTGCTGCTTTGATGGCTGGGGTCAAGCCAGGAGAGGCAGTGGTGTGCTGGCAACTTCCATCAAATCTGCTTCTGTTGCCATTAGCAAGGTGAGAATGGTTTCATTTTGTAGCTCTTACCAAACATTATCAGCTGGTCAATACTGAGGCTTCTTTTTTGGTCTGTAGACAGTAAAGTATAAAATATTAGCACGCCTCGAGGAGCTGGTCCAGGAGCGGCTTCCCTTCAGTGTGCCATCACGTAACTCTCATAAATACCTCTTTTTTATTTCCCCAGTCAATACTTCCATACAATTAGTATGCAAAATCCCTTAACTTGCACCAAAATTGAAAAACAGAAAGTGAAGCCATCAGCACAATTGACTTCACCATCCCTCACTTGGCTACTGGCTTCACTAACCCCAACTCAAAAGCATAACTTCCTTAACTGCCACAACTTGTCAAAGAGCAAGTACTGGCCAATTAATGAAACTTGCATTTCTCAGGTACCCTCCCCACCACCACCAAAAAAGGAAAACTGAAATGGAATTCATGCCTCAGTCGGCTTCACTAATGGCACAGTCCAAATTATGTGTGCTTGTGCTTTTAAACAGCACTGCTGCACTATATTCATGGATCAGCACCAGTGGCTCTGGGTGATGGCTTCAATGTGTTTCTTATCATCTTCTCCCAGTCGCGCTGCCTGTACCAGGAGAACCAGAGAGCTAAACACAGTGTGTGGTGGTGGAAGAGTAATCTATTCTCCACTCTTTGGTTTTCTACCTCTCCTGCCCCAAATGCAAGTGGAAATAAATCGAGCACACACAACAAAAATGAAAAAAGAAAGCTGCAGATAATATAAGGAGGGACAGAAAACCAGATTACACAAAGGGGACATGACACAGAGAAACATTCAATAGAATTACAGATGAAGGTTGGGGGGATGGAGGTGGTAGAGACACAGTTATACCACAGCAGTTCTGTGTACTGGCCAAAATAAATCAGCACTACTTTTTGTGTAAGTATACCTACCCATTCAAAATATTAGTAAAGTCTAGTTTTAAATTATACTTTTCTTCTTTTCTTCTTTTCTTAACAAATGAGCCATTGTATAATCAGAATTAAGCACTCCAGGATATGTGTTGTGCTGGGATAATGTCACTTCTCAATCACCCGAGGCATGACATTACCCAAGCATGAAACACACCCCGTTGTGCATTATTCCTTAATTAACACACTTTTGTCCCCAAAAAAATGAACATCCACAACTTATTTGAAAGTCCAATCACAGTTTTTATTGATATTTCACTCATATGCATATCATTACAGCTTTGCAGAAGCATAGAAGCATTATACAAGCCCTTTCAGGTGTTACAGTTCTTTTCATCCAATTCATTTCCATTTCTCCATTTGGGAAAATATATTGCTACTGGTTTAAGGTCCCATCAAGTTCAGCTGCTAAATTGCAGGTTGAGTTTATTGGCTATCCACATGATACTGAATATTAATTTCTGGCAGAAATTAATATTAAATTATCACTTTATAGAGGATCCTCTTACAGCACCTGCAGCAGATACTCTCGATATCTGGGCTTTTGTACTCACAACAATTTTTTCAAGTAAACATATTTCAGGATAATGTATACCCACCCACACAGGCCATTTTAGCTACAGGCTAGAATTACCCAAAAGTTGAGGGCACAGGAGCGTTTTCCCATAGGTTACAGCAGCTCAAAGATAGTACTCATTCCTCCAGACCCAGATGCCCTCAGGGGGTCCCTAAGGCTATGTGCCTTTCCAAGCCCTGCTCTGCCTTGTACTTATCTCTTTAAATAAATGCAGTTCGCCTTTAGACATTTACTTACTGATTTTCATTCTTCCATTTAGTGAATGAACACGAAGGGGCATTTCCCACTGGAGGACTGCAGGTACTTTAAGATTTGCCACCTCACTTTCAAGCCTCACTGGCCCCATGGGGCAGAGGATTGCAGACTGAATTAAACACTTTTTTCAGCTTAACCCTCCTGCCTGGCTGCAGGAGCTTTGGATGGGCACGGATGCCACTGATTTCATCCACGTAACCATTATAGAATTATTTTCACAGCTACATGCTAGCTCACATGTTACAACTTTATTGTAGGGTCTTTGTTGTCCCTCTTTGAAGTTACCAAATGTTTTAACATTCTCTGCTCTCATTATTCTTTTGTTGGCTGTCCTCAGAAATCAGCTGCTTGTAGGGTGCCACTTCTCTAGGGAAACAGTGCAGAATGACTACCACCATGATTCCAAGGAAATTTGTAGAAGAGTTCTCAGCAGAACAATCAGGGACTCTAGGGAGAGACTGCAACTTCTATGCCTAGGTCCAACTGACTTTTCTGGGTGGTTCAGACCCAAGTTGCTTGGCTCCACCTCCAGGACTCAGCCAGTGCCACCTGACTCAAGGCTGTTAAAGGTCTACTGAGTTGCTAAAATGCTGACCAGATAAACCTATGATCTATGGCAGCCTGATTCCTGAAGTACATGAAGATATTGAAGAGGACCGATCCCAGGACTCATCCCTGTGGCACATCATTAGTGACCACTCTGTCCCCGAGAATTTTCCATTAATCACCACCATCTGGGTTCTACCACTCAGCCAGTTTCCTACCCGTCTTGCGAAATTTGTGCCCCCCCCCGCACATGCATCTGCTTTACCAGCTGTCCATGTGGGATGGAGAAGAAGGCTTTACTAAAGTCAAGGTACAATGGGCTTGATTTTCACAGCCCCTTGAATGCTGCAATCCCCTGGCGCACTGATTGTTGGCGCACAAGGATTGTGGCATTTTCCCAACTCAGGGAGCAAGATTTTCAATCCTGAGTGTCAAATGCTGCAAATTAGACCAGCTTTTCCTATTCTTGCACCATTTGGGACCCTTTTTATGGGGCTTCGTCAAAGCTTTGCCACAAGCTGTCATAAATTGAGAAACTGTCACCACTGTGCCTGATGTACTAAAATTGGTGCTGTTGCTTCAAAGGAGTTGAAGCACAGCCACAAAATAGGGCTGACGTAGGGCTTGACGCAACCCCTGCATCACCATTTGAAAATCGAGCCCAATATGTCTACCACCTGCTTCTTGTCCACTACTGTCATCACCCAATCACTAAAATCAGAAAGGTTTGTCTGACATGACTGTACCTCTGTGAAACCATGATGACTTATGTCCTGAAGTTTGTCCCCAAGAAATTTATGAGCCTCTTGTTTATTATTGTCTCTAGCAGCTTACCCAGTACAGACATTAAACTGACAGGTCTGTATCTTTCTGGTTCATCCTTGCTCCAACTCTTGTGCAGAGGAACTACATTCGCTGTCTGCCAGCCCCTAGGATAGAGCTGTTGAAGAGGTCAGTCAGTAGCTCTGCAAGGATCTGCCCAATCACTTTTAGTACATGTGGATGCAGCCCATCTGAACCCACAAAGTTACTCACCTTCAGTGCAGTTAAGCCCTCTAGTAGCCTTGTCAGGGACTGGATCCACATTGGCATCCTCCCCTCCATCCACCCTTGCCCTAATGGTACAGTCAGGCATGACCCCTAACCCTCTACTGTGAAGATTGAACAGAAATATTTGTTCAGGATGTCCACCTTTTCTTTATCCTTCTCCTTCTGTTGATTTCCCTTCTTTAATGTGACATTTCCCACTTTATTTTTTTGCTTCATTAGTATTCTATGTAAAGAAAGAAGGTTTTGTCTCTCTTCCTTATTCCATCCACTTCTGAGACTATAAGTTACACTCTACTGCTTTCCTGCTGTAGCTGTTTTGAAACTCCTTACCACTGAAATGGCAGTTTCCTAACAACATCTGATTTGGGTCACCCTAAGCTCTCTATTTTGCCTCGTTAATTTTTGCTGACTATTGGCTGCACTGTTAACTCCTCCTTATCCCTCTCCTATCCCTGACCTCTTTCCCTCCTTCTCCCTCCACTCCACTGTTCCCATACCTTTTCTTCCCCTCTCCTCCCCAACCCCTACTGCTTCCTTCCCCCTCCACTTCTTCTTGACCCCAATCTTCCCTTCCTCCCGCCACTTGCCCTCTTCCCCCCTTCCTCTTCCTTACCCACTAACTGTTTACCCTAGTCAACTTCACTCCCCCTCTCTAAACCTCAAACTTGTCCACCATGCCTTCCCCTCTCTCCCCCCTGTTCAAGAGGGCACAAGTCCCACTCCATCATTCTACTCCTGCTCCATCTCCTTCTTCTAGCTAGTGTCTTGGATTCTATCAATGGCCCCCCTCTCCCTAAAGGCATCACTATCTTCCATTTCAATGCTAGGAGCCTCCTCCCTAAACTCGACCTTCTCAACGTCTGGATCTCTCATTGCTTTCCTGACCTCCTGTGTATTTCTGAATATTGGCTGTCCTCCAGGATACTTGGCTAGTTTGGCTCTCCGTGACTACCACCTCTCCAGGCAGGACTGTGGTAAAAGGGGTGGTGGTGTTGCCTCTTGTCCATCAGAATCTATCCTGTTCCATGGCACTCAGAGAGTCTGTGCCCTCTTCTCACAAGCTCCTCCTAACCATCTTGCTCTCTCACATCTATAATTCCAATCTTTGTTGGTGTTTACTATTCCTCCCCTTAAACCTCTCCTTCCCCTCTGGTTGACTCTCTCAGTTCTTGCCTCCCTTGTCTCCTTGGGTGACCTCCTCCTCCTTGGGGACTTCAACATCAGTTGGCTCTCCCAAGCCACCAGGCCCACCTCCCACAGGACTGAGTTCCTAAACATTACCCAGCATATCACCAAACCCAGTCAGATCAATTCTCATTCCCCAACCGCTCCTTTCTAGAGTGGATGCTTTCCTCACACCCCCATCATATCATTGAAGCAGGTATTCTGCCAGATGCCTTCAGTGACCATTGCATGACCTTCTGTATGAAGAAAGTTAGACCCCTCCATCAGCCCCCAAAGTATATTTATCCTAGAGTCCCTCTGGTTTGCATGACATTAGTGCCCTCCTATATGATCTTGCAGCTATTGATTGTCCCCATCTACACTGTCCCTGATACTAATGTGGCCTCTCTCTAGTCCACTTAAATTTATTGTTATGTGGGACAAGAACACCCCATCCCTTAGAAAATCCAAGTTAAATGTTTACACACCGCCAGATTGCACCAGACCGTAATGATCTGTGCAAGTCCCAAGAACAAGCTTGGAACTGTTTCAAATTCTCCTGCTCCCTGCCAGATGTCTTGTCCTACAGTTCACTCAGAAACTCTTGTATGATGGCTACTCATACTGTTAAGGCTCTTTATTCAAATCCAACCTCCAGTATAACCTTAATTCTCCAGCAAAATTCTGGAAGGTTATCCACTTCTTCTTTGACCCCCCAGCCTATTCTGCCCCCTCTGTCGTACTGATGGATGGCTCACCAGTCTCCTACCCTCCTTCTGTTGTGGCTCACTTTACTGAGTTTACCACTCGTGCCCTCCCCTCTCCTCCTTTTTTTTCCCATATACTGTACATTTCATCTCCTGGCTCAGGCAGGGCTCCCTTCAGCCCTGTCCTTGCCAACCCCCATCGTCTCTTATCTTCACAGGCTTAACTGTCTGCTCAGATAACCTCACAGATTGCCCCCTGCGGCAGGATCAGGAAGAGGAGGGCCATCATCCCCCCCAAGACATATATCCAGCATCCAGGCTGGCAGGGTCCTGGTGGTTGAGTGGGTGAAGGTCAGCATGCAACGAGTCACGTACGCCCACCTTGCTTACCATTTTCCACCAATTTCTTTCCCTGTATCCCGCGCTGGAGCAGTATGCTGGCTTGCACATGTCAAGGCACATGCATGCTGTGGAACCTGCAGATCCACCCTCTGTTGGCACTTGTCTGACCCACACTACCACCAGGCCTGCACCTGGTGGTAGTCATTCGGTGGGCATGGTTGTTTCTCCCCCCCCCCCGGAGAGGAGAGCAGTCCTTCAGATGCTCAATCCTCTCCCTCCTGGCCAACCCCAACAACCCAAGATCCCTCCCAATCCTGGGTTGTCAGTGTGGTGTGCAGTAGGGCTACTGCTGCGCCACTGAGTAGGGGCATTACTCACTCACCTTCTGAACCTCTCCTTCTCACTCTGTGCTGCCCCTAGGACCTTGAGGATTGCTAAGGTTTTACCTCTGCACAGAGGGTTGTGACACCTCTTCCCCTAGCAACCTCTGGACTTCTGGTCTATCTCCCTCCTCCCTCTCTCGCAAAGCTGCAGAAGAAACCATTCAATGCTAAGCTTACTGACTTCTTCCTCACCTCCAACTACCTCTCCCCCTTCCAGTCTGGTTTTCAGAAGAACCACACCACTATTTACTCCTTGCTGTGTGTCAGCGACTCCACCCTCACTGAGACGGATAAGGGGCACATCACCGTGGCTATCTTCATCGATCTGACCAAAGCCTTTGACTCAGTTTCCCACCCCCTCCTCCTGGGTAAGCTGAGTTCTGCCAGCCTCTCAGCTCCAGCTGTTGACTGGTTCTATTACTACCTCATGAGCCGCCAACAGTCAGTATAGGTAGAATGTGCCCTATCCCCGTCCTCATCTATCCTAGCCAAGGTTCTACAGGGCTCCATCCTGGGTCCAGTCCTCTTGTCATTTTTCCTCAATGACCTGCCCTCAACCTGTATCACCTCACATATCCATATATATGCAGAAGACACAGTCATTTACACCTCCAGTCCCTTAGCCGTGGCTGTTAAAGGTCTGATCCAGCAAGACTTCCACAATGTCCTGTGCAGGTTCCATACCAACCAACTCTTGGTCAGTACTATAAAAATAGTGTCCATGACCTTTGACTCTAGCCAGAAACTGGCCAGGCTCCCCACCCTTCTTGTCTTCTCCACACTGAATGGCACCCCTCTTGAAGTACTCCCTACTTTCAAGTACCTTGGTGTGTGGCTAGATAGTGAGCTGGACTTCACTGACAACACTGATGCCATCCATGCTGAGCTCTGTCCCAAACTCGGTGCCCTGTACTGCAATAAGGACTGCCTTTCTTCCCTGGTCCTCAGGGAGCTGGTCACCAAAATGGTTCTCCTCATTTTCAACTATGCGAATGTGGTCTATGGCACCCCCTCCTCCTCCTTCACCATACTGGATAACCTTTGCAATGTTTTTCTGCCACTTTGCTACCAATTCACCCTCTCTGAGTCATCATGTTACCTCTACTCCTCCTTTTCCATTCTCCCTCTCCCTGCACATCGCCAGTCACACTGTGCTTCCTTCATCTCAAAATACTGGTTTGGGTCCCTCCCATCTTACCTATCCTAACTCCTGTCACCCATCCCCTCTTTCTCCTACTCCCTTAACTCCTGGGACCCTTGCACCTTCTCCTTTCCCCACCCACACTCCCTCTAATGGGCAGTTTGCCTTCTCTATCATGTCCCCTCTCTGTGGAGACACCTGCCTTCCTTCCTCCCTCCATCTCTCCCTCACTTCCATCCTTTAGACACCAGCTAACACTTCTCCCTGTCCCTTCCTGCCCTGTCAGCCCTCCACCTGACCGCCTCTCCACACTTCTGACCTCTCCACCTGCCATTACCCCCCTCCCATGATTTTGGCTGTTACTAGTGTACTGTAGCTGTCTTTTTTTGACTAATCTGCACTGCTGAAGCACCATCACCTTTTTCTACATGCACCCTGCACTTTATTTAGTTTCTGTCCTCATTGAATGCTGCCCTGTAAGCTAATTTAGGCCTGGAACTTTTCAACTCTCAGTTTACCCCACAAGCCAGCCAAATCTATAGCTCCCTCCACAAGGCCTGCACCAAGGCCACAAGGCTAGCACAAGCTGACTATTTCAGATCCCAACTACTACATGCCCTACCTTCCAACTTCTGGAAAGTAGTGCACTCCCTTATAGATCCCCCTGCCCAATCAAATACCCCAGCTTTTCAGCAAAATGACCAACCTATCAGCAACCCTATCAGCATTGATGACACCCTAAATACATTTTTTTACCTCCTGTGCCCTACCTGATGGCCACCCTCCACCCTCCCCAGTATAAAGTATAAGGAAACACAGAAGGAGCAGGACAGAGAACTGTACCAGTTAAAGCAGAAGAAAATGAGGAGGGCAGTTAGAATAGCAAAGGCCTAAATGGAGGAAAAGATAGCCAACTTGGTTAAGAAGGGGGATAAAACCTTTTATAGGTGCATTAGGGAGCAAGGAAAAACCAAGGGAGGGATAGTGAGGCTTAATAAAGGGGACAGGGGGTGGGCAGAGTGGGACAGTGAAAAAACAGGGATACTGAATGAATACTGCTGCTCAGTATTCACAAAAGATGAGGGGGGGAGGTACCTAATCCAATCAATAGAGGCACTCTGGATAGGAGGTCAATACCAGTCCTTTCACAGAAGAAAGGGTTCTGAAAGAACTCCTAAAACTGAAGGTGGACAAAGCAATGGGGCCTGATGGGATTCATCCCAGAATCCTAAAATAACTAAAGGGAGAACTAATGACACCACTAACTACCCTTTTTAACAAATCATGGGAGGATAGTATTATATTTGGTGGCTGAAAATAAGCACCTTAAACACATCAGGGTCTTGGTAGAAAGAAAACATGCACCACAGAAATGTATGCCTTCTCTGTTTACTTCCATTCAGCTCAGACACAGAGCAAACACTCAGATCTCAACACACACAGGAAGAGTTACAGTAAATACATTCCCTAAAGCTGTACTGTCTAAGATTTCCTAAAGCTGCAATACATATAACAATCCCTCCTGACTTAGCTAGAAAGTACTTGAGTCAATAATTCAGAAAATAGTATGAAGCTATTAAAGTTATTACTGCAATGTCCTTTTAGTTAGTCTATGGCATTAGACTATATCTCTACAAGTCCATTCTCTTTGGTGGACGTCTTATCACTGAGGCGCAGTAATGGGTGGGAAGTGGGAAGTTGTCCGGGGCCCCGAGCTCAGGAGGGCCCTTCTGAGGAACTGGCATTACCCCTGTCATTAGCTGGTTTGGGAAGCGGGGCCCATTCCAAGTGACTTGTCCGGGGCCCCAGGATTCATAGCTGCAGCCCTGCTTATCGTCGTGACTGGCGTAGTAGGACTGGAGGCTGTTGCTCTGGAATCTGATTAGCAGCAGCCACATCTTGTCTCAGTTGCTGTGGCTCCACTGTCTCTTCCTGTTCTTGTTCTGGAACAAATAATGCTGTATAACTACCCCAACTCTGGGTATCCTTTTTGTTCTGCTTCAATTCTAGTATGTAATTGGTCCACATGTTTTTCACTCTCCTCTGGTTAGTCAGTCGAACACTATAGACAACATTTCCAAACTTTTTTTCCACCACGCCTTCTATCCATCTCTTCGGGCCTGCATACATCCTGACCCCCACAAGATGATTGAGTTTGAAGGATCTGGTCTTAGGAAGCATTTCAGTTGCTGACTTACAGCCTAGAGGGTAAAGAAGGTCCAATTGAGTTTGAATCTGACATCCAAACAACAATTCTGCAAGGGATATGCCCGTGACACAGTGTGATGTTGTTTGACACATCACAAGAAAGTCCAAAAGGGCTATTTGTATTGCCATCGGTGTAGTAGGATTAGCTTTGTCCATACTCTTTTCAAAAGTCTGAACCAGGCATTCCGCTTCGCCATTTGAACTTGGATGGTAGGGAGCTGAGAAAATATGGTGGATACCATGTTGCTGGCAAAATGCTTGGAATTCAACAGACATGAACTGTGGTCCGTTATCCAAGACAATCACTTGCAGAAAACCATGGGTAGCAAAGATGGAGTTCAGCACTTTGATGGTACTCTCAGTAGTTGTTGAAGACATTTGGATGAATTTTTAGCCATTTACTATAAGCATCAGTTAAGAGTAACCACATGGAATTTAAATAAGATCCAGCAAAATCAATATGCAACCTTTGCCATGGTTTGTCAGGTCGTTCCCAATAGTGAACTGGAGCTCTTGCTAGATTTCCCATCAATACAGCACAACCTTTGCATCTTTGCACAACCTGGTATATGTCTCTGTCAATGGAAGGCCACCATACGTGATGTCTGGCAAGAGATTTCATTTTAGCAATATGACCTTGTCATTTACAGGCATGACACTGAACTTCTCTGAATTTGCGCTGGTCCCTGCTATGCTGAGAAGACCCACATGATGCACTTTTGTACTGGTCATGCAGTTTTGGTGGAGTCATTGAATTTTTCTTTGAAAGCAGTGGCTTAGACTTAGGTTTGAGCTGTTTCAATTTGGGGTTTACTGCAGTTACTTGTACCTCATTTTTAATGTTCTTCTTAGCATGTGCTTCATTTTCTGTGGCCTCATACATTAGTGCCATCTGTAAACATTCATCAGGAGACTTCTTGACACTTACAGAAAGTAACTGCTGAATATGATGTTCATTATTCAACCCATAACAAACTTATCAGCTAAATTAGATCCAAGATATACAGTATAGACAGGATAGAGGCAGACCAGAGAGGGCAACTAAAATGGTGCAGGGTCTGTAAGAGAAGCCATACGAGGAGAGACTAAAGGAGCTTAATATGTATACCCTTGAGGAAAGGAGGAGAGGGGACATGATAGAAACTTTTAAGTACCTCAGTGGAATCAACAAAGTCCAAGAGGGTAGCATCTTTCAGAAAAGAGATGTGCAAGAACAAGGGGACACAATTTAATAACATATTAAGCTCCTTTAGTCTCTCCTTGTATGGCTTCTCTTGCAGACCTGCACTATTTTTAGTTGCCCTCCTCTGTACTGCCTCTATCCTGTCTATGTCCTTGCAGAGATGGGGTCTCCAGAACTGGATGCAGTACTCCAGATGGGGTCTCACCAACTGTCTGTACAGAGGATAACAACTTTCTGTTTTATGTTGCTGATGCCTCTCCCTATACATCCTAGCATCCCCCAGCCCTCCCTATTGCCTTCTCACATTGCTTGCACAACCTTAAGGTCATCTGATATGATTACCCCCAGGTCCCTTTCCTCTTTTGTTGTTGTTACTACCTCCCAACCCACTGTGTAATCTTCCCCTGGGTTCTTGTTTCCCAGGTGCATTATTTTGCACTTCTGTGCATCAAATCCTAGCTGCCATACTTCTGACCATTCCTCCAACCTTGCCAAGTCCCTTCTCATCCTTTCCACGGCTCCTTGTGTATCAACCCTGTTGCAGATCTTTGTGTCATCTGCAAAGAGGCATACTTTTCCTTCCAGTCCCTCTGCAATGTCACTTATAAAGACATTAAAAAGGACTGGACCCAGCCAAGATTCTCCTTAATGCTAAGAAAACGAAAGCAATGATTTTCTCTCGTAGTACCTCCTCAGGTCCCTCCCCTGTCCTACCAAATGATTTTATTGTTACTACACTAGGTGAACCTTTGGAAGTCATTCCTAAATTCAAATACTTGGGTATCTTGTTAGATAATAAGCTCTCATTTAATGACCACATTGATGAACTATCCAGGAGGCTCAAAGCAAGACTAGGATTCTTTTTTGGAACTAGGTCTCTATTCCCCCTGGAGACACGTACCAGGCTCGTCCAGGCCACATTCCTTCCCCTACTCGATTACGGTGATTTAATTTATACTACAGACTTCAACTTCAAGCTAAGCAAGCTGGATATCCTTTATCACCGAGCGTTATGATTCATTACCAATTCCCCTACTGTACTCAACATTGTGATTTGTATGCAGCTGTTGGTTGGATATCTCTCACCACTAGATGCCTGTTCTACACTGGTCTTTGGACCCTTAAGTTGCTTTTGCAGAAATTACCATGTCACCTAACATCTTTAATCCACATTTCCCGTAGTGCATATTCCCTCAGGAAAACTGACTTTAGCACGTTCAATGTACCTAGGACTCGTACCTCCTTTGGCAAACTTGCTCTCTCGTATGCCCTTCCCTCTATATGGAACCAATTTCAATCTATACTAAAACTAACTAGCATTGTTTTGGTTAACTTCTTCAGAGTGCTAATTGCATCTAAAATAAAAGATACTTGTAACTGCCACTAAGCCCCCCCCCATCCTTATGTGTGCTTCTCGTCTATTGTCTCTATTGGCCCTTGCCGTATTGAGATCTTAAACCTTCAAGCTTGCAAGATGTCTTCCATGGCTAACTAATCTATAGGATATTTTTTTCTATCTGTTCCTATACCCCACCCTTCCTGGGAGCACGACAATCGCTCCCGATATCTAGCTCCGACAATACATCCCGCATCTTTCGCTCTGAATTACCGCTCCCGACAATCGCCTCCCTGACAGCACTGTAATTCCTAAACTGGACTTAAGCATTTAAGCAGTGAAATGATGCAGGGATATTGACCCTGATGAGCCCTGTGTCAGTATGACAATTATCTTTGGAGAGTGGCAGACTCCCTAAACAAAACCAAGCAGTACCAAAAATGAAGTTTAAGACAGTACAGGTACTGAAGTATAAGGTACACTGTTAGGTATCAGTCATAGCCAGTTGAAATATGTTGTCTTGCCATACAATTCTCTCTATAGAGCTCTCGGTTGTCGAGAAACCCCGTTTATGCTAACATTTGAATGTTCCCAGGTTATTAACGAGGTTTTACTGTAAAAATATATAGATATAGTGTGTGTATATGTGGTGCAGAAGAAGAGAAATGTATGTGGTTCACTTTAAGCGTTTCTCACAGCTATTTATACTTCCACATAAATCCATAAAGAGTGGACCTAATTTAAAAGGCGAACTACTGGAACAATGTATGTCACGTTATGGTCGTTTGCTCCTCATAATCATAAAAGACCAATAAATCTGTGCATTTAAATGCAATTATCTAGATTATTGGTGCTATTCAACCGGGAAAGATCTATATCCCGTTTCCTTTCTATCACTCTGTATTTCCACGTTACCCATGTGGCAGTTTTGGAATTAACTAACTGTAATATTAAGTGCTCCAGACTACTTGTCACACAGATTTACAGTGCAAGGCAAGGTCAAAGCGGGAGGGGGAGCGAGTTTGAGTAGGCGAGGAAGTTAGAGGGAGTTTGACAGGAGCGAGGTTGTCGGGAGGCGAATATGTAGGGATGATACCTTTGCTATTCCCTTTCCTACCCTAGGCCTCCTACTTATACATTACCTCTGCTAACCTACCCCTTCCCCAACCCTGTTCACCCTAATTATCTTAGTATTCTTCTCATGTGTTCACCACATTATGCTTATGTATTGCATCATACAGTGATAAAGTGTTAAACCTCACCTTGTATTGACTACATTTTTTTGCAAAATGTCCCTTTAACTGTACGTATATTTTCAACGTTGTACCTTGCTATGTAATACCTGATTTGAGCCTTGTGTGCACTTTGTATATTTGGTTACCAAGGTGCTGTACTATATAATGTGTCATTGTATGTGTATAACCATCAGAACCTCCTTGTGAATGAGCTTGCTCAATGTAGTCTTCCTGCAATAAACTTGAACTTGCAGCCCATACCGTACATGACAGTCCAGTTTTGTGAATGAATCATTCACAAATCTAGACTGTATCATGTATGGTATAGACTACGCCAATAGCTCTTTCTCTGCACCAATGGGCATGACCCTCTACTGGCTGTCAGTCGGAGGCGCAGGCGGGATGCGCGCCGCCGGCCGGGCTGTGGGGGGGAGCGGGGGGCTGGGTGGGTGGGGAGGGGGACACTAGCCACCAGGCAATGTTGGGGATTTGTGCAGCATTTACATCCCGTGATCGGATGTGCCACTAGACCACCAGGGCTGAATTCGAGAGGGGGATTCTACACTACTGCCCGCGATCGGGCTGCGGTCCACTGGACTACCAGGGATGATTTTGGGAGGGGTTTACACAACTACTGCCCGCGATCGGGCCAGTCCACAGGACCACCAGGGATACGTTCGGGGCCTGGCACGAATGGGGCTGGTGGGGGGTGATTAACCATGCCCGCGATCGGGCCAGTTGGGGTGGTGGGAGATTTACAGTCAGCTGCCCGCGATCGGGCTGCGGGGGGCACATGGACTGGGTTGGGGGCCAGCCACAGGTGGCAGCTGCTGTGTTTCACCCTGCAATGCAGCAGCTCACCTGTGGGTGGCCCTCAACTAACCTTTTTTTTGGCTCAAAGTTGTGCAGGCGCAGGTTGGGGGTTGCGCCTGCACAACTCTGCACAGCCCTGCTGAATATCGGGCTGTGCAGTTTATGCATGGTTCCTCCCCCTCCAGTTCAGCATGCATTCATTTGCATTGCGCTGTTGCTCAACATGTTTTCTGTGGCGCAACTGCCTCCTGCTGAATATGGCAGAATGGAGCAAGTTCGGACTTGCGCAGGCGCAACCCTATTGCCCATGGCGCAACCCTTTTTAATATCCAGCCCACTGTGTATAAATAATGCCAATTGCCTCTTGCTATTGTAAATACCTATTACTATTGTAAGTTACTAAATGTCTGCGCCACTACTGTGTATATCTAATCTAATCTGTAAGTATAGCAGTTACAAGCTGTCTGTCTCTCTGAAAGTGTATGTACCCTACTTGCCCTCCCCTGGGTCACACCTGAAAATGAGCCCCAGCTCAGTGGGCTTTTCCCAGTAACCAAATGTTTAAATAAAATAAAATGTTATGGTTCCTCCATTTGTTAAGGTTTTGATTACCTGATTGCTCTGTACTCTGTTTTTGCACTTTGTAATTTGTCATTGCAACCGTATTTTATGACTTGTAATTTTGTTACACTATACTCCCCTTTCTCTCTCCCCCAGGTCATGCCCGGATTTGAGCCTTGGCTCAGTGTGTCCTTGGTTACCAATTTTCAAATAAATAAATAAATAATTCACAACTCTGCATCAGTTATATCCTTCCTAATGGTCCTGCTAACTTATTTCCCCCTGTTATAAAACTCTAGCCTATCCCCCTCTTCTTGACTGGATTTGTATATATTAAATCCCTTATTTTTGCTCTCACAGTTGCCCCACCTCCTTTTGAACCACAGGATTTTGTTACCCTCTTATTCTTCCCTATTATCCTAAACACAGAGATTTGACTTCTGCTGTCTCATTGTTATTACTTCCCACTATGCTTCCTCCCCTCTGCCCCTTACCCTTCCAATTTTGCCTACAACAGCACCCTCATCCAATCAAAGTCAATCCTCCTAAAATCAAGGACTTTTGTCTGGGATTGATTCCTTGCCACTTCCAGTCTGATATCAAACAACGCAGTCTGGCAGCTTCTGGATCCCAAAGGGCCCAGCACTGTCACCTAATCTATGCATCCCAATGTTTGGCACAAAGTGCCTTGCATAAACAATGCCCTAGGAGCGATTCACAAGGTTGCCTGCATGATACCATAGGCAGTCTTCACCTAATGGGACTTGCACAACCTTGAGCCACACACTGGGCTGTAGCATGGTGCCAGGGCTTGTGGCACACACAGGCTGCCAAAACCATTGAATCGGGATTCACAAAACTCTCCCAGTGGGCACATTTCTAAGTACTGTTAGACCCTCCAGGGCTGGTCTAGGGTATTTAGAAATTTCTCCACCAGAAGAGGTTCTCTTGCTGTGAAATGTGCTGTGCATCCCCTCCCAGCCCCGATCCCCACTATGATATAAAAGGAGCCCCAGGAATCCGTCCCGATTACCCACATATAACTAATTACAGTGCTCCCATATCTCATGAGGATTCCCGTATTTTGTAGGATTTATAAGCGAAAAAGCAGACTCACAGGGAGGAAATCTATATTTTCCTCAATCTCACGGGGTTTGTTGCCAGTGCTACGGGGACAGAGGCACACTAAAATTGGCCGTCTGAGACTCCGAGTCTCACAGAGAGCGAGAGTAGTCTCTGATTGGTGCCTCCCAACCTCTCACGCTGTGATAACGCGCCCCTGAGACTCCTGGGAGCTGCGTGATCATGTGCTGGGAGGCATCTGGTGATACGCTCAAATTTAAGAGCCACGCGTGCCCCTCATGGCTCCAGGCTGGCTTGGACTGCCCAACAGTACCCCGATAAGCTAGCCACTGAGCCCCCCTACTATAAAACACAGCCGGTGACCGTGGGAAGTTTAAATTGGAGTCTGAGCTCAGAGCGGACAGCAGCGAGTCGGGAGTCGAGGCGTAATCACGTAGATCATCCGGCACTCAGCAAAGGAGGAATAGTTCACCCACACCGTGGGATCGATCGGAGAGTCACAGCGGGACCAGAACTGGTTATTTTGTTTACTTTCCAGCCACAGGGAGAGCAGTATTTGCCAGCAAGTGGTGGACACAGCGGGAGCAGTCGGAACTGTACTGAGGCAGGTAAAAAGTTCATGTAACTGGTACATCTAAATCTAACATGCTGGAATGGTTAAGGATAAAAAATACAATGTTACTGTCTTTGTCTTCTCAAAAATGTTTCTTATCTCGCAGTTATTACAAGATGCATGACCCCTAGATCAGAACTTTGAAATCCAACTCCGCCAAGAAACCACAAAACAGAACAATGTTGTTAGTTAACTTTTTTTATTCTACCGGCTTTATCATGGTATATCCTGCATTTAAAACTATGCTATAAGGCTAAGCAAACAGTGCAGCTGAGTTTTGTATTTAAAAAAAATGATACTTGCTGTCTTCTTTCTGTGTACACGCTTTTTTCACATACAGTAGGTCCTTTAAAATAGGAAACCTAAGCAGACAGAATATGTGGTGTAGTGATTTTATTTACCATCCTAGTGATGCCAATAGCAATAATAAATTGGCGGGGCATACAGGAAAACCTACAGGATTTCATCAAGGTTTTACAGGGAAAATACAGGAAAAATGAGGGACTGCTACAGGAAAATGCTTGGGCTGATCTGGGAGCACTGTAATTAGTAAAATAAGCCCCTTCCCTGGTGGACTAGTAGACCCTCCTCCCTGATGTTCCTATGAATAGAGTGTTTATTATAGGTCCCTGGTGGTCTAGTGTACCCCCTCCCCAATCCACGATGTCCCCAAGATGTATTAATGTATTCCCTGGTGATCTAGCACCCCTCTCCAAGCCCCAATCCCCAGTAATGCTGTATTATTACAACATTGGTGGTATAGTGGCTCCCAACCCCTGCCCCGTCAGGCAGTGTTCCACCACCCCACTCCCCCATCCTCAAACTGAGCCAGTCACTGGCACAGCCCACCGCTCACACCATGGCCAGTCACGAACTGAGCTCTGAATGAGCGTGTACTGTATACAGTACACGCTCAGTGACTGACAGCCATGACTGTTTACTTTCTCTACACATTAAAGTTGTTGGTTGTTTAAGCTGCTTCCTTTCTTAGGAGAACCAAAATGCATGGGGATGGCGAAATTATACCCAGTCTTGTTTTTCTTTAAATCCTTGCTGTACTCTTTTTGCATCCTGAACATTGGACCCCAAAAAAAAAAGTACAGCCACTCATGATGGAATAGTCTGCTTTCCTCCACACCATCATAAGTGGCTAGATTGTGTTAGGGTGTTCCCAAGTCCAGGAAAGATGCAGAGGAAGTTCATTAAAGAATAAACAAACATGTTTTGTGTGGTAACACTAGGATGGTGGGCAGTTTTTTTTTAAGAGAAAGGGAAAAGGGAATAAAAATCAAACTACCAGCTACATCAGCAATCTCTACTGAATGTAAGCAATCATAACATGTGTTTTTATGTTGCTTGCACGCTGTGCAAGAAACATAGTGCCATCATCGAGATTTTCGAGGTGTGTCACCTCCTCCAATTCAGTCAGTGTGTCAGTTAGGCATCGTTTCAGCCAATGCATTTTGGAGCTGTCTATGACACACTCCAAAATGCAGTGGCATACAGTTGAAAGGGGGAGTTACGCCAGTGAGCACCGAGAAGAAATCGGCTGCTCACGCAGCAGCCTCCACAGACACCAGAGGCGCAGCGCCCCGCCTCCCCGCACGCACTGTATAGCCAATGGGGGTGCCCAATTCCATCAGCTGAGCTGCTGCCCCCCCAGTAGTAAGTGCCACGCTGAGAGCCCACCCCAGCATGGTAAGCGATCTCTTGGCTGGACGGGATGCCCAACTTCGTCGGCTGAACGCCCGGCCTCTGTGCCACGCTGGGAGCCCACCCCAGCATGGCAACAAATGCCATGGCCGACGGGAGTACCCAATCCCCATCAGCTGAACGCCCCAGCGTCCTTGTGCCACGCTGGGAGCCCACCCCAGCGTGGCAAGCGTCCTACGTAGTCTTTTTTTTTTAAACCTGTAAACAAAAAAGCGATTTGCTGCGTCTCCCAACTCCCCCTCCCACAACCCGCACCCACCCTGCGCACGAGCCTCCCCACACCCCCACCCCATACTTACCTCCATACTCCCGTGCGGCGATCTTGGTGGACCGGGAACACGTCTGCACTCTTCAAAGCCGACCCGAGAACTGAGGAAATGCTGGTAAGCTGTATAATGGGCTATTTAGGGGTTTCAACTTTGTTGCATATCTCAGGCATGTTTGGGAATTTTTGCACCAAATATTCAACGTGGGTTTTGGGACCCCTTTTCATGAATGATGTCACTGTCATGGCGTTATTCAGGCCGAAGGGTGATTTCGCAGTCACTGTGCGAGTCACTGCGCAAAATCACCCCGGGCCTGAATAACTACCATGACAGTGACACCATTCATGAAAATGTCCAAAACCCATGTTGAAAATTTGGTGCCAAAATTCCAAAAAATGACTGTTTTACGAGCGTGCGTTTCGCAGTTCCTAGGCAGACTCGTAAGTTCACGAAATTTCAATATTTTCACTCCAGATTTTCAACATTGCCATTTTACCATGCCTTCTTATGAGTAGTACAGCTGTCATTTTTCACATCTCACCCAAAATGTGTTTCCGCCCATGTAGCACAGAATGGCACAGTCGGTGTGCGAAATCAATGTCTGGGACAAATTAAGAAAATCACAGTGACACTGTTCATGAGCAGAGGTCTTAAAATGGCTATGTTGAAAATGTGGTGGAAAATTAAAATGACTGTTTTACGGCGTGCACTGCGCAGTTCACGCACACCTCAGAGTAAGTCGTAATTTTCAATATTTCACCCAGATTTCCAATATTGCCATTTTATCACACCTTCTTATACATAGTACAGCTGCCATTTCACATCTCACCCAAAAGCGTATTTCTGCCCATATGGCACACAATGGGCGCGGTCGATTGTCGAGATCGATATGTCGGGACAAATTAAGAAACTCACTGTGACACTGTTCAAGAGCTCAGTGTTAAAATGGCTATGTTGAAAATTTGGTGAAAAAATTCCAAAAATGACTGTTCTCTGGAGCGTCGTTGTAGTTCCTACGCATACCGTGTCTTCAATTTCTTCTTGCCATTTTCACTCCAGATTTTCAACATTGCCATTTTGCCACACCTCTATAAATAGTACAGCTGTCATTTTTCACATCTCACCCAAAATGTGTTTCCTTTCATGTAGCGCATAATGGCGCAGTCGTGTGCTAAATCAATGTACGGATAATTAAGAAAATCACAGTGACACTGTTTCATGAGTTAAAGGTCTTAAAATGACTATGTTGAAAATTTGGTGAAAATTCCAAAATGACTGTTTTTACAGCCGCGGCGCTATACAGTTCCCACGACACTCGTAAGCTTTTGCTAATTTCAATATTTTCACTCCAGATTTTCAACATTGCCATTTTACCACACCTTCTTATGAGTAGTATAGCTGTCATTTTTCATATCTCACTCAAAATGTAGCTCGACCATGTAGCTATTAAATACAGGCCGTGTGTGAAAACAATAAATGGGACAAATTAAGAAAATCACAGTGACACTGTTCATGAGCAGAGGTCTTAAATGGCTATGTTGAAATTTGGTGAAAAAATTCCCTTCAGAGTTCTGCAATATTACTAATGAAGACATTGAACAAATTTATTTAGGACTGATCCCTCGCAGCACCCCACTGGCTCTTCCTCCTAGACTGCATACCATTTACCACCACTCTCGCCTCCTGTCTGTTAGCCAGTTTCTAACCCAGTTTACCACCCTTTCCCCCATTTCCAGCCTACCCAGCTAGTTTATCAGCCTCCTATATGGGATGGTGTCAAAGGCTTTGCTGAAATCAAGGTAAGCGTTGTCCACTGCTCCACCCTGATTCACTTCCTTTGTCACCCAGTCAAATAAATCAACCAGATTTATCTGACATGATGTCCCCACTGTGAATCCATGTTGTCTATGGTCCTGGGGTCTGATGGCATCTAGATGCCCCACTATCCTTTCTTTAAGCAATGTCTCCATGATCTTCCCCACTACTGAGGTGAGGCTGAATGGCCTATTGTTCCCTGCCTCCTCCCTGCTGCCAGACTTGTGTAGAGGGACCACATGTGCCCTCCTCCAATTCACTCATGTTGAATGACTCAGTGAACATGGCTGCCAGAGGTACTGCTATCTCCCTTCGCAGTTCTGTTAATGTCCTTGGGCTTATGCCATCTGGTTCCATCGCTTTGTCTACCTTCAATTTAGTGAGCTCCTGCAGGACTCTTTTGCCTTTGAATGGACTATTGTCCACCTCTTCACCCCCTTGGCAACTGCTGTACTGCTGTGGCCCTTGCCCCTCCCACTCTTCTGTGAATACTGAACGGAAAGACACAGTGGATGTCTTGGGAGGAAGGCATGAAACTGTCACTTCCAAATACCTAAACAGCACATACAAGCAAGCAACATTCGGCATTGACAAATGCTTGTTAATCTAGGGACAATTTGAGGTCTAAGGAGGTTGACAGCGTCCCTTTAAAACCTAACTGCTAGGACTAATTTGCCTCTAAAAGAACCCAACCCTCACCTGCCCAGAATTCCCGTCTTCTTGGTGACCTCTCTTTTTTTCACTTAATGTTTATCTCCCTACTCCTGCTGGCTGCTATCTGGACAGCCCCCTCCAGCCCAGTCACTCACCACACCTGGAACTTACCCTGTTTCCCCAAGACTTACCCCTCATGGCAGGGTCAGAGAGGCATGCACTTTCCCTCTGCAGCAAGATCCAGATGGTTCCAAGTCAGTGGTGCCAGGTCTGTGGAGGGGCATCCATCAACGCACTTTGTCAGGGATTTTTTTCCTCCATTTTTTTTCAGCCCCATGGAAATCAACATGCAATGACATGGAGCATCTGTCAGCATCCCGCACCCTTCTAGGCCGCCCATCTGCCTTGATACCCAGCCTCCACTAGTTGGTAGGCACTATGCAGGAGGTGCAAACTTCCACCCAATCCCAAGAGAGGACAGCAGCCCCATGGATGTTTGATCCTCTTCCCCTGACTGACCCCTGCTGATTCGAGTTTGCTCCCGTGTAGTGAGCGATAGCACTAGTGCTGCACTACCAGGCCTGCCCCTGTGAACCTCCCTTAACCCCGATCCCACACAAAAGATTTGAAAATGAGCATGTTAATGTAGCACATTCCATCTGCAAGGCTAAGCCTGTGGCTCAGTGGGGCAGTAGGTGGTACTCACCATGCTCCCCATCAAGTGCTACTTCACATGCATGCCCTGATGCATCCTCTGGACTCATTTACTTGCTGCAGCTGCTCAACTGCCAGTGCTGCTTCCCACCCTCCTCATCCTCCTAGCTAGCTCAACGTGCAGCTGCAGCCCTGGCTTCCCTTCTTCTGTTCTTCCTAGTCAGCTCTGGTGACCGTCGTTCACCATCCTGGTGTCACTTCTTTAGTCCAGCACTCCAGGCTCCTTGCCTTGCAACTCTGTGTGGTTCTCCTCCAGGTGTCTGGCTAGCATTCCTCACCTGCTCAGGTGGGGCAAGCTTGGTTGGTTACCTCCTTGGTCCCTGCAGAGCCTTTCCTGATCCCCTCTATCCAGTTGTGCTTGTGTTCTGCTTTGGATCTGAGTTGTTTCTTATGTGATCACCTGGTGGCCCTTCTTTCCTCTTAGCTTTCTGGTGCTGCTTGTTATGCTCCACCAGGGCTGCTTCTTCCTGTCCACTCATTCCCTGCTGTCCTATGCTACTTGTGCTGTGGCTTGGCTCAGATCTTGACTCCTGTTCCTGCTGTCTGCCGGGGGGGTGCATTCTACATGCCTTAATGCTCTTGCTTGTTGCAGGGGTCTTTCTGTTGCTCCTGCTGCCTTTGAGCTTTCTCCCTGCTATGACTGGTCCAGCTGTTTGCCTGTGCCCCGCCCACCCCACTTCTGCTATCTTGGTAGGGGGTGCACCCTGGGCTCCCTCTCTCTGCCTGCTGATTTCCTCACTCTGCTTGCCTCCAAGTTCCTCCTGGCCATGGCTCTAGTTAAGCTCTGTCTTCTGCTTTTTGGCAACTTTCCTGCTTCCCTTTCGACTCAGACATCCAACTGTCCTTTGCCCCTAATGTAGTGTCCCAGGGAAATTGGGGGCACCACAGAAAATAGTGAAATTGGTGGCACCACAGAAAATAGGGGATCCCCAGAGACATGAAGGGTCAGGCAGCCATGGGGACCCTGGCAGCTTATTGGGGGACCCTGGAAAAGCTAAGGGGACCCTCTGAAGCACAGAACAAGCCCCTATCCTGCAGACAGTCCCAGCAGCTTAAATCTGCAGTTTAAAACAAAACCAACATTTTCTTTTCCTTCTTTTGTTCTCCTTCTCTCTATCCAAGATAGACACCTAGTCAGGCCAAATCAGTTTGGCACATTCCTGTCCCAGGCAGTAGAAGGCCAGGCTGAGCCCTCCCAGCCAATTCTCCAGGCCAGTGTGGATTCAAACTTAGAGACTTCTGTTTTCAGGACACTGACCCAGCATCAGGAGGCTGACTCCTGAACAAATGGCCCAGTCCCTGGTAGGTAGTCAGGACCACCCTGAGCCTAAAGGAGACTGTGCATAGGCTAGAGAGAGCATAAAGAGTTTGACCAGGGAGGGTGAAGGACTGGGCAGTGGATGTTGGCTTCCCTGGTAGGAGGTTGAAGCGAATCCCTGGGCCCCTTTGGTGTAACTCCCTTCCAGAAGATCTGCAGCAGCTGCCTCATCCAGTTTTCAGCAGAAATTTGCCATCTAGTTGGGTCCTCCAGTGTGGCGAGTCAGTCTATTTGGCCAGGAAATAGCCCCAGTGAATCTTCTATGCAGCAGGCTCCAGCAGAAGAGGCCTAATCATTCCTTTGTGGTTGCACATTTTCCAGGGTACAGAAATCCTTGTTGAACTCCAGGGGTGAGTAGGCTTGTTGGCCAGTATTTCCTTTAATAATTAACCATAGCTAGACCTTCTCCAGCCAGGGGGAGGATTGTTTCTTCAACTAGTCCCCTAGCAAGGGGTGAGGGAAGCTGCTTATCTTGTCCAATTGTATAGAGACAGGGAGAAAAAGAGAGTAAGTGAAGAATCGAGGAGGCAGAAGCTAGGAGACTTGAAACTAAATAATTTCCAGACCAAAAATAAAGGTGTTTGTGAACCCCACTCCTGGAGGAATCTCTGCTAGTCTAACTTATTCTATGCAGTTTGTGCTCCATATAGAGACTTAGGCACCCCCTCTCAGTCAAGAGTCAGAGGATTGCTGGGTAAAGCCAGCTCAAAGTGTTATTGGTGAGGAGGGAGTTCCATGCTGAATTTTCCAATTGTTAGCTGCGAGGACTGATTCCTGAAGCACAAAGCAAACATAGAGGCTTAGCCCGAGTGGGCTTGGAAGCACCCCTTGTGACTGACTGTGGCAGGAGCCACTTGCCGTCCACACCTCCACCCCACCTGGACACTTCCTCTGCCTGAAGCTAGCAGCCCACACTCCTAGGCTTAGTCCCGAGTGGGCTTGGAAGCCCCTCAGGACCGACTGTGGCAGCCAGCCCCCACCATCCGCACCTCCACCCTGCCCGGACATTTCCTCTGCCTGAAGCCGGCAGCCCACACTTCCAGGTAAGGCTGCTTTTCTGGATTGTGTACCAGAGTTTCCATTGGCCAGTGATGCAATCGGAGGCAGAAGCTATTGGCTGCTTCTCTCAGGCTGTACAGCAAGAGGCCAAACAGACTAGAACGGGCAGTGTGACTCTCCAGGGCACAGTGAATCAGCTTCTGCCCCCGCCTCTATGGCCTCAGACCCTGGCTCCTTCTTCGGGAACTAATTTGGTTTTAATTGTAAATCTGTCTCCTAACCAAAACTGAAGCACAACTGAGAAATCTGCTAGACTGCTGTTGCATTACTGTATTTTTGATTTTACCTGTTAGGAAAAAGATGATGCAGGGTATTAATTAAGTACAGATAGAAGCTCAGCATTTAAGAAATTTGTCTTACAGATCAGTGTTTTATTTCAGCTAACAAAAATAATTTCCCTCTAGGGCTTAAATTCTAGAGCTTAAATTAATTACAGCACAACCTTTGCGCAGAAATATTGTATCTGCAATCAGTGCGGTGACTTAATTAGTGCTAGCAAGTGAATTTAGTTGTATTACATTATAAAGTTAATTGCAGCATAAGCTTAGTGACAAAAAAATGTATCTGTAACTGCAGTGTTTGACTTGGGCTGCCAGCAAGAAAGTTGTGTTAGTAGTGCTGCTTGCCCCCCTCTCTCTCGGTGCTAACCTCTAATTTTGGAATAGCTAACCTACCTCCCCTCTGTCTGCTTCCTTGCTGGCCACTGGATGTTACTTTTGGCATCAAAGTATTTGAAGCTAAACCCCTGCTGGCACCCAGACAATTGCTCTCATACCTATCTGTCTCCACTTAAAATTGCCCTTAACTTATTCTTTTGTGTGTGTTCCCTCACCTCTGTAATCTAGGCAGAACTTGAAGACTTGCTAATCTTCCTTTTCTCTTCAACTGAGCAGTGATTAGAGTACTTTCCCACCCCGCCCTACAATTCTTAAAATAGATGATCTGCCAAGTTTAACTGTTCTTTTTCCCCGCACAAATTCTGATGTCTTTTGTTCATTTTTCTTTATTAACTTAGTCCTTTTCTTCCTCCCCAGGCTTAACCCCAAGCGGGCTTGGTAGCACCTCCTTGTGACCAACTGTGGAAGGAGCCACTCACCAGCCACACTTCCACCCTCGAACACTTTCTCTGCCAGAAGCCAACAGCCCACACTCCCGGTACAGCTGCTTTTCTGGATTGTGTACCGGAGTTTCCATTGGCCAGTGAAGCAATCAGAGGCAGCCACTATTGGCTACTTCTCTCAGGCTGTACAGCAAGAGGCCAAACAGACTGGAATGGGCAGAGTGGCTCTCACAGGGCACAGTGAATCAGCTTCTGCCCCACCTCTATGGCCTCAGACTCTGGCTTCTTCTTTGGGGATTAATTTGGCCTGCCCCTCCTCCACTCAAATTAAATACACTTTCACCATGCCTACCTCCTATTGGGAACTCCTATTGGTGCTCCCATCTGTTTAAACTCCTCATCACAGGGATTTCTAATTGGTGGTTCCAGTAACACAAGCAGAAGAGTGATACGCTGCTTCAGGACACCTTTTAACATTAAGGGTGACTGCAGATTGTCAGGACTAAAATGAAACCCATCATCTATCTTTTCTGCCACTTAACCAGCCTGTTTTTATGATAACCAACTCCAGCTACAGTGTTAACCAAACTCCCCCATCTGAGCCCCTTTAGTGTAACAGCACCTGCCTATTCTATTTCAATTATTCCTGCTGTCATATGCACCCACCCTGCAAGCCAGCCTGTTATTTTCATGCACATCAACCACCTTTTGCATTCCATTTTGCAGCTCCACCAGCACCCTACATCCAATGTTCTCTTACCTTCAAGACTGGTGCTCCTTTTAGCATCCAGTGAAACCTTTTGGACCACCCATATAGACTCCTAACTCTCCTCTTACTACCTCAAAAGGTGGCGCAATAGTCTGCTGAAACTGCTGTTAAGTGCCTTTAAAATATTCTGTTGATCTTGCTACTTTGTGCAGGAGACATTGAGCTAAACCCTGGCCCCCTCAGCCCCATCAATGCTCCCACAGATGTAGCTAATCTAAAGGGATGAGCTTTTTCAATATTAATGCCTGCAGTCTCATAAAAGAAATCTGATTCTATTCAGACCTGGCTAATTCATGCCACCAGCGATGTGCTTGCAGTCACTGAGTCATGGCTAAAACCTTCTACTCAGGATTTTGAAATAAATATTCCCTTCTACAAGGTCTTTAGAATGGACAGGCAGGCTAGCAGGGGTGGTGTTGCTATTTATCTACAGGATAGATACTCAGCATCAATTATTAATTCCATTACTCAGCCTAAGGAGTTTGAATGCCTTACCATCAAGATTCAACACTGTCCAACTCAATATTTCCTTGTAATAGGGTGCTATCAGCCCCCTCAGCCAGTCTCAAGGTATTAAACCATTTGAACACATTTTCGATAAGACACCTTCAGAGATCGTAGTCTTGGGTGAACTAAACCTTGACTGGTTCTCTCCTTGTTCCAAGCCTCTTAAAGACCTTTGCAAAGCATCTGGACTCTCTCAAATTATTTCAGAACCTACCCGCCCTAATACAAAACATCCAGCCCACTGTACCTTACTCGATATTATACTATTTAACAAACTTCACCTGTTCTCGCACTCGGGTGTTTTCTTCAATTACCCAGCGATCATTGTACCATTACCTGCGGTAGGTACCCACCAAAGTCAATATCAACGTCCAGATATATATTTAAAAGGTGTTACCGCAACCTTGACATTCATGCCTTCTTATCTGATTTACAATATTCCTGCTGGCAAGACTTCTATCTTGCCACTACCATTAATGAAGCCTATGACATTTTCCACAAGATTCTTCTGGACGTGATAAACCGGCATGCTCCCCTGATGAAAACACGAACCAAGAAATCATCCTGTCTGTCATTCTCAACCAGCCTTAAGGCAGCTCTTCTCCATAGGGATGCCCTTTGGTAAAAAAACAGAAAGATCAAACTCCCCACCGATTGGGTAGCCTTTCGTACAGCTAGAAACCTGTGCACAAAACTTATTAGGACGGCAAAAGCTAGTTACTATACCATCAAATCAGATGCATCTACAAACTGCTCCTCTCAATTCTGGAAGACTCTCAAGGAGGTCAAAGGACACAGGTCCTCCAACTCACTCCTAAAACATTACAACCAGTAACACTACCCACACAGACAAGCACAATATTTTAAATCTTCTAAATAACCATTTTTCCATCGCAGGGCTGGCTTTCAACTTATCACCAGCTAACAACTTACGAAACCAGTTATGTGGGCAGGATAAGGCTTCTGCTCTTCGTGCTCCCACTGGGAATGAATCTGCCTTCTTATTTACCCCAATCTCACTGAAGCAAGTGGAGGACTTGCTTCTCAAGCTAGACACTAGAAAAAGTGCAGGCACAGATCTTATAGCTCCGTTCTTCCTAAAAATAAACCATCATATCCTAGCTGTACCCATTACCCACCTTTTTAATTTGTTCTTCACACAGGGTACCCTTCCGACAATTTGGAAAACCGCATATGTCATCCCTCTTTTTAAATCTGGTAATCCTAGCAATCTTAACAACTACAGGCCTATTTCTCTGCTTCTTATCCTTTCTAAACTGTTACAAAAATTGGTGAATCAGCAGATTAGAGACAACCTAGACTCTTGTAATCTTCTTACACCTTTTCAGTCAGGGTTCAGATTGAACCATAGCATAGTCACTGTGCTTGCCGAAGTAATCAGTGACTGGTTGAATGCCCTTGATAACAAACACTATGACTGTGCCCTGTTCTTGGATTTGAGCAAGGCATTCAACACGGTGGACCATGCCTTGCTCCTGGACATCCTCTGTAATACTGGACTGGGTAGAATGGCCTTAAAGTGGTTTACTTGCTACCTCACTGACCATTCTCAGCAGGTAAAGGCTGAAGGTGACCTCTCCCCACTAAAAACCATTCCAAGAGGCGTGCCACAGGGCTCTATCCTGGGCCCTCTTCTCTTGCACTTTCTATAAATAATATACACTCTGAATACAATCGGTAATATTCACCTAGTCGATGACACAGTTCTGTATGTCTTCAGGCCATCCATTAAAAAAACTGCCTAGACCTTCAACTCAAGTTCAAGTCACCTGCAGAAAAGCCTGTTGCAACTAAAGTTGCTTCTAAATGCCAAAAAACAAAAGTGATGCTTTTCTCTTCTTCTTCCAAGTCATCTTACACCTCCCTGGGTGCTGCACCTCAGATATCAACCATCCTTGGTGAACCCCTAGATTTTGTAGTCAAATTTAAATATCTGGGAGTATGAACTGATCACAAACTGTCTTTTCGAACATATTGAGGAACTCACAAAAAGCTCAAGCAGAGACTCAGCATATTTTTCCATATAAAACACTTACTAACAGTGGAAGCAAAACCAGAATTGTCCAGTCAACCTTTCTCCCTTTCTGGACTATGCAAATATTCTTTATGGTCAAGGCCCTTCCGTTACCTTAAAAAGCTTGACCTTATATCATCTGGCCCCAAGATTCATTACAGGAGCACCCTATTTTACATCACTGCTCTCTATATGCACTAGTTGGTTGGACTTCACTCAGCTACAGACACTGTTATGTGTAGTATATCTTAAGAAATGTTAGAGACAGTACAGCTTTAAGAGAATGTGCTTCCTGTAAGTGTGCCTGTGTTTTCAGTTCAGTTTCCTCTTGTATGTACTGCTGAATGGAAGTAAACAGAGAAGGCCTAGATTTCAGTGTGGCTTGTTTTTCTTACTACCAAGTCCTTGTGTGTTTAAGGTACTTTTTGAGCCACCAAACACAACAGACGCCACAGAAATGCAGCCAGCTTAACCTTCAGAACCATTACATTCAAATTACTCCAATATATTTCCGATTGCCTACTAATTTGTTCTCCTGGAAGCTATGCATTGAGAAACCTTTCTTATATATCTCTAGTTATTCCTAAAGTCAAAACTGCTTTGGTAAGTCAGCATTAAGCCATTCCCTCCCTTCCACATCGAACAAATTGCAGAAAACCCTAAAAATGGTCATCCTGCCATCAACGCACTTTGTCAGGGATTTTTTTCCTCCATTTTTTTTCAGCCCCATGGAAATCAACATGCAATGACATGGAGCATCTGTCAGCATCCCGCACCCTTCTAGGCCGCCCATCTGCCTTGATACCCAGCCTCCACTAGTTGGTAGGCACTATGCAGGAGGTGCAAACTTCCACCCAATCCCAAGAGAGGACAGCAGCCCCATGGATGTTTGATCCTCTTCCCTGACTGACCCCTGCTGATTCGAGTTTGCTCCCGTGTAGTGACGATAGCACTAGTGCTGCACTACCAGGCCTGCCCTGTGAACCTCCTTAACCCGATCCCACACAAAGATTTGAAAATGAGCATGTTAATGTAGCACATTCCATCTGCAAGGCTAAGCCTGTGGCTCAGTGGGGCAGTAGGTGGTACTCACCATGCTCCCCATCAAGTGCTACTTCACATGCATGCCCTGATGCATCCTCTGGACTCATTTACTTGCTGCAGCTGCTCAACTGCCAGTGCTGCTTCCCACCCTCCTCATCCTCCTAGCTAGCTCAACGTGTAGCTGCAGCCCTGGCTTCCCTTCTTCTGTTCTTCCTAGTCAGCTCTGGTGACCGTCGTTCACCATCCTGGTGTCACTTCTTTAGTCCAGCACTCCAGGCTCCTTGCCTTGCAACTCTGTGTGGTTCTCCTCCAGGTGTCTGGCTAGCATTCCTCACCTGCTCAGGTGGGGCAAGCTTGGTTGGTTACCTCCTTGGTCCCTGCAGAGCCTTTCCTGATCCCTCTATCCAGTTGTGCTTGTGTTCTGCTTTGGATCTGAGTTGTTTCTTATGTGATCACCTGGTGGCCCTTCTTTCCTCTTAGCTTTCTGGTGCTGCTTGTTATGCTCCACCAGGGCTGCTTCTTCCTGTCCACTCATTCCCTGCTGTCCTATGCTACTTGTGCTGTGGCTTGGCTCAGATCTTGACTCCTGTTCCTGCTGTCTGCCGGGGAGGTGCATTCTACATGCCTTAATGCTCTTGCTTGTTGCAGGGGTCTTTCTGTTGCTCCTGCTGCCTTTGAGCTTTCTCCCTGCTATGACTGGTCCAGCTGTTTGCCTGTGCCCGCCACCCACTTCTGCTATCTTGGTAGGGGTGCACCTGGAGCTCCCTCTCTCTCTCCTGCTGATTTCCTCCTCTGCTTGCCTCCAAGTTCCTCCTGGCCATGGCTCTAGTTAAGCTCTGTCTTCTGCTTTTTGGCAACTTTCCTGCTTCCCTTTCGACTCAGACATCCAACTGTCCTTTGCCCCTAATGTAGTGTCCCAGGGAATTGGGGCACCACAGAAAATAGTGAATTGGTGGCACCACAGAAAATAGGGGATCCCCAGAGACATGAAGGGTCAGGCAGCCATGGGGACCCTGGCAGCTTATTGGGGGACCCTGGAAAAGCTAAGGGGACCCTCTGAAGCACAGAACAAGCCCCTATCCTGCAGACAGTCCCAGCAGCTTAAATCTGCAGTTTAAAACAAAACCAACATTTTCTTTTCCTTCTTTTGTTCTCCCTTCTCTCTATCCAAGATAGACACCTAGTCAGGCCAAATCAGTTTGGCCACATTCCTGTCCCAGGCAGTAGAAGGCCAGGCTGAGCCCTCCCAGCCAATTCTCCAGGCCAGTGTGGATTCAAACTTAGAGACTTCTGTTTTCAGGACACTGACCCAGCATCAGGAGGCTGACTCCTGAACAAATGGCCCAGTCCCCTGGTAGGTAGTCAGGACCACCCTGAGCTAAAGGAGACTGTGCATAGCTAGAGAGAGCATAAAGAGTTTGACCAGGGAGGGTGAAGGACTGGGCAGTGGATGTTGGCTTCCCTGGTAGGAGGTTGAGCGAATCCCTGGGCCCCTTTGGTGTAACTCCTTCCAGAAGATCTGCAGCAGCTGCCTCATCCAGTTTTCAGCAGAAATTTGCCATCTAGTTGGGTCCTCCAGTGTGGCGAGTCAGTCTGTTGGCAGAAATAGCCCAGTGAATCTTCTATGCAGCAGGCTCCAGCAGAAGAGGCCTAATCATTCCTTTGTGGTTGCACATTTTCCAGGGTACAGAAATCCTTGTTGAACTCCAGGGGTGAGTAGGCTTGTTGGCCAGTATTTCCTTTAATAATTAACCATAGCTAGACCTTCTCCAGCCAGGGGGAGGATTGTTTCTTCAACTAGTCCCCTAGCAAGGGGTGAGGGAAGCTGCTTATCTTGTCCAATTGTATAGAGACAGGGAGAAAAAGAGTAAGTGAAGAATCGAGGAGGCAGAAGCTAGGAGACTTGAAACTAAATAATTTCCAGACCAAAAATAAAGGTGTTTGTGAACCCCACTCCTGGAGGAATCTCTGCTAGTCTAACTTATTCTATGCAGTTTGTGCTCCATATAGAGACTTAGGCACCCCCTCTCAGTCAAGAGTCAGAGGATTGCTGGGTAAAGCCAGCTCAAAGTGTTATTGGTGAGGAGGGAAGTTCCATGCTGAATTTTCAATTGTTAGCTGCGAGGGACTGATTCCTGAAGCACAAAGCAGAGCATAAGAGGCTTAGCCCCGAGTGGGCTTGGAAGCACCTCCTTGTGACTGACTGTGGCAGGAGCCACTTGCCGTCCACACCTCCACCCCACCTGGACACTTCCTCTGCCTGAAGCTAGCAGCCCACACTCCTAGGCTTAGTCCCGAGTGGGCTTGGAAGCGCCCTCTTGTGACCGACTGTGGCAGGAGCCACCCACCATCCGCACCTCCACCCTGCCCGGACATTTCCTCTGCCTGAAGCCGGCAGCCCACACTTCCAGGTAAGGCTGCTTTTCTGGATTGTGTACCAGAGTTTCCATTGGCCAGTGATGCAATCGGAGGCAGAAGCTATTGGCTGCTTCTCTCAGGCTGTACAGCAAGAGGCCAAACAGACTAGAACAGGCAGTGTGACTCTCAGGGCACAGTGAATCAGCTTCTGCCCCGCCTCTATGGCCTCAGACCCTGGCTCCTTCTTGGGAACTAATTTGGTTTTAATTGTAAATCTGTCTCCTAACCAAAACTGAAGCACAACTGAGAAATCTGCTAGACTGCTGTTGCATTACTGTATTTTTGATTTTACCTGTTAGGAAAAAGATGATGCAGGGTATTAATTAAGTACAGATAGAAGCTCAGCATTTAAGAAATTTGTCTTACAGATCAGTGTTTTATTTCAGCTAACAAAAATAATTTCCCTCTAGGGCTTAAATTCTAGAGCTTAAGTTAATTACAGCACAACCTTTGCACTGAAATATTGTATCTGCAATCAGTACGGTGACTTAATTAGTGCTAGCAAGTGAATTTAGTTGTATTGCTAGCCATAAGTTAATTGCAGCATAAGCTTAGCATTTAAAAAATGTATCTGTAACTGCAGTGTTTGACTTGGGCTGCCAGCAAGAAAGTTGTGTTAGTAGTGCTGCTTGCCCCACTTCCCTCTCTCTCCGGTGCTAACCTCTAATTTTTGGAATAGCTAACCTACCTCCCCCTCTGTCTGCTTCCTTGCTGGCCACTGGATGTTACTTTTGGCATCAAAGTATTTGAAGCTAAACCCCTGCTGGCACCCAGACAATTGCTCTCATACCTATCTGTCTCCACTTAAAATTGCCCTTAACTTATTCTTTTGTGTGTGTTCCCTCACCTCTGTAATCTAGGCAGAACTTAAAGACTTGCTAATCTTCCTTTTCTCTTCAACTGAGCAGTGATTAGAGTACTTTCCCACCCCGCCCTACAATTCTTAAAATAGTGATCTGCCAAGTTTAACTGTTCTTTTTCCCCGCACAAATTCTGATGTCTTTTGTTCATTTTTCTTTATTAACTTAGTCCTTTTCTTCCTCCCCAGGCTTAACCCCAAGCGGGCTTGGTAGCACCTCCTTGTGACCAACTGTGGAAGGAGCCACTCACCAGCCACACTTCCACCCCGCCCAGACACTTTCTCTGCCAGAAGCCAACAGCCCACACTCCCGGGTACAGCTGCTTTTCTGGATTGTGTACCGGAGTTTCCATTGGCCAGTGAAGCAATCAGAGGCAGCCACTATTGGCTACTTCTCTCAGGCTGTACAGCAAGAGGCCAAACAGACTGGAATGGGCAGAGTGGCTCTACGGGGCACAGTGAATCAGCTTCTGCCCCCACCTCTATGGCCTCAGACTCTGGCTTCTTCTTTGGGGATTAATTTGGCCTGCCCCCTCCTCCACTCAAATTAAATACACTTTCACCATGCCTACCTCCTATTCGGGGAACTCCTATTGGTGCTCCCATCTGTTTAAACTCCTCATCACAGGGATTTCCTAATTGGTGGTTCCAGTAACACAAGCAGAAGAGTGATACGCTGCTTCAGGACACCTTTTAACATTAAGGGTGACTGCAGATTGTCAGGACTAAAATGAAACCCATCATCTATCTTTTCTGCCACTTAACCAGCCTGTTTTTTATGATAACCAACTCCAGCTACAGTGTTAACCAAACTCCCCCATCTGAGCCCCTTTAGTGTAACAGCACCTGCCTATTCTATTTCAATTATTCCTGCTGTCATATACCCACCTGCAAGCCAGCCTGTTATTTTCATCACATCAACCACCTTTTGCACGCATTCCATTTTGCAGCTCCACCAGCACCCTACATCCAATGTTCTCTTACCTTCAAGACTCGGGTGCTCCTTTTAGCATCCGTGAAACCTTTTGGACCACCCCGTATAGACTCCCTAACTCTCTCCTCTTACTACCTCAAAAGGTGGCGCAATAGTCTGCTGAAACTGCTGTTAAGTGCCTTTAAAAATATTCTGTTGATCTTGCTACTTTGTGCAGGAGACATTGAGCTAAACCCTGGCCCCCTCAGCCCCATCAATGCTCCCACAGATGTAGCTAATCTAAAGGGGATGAGCTTTTTCAATATTAATGCCTGCAGTCTCATAAAGAAATCTGATTCTATTCAGACCTGGCTAATTCATGCCACCCGCGATGTGCTTGCAGTCACTGAGTCATGGCTAAAACCTTCTACTCAGGATTTTGAAATAAATATTCCCTTCTACAAGGTCTTTAGAATGGACAGGCAGGCTAGACGGGGGGTGTTGCTATTTATCTACAGGATAGATACTCAGCATCAATTATTAATTCCATTACTCAGCCTAAGGAGTTTGAATGCCTTACCATCAAGATTCAACACTGTCCAACTCAATATTTCCTTGTAATAGGGTGCTATCAGCCCCCCTCAGCCAGTCTCAAGGTATTAAACCATTTGAACACAGTACTCAATAAGACACCTTCAGAGATCGTAGTCTTGGGTGAACTAAACCTTGACTGGTTCTCTCCTTGTTCCAAGCCTCTTAAAGACCTTTGCAAAGCATCTGGACTCTCGCAAATTATTTCAGAACCTACCCGCCCTAATACAAAACATCCAGCCCACTGTACCTTACTCGATATTATACTATTTAACAAACTTCACCTGTTCTCGCTCTCGGGTGTTTTCTTCAATTACCGCAGCGATCATTGTACCATTACCTGCGGTAGGTACCCACCAAAGTCAATATCAACGTCCAGATATATATTTAAAAGGTGTTACCGCAACTTTGACATTCATGCCTTCTTATCTGATTTACAATATTCCTGCTGGCAAGACTTCTATCTTGCCACTACCATTAATGAAGCCTATGACATTTTCCACAAGATTCTTCTGGACGTGATAAACCGGCATGCTCCCCTGATGAAAACACGAACCAAGAAATCATCCTGTCTGTCATTCTCAACCAGCCTTAAGGCAGCTCTTCTCCATAGGGATGCCCTTTGGTAAAAAAACAGAAAGATCAAACTCCCCACCGATTGGGTAGCCTTTCGTACAGCTAGAAACCTGTGCACAAAACTTATTAGGACGGCAAAAGCTAGTTACTATACCATCAAATCAGATGCATCTACAAACTGCTCCTCTCAATTCTGGAAGACTCTCAAGGAGGTCAAAGGACACAGGTCCTCCAACTCACTCCCTACAAACATTACAACCAGTAACACTACCCACACAGACAAGCACAATATTTTAAATCTTCTAAATAACCATTTTTCCATCGCAGGGCTGGCTTTCAACTTATCACCAGCTAACAACTTACGAAACCAGTTATGTGGGCAGGATAAGGCTTCTGCTCTTCGTGCTCCCACTGGGAATGAATCTGCCTTCTTATTTACCCCAATCTCACTGAAGCAAGTGGAGGACTTGCTTCTCAAGCTAGACACTAGAAAAAGTGCAGGCACAGATCTTATAGCTCCGTTCTTCCTAAAAATAAACCATCATATCCTAGCTGTACCCATTACCCACCTTTTTAATTTGTTCTTCACACAGGGTACCCTTCCGACAATTTGGAAACCGTATATGTCATCCTCTTTTAAATCTGGTAATCCTAGCAATCTTAACAACTACAGGCCTATTTCTCTGCTTCTTATCCTTTCTAAACTGTTACAAAATTGGTGAATCAGCAGATTAGAGACAACCTAGACTCTTGTAATCTTCTTACACCTTTTCAGTCAGGGTTCAGATTGAACCATAGCATAGTCACTGTGCTTGCAAGTAATCAGTGACTGGTTGAATGCCCTTGATAACAAACACTATGACTGTGCCCTGTTCTTGGATTTGAGCAAGGCATTCAACACGGTGGACCATGCCTTGCTCCTGGACATCCTCTGTAATACTGGACTGGGTAGAATGGCCTTAAAGTGGTTTACTTGCTACCTCACTGACCATTCTCAGCAGGTAAAGGCTGAAGGTGACCTCTCCCCACTAAAAACCATTCCAAGAGGCGTGCCACAGGGCTCTATCCTGGGCCCTCTTCTCTTCGCACTTTCTATAAATAATATACACTCTGGAATACAATCGGCCAATATTCACCTAGTCGCCGATGACACAGTTCTGTATGTCTTCAGGCCATCCATTGAAAAAAACTGCCTAGACCTTCAACTCAAGTTCAAGTCACCTGCAGAAAAGCCTGTTGCAACTAAAGTTGCTTCTAAATGCCAAAAAAACAAAAGTGATGCTTTTCTCTTCTTCTTCCAAGTCATCTTACACTACCTCCCTGGGTGCTGCACCTCAGATATCAACCATCCTTGGTGAACCCCTAGATTTTGTAGTCAAATTTAAATATCTGGGAGTATGAACTGATCACAAACTGTCTTTTTCGGAGCATATTGAGGAACTCACAAAAAAGCTCAAGCAGAGACTCAGCATATTTTTCCATATAAAACACTTACTAACAGTGGAAGCAAAACCAGAATTGTCCAGTCAACCTTTCTCCCTTTCTGGACTATGCAAATATTCTTTATGGTCAAGGCCTTCCGTTACCTTAAAAAGCTTGACCTTATATCATCGGCCCCAAGATTCATTACAGGAGCACCCTATTTTACATCACTGCTCTCTATATGCACTAGTTGGTTGGACTTCACTCAGCTACAGACACTGTTATGTGTAGTATATCTTTAAGAAATGTTAGAGACAGTACAGCTTTAAGAGAATGTGCTTCCTGTAAGTGTGCCTGTGTTTTCAGTTCAGTTTCCTCTTGTATGTACTGCTGAATGGAAGTAAACAGAGAAGGCCTAGATTTCAGTGTGGCTTGTTTTTCTTACTACCAAGTCCCTTGTGTGTTTAAGGTACTTTTTTCCGGCCACCAAACACAACAGACGCCACAGAAATGCAGCCAGCTTAACCTTCAGAACCATTACATTCAAATTACTCCAATATATTTCCGATTGCCTACTAATTTGTTCTCCTGGAAGCTATGCATTGAGAAACCTTTCTTATATATCTCTAGTTATTCCTAAAGTCAAAACTGCTTTGGTAAGTCAGCATTAAGCCATTCCCTCCCTTCCACATCGAACAAATTGCAGAAAACCCTAAAATGGTCATCCTGCAAAACTGTCCACCTTTAAAACCCTGTTCAAACGAGCCATTACTGAAACTTGCAATTGTAGAACTTAAGAACTTAACCTCTACTTCACCTCTAGTACTGCCATCCGTCCCTTCCCTTCCTTTCACCTATTCCTTTTCCCACCCCATCTCAGCTTCCATTCCCCATGTGTATCCAGGGCTGCAGCTATGGATTTTGGGGCCCAGGACAAGTCAATGGAAATGGGCCCCTGTTTCCCAAACCAGCTAATGCCAAGGGTAATGCCAGCTCCTCAGGTGGGCCCCTCCTGAGCTCTGGGCCCCGGACAACTTCCCCACTATCCCCCCCATTACTGCGGCCCTGCGTGTATCATCATCTCCTAATTGAAATTGTCCCTGTGTATTCTATGTTAACCTGATGTTTCCAGTTGTACCACTGTCTACATAATTACATGATGAGTGTATGTTTTGTATCCTTGGTTACTGTATTGCTGTATTGTTTTGTATACTTGATTATTTATTTATTTATTTATTGAGGTTCGAAATACCTTTGAGTCAGAGACTCTTCACAAAGGTTCCACGTCACATAATTTACATACAGAGACATACAGGTTACATAGCAGTACATCAGTACATAGTCAGGTAGTTACAAGAGCAATTGTGAGGCTAACAGTGAAAAACTAGGGAAAAGTTAGTGCAACACACAATACAAATAGCACAGGTGAAGAGTTAGGCTAGGGGGGACACAGGTTGTGGCGTAGTAGGGTAGAGGAAGCCGCCAGTGGCCTTAGTCGGACAGAATAGTGTGAGGTATTTCAGTGACAATCGCAGTGGTTTGAGGTCTGTAAGAGGTCTCTAAGAGAGGTTTTGAAGGGTCCAAGTCTGATCTCTTTGCAAGTGGGTGGGCAGGCTGTTCATCTAGAAGGGGCCTCTGTAGATGGTTGACCTATGGAATTGGGAGGTACTGCAGCGGGGACAGAGAGGAGTTGCTTTCCAGAGCTAAGAGTTTGCTTAAGTGTCAGGGCGGTCAGATTGATGGTGTGAGTCCTATGGGGCACAGGCCTAGGGCAATTTATTTTGCCATGAGGCAGGTGTGGAACCTAATCCTGTTGTCAAGGTTCAGCCAGTTGGTGTCATTGTATAGAAAGCATGTGTGAGTTAGGTGGTCACAGCCCAGGGTAAGGCGACAGGCTTTATTTAGGGAGACGCAAAGTCTATGGAGGGCCGAGGTGTTCGCCGCCCCATAGACGAGTAAGCCATAGTCTAGCAGGGAGAGGACAGAGGAGGAGACAGCAAGCCTCAATGCGTTTGGGGTAAAGCAGTGTTTGAGGCGATACAGGAGCCTGAGCCGCACATTGAGGGCAGTAGATAGGAGGTGGATATGTTGGTGGAAAGTGAGTGCGGGGTCAAGGGTAATACCCAGGTATCTGAAGGAGTCCACTTGCTCCAGCGGGGTCAGGTTGGCAGTTCGTAATTGAGGGCAAAGTTCCTTTCTAGCGTTGAGTGGGTGGGAAAAGAACATAACCTTAGCCTTGTTATAGTTCAGGATAAGACGTTGTGAGGCGAACCATTTTTCAGCGCTACTAAAGGAGGATTGAAGGGAGAGGTGGAGTTGCAAATGGTCAGAGTTGGAGGTATAAAGGACGGCATCATCTGCACAGAGGAGTAGGTTCCCAGGGCAAGTACTGGGGAGGGAGTTAAGAAGGAGGCTTAACAGTAGTGGTCCGAGGATGGACCCCTGCGGGACACCAGAGAGAACAGGTAGCCTACTAGATAGGGTGTTCCCAATTTTGACCTGCTGGGAACGGTTAGACAGGTAATCAGAGAACCAGCCAAGGGCATCCTGAGAGAATCCAGTGTTGGTCAGTGCAGATAGCAGGAGCGGGTGGTTAACGGTGTTGAACGCCTTTGTGAGATCAATGAAGACAGCCCCTCTGGTTTGACCTCTATCTAATGCGGAGTGAATGTGAGTGGTGAGGTCTAGGAGGGCAGTGGTGGTACTATGTCCCTTCCGGAAGCCGTGTTGCTGTTTGCTAAGCAGGTTGTATTTGTTGAGGTGGTCCGTAAGCTGATCCGAGACGATCCTCTCAAGGGCCTTGGATAGGGGAGGGAGAATGGAGATAGGATGGTAGTTGTTAGTAAGGGCACGGTCCCCATTTTTAAATATCGGCATAATGTGGGCAGATTTCCAGCAGGAGGAATTTCCCAGGCATAAGGAGTGGTTTAGTATATGGTGAGGGGTTGAGCACCTCAGGAGAGAGAGTCAAGGAGTTTCAGGTCTAAGGTGTCACTCTTATATATCAGGAGTGACTTAGTGCCCTTCTGAGATAAGCTCAAGCGCACTTAGGTGTAATGCTGCAGAGACAAAAGGAGGGGCTATTGGGGAGGGAGGTGGCTCGGGTGGTCAAAGAAGTTTAGGGGGAGAACCTTGCTGAGGTTAGAGAAGGCGTCATTGAAGGCAGCGGCCATTCGAGCTGGGTCAGAGGTAAGGCACCCATCAACCATAATCTGATTAGGGGTAGTGTTGGGAACGTTGCCACAGAGGTCCTTAATATTGGCCCAGAACTTTCGGCCTAAACCCCAGGAGTTGGTTAGGGAAGTCTTGTAGTACTCTGCTTTTGCTTTGTGCAAGGACCAAGTACATTTGTTCCGAGCCTCTCTATAGCTCTGTCTATTGGCTGGCAGGCCAGTCTCATTGGAGAGGTGCCATAAGGAGTCTCTGGTCCACACGAGGTCCAGGAGATGTTCAGTAATCCACGGTGCCGGATTGTCTTTGGCCACCCTTTTGGTGATGGGGGCAAATTTGTCACAAATGGTGTTAAAGGTGAAAATGAAGAGGTCAAGGGCTCTGTCAGGGTCCGGGGCCTTCAAATGAAGGACCAGTCCATTGTCCTGAGATATGCTTTGAGTTGTGCAAGTTTGCCTGGGCCAAGTTTGCGCTGATAGATTATTTTGGGGAATTTGGGTGATTGCCGTCCAGGAGCAGAGGACAGGGAGTGGTCACTAAGGGCATTTGGGAGAACAGTATGTAACCCTTGCAAATGGGGGTTCCTAATGTGCCTTATGCCTGGTTGGTGATCGGCATGAAGCCGCTTAAATGGGGATCCGTTGAGTGCTCTTTTAAGGCCTCCATATACTGTCCCTTTAAGGTCTGCCTGGTGCAGTCATAATTAGTTGAAATGGGAGGGGGTTTAAGTGTTGCTATACTCGAATCCCGCCCGGGCTGCTGGGTAAGTGCTCCCAGCTGCCATTGCTAGTGGTGCACAGGGAGTTCTGATGGAGGATGTAAATGTTTGCTTAAAATGCTGTAAAATAATAATGATAGTGTAGTTGTTCTAACCTGCCTTGCTTTGCAGCACAGATGGTTTCGATTGCCTCCTCCATTTTGGTCCAGAACTACTGAACTGGACCAATCAGTACCTTGGGACCCCCCAGTGCTGGCTGACCAATAGAGGAACTGTTTGTATTTGGGAAAGGCATTATGGGCTATGGCGCTTTTTCGCACCACTGAGAGCAGGAGGAAATGACTGGCATGTGCAGCCAGCCAATGAAAATGGGTAGCGCCCAATCTGAAAGGAGTGCTCAGTGCTGCCAAGGGCAGATGCATTGTGGCTGGTGAGGGGTGAGGAGCTTCTGTGCTTCTGCGCTGGGAAGTGTTCGCGTGGGAAGCGCGTGAAGGCCTGAGGCGGCCGTTTTCTCCGCGAGCGAGTTTGCTCTAAAATCTGCCGGTGGGTGATCAGAGGAGGCTGTGCCTGTACAGCTACCCACCAGGCTCGACCTGTGGGAGGACTGGAGGATTTTCCGAGTTTCGCTCGTTTCGTGGGAAGGCTGAAGCTGCTGTTGCAGCCTTGCAGTGGTTGTGAGTTCGTGGGAGCCTTGGAAGCAGCTGCCTGGTGTGGTACCCCTCTGTTGCTGTTTGCCATATAAATGTGTGAGAAGGCTGGTGAAGGTCAGGCTCCAGCCTGGTAGCGTTGAAGGAATCGTTATTTGCTGGGGTTGTGAGTACTGATTCAGGGTAGCTCCCTGCAGAGTGTTTACACAGTGGTTTCAGTGCATTATTGTATTGCTGACTGCCTAATTAAACTTTCCTCCTTCTCTGACGTGCTCAGGACTGAAATGTTTGTCTGTGTTAAGGGCCCCAACCAGCTGCCCGCGTTGACTAGCCTTTAGGGCTTGGGTACCAGGGACAGTAAATCGTAGGGTTAGCCTGTGCACAGAGCCCTAGGTGTGTAGGAATAGTGTAAGCCAATCAACCTGATTTTACCCCCTTTCCCTTGTTATCTGCCCTTGTAATAAATCAGATTGCTGTGTTATAACTACACCCTGGCTGGTTTGTACTCTTCTGATGAGCTGCTGCATGGTGACTGTGATATACTGTACCTTTACTTTACAGGGGTCCCCTGGTGAGCTGAAATATATTATCCATGGGGTAAGTGTACTGGTGAAAAGAATTTCTGGCACCCAGTGTGAGTCACTGTGGGACTAAAGAGGGTTGCAGTAGCCCAGAGGGCTGTAACAGAGGTAGTCTTAACTGTACTAACCCCGACCTCTGGGTGGAGGCACCTGTCAACGGATCTGGGCCCTCACCCTGCCTCCATGGGGGCAAACAGGGGTAGTAGCCCTAAGGGTAGCGCCCTTGGGGGTTACAAATTGGAGGCACCACTGGGATTTGCATCCCCTAGTGGCTCAGTGAGGAAATACATCAGAAATGGAAAAAATGGAAGGGGATATGTTGGAAAAAATTAAACTGGAACCCATTAAAACCATGGTACACAGACTGTTGGGTTGGGGTGAAGTCAAAGAGCTAGACTCCCAGAAGATTGTATTATTGTTAGATGTGCCCCTGGGTACCTCAACTGTTGATATTGTCTCTGTTGCTGAGCGAGTAAAGTGTTTGGGTAAGGTTGAAGTGAAAGGGCGTATGGCTGATCTGCTTGACCAGACACTGCAGGTGTTACTCCTATGCAGTGTGGCCATTGACCCTGAGAAGGTACCTCCTGTGATTTACCTGGAGGGTGCGTCCCAGGGGTGGAGGCTAATTCATATCCGAAGTGGGTCAGTCACCCTTGGGGGGTCCCCAGATGAACAGTTTTAAAGAAAAACTGCTTAAATTGTTAGCTGTGGAGGGGAGGACTACCCAGGAGTTGTTGCAAGCCTTGGATTTGTCCAGTGATACTACCCCTCAGGGTTCCCCGGGCACCTCCCCTTGCCCGCCCAAAAGTTCCGTGCTGGCTTCTTTGCCCCTGGCAGTCCCATCCATACAGCTTGATTCCTACTGTAAGTTAAAACTTTTCTCTGGCACGGTACCAGTGCCTTCCGGGGAGGATGGCCTGGAAGCTTGGATGGACTGTGCCACCCCTTTAGTCCAGGAGTGGCAATGCTCTGAGGGGGAGAAAAGGAAGAGGTTGATGGAGAGTTTGCGGGGTCCTGCCTTAGAAGCCATTAGATTCTTCTGTGCCACCTGTCCGGAAGCCACCGCTGCAGAGTATCTCTCTGCATTAGAAGGGGTTTTTGGGAGTACAGAGACTGGTGAAGATTTACTATGTAAATTCAGGTCTGCTAAGCAGTGGAGAAATTAAAAACTGTCCGCTTTTGTTACTAGAGTGGAGCGGGCATTGCAGAAGTCTTATAGAAAAGGGGGAATCACTGCTACAGCCCTGAATCAGGTTGGTTAGAACATGTTTTAAAGTCTGCCAGATTCTCAGTGTAACGCTGCTGAAACTCGTTGCATGATCGGCGGCCACCCCACCTGAATATTGTCAGCTGATGAGGGAAATTCGGAAAGTGGAAACTGATGAAGAGGGTGGGAACCCTGTGTGGGGCAGTGAACCCTAGTGGGACCCCTGAGTCTAACATCCCTGAGGAGACTGGCTCACCTGGAGGGTCCAAGGGCTAGATTTTCCAGGTACTGTGGGATGCAAGCTGTTTCCTCTGACCCCTACGTGAAGGGTGAGTTGAGGCTGAGATCAGGAATTTACGGAACTGGTGAGGGACTTAAAGCAGTCTCTATCTGTGCACCTACTCAGCCCGGGCCCCTGAGTCATGTAGAGCCCCGAACCCTAGCCCTAGAGAGCTTTCTCACTCCCCTCAGGGCCCCCCTCAGAATAGTGATCCCCGGGACCCCAAGTTTTGTTACCACTATGGGGAAGATGGGCATTTCCAGCCTGAGTGCCAGAGGCCAGAGAATTTAAGGAAAGTTGACAGCAGACTGATCGCCCGACACCGCCAGGCCCAGTCTCTGGCCCCCAAGAAAAGTTTTGTGACTCAGGCCCATGCCCGCCGGGCTACCAATGCTGCTACCCCCAACTGGTCTGATGGTCGGTTGCCTATGGAGACCCGGTGCGGGTAAATGGAATTCCACTGAGTGCTGTACTGGACAGTGGCTCCCAGGTGACCATCATGTTTCAGGACTGGTACCAAGCACACTTATCTGAGGTGCCCCTGCAGCCTCTAACTGGTCTACATGTATGGGGGTTGAGCGACAAGGCCTATCCGTATTTGGGGTACATCCATGTCTGGTTATCCTTCCCTGCAACTGTGAATGGAATAGATGAGCAAGTGGAAACCTTAGTTTTAGTTTGCCCCCACACTGGACTGTACGATGAGGTGCCCTTGTTGATTGGGACAAATGCACACATGTCTGGACGATTGGCCCAATTGTGCTCAGAGAAGTGAGCATTCCAGATGGGGTGAGCTTTGAGCATACCTGCTGTGATTCAAAAGGTCAGGGCCACTCAGAAGAAGGGTAGTCTGGAGGAACCTGAAGGCCCTGTGGGGGTGGTGTGGAAAAAGGATCCAGCCCCCATGGTACTTGCCCCAAATGCACAATGTGTTCTGCATGGAGAGGTACGACTAAAAACAGATGTCAAGAATAAGTTGTTGATGCTGGATATGCCTGTGGAGGGGATTACCTGAGGGGTTGTTGCTCAAACCCAGCATTCTGTCAAGCTAGAGCCCATGCTTACGTTAAGAGGGTGATGGTTCAAGTGCACAATGTGTCTGATAAAGAGATTCGAATAAGAAGAGGGTGTACCTAGCTAGCGCTCATTGTGCAGATGCTGCTGTATTACCAAACAGAAAGAGTTCCCGGACGGATGATAAAGTTACTTCCTGATCTGTTTGACTTGCGGTGATTCCCGCTGCCTGGCCGACTGGAAACGAAGGGTCAGTGAGAGGCTTTGCCAAGAGGGACCAGGTTTTTTCCCTGAAGGAGTGGGATGTAGGATGTGTACAAGGGGCTGAGCATCACATTCGATTGCTCGACGAAAGACCTTTCCGAGAGAGATCCCGAAATCTGGCTCCCGCTGACATAGATGATGTAAGGTGGCATCTGCAAGAGATGTTGGCTGCTGGTGTAATTCAAGAGTCTAGGAGCCCCTATGCCTCCCCCATCGTAGTAGTAAGGAAAAAGAATGGGGCAGTTCGGATGTGTGTAGACTACCGCACTTTGAATAGGCTGGACCATTCCGGATCAATATACCATGCCACGCATACAAGACGCCTTGGATTGTTTAAATGGTAGTAAGTGGTTCTCTGTGTTGGATCTTCGGAGCGGATATTACCAAATCCTGATGGCCCCAGACCACCGGGAGAAGACTGCTTTCATTTGCCCCTTAGGCTTCTATGAGTTTGTTCGGATGCCTCAAGGAATTTTGGGTGCCCCAGCCACTTTTCAGTGCTTGATGGAACGAGCTGTGGGGGACATGAACCTACTCTAGTGTTTGGTCTATTTAGATGACATTATAGTGTTTGGCCGATCACTGGAAGAACACGAGCAATGATGATTCAAAGTCCTGGATCGGTTGGAGGATTTCGGCCTTAAGTTGTCTATCGACAAGTGTCAATTCTTCCAGACTTCCGTGAAATATATGGGCCATAGTGTCCACTGAGGGCATAGAGACTGACCCTTGGCAAGGTGGAGACGTTGACTACTTGGCCTCAACCCAGGAATTTAAAAAGAGCTGCAACAATTCCTGGGGTTTTGTGGATACTATGGCGGTTTGTCAGAGACTATTCACGAGTGATTCCCCCTCATTAATCTCTCCAGGGGTATCCCTACCACAAAAAGTATAAGAAGGGTGCACACTGACATAGAAAAAAGTATTTTCAGCCAAACAATATGTTCAGGGATTGGTGGACTGCTGAGTGTGAGGAAGCTTTTCACGACATCATATATCAACTCACCCATGCTCCAGTACTGGCCTATGCTGACCCAGTCAAGCCCTACACTCTTCATACTGATGCCAGTCTACAAGGATTGGGGGCTGTTAAACCAGGAGCACTGAATGGGCTGAGACCTGTAGCGTTTGCCAGTAGAAGTCTGACACCTTCAGAGAAAAATTACCCCGTGCACAAACTAGAGTTTTTGGCTTTAAAGTGGGCCATTGTTGATCAGTTTCATGACTATTTGTATGGTGCCAAGATATTAGTAAAGACTGATAACAACCCTCTGACCTATGTACAGACCTCTGCCAAATTGGATGCTACTGGGCATAGGGGGCTCTCTGCCTTGGCCACCTATGATTACGCTGTAGAATACCGGGCGGGCCTAAACCATACAGATGCGGACGCTCTCTCTCGGAGGCCTGCGCCCCAGACTGAATGGGTCCGGTTGTCCGAATCTGACATAAGAGCCCTCTGCCAGAAATTTGATAAAGAAGAACAGGCATCTCCTGACATGGTGGACTGTGTGGTAGATTGTTTGGGGCCGCCGGAAAACTGAATACCTGCCGCTTACTGTCATTTCTCTGCATTGGACACCAGCTCCCTGCCGCAACTCAACAATGATGATCTCCAACAGGCTCAATCCTGTGATCCTATGATAAGAATGGTCGTAGAGGTTTTGCGGGCCGGAAGGGATGTATCCAAACTACGCTCCACTGACTTACGGACTACCTTGTTGTATAAAGAAGGGCCCACCAAGCTGATCAAATCAACTACTATATAGAGACTGTGAATAAGGAGGGCTGGTACACCGACAACAACTGGTGTTGCCATCAGCTTTCAGAGAACTAGTCCTAAGGTCATTGCATAATCAAATGGGGCACCTGGGTATAGATCGAACACTTGACCTGGTACGGGCTCGATTCTATTGGCCGAAGATGAGTACGGATGTGGAACAGTATGTCAAGGCCTGTGGTTGTTGTTTGCAAAGAAAAGCGTTACCCCGGAGAGCTGCTCCCCTGGTCAACATTACCACTAGTGCTCCTATGGAACTGATCTGTATTGATTTCCTGAGTTTAGAGCCTGATCTGAAAAGTGTCAGCAACATATTGGTGGTCACTGATCATTTTACCCGTACGCACAGGCTTCCCGACCAAGGATCAGAGAGCAACAACGGTGGCTAAGATACTTGTTGAGAACTTTTACGTCCACTATGGGGCCCCGCAAGCAGCTTCATTCCTAGACCAGGGAAGGGACTTTGAGAGTCGTTTGATTAAAGAGATGCTATCTTTGTGGGGGGTACGAAAATCACGAACCACCCCCTATCATCCACAGGGAGACCCTCAGCCTGAAAGATTTAATCGTACATTGCTTGATATGCTGGGCACCTTACAATCAAAAGATAAATCGAGATGGAGCCAACAGATCAGCACTTTAGTTCACGCCTACAATTGTACAAAAAGTGATGCCACAGGGTTTTCCCCCTATCGACTGATGTTTGGGAGAGAGGCTAGATTGCCAGTGGATGTGTGTTTTGGGGTTTCCCCCAATGAGGTACGAGCAGAAAACCATCTATAGTACTTACAGAGATTAAAGGCCCAATTAAACCATGCCTACCAACTGGCCCAGACCATGGCTGCTAAACGAAATCTGGCTAACAAGGAGAGATATGACAAAAAAGTGAAAACAGTAGAGTTGAGAGAAGGAGATAGAGTGCTGTTGAGAAATCTGGGGCTGCATGGCAAACATAAGATTGCCGACAGATGGCATCACCTCCCTCATATTGTTGTGGGACAGCTGGCAGACCTACCTGTATATAAAGTGCAGCCTGAAAACAATTCAAAAGATGTGAAAACCATACACAGAAATCATTTGCTGCCGATTGGGCAGATCTTGATTGAAGCTGAACCTTCCACTGCCACTCCTTCGGCCTGTGACTAGATCTGTTGCTAAGAGAAGAACCAAGCCTGTGGAGCCTTCAACAAGTCCACCAAGGGAGCCTTGTCCCACCCCTCCTGCAGAAGGAGATGATCAACACTCAGTGTTGGAAGATAGCGAAGGTGATATTGAATACTATCCCTCTTATGAACTGAGTCAATTGTTTCGGGGCAATCCCCTTGTTAACTCGGGAACTGAAATTGGCCCGTCTCTGCTGATTGAGCCCTCTACTTTGTCCCCGGAGGCAATGCCTCCAGAAGATGAATGGGGTAGCAGACAAGCTCAAGGGGCTGAGTCCTTAGGCCTGGCTAAACTGTCTGGCCTGGTTGAATTATCTGACTTTTCAGAAGAAGAGAGTGAGATGGGGGAACAAGCCAGTGATATGCCCTAATCTGAAGAATATTTTGAATGCCCTGATGGTTCCCCTCTAGTACCTAAACCGCCCCCAGATGAGCCCAGTCAGGTGGGTTCAGGGATAGAAGGTCAAGCTCCTAATAGTATTATGAGCACTGAACCTGTTCTCCTTGAGGAGATTCCCGTTGCTAATGTCACTGATACTAAAGTGGAGTCAGGGCATGGTTTAGGATCCCCCGAGACCCCTAGACGATCCGGCCAACAAATACGGCCAGTAATAAAGTTGAGCTATGAATCTCTGGGTCAGCCAGTGGACCTGCCCTTAAATGTGGTTCACAAGGGGGTATATGTGTCCCTGAGTTCTTTGCCTAAGTTAGCCTTGGGGGATAACTCCAGATTGTTAGTAATGCCCTTTGAGTGTGGTGTCCCTGCCTCAGGGGACCCATTAGTAACTAGGAGAAGAGGGATTCCCTTAGTCCTGGTGTCACGAGCAGGAACCCATGACCTGAGTTAAAGAGGAATAAGACTTTATATGTATAATGTGTATAAACTATAGTACACTGTGAATCTAATATTCATGTATGTAAGGTAAAATGTGATATAGTGTTAATTGGGATGTTCGCCTAAATAGCCTCAAGGTAATTGCTTGGCAGACGCCAAGCTTTTCCAGGCCAGGAGGTGTAACCTTGCAAATGGGGGTTCCTAATGTGCCTTATGCCTGGTTGGTGATCGACGTAAACCGCTTAAATTGGGATCCGTTGCGTGCTCTTTTAAGGCCTCCGTATACTGTCCCTTTAAGGGCTGCCTGGTGAAGTCATAATTAGTTGAAATGGGAGGGGGTTTAAGTGTTGCAATGCTCGAATCCTGCCCGGGCTGCCGGGTAAGCGCTCCCAGCTGTCATTGCTATTGGTGCACAGGGAGTTCTGATGGAGGATGTAAATGTTTGCTTAAAATGCTGTAAAATAATAATGATAGTGTAGTTGTTCTAACCTGCCTTGCTTTGCAGCACAGATGGTTTTGATTGCCTCCTCCATTTTGGTCCAGAACTATTGAATTGGACCAATCAGTACCTTGGGACCCCCCAGAGCTGGCTGACCAATAGAGGAACTGTTTGTATTTGGGAAAGGCATTATGGGCTATGGCGCTTTTTCGCACCACTGAGAGCAGGAGGAAATGACTGGCATGTGCAGCCAGCCAATGAAAACGGGTAGCGCCCGATCTGAAAGGAGTGCTCAGTGCTGCCAAGGGCAGATGCGTTGTGGCTGGTGAGGGAGGTGAGAGCTTCTGTGCTTTGCGCTGGGAAGTGTTCCCCGCGGGAAGCGTGAAGGCCTGAGGCGGCCGTTTCTCCGCGAGCGGTTTGCTCTAAAATCGCCCGACGGGCGTCAGAGGAGGCTGTGCCTGTATAGCTACCCACCAGGCTCGACCTGTAGGAGGACTGGAGGATTTTCTGAGTTTGCATCATTTCATGGGAAGGCTGAAGCTGCCCGTTGCAGCCTTGCAGTGGTTGTGAGTTCTGGGAGCCTTGGAAGCAGCTGCCTGGTGTGGTACCCCTCTGTTGCTGTTTGCCATATAAATGTGTGAGAAGGCTGGTGAAGGTCAGGCTCCATCCTGATAGCGTTGAAGGAATCGTTATTTGCTGGGGTTGTGAGTACTGATCCAGGGTAGCTCCCTGCAGAGTGTTTACACAGTGGTTTCAGTGCATTATTGTATTGCTGACTGCCTAATTAAACTTTCCTCCTACTCTGACCTGCTCAGGACTGAAATGTTTGTCTGTGTTAAGGGCCCCAACCAGCTGCCACGTTTGGACTAGCCGTTAGGGCTTGGGTACCCAGGGACAGTAAATCATAGGGTTAGGCCTGTGCATAGAGCCCTAGGTGTGTAGGAATAGTGTAAGCCAATCAACCTGATTTTCCCCCCCTTTCCCTTGTTATCTGCCCTTGTAATAAATCAGATTGCTGTGTTATAACTACACCCTGGCTGGTTTGTACTCTTCTGATGAGCTGCTGCATGGTGACTGTGATATAACTGTACCTTACTTTACAGGGGGTCCCCGGAGTGAGCTGGAATATATTATCCGTGGGGTAAGTGTACTGGTGAAAAGAATTGCTGGCACCCAGTGTGAGTCACTCATGGGATGAAAGGGGGGTTGCAGTAGCCCAGAGGGCTGTAACCGAGGTAGTCTTAACTGTACTAACCCCAACCTCTAGGTGGAGGCACCTGTCAACGGATCTGGGCCCCTCACCCTGCCTCCGTGGGGGCAGACAGGGGTAGTAGCCCTAAGGGTAGCGCCCCCTGGGGGTTACAAGTAGTACTAGTGATTTTAAGGGGGCGGTTAGTGAATACCAGATCCAGCAGGGAGGAGGACCCAGAGCTCAGGTTCAGTCGGGCAGGGGATGAGACGACGTGTGTAAGGTCTTGGGCAGTGGCCGCGTCTATGAACGGGGTGTGGCAGCTTTGTCAAGCCAGTTAATATTAAAGTCTCCAAGTACGATTTTCTTGGCTTGTGGCGGAAGAGTGGTCAGGTAGGACAATACAGAGTGGAAGGCCGCCTTCTGGTCCCTGGGGGAATGTAGACCGTAGTGATGGGGGGGGCGGGATTTGGAGTTTCCCAGTGTGATTTTTATAGTGAGGGCCTGTGATTAGGGGTGTAGCTGGGGTGGGAAGTGGCTGCCCACGTAGGATATCTTTAGTATATACGGCGCAGCCCCCCCTCGCTTACTCTGTCAATCTGCACGGTATAAGTTGTACCCAGCGAGGGTTAGCGATGAGTCTGGAATCGATGGGGAAAGTCAGGTTTCACCAACCGCAATGATGTTAAGCTGGTGCTGGTGGACCCAGCCCTGGAAGGAGTCCCAATTTTTTAGAAGGCTACAGACATTAAGGGTGGCAATACGCAGTCCGCTAGTTGGTGGGTGGGCAGGTGCAGTAGTTGTGGCAGGGCCAGGGTTAGGGTGTACATTTTCTGATGTGAGTAGGAGGAAGAGGAGGAGGAGGAGGAACCTGCAGATTGGGTGCCATTTCGAGGCTTTGTGAGATTGCATGCTACAGCCAGGGTGCCCTTTCATGTGGGGAATGTGGGGATGGGGAGGCTAGTTATGTAGGGTGTGGCCAATAATAGGAGCCGAGTTAGGAGACAGGAGGCAGGGACTGGGGTCACAGGTGGCGAGGCTGACAGGAGTTGCAGGAGGAGCAGAGGGTGCTATGCATGGGGTGATGAGTATGGGAGAAAAGAGACAAAGGAGGGCAGCAAGGAGAGCCAGTCAGCACAAAAGGTGTAGGTGGCTATGGATTTATGGACTAGAGGAGGTCTCAGGGTTACAGTTTGAGGCGACTGCCAGTCAGGCAGCCATTGGGAACACAGAAGTGGTGAGTGGCCCAGGAGGGTGGCAGAGGGAGTGACTAGATGGGGTAGTTGTATGTATAGCAGGAGGAGTAACCGTAGCATAGCAGCTAGTACATGAAGCAGGGCCAAGGGAAACCAAGCAATAGGTGTAGTGATGCAGCATTGCCCCTAGTTGCTGAGTAGTATAGGCTGCAGATGGAGAAGTGGGCTGATTGGTTCACAAGCCTCCAGGAGCCCTATAAAGGCGTGCTCACCAGGGTGGTGGTGGGGGCGGTGGAGAGCCGACGCTTGTGTCGGCGGGGCCCTCACACACACACACTCTTCTCTGGTGCTCCTCAGCGAGCCGTTTTGTTTGTCCGTACCTGTATGCAGTTTCGGGGGTTGGGGGAGGGTTCGCCCAAGACCCTCGCGACCTCTACTAGGACCCTCAAACTTCGGATCCAGGAGCAAGCTTAGGAGGAAAGGAGAGAGGTAGGTAATTAAGTACAATCATGGCAGTTGGGGGCAGGGGCACAGGGAGCTGAGTGGCGTGCTACCTACGAGATTTCTTGCCTGGTTTAAGGGATTAATTAAAAAACACTCGCTTCCCTGTAGTTTGCACTTTGCCAATTAATTGTGCTATGGGGGAGCCTAGAGAGATGTAACCAAAGCACCACGGTGCCGGCAGAACCACGGGCTAAGAGGGACCGTCTCAATTACGTGGTAGTAAGGTGCTCTGCAGGCAGGTGATAAATTGAGAACAAACTGTGGGTTGCAATTTTGTCAGGATCCAATGGTTTAGATTTAGGGAGCATTAGGGAGCAGCAAGAAACACTATTAAGTTCAACAGTTTAGGCATACAAGGTTACAGTTCCGGAATTAAGGTGCAGCAGAAAATCACTCATAGGGTCACAGTTTAGGCATAAAGGCATACTAGGTTACAGTTTAGACTGGAATTAAGGTGCAGCAGAAAATCACTTTAAAAGGTCACAGTTTAGGCATATAGGTTACAGTTATTGTCCGGAATTATTGCACTGTTTCATCCATATTTGTATCCTTGATTATTGTATTATTTCATTTTATGTTTATAATGTGTTAATTGTATTGTGCCCAGGACCGTCTTTGAAATGAGTTCTTCTCAATGATGTTTCACTAGATAAATAAAGCTTTGATTGATTGATTGATAAGAGAATCGTGCTCTCAGAGTCCCAGTGTAATCTGAGCCATAACATAGAAACATAGAAACATAGAAGTTGTGGCTAGATAGGACATAAGGCCCATCTAGTCTGCCCATTTCTTTTTCTACCTTATAAATGTGCCATCGGCCTTTGCTCTGTCAGTGGCCATCTATTCATAGTCATTTGTATTGCTCCTTTATGCCTATCCCATGCCTGTTTGAAGCCCTGCACTGTATTCATAGCCACCACTTCTTGTGGTAAGCCATTCCATGCATCCACCACCCTTTCTGTGAAAAAGAATTTCCTCACATTCCCCCTCTAATCTCATGCTGTGTCCTCTTGTCCTACTATTCTTCTTATATTTAAACATGTTAGACTCTTTCACCTTGTTAATGCCCTTAAGGTGTTTGAATGCCTCGATCATATCACCTCTCTCCCTCCTTTGCTCAAGGGTATACATATTGAGAGCTGTTAATCTGTCCTCATATGTCTTCTGATGCAGTCCCTGCACCATTTTGGTTGCCCTTCTCTGGACTGCCTCAATTTGGTTAATGTCCTTGTGAAGGTGTGGCCTCCAATACTGCGCAGTACTCCAGATGGGGCCTAACCAATTGTCTTGTAAAGAGGGATTATTACTTCCTCTTACGACTTGTGATAATCTCTACTAATACACCCTAACACCCTTAGCAGTCTTACCTACTGCTTTAGAGGTCTGCTTTGATGATTTCAGGTCATCAGTGATGATGATGCCCAAGTATCTTTCTTCCTTTGTGGCTGCTAGCAACTCCTCCCAGCCTATAGGTGGCTTCAGGTTTCTCTTCCCTATGTGCATGATCTTGCACTTCTTTGCATTAAATCCCAGTTGCCACTCTTCGGACCATTTTGCTAGTTTATCCAGATCTCTTCTCATTCTGCCCACCCCATCTGGATCATCTACTCTGTTGCAGATCTTGGTGTCATCTGCAAACAGACAAGCCTTACCCTCTAGTCCATCTGCAAGGTCACTAATGAAGATGTTGAAAAGAACTGGCCCCAGGACTGATCCCTGAGGTACCCCATAATAGTTCTGAGTTTCTTTTGCTGAGGGAGAAGAAGCTTGGTCCCTTATCCATATTATTAGACAGGCGGGGCAGCCCATTACTGGGACAAAGGGACTTGGACCTCTGGCCTCCTCAGTATTCAGAAGGCACCCAGAGCTGATTACTATTAATAAAGGGGTGGGTCATCAGACTGTTTCAATGCCCATGGAGTGAACTGTATTTTTTTTATATCTGCCTGCTCTCCTCTCTGCTTGCTTGGACCCACTGCTTGCTGTGTCTGAACTGCTGTATTTAATCAAACTGTTTTAAGTGGCTGAACTGCTTACTGTGACTGAACTGCGCTATTCAATTGAAGAGCTCTAAGTGACAGATCTACCCTATTCCTCATGTATCATGACTGCATTGCCCTATTTGCTCAACTGTCCTACAGTATGTGACTGCACTTCCCTAAGGGCAATGATTGCAGCAATCGCCTAGCTCCCAGCTGGCAAGCTTTGAAGGGACATCACCAGAACCCAAAGGCAACTGTTATCATGGTGCCATTTCCACCTGGTGAACCACAGGGGAGTATGACCCCTGCTCCACTCCAGCATTCCAGCTCCAGAGGGTGTCACAGCTATTTCTAGATCCAAGTGGACTTCATCGAGCTGCTTCTTCCTCTGAAGACATTAAGGGCCAATCGTAGTGTGAGTCAGTTGGTAGTAAGGGTCCCCCCAAAGTGAGTCAGCGTAGGGGCCACCCCGGCCCAAGTGGTAGGGCTGTCGGTCATAAAAGAAGGGGGGGGATTGTCTTTCAGAATTTTTATTTTTGTTCTCTTCCAGGGTTCCTGCACACACACTATTGAAGGTTCCACCAGTGCCTCATCTTTGACCCAGTGAGGGTCCCCAGAAAGCCCAGCATCACCTGCACCCACCTCTAATGACATTCATCAACTCCAAGTCTTCACCACGATGCCCCAGGTTTGAGTTGCTGGTCATAAATAGGTAGTCAGCTGTTAGCTGATACCCAACAAAGTGAGCCAAGTTAGGAGCCACCCCAGCTCTAGCTTGAGGGATTTCAGTCATCCACCGAACTCGGAGTCATGTTGCCCAGTCTCCTGCATAGATGTCCCAAGGTGGCAATAGTACTGGTGGCCTATAACAAGGCCTCACCAAGGATTATCAAGCTCCTCGCTTTTCCCCCAGAGGTGGCAGTAGTACCGGTGGCCCATACCAAAGCCTAACTGAGGATTGCCAGGCTCTGTACCTCATCCCCCGAGGTGGCATAAGTACCTGTGGCCCACGCAAGAGGCCACACCGAGGGTCGCCACACCATGATTGTACTGTCCATAGGTGGCTCATGTTCCAGTGGCTCAGCAAGAGGTCACACGAAGATTGGCTGGTTCTGAAGCTGCAGCAGTGAGGTGATAAGGGTTCTGGGACTCCTCACCTCCACTGACTTGGCCAGGTGTCTTCCATTATCTGGTGTACTGTTTCCCCTGCTACACTCCTTGGCGTGTGTTGAGGGGTGCCTTCTGCCTGTGGTTGCCTTCAAGTGCCTTCTGTCTCCTACCTCCAGCTAACGTTTGCCTGTTGAAGGCCCTTCATTTTTCCAATTTGCTGTTTCTGCCCCCTATCACTCATCTTCCTTGGGGGACTGCCTGCCCACCTCTCTCTTTCCTGCTCTCTTTTGTTTGTGGCTTTATCTTTTGTGGTTTTCAGTCTGAGCATAGTGTAGGGATGGAACCCTCTACAAGGGTTCCTTTCATCATATGGCTGTAACTCTGTGACACTGTCACAACCTGCCCACGCTCAAGACTCAGTCTACAATAAGTTGCCAATTTTCTCAGCCCTCCACACCAGTAAGGGTACCTCAGTAGCTGCCACCACTCAGAAGTGATTCTCTTACCTGGGACTTTCTTGGTCCCTATCCCACAATAACCACTGCTCACACAGTGCAGTGCTCCTTTGGCTAAGGGCAAATGGTCTTCCCTGTCACTCACTCCTGAGAAAACACTTCACTTCTTAGAAAATGGTAACGGTGGCCATCTTCTCCCTCTTCAGAGATGGTTCATGGATTTGTCAATACCAACAGTTATCTATTCCCCTAAAAGATTCAGTCACAGAGGCATGATGTACAGTATATAAAAATAATATTTGCTATTTCACAATATTTACACAATCTACACAATATCACACATATATAAGACTAAGGAAATTACAGGATTACTACAGAAATTAAAAAGAAAATGGTTTGCACACAGCAGAACAAATAGAAAAACCTTCCTATCGCTTCTTACATAAGAACATACAAATGTGCCAGCAGAAACAGACCACCTGGTCTATCTACGTCTGCTCAAGTGTGCAGCTATCACCCCTAGTTTGCAGCTGCCCCATCCTCCTCCCCTTTATCATCCCACTGCAGCCCCTCCAACTACCCCACCCTCACTCTCCCCTGCTTCTTGTCCCATGCCCTTTTAAAGCTGTTCACAGATTCGCATGATACCACCCATCCTGGTAGTGCATTCCATTTTGCTACCACCCTCTCCATGAAATAGTGTCTCCTCATGTCCCTCCTAAATCTTCCCCCTTTTATTCTTAGCCTGTGGCCCCTGGTCCCTCCCCTCCTTAGCTTAAGACCCCATCTGCCCCATCCTTATTGATTCCCCTCAGATACTTGGATGTTTCTATCATGTCCCCCCCCTTCCCTTCTATCCTCCTGGGTGTACATATTCAGGTCTCCCAGCCTGCTCTCATAGTCTCTCCCCTCCATTCCACATATCATCTTTGTTGCCCTCCTCTGCATCCCCTCCAGTAGCCTGATATCACGCTTCAGATATGGCCTCCAAAACTGCACACAATACTCTAAGTGCTGCCTTACCAGTGACCTGTAGAGGGGCAAGATCACCTCTCTTCACCTGGAAGAAACTCCCCTTGCTATGCACCCCAGCAGTTTGTTCACTTTTGCAGCTGCTCTCCTGCACTGGGCAGTGTTGTTCATGATCACTGTTACCATTACCACTATGTCCTTCTCCTCCTCAGTGATCCCCAGCTTAGCCCCGCATCCCAGCCAGTATTCTCTTCTTGGGTTCCTTGCCACGAAGTGCACAACCTTACACTTCTTTGCATGGAGACCCCAGCTGCCACCTCTCCCACCTCCACTAGCTTGCTTAGGTCACCCTGCAGCTGCTTCCATCCGTCCGCCTCCATCCACCACTGCTCCCATTTTGGTGTAATCTCGGAACAGACTTATCTCGCCACCACCCCATGTGCAATGTCTGATATGATGAGCCCAAATAATACTGGTTCCAGAACAGAGCCTGTGGCACCCTGCTCATCACTGGCTTTGGAGTTGTGAGCTCCCCTCCCACCACCATCCGTTGCAGCCTCCCACTCAACCAGCTTGTAATCCAGTTCATCATTATTGCCCCTACCCCTACACCAGTTAACTTCCTCTCAAGCCACCCATGAGGCACTGAATTAAAGACCTTGCTGAAGTCCAAGTAAAGAACATTCACCGCATGATCCTTATCCAGCTCACCTGTCACCCAGTCATAATATTGTATCAGGTTGGTTTAATAGGACTTCCCTGAAATGAAACCATGCTGCCTCACATCATGGAGGCTGTTGTCCTCCAGGTATGACACCAGTCTTTCCTTTAGTATCATTTCCATGAGTTTGCACACTATGGAGGTAAGACTTGCTGGACAATAATTACCCAGTTCGTCCCTTGGTCTGCTCTTGTGTAATGGCACTACATGTGCCATCCTCCATTCCAGTAGCACATATCCCAACTCCAGTGAGGTGCTGTACAGATTTATCAGCAGCTCCATCAACACGTCCACCATCTCCCTCAGCACCCTGGGGTGGATACGACCCGGCCCTGGTGCCTTGTCTACCTTCAGTGCCATCAGTTCCTCTAGGACTCTACCTCACTCAATCCTTTCATCTGTCACCTCCTCTCCCCCCATCCCCACCCTCCTAGCTCATGGCAGTAGGGGCCCCCCTTCTTCCGTGAACACTGAGCAAAAGTATTCATTCAGTGCTTCCCCCTTTTTTGTCCACTCCCGACCTTTTTATCCTCACTATTGTCTCCTTGCACTTCTTCTCTCCTGATGTATCTGAAAAGTCTCCCCTTAATTCTCACTTTTCTGGTCACCTCCTGGACCATCTTGCATACTCCTCCCGTCCCCTTCCTTCCCGTCCTCCTATACCACTGGTGTGCCCCTCGTTTTGCCCCTCCATCTCCACTACCTCATTGTTCAACCAGCATGGTTTCCTTGCTCTGCTCCTCTTACTCTGTGTCTTGGTGCAGGCTTCCATTGCCTCTGTAATCCCCATTTAATAATATCCCATTTCTGCTCGTCCATCTCCTGCCTTAGCCTCAGTTTCCCTTTCAGTACTTCTGGCATCCTCCCAACATCCGCCCCAGTTTACCACCGGTTATTGAGTTCTCTGGCTCCCTGCACATTGTGATATTAAACCACACTATTTGGTGATCGCTGTCAGCTAGTGGGTCCTCCACCCTATTTCCTTATCGCCTCCCATTTGACAATACCAGATCTAAAGTGTTCTTTAGCATAGTAGGTCCACTGACCAATTGTGTCAGGATACCCTCCTGGATCGTGTCCAGGAGCACTTGCTTCCTAGCACTGGAGGTGATCGGAATGCTCCAGTCAACCCTCGGCAAGTTGAAATCCCCCACGGTGACCGCCTTCCCTTTTCTACATACCTTTCTGATTTGTCCCACTAATTCCCTGTCAAGCTCTTCAGACTGGGGTGGTGGCTTGTATACCACCCCAAACCTCAGTTTCCTGCCCCTTGAGTTTAGGAGTTGCAGCCAGATTGCCTTTGTTCTCCCCCAAGTCCCTTGTGCATTTGATCCCATCCCTCACATGGACTGCCATCCCACCCTACCTCCCCTCCTCACGGTTCTTCCAGTATAATTTGTAACCTGAGATTGCCAGATCCCAGTCCCAGTGCTCGGTTGCCCACGTTTCGCCAGCAGCTGCAATAACCACCCTCCACACTGCCAAGAGTGCCTGTTGCTCAGCTGATTTGTTGCCTAAGCTTCTCGTGTTCAGCGAGACCACCCTCCATCATGCCCCCTTCCCTTCATCATCCTCCATCTCCTCCCTTCTACTCCCTCCCTTTTCAGCCACCCCGAATCCTTCCCTGCTAGCCTGGGGGGTAGGCTCTGACTCCACTCTGTTGGATCCTTGCCTACCTGCTGTCCACTTGCCACCCCGCTAACTAGTTTAAATCCACCTTTGTTGCAATATACCTCCCCAGTCTTTGTTTTAACACCTCCTTCTCCTCCCTGCTCAGGTGGAAGCCTATCCCTTACAAACAGATTGTTATTATCCCAGGTAATGCCCCAGCCGCCCACAACCCGTATCCTTTGGTTTGACACATTCTACCAACCTTGCATTCAACTCCCCAATCCTTCTTAAAGAGCTATAGTGTACTGCCTAAAATTAATATTAGATTTTAAAACAGTCGATTATTGCCTTTTGTATCTGAGGTCGTTTTCTTTCCCCACCAAGAGATTAGAAGATTCATTACCTGACACTAATAGGTGTGATCTGTGGAACAGTATCCTGCCTGGCAGCTGACATATCTAGTTCTGTTCCCTCTACTACATCATCAGCATTGTCACCTCACTGACTGTGACATCACAGCTACTCAGAAAAAGCCACTCAGTAGCTGCCATGTCAACCACCTGAGATGTCACAGTCAGTGGTCATGCTGACGATGATGTAGTGGGGGCTGGAAGATAGAACTAGATATGTCAGCTCCTGCGGCAGAGTGTTATTCCAATACATCCAATAAAATACTGCCACACAGAGAACTTTCTAATGAGTAAACAGAAATAAAAAATACTTGAGAAATAAAGTTACAACTGACTGCTTCTTAAAATTTATAACATTTTTCTGTCTACTATTTTTAGTTATACTAGCTCTTTAAATCTAACAGAGTAAAAGGTCTTTTATCACAGAAGATATCTTTGTTAGCCATGACAGACTCCAACCATAGATGGTAAAAGTATGAAGCCCCAACACTGACTGACTTGCTAGGATCTGGCAAGACCTCTAAAGCCTTAGCTGCCAGACCCCATGCTGAATCATCAAATATGTCACTCTGACATCAAGAATTCAACACTTTCTTTGTCTCCTGGGGTACTTCCTCTCTGGAAAACTGGGCTAAACTGGAATCATGGGTTTTGTGAAATCACAGACCCTCTCATTGTTCTGAGCTATGTCTTCCCCAGCAGGGGGTCACTGCATGGCCATGACAGTTTTCTGACAAGAAAGACCTTGACTTCTTTGAAGCTACCTCATTAACTGACCAGAGGGTCCCCTTATTACAGGACAAAGTGACTGAAATTACCTACCAGGGCCAACTAGTTTTCCTCTGGCATCAGTGTTAGTCTAATTTCCCCAGCACACCTCTGTCCCCTTAGGAGACAGAGTTAAAATAGAAAAAAAAAGTACAAAAATTAAATAGCAAATTGTTGCATCCCCCCAATGAAAAATGCATTCCTTTAGCACCCTTAAAGGATGTTGTTTTTTTTTCATGTAGGCCAGCTGGCTCTACCTGCTGTGCCCTTGGTTCACTCTCTGTGTGAGCCCCACGCTACAGTAGTTTTTCACAGCACCTCCCCCACCATTTTTTAGGTCCTAGCTATTTTCTAGACAATCCATCAGCATTTCCATGCTGCAACCCACTGTGGTCCCTAATGTCCAAATTATAGGACTGCTGCATCAGGCTCCACCTCAGATATTCCTATCTAACACTTCTCCACCTTGACTGTCAGCCCCGCGGCCTGCAATTAGCAGAATACCTTGGTCATGTGCCTGATGTGATCCTCCCAGGTCTGACTATAGGTGGCAATGGCATCCATGTATGCCAACACAAAAGCTCCTGCCCCATTCAGAATGCAGGTCACAAGCTGTTGAAAGGTGGCTGGCACATTCTTCATCCCAAATAGCATTACTCTAAACTCAAATAACCCAAATGGGGTGACAAGGGCCGACCTTTCTCTGGCTTCAGGGGTCAGGAGCACCTGATAATAGCCCTTTGTCAAGTCTGTGGTGGTCAGGTACATCACCCCCCAACCTTTCTAAGACCTCATCTCTACTGGGTATGGGGTATGCATCCAACTCCATTCAGCTATTTAGCTTGTGGTAGTCAATGCAGAACCTCATGGTCCCATCCTTCTTGGGATCAGTAGCAGCACTGGGAAGGCCCAGTGACTACTGGGATCACCCAGAGAACCAGCACCTCCTTGATCTCCCCTTATTGGCATGTTTTATACCTGAGGGACTCAGCAGGCTGGCTTTCTTGGGAGGCCCATGGCCCTGTATCCACATGTTGCTCCACCAGCATGGTACACCCCAGCTTCCCCATGACCATCCCATCAAATCTTCACTGCACCCTCCACATTTTGGTAGCTTAGGCCTGTATCAGCCTCTCAAAGAAAATAACTATGTCCACTAAGGATTCATTTTTAACCTCTACAAAGGTATCCACCAACAGGTCCACCTCTGTCTCCTCCTCTGGGTAGCTCCATACAGCCAAGACCATCTCATCTCAGTCATGGTAGAACTTTAACATGTTAACAATGTAGATCCATTGCATGTGCCTCCTGATAGGTGGCTCCACTCGTAACCCTCCTGACCACAGAGTATGAACCCTCCAAGCTGCTTGCCATTTGGCTTGGAGCATTATACAGATAACAGCAGCTGCCTCGCTCCACCGACAAGGCAAGAACTAGTCCTGAAGATGATACTACCTATTTTAGCTACTGTGATGTGGTCACAGGTGCCACTCCTAAGTCTTCCTAACCAGACTGGGTACTCTTTTTAACTCCTTCTGTCGTTTCACTCTGGATGCCTCCCCTCTCACTCATCACTGCAATCTCTACCACTCCCACACTTTCTCATCTCTAGAAAACCAAAGACACCTCCATTGTGCTAAATTTGCATCTAAGCTTTGGCTCGGATCTCTCCCTCCATGTCAAGCCCCTTTAATATCCCCCTCCCACCATCTGCCCTTTCCCTAAGATCCTATGATTCTCGACAAATGGCAGTCCCCTGTCGGTCCACCACTATTGGCCAGGCAGTCTTCTCTCATTGCTTCCCCAAATTATGGAATGCTGTCCTCCAGATCCACCACTTATTCTCTCCCCACTTCATCTCCTCGGCACTCCACAACTTCCTTCACAATAAATTGTACTGTGGTTAAATCTCCGCTCCACTTTTCCTCACTCACTTTCCTACTTTTTATCCCTTCCTTCCTTCACCTTACATCCTGCCTTCCCCTGCCCCTTCCCCATTCACTACTCCCTCCCTTCCTTTACCTACTTTTGTTAGTCGCTCCTCCATGATTTCTCTTTACCTTACTTTCTGTAACCACTCCCCAGGATTTTACCTTTACCTTACTTTCCTTAATCACTCCCCCATGATTTTACCTTTACCTTACCTTCCTCAACTGCTCCCCCATGATTTTACCTGTACCGTACCTTCCTTAATTGCTCCCCCATGATTTTACCTTTACCTTACCTTCCTTAACCGCTCCCTCATGATTTTACCTTAACCTTACCTTCCTTAACTGCTCCCTCATGATTTTACCTTTACCTTACCTTCCTTAACCACTCCTCTATGATTTTACCTTTACCTTACCTTCCTTAACCACTCCCCCATGATTTTACCTTTACCTTGCTTTCCTTAACCACTCCCCCATGATTTTACCTTTACCTTACCTTCCTAAACCACTCCCCCATGATTTTACCTTTATCATACCTTCCTTAACCACTCCCCCATGATTTTACTTTTACCTTACCTTACCTTCCTTAACCACTCCCCCATGATTTTGTCAACTAATGCACTATTTTATCACCTTGGAGTATGTCTCGCAAGCTTCTAGCACTTTTTAGCACTCTGATCTCTCAAGATACACAAATTCTAATGCACATTTTATTGTGTGTAATATCTCATTGCCTCCTAGAAACGTCTGTAGGCGTCAGCAAATGTAACCACAGTGTGTCCCAGAACACCTACAGAAGTCACCTACAGACTCTGTGTGCCCTAGAAACATCTGGAGAAGTCACTCACATATTTTAATATTACTTGTTAGCCAGAATTGATTAGAATTGACTGCATAGTACCATTAGAAAGATAATGTTGTGCTGAACAACCTTGCCACTGACATTTTCTGTGTATCATGTTCACTTTAGGAGTTATTCAAATTTGTTTATGACATTTTGTCAATCTAGAACCACTTAAGCACTTTGAAAAAACACACATTCTGGGTATCTTAGCCAGTATAAAACAAAAACCAAATTGAGTACAGCTGATTGCATAGAACCGTTGGAAAGGCAATTTTGTGTGGAACAACTGTGCCACTGATATGTTGTGTATGTATACTTTAGGCGTTATATGCATTTGTTTATGGTATGGTGTGTATGGCTGACATTTTTCTATCAAGACTCACCTAGGCAGCTTGAATAAAATGCACTTTTTGACACTTCAGCAGGCATAAAAACGATTGATTACAATTGATCGATAGCATCGTTGGAAAGGCAATTTTGTGCTGATCATCTTCATGCTGATACTTTGTGTGTATCATGTATACTTTTGGAGTTATATGCATTTGTTTATGATATGGTGTGTGTGGTTGAGATTCATCCCTCAAATCTCACCAAAGCACCTTGACTAAAATGGGGCAAAATTATGTTTCATAGTAAAAATATATTTTTTAACAAACATAATAGTAAAACACCATCTAATGTCTGTATGCTTAATTTGGTGTTGATATTTGATATATTTTCCAATAAAAATGGCTTATGTTGCCTTTTTAGTGAAAAATATTTTTTTCCGGTTTCACCAGCATAGAAAAACTAAATTACTTATTACATGCATACCACCATTGAAAGGCGATTTTGTGCTGAATAACTCTGCCACTCATACTTTGTGTCTAGTATGTACGGTTATTGAGCTATTAGCATTTGTTTGTGACATGCCGACTATGGCTTGATTTGCTTAGAAAGGCCCAGGATTCACTGTTAAAAGTGTACAGAGATTCAGGAGACAAGTGGTGTAATCTCAGAGTGAGCCTGTGGAGGTAATGAGATATTATATGTCAGTATTGTTGTAACCACCTGTACTATTGCCTGTCATGTATACTGTATCCTGTATTACTCTGATGGTGTAGCATATAAATTTCCTCACCCTTTCCCCAAGACGCACCATGAGATGAGCATGTTGTTCAGTGTGCCCTTCCTGGTGAAACTTTTCAATAAATAAATAAATAAATTTACTCTGCCAGACAAGGATGAGCACCATCACCAATTACCTGACTCCGTACTCCCAGGCTCTGGCCCCATGGATGTACGATATCTTCTGTCTGATGCGCAGAGGCTAGGTGCTCCTTAGGAACCCCATGAACTATAAGCCTAGCACAGAAATTCAGGACATACTCCACAACAGACTCCCCTTGGGGAACAAACTCACCCCCTGTTCATCCCTTACCAAATCAAGGGTGCCCCTCATCTTGTGGCCAAAAAGGAGTTCAAAGGGTGATAGCCATGTGATTCCCTTGGAACTTCCTTGTTTGAAAATAGTGGTAAGTACTTGTCCCACTCTCTTTGCATGCTGGTCAGCAAATGCTCTCAGTATGGTCTTAAAAGACACAATAAATCGCTCGACCAGAGCCATTAGTCTGAGGATGGTATGAGAAGGCCCAGAGCTGCCTCACTCCACACTTCTCGAAAAAACTAAACATCAAATCAGACATGAAGTTGGTGCTCTGGGCTGACAGAATCTCCTGTGAAAATTCCACCCAGCTCAAAATCCCCAGCAGTTCATTGGCCACTTTCTCAGTCTCAATGGAGGACAAGAGCACTGCATCAGGGTACCTTGTATCAAAATCTACAACTACCAGAATGTACCAGGTGCCAGTGCAACTTGTGGTGCTAAGTGGCCCCCACAATGTCCATGGCAACTCATCTAAATGGCTCTTCAGCAATGGGCGGGGATCAAAGTCACCTTAGCCTTGTCCTAAAATTTCCACCCTCTGGCACTACAAATAAATCTGGCAGTAGTTTGTCATGTCTTTAAAATAATGGGCCAGTCAAAATTGTTAGTCAGCCACCTTTCTGTATGGTTGATCCCTAAGTGTCCAGAAAAGGGTATGTCATTGGCGAAGGCCAGAAGCTGCTTCTTATACTCCTTCAGAACCACAATCTTCTGGAGTACCCCTTCTTTCAGTCTTCCTTAGGAGCCACACATGGTACAGGAGCTCATTCTTCCTATTGTAACCCACCCCGGCCCCCTTGTTCAACTGCAGGGCTGCTCCTCCTCACACATGGCACCAACGAGAGGGATGGGGTTGTCACTACAGTTCAGTTTACTATACATATACTTTGGAGCCTACCATCCTCAGACAGGGTAACCAAGTGTGGCAACTACCTGGCTCACACCTGGGGACCATTTACCATGCCATCAATCTGGGTCCCTGGGAGAAAATGTTTGCTTCGCAATTATGCTAGGTTTGTACTTCTGGTCAGGGGCACCTAAGTAAATGCAGACACAGTGAAGCAATAACAGTACTGTCGAAACCAGGTTGGGATTCTAGAGTGTGGCTTTTATTCACATACACAGAGAATAATCACAAAGTGAAGATGGACCCCCACAGGCCTACTCCCACTGGTAATGCAGATTACTGAGGTACAGAGCACACACAGAGCAAACCCTCAGGTTCTGAAGGAAACAGCGAACACTCTCTGGTTCTGAATTACACAGCGAACTCTCTGGTTCTGAATTACACAGCAAACTCTCTGGTTCTGAATTACACAGTGAACTCTCTGGTTCTGAATGGAGATTGGCACACATGGCCAGATCTGTAAGCTTCCCTTGACTAGGCACCCTCAGCCAGTAGTAGGAGACTTTCCCATATTTCATGAGGCATTATTGGTGGCACCCTTGACCACCAAAGAACACATACAGGCTCACAGAAAATCCAACCCACATCTGGGTAAACTATTTTCTTCAGGCACTGGCCAAATGCACTGAGAGAAAACACAGGTGCCCAAACTGAACCTAGAGAGGTAAACATGGTTACTGCAGATGGGGTCTCCACCTTTTGCTTCCAAATTTATATTTGGCCATTCATCTGGTTAATAACACCCTTCACAGAAAACTTGTAGATGCTATCTTGAAATGTTGTTCACATTTAATATACTACTTTACACACCTCTGAGGTGTCCTGAAGTTAAAAGTTCTGTAATTGGCAATGTCTCTTCACTAGACCCCAACTTTAGCAGGCACTTTTAAATCAGACACAAACTAAAAGTTCTGTACTTGGCAAGTCTCTCTCTCTGGACCCCATAGTAGGCAGACACTTTTAAATAGAAAACAGTCTAGGTGACAGAGTCCCTTTGTGAGAGAAAAACTCACCACAGGAATGCAAGTGCCCCAGGGCTTTTCCAAACAAAAGTCTTAAGTACTCACAGAGCAGATGAATCTCAGGTAGCTTTAACACAGTTCAGGCTGGATCAGGGATTGCCCTTGAATCCTGGAATTTCCTCCTCCCAGCCCTCCAGGGATGGGGCACTGGAAATCCCACTGGAAAAGGTTTCACCACTTCACTCTCTGTCTTCTATTTTATTCTTCTAGGGTGAGAACAGACTACCCAAACTACAGTGGTAGCTCTCTGTCAGAGCTAAAAACTGAGGAGCTGCCTACTGCAGCACTCCTCCTCGAACTCCACTCCACAGACTACTCAGCTCTAACTCAACATTCTATAGCTAACTTCCCAGCTAGCATTCCGATGCGGCTTATGCTGCTGCAAAAATTCTAAAGTGACAGCATCACTCCAGCTCAGCTGAGACTGAAAACAGTGTGACAGTGTGAAATCCATTTAATTGGCATTTCACAAGCTGCCTCTCTCTGCCTGCCATTGATTCTAAGTGGGTTTCTCGTAACCCCTGGGAACAAGGGGGTTATACTATAAGCTCCTTTTTCAGAATCCGGATAGTCGCCTTCCACACTGGTTGGCTAACTCCTTTAATCTCTGGAGGATGGATCACCTTGCTGAGCTCGCCCAGCTTTGCATGCCTGACCTTCCCTAAACACACTGTCCTATGGGAGAGTCACCCATGGCTGGACTCTCCTGTGTCTGTAGCTGTGGCTCAGAACTGTTGTTCCAAGCATGTCCTTCAGCTACAACTTCCTTGCTACCTAGCTTAGGTGGCTTCCTTGCCCTGCCCCTTTACAATCTCAGAACCCCATTCCTCACCTTTCAGCACATAGTGGCACACACAATATTGCCATTGCTTCGGAGTCATTCCCCATAATAACATCCACGGGCAGATATGGTACACCAACCTCCATATACCTCAATCATCTTCCCAGCTTGGGGAGATCCGAACATTGGCACTGAAACCACTAGACTCATCACCCCTTTAATCTGAGAAAACTGCCCAGGCAGTATCTGTTTCTCATTAATCAAATTCTGCTACACCATAGGAATGCAGGCACCAGCGTCCCTCAATCCCTGGGTTACCAATCCATTCACCACCACTGGGTGCATATATGCAGTGGAGTTAGAGAACATTGCACTCAGAGTACAGTTCGCTATCTGCTGAGAGCTCCCTGAGCTCCCACCTCCCACTGAACTAGCCCCTTTTGTTACAATTTTGGACAATCCCATGACAAATGCCCCAGTTTCTGACAGATGTAGCACTTGCAATCCCCTGACACTTTACCCCTGAAACCACTTGGCTTCCCTTTTGGGTTGGGCACAGTCTTGTTTCCTTTAGATTGTCCTCCTTGGGTTTCCTTAAAAATCACCTGATGTACAGCTTGCATTACTTTTGCAATGAGAGTGGTTGGTTGGATATGAACTGATCAACCCTCTCGGCTGCCTCCTCATTGAAACTCAGAGTTCTATCCAACAACCTTATTTCAGTTCCTCAGGTACAGTTTTAGGAACTTTCCAGAAGAAATTAATCTTTTATTTCCTCTACAGAGAATGCTTTTTGCACCTTTACTCAGCAACATTTTAACAAATTACTTATCTGCACACACATTTCAGCATAGCTATGTTCCAGTGCTTTGCTTTTTTTGAACATACATTTTTATTAGAGTTAAGGTATAACAAATACAACCACAGTAGACAATGATCACTGTACAATACAAGGGCAAACATATAATGTATGCATAATAACAAAAACATATCTGCAATATTGAAAAGATTCATAACAACTATCTGCGTTATTCTAAGAAAGGGTTCCATATTTTGTGAAAAAGTTCCAAATGATTTGTCAGCATATAACTTATTTTTTTGTTGTTAGCAGTAGAACCTAGCCATTCTAACCATTCTCTGTGTAAAGGGAACCTTTTATTTTGCCAGGATTGGAGAATAAGGCTTTTGAAAGTCAAAGCTGTGGATATTATCTATTTTTGTTGTATTCTGTCAATATGATAAAGCAACTCCGTATCTCCTAAAATGAATACCCTTGGGTCAAAAGGAAATTTTTGCCCAAACAAGAGCTTCCAAGTTTGATGACTTTTATCCCATCTCAGCAGAATTTTAGGACAGAAGCACAATAGACAGGATACATTTGGAATCTAAATATCACATTTAGGACACTTACAACAATCAGAAAAGTCTAACTTCATAAATTTCTCCATAGTATAGTCTTAACCCTCTAAATGTTTGCCTATAGGCCTTGGGGGTTAACTCAAAATGTTTTAGCAAGGCATTTTTCACTTTATCATAGTCCATGCAGTCCTCATGGTCAATTCTGGCAAAAGTTTCTAATGTCTTGCTTGTAACAGCAGCAAACTGTGAGTCGCAAGGGACCCGTGCCCAGTTCCAGTTACCCACAGATTCTCTCAAAACCAGGGTTTGATTATAACATTGTTTTACTAGCCCAAAACCTAGTGCAAACTGGCCAGGCTAGTACAGTTAACCCTATACTTGTCTGTCTTGACTAGTACAGGTTTTCCATGGCTGTTAATGAAGTTATAAATGTCCCTACTTTAGCAGGCTCTAGTCTCAGTGTTGCAGATGGCCTGGTGTGATTAACAGCTCATTAACAGCTGCAGTCATCTGGCAGTTCAAGAAAGGGATCCTACAAAAGGCTCAATGTAAGTAATTATCACTCCACTGTCAGAACTTTCAGTTAGTGTCCAGGGTGAGATCAAAGGTGTATTGTCCCAAAGAGAAGGTAATGCACGCAATAGTGTTATCGGGATCTGGATGCAAGCTATGGGGTAGCTAACCCCTGTAAGCCATAAATCAATCCAAGAAGGCATGCACTCCAAAAGAAACAAATTTGCCCAATAATTTTTCAAAAAAAGTTGAAGACTTATTTTCAGTAGAACATATACAAAGCTTATACTTCTGTACAATTAATTTCTCACCAGCATGTTGCTCGTCCACCATGCTCCAGCACTTCACCTCTAATGCAAGCCTTGCAGTGCATGCCTTCTTGGATGTGATCAAAGGTAGAAGCTGTTAGGTCACTAGTTTCCAGTTTTCTGAATGTGTCTCTATATGACAATTTGTCCAACATTATTAAGATCAGTGCCCTCATTTTCCTACAGTTTGAGTGTCTGTATCCAACATTTCAGTGACAAAATGTTAAGAGATATACAGGGTCTGCTCTGCAGGTGGTGGGTTTTATCCCAGCCTCACCATAGCTGCTAGCTCTCCCTCCAAATCTGCCAATTCTGCATTTTCCTGGACACCACTGCAGACCATACTCTGAAATGACTATCCATAGACCCATAGCTGCCATTACTGGCAAGTGTAGGGATCCCTGCTCTTCTAAATGGACCATGCCAACCAAGGCTGTCCATACAGTACTCCCACCAGCATGCCCCTTCATCCTAAAACAAAGCTTTGGAGCATGTATTGTACAAAATAGCTTAGTAAAACACATACTTTGAAAGGTTAAAATAAGCATTCCCAGGGTGCATAGAGTATACTATATAGAAACAGGTTCAGTATAATACCATTTATTTATTTATTATTTATTACATTTTGTTAACTGGGCAAGCCCACTGGGTCTCGAAGGTCCTTTTTTCAGGAGCAACCCAGAATTAGTTACACAAAGCAGTGCAGGCACATAAAAGTGATACAGTGCAGGACATATTGTACAAGTTACATAAAGCAGTGTAGATACATACAAGTGATACAGTACAGGACATATTGTACAGGAATACAATGGCAGTGTACAGTTTTCAATTATTATAGAGGAGAGTGCATTACATGCAGCACAATTAAACAGTTCAACAGTGGTAGCTGACAGAATTAAGGCATTAGATGTTTTGTGGCCAAACCACAGGGGACTAGAATGGCTAGCCTTCAGGACAGGAGCAGGGACTATGGATTAGGAAGTGTACATGCAATCCCTTCTTGAATGTGGGTAAGTAGGGGGCTTTCCGAAGGTGCCAGGGAAGCTTGTTGCAATGAGCAGGGGCTGTATGGGTAAAATATTTACTGCCAGCTGAGGAGCAGGCCCTGAGCAGTTCCAAGTGTTTTTTGCCTGAGGTCCTGAGTAGTCTGATGGACTGCTTAGGGGCAAGCTGTCTGGTTAGCCCTGCATGAGGGTCAGCATTGAGAAGCTTATATGTCCAGCATAACAGGGGGTACTGGAGCCTATGGGTCAGGGAGGGCCAGTTGAGAGAGGCGAGGGCTACACAATGGTGGGTCCTCGGGTGAACAAATCATGCAATTTTGTGGTACAATGTTTGTAGTCTAGAGAGGTCAAGTTTTCCTATGCCTAGTAGGGTTGGGGCAGCGTAGGTAAGAGTAGGGGGGAGGATACTCTGTGCAATTGCCACTGTAGTATCTGGTATCATGTTAGCACTTAGTCGATAGAGCAGGCCATGTTTTTGGTGGGGTGTATCTTTTTGTTACCAAGTCCACATGTGGCTTCAAGTGAGTCCCTGATCTAGTATAAGGCCTAGGTATCTGAAGGATTGGACCACTCGATAGTGGAGTCAGAAACAGTAAAAGTGAAAGAAGGTGGGCCGGAAAGACCTAGGGATTTCAGACGAACAGGAGCACTTTGGTCTTGTTAGGATTAAAGACCAGACAGTTTTTGACTAGCCAAGCTTCGGCCTTAGTAAAGTCTGACTGAGCAGGGTCCTTAAGTCATCCAGGTGCTGCGCAGTTCTGTAGAATATGGCATCATCAGTGTACTGCACCACAGAGCTGTTCCCACAGTGGTGACAGAGGTCATTGATGAACAGGAGAACAGGAGTGGGCCCAAGATAGACCCTTATGGTACCCCTCATTTAAAGTTAGTGGTCCAGAGATTGCACCTCTCCACTTGACCTGTTGGGAGCGGCCAAACAGGTAGTTGTGGAACCAGTTCAGGGAGTGTTGGTCCAGTCCAAATTTACTCAGCTTTGTTAGTAGGAGGGTGGTCTACAATGTCAAAGGCCTTGGTTGGGTCAATAAAGACTGCTCCTGTGGGGGTGCCCTTGTCCAAGGCGGCTAGGGACGTCAGAGGTAAACCTGATAAGGGCAGTGTCGGTCCCATGCTTTTGCCAGAAACCATATTGGGAGGGTGACAGAAGTTGGTTAACTTCCATGTAATCCTTTAGTTGGCAGTACATGAGCTGCTCCTGGATCTTTGCAAGGGGCAGAGGATAGAGATGGGTCTGTAGTGACCTATAGTTTCCTAGCTCCACCCTTATGGACTGGGACATGGGCCTGTTTCATATTTTAGGGACTACTCCATCCTGCAGAGATCGATTTATCAGCCTGTGTACTGTTTACCCTGGCCTGATGAAAGGAGCATGCTTAAAAAAAATTCTCTTACTGTTGGGGCATAGCATGTTAAAATCAATACATTTAAAAATAAAAATGTCATAATATTTTCTGTTTCCCACACCCCTTAGGTTTGTGTAGTGCCACTCCCCCAAAAAATCCTAGATGTGCTCCTGGATCACTTGACACTGCACAAAAACTTCCAGAAATACTGGGCTCCAGTTGATCACAGGGTAGGGGCTGAGAGTGTCTTTCTCTGCCTGACTCTGTTCATTGCCCTGTGGGTGGTGGTGAAAGTGTGGTGAGTGCATGATGATGTCAGCTATTGTGTGTGTGAAGAGCTAGGTCTACTTGACTGAACATTTGCTGCTGTGGTATCTCTCTGGATCAGGGAGTGAAGAAAGAGGAAGAGAGGAGGCCATAGTACAGAACAATAGGAGGCACACTGTGTGTGATGGCATCATAGTCTTCTTTCTGCTGAGGTTAGAAGCAATGTAGGAGCAGGATACATGTGCAATAATCTGAGTATTTTCTTGGCTTGCTTTTTCCTGTATTAGTATTAAAATTTACCATTACTGTTGTGAGCTAGTGCAACCATCTGCGAGCTAGTGCAATTTTGAATCAACATGTCCTGCTGGCTGGTGCAAAGAAAACTAAAGGCTGATCCCTGCTCAAAAGATCTAAAAACAAATCAAGATCATTCCCTCCTGATATCTAGGAACTATTTTAGAATAAATGTTTTGCTTCCTATGTCAAACCACTCATGCCATTACTCATAGTTTGTGGTATTGCCTTCTGGTGCAGAATCTCCAACTGTTTTTTGTGCTCATGCTCTTTCAGTGGGATCTCATGCTGGCACTCTTACTCTCACTTTTCTCCTTTTTCTGCTTTTAGCTGCATCATCACCAGCTCTGCATCAGACCTTCATTTCTCCTCCTCAGCCTTTTGCTTCTCCTCCTTCTCTTGCTCCATTGCTTCCATCTTCATTTTCTACAGCTCTGCCTCAGCCTTTGACTGCACCAAGGCAAGCTCCTGTTTCAAACTTTGGACTTGCAAAGCTGCTCCCACTGCTCAGCTCTGGCTCACGTTCATGCTATCCAGCCTCTGTCTCATGACTTTGGCTGGCAATGACCATTTTACAGTAAGCCTCTACCATACTAAATGAAATATATTTTAAAATATATTATTAACAATACATTTTCATATAGTGAAATATATTCCAATCTACTTGTTTTATAATATATTGTAATGTACTGAAAAATCAGTATATTTCAATATTTTTTAAATTTGCAAATATATTACAATGCACTGTAATATATAAGTTATGTATACCTTGGTATATTCCATATATTGAAAAATATATTGATAAAATTCTAAATATATTGAAATAAGGATAGTAAATATATGTTACTGGTATATTGCCAATATATGTATAAATGTATTTTGTCTTACATTTCAAACATTGTTTCCTATTTATTTATAACTATATATAATATACAATACATGTGTAATAGATATTAATATAACTATTAACTTACCCAGACAAAGAAGATATACAAAACATGACAGCTAAGGGAGGTTCTGATAATGGGAGACTTCAACATGCCAGATACAGATTGGCCAATACCAGCAGGAACATCTGCCAGAACTAGACACATAGTGGATTCCCTGCAGGGGGAGGGCCTCAAACAACTGGTACAACAACCCACAAGAGACAGGGCTATCCTAAATCTAGTACTGGCTAATAGGGAAAGGATCACAGATCTCCAGGTAGAAGGTCACCTGGGGGCCAGTGACCATCACATGGTATGGTTCAATTTGGCCACTACAACTAAATCATCCCATTCCAAGGCAAAAATATGGGACTTCAGAGGAGCTGACTTTGATAAGATAGCCAACAGAGTTAAGCTAGCCCTGGCAAAAAGAAATACAGGCGAGGAGGTACAGGCAAAGTGGGCAAGCATTAAAGATTCAATACAAGAAGCAACAAAAGGAAGTGCAAAAGAAGAAGGAAACCACTTTGGTTCTCAAAAACAGTAGCAGAAAAAGCCAGAGCCAAAAGGCTCTCCTTCAGGAAATATAAGGGAACGCAGTGGGATGAAGATAGGGAGGCATACCAAACTTCCCTAAGGGAAGCAGGGAAGGCAGTAAGGCAGGCAAAGGCCCACACCGAGGAAACACTAGCAGAAACAGTAAAAGAAGGTGACAAGACTTTCTATAGATACATTAGTGAAAGGAAAACGTCCAGAGGGGGTATTGCTAAGATCAAAGGGGATAAGAGGGCGTGTGAGGAGGAGGACCATGTAAAAGCATCTATCCTAAATAGATACTTCTGCTCAGTATTTACTGAAGAGAAGGTAGGGCAGGGCCCACAACTCAGCACCATGGACACGGGGGGGGGTTACTAGTCCTTTCACAAAAGAAAGGGTCCTACAAGAGCCTCGATAAGCCCAGGGGTGAACAAGGCAATGGGACCTGATGGCATACATCCCAGGGTATTAAAGGAGCTAAGCGTGGAACTAGCAGAGCCATTATCAGAACTGTTTAGTGAGTCTCTGAGCACAGGAGAGGTCCCAGAAGACTGGAGAAGGGCTCATGTGATCCCGCTCCACAAGAGTGGTAGCAGGGAGGAGGCAGGGAACTACAGACCAGTCAATCTTACCTCAGTAGTGGGCAAGATTATGGAGGTACTCCTTAAGGAAAGGATAGGGCAACACCTGGAATCCATAGGAACACAGGATCCAAGGACAGCATGGGTTTACAACAGGAAGGTCCTGTCAAACTAATCTCATAGATTTCTTTGACTGGGTAACCAGGGTGGTGGACCGGGGAGCAGTTGATGTCGCCTACCTTGACTTCAGCAAAGCTTGATACCGTTCCACATAGAAGATTGATTAATAAGCTGGGTAGGCTCGGGGTGAGTCAGAAGTTGGTCAACTGGGTGGCAAACTGGTTGGCGGGCAGAAAATAGTGTGTGGTGGTAAACGGTATACAGTCAGAACAGATGCAAGTCACAAGTGGGGTACCTCAGGGATCAATCCTGGGGCCAGTCCTCTTCAGTACCTTCATCAGTGACATTGCAGATGGACTGGTGGGTAAGGTTTGCCTGTTTGCAGATAACACCAAGATCTGAAACAGAGTAGATGATCCAGATGGGGTGGGCAGAAGGAGAAGAGATCTCGATAAACTGGCAAAATGGTCAGAAGAGTGGCAACTGGGGTTTAATGCAAAGAAGTGTAAGATCATGCACATAGGGAAGAGAAACCCTGAAGCCACCTATAGGTTGAGAGGGGAGTTGCTGGCAGTCACAAGGGAAGAAAGAGACTTGGGCATCATCATCACAGATGACCTGAAATCATCCAAGCAGACTACTAAAGAAGTAGGTAAGGCTAGGGGGTGTTGGGGTTAATTAGTAAGGGTATCACAAGTCGTAGAAGGAGGTAATAATCCCTCTTTACAAGATACTGGTTAAGCCCATCTGAGTACTGGTGCAGAACTGGAGGCCACACCTTCACAAGGACATTAACCAAATTGAGGCAGTCCAGAGAAGGGCAACCAAAATGGTGCAGGGACTGCATCAGAAAACATATGAGGACAGATTAACAGAGCTCAATATGTATACCCTAGAGCAAAGGAGGGAGAGAGGTGATATGATCGAAACATTCAAACTCAAGGGTATTAACAAGGTGAAAGAGTCTAATGTTTCAATATAAGAAAAATAGCAGGACAAGAGGACACAGCACGAGATTAGAGGGAGGCCGATTAAGTGGTAATGTGAGGAAGTTCTTTTTCACAGAAAGGGTGGTGGATGCATGGAACAGCCTACCTCAGGAAGTGGTGGATATAAATACAGTGCAGGGCTTCAAACAGGCATGGGACAGGCATAAGGGGGCAATACAGATAAGTAAGAATAGATAGGCCATTGACAGAGCAAAGGCCGATGGCATATTGATAAGGTAGAAAAAGAAATGGGCAGACTTGATGGGCCTTGCGGTCCTTATCTGCCATCAACTTCTATGTTTCTATCTTATTAATCATGGAGATATTTGCATTGAATTATCATTTTATAGTGCAGCTTGAACTCAAACATACATTTTATACATTTTTATTTACACATATGACTTACCTCACAAGCTCATGCTTGTAAAAGGCTCAGATTGGTATTTATACCACCATATTTTGTTTTACTTTTAGGTCAGGGGAGACCCTACATGTACTCACTTTCTAACTTGCATCTTTCTCTTCAGTCTGTAAGCTAGTGTTGTAAATTCAAAAGTATTGTAAAACTAGAAATTATCATGATTTGGGCTGATAAACTAGGTTTCTGAAATATGCAAATGTACACACGAAACAGAACTAAGCATTTACAAAAATACATGTGAAATATATAAAACATGTATGTTACATGTATAAAATATATACAACATATATAAAATATATGTAACATATATAAAAATATCTGTAACATACATAAAAAATATTAGCAACATGGGACGGAATTTGTGGTTTCATTATATGCTGAAATACACTGTACTATATTTCATTGAATTAATGTATTTCTCAATATAGTGACATATTTTTGCATACCATGGGTTAGAAATATATTATGTCAGTATATTTAAAAATACATTTCATAATATATTATATAATATGTTACATTGGGACAATGTATTTCTCATTGTATTGACATACATTAACACCTATTTTTTTATATATTGCAATATATTCCATTTTCGTAAGGGTGGTCACTTTCCTTTAGGATGTTTATGAGTTCTGCCCTTGATTGACTTTCCTCATAACCCACCCCTCTCCTTTTGCACAACTCTTGCAAGTTTAGCAACGTTAACTTTCCATATGGTCCAGACATAATGTCTTCTCTCTAATTACTCTTGCTAAAAACAAAACTAAAAGTAGTAGTGTACACTGTGTTACCTTTGTAATATCCTGTTCTGTGACTGCATAGTTTACTAGGTCACTGACAATCATTTTCAAATCCACACTGCTGGCACCAGTTTGTCACAATCTGTCCATGTATAGGACACAGTCTGCAACAGGTTGCCAATTTTCCTCAGCCCTCCACACCTGTAGGGGCACCTCAGTAGCTGCCACCACCCAGAGTGATTCTCCTACCTGGAGACTTTCTTGGTCCACATCCCACCAGAGCCACTGGCAACACAGTACAGTGCTCCCTTTGGCTAATGGCAAATGGCCTTCCTATTACTCACTCCTGAGAAAGCACTCACAATGGTAATGGCCTTCTATCACTCACTCCTAAGAAAGCATTTCACTTTTTGAATATGGTAACTGTAGCCATCTTTTCCCTCTTTAGAGACGGATCATGGATGTGTCAATACCAGCAGCTAACCCTTTCCCAAAAGATTCAGTCACAGAGGCATGCCTTATATAACATCACAACTTTGACAAGGCCCTGTGCCATTTTACAACTATCTTCAATAGGATATAGGAATAGACATGCCCCTCTCAAAAAACTGAGAGTCAAACACCTCCACTACCCAAGGATCACCAACCTCATCTAAATGTTCAGATACCGTGACCCAGTGTGGACCAATTTCAAGTTCCCCGGCACTGCAGCTGACTTACAACTCTACAGGTCACTCAGAAACTCCTGCACCAAGGTAGTTCAAACAGCCAAGGCTCTTCACTACAAAACCAGCCTTTAGTCCAACCTATGCTGTCCAGCCAATTTCTGAAAAGTGCTGCATTCCTTATTCAACCCACCAGCCCAGTCTTCCCTCCCTCCCACTCCCTTCTCTTTCCCTTCCCCTTCTAGTAGATAGCTTACTGGTCTCCGATTTTCAGAATGTCACCTTTCTCTAACCATTTTTTGCCACCTGTGCCCTACCCAGCTAGCCCCCTCCTGACCAACCTCCAGCTGCCTCCCTCCTCCTTCAGATATGTTTAGCTTCCCTCCAGTTCCCCTCCACCCAGGAGGTTCTCCAGATACTATGAGCTTCTCAGAGGGTTGGGTGCCAGTGACAACTAAGCACAGTCTGTAGAAAAAGTCATGCCACACTTGACTCATAAATAAGGCAGTCCAACAATGGAAATTCTTTTTACCATTTAATGCAGAACAAGACATGCAGATGAACAATGTAGCACAGCACAAAAGCAGATAAGATCCTGATGTTTCACCTAGCTGGTTTTATCAAAGAAATTGTGCTCTCTGGGACAACCGTTGCTTAAATAGGCTTCCAGCTGTTATCGATTAATCATTTGCAACATTACAATGACATCATGGGCCTGATTCCAAAACACATGGTGCAACTAGCAGGCTTCTGCGAGTTGTGCCATGTGGTGCTACGCCGGGGACCCCGCACTGTATTCCAGGACAAGCAGGGTCCCTGGCACCTATGCCCATGACCTGCGGCAGCTGCAGGCTAGTGCCAAAGGAATGGCGCACTGAACCTGGGTGCCACAAGTCACGGCACACATTCTACTGCCCCCCCGGAGCCCAACCCACCCTGAAATGCAATAGCAACCACCTGGGGGCACTGGGGGGGCTGGCCAGTTAGCACATGCATTTGGGGGGGCAGTGACAAAAATGGACCTCAGGGATCCTCGAATTTCAGTGGATGGGGGCATGACACAGCAGGGAGGCACATGGGGCACAGCATGGTGTTTCTGCAGGGCTGTGGAGGGGCATCCATCGATGTGCCAGGATGGATGCCCCATAGACTACCTCCAAAATTATCTAACCTCACTATGTCTGGAATGGCATAGGTGGGTTACGGTAGCTGCCCTTCCAGAATAGGGCACAGTTGCTGCTGTAACCCACCCTTGCACCATACTGCTGTGGGTTACAGATGTAGTTGGTGGCATAGCCCACGTTTGGCACAACCTGCATACGGCAAGATGCAAGCTATGACTTGGAATCACGACTTGCAGTATGCCTGGTGCAAGGTGTGATTTGTTCCATTGGGTGTGGCATAACTGCGCCTTGCATCAAGCGTGCGATCTTCTGGCATCGAGCCCCATGTGTTTAGAATTCAGTTAAAACCTCCACCATGTCCCTCTTTTACATTTACAGCATGTATATAAACATTGTTTTTCTTCCACATTAAGATGCCATACATCTTGTTTATAGTAGGACATAATATGTACTTATCTAGAGTTTATAGTGGCAAAACTGTGGATAGGACAGACAGCATAAGAACTTAGAACTGTAGAATCATAGAATTTTCCCAACAGTAAAAGACCACATGGCCCATCTAGTCTGTCCAATATAGCCCCTCTCCTCCCTTTACCTTCCCTCCCACCGCTTCCCACTTCCCACACCCTCCCTAGTCCCATATAGTTGTCCCGCTCTTTGAATTTTCCACCGTGTCCACCTCCACCACTGTCTCCGGCAACCTATTCCAAGGTTGTACAGCTCTCTCTCAGAAATAATGCCCCATCACATCCTCCTTAAATCTGCCCCCCTCCAGCTTATAAGCATGTCCCCTGGTGGTTTTGTTCTCACTCAGCCTGAAGATGTCATCCCTCTTAACCCTGTTTATTCCCTTCATATACTTGAAGGGTTTCACCATGCCCCCCCACCTCATTTCCAGCTTATAAAGACCGAGTTCTTCCAACCTTTCCATATGTTCTTCCCTGCATCCCTGGATCATCTTGGTTGCCCTTCTCTGTACCCTCTCCAACCTGTCCCTGTCCCCTTGCAAGTGGGGCCTCCAGAATTGAACCCATACTCCAGCTGTGGTCTGACCTGTGTTTTATAAATGGCATGATCACCTCCTTCCTCCTACTAGTGAAGCCCTCCCAATGCATGCCAGTGCTCCCATTGCTTTCCCAGCTGCCCACTCACACTGCCTCCTAGCATTTAACATGTCAATGATCCAGATCCCTAGGTCCTTTTCCTGCTCTATGGCATGCAGTGATACCGCCCCCCCCCCAGGTAGTAAGTGTCTCTTGAGTTATTTCGACCTATATGTATTATTTTGCACTTTTCTGCATCTGCCACTGTTCTGCTCACTCCTCCAGCCTCGCAAGATCATGCCTCATCCTCTCCACACACCCTAGAGCATCCACCCTATTATATAACTTTGTGCCATCTGCGAACAAACACACCTTTCCATTCAGACCCTCTGCTAAGTCCCCCACATACACATTAAATAGTATGGGCCCCAACACCAACCCTGTGGCACCCTGCTCCTCATCTCTAGTTCCCTGAAGTGGTTACCATTAACCACCACTTTCTGGGTCCTCCCATCCAGCCAATTTTCCATCCATTTTGTAAGCCTAGTCCCCACCCCCAGACTGTTCAACACTTACAACCTTCTATGTGGGATGGAGATGTCAGACACCTTCGGAAATCAAGGTAGGCCATATCAACTGCCCCCTCTCTTGATCAAACACCTCTGCTACCCCCTCAAAGAAATCTATTAGGTTGGCTTGGCAAGACCTGCCAGCTGTGAACCCATGTTGGTTATCATTGACCAGACCCTCCTCCTCTAGGTACCTTACCAGTCTCTCCTTTATGAGAGTCTCCATTAACATGCCCACAACCAAGGTGAGACTGACTGGGTGGTAGCTGCCTGGCTCCTCCTTTCTCCCTCCCTTGTATATTGGTACCACCGCTGCCTTTTTCCAGTCTCCTGGGACCTTCCCTGATTCCAGGGATAGATTAAACAGCCTAGACAGAGGCCCTGCCAGATCCTCCCTTAGCTCCTAAAGCACCCTTGGGTGTATCCGGTCAGGCCTCATAGCCTTGTCCATTTTTAGCTTTCGCATCTCCTCCATCACCCTCTCCACTGTGAAGGGACATGTGTCCGCTTCCATGCTCTCCTTCCCCTTTCTGCTCAGTTCTGACCCTTTTCCGTCCCTCTCTGTCATTAAAGCTGATGTGAAATATTCATTTAGGAGGGTTGCCTTCTCCTCCTCCTCTCTTGCAACTATTTTATCCTCTAAGTTTTGGAATCCCCTGCCTGTTCTTCCCCTTATCATTCACACACCTATAAAATCTTTTGTCGCCCCTTTTCACCTCCCTAGCTATTTTCTCCTCTGTGCTTGCCTTTGCCTTTCTAATTGTTCTTCCTGCTTCCCTGATTTTATCCTTGTAGATCCTCATGTCCTCCATCACCTGTGTCCTTTTGTAGGCTTTAAAGGCCTTTCTCTTCTCCTTGACCCCCCCCCAACCCCTGCTGTAAACCACAGTGGTTTTCTTCTTCTTTTAAGTCTGCTGATTTTCCGGATGCATTGCTCCATGGCCTAGAGTATTCCTCCCTTAATTACTTCCCACAGTTGCTCTACCCCATCCAGCTCTTTGATCCCTGCAAGCTCCCTTCTTAAGATACCCCCCCTTCTCGAAATTTGCCCTCTTGAAATTGAGCACCCTGGAAATATTTACCCTCTATACCTGACATATAAGAAAACTTGCATATTTATGTTAGTATATTCACATTTCATGTTTTATATTGTTTATACATAACAGGTTTTATCAAAAATTCATTACCTATCAAAGGATCCCACTGAAAGATCATATCTACACATTAGAGTAAAAACTCCTTTGTTGCTTAATATGCCATCTTTTTCTTTTCCCCAAATAGATATGTGAAGGTGGCGTGAGAATTGAAGGATTAAAAACCTTTTAAGAAAATTACCCATGAGACATGTTTTACTTCTTGGAAGAAGTGGTACCCAGTCTCTTTTCCTAGCCCCCCTCCTACACTTTTTTCCTTTCCTCTCTTCTCCCTGTCCCCCTTTTTTCATAATTTCAATCTTGGTTCCTTTTTAAAATCTATCAACCTTTTAGTAGGTAATGTAAAATTGGCAAAAAGTTTTGGAGGTTGACCTCAAGGAATGTACTTGACCTCCCATCACCACCCTTTTTTGCATTCACTTGTGCGCACATGCAAGGAACATCTTGCTACAGTACGACCTTTTGGAGTTTTGTGACCCTCCTAACCAATGTAGTGCTCAGTGTGGCAGGTGCGACCCTACCATGCCAATAGATGCCAAGCTGTCTATAACAACAGTTTAGCTGCAGCGGTCTTGACTTTAAAGAAAACCACCGCTGCAATCAGCGGTGGTAACGTGTGTATATTTTGCATACTGATGTCACCAGTTTCCCTCGTTGCTCAAAATCCCTGCCACTTCCTCTCTGCTGCTGTCCTCCTGGCTCCTCATTATTGTCCTCCCTGTTGTGTGCCAGGGGAATGCCCAATCCCCTCGGCTCATGCGCCCCCAAGCACACTGTGTGGCCAAAGGTGCCCAATCCCCCAGCTCAACCCACAGCCAACAAATACCCAGGTGGCATGCTGAGTCCACCCCACTTCATGCTCATCGCACCTCTAGCACACTGTATGGACAATAGGGGTGCCCAATCCCATCAGTTCCAGCCCCCTGCCAACAAACACCCTAGGTGGCACGCTGGAGCCACAAGCATGCCAAAACCTCCCGCATTGTTGTTTTGGGTTTTTCCCCTGTAAACCAGAAAGGGTCCCTCGCTTCTCTGGTGCCCCTCCTGGCCTGCACCACCTCTTTAACTCCGCACCCCCCCCCCTCACCCCATACTTACCTCCAGAGCCTAGCGCAATGATTTTGGTGGACGGAACACGCTTTGCACTCTTTCAAACCGACCACGAACTGAAGAAATGCGTAACCTGTATAATGGCATAAATGGGGTTTTTTTTCAACTTATGAGGATATCTCAGCCATTTTTCTGAATTTTTGCACCAGATTTTCAATGTGGGGTTCATGGGACCCCACCTTATGAATTCAGTCATGTCATGTCATAATTCGGTCCCGAAAGGTGATTTTGCGGTCACTGCGCAGAACCACCTTTCAAGACAAATTAACAATATGACAGTGTCACTGTTCATGAGGAGGACTCTTAAGAAGCCTATATTGCAAATTTGGTGAAAAAATTCTAAGAAATGACTGTTACAAGCGTGCATTGCGCAGTTTTTATGTGCACTTCTAACTTCGAGAATTTGTAATATTTTCACTCCAGATTTTCAACACTGGCATTTTTTCACCTCTCCTTATAAACAGTACAGCTGTAATTTTTCACATTCTGGCCAAAATGTGTTTTCGCACTTGTGGCACAAAATAGCATGGTCACTGTGGGAAATCAGTGTTCGGGACAGAGGAAGAAAATCACTGTGACACTGTTCATGAGCAGAGGTCCTAAAATGCCTATGTTGAAAATCTGGTGACAAAAGTCCATAAAATGACTATGTTATGAGCATGCATTGCGCAGTTTCCACGCACACTCATAACTTTAAAAATCTTTAGTATTTTCACTGACAATTTTCAACATTGTACATTTGGCACACCTCCTTATGAATAGTACAACTGTCATTTTACACATACTTCCCGAAATGTGTTTTCGCACATCTGGCACACAAAGGAGCGGTCACTGTAGGAAATCAATGTTCGGGACAGATTGAGAAACTCATGGTGACAGTGTTCATGAGCAGAGGTCACAAAATGCCTTTGTTGAAAATCTGATGAAAGAAGTCCATGAAATCACTGTGGTATGAGCGTGCATTGCACAGTTCCCACGTAAGCTCCAAAGTCCGAGAATTTTTCATATTTTCACTCCACATTTTCAACATTGCCATCTCTTCACACTTCCCTATAAATGGTACAGCTGTCATTTTTCACATCCTGTCTGAACTGTGTTTTCACACATATGGTGCAGAATGGCACAGTTGCTGTGGGAAATCAACATTCAGGACAGATTAACAAAATCACAGTGCCACTGTTCATGAGTAGTGGTCCAAAATGCTTTTATGAGGTGGGGGGGGGGTCACAAAAAGGCCATGTTGAAAATGTGTAGTGCAAATACCAGCAAACGCCCAGGGCGTTAGGGTTTCTAACCATAACATCCCACCCTGTACGGTGACAGGCATCAGGGGTATGCCTTTGGATTGCTAGCTGTAATGCTCACACCATTCCACCCCTACCCCCACCCTGCAGTCAGTGACAGGCATAGAGGTGTGCATTGGACTCTTCGCCCTTCAAGTTCACCCCCATTCTCCTATACTGCACCCATTACAGTCAGGGTCCCGTGTTTTCTGCGATTCTGCGGTTGCAGCAGTGGCCACAGAAATCAGGGCTGACCGCAGAAATTAGTGCTTGCCGCAGAAATCAGGAAAACCAGCCATATAGCCACAGAAATGCTAGCTATGCTATGCAATCACACAAGGCAAGGGCATAGCTATTGATATGTTAAGTATGCTAATGCATACATGCTCATTAGAAAAGACAGCAAACTGATGCAGCCCACTACAAAGCCAAAATGCTAGTGGCCGCATGACATCTTGACTCTTGCTGGCTCTTGTTACATTACTCCTGCTAGCTAGCACTACTGGGGGTGGGGGGAGCTGACGCAAGAGTAGCAGAGCTTGATTAGGTCCACGGCAGTTATGATTTGCTGCTGTGTAGGTGTGGGTAGCTCAGCCATGTTACTGTTTCATTGTGAGGCTGTTCATGGTGCATGCTGAATCATTGGAAGATGAATTTGGAAGGAAGAACTGGAAGGCGAGCTGTAGTCAAGAAGTGAGAAGATTCAGTGGTGCCCGTGGAGGTGGAACTGATCTCAGTGTGGTGACAGGTATTGAGGAGGAGCTGATTTCAGAAACATAGGGCTGGCAGCAGACTGAACAAAGGACTCGGTCCCCACTGGTGGGCGCCTATCACAGTTTTGATTTGTGGGTCACAGTTCTGTACAGCGTGAGAGTATTTCTTCGCAGATTTGAACCTGCAGTCTAAGTGGTGTCATCAAGCTCAATTCTTAAGGAGGGTCAAGCTGTCCAGCTGTATCAGAGTTGGGGACCAGAGTATACTAGAACTGGAGCAAGCAGGTGTGGAAAAAATTAGAATGGAAAGTTTGATTGATGCTATACATAAGTGAGATGAGGGCCACTGACTGAAGAACACCACAGCCCTGAGTTCCGAGGAGAAGAGAACATGCTAGCCAAGGTTACTCCAGCTTAATAAGAATGACGTGCTTACATTTTTTAGTGTGTCCCCAAAAGAAAAATCAGGAGTCAACAAATCCTCCAGACACTGCAAGTTACACCCTCCTTCACTGTTATAGGAAGACAGCCCCCATCCCCCACCCCCAACTCACTTATTTGCGCACTGCACTCAACATTTTTGTTGCAAGGCAGTTGGGGTATTCCTAGTTTAAAAAAATAATAATCTAAAAGAATGTTGGATCAAAATCAGAAAAAAAGGCTTTCAAGTTGGAGGCTTTATATCTGCTAACTGTAAATATAAATGAGAAGAAATTCAAGCAGTTTTCGTCTTCTGTGTAGTTTTAGCTAAGTGTGTATGTCCTCCTCTGATTATAACCTAGAAAGAACAGCAAAGGCCACCAATTTCCAGAAGAAGAAGAACAGACGAGCCTTCAAATTTGGGGTGGGAGAGAATTCATTAAAAAGAACACTGACGCCTATGGCTGTGCCAGGTTTGGGTTATTGATGTTTAATATTTGTGATAAGAAGACTACACACTGTTAAATGGCCTGCTGTTCCACTTTCACAGTAGCACAATGGTTGCACAAAGGCAGTCAAAGGGTTAACTAAGACCTAATTCCTTTGAAGGTATGCTGTTTAGCCACAATTCATCTGCCATAGAATGGCTGCTGAATCAGCAGTTGCTGTGCTGCAGAAAGTATGAGGTCCTGCTGCAGAATGTAGGTCCACTTTGCCGCAGTAAACACAGGGCCTTGATTACCTCCTGATTATATTCTTATGGAATGGGGTGACTATAAAATCAAACACCCCAACGTATACCTCAACACTTGTCAGTGTCTGCAGGACAAGGTGAGGTAAAATCGTGAGCATTATGGTCGCTGATCCAAAAGCACACCTAATGCCTGTCCATCTCTGCAGGGTGGGGTGGGGTCGCTGTCACTTCAGTACTTCACTGCCATTCCTATTCTGCATCTGTCTAACTCATGCACTTCCAATTGTAATACCAGCAAGCAAACACTCAGCATTGACAAATGGTTGTTAGAAGTTCCACTGTTACAGCAATGCAGTGGCATCGGGATCTATGGCCTTCAGAGAATGAATAGTAAAACAGGCACAATCTGTGGTGCGAATCTTAAACAACAGTGGTCCCATAGGCAGGTCCTCCTCATGATAGCTGGGATGGGCACCCTTGGCACATCCAACTCTCCTTTAGGCTCCTCAAAACACATCCCCTTTACAGGCAACCACTTTCTGCAAATTTCTTCTTTGAAACTTTCAGACTTGAGGAGACATAAGACTGAGGGAGTCATGCTAGCGTGAGTCACTATGGTCCAGGCATTTTTGAACCTCCTGGGGTCAGTACATCTGGGTCCCTGGTGGCATCAACAACATTCCTACATCCAACCAACACCATTAGGGACTGATAGGGACATCCAATCTTAGCCCACGGGATAGCGACTTGTCCTAGGTTTTAATCACAGACAGGTCTTTCTCGCTTTCCTCTTTATCAGTCCTCAGTGGGACTTCCATAACCAAGAGGGTCTTCTGGGATTCATCTCCTCCTCAGTGCACCAGTCCATTAACTTATTATAAGCCATAATGTCCATCAATAGTTGGGGTCTGGGGGTCACAGCACTGTCTTAGTGAGCAAGAAGCTTCATGTCGGAAGTGACAGGCGAACAGGAGATCCCAGCAGTGCCTCCATTTTGGAACCTGGTCACCATGTAACTTTTGGTTACTACCCCTGCCTTGTAGGCTTGCTAAGGTTCATCATCATCATCATCATCATAATTTTTTATTTATAACAAGGCACCCTTCCAGAGCTCAGGGCACCTGAGCAATCATATATTAAAACAATCCAATAACATTATAAACAGGTACATCCTATTTATACATTAATTCAGATACATGGACAGCAGAAGATTAAGTACCATTAAAAGCCTGAAGAAAAAGATGTGTTTTAAGGTTAGCTTTAAAACCCTCAATAGTCAAGCTATCTCATATCCGGTGAGGCAGAGAATTACCAGGGTAGGAGCCATAAAGGCAAAGATTGTGCACCAGATGTTTTTAGTGTACCCTGGGACTCTCCAGCAATCCTCTTGGAGGATCAGAGTGTTCAGGAGGGACAGTAAGGATGCAGAAGGTCTTGCAGGTAATGGGGTCCCTGGCCGTAGGGCTTTATAGGTCAGCAACATGACCTTGAAGGTTATCTGCCACTGTACTGGCAGCCAGTGCAGTTCACACAGCACAGGTGTTATATGGCTGGATCTAGAGATTCCAGTTAACAATCTGGCCGTCGTGTTCTGCATCAGCTGCAATCGGCGGATATCTACCCCCGGTAGCCCTAGGTAGAGGGCATTGCAGTAGTCAAGCCAGGTGGTGACAAAGGCATGGACCAGTGTGGAAAGATCTTCGGCCGGGACCAGGTGATTCACCCTGGTGGTATTTCTCAGATGATAAAAAGCAGATTTCACCAAGGAAGAGACCTGAGATTTTAAAGTCAAGCCTTCATCTAAGATCACACCAAGGTTTCAGACCTGGCTTGAAACATATAATGGGGTTCCCCCAATTGTTATTTTAGTGGGTTGTCCTCCCCATGCCCTGACCAGTCCACTCATCTGGGTCCACAACCAACACCTCAATTTTTCTCTAGGTTGAGGGAGCCTGGACTCTGTTTCAGATGAAAGTGAGGGTTCTTTCCATATATAGAATAAGCAGCACAGTGCTTCCACCCAGAGTAAATTATAGTTGGCCAAATACTGGTGTGGTACAATCCCCAGGATGCTGTACCTCCCACCCTCCCTCACAGTCACCCCACATATGGATTACCACAAACCAAAACTAAATTTTAATACATATGTAATTAAGGACTATAGTTAATAACATGCTCACTAATAATATGCTCATGAGACAATTGTAAAAAGGTTAACCAGCAATTTATTAATGGGGAGGTATAGGGGAAATGGGAGAAGGATGTGGAGGATAAGCAACTTTTAGCATTTGGAAACACCAATCAATCACTTTGTCTATAATTCCAGAACCATTCCCAGTGCCTCCTCCCACCAGCACAGCGCTACTGCGTATGCCCAAACTCGGAGCTGCAACTTTCAATAACAAAATTAAATAGGTTAGACTGCTCTGTTTTTAATGGGGTTTGCTTCTAAAGGTGCTGCTCCAAGAACACTACAAGACACGTTTCTTTTTGCTTCGTGAAAATGTGCCCCAGTCATCATGAACGAACGTTCCGGCACACACCAGGAAGATAACTAAGCTCACTGACTCACCCATAAGATCAATCTTAATCTTCTGGCGTGGCAGCACTTTCATAATGGCACTTTAAGGACAGCACTTGCAACCACCATCAAGGCAAGAAAAGCATCAAATTAAATACCATATGTTAGCTGCAAACTTTAAAAAAAAACAAAGGCTGTGCTTAGCGGATGTTTCTCCAGCCCTAGTAATTGACAAAAGGGTTTATGACAGTTTTCCTGTAAACAGGAGACAGCTTTTGTCTTCTCACTAACTTTCCATCTATTGGAGACATTAAAAAGGTTTCCCTTGGCTGCTTGGCTGTGCAAGTCCCAAGTAGGCCTCCAAATGTCTCTCAGAATTCGCAGCAGAATTTCTTCTCTCTCTCTCTCTGGAGACTCCCAGACAACTGCCTTGACACTGGTCAGCAGAAATGACACTTTCATTCTGGTAACAACTCCTTCCAGCTATTGTAAGGAAACACAGAGCACTTCCTGGGCTGGTGGCTGTGCAAGCCTCCCAGGCAGGCCTTCTTCATCTCTCAGGAACAAGAGCCGGAGCCCCCCTCCCTCAGGAGGGGCCCCAGCAGAACTGACTCAAGCTGAATCTGTCCTCTGAGTTTCAGAAGATCATGGTAGCATCTGACTGACTGACAGAACTATCCATATGTAACATTAATATGCATGAGGCTCATTCAGTGCCTGATTGGTTGCCTGTACTGGCACCAAAACATTGTCCTTGCCTCTTTCCAGAAGTCCCTTTGTTAAATCCTCCTGGGCTCCTGGTTTGCTCATTGGCTGCAGCGCAGTTCAAAGGTAGCAAATATGGTTGCTGTAGTTCAGTCTATGTAAAGTCTCAACTTTCAGTCCATTTTACAGGCAAACAGCATTATTTTAAATGTAATTGCCCCCAGCAATTAGTAGCAGTGCCTCTGCTTTGGTGCCCGCTGGCAGAATGGTGCTTTCAAAGAACTCCTCTACCTGTTGCAAGTTCCGTAGTGCTATCTCCCTAGGTGTCAGGTACAGCCACTCAGTCATAGCAGCCACAGCTGTTCTTAAAGGCATAGTGCTCCCTTTAATGATATAGTGCTTAAGAGCACTTTCTTTAAAGTTTAAAAGTACCCCCTACTTTTGTACCTCTGGATCCCCTTTACAATTTTATGTCCACAGAGGCTGGATCACACAAAGAGAGCTGGCAAGGAGCCACTGGAGCAGCTCTTGCACACTAAGTACTGCAACACTAAACCAGACTGCGAGCCAACCAGTCAGCCTGCACACTCCAGCAGGATCCAGCTCCAATGTGCTCAGACTGAGCTATGCAGTGATCAGCGAACCATCAAGTGGGAGGTTTCACTTCTACTTTGCTCTTACAGTCCCCTTCCCAGTTTCTGACACTAGGGGCCAACAGGAGCATCCAGGGGCCCCCATACAGGACCAGTACTAGCGGGATAAATGGTCAGGGGCAAATCAAGGTAAACCCCACCTATGGGGGGGGTCATACATACAAATAAGTCCAATACCCAGTTTGAAATTTATTTACATGGGCTTTCACTTTTTGTGTGATGCCTGCAAGGTTTCTTCCTCTTTAACTGACCAGGGGTCCCGTTGTCACAGGACAAAGGGTCTGATATTACTCACCAGGGCCAGCTAATCTGCCTCTGGCAACAATTTTAATCTCATTTCCCCAGCACATCTCTGTCACCTTAGTAGATTGAATTAAAATAAAAAAGTATAAAAATTAAAGAACAACTAGTTATAGACACCCTCAACCTTTCAAACCCAGGAGGCACTTGGGCAGCTCATTTTTGCTTGCCACTGATTCAACTGCTGCACTTGTTATGTACATGTCCAGTCTCTACTTGTATTCCTTCCTTTAGTGGGACATTGCTCCCTAATGACCATGCTACATAACCACTAGGGTGGAACCCTCTTGCCTTGGGCTCCTTTAGGCATGCGACTGTAACTCTGCATCACCCACCTAGGTTTAGACTTTCTACAGGTTTGCAGGTTGGGCATTCCTCCATAGCAGAGTCCAGTTCCTCACTGAAGAATCGCTCACATTATGGGAACTGGGTCATCTTCATCCTTTGAGGATGATCATCCCACTACTGTACATGGATGGAGAGAGTTCCTTAATCCTCCAAAGTATGCCACTTCCTGTCCCTCCCTCAACTGCACAAAGCTCAAGCTTTACAAGTTGTCAGTTTTCCTCATCTTCTTCATATCCAGTTTCTGCATTTCCAAGTACGGCGAGATGGTGACCTAAAGACTTGGATTCCTCAGAGGTTTCCTCCACAAGGGTTTTCCTCTTCTCCATACAAAGGTCATAAAATTTAGATAGGTAGTCTGGGTTGTACCTCCTGGTTGTAGGATTGGATGATGGCTCCTTCCACTCAGTACAGCTATGGCCTGCACTCACTCCTTAGTGGAATGATGTCCAATAGTTTTCATTGCATTTGTCTCTGAGATTTGGAGCTTCTTCCTGAAGTACTTTCAGCTATGGGAATGCACTTCTGTGGCACCTGCAGGTAAAGCTCTCATAAAAAGTTCTGTGCTAGTACCTCTCTGAAAGGGTTGTAGTTCCTCCAGAAAAGAAAATATAAAAGGCCACACACGCATATATCCAGCCAAAATAAACCCAGTAGGCAGTCACTGTTATGTAAGCAAAAATGTGGTTATTTGTCCACATAGCAGTTGTAAGATGCATTTTGGAAATAAATGTCTGCATAAAAGCATGATTAACTTGTTGGCACAACTAACATTACATATTTGGTGTTATTTTTGTGGAGAAAAAATCATCTAGATGGCTCCTGGTAGTGGGGCACTGCAGTGAGCATCAGGTGCTGAAAACAGCAGCCTCTACACATGAAAAGGGGCACAAATCCATAGCTATCATCATCACAGTTTCCTTGGTGAATTTTTGTGCCACTTGGATGACTTGCATCACATTCGGAAGACATTTTAAATGAGTCTGTCATGCCTATCTGTTTTTGGGCTACTGGGGTACTTGAAGCTGAAAGAGTAAAAGTTGTCTTTTGACCGATGCAGTCTGACCCAGTGAGGTCTGAAGATCCACAAGGCCAGAGAAAAAGAAAGTGCTACTCTATGAGCTGGACCACCCACCTTCTGGCTCTTTCTGAGAATTTATAAAATAGTCAATTTTGTGAAATGGTGAGTCTCTGATCGAGTCATTCATATGGGTTATACTGTATGCTCCTCTAACTCACCCTCTCTCCCGTCTCTGCTGCCTTTAGCTTGGTCCACAGGTTTGGCCGTGATGAGTAAGTGCCTTATCATAGCTGACCTGCCTAGATTGCTAACTTTCCTGCCTCTGCTAGTACATATAAAGGATGACACTCATTTTTTCTATCAAGATGAAATTAATTCCACACCAAGGTAGTAGTAGTATTAGTAGTAGGGTTTATTTATCGAGTGCCCCTTCCCTGGGGCTCAGTGCCTATTACAAAACAGAAAGATAGTTAAATACATAAAACTAAATCAGATAAACAACCTATTTAAATATCATATTTAAAAGCAGTAAAAACAGGTAGCATCAGATATGAGGCTATGTAAGCACAGAGAAAAGCCTCTTGAAAAAAAAAGGTCTTCAGACCCCTCTGAAAAGCCCCCACTGAGGGGCCTCCCTTAAAGATCTTGGAAGCCTTTTCCACAGAGCCAAGCTGGCTAGCTCAAAAGCCCAATCACCCAAGGATTTCAGCCTTGCCCTGGGAACAGTTAGGAGGCCCACCTCAGAAGAGCGGAGAGTGCGAGAGGTCTGGTAGGGAGTCAGAAGGTCTCTCAGGTAACCAGGACCCAGTCTTTATAGATCCTTTTAGGTCAACAAACTGACCTTGAAGGTGATACACCACTTCACCAGCAGCCAGTGCATTTCCCACAGGATTGTGGTTATGTGATAGGACCTGGGAAGGCCCATCAATAACCTGACCACTGCGTTCTGTATCAGCTGCAGAGGCCACAGAACACCTCCACTCACCCTGAGATATACAGCATTACAGTTTTTGAGTCAGGAAGTCACAAATGCATGTACTAGTGAAGGTAGGTCTTCAAGAGGATCAAGGCTTTTATCTGGGCAATGTTTCTAAGATGGTAAAAGCCACTCCAGACTACAGCTGATGTCTGAGCCTCAAGCATCAGCCTCTCATCCAGAATGGCCACCAGATTGCTCACCATAACAGAGATCACCAAACTAGAGGAGCCAAGCATCAGGTCTCCCCAGTGGTATCTGCACCCCACCTCCAACCAGGCTCAATCATCTTGTCTGGGTTGAGCCTTAGCCAACTAATGGCATCCAGTCCTGGGTCTCAGCCAGGCATGAGGTAAAACCCCAACCACAGCTCGGTATAATCTGCATAGCAGTGGAAATCAAAGCTGTATTATGTAATGATCCCTACCAGGAGTAGCATGTACACCACCAACAACATGGAAGACAGGCTGAACCACTAGAGTACAACACAGAGCAGGGGCTTTGGGAGTGAGGAGAAATTTCCAATCATCACCCTCTGTATCCTACCTATGAGGAAGGACTCAAACTGGCAGATGACAGTACCAGCGAGTCTACAGTGTCAGTGTTGCTCAGTTGGTAGCACATCCGCCTCTGGGCCAGAAGGTTGTGGGTTCTAGTCCCACACCATGATTGGGCTCATACCTTTAAAATGCTTGCACCTGAGTGCAGTACTTGGGGTGTTGTACTGTCAGGGTGTGCTGTCCTTCAGATGGGATGTTATACCAAAGTCCTTTCTACCCATCTCTGGTGCTGTCATGGTGAGTGTCCAGGTGGAAGAAAAAAACTAAAACAGTTTTCACAAGAGTAGGAGATTTTCCTCTGTGCCATGGACAATAGTGCCCTTCCCATAAAACTAGTTCATGCAACTGTCCAAGGCAGTCTGTGGGTGTTGATGTGTGAATAGCTGCCACTACACTTTCAGTCACTTCACCAGCAGTCTCACATTGCTTGCAAAGCCTTTGGGTACAATGTGTATGAAAAGCACTAAATAAATCCTCCTCCTCCTCTCCCCTCCCCCTCCTCCACCTCATCTCCATCTTTCAATGTGCTCAGAAAGGTCCCCTCTGAGAGGGAATAATGGACTGAGTCAGTAAACAATGGACTCTGAAACCCCACACACCTCACCAAGAAGCGTGTCGGGCCAGGGTCCAATTCACAAAAGATGGGTCATAGTTCTGAGACAACCCCACACACCTCTTCCACCAAAACTGACCTAAACTCTTCCCAAACCTGAGGACAGGATCTATTAACAACCCGCTCAACTCCACCAGGTCACTAAAATCCAGCTGGGTTGAGTGGCACTCTTTGTTTTTGTGCAGGGCATGAGAACATCTGTTCCGACTCGGTCTCTTCGGAACCCAATCAGTCTTAAGCTGGGACTGAAATGACTCAGACTATCTGGTTGACAATTACTAACTGCAGTTTTATTTTCAGTAATGATAGCTGGGATTTTCGCAATTTCCAGTGTATCCTGTTTATCATTCTCAGTATCATCATCATTATTAGCAGTACCAATGCTAACAGACCTTGTGGAATGATCATGAACTTCAAAAGACTTTAACATTGATGATTTTTCAATACCTCTGTGAGTGGTACCTGCAACTTCTTCAAGTACCTGCTCTACTAGCACTTCCCTTACTTTTCTTAGGGGCAGGTGTCACAGATTCCTCCTGTCTCGTACAGGCTTTCTTAATTGTGTACTTTGTGTCAGTAGAGTTTGTCCTCCATTTTTGAAAGTGCTGGATGCTTGTGACTATAAGGAGTTTCATTGTGCAGATGATGTATTTTTTGTTCTTGGTGCAACATTTTATCCATGGAAGAAATTTCCGCTGGAACAGAGCAGATATTTCTTGAAAGTTTTCTTGTTATAACACTCCTGTTTGAGGGTTATCTTGAGGGAAGGGGGCTGCAGGCAGGGTGAGAACATGGTGTGGAGAGTCATATGTTCCAACACAAGGAGTCTTGAAAATAAAATTCCAGACCTGGAGGCCATCAAGGAGGAGAAAACCTGCATGTTGTGGCTATAACTGACTTGTAGTGCCCTGATAGCCATGACTGACACATGGCCATAACAGTCTGCACTCCGTTCAGAAGGGATAAGGAGGGGAGGAAGGGTGAAGGGGTTGTGCCGTGATGTGAGGGAGGCCATCAGGTAACAGAAGTGCATGTGAATCTGGGGTAAAGGTGGGTTAGAGGTGCTGCAGGTCACCCTGGAGACAGTAGTCAGAGCAACTATTCAAACTGGGGTGATATACAGACCTCCTACACAGCGGGAAGAATTGGATAAGGCACTGGGAGAAGCCATCAGTATGATGGCAAAAAAGGGGAGGCGCTGCTGGTTGGGGACTTCAGTCTGCAAGACGTAGATTGGAGCTTCCCATCTGCAGCCTTAGCTAGAAGCAGGGCCATACAAAACTCCCTAGAGGGGGCATTTCTCAGGCAACTAGTCAAAGAACCCACTTGAGATGGGGTAATATGGGAGCTGGTGCTCTCAAATGGGGACATTGTTGAAGATGTCAAGGTGGGATATCACTTGGGGACCAGCGATTGTCATAAAGTGTGATTTAACATAAAGATGGTGACAGAAGCAAACCACACAAGGACAGTGGTCCTGGCCTTCAGGAGGGCAGATTTAAAAGAAAAGGGTGAACTCCTCAGAGACAACCCAGCATTCAGGAGGTACAGAGAGACACAGAGGGAAGAGGATAGGGAAGTATACCAGGTAAGCAGAGGGAAGCAGTGAAGGTAGTGAGAGGCACAAAGGCACAAACACAGGAAAGGATACCCAAAGGGGTAGATAAGGGGGACAAGACTTTCTTCAGATACATAAGTGAAAAGAACAAAACAAGGAGAAGGATTGTGAAGATAAGAAGGGCAAGGTGAGATTGTGTAGAGGAGGATAAGGAAAAAGCAGATATCTTGAACAGGTACTTCTACTCAGTCTTCACAGTGGAGGAAGAGGGAGAGGGAGATGGACTGCACAGAAGTGGCAGAACCACTACGGGGGAGGGAGGTGGACACAGGTCCATTCACAGAGGAAAGAGCCCTGAGAGGACTTGCAAATCTAAAAGTGGACAAATCCTTGGGGCCAGAAAAGACATCCACGGGTGCTAAGGAAGTGCAAGGAGGTATTGGCTGCACCTCTGATAGTCCTATTTAACAACTAATGGGAAACAAGAGTGGTTTCAAAGGACTGGAGGAGGGCAGATGTAGTCCCGCTCCATAAGAGTAGCAGCAGGAAGAAGGCTGGCAACTATAGGTCAGTCAGTCTAACGTCAGTGGTGGGGAAGTTAATGGAAATGCTATTCTTATTTATTTATTGAAAAGTTTAACCAGGAAGTACATACTGAGCTGAGAACAGCTTGTTTCCAGATGAGTCCTGGGGAAGAGGGAAGAGGGAAGAGGGAAGAGGGAAGAAGGCGATAGCTAACAATAACATAACAAGGTAAAATACAATAAATACAAGTAGAAATATAAATCTTAAAGGCAAAAATTGCAAATGACGACAACTAGAAAAATAAAACACTCTCGGTATATACTGTAAGAAAACAAAATAGGAACAGCAAGAAAAGGGCAAGGCTAGAGAACAGAGAAGAAGAGGAAGGGTCAAAGGCAGTTGCAGGAAGGATGACAAAAGTCAGAGAGAAGAGACTTTAGGAAGGAAGAAGAAGAAGAGGCAGAAATGAATAGAAAGGGAAGAGAAGACCAAGTTTGGAAAGCGTAAGAAAAAAGCAGATTGGACAACACATTTTCAAGATGGATACTAAGAGAAAGGAGAAAAGTTACAAATAGAGTAGGAGGAAGAGGGAAGAGGAGGAGGGAAGAGAATGGCTTTAAGACAGGAGGGAAGGGTTCCAAACCAAAATCTGGACAAAAGAGGCATAATGGGAAAGGCTTCTAGCATCAAGAGGGGAGAGCTGAGTAAAGACAGCAGTGGTGAGTACAGAGGGCAATCTAAAACATAGTGGTAGAAAGAATGAAAAAGGAGGTCCACTCTGGCAAGAGAGGTTTTAGGGACCCTACTGTAGACCAAGTCTATTAAAAGAAGAGTGAAAACAAAACCGCTATTCCACAATCCGATTATGCCTGGCTGAGTAACCAGAAACAGGGAACAAACAAGCATTTATTTGTCAATGCTGAATGTTTGCTTGCTTGTGTAACCCCTCTACAAATGGGGGTTCCCAAAAAGTCTTCCTTGAGCTTGCCTAAATCCTCACTGCCGGGCTGGTGTCTTGTGTTTTAGCAGTTTAAATGTATTGCCAGAGAGTGCCTGTATAGTCTCTGTTTACTGTCTCTTTAAGAGCTGCCTGGATTGCAGTCATAATGTCAGTGGCTCAGTAGGTAGCACACTTGCCTCTGAGGCCGGGAGATCAGAAGGCTGTGGGTTCAGTTCCCACATCTGGCACTTGGGTTAAAATACCAGTACTGACACTGTAGTGCAGCATGAGAGGAATGCTGCACTTCTGAGGTGACGTCTTTCAGATGAGACGTTAAACCAAGGTCCCATCTGCCTGGATTGTTGGTAGTTCAGGTGGATGTTAAAGATCCCATGGCACTTCTCGAAAAGAGTAGGGGAATTTCCCCAGTGTCCTGGCCAAATTTCCCTCATTCATTAAAAATACCACCAACAGCTTAATCTGATTTAAGGTCAGTTGGCATTCATCTGTATCCCCCTCCCCCGAGTCGTGCCTGAAAATAGGCAGGATTTGTCTAGTGCACTTACCCGGTCAATAAAACTAAATGTAACCCCCTGCAAATGGGGGTTCCCAAAAGAACTTCCAGGAGCTTGCTTGAATGCTCCAAGCCTGAATGGTGTTTGGCATTTAAGCCATTTATCAGTGAGTGTTTTAGAGCCTCTGGTACTGTCTCTTTAAGAGCTGTCTGCTTGCAGACATAATTAGTTTGTGGGGGACTGTGTGCTTCTCTGAGTACCACTCGAGCTGCTGCCAATTCACTTCATTTTTGCAGTCACTAGGAGTGCAAAGGGAACCTATCTGAAAGATGTAACTGTTTGCCAGAAATTATTTAGAGTAATAATGAAATTACAGTTTGTCTAACCTGCTTTCTTTGCAGTCAGAACTGTGTCTGCTAGTTCCCCATTCTAGTTTTGAACTGCTGAACTGGACCAATCAGTGTGGGTAAGCTAGCTCTAAAATGATGCCTTGGACGAATCAGAACTTGGACTCATAATCTGAGCCAGCCACAAGAGGATTGTATGGGCAGTGACTCTGGGAGATGTAGTTTAGACTTCAGTGCCTTTTGGACCAACAGCAGCAGTCTATTGTGAGTGACAGCCAATCCAGTCAAGAACTGGGAGGAACTCAAAGGAAGTGCCCGTTTCGGTCAGTTGGAGTTCAGTTGAGCTTTGGCAGTGAAGAGGAAGGAGCCCTGTGCTTTTTCAGTGTGCAGTTTTAGTCAAAAAGCGTGTTAAGGCCCAGAGTTCCGGTCTGCAGCTTGTGTAACAGCTTGTTAGGACTGAATCCGTCCTGTGAAAAGAATCAAAGGATCTCTGAAGAGTAGAAACCAGGCTCACCCTGTAGAAGACTGGAAGAATTGCTGAAAATTGCACTCGGTCTGTCAGGAACTGAATCTGCTGTGTGTTCTCCGGTATTGTGCAGTAATTGCGATCGGGATACAGATGCAGCCTGCCTGGTATAGTACTTTCTTTTATATGGATGTGTGAAGAGGTTTGTGTACCTCAAGTGAGCCCTGCTGACATTGAAGGACCCTATCTTATTTGGAGGTCGTGAGTACTAATTCAGGGTTGCTCCTGTTGAATTGCCACATTAAATCCAAATGGAATTACTGTACTGCTGACTGTTTAATTCTCCTTTCTCTGTGTGAAAGGGCCCTACCAGCTGCCACGGTTTGGACTAGCCACTAGGGCTTGGGTACCCAGGGACAGTAACTGATAGGGATAGGCTCTGCACAGAGCCATAGGTAGATTATTAGAGTGATAAGCTAATTAACCTGATTTCCCCTGTCCTTGTTATATCCCCTAAATAAATCAGAGCGGCTTGTTTCAGCAAAGTTATACTGCCTGAGGTATTTGTCTATGTTAAAGTACTGTACTGTGATTGTTGCACTGTATCTCATTTCAGGAGGTCCCAGTGCCGGAACCAGACCTGGGGGTAAGTGTATACTGTGAAGGTAATTCTGATATATTGTGTGGGCCACTAGTGGGAAGAAAGGGTTGCAGTGTCCCAGAGGGCTGTGACCAAGTTAGTTTAACTATTGCAACCCTGACCTCTGGGTGGAGGCACCCGCCATTGATCCAGGCCCCTCAACCTGTTAGTGGCAAATCAGGCAGGGGTAGTAGCCCCTGGGATAGCGCCATCTAGGGTTACATCTTGGAGGCTCACCGCTGGGATTGTGTGTCCTAGTGGCCATATTTACTAACCACTGTTAAGAAAAAATGGGTACCCGACAGAAGTGGCTGTGCACCGCTGGTGGAGGGTGTACTGGGAGGAGATCAACCCCAAAATGCTATGCTTATCCTGGACATCCCCTGGTATCAATACGGACACTGTGCAGGAGTACTTTCCAAGGTGGAAGGTTTACAAAACCCTGTGGTGGTGGGTCGGCATGCTAATCTGCTCACCCACACTTTCCTGGCCCTAGTAGAGTTTAAGGATCCCATAGATAGCTCCAAAGTGCCACAGACCATTACCCCAGAGGGAGCCCTCACTGCTTGGAGAGTGATAACTAAGGACAGTAAAGACCGGGGAATCAGCCCCACCACTATCTGAAACTTTGAGGAGAAATTTGCTGAATGGTTGCTGGAGAGGAGAAACTGTGGAGGACTTGAAGAAACTATTCTTGCCACTTGGGGTGTTCCTCCCCAACACCCTCTCCTGCTCCAGTGCCCGTAATGGTGGCTGAACCAATGCAGACTCCTATTTCTGCACCTGCCATTAGTCACGACTCTTACAAGGTTGAGGATCTTCTCTGGCACCCTCCCCACCCCAAAGGGAGGATGACTGGGAGACCTGGATAGACTATGTTGCCCCCAAGTGCTAGAATGGCAATGCTCGGAAGGTGAAAGCGAAAGAGGTTAGTGAGAGCTCCCGAGGTCCTGCCCTGGCTACCATCCGTGCTAAACGGGCCAGTAACCCTGAAGCTGACTGCACAGGCCTATCTTGAGGCCTTGGAGAATGTGTATGGGAGCCCAGATTCTGATGAGGACCTATGGTGGAGAGTAAGAGATGCACAACAGTACCAAGGGAGTTGTTGTCTGTGTATGTATCTCGCTGGAAAAATTGTTGCAAGAATGCCTCAGAAAAGGTAGTTTGCCAGCGATTGAACTGGACCGAACCAGGCTGGACAGGATCCTTAAGTCTGCCCCTTCTCAGAACTGCTGTTGCTTCCAGTTACACCTGGCAGATCGACTGGAATCCCCACCCCCTATGATGAGTTAATGAGAGAAATTCGAGGAGTTGAGAAAAGACGACCCTGGAGGGACCTGCACCAATAGCTGCGGCTACGACCGAGTGACTGAGGGTGACCCATCAAGTGAAGTTCAGGGGCAGAGGTTGGCAGTCAATGAGTGCTCTGACAAGGAAAAAGATATGTCACAATGGGGCGAACTGTTGAGAGAGATCCGGGAATTCAAAAACAGTCCCTTTATGAAGGCCACGCCTGCAAGTACGGGCCCTGACTTATATCCGACTGCATCTGCTATGGGGGTGGGGTACCCACCATGTATCTCCTGCTGATAACAGCTCCCGAACTCGATTCCTTGACCATGGAAGTGGAGAACTGACGAGATGTCTCCAAATGCTTTATCACGCCAGACAGAGATGGCACCAAGGTTTCCAGTTAGTAATACCCCGCCCCTGGCTCCCAGTGTGGCGCCCGCCAGCTCAAACTCCAGAAAGTATGTTTTGCTATAATTGTGGGAAAGATGGGCACATGAAAAGGAATGCCAGTCCCAAAAGACACTGACAAAGTTGCATATAGGCTACAAGGAGAGCTCGGAGAAGAAATCAGTGGTTAAGAGGTGCACGACATGATCCAGTGAGGTTCAAAATGCTAATTCACGTCCTTTTGTGCAAGGTCACGTTGCCCAGGCCCCACTCACCGCCTCTCTCCAGACTGGTCCAGAAATAGTGGGTCCTCCATGGAGAGACCACTGTAAAGGTGAACGGAGTGTCTACAAGAGCTATATTAGACAGTGGCTCACAGTGACAATTATGTTCCAAGATTGGTATCAGAAGCATTTGTCAGACGCACTTTACAACCATTAGAAGGACTGCATGTATGGGGGTTAAGTGAGAAGGCCCTACCCCTATTCCGGGTATATCCGAATTTGGCTGTCTTTCCCACCTCCGTGGCTGGAGTGGCTGAACAAGTAGAGACCCTAGCCTTAGTGTGTCCCCCACTGGACTGTATGATGGTGTCCCTTTGTTGATTAGACAAATGCTCATATGTTGGAAGAGCTGGCACAGTTGTGTTATGAAAACAGGGTCAAAGACTAGTAGAGCTTTAAGAGTTCGGCTTTAATTAAGAAGGCCTATGAGGCACAGAGAGATGCTGAAAACAGAACCAGAGGAACCGGTCGGAATTGTATGGAAGAAGGATCCTGAGTCTCTGATCCTGGCGCCAAATGCCCAGTGTACCTTACAGGGAGAGGTCCGTATCAGAAAGGATGTTAAGAATAAAATATTAATGTTGGATGCACCAGGCGATGGAAAATTGCCAGAGGGACTGCTGGTCAAGCCTAGTATTTTGCCCGCTAGAGCCCATGCTTATGCCAGAAGGGTAATGGTCCAAGTTCATAATGTGTCTGAAAGAGACATTCGAAAACAGAGGTTGCATCCTGCCAATGTGCATTGTGCAGACACTGCAGTGCTACCCAGCAGCAAGAGTTCAAGGAAGAATGACAGAGTAACGCCTCGACTTGTTTGATTTCGGCACTCCCGCTGCCAGCTGAATGGAAAGTGAAGATCAGTGAGAAGCTTGCCCAGAGAGACCAGGTGTTTTCTTTAAAGAATGGGATGTAGGATGCGTGCAAGGAGCTGAGCACAATATCCGGCTGCATGACTAAAGACCATTTCGTGAGAGGTCTCGACGCCTGGCACCTGCTGACATAGATGATGTGAGACGGCATCTGCAAGAGATGTTAGCTGCTGGTGTAATACAAGAATCCAGAAGCCCTTATGCTTCCCCATTGTGAGTAGGAGGAAAAAGAATGGAACAGTAGGATGTGTGTGGATTATGCACCTTAAACCGGGCGGATATCCCTGATCAGTACACAATGCCCGCATTCAGGATGCTTTGACTGCCTAAATGGGAGCAAGTGGTTCTCTGTGCTGGATCTCCGGTGGGTACTTATCAGATCCCGATGGCCCCAGAGGACCGTGAAAAGACAGCCTTTATCTGTCCGCTTGGCTATGAATTCATGAGGATGCCTCAAGGGATTTCAGGTGCCCCAGCCACTTTTCAACGATTGATGGAGCGTGCAGTGGGGACATGAACTTACTAGAGTGCCTGGTATACCTAGATGATGTTATTGTGTTTGGCAGCTCACTGGAGGAACATGAGAGCAGATTATTTAAGGTATTGGACCGACTGGAGGACTTTGGCCTTAAACTGTCCATTGATAAGTGTCAATTTTTTCAAACATCAGTAAAGTATGTGGGACACATAGTATCCACCGAGGGAAAGAGACCGACCTAGTAAAGTTGAGGCCTTGACCACCTGGCCACAGCCCAAAATCTAAAAAGAACTGCAAAGATTCCTGGGATTCTGTGGTTATTATCGGCGCTCATCAAGGACTATTCAAGATGATCCCCTTTACTTAACCTACTCAAGGGTATCCCCCAACCCACAAAAATACCAAAAGTCAGCATCCTCAAGACTGAAAGAGTGTATTTTCATCAAGGTGAATATTTGCAGGGGCCATGGACTCTGATTGTGAGACTGCTTTCATGAGATCATATATCAACTTTTACCCATGCTCCAGTGCTGGCCTATGCGTATCCAAGAAAACCTTACGTCCCTGCACACTCGATGCTAGCTTGCAAGGGTTGGGGCTGTGTTGTACCAAGAGCACGAGAATGGCCTGAGACCAGTGGCCTTTGCCAGTAGAAGCCTGACCCCATCCGAAAAGAACTATCCTGTATAAGTTAGAGTTCTAGCTTTGAAGTGGGCTATTGATGACCAATCCCATGAGTACTTGTATGGGGCCAAATACTAGTAAAACTGACAATAATCCTTTGACCTATGTGCAGACCTCAGCTAAGTTGGATGCCACTGGCCATAGGTGGCTTTCTGCATATCTACATATGACTATGCTCCGAATCCGAGCAGGTCTGAAACCACATAGATGCTGATGCTCTCTCCCGGAGGCCTGTTCCCCAGAATGATTAGGTCCACTGGCAGAACTCTGACATTCGGGCACTCTGCCGGAAGTTTGACAGGAGGAACAATGTCCACGGACGATGGACTGCATGGTGGATTGCTTGGGAGCCTCTGAGAATTGACACTCAAGCTGCTTATTGCCACTTTTCTGCAATAGACATTGGTGCACTGCCTCAGCTGGACAAATGACAGTATTCGCGGGGCTCAATCCGCGATCCCATGATCAAAGCAGCTTTAGAAGCCCTCTATGCAGGAAAAGATGTGTCCAAATTCGCTCCACTGATTTGAGAACTGCACTGTTATACAAAGAAGGTCCTAAGTTGAAACTGATCAATAAACTGTTATACAGAGAAACAGTAGACAGAGGGACAAGTAGACAAACAACAACTAGTGCTGCCCACTGCCTTTCGAGACTCAGTATTGAGGTCCTTGCACAACCACATGGGGCACCTTGGTATAGACAGAACACTTGACTTGGTGAGATCCAGATTCTATTGGCCTAAGATGGGGCTGATGTGGAGCAACACATTCGAACTTGTAGTCGCTGCTTACAGAGGAAAGCTTGTACCCCAGAGGGCTGCCCCTTGTTAACATAACCACCAGTGCACCCATGGAGCTGGTCTGTATTGATTTTCTAAGTTTGAGTCAGATCAAAGAAATATCAGTAATGTGCTGGTGGTCACTGACCATTTCACGAGATATGCCCAAGCTTTCCCCACCAAAGACCAGAAAGCATCCACTGTAGCCAAAGTACTTGTAGAAAACTTTTTTGTTCACTATGGGGCTCCACAAAGAATCCATTCTGATCAAGGGAGAGACTTTGAGAGTCGTCTGATCAAAGAGATGCTTTCTCTGTGGGGAGTGCGAAAGTCCAGAACCACTCCTTACCACCCCAGGGGACCCACAGCCTGAACGCTTCAACCGCACTTTGCTAGATATGCTAGGCACCCTGCACCCAAAGGACAAGCCTAGATGGAGCCAACAAATTAGCACCCTGGTACATGCTTATAACTGCACAAAAGTGATGCCACTGGATTCTCCCCTACCGCCTGATGTTTGGAAGAGAAGCTCAATACCAGTAGATGTGTGTTTTGGGGTCTCCTGATGAGGTTCAAGCTGACAACTATTTACAGTATGTGCAAAGTTAAAGGCCCAGCTAACTCATGCGTACTAACTGCTCAAACCATGGCTGCCAAAAGAAATCTGGCCAACAAAGAAAGGTATGATAAAAGGTGAAAGCACAGGAACTCCAGGAGGGAGATCGGTATTGCTAAGAAATCTGGGACTGCATGGCAAGCACAAGATTGCTGACAGATGGCACCATCTCCTCACATTGTAGTGGGCAAACTAGATGATCTGCCAGTGTACAAAGTAAGGCCTGAGAATAATTCAAAAGATGTAAAAACAATGCATAGAAATCATTTACTGCCCATTGACAAATCTTAATTGAGTCTGAGCCCCTAGAAGATGCCCTCTGACCAGTGACTAGAGCTGCTGCTAAGAAAAGATCAAGAAAGTCTGCACCTACAGAAGTAAAGTTAAAGTGTTCCCTCCACAAGTCCCAGTTGAGCATGACTGTCAGTCCATATCGGAAGAAAGTGAGAGTGACTTTGAATACTATCCTTCTACGAACTGAGTCAATTGTTTCGGGCAATCCCTAGTCAATACTGGAGACAAAGCTGGGCCTTCTGGACTGTCTAAGCCCCAGCTTCATCCCTGGAGCCAATGCTCCCAGAAAGTGAAGTGCAAAGCATCAGATCAGATGAAATGGAATCATTGTGCATGGTTGAACTGTTTGAGCTTTCAGGGAGGAAATGATAGATTGGGGCAGACTGGTGATACACCCAACAAGAAGAGTATTTTGAGTGCCCTGACAGTCCACTGCCAGTGTCCGAAAGCTCTCCATGCGAGCCAAATGTTGTGGACTCAGAAACTGTAACTCCTGAGCTGAAAGTGCCCCAGGTTCTAGCCTCTACCCCCATGGAGACTCCCCTGACAAGTGAGGACAATGCTGAAAATGAGGCTCAGAGTGCAGAGACTATAACAGTTCCCCTAGAAAGACTGGTCGAGCTGTAAAGCCTGTGGTGCACCTCAGTTATGATTCACTTGGGAGGCCTGTGACCTGCCTCTCAATGTTGTCCATAAAGGAGTGTATGTGTCCCCAGAGCTCATTGCCCAAACTGAGCATCAGTGCTAACTAAGTTACTTGTGTTGCCCTCTAAGTATGGTGCCCTGCCCCATCCAGCCCCAAGGTAACTGATGGGAAGGGCCCCTCTCTTCAGGTTTCATGTACAAGAGGTAATAACTTGAGTTATGGTACAATGTATGTAATACTGTGTAAAGAGGACGTACTGCAATGTTTCAGAAATGTGTTCTGGTAAAATGATATATTGACTGATGATTACATGCGAGCCTAATGCAAATGTATATGGTTGCAGTTGAAACTTATGAGTACTTGCTTGACGCGGACGTCAAAGCTTTCCCAGGCCAGAAGGGTGTAACCCTGCAAATGGGGGTTCCCAAAAGACTTCCAGGAGCTTGCTTTGAATGCTCCAAGCCTGAATGGTGTTTGGCATTTAAGCCATTTATCAGTGAGTGTTTTAGAGCTCTGGTACTGTCTCTTTAAGAGCTGTCTGCTTGCAGACATAATTAGTTTGTATGGGGGACTGTGTGCTTCTCTGAGTACCACTCGAGCTGCTGCCAATTCACTTCATTTTGCAGTCACTAGGAGTGCAAAGGAACCTATCTGAAAGATGTAACTGTTTGCCAGAAATTATTTAGAGTAATAATGAAATTACAGTTTGTCTAACCTGCTTTCTTTGCAGTCAGAACTGTGTCTGCTAGTTCCCATTCTAGTTTTGAACTGCTGAACTGGACCAATCAGTGTGGGGTAAGCTAGCTCTAAAATGATGCCTTGGACGAATCAGAACTTGACTCATAATCTGAGCCAGCCACAAGAGGATTGTATGGGCAGTGACTCTGGGAGATGTAGTTAGACTTCAGTGCCTTTTGGACCAACAGCAGCAGTCTATTGTGAGTGACAGCCAATCCAGTCAAGAACTGGGAGGAACTCAAAGGAAGTGCCGGTTTCAGTCTAGTTGGAGTTCAGTTGAGCTTTGGCAGTGAAGAAGGAAGGAGCCCTGTGCTTTTTCAGTGTGCAGTTTTAGTCAAAAAACGTGTAAGGCCCAGAGTTCCGGGTCTGCAGCTGTGTAACAGCTTGTTAGGACTGAACTGTCCTGTGAAAAGAATCAAAGGATCTCTGAAGAGTAGAAACCAGGCTCACCCTGTAGAAGACTGGAAGAATTGCTGAAAATTGCACCGGTCTGTCAGGAACTGAATCTGCTGTGTGTTCTCCCGGTATTGTGCAGTAATGCGATCGGGATACAGATGCAGCCTGCCTGGTATAGTACTTTCTTTTAATGGATGTGTGAAGAGGTTTGTGTACCTCAAGTGAGCCCTGCTGACATTGAAGGACCCTATCTTATTTGGAGGTCGTGAGTACTAATTCAGGGTTGCTCCCTGTTGAATTGCCACATTAAATCCAAATGGAATTACTGTACTGCTGACTGTTTAATTCTCCTTTCTCTGTGTGAAAGGGCCCTACCAGCTACCACGGTTTGGACTAGCCACTAGGCTTGGGTACCCAGGGACAGTAACTGATAGGGATGAGCCCTGTGCACAGAGCCATAAAATAGATTATTAGAGTGATAAGCTAATTAACCTGATTTCCCTGTCCTTGTTATATCCCCTAAATAAATCAGAGCGGCTTGTTTCAGCAAAGTTATACTGCCTGAGGTATTTGTCTATGTTAAAGTACTGTACTGTGATTGTTGCACTGTATCTCATTTCACAGGAGGTCCCAGTGCCGGAACCAGACCTGGGGGTAAGTGTATACTGTGAAGGTAATTTGATATATTGTGTGGGCCACTAGTGGGAAGAAAGGGGGTTGCAGTGTCCCAGAGGGCTGTGACCAAGTTAGTTTAACTATTGCAAACCCTGACCTTCTGGGTGGAGGCACCGCCATTGGATCCAGGCCCTCCAACCTGTTAGTGGCAAATCAGGCAGGGGTAGTAGCCCCTGGGATAGCGCCATCTAGGGGTTACATAAATAAATAAATAATCTGAGAGGGAGCTCTGTTAGAAGTTGTACTTGTTTGCTGATCATTTGTTAGAGTAGTAATAATATTGCAGTTTGTTTTAACCTGCCTTCTTTGCAGCATGGACAGTTCTGCTTGTTTCCATCATCTTGGCCCCGGACTGCAGAATGTGCCAATCAGTACATTTGGGACTCTAAAATGAAGCCTGCCTACAGGGGCTTGGTGAGGCCAAAACTTGTAGGAATTGTAGTTTTGGACTTTTGGTGCCTAAAATAACCTGGAGGGGGAGCCCTTGTTGTGACTGACAGAAAGATCAGCCAACCGAACCTTTTGGATCTTGGGGAAGGTCCCACACTGCTTGCAGTTTCAGTTAGATCTGAGTTGGGAAGTGAAGAAGTAATAGCTCGAGATAGTTCGTGCAACAATCCATAGTGGATTCACGCGGGAGAACTGTGGAAAGGCCTGAGTCTGGCCTGCATGCCTGAATGCTGTTCCTGAGAGGGAACTTGTGCTTATTTTGGGCTGAATCTGAATTTGGAGAGCGAATTAAGCCACTGAATTGTGACCAGGCTTTCACCTAAAGAAGAAGAAGATGGAAGATTTGCTGAATGCGATAGGCCTGTCAGGACTTCCAGCTACCTCTGAACTCCCAGATTGTGCACAGACTCTAATTCCGACCAGAGAGCCATTTGCCTGATACAGTGGAATTTTCTTAAATGTGAATGTGCTGTGTGCTTATAGTGGGTCGTGATTTGGTTCCCCACTGTGTGTCTGAACTGTGTTTTGCTTGCTGGAGGCTGTACCCAGCTCCACGGACTGAATCTGTATCCATTTCCGTTTGCCTGAGCCCTGTTACACTGACTCAGCCAGAATACCCGCTACACAGAAAAAGTAATTGACGAGAGACCGGCCTGCAGATCAGCCCCCTGCTCAACACCTTGAACAGAAATGACACCTCAGTAATTCGAGTGGGCCCTGCTTCTCCGGGCACTCCAGCTCAACAGCCTGCAGTCTCGATTTCGTCCTGCCTGTGTCCAGTATTGAGTATCATGAATAAACATCAGGGTAGCTCCCTGCAACAACAGCTAAATCTAAAAGTGTTGTCATCTGATTGTCTTGTTGCCTTTTCTTTCACGAACTGAGCCCTCCGGCTCCGGATTACAAATAGTGTGTGTTGTGCATGTTTCTTTCTTCCATCACAGGGCCCCAACCAGCTGCAATGTTCCTGGCTAGCCCACCATTTTCCTACCTGGGTACCTAGAGTGTATGACTGTGTAGGGACTCTGAACTGCATGCATAACTGTCTGATTAATATAGCTTTTAATTAAATCAACTTGATTATGCCCCTCCCTTATTCAAGTCCCCTGAATAAATCAGATTTAACTTTGTTTGCATTTAACCTGACTGTGGTTCCAGTTTGTGCGAAAAGTATTGTACTGTTGCTATTTGTTGTGCTTAACCTTGTTTTACAGGGGGTCCCCAGGGTCAAGCTAGAGGAATCAGCCCTGGTGGTAAGTACAAACAGTGTGGGTAATCGCCTGGTGAATTAGGGTCATTGTGAAAGTAATTATTGTATAGTCTTCAGGCCACTAGAAGAGAAAGAGGGGGGTTACAGTGTCCCGGAGGGCTGTGCCCAGGTTAGCTTGACCACTAACAACCCTGACCTCTGGGTGGAGGCACCGGTTTCATTACCCATACCCCTTAACCTGCTACTAGCAAAGCAGGCAGGGGTAGTAGCCCTTGGGATAGCGCAACCTAGAGTTACACTTGTACTGGCATTGGTAGTGCAGGAGGTAGACAGGTTCATCAAGTGGTGTGAAAAAATGACTGTTGAAAATTTTGTGGCAAAATATTGAAAAGCAGCAAAGTTATTCATGTCACCTTCCACGGACTCCACTGGGCTCTGACTCCCTCCATCAGAGGGAATACATCCTCTGGCCTGACCACCAGCTTATCCACCTACCAAGGTTCTCCCATAGATTCCCCCTCCACGGCAGGGCCAGGTGAAGGGGGCGCCGGCAGTCCTCCGCCACCCTGTAGAGCAAATCTGGTGGCGGGGGCAGACTTCGCCAGAGTGGTCAGGCCATCAAGGGTCCGTGGAGCCCTGGCCTTTTTCCGTTTTCTCCCTCCCACCCCTCCAACATAAGCAAGTCAGCTTCTAAGCCTCCTGACCCATACTGCCCTCCCTCCAGCCACCGCTAGAGGGCAGTCAGTGGGCAGGATGACTACTTCCCTTCCCAGATAGAGGAGAGCAGTCCTCCAGACACTCAATCCTCTCTCCCCCCTGCTGACCCCCAGTGGCCTAGGCTCATTCCCAAACCCGGATTGCCGGAGTAGCACAAGGTGTGGCATCCAGCGTCTCAACTATCAGTGCCACCGGTCTGGCATAACTCTGGCATTTTATGGAATTTTTTCACCAAATTTTCAACATGGCCTTTTTGGAACCCTACCTCATGAACACTGCCACTGTTATTTTGCTCATCAGTCTCAAAACATGATAACACACAGCGACACACCATTCTGCGCCACAGGCGAGTAAGCACATTTTGGGCAGGATGTGAAAATGACAGCTATAGTTCTCATGAGTTGCTGTTAAAAAATGGCACTGTTGAAAATTTGGAGTAAAAATATTGAAAAAGGACCTGTCCAGGTGTTGCTGTACTTAAGATTTTAAGCAGCAAGACCCACATAGAAGCAATAAAATAAATAATAGTAAACTGCAGCCACTGCTATTCATTCATAGCAGTGGTGTTTGCCACATCACAAACTGGGTGGAATACCCATAGTAATTTGCGCGCGCTCGATCGGGACCCCCAAGGCATGTCTGCATTCACCGAAAAGATTTGGCACTTTTTTTAAATATTAATTTTATTTGAAAGATCATCATCATAGCAGCCCCAGACTCCCACAGCATTGTAGAAAGGTATGTGGGATGGGAGTGGGCTGCTACGATTAGTTTGCAGGTCACCTTTAAAAGTACTTTTTCATAATTTTTTTTTTTTTTTACGAGCCATTGTATAATAGCAATAATGCACTCCATGGGGTGTGTTGTGCTAGGATAACATCATGCCTTGTTGTTGGATGCACTCGGCCTTCAGTCTCGTGCCCAACCACACTAGGCGTGATGTTATCCCAGTACAACACACACCCGGTCCTGTGTTATTGCATAATGTAATAATGGGACTGGGAGCCAACTAGCTAGACTGGATTACAGGATTGAAAATTATTTGAATTGTAAAGCAAATTAAGTCATGGGGCCGGACGGCATGTCACTGTTGAATGAGTCACGGATCTGTACTGCACTGGGGGGATGCTTAATGAGAGTTGTGCATTCGGGCACCGAGGGCGTGAGCAGCAGGGAAAGTGAGTGAGAAAGGGTGCAGTGTTTTGGGGGAGGAAAACATTACTGGGAATTGCCAGGGTGCTTCATCTAAGAGGAGGTGTGTGTGTCTGTGTGTTATGCAAATAATTGCTGTGACAAACCCGTCCCTGATTGTGGTATTACATTTCTTTCAGCTTCAAACTGTTCCTGCCCACTGTAGTCTGACTGCTGTCATAGACAGCTTGCTGACTCGTTGGTGTGTCAGAAGTAACAGCAGCAGGTTCTATAAAGATATTTAAAAACAACAAAGTTGCGGCAATCCAATCAATACAGAGGACAGTGAGGTGTGTCAATTATTAGTACATATCTCAGTAAATTACTGTCTTATTATCTCTTTGTAAATTACTGTCTTAATGACAATCTAAAAACACTAACCGCTGAAGAAAATGAGCATTTCGCATCTCCAAAATAGGTAGGGAGAGTCAAGTAAAGGTTCACGTAATTATAGTAGGTGCGAACATTGCACTCAATGGTGGTGCCTTTAATCTACAGCCAGTAATGATCACTTGCATTGAAAGACTGCCATTGAAGAACTGTAGGGCAAACAAAATGTGGAATGTGAGCGAAATTGGACAAAGTATCGCTGTCATCCCCTGTTGAAACATTTTCAGATGGTGTTCTTGTAACAGAAGCCCTGCTGTCAGTTGGTGCAATCAAATGTGAAAGGTACACATTTTGTAAGTCCACTGTTAGTCCTACAGCCACACCAGTGTCCAATGTAGCAGTTCCAGCTGTATCTTCCCTGTGGTGATGCATTTTGAGTTTATGCAAGAAACTCTTTAGATTCAGAGAGCGTGTGAGTCTGTACAGATCCAAATACAAATTAGGGTTTTTTTTCATTCGTTAAGATATTATGTAGCAATCCAGACACAGAAATATTTACAGATTGTGCTCCTGAACTAGGAAGTAGTATAGCAGCTGAGCTGGAGAACAAGCAGAAGAGACTGAGTTCACCATACAATCTGCTGTTACAAACCTCTAAAGGACTGCTTTCAAAGTCCAAAGGCATTATTAGAATAAGATCTCATTGGAGGCGTATCTTAAAGTAGATCAAGTGCCCTGAGGTTTAATGATTATGAAGTTGCCTAAATACAGCAAGGACAGAACCCCATTCTTCTCTGACTGGACTGACGTGTTGCAATCAGCTGCTACACAGCCAATACACTGCATTATTCAGGATTACCAAGCACAGCAATCACAGAGGCAGAATTTAAAGAGAAAGAAGACATTACTCAGCTTAAAGAACATCCTGAATTTAAAGCTTTGGAGAAAAATCTAAAACAAACAATAGATCATCACAAACAAACACTTAAAGCAAGGAAATTAAACAAGTTTGAGCACAACTGAATTGATTATCAAAACAGCCAAGTATTCACCTGGTTTAAATCCAACAGTAACAACAAAAAGAATAGAGGTAGGGGTCATAGTTAAAGCTGCCCCAGATCCATCCTTAACAATTGTAAGTCGCCCCTTACTATCTCTCTAGCAGTGACTCAGCTCAAGATCAAGAAAATCGAAAAGAGATTTTTTTTTTTTTAGAACATGCCCAGCAGGATGCAGAGCAAACCCCACCGGAGGAGCCCATGATAACCTTCAAGCCAGGACTAGAAGGACAAGACAGGAAGGCCATTGTAGGTGTTTCAAGAACACAGACAAGAAAATATCAGGGGAGAAAAAGCTGAGGAGCAAGAAGAAAACAATGTGATAAATATCTCCTCACTGACCCTAACAGAAGTTGAAGTCTCATTATTGAGCAAAGATTTATCCTGTCTACCTACGAAAGTGATAAGATCATTTGATTTGTATTTGGATCTGTACAGACTCACACGCTGTCTGAAGCTAAAGAGTTTCTTGTATAAACTCAAGATTGGTCACCTCAGGGAAGATATAGCTGGGACTGTTACATGGGACACTGGCGTGGCTGCAGGACTAACAGTGGACTTACAAAATGTGGACCTTTCAAATTTGATCCTAACAACTGACAGCAGGGCTTCTGTCACCAGTACACCATTTGAAAATGTTTCAACAAGGGATGACAACGATACTTTGTCCACTTTTCAATCACATCCTGTTGTATTTGGTGGCCAAAAATAAGTACCTTAAACACATCAGTCTTGGTAGTAAGAAAAACATGCACCACAGAAATTTAGGCCTTCACTGTTTACTTCTATTCAGCACAGACATAGGGGGAACAGTCATCTCAACACACACAGGAAGATTTACAGGCTCACAGGAAGTACATTTCTTAAAGCTGTACTGTCTAACATTTCTTAAAGCTGCACTACACATAACAATCCCTCCTGACTTACTAGAAAGTATGTAAATAATTTAGAAAATAGTATGAAACTATTAAAGTTATTACTGCAATGTCTCTTTAAGTCAGTCTGTGCCATTAGGCTATATTTCTACAAGTCCATTCTTTTTGGTGGAAGTCTTATACGTCCTGACTGATGTAGTAGGACTGGAGGCTGTTGCTCTGGAATCTGATTAGCATCAGCCACATCTTGTCTCAGTTGCTGTGGCTCCACTATCTCTTCCTGTTCTTGTTCTGGAACAAATAACGCTGGATAACTATCTTGACTTTGGGTATCCCTTTTTTTGCTCTGTCTCAATTCTAATATGTAACTGGTCCACATGTTTTTTCACTCTCCTCTTGTTAGTCAGTCAAACAGTACAGACAACCTTTTCAAACTTTTTTTTCTGCCACGCCTTCTATCCATCTCCTCGGGCCTGCATACATCCTGACTCACACAAGATCATTGGGTTTGAAGGATCTGGTCTTAGGAACCATTTCAGTTACTGACTTACAGCCTAGAGGATGAAGAAGGTCCAATTGAGTTTAAATCTGTTGTCCAAACAACAATTCTGCAGGGGATATTCCCATGACATAATGTGGTGTTGTTCAATACATCACAAGACAGTACAAAAGGGCTATTTGTATTGCCATTGGTGCAGTAGGATTAGCTTTGTCCATACTCTTTTTAAAAGCCTGAACCAGGCGTTCCACTTTGCCATTTGAACTTGGATGGTAGGGAGGTGAGAAAATGTGGCAGATACCACACTGCTGGCAAAATGCTTGGAATTCAACAGACGTGAACTGTGGTCTGTCATCTGAGACAATCACTTGCGGAAAACCATGGGTAGCAAAGACAGATTTTAACACTTTAATGGTACTCTCAGTAGCTGTTGAAGACATTTGATGAATTTCTGGCCATTTACTAAAAGCATCAGTAAAGAGTAACCACATGGAATTTAAATAAGGTCCTGCGAAATCAAGATGCAACCTTTGCCAGGAATTTTTCAGGTTGTTCCCAACGGTGAATTGGAGCTCTTGCCAGATTTCTCATTGATACAGCACAACCTTCACATCTTTTTACAACCTGGTATATGTCTATGCCAGTGGAAGGCCACCATACATGAAGTCTGGCTAGGGATTTCATTTTAGCAAAGCCTGGATGGCCCACATGCAAAACAGTCAACACATTTGAGTGATAACATGAGGGTACTATGACATGCAATCCCCATAGAAAACACCCCTCTGCAATGGACAACTGCTGTCTCTTTGCATAGTAGGGCTGTAGTTCAGCTGAACAAGTAGTTCCTTGTGGCCAACATTCAAGCGTATAATGATACACTTGTTTCAAAACTGCATCTTGACTAGTCGCTTTTGCAATGTTCTTGGCTAGTACTGGAAGCTGATCTAACTGTTATAGCTCCATTACACACACAACAGTACAGTCTTCCATATCTTTGAATTGCACTGGAAAACTATCTGGCCCCACCTGGCATACTAATGGCTCTTCAAGTCCGACATCGAACTCCATTTCTCTGGGTATTGGTAACCTTGACAAGGCATCTGCATTTCCATGCTGGACCGTTGGTTGGTATGTGACCTCGAAATTATAGGCAGAAAAAATTAATGGCCATCATTGAAGTTGGCTAGCAGTTGTCTCTGGAATTCCTTTTTCTGGACTGAAAATTGTCACTAGTGGCTTGCGATCCATCTTCAGATGAAACTTGCGACCTAGCAAGTATTGGTGAAATTTCTGGACTCCAAACACAATCGCTAATGCCTCTCTCTGAATCTGGGCATAATTCCTTTCAGCTGCAGTGAGTTTGTGTGAAGCATGGGCTATCAGCTTCTCCATTCCTTCTGGATCTGTATGGAAAAGGACAGCTCCTATACTCACAGGACTAGCATCACAGGCCAATGTGATAGGTAAGTTGTGGTCATAATGAGTTAAATTATTCACATCAGTTAGAGAGAGCTTGATGGCTTGAACTGCCTTACTGTGGCCCTTGGTCCACTTCCATGGAGTACCCTTATGTAACAGTTCATTAAGGATAGTACATTTAGTGGCTAAGCCAGGTATGAAACGGTCATAGTAGCACACCATACCCAAGAATGAGTGTAACTCTGAAACATTCTGTGGTTCAGGCATGTGCACAATGGCGTCCATCTTTTCATCATTTGGATGAATTCCATCTTTGTCAATAGTGTGACCTAAGTACGTGACACTTGGTTGACAAAACTGGCATTTTTCTCTCCCGAGTCTGAATCCACTCTGTTGCAATCTCTCTAAAGTCTTTTGTAAGTTAAGTAAATGTTCATCTTCTGTCTTGCCCATGACAATGATGTCATCCAAATAACAAGCAACACCTGGGGGGCGTGGCCAAGCACAGGAGCAAGTTGGAAGCTTGAACGGAGAGCTCCAAGGCTATCCACCTTATTTTTCCGCCATCTGACTTGCTACCCCAGCAGTTCGTGCCACTTTGCATTACAGTATCAAGCTAGGTGCCAGCGCCAGTGAAATCAGCGAAAAAATAGGCAAAATTGCCCTTTAAAACAACTCAATCAGCTGAGACCGAGCAGAGGCCTACCAAAAAACACTTTGAGAAGCACCTCTAATGCCAGCAGCCTGGGCACACCACAGGCTGAGGGGACACATCCAGCTGACCCTGTGATGGACCAGATGACTCCTTCAATGGCTAACAAGGGATATCAGGCACTGGAGAGGCTCATTTAAGAACTTAAATATGATTTAGGGACAAGAATGGAGGCTGGATTTAAAAACGTTACCACATAGATCCAGCACCTTCAGCTGACAGTGAACTCAGTTTCAGAGACAGTCGATTCACACAAGACTAGGCTGGGGGAACTGGAGGCACGGGTGAGCGCACAAGAAGACTCCCTGCAAAGTTCCCATACTGATCTGCAAAAAGCCCTTCAGGACATTGACTTTCTAAAACAAAATATAGATGATCATGAAAACATGGAACGGAGATGCAATGTCCATGTGGTGGGCCCGCCAGAGGGGCTGTAGGGAAGAGACTGCACCTCGTTTCTTAAACAATGGCTCAGTGACACCCTTGATCTTCCCCTGGAAGTCTCTCTGGAAATCCAGTGGGCACATAGATCCCCAAGAGCCAAACCCAACCCTGACCAAAGACCTAGGCATATTATTGTAAAATTCCTTCGATTTACTGATCGTCAAACTGTGCTGGAAAAAGCAAGACAAAAGGGCAAAATAATGGTACAGCACTCACATATCAGCCTGTTCCCTGATTACTCATGGCAGCTTCAGAATCAACAGAGAGTGTTTGCTGAGGTCAAGAAGCAGCTCCATGACCTGAGTTGTCAATTTGCACTAATTTACCCAGCAAGCCTGATTATTGGACCACAGGGTGGAAAGCCTAGATCCTTCACCAGCCCCGATGCAGCTATGGAGTGTGTGGCTGAATTGGAGAGAGTTCGCGAGCAGCAACAAGAGCACTGAGGGCTGTTGAATTACTCCTGTTGTAGCGTCATTGGAAGGAAAGTGGCAACACACAGAGGTACTGGGGCTAGAGTGTGTAATGATTGTGACATGGGGTGGGGGATGCATGTACTGTGGGCCAGGCTGTAACTCCTTTATGGGGCCTATAATGGCTGGTTTGGAGAGGGCTCCCTTCCCACTCTCTCCCACAAGACACCTCAGACAGACCTTTATGGGGTCACACCCTGATCAGTGCCATGAGTGCTGTTACCTTTTATTCTTACACAGTGCTGAATCCGGCTAGTTTCAGAGCCGGAGGACAAGGACTGGACATTTGTGCATAATCTGGGTCTTTTACCAGGTCTCAGCACCAAGCTGGTTGCTGGTGCGATGGTCTGGGCATTTAGAATTTTTGAGACTGTTGGCTGAACTGTATGACTTCAGGACTTTATTCTGATGGAGGCATGTTATGTGTGTATAATTTCTTCTCTCTAAGTGCTTTGGATGTTTCCTGATCCCCTCCAGAGGCCTTGTTTCAAGGGCCCTCAAATTATATAATGAGGTCAACTGATCTGGAGGTTCAAACTGTTTTCACCATATTGGGGAGTTCGGCACTCCCTGTTGTTTTCTGTTGGGAGTGACCGCATCTCCGGGGTGTGGGGAGGACTGGGATAAGGTCTCTATGGTTAGACTACAGAAGGCTGCAAATAGAGGGAGGGAGGCCTTGCTTTCATATGGCATCCTTTATTCTTAATTTAATATTTTGATTTTAATTTAGATGGGCCCTGTGGGGGGTGGGGTGCTGCTTAAGTTGGGACCCACCCCGTGGTAGGGGCACCTGTTTTATGGTGGTCTAGCAAACAGCAGAGGTGGAAATCACACCTGAGGGCATTCCCATGAGTTTAAAAGGTGGATAGCACACTTGATCCTCACAAAGTAGTGGGTGGATAGTATCAATGGAAAAGGGCTAGGAGGGGGTATCTTGGGCTGTTCTTGTTGGAGGGTTTGTTAGGGAGAGGGGGAAAAGGGGGACATGATGCATGTATTTTGTTATGAATGGTCAGTTTTGTATAAGTTGGGGCAACTATGTTCTGATTCAAGACTTCATTTTGGGGAAGAGGGATATGTTGGGGAAGTTAAAAAGTTGAAAAAATTACTTCTGAGAATGTTTGCTTTTACAGGTGGCAATTGTTGTGGGGTATGAGACTACTGTGCAATTTTACCTTGGTACAATAACATGAATAAGTTAAAGTTAATAACTTAGAATATCAATGACCTTAGACATGTGGTTAAAAGGAAAAAGGTCTGGGTAAATGTAACCCACCTACAGATGGGGGTTCCCGAAAAGTCTTCCTTGAGCTTGCCTAAATGCTCACTGCCAGACTGTTGTCCTGCGTTTTAGCAGTTTAAATGTGATTGCCAGAGAGTGCCTGTATAGCCTCTGTGTACTGTTTCTTTAAGAGCTGCCTGGATTGCAGTCATAAGTAATCTGAGAGGGAGCTCTGTTGAAAGATGTAACCATTTGCTGAAAATCATTTAGAGTGATAATGATAATGTAGTTTGTCTAACCTGCCTTCTTTGCAGCAAGGACTGTTTTGTTTATCTCCACTATCTTGGTCCTGGACTGCTGAATTGGACCAATAAGTACTGGTGGGACCTAAAATGGAGCCAGACTACAGGAGCTGTCTGGAGTCAAAATCTGTAGGAATTGTAGTTGTGGGCTTTTGGTGCCTTTTTGCACCTGAAGGGGGAGCCTTTGTTGTGACTGACGGTTCAGTCAACCGAACCTTTTGGATTCTGGGAAAAGTCCCAGGCTTGCTGGCAGTTGAGTCAGATCTAAGTTGGGAACTGAAGAAGCAACAGCTTGAGACAGTCGAGCAGCTGTCTGAGTAGTTTCACATGGGGGAACTGTGGAAAGACCTGAGTTTTGGCCTGCATTCCTGCCTGCTGCCCCTGAGAGGGAGAAAAGAATCAGTTCAGACTGAATCCGAGTTTGTGAGAATAAAGTAAGCCACTGAGATGTGAACAGGATCAACCTGAAGAAGACTGAAGATATGCTGAATGCATCGGCCAGTCAGGATTTTCAGCTTCCCCTAAACTCCCGGTGTGTGCAGAGACTTTGCGATTGTGACCAGAGAGTGGTTTGCCTGGTATTGTAGAATTCCTTACATGTAAATGTGCTTTGTGTTTATAGTGGGTCGTGATTTGGTTCCCCTTTGAGTGAATTGTGTTCTGCTTGCTGGAAGCTATATCATATGTAGCTCAAACAGACTGAATCCGTGTTCATTTCCATTTGGCCTGGGCCTTGCCACACTGGCCCTGCCAGACTACCCCACTGCACAGAGAAAGCCATCAATGAGAGACCTGCCTGGGGATCAGCCCCCTGCTCCACACTTGAACAGGAATGACTCCTCGGGGAATCGTGTGGACCCTGCTTCTCCTGGCACTCCAGATCAACCACCTGCAGTCTCAATTTTTGTCCAGCCTGTGTCCAGTCTTGGGTATCGTGAGTAACCATCAGGGTAGCTCCCTGCAACAACAGCTTAATCTAAGTGTGTCATCTGATTGTCTTGATGTTTCTTTTCTTTCACGAACTGAGCCCTCTGGCTCCAGATTACAATTAGTGTGCATGGTGCTTCACAGGGCCCCAACCAGCTGCGACACCGGCCTACTCCGGGCAACGATCCTGGCTAGCCCACCTCTTCTCCACCTGGGTACCCAGAGTGTGTGACTGTTTAGGGACTCCGAAGTGCATGCGTAACCATTTGATTGATAGAGCCTTTAAGCAAATCAACCTGATTACGCCCTTCCCTTGTTCAAGTTCCCTCAATAAATCAGATCTAACTCTTCTTGCATTTAACCTGACTGTGGTTCCAGTTTGTGCCAAGAGTACTGTACTGTTGCTATTTGATTTGCATAACCTTGTTTTACAAGGGGTCCCCAGGGTTGAGCTAGAGCAACCTGCCCTAGTGGTAAGTGCAAACAGTGTGGAGGATTACCTGGTGTACAAGGGGTATTGTGAAAGTGATCATTGTGTATTATTCTGGCCACTAGCAGGGAAAGAGGGGGGTTACAGTGTCCTGGAAGGCTGTGCCCAGGTTAGCTTGACCACTACCAACCCTGACCTCTGGGTGGAGGCACCCATTTCAGATCTCAGGCCCCTTAACCTGCTACTAGCCAAGCAGGCAGGGGTAGTAGCCCTTGGGATAGCACCACCTAGAGGTTACATAAACATTAAAAGAATGAGAGGGACGTTGTTTTCCTCCAGGAGATACACTCCATACCTGAGGAGGCTTCGAGACTGTCATCTGCATGGGTGGGGGTACCCTATTGATGGCTCCTTTTACCTCCAGGGCCAGAGGGGTGGCAATTTGGTTATGGCCTGGCTCACCATATAAAATTTTGATGGTCCATGCAGATCCTCAGGGAAGATACCTTATAGCGGAGGTGGATATTGGGGGAATTAAATATACCTTGGTATCTGTATATGGCCCGACCTTTGATGCACCTGACTTCTTTACACATTTAGGGGTGACCCTAGCCCCACTGTCAGACAGTTTGATAATAGGAGAGGATTTCAACACTTATTGGGACCCTGCACTGGACCATTCCGGACAGAGATTTAGACCTTCCCCGCACAGTACGGCAGCTCTACAGAATATTGTTGAGTGTAGAGCCTTGATGGAAATGTGGAGGCAATGTCACCCAAACACTAAAGAATACTCATTTTTCTTCTCAGCCCACCAGACTTACACAAGGCTTGATTATGTATTTCTTCTGAAGATATGGGCAGGGCAGGTAGAACAGGCCTGTTATGGGCCAATAGTGGTGTCAGACCATGCACCCTTAGAGGTTGTATTACAGCTACCGGGGGACTGAGGCCTAACTGTTGAATGGATCCATCCCTGTTATTAGACGAGGGTTTTGTGACCCAGATTAGGGAGAGTATCAGGGAATACCTAATGCATAATAATCCTGAGGGTACAAGTGTACAAGACACTTGGGACGCCCTCACGGCACATATTCGTGGGGAAGCAATATCCTACTCCTCTTATCTTAAAAAGAAGCTGGACAGGGAGGAAAAGGAGCTAGAGAAATAGGTTAAGGAGTTAGAGGGTGACCTGGTGGGTCATATCAACCCCCAGAAAGTTCAAAAACTTAAGGCTCTGAAATGCTGCCTTAATAAACTCACTAATCGCAGGATAGAAAGTGATCTTTTTTATCTCCAAAGCGGGGGCATACTTTGATGGGGATAAGGAAGGTAAATGGTTAGTGGGCCTGGTAAAGAGTAAGAGGGCTGAGCGGACTGTTCTAGGGTTGGAAAGAGAGGGAGGAGACATTACATATGATCAATCCCAGATAAATTATACCTTTAAAGAGTTTTACTCAAATCTCTATACTTCAGAGTTTCTGATGGATGGTGACTCAGAGGGCTTCCTTCAGAAAATTGAGCTGCCCGCAGTAGGCGAGGAGGATAGGGAGATCTTGGACTCTCCTGTTTCTGCGGAGAGATTGAGATGGGCAGCCTGGAAAGGGAGGAGGGGCAAGGCACCAGGCCCAGACGGGATACCCCTTGAGTTTTATAGATTGGTATGGGAGGTGATTGGCCCTTTTATGCTTCAGATGGTTCGCTCAGCATTCAAGACAGGGACACGACCTCAATCAATGTGTATGGCCACTATTGTAGTATAACCTAAACCTGGGAAGGACCCTCTCAAATGTGGATCTTATAGGCTCTTATCACTCCTGAACTCTGACTATAAAATCTTGGCCAAACTTTTAGCTCTGAGACTGAACAGACTTCTGCCAAATGTGATTAACTCGGACCAGGGAGGATTTGTCAGGGGGAGATAGGCCAAACAAAATATTCGTAGGACAGTTAACATAATCCATGGATGGACCTGGCGGGGGAGAACGAGGGCTGGTCTGTTAGCATTAGATACTACAAAGGCATTTGTCCGGGTGGAATGACCCTTTATATTCGCAGTCCTCAAAAAACATGGTCTGAGAGACACAATGCTGAGGTGGATTCAAACACTGTATACCTCCCCTCTAGCCCAAATTCTAACTAATTCCACCCTATCTTCCCCCTTCCACCTTATGCAAGGTACGAGACAGGGATGCCCACTCTCCACGCTCTTATATGTGCTTACTATAGAGGCCTTAGCTGAAACTATCCACTCCCGTACAGCAATTCAGGGCTATACAGGTGATGGCAAATCCCATGTTATATCACTCTTTGCAAACAACATCCTGTTATTTTTGAAGAACCCAGTGGTTGCCCTGCCTGCTCTGACCCATATCTTTGACACATATTGCCCAATATCAGGCCATAAAATAAACTGGGGCAAATGCAAATGGATGCCCTTGGGCATGAATAAAGCTTCTATCCAACTCAAGCAATGCCTTATCCCCCTGTCTCAAGAAATTAAATACTTAGGTATATACCTACCAGTGAAACTGTCTAGAATTGCAGATATTAACCTGCGCAAGGTGGTGATTAAGATTAAAGAGGACTGTTGCAATTGGAGGGCCCTCCCCCTGACCCTGCTGGGAAGGGTTAATCTTATAAAGATGAGTATTCTTCCGCAATTCCTTTATCCCTTACAGACAATCCCAGTTTATATTCTTAATAGGTGCATTAAGGCCCTAGAGGGTGCTATCATTCAATTGTTATGGAAAGGGAAGAGACCCAAGATTAAAAAGGCCATTCTGTGGAAACCTGTCTCCGAGGGGGGCCTGAGGCTACCCAATGTTAAATATTACTATCTGGCACCCCAATTAGCACACATACAGCACTTACTGGGTAGTAAGGTGAGTAAGTCTACATGGGTGGGTCTGAATTCGAAATCTAATATACCATTATACTATGATGTTCTGGTCAGAGGCCTGGTGGGTGAGACGGGGAACATGGACATCCCTGCACCACAGCAACTTGGAAGGCCTGGCGTATGGCTTATAAGATATTGCAGTACGAGGCTGGACTTTCACCAGACACACCTCTAAATCATGAAGTGTTAGGAGGGGGGAAATTACCCCAGAAAGTACTTGATCACTGGAATCGTAAGGGATTCTACCTCTTAGAACAGATGTTGGGAGATGGACGGATTTTGGACTTCCACAAACTAAAGCAGAGATGCAATCTTAGCCCCTCCTCCTACTTTTCCTATCTCTCCCTACGGAAAATAATAGAAAACCTGCCAGAGGGTTTGGGACCAGGAAGCTATGGGTGCTCCCCCTTGGAGAAGACTTTTAAGGGCAGGTATCTGGATCATACTTTCAAACCCCTTAGATTTTGCTATAGGTTGCTGGTAGGGGCCCTGCCAGATCAGCTAGACAGACTCAAAAAGGGATGGGAAGAGGATGTATTCCCTGACTCCCTAACTGGGGGAGACCGGGCATGGATTTTTTAAACATTCTCTAAATTGCTCGGTGAATAATCGATTACGGGCTATCCAATATAATGTACTTATGAGGGTATATTTCACCCCAGTTTTGGCGCATAGAATTGACCTGACAGTCCCAGATCTCTTCCCCAAATGTGAAATTCATACTGGAACATTCTTCCATCTAATATGGGAATGGCACAAGGTTTATGCCTACTGGAAAGAAGTCCTGTCACTTCTGCAACAAACCTTGGGGCAACCCTTGACAATGGACCCGATTGAGTTGCTACTGGGCCTATGGGTGGGGGACAGCTGAGGGGTGGGGCTGGAAGTTATTCACTTTTAAGACTGGGACTGGTGTTGGGACTGTGCCAGCTTGCCCTGTACTGGAGGCTTCCCAGCAGTCCACCTGTGGCCTTATGGGCACGGGACCTGGTGGACTTATGAAACTGGAGAGAATACAGTATAGAATCAAACACCAGGAAGAGAAATTCCAGATCTGTGACCCAGTGGAGAGGGTGGTACAGCTCCCTTGGTTCCCATTATTTTAGTATAAATAACCTGGATACCCCATCTCCATATACGAACATACGAAATTTGCCAGCAGATAAAGGCCTAGAGGTCTATCAAGTCTGCTCGAATGTGCAGCTAGCACCCCTTGTTCTGCAGCTGCCCCTCCCTTCCACCCTTCCCCTTCATTAACCCTCCCCCTTGTCCTGCCCCATCCCCTTTTGAAGCAGTCCACTGTTCTACTGGATACCACTTCTGCAGGTACTGCATTCCACCCAGCCACCACCCTCTCTGTTAAAAAGTGTCTCCTCATCTCCCTCCTGAACCTTCCTCCCTCCATTCTCATATCATGGCCCCTGGTGGCCCTCCCTTCCCTTACTTTGAACAGCCCCTCTGTGCCCGTCTTGTTTATTCCTTTCATGTATTTAAAGGTTTCAATCATGTCCCTCCTCTCCTCCAGTGAGTACATGTTCAACTCCTTCAACCTCCTCTCGTATGATAAGTCCCCCAGCCCCTTGATCATCTTTGTCACCCTGCGCTGCACCCCCTCCAGTAACTTAATGTCCCTCTTCAGATATGGGCGCCAGTACTGCATGCAGTACTCCAGGTGTGGTCTAACTAATGACCTATACAGTGGCAGAATCACCTCCTCCCTCCTTGAGGATATACCCCTTGCAATACAACCCAGCATTTTGTTGGCCTTTACAGCTGCCTTCTTACATTGTGCCGAGTTGTTCATTGACCCTGTAATGAGCACACCCAGATCCTTCTCCTCCTCTGTCTGGGCTAGCTGCACTTCCCCCAGCTGGTAACTCCTCCTTGGGTTCTTCATCCCAAAATGCAGCACCTTGCACTTTTTGGCATTAAACCCCAGTTGCCAGGTGTCTGACCAGGTTTCAAGCTTTGCCAGATCATCCTGCAACCCCTGCCATCCCCCTAGGTCATCCACCACCGCGCCTACCTTGGTATCATCAGCAAACAGTATAAGTTACACAGCAGTGGAACCCCTTAGTGAACATCTGGCTTGTAACCTGTTTGATACATACCTGGCTGTTATGGTCTTAATCGTACCATGGGACCTTATTCTTCTTATGTACAGCTTACCTCATGTTAATGTTTATTACATGTCAGTGTCAGCCGTTCATTTCACCCAAACACCCTGTATATTGAAACATCCTGTATATTGATGTATGTATTAATAACCTACCCATTCTAGGGAGGGTAACAGTATGTGTATCTTGGAAGTTTTTAAAATAAAGTTTACAAAAAAAAAAAACAAGCAACACCTGATATAGCACCCACCATTTGCTCAATCACTTTTGGAAAAAATAGAATGCGTAGAACTAAGGCCAAACATAACTGTTTGTACTTGTACAGTCCTTGCTGTGTATTAATCACAACCAATATCTGAGAGACTCTATCCAGTTCCTCTTGAAGGTATGCATCAGCGAGGTCCAGTTTAGAGAACCCACACCACCATTCAGTCTGTGAAAAAGTTCCTCAGGCAAGGGTAAAGGAAATACATCTGTGCTTAGTACTGGATTAAGTGTCACCTTAAAATCTCCACGTATTCAAATCTTACCACCTGGTTTAGCTACCACCACAATTGGAGTAGCCCAATCCGAACTTGAAACCTTTTCCACAACACCTGCTTTTTCCAGTCTGTCCAATTCTGCCCCAACCACAGCTTTTAAGGCAAAAGGAAGTTTCCATGGTTTACAAAACTTAGGGACTGAATTAGACTTTGTAACTAGCTTGGCTTTAGTTGTTGTGCAACATCCCAAGCCTTTCCATAACTCTGGATACATGTCTAAAATCTCCCCAGTTACTGCTTTGTGGTACCTGGACAGCAGCAAGTAGGCCAACATCTGCTGGATCAATATGAATGTTTAGAAGAACCTGAGCATTTCTGCCCAAAATGTTGACACCCTCTTTTGGAACCAGAAAAGTTAAAGGTGTACTAGGAGAATCAGTCCTGCGTACTAAAGTGGTAAACAAGTCCAGTGGCTGAACTGGTTGCCCTTCAAATGCTCGCAACTTATTACAAGGAGATAATGGTGACTTATCCAGATCAGACCATGTTTGATGATTAATAAAAGTAAATGAAGAAGCAGAATCTACCATTAAGCACAACTGACACCTCAGTTGTGGCAACTGAAGTAACATACAGAAAGGAGAAACATATTTAGTCTGCATGTGTGGTGCAACAGGAACCACTGCACTGTCGGTGCTCCCTGAACTGATCACTGCAGTTCTCCTGCTTCTGAAAACTTTAGTCATATGACCCTAATGTTTACATGCATGACACTAAACTTCTCTGAATTTGTACTGGTCCCTGCTATGCTGAGAAGACCCACATGATGCACATTTGTACTGGTCATGCAGTTTGAGTGGAGTCGTTGAATTTTTCTTTGAAAACAGTGGCTCAGATTTAGGATTGAGCTGTTTCAATTTGGGTTTTACTGCAGTTAGTATTACCTCATTTTTAGTGTTCATCTTAGCATGTGCCTCATTTTCTGCAGCCTCATACATTAGTGCCATCTGTAAAAGTTCACCAGCAGACTTCTTGACACTTACAGAAAGTAATTGCTGAATACGATGTTCATTATTCAACCCCATAACAAACTTATCAGCTAAGTAAGATTCAAGATGCTCCCTGCTCCACTCACGTGAGAGCTAAGCGTTTGATCTCAGTCAAATAAGATTGTAATGATTGACCTGGTTTCTGCTGGTAAGTATAGAATTTATAATGTTCAGCCCTTGGGAAAGATGTTAAACTGTATTGTGCATTCAATTTAGCCTTTAGTTCTTGAGATGACAAATCCTCTGTCCGGTCCAGTGCACACAGACTGCATAAAAGTTTGAAGGTTTCACTCCCCAAGAAAGCACAAAAAGTCACTCAAATAAGCTCACCTTGTAGCTAATCATTTGCTGATTGTATGGCAGGATTAAGTAAGAACCACTGATCAAACCGTCTGGACCATGAATCCCAGTTCGTTCCTGTAAAAATCTCAAAGCTGGCTGAAGTTTCCATGATATAGCACAATTCCAAATTGCTTGCTTGCCTCCAATACAGGAAGTCACAAAATGGTACAATTCAGTAAGCTGGAGCTTCGAAAATTTTCACCATCCTTGTCACCAGTTTGTAGTATTTGGTGGCCAAAAATAAGTACCTTAAACACATCAGAGTCTTGGTAGAAAGAAAAACATGCACCACAGAAATTTACGCCTTCACTGTTTACTTCCATTCAGCACAGACATAGGGAGAATAGTCATCTCAACACACACAGGAAGATGTACAGGCTCACAGGAAGTACATTTCTTAAAGCTGTACTGTTTAACATTTCTTGAAGCTGCACTACACATAACATATTCCACATTTTGTCTGCCCTACAACTCTTCAGATGCAGTCTTCAATGCAAATGAGGTTTACTGGCTGCAGATTAAAGGTACCACCATGAGTGTGATGTTCACACCTACTACAATTACATGAACCTTTACTTGTTTTTTTCCAAAATTGCAAATATATGCATTAAATCAAACTTTAATAGAACACGCAGCCACCTATTGTTATTTAGGGCTAATCTTTGACCCTTTACTGACTTTTAGTGTGCATATTGAAATAGCCATTAATAAACTAAACAAGAAATTAATAGCCCTAAAAAGGACTAAAGATGTTAAAAGTTTCGGGATAGGAAAAAGATTGTGGAACAACTCATATTACCAGTCCTTAAATATGGAGAATTTATTTATAGACTAGCGAACAAACAATTGTTGAACAAACTTGATAAACTCTATTATAAGGCTTCTAGGTATGTCCTCTGTTGTAATTTTAGAACCCACCACTGCACCCACTTAGCTAGATTGGATTGGTTGCCCCTTGAACTAGACCATAAGAAAACTGAGTTAACTTTTATTCACAAATATAAAATAAATTATCCTGACCATAATATTTCTAAGCTGCTGTTTCCTACTGTTCCAGACACTAAGAAGTGATTGGCTAGGACTGTACATCAAAATAAAATCTATCAGGATAAAAGAACCAACGGACTTGGAGCTAGAACTGTAAAATCTCAGGCAGCCCATCACTGGAACACACTTCTGCCTCCTGTATGGACCGAATTAAATCATGGGAATTTTGTTAAGGTATTAAGAAATTGTAGTGTATATATCTGAACATGTTTGAGATAACTCCTGTGATACTGCCTTACCCCCTCCCTCGATTGTGGTCTGCTGCTGTTTGTCGTTTAATATATTTTTAATATTTATTCATCTATGTTTTAAGTCTATTTGTAATTTTGTATTTTACTTAATTTTGTGGAACATAGATATTGTACAGGACTGTCTTGCAAACTGAACTGATAAAGTCCAAATGACATGTTTCTTTCCTGTATAAAAATAAAGTTTTACCACACCATACCATACCATACCTGTTTTGGAGATGTGGCATGCTCACTTTCATTAGCTTTTGATATTTTCAGATTGTCATTATGACAGTAATTTACTGAGCTGTGTAATAATAATTGATACACCTAGCTGCCCTCTGTGTTGATTTCGATTGCTGCAACATTGCTGTTTTTAAATATCTTTTTAGAACCTGGTTGTTGTTACTTCTTAATGTATTAGCACTGGCGCTTGCATGCTCTGTCGCTTTAATTCGGGCTAGTAAAAGCCTGCATGGTACCTTCACTCAACAACCCTTAAGAAAGCCTAGAACAGAACCAATCAGACTGTTCTGCTTTGCATCAGGATCCCTCACCTGCTGTTGCTACGTATGTTTGTTCCATCTTTGTTCTTATTTGGACAAGATGTCTCACACTAGCACTTTTCCAGTTTTTAAATAATAAAGTTTACTAAGCAGATACTGTGACTGATGCTGGGAGATACCATGACTAATGCTGTTTTTTTTTTGTTCCCTATTAAAAGAAAGGCTAGGGAAGCATCTTGACTCCAAAGGGAGGCAGTATAGTGCAGTGGTTTAAGGCTCTGAGCTGCAAATCTGGTGACATCCAGCAGACCAGACCTGGGTTTGAATCCTACAGCTTCCACTTGCATACTGTGTGTCCCTGAACAAGTCACTTAACTTCCCTGTGCTCCCAGGTCACTCCTGTAAAAAAGTTTTCAGCTTAGTGTGCTACTCCTGGTTAAACAACTAAAAAAAAATGGGCTACAAGATCTAAGGCAGCATAGATTCGAGGGAGGTCTTGTCAGACAAACTTGATTGGGTTCTTCAACTGGGTGACCAAGGAACTAGATCAGGGTGGAGCAGTGGACATAACATACCTAGACTTCAGCTAGGTCTTCCATACTTTTTCACATAGGAGGCTTATAAGGAAACAGGGCAGTTTAGTGGTGGAACCCAAGGTGGTAAACTGGGTAGGGAACTGGTTGATGGATAGGTGGAAGAAGGTGGGGGTAAATGGCACTCACTGTAATGAGGGAAGAGTGATCAGTGGGTACCTCAGGGCTCAAAGCTTGGACCAGTCCTCTTCAATGTATTCATAAGCAATATTGCAGAAGAGCTGAAAGGGAAGGTATGCCACATTGCAGATGACACCAAAATCTGCAATAGGGTAGATGCTCCAGAGAGGGTGGAGAAAATGAGTGGAGACCTGAGAAAACTCAGTGTGTGGCTGAGGGTATGGCAGCTGGGTTTCAATGAAAAAAAAGTGCAAAATCATGAACCCAGGGCATGGAAACTCAGGGGTGGTGTATAAAATGGGGGATAGATGGTCACGAGCTGGAGACCTTGGTGTGATCATATCTGCTGAACTCAAAGGGTCAGGCCAGCGTGGCAAGGAAGTAAACAGGGCCAGTGGAATGATAGGGTGCATGGGTAGGGGAGCACCAGCAGAAGGATAGAGGTGGTGTTGCCACTGTATCGATCATTGGTGAGACCCCACCTAGAGTTCTATGTCCAGTTTTGGAGACCACATCTCTGGAAAGACATAGACAGGGTAAAGGCTATCCAGAGGAGGGTAATTAAAAAGGTGCATAGAAACATAGAATCTGATGGCAGATAAGGACCGCTTGGCCCACCTAGTCTGCCAATTTTCCTACCTAATGGTTAAGCTGCAGATTCTAGTTAACCAACAGCCTACTTCCTTCTAACCCCCACTAGAATTTCCTTATGTCTGTCCCATACATTCTTGAATTCCCCCACTGTTTTTGACTCTACAACCTCCTCAGGGAGGCTGTTCCATGCATCTACAATCCTCTCTGTGAAGAAATACTTCCTCACATTACCTCTGAGCCATCCCCCCTCTATCTTTAAATTGCGCCCCCTTGTTCTTGCACATCTCTGTGTAGTGGTTGCATCAAAAGCCCTATAAGGAGAGACTGAGGGATCTCAATATGTACACTCTGGAAGAGAGAAGGGAAAGGAGGGACATGCTAGAGACCTATAAATACCTCATGGGGTAAACAACGTACAGATGGGGAGTATTTTTGAGAGAAGAAGGTGCTCTAGGAAAAGGGGGCATGCAATGAAGCTGAAAAGGGGAAGGTTTACGAGGGATGTGAGGAAGTACTTCTTCACTGAAAGAATGGTTGACACCTAGAACATTTTGCCAGTGGAGGTGGTGGACTCGAAAACAGTGGTGGGCTTCAAGCATGCATGGAATAGGCACAAAGGAATTCTAGTAGGAAAGCAAGGGGAGGAAGTAGACAGAGATCAGGTTGGGTCTTCGGTGGCAATATAAGTAGGGACAAATTGAGCATACTAGGTGGGCCAAGTGGTCTTAATATGCCAACAAATTCTCTATTTCTGTGTTTCTTCCTCATCTTCCCTGCTTCTTTTTTCCCCTTTACCCTGCTCCATGACTGGCTTTGTTTCCTTATGTCTGCTTCAATTTAAAATAAAAAAGTGCAACCGCCTCCTCGGAGGGTCTTACCTGGAGTGCTGCCTCCCTCCCTCCTGAGACCCTGCACGCTGCTGCAATGCTGCCAGCTCCCTCCCATTCAACTGCATGTGTAGTAATGAGAGAAGAAAAAATTACTCACTGTAGTAATGTTGTTTCTCCTGCAATACTGTCATAATTGTATGGACAGAATGGCGCAAACAAAACCACACTCACACAAAATAGCACCGACAACATCTGCAAAAATTCATTCTATGTGGGGGCTCTGCCCCTCACACCCCTCATTTGAGGGTCTTTTCCCTCCCACACTCCCCTACTACAATATAATCGACTCCAAGGGGGGGGGGACACATGTGGGGGAATGGGCGTAATTCAGGTGGATGGGCAGAGTCACTAGAGGAACTCTGTGGCAGACACAAATTGGGTGAGGCGGGAGAAAGAGGACATGGGTGTAAGTTGGGTGGTGGAACAGCTTGGATAAGGGGGGATTTGGTACAGTACATGCAGGAGAGAAGGCAAGAGGGGAGGCCACATGGCAACTAAGGGGAAAAAAAAACACAAAACAAATGCAGTGAGGTGAGACCCGAACCCAGGATGACCTTAGGCACCACTGCCATCCACAGCCTGTTGCACTATCTACTGAGCAATGATGATGGCATGCTGGCAAGCAGACGTTTCAAAAGGTGAAAACAGCCACTGGGATAGCACTGTTATGTCAGCACTATACCTTCCCTGTCACTGTTTTCACAGATGCTATTTTCACCGAGTAGTTTTGTGCTGCGCTATTAATTCCTCGCTGTCTTAACCAGATACCATTTCTTCTCCGGTATCCCTAACTATGTTTATACTCTATGCATCTATCTCCATGGTGACAGATACCCTGGAGATGGACCAAATTCTAGTCATAAAATTTATAATATTGGTTCACAATCTGCAGCCATGCTTCACTCCGGCAGTTAGCCAGATTCGCTTCTGCAGCCAGAGTAGAGCAGTGGCTAGTAAAGCAATCAAATTGAAGCAGACATGTAAATGTTAAAAACACTGGAATGTTTAAGAAACACCAGATCAGAACCCACTGTTGCAAAATACATCTCTTCTCCTTAATTGCCCGATCAGATGCACAGTCATGCAGCCAGTACTGTGGCTCATAACCCGGTTCCAGGACATAAGAACAAATACCTTTCAGGCTGTATTTCCCCCCTCATAATATATAACTCTCTGCTCTCCACCTTACCTCCCTGGGTGCAAATCTGCTTTTAAGGTCTTTGATGCCAGGAGAAGATCTGTTCTAATATCCTGCACTTGGGCAGCCTGCTACATAAGCTATCATAAAGCAAACATAAGCTATAGAAACAGTAGAACCAGGACATGCATACCTTCACCAAGGGATGTTCCAAACTCTGTCTGATAGGCCCAAGCATCCTCCCGATAACCATCACCTCAGACCTTGCAAAATGGTCAACCATTGAACACCATGTGAATAGCTGGTCAAATCACTTTGGAAACTTAAAAAAAAAACAGGAACACTGAGCTTCAAACTATTCCTCAGATTCCTAAATGGGAAGAAAGGGCACTTTGAGCACATGCTATACATGTCCCTTAGGCTCCTGCGCCTGAGCAGCGCTCCTGGAATCGGGCGGATGCTCCGAACTGCCTCCACGGCCCCCGACCGACCCGCTGTGTCCCTTGTGGCCGAAATCCTGCTTCAGGAAGATGGATCCTCGCCACTGCCACCTTGGACGGCTAACCCCAATTGTTGCAGTGCGCTCGCAGGTGGATTCTGATTGGACCGCCTGCTATACCACTGCATCCGATTGGTGTGCTTTTCCCACAGACTTAAGCTGAGACTTTTTGGCTTGATTTATGGCCGCTTTCCTATCAGAGCACTATTTTACTTTTCTGTTGTGGCTGAAATTTTGTTAAGCTTAACTGCACCAGATTATGTGAGGTTTATTCTGTAAATTGCTAGGAATGCTATGAGTTGCCTTGTCCTGCATTGTTAAGGATAACAACTAAGCGCCTCCATTTCTTATTTAGAGTGTATAATTTGTATTAACTTGTTACTGCCTAAATCAGTGTTGTTCAGTGAGAACTGGCTCCTTGCAGCTTTCACCTTACTTTGTCCCTCCTATCCCTTCATCCCTAGTTAACCCCCTTGCGCTCCCTATTATTACTATAGACATTGCCTCTGCTGCTTGCTGCATTCTGCCTGCCCCCCTCCCCATCCACTTAACTTGCTGTTATCTCCACTATTAACTCAGCCATCTCCTATGGCTAGCCCTTCCCCAACTCTTTGATTACTCTTTTGTTTAACATAATGACCCCCAACCCCCTGCCAGTAGCCTGCTGCCAGCTTCCTGCCTCAACCACCCAGATACCAGTAAGGGTATTTATGTAGCGTGTATCTCTCCCTTTACCCCCTTAGGCTCCTGCGCCTGAGTGGTGCTCCTGGAATCGGGCGGATGCTCCGAACTGCCATGTCCCCCGACCGACCCGCTGTGCCCCCTGTGGCTGAAATCCTGCTTCAGGAAGATGGATCCTGCCATAAGGTATGCCCACTGATCCTTGCCACAGCCATCTTGGATGGCTAACTCCGATTGGTGTAGCGCGCTCACAGGTGGATTCTGATTGGACCACCTGCTATACCACTGCATTCCGATTGGTGCGCTTTTCCCATAGACTTAAGCTGTGACTTTTTGGCTTGATTTACGGCTGCTCTCCTACCGGAGCACTATTCTACTTTTCTGTTGTGGCTGAAATTTTCTCCCGCTGCCACCACCCCTTCCCAGGCCTCCTTTAAATACAGTGTTACTCCACCCCTTTGTATTACATACCTTCTGATTGGATCTCCCTACCAAGAGCACATCTTCCCTCTTTGGTTACACCCAATTCTCCCAAACCAGCAGGGTGTTAGTGTGATTGGTCACCTGTTCAGCTGTCCTACATAATTCACACTCACCTTGATACCTATTCTTGTGTAAACATGGCTTGCTTTATCATCTTATTACTATTCCTGGCAAAATGTGTAACGTTTACTACGCTGCTCTATGAAGAGATGGGAGCCCACTCAGCCATACAGCCTATTTTCCTAGCCCCGACTGTCTCCTCATACTGCACCACAGCTATTCATCTGTCGGATACACAAATTATTTTTCATTCCACCCCCTTAGCCTTCCTCCCATCCCCTATGTCTATCCGTGCACTCTTCATGTTAGCCCTCAATGGTCAAGGCAGTATTTCCTATGCCTTATCCAGACGTACACCCCTGATATCATACCAAAGGAAGACCCAAAGAAAAAAAGCTCTTTACTACTTGGTAACTTCACTTAAGAAAATATTTCTAATCCTCCTACTCTGTTCTGGCAATGTAGAATTAAATCCAGGTCCTCCAACACAAATCACCTCCTCATCGGATTTTGCAGCTGCTCCTGAACTGAAAATAATGTCAATTAACATCCTTAGCCTGGCCAAAAAACTTGATCAACATGAAGTCTGGGCGTCGCATACTGACCCAGATATGATCATCATTACCAAATCATGGCTGAAAAAGTCTATCACTGACTCGCAAATTACACTCCCGGGCTTTAAACTTTTTAGGGCCGACAATGAATATGGGGGGGGGGGTGTCGTTGTTACACCAAAAATAAATTTGATGTTACCGACATCTCTTGTATAACTAAGCCAAAAGGGTATGAGATTGTGTCGCTGAAGCTTCACCTTCCTTCTACTGAGTGCATCACTATTATAGGTGGCTATAGACCACTGTCTGGAGACACGGAAATCCTCAACACACTGAAATCTCTAACCTTGACTGCCAATACGGAAACAATAGTCCAAGGGGATCTCAACATGGATTGGCTCACGGCAAAATCTCTTGGCTTAAAATGGATCTGTGATGAGCTAGGTCTTACTCAGATAGCAACTGAGCCCACAAGAAATAGCAATTCTCGCACTGCTAACAGCTCTCTCCTAGACGTCATTTTAACTACGCATCCCCATAAAATCTCTCATTCTGCAGATTTCCATAATGACATGAGTGACCACAGTGTTGTTGTGTGTATAAGATCACAAACCAAAACACACCAGCCTCTTAATCTTAGAACTGAACGCTCCTTTCTTAAATTCAATACAGCAAACTTTTTAGCTGACTTGGGTATGATCAATTGGCAAGATTTATATCTTGCCAAATCTACTGACGAAGCTGTCACAGTCCTTAACGACAGCCTTACCAACCTGATAAACAAGCATGCCCCCCTGATTAAGGTGAGGGTACGTAAATCCTCACACCCCTGGTTTACCGCAGAGCTGAAGGCAGCACTCGCCAACAGAGACCAGCTTTGGGCCCGAGCTAGGCTCACCAAGAACTCAGCAGACTGGCAGGCCTTTAGAACTGCTAGGAATGCCTGTGTTAAAAACATATGTACCACTAAAGCAAGCTACTACATCTCCACCCTGGAACAGGCCAAAGGGAACCCCCAAAAATCTGGAGGACATTGAGATCCATTGAAGGCCGACCTGCTGCTCCCTCTATACCTACTAAGGTCTTTACCAAGGATAAGATGGTGGAAAACCATCCGCAAATCCATGAAGAATTCAACCACCACTTTGCCACAGCTGGACTAGCATTCGACTACTCACCGTACGCTAGCCGCACAACTGGCGATCTCAGCCCAGACCCCACATCTACCTCCCCTCCTCAGCCCTTTCAGCTGCACTTGTTTAGCTATAAAGAGGTTGAAGGCTTGCTACTCAGTCTACATATCAGGAAAACTGCAGGGGACGATGCCCTTGACCCATTCTTTTTGCAATTAGGCTTTGCCCAACTCACAGCTCCCATCCTCCATATTTTCAACCTCTCCATCACCTCTGCCATAGTTCCATCCTGCTAGAGATCTGCCCATGTTCTTCCTCTCATCAAATCAGGAGACCCCTGTGATTTAAACAATTACAGACCTATATCCATTTTACCTGTTCTCTCCAAAGCCCTGGAAAAACTGGTTTACAACCAACTAAAAAATCATTTTGAAGTGCATTCACTTTTAAATCCTGCACAATCTGGTTTCAGATCTAAACATAGTACCACCTCCGCATTGGCTAAAGTCTCTAATGACTGGATCACTGCTATAGATTCCAAGAAGATTACTGGTGCAGTCTTTCTAGACCTCAGTAAAGCTTTTGATACTGTCGACCATCATCGTGTATCACGTCCTAATTACCAGCCTCATCAAAATAGTTGCTACTCCATACACTGCTCAGTGGTACAACAGTTGTCTCACCAGAAGGATACAAAAAGTCAAAGCCAATGGCCTAATATCAGCCCCACTCTCGATTCCCAGGGGAGTCCACAAGACTCCATCCTAGGCCCGATCCTTTTCTCAATATATATCAATGATCTTAATTCCTACATGAAAAAATCCAGCATACATTTTTTTGCAGATGACACCGTACTATATATCTCAGGTACAACCTTATCTGAAGTCAGGGAAGTGCTGCAAGCCGATATTCTTCAGCTAGAAAGCAATCTCATCAAGGCCAAACTTCTCCTAAATGCCCAAAAAACCAAGGCAATGATTTTTACATGGTATCCTTCACTTGGTGCCCTACAGACCCGTCCGCAGAACTTTATAATAACATCCTTGGGTGAACCCCTGGAAATCGTGCCCAAATTCAAATATCTAGGTATATGGATAGACGACAAGCTATCTTTCAGTGACCATATTGAGGATCTATCTAAGAGGCTCAAAGCCCAGCTGGGATTCTTTCTTAGAAATAGGTCCCTCTTCTCTTTCGCAACCTGTATACAGCTTGTCCAAGCCACTTTCCTTCCCCTACTAGACTATGGGGATTTTGTCTACATCTCCTCCCCAGCCTCTAGCCTCTCAAAGCTGGACATTCTCTTCCATCGTGCCCTACGATTCATTACCAGCTCCACTTTCAGGACCTATCACTGCGATCTATATGGACTTCACTTGCTACCAGACGCATGCTCCATGCCGGTATCTGGGCCCTTAAGATACTTTTGCACAAATTGCCAGACTACCTAACATCTCTATTACACATTTCCCATAGTGCTTACTCCCTAAGGAAATCCGACTATATTCTATTAGATGTTCTTAGGACTTGAACTATATTTGGCCAAAGGGCTATTTCATATGCCATCCCCAACATTTGGAATCAATTACAATCCATGCTGAAGCTAACCAGCATTGTCTCAATAAATTCCTACAAAACACTAATAGGCTCTAAAATAAAACACACCTGCAGCTGCTACTAGGCCTTCCCTTAACTATAAGTCAAGCCTTTGTGTGCTGATTGCCCTACTACTCCCCAAGCTGGAATGTAACTGCCTACCTGGTATATATTTTCCTATTCTCTTTTATATTCTCTCCACTTGACATATTATATGAGCCAACTGGACCCTGTGCTGCTATGTTGTAGCTACTTGGTAATTTACTATGTTGTATACCACCTGTATTATATGTACACACAGAGTTTATCTTCATACAATTGTCCCTATCTATGTAATAACGTTATGTCTGTGCAAATGTCTCAGGACCTCCTTGTAAATGAGCTTGCTCAATGGAGTTTTCCTATAATAAACTTGAACTAATACTATGTGGAAACATGCACCCAAGCCCAGGTCCAGATGGGAGAGGTCTGATAGACCCAAAGGTAAACAGCAATAATCTAAGCCATACCTATTTTAAAATCTGAAGTCTGGCACCTGAAATAGATTTCATTATGGAATGGGTGCTACAATAGCAACCAGACTTGTTAGTCTTGACTGAGACCAGGAACTCGGATAGCTTTATAACTATACAAAACTACCAAACCAGGAGGAAGAACAGGACCGGGGGGGGGGGGGCGGTATAATCATTTACAGTAAACAACAAGTTCAAGTATAAGTGAAAAAAGAAAGACAAAGGGAGGGATAGTGAGACTGAAGGGGGAGGATGGGGGCTGCGTGGAGGATGACAACCGTAAAGCTGTCATATTGAACAGGTATTTCTGCTCAGTCTTTACTGAGGAAGAGGAGGGTAATGGGTCTGAAGGGAGTACAAGGGGTGAGAATGGTGCAGAAATGGACACAAGTCCCTTTACACGAGAAAGGGTCCTGAAGGAACTGGAAGTAATAAGAGTTGATAAAGCAATGGGGCCAGATGGGGTGCACCCAGGGTCATAAAGAACTAAGAGGGTGGTGGCGAATCTCTGGCTATCCTGTTTAGCGATCACTGGAAACAGGGAGGTACCCAAAGACTGGAGGACAGCAGATGTAGTCCCCTTATACAAAAGCGGGAACAAAGAGGAAGCAGAGACTACAGACCAGTCAGCCTCACCTCGGTAGTGGGGAAGATCACGGAAGCACTACTGAAGGAGAGATTGGTGGACCATCTGGTTGTCAATGGACTACAGGACCCAAGGCAGCATGGCTTCACCAGGGAGGTCATGTCAGACCAACCTCATTGAATTTTTGACTGGGTGACTAGGAAGGTGGATCAGGGGAGGGCAGTGGACATGGCCTATCTGGACTTCAGCAAGGCCTTTGACACTGTGCCATATAGAAGACTATTACACAAACTGGGGAATATGGGTGTGGGCAGGACAGTAGTGTGGTGGGTAGGTAACTGGCTTGGTGGCAGGACACAGAGGGTGGTGGTAAATGGCTGTCACTCCACAGTGGGAAGAGCGACCAGTGGGGTACCACAGGGATCAGTGCTGGGACCAGTCCTATTCAACATCTTCATCAGTGACATTGCGCAGGATCTAGAAGGCAGAATTTCACTGTTCGCTGATGACACAAAGCTCTGTAACAGAGTAGACACACCAAGCGTGTAGACAGAATGAGAAGGACCTGCAGAAACTTGAAGAATGGTCAGGGTTTGGCAGTTGAAATTCAATGCAAAGAAGTGCAAGATAATGCATATGGGGCACAAAACCCTGGCACAATATATCAGTTGGGGGGTGAGGATATAGCATGCACCAAACAGGAAAGGGATCTTGGGGTTATCATCTCTGATGACCTCAAGGTAGGGAAACAGTGTGACAAGGCAGCAGGTAAAGCAAATAGGATGCTGGGATATATAGGCAGGGGCATCACCAGCAGGAAAAGGGAGGTCATAATTCCGCTATACAAGACACTAGTGAGGCCCCACCTGGAGTACAGTGTACAGTTCTGGAGACCATACCTATGAAGGACATAGACAGGGTAGAGAAGGTTCAGAGGAGGGCAACAAAGATGGTGCATGGATTGCATCACAAGTCCTATGAAGACAGGTTGAAGGAACTGAACATGTACTCCCTGGAGGAGAGGAGGGAGAGGGATATGATAGAGACATACAAGTATCTCACAGGGAGGAACAGGGTGCAGGAATACACTATTTTAAGCAAAAAGATGTACCAGGACTAGAGGGCATGGGATGAAGTTGGAGGAGGACGATTCAGAGGAAATGTGAGGAAGAATTTCTTCACAGAACGGGTAGTGGACAAGTGGAACACCCTGCCAGAGGAAGTGGTGGGGGCTGAAACAATCACGGGATTTAAGAATGCATGGGATAGACATAAAGGAATTCTGGAGGTCAGGGGTAAGGGGCAACAGACTTCTAGGAAAACAAACTGAACTTACAAGCTCAAATGGGCAGACTGGGTGGGCCATAGGCCCTTATCTGCCGACACTGTCTGTGTATCTATGTATCTAAGTAACAAATGTGCCTCTGAGCCTGAGTAACACCCCATTGGAATTTTTGGCCCTAGAAATAAAGCTCTTACATGCCAGCCTATCTTACTGGTGGGTATGTACCACCTCCCAAGGTGTACTGGTCTAGTCTTTAATGACCAACAGAAATGTATCCACAGTGATGAACTGCTACTGCTAGGCGACTTTAATGTAAATTGGAACGAGGCGGATCAAAATAATGAACTACTAGATTTAACTGGCAACCTGGGACTGCCTCAACTTATAAAGAACTTCACCATGTTAAATCCTAGGGCTACGAATGCCTCCACTACCTTGAACCTTATTTTTACCTCCAAACCCACACACTACAACATCACGGGTGTAATAGCAGACACTTTCAGTGACCAATAGGGGATCACATGTATAAGAGATAAGACACACAAAATAAAGGAATCAAACCTTGTGTCCTTTAGATCCTGGAAGCATTTTGACTACTTAGCTTTCACGGAGGACCTGGACCCAAGTAACTGGGACAGACTAACCCTAATACCTAAAGTCAGTGATGCATGGAAATTCTTTCTGGAGGAATTTAGATCAATATGCAACACTCATATTACCATACAAAGAAAATTAACTAAAATTAGTAACGTCCCCCTGGTACGATAAGAAGCTGACCAAATTTAGGAGATTTAAAGATAAATGCTGGAGACTTGCTACAAAAGAGAATAATCAGGCAGACTGGCTACAATTCAGGCAAGCCAGAAACAAATACATAAGTGAAATAAGAAAGGCAAGAACAAATTACTTCACAATATCATTTATGAACAACATTAAAAACAACCCCGCTGGCCCGTCGGCACAGTGGTTGGATTTCCATCTGTGATGCCGGTGACCCAGGTTCGGGAACAGACTAAGATCGCTGGAGGGCCGGCCGGGAGAGAATGAAAGGATCATCCTAGGATGACTCACCTTCTCCGTGGGGAGGGTGGGGGATGCATCTTGGTGCCTGCTGGACCCTGGCGGAGGCTGGGAGCACAACACGGCTGCTTGAGCTGGAATAGCTAGGGGAGTGGTGGACGTCAGCATACACCTTGACGTCAGTGGCACCCACTCCCCGGAGAAAACCCAGGAAACTGCCCTGGTCAACCAGATGATGATCCCTTCATGTCTCCCACTGCTGCTAGGCCTCAATGACTGGTCCTACCTCAGTGGCACCTGGGTCAAAATGGAATAGTGTGCTGGCCGCCCCACCGGTACCTTCCCTCTTGGAGGAGGGGGACCCGTCCGGCAAAGGGATATGCCAGATTACCCAGGGGGGGCCACTATGTGAGGTAAGTGGCTGGTGAGAGGATGAGCAGGCAGATGAGGAAGACCTTGATGGACCCGAAGGAGTGGCCAACCGGGGTGAGGAGGAGGAGGGGATAAACAAATAATACAAAAAACAACAAACAACCCCCATAATTTCTGGGGACTCACACGTAAGCTACAGAATCATAATAAAACAGAACTTCCAAACTCATTCATGACAGACAGACTAGACATTCCTCTAGGGCAAAAAGTAGAGGACGGCTTTAATAAATTCTTCTAAAGTGTAACCCCCCTACAACTGTGGGTTCCCAAAAAGTCTTCCTTGAGCTTGCCTAAATGCTCACTGCTAGGCTGGTATACTGCATTTTAGCAGTTTAAATGTGATTACCAGAGCCTGTATAGCCTCTGTGTACTGTCTCTTTAAGAGCTGCCTGACTGCAGCATAAGTAATCTGACAGGGAGCTCTGTTGAAAGATGTAACTATTTGCTGAAAATCATTTAGAGTGATAATGATAATGTAGCTTGCCTAACATGCTTTTTTTGCAGCAAGGCCTGCTTTGTTTGTCTCCACAATCTCAGTCCTGGACTGCAAATTGGACCAAACAGTTCTGGTGGGACCTAAAATGTAGCCGGACTACAGGAGCTGTCTGAAGTCAAAATCTGTAGGAATTGTAGTTTTTAAATTTTTGTGCCTTTTTTGCAACTGAAGGGGGAGCTCTTGCCTTGACTAACAGCCAAATCAGCCAATCAAACCTTTTGGATCTTGGAGAAGTCCCTGGCTGCTTGCAGTTTTCAGTTAGATCTAAGCTGGAAAATAAAGAAGAAACAGCTGAAGTGATTCTGAGCAGCAATCTTGAGTGGATTCGCATGGGAGAACTGTGAAAAGGCTGAGTTTTTGGCTTGAATGTCTGCCTGCTGCTCCTGAGAGGGAGAGAAGAAAATTATTTTGGACTAAATCCAAGTTTGCGTGACTAAAGTAAGCTACTGAAGTGGGCCAGGCTCAACCTGAAGACCGAAGATTTTGCTGAATGCGATTGGCCTGTCAGAGGTTCCAGCTACCCCTAAGCTCCCGGTGTGTGCAGAGACTTTGCGATTGTGACCAAGGAGCACTTTGCCTGGTACAGTAGAATTCCCTTACATGTAAATGTGTTATGAGCCACTAGTGGGTCGTGAGTTAGTTCCCCACTGTGTGAACTGTGTTCTGCTTGCTGGAAGCTGTATCCAGCCCAAAACGGGCTGCATCTGAATTTGTCTCCATGCAGTCTGGGCCTTGCCAGACTACCCACTGCACAGAGAAGCCATCAATGAGAGACCTGCCTGGGGATCAGCCCCCTGCTCCACGCTTGAACAGGAATGATGCCTCTTTGACTCATGTGGGCCCTGCTTTTCCTGGCATTCCAGATCAACCACCTGCAGTCTCGATTTTAATCCAGCCTGTGTCCAGTCTTGGGTATCATGAGTAAATTCCAGGGTAGCTCCCTGCAACAACAGCTTAATCTGAGTGTGTCATCTGTTTGTCTTGTTGTTTCATTTCCTTTATGAACTGAGCCCTCTGGCTCCAGATTACAAATATTGTGTACTGTGCATGTTGTGTTTTCCACCACAGGACCCCAACCAGCTGCGACGCTGGCCAACCGCAGGCAACAGTCCTGGCTAGCCCATCTCTTCTCCACCTGGGTACTCAGAGGTGTGACTGTGTGGGGGGACTCAAAGCGCATGCCTAACTGTTTGATTGATATAACCTTTAAGCTAATTAACCTGATTTTGCCCTTCCCTTGTTCAAGTTCCCTGAATAAATCAGATCTAACTTTTTCTGCATGTAATCTGACTGTGGTTTCAGTTTGTGCTCAAAGTACTGTACGGTTGCTATTTGCTGTGCATAACATTGTTTTACAGGGGTCCCCAGGGTCAAGCCAGAGGAACCAGCCCTGGTGATAAGTGCAAACTGTGTGGGTACTTGTGTGGTGTACCAGGGGTATTGTGAAAGTGATTATTGTACAGTGTTCAGGCCACTAGAGGGGAAAGAGGGGGGTTACAGTGTCCCAGAGGGCTGTGCCAAGGTTAGCTTGACCACCACCAACCCTGATCTCCAGGTGGAGGCACCCGTTTCAGAACTCAGGCCCTTTAACCTGCTACTAGCCAAGCAGGCAGGGGTAGTAGCCCTTGGGATAGCGCCACCTAGGGGTTACACAAGCATGGCTGCAGAAGCCTAGAATTAATAATTAAACCACCCTACACCCCTGAAAGGCACACAGATGAGCAAGTAAATGGGTCAGGCAATTTTTCCTTTAAGGATACTAACATACTATTTGCCAGCAGATTAGGCCTTATGGTCTATTGAGTCTGCTCGTGCCTCAGAGCCCTAGTTGGGTACCAAGGCCTTCCCCTCCATTTCATTTTTGTTTCCCCTGTCTTCCAACCCAGCCATTCTGGGCCACGCCATCCCCTGCTTCATCTCCTTTCAGTACCTGTCCCACCCCCACTTGAAACCCTCCACAGTAGAAGTCTGAACTAGCTCACCAGACAGCGCATTCCAAGGTTCCACCACCCTCTCAGTGACAAACCTCCTCCTCTCACCCCCATCCAAAATTTCACCTTCCAACTTCAAATCATGCCCTCTGGTAATACCACCCTCCTTTAGTCTAAAGATCACCTCCTTGTTTACCTTGTTTATTCCCTTGAGGTACTTGAAGACCTCGATCATGTTCCCCCGGTCCCTCCTGTCCTCTAATGAGAACAGACCGAGCTCCTCTAGCCTCTCCTCATACGTCAAATCCCCTAGTCCCTGTATCATCTTGGTTGTCTTCCTCTGAACCCTCTACAGGAGCTGAATGTCCCTCTTCAAGTGCAGTCTTCAGTACTGCACACAGTACTCAAGATGTGGCTTAACTAGTCCACTGTACAGCAGCAGAATCACTTCCCTACTCCTTGAGTTGATCCCCCTTGCAATGTAGCCCAACATCCTGTTTGCTTTGACAGCTGCCCTCCTGCACTGCTCTGAGTTATTCATACTTGCATCCACCAAGTCTTTTTCCCCTGCTGTGGCCTCTAGCACCTCCCCACCCAGGGTGTACTCATGTTTGGGGTTTCCCCAACCAAGATGAAGCATCTTGCACTTTGAGGAATTGAAATTTAATTTCCAGGTTGTGAGCCCATCTAACCAGGGTTTCCAGGTCCCTTTGCAGGGCCAACCTCCCTTCCTCCCCCTCAACCACAGCTCCCAGCTTGGAGTCATCAGCGAAGAGACTCATTTCGCATCCAATGCCCTCCCTGATATCAGATATGTATGCATTAAAAAGGAGTGGCCCCAGGACCGAGCCTTGTGGTACCCCACTAATGACCCCTCTAGGGGTCAAGAGCACCCCACCAACCTCTACTCTCTGAGTGCACCCAGCCAGCCAGTTTCCTAACCATCTGACCATCAATGGGCCCACACCTATCCCCCACAGTTTCTCCATCAGACCATTGTGAGGGACCGAGTCAAACGCCTTACTGAAGTCTAAGAATAGTACATCCACAGGCTTTCCTCTGTCTTTTTCCAATGTTACCCATTCATAGAACTCCACAAAGTTAGTTTGACATTATATACCTAGCACAAACCCATGTTGACGACTATCCAGATATCACCCTCAAACTTGTCCTGGAGGAACTACTCAAATTAAATACAAGGAAAGCAGTTGGTCTTGATGGGTTACCCACAACCCTACTAAAATTTGCCTCCCCAGTGCTGGCTAAACTTCTTACCCATATCTTTAACCTGTCTCTACAGATGGGAGTTCCCAGCTGAATGGCTGTATCCAAAGTTATCCCAGTCTTTAAGTCTGGGGAGAAATCAGATATACAGTAGATAACTACAGATCGATTTCACTACTACCTATTGTCTCTAAACTGTTTGAAAGGTTGATTAATAAACAACTAACTGATTACATGGAACATAATCTTTGGAACCTGTATCAATCTGGCTTCAGGGCAAACCACAGTTCATCAGCTTTTGCTAAAAGTACTTACCGAAGTTCAAGAAACACTAGATAACATTAAATGTGAGCGGAGTCTTTGTAGACCTGCGTAAAGCTTTCAATACCCTAAGCCATGACATCCTAGTAGGAAAACTTAATTAGATAGGTCTGAATGATAGGGCATTAACTTGGTTCAGGAGCTCCCTCAGTGACAGACTCCAACAGGTCACTCTGAACAAATACAGTTCAAACTTGTTGCTATCTGTCCTAGGGATCTCTCAAGCCTCTATTTTAGGACCACTGCTATTCAACATTTGCATGAACTCCCTGAAATTTCATCCAAACCCCCAAACAGATTTCCACCTCTATGCAGATGATACTATTAAATACACAACAGGAAATTCTCCGGGCCAAATCCAGGTGGCCCTGCATGAGGCTTTAATTCACTGCAAAGCTTCCTATACAGCTAAAAATTGATAGTCCATTCAAAAAAATCAAAAGTTATGCTCTTCAGACCCCAATGTCAAACAGTAGGGACCTCAAAAGAGTTGTATATTGTAACATACACAGGAAATAAGCTAGAAGTAGTTAATGATTATAAGTATGTGGGTCTATGGGTAGATGAAAACTGTAAATGGAATGTCCACATCGAACAAAAGTCTTCATAAAAAATTAGGGGAACTTTATTGAGTCTGAAATGAAATATTAAGAGAAGCTAGAGACAGGATAGTAAAGTGGATTACGGGGACGTCTTGCACGGAGGTGCATCCAGTACCAAATGTAACAGCCCTTTCACTCACCTTGACTGCTCCAGGGCCCTCAGGTCCACACTTTACACATCTCTGAGGGGCCCAACCTGGGTTCCACAGTAGACAAAAGGTTTGGCGTGGTGTCTACACCTGGGGAAGTGGCAGGGAATACCTGTGGACAAATAGGCTACCACCCCCTCAGGAAAATACATGAACTACCCCCCCCAAGCTCTCCCCTCACAACAGCAATCTCCCCAGCAATTTCCCCCCATTCCCAAGGAAGCATAATAGCAAGATATAACATGCAACCAATAACAGTGTTTATTTTGGGGAAAGGGAAAATGGGGAGATTAAAGCAACAACAAAAACAGTAAAGCACTGACACCCCACACAACTCCCCGCCTCCCACCTTTGGGTGCACCCTGGCCAATGTCCCTTAGATGTGGTGGGTACCTCACCGAAGTGATGATGGCATTTGAGCTGGGATGCTTGCATTGGGGTGCAATGGTTTTAAACAGATAACTTTGTGGAACTTCAGGTCCAGGCTCAAGTTTCTGACAGAGTCCTGCCCCAGGACCTAACCTCTTGATTTTTACCTAGCTAGCTAGCTAATCAAATATTCCCCAAAGTTGCAGCTCAGGGTGATTACAGTTCAGCAGTTTATGGGGGGGGTGCAACAGGTTGGATCTGGTATGGTATCTTGAAGGTATTCTATCAGTGATGCACCAAGAGGTTGCAGATCTAGTGGATGGGAGAACTGAAGAACGTTGGTCTTCACCTGCCTGGCCTTGCCAACTCTGTCTCAAAGGCCTTTGTGGACAGTGTTCACCAGGCAGACCTCTTGTCTTCTTCCTTCATTGGTCTTCTTCCTTTTCTTCAGTCTAGGGACAGGGCAGGCATGGTCCCCTAGACCCCTCTGTTGCACACCCTGAATACACAATTGATAGCTGGGCTTTTTCTCAGTCTCCAGCCCCAGCACTCTCACTTCAGCTTCTCTTTATTCAGCAGTGATTGAGCTCTGGCACAGGCCCTAGCCTCAGCACACTCAGGCTCTCCCCTTGCTGCAGTTTGCTGTCTGCACATTTACCCCACCGAGGGGGAGGAACAGCAGCTCAGTCTCCACTCAATAGGGTAGTGCCTGGTGAATTAGGCTGCACACACAAAGTCTCTTTTCTCACACTGCAGTTACAAGCACTTTGGCTTTCTTGGCTTGCTCAGCAGCAAATCTCTTTCTCCTTGCAAAATATCCCAAAATCCTTTCTCTTCCTCTATGCAGCAACAGGAGACTTTCTCAGGCACTCTGTCCCTCATTACCAAACTGTGTCCGAAACAGGCCGTTGGGGCAAAAGTGCAGTCGTTGGGCTGGTATCACACAGCAGTCTTTCCTGCATCCAGCTCTGGCTGATCTCCCATTTTGGCAGGCTGGAAGTTCTATTTATCTTTTTTACACATCCCTCTGGGGATTGTCTGTCACAGTCCTGGGCAAATTCAATGCTCTTTCAACTCTACCTAGCAGACCCCTCATTTCAGTAGTCCTATGGGGGCAGCCATCTTTATTTACATTCAGCTGAAATTACCCTGCCTCATAGTTTTCCATTTAAGCCCTTTCAAGGGCTATTACTTGCTCTTCTACCCCTGCAGAGGCCAGGAAACCTTTTAGTTACTTTGTTGAGCCCCATTTAGCCCACTGGGGCTCCTGATATAAAAGGTGCCTTTTTGCACCCACTTAAGGTGCTCCTGATAATTGAGCTGTGGCTCCTTTAAATTTCAGACCTCCGGCAGCTGCTCATGCGAACCAGAGTGCAGGCCACCATCTTGTTTGTTTACCTCCCACATTCCAGCTACTTGGCAGCCACTGGACAATGGAATAACCCCTCAAGAGGTGAAGAAAAAAAATTGTGACCTTGGTCTCCTGTAACAGGACTCCCATGGGGCTGAGGAATGACTTGCTGGTGGCGGCCGTAGCTGCGAAGCACAACAGGACCAGCTGCCCCTAACCCCACCACGGCCACTTAGGGATGCCAAGGGAGGAGCAGAGGGCTAGAGCCCACAACAGGTAAGCCCATCGGGGAGCTTACATGAACAAAGTAAAATTGACATTCTTTATAATAAGTTTGTGAGATACATACTGAAGGCTCCTCGCACAAGGCACCACTGTTTACTATAGAGGGTACTATCATGGACAAACTTGAAGGTCAGGAGAAAGCTACACACTCTAAACCTCATGACTAAGGTGTGTAAAAAACAGCTCCCAGGGTACATTCTGGACAAACTGGAACAAAAATATTATAACATGTCTGCTCTGAGATCCGCAGATGGCATGGAATTCAGGACTCGGCAGATGATAACTAACACTGGCAGGTCATCATCCCTATTCAGGGGCCCTTCAGCTTGGAACTCACTGCCCATACAACTCAGACTGAAGACAAAACCAATAAGACCTGGCCCTATCAAAAAGTGGTTAACTCTAGAAGCCATGAAACCACTGGTTTGTTGGCCAGACTGTGACAAAGGATAATTCCACTCAGTGTACAGCACGCCACTCTATCACTATGATTACCGTAAGGTCTTAAGATTTCTCTCAGAGCTAGTACCTCCCTTCTCAGAGTATAACTTAAGTTGTAATACTGTTGATGCTAATGTGTATCTTGATTTGTAAATGCTGATATTGACCATTCTGTACAGCAGATGCCTTTGTATGAGCAACTTAGTTTTTCTGCATTTGGCTCCCATTAAAAATAATAATAATAATAATCTTTATTTTTTAATGCACCTTTCAAATGAAAGGCGCAGTACAAATTAAAACAATGCTACAACTACAATAATAAATATAAAATACAATTTAAAATCAGTCTTCCTAATCACAGTAATCCCTGCTCCATAAATACGTCTTTAATGCCTGTTTAAATCCTCCCACAGTCACACACTTCCTAATCAGACATGGTAGAGAATTCCAGAGGGTTGGGGCCATGTACATAAATGCCTGGGCCCATGAAGATTTTAAAGAAACCCTCAGGATCTCTAGCAACCCCTCATCGGCCAGGCAGAGCAGTCGTTCTGGTGGTAAGGAACCAGAAGCTCTTTCAGGTAGTCAGGGCCCAGTCCACGTAGGGCTTTGTAAGTCAGTAATTCGACTTTGAAGGTGGTTCACCACTGAACTAACAGCCAGTGCAGTTCACGCAGCACTGGTCTGATGTGGGAAGACCGAGGAGTCCCCATCAACAACCGAGCTGCGGAATTCTGCACCAACTGCAGGTGGCGGATATCAACCCTCGGCAGCCCAAAGTAAAGGGAGTTGCAATAATCCAGATGCGAGGTCACAAAGGCGTGGATCAATGTAGGAAGATCACTGGATGGAACAAGGTGCTCGATCCTAGTGATGTTCCTCAGATGATAAAAGGATAACTTAATGACAGCCGACACCTGAGATCGAAGTGTCAGCTCTTCATCAAGTATCACCCCTAGGTCTCGCACCCATTCAGAGGTAGGGAGCTCAGAATCCCCCAGGAAAAGTCCCGTGGGTTGACCTGCCCCCAACCCCCCTATCCAGTACCCTGGATCCACAACCATCACCTCAGTCTTCCCTGGGTTCAACTTCAGCCAGCTGGACTTCATCCAATCCTGGATTTCAGCAAGGCAGTTGTTCAATACCAAGAGTAATCCATCCTAGTCGGGCGCAAAAGACAGGTAGAGCTGGGTATCATCAGCATAGCAGTGAAACCTCAGCCCATACCATCTTACAATGTCTCCGAGGGGCAGCATATACACTGCAAACAACATGGGGGACAGCACCGAGCCCTGAGGAACCCCACATGACAGAGAGATAGGCTCAGAGGAAAAAAACCTGACACCACCCTCTGAGTTCTGCCAGTGAGAAAAGATGTAAACCATCTGTGGACCGAACCAGACAGACCACAGATGAATCTCAGGCACTTGAGTAGTACCCCATGGTCCATGGTGTCAAAAGCTGATGATAGATCAAGAAGTACCAAAATGGACTGTTTTTTCTGATTTCTCACCATCAGGAGATCACTGAGCACCCGAACCAGCACAGTCTCGGTACTGTGCCTCTTTCAAAAACTGGACTGGAGAGGCGTGTAGATGCTATAGATGGTCAAATGGTTCTCCAGCTGTACAGCCACTACTTTCTCAATCACCTTCCCCACAAAGGGAAGGTTAGAGATAGGTCTGTAGTTTTCGAGGGAGTCTGGGTCTAAAGAAGCTTTCTTCAACAAAGGTGTCACCACTGCCTCCTTTAGGGAACAGGGGTACTCACCTGAGTCAAGGGAGCATCAGACCATCTCCTCCAGAACTGGGCCGATAATATCACAACAACCCATAATCAGGGATGTTGGGCCCGGATCTAAACTACAGCATGTAAGGCACATACCCTGGACAAGCCGCATAACATCCACGATTTCCGGCCAGTCAAAGGAACTCCAGGAAAAAGGAGGGATAGTGGCCAAGCATCAATCATCAGCAACTCCCATAGAGTGTGCTGGACAAGTCTCCAACCTGATGTCAGCCACCTTATCAGTAAAGAACCAAGCAAGCTCATCACACTGTAATTGTGAAAACGCTCTTTGAACATGCAGACAGGCTGGGTTGCATAGCCCTTCCACAGTTCGAAAGAGCTGAGCTGGTCGGTTCTGAGCGGCAGCAATCTCCCCGGACAGGAACTCTGCCTTCTTACGGGAGATTGCTGACTGATAGAGTCAATAATGCTCTAGCAGTCTAAGATGGTCGGCTTCTAAGTTGGATTACTGCCAGCATTGCTCTAACCTTCTTCCTAGTCCCTGCAACTCCCTCAAGGTCCCATCAAACCACGGAGACCGAGGGCGAAGGGAGAGAGGACGAAAGCGGACTAGAGCAATGGAATCCAGAGCTGAGGTAATGGCTTCATTATAGGCCCAAACCAAAACTTCTGGATTCATACTTGCCATGAGAAATTTTGAGAGATCAAGTACCACTGCTAGGCCATCAGGAGTCACATCCCATAAAGGGCAGTACTTGACCATCTCCACAGGGGTTGGCCTATGAGGTGGGGTGCAAAAATTTAATCACACAGTGTAGTGGTCGGACCATGCTGTAAATGCTGTTGTTGACCATTTTGTGCCCCAGATGCCTTTGCATGAGCAGCTTAGTTTTTCTGTGCCTATGGTACCCATCAAAAATAAGCCTCGGCTCAACTGGGGTCTGACCATGTTTGTATCATGTGATGATGATTATGAATAAAAATTTTACTTACTTACTAAAAGTGACTGCTGAGCAGCTCCAGAGACAACTCTGCCCTTTTGGGCTCTCTCCTCTCAAACAAACTGTATTCTGCAGTTTGGTAAGCAGAACAAAGAGAAGCTGCCCGACGCTTACCTGCTAAGCAAGGGGACAACTCTGCCCTTTCGGGCTCTCTCCTCTCAAACAAACTGCATTCTGCAGTTTGGTAAGCAGAACTAAGAGAAGCTGCCCGACACTCACCCTCCAAGCAAGGTACGGGTTGGAACCCTGAATTTTGGCATCTACCCCTGGAGGAATATCACTTGCCCCTGTTTGCCAGTGTTTATCACCCTTTGTGCAGCAATCCAGAAGTCTTCTAGGAACTGCTGCCAAGAAATTAATGCTAGGACTGACCTCTGCTTGGCATGTTCTTGATTTCTCACTTTAAGTAATGTTTAGTGTGGTGTAGAGATTTCTTAAGAGTTGATTTAAGTTTTGAGAGAGGTGTTAAGGTACTGTGATTTTGTTATCTGTCCTGAGTGCTGTGCCCCTTCTCTTAGAGCTGTAAGTCTGTGGGCTGCACCCTTGACCTCGGTGTCCCATTGAGGCTGCTGCAGTGCCCCCAAAAAAAATTGCTTCAGAACCTCCCTGCTGACTTTTCCATTAGCAGATTATATCCTTTAGCCATTAGAGGGCCCAGTTATAAGCACACTTACCCAATCCAACACAATATAGTTCCTGTCTCATTTCACTTATTGTGTGGTCAAGTCTATCACTATTCATCTGTCTTTGCCTCTCCGTCTTCTACTGATACTGATTTTTCCCATTTGCAGCTTATTGTCTTTTCGCCCACTAAAGGGGTTTTCCCCCCAAACATTCCAAAGCTGCTCTACATCTCCTTACTCTCTACTACTCCTGGCACTCTTCCTTTACTGCTCAGCTGCTATGGATACCTACACTCCATTACTAAGTCTGCTGTCCTTCACCCTCTTGGTACAGACCTCACACAGACTGGAGCACCTTTCCTCCACACTAGGCACCTCATCCCTAGACTACCCCACAGTGACTCAGCCCTCCCCCACCCTCGACACACCCGTGACCCCCCAACACCCCAACCCTGCCAACACCCCCACTCCCTCCACCCTTCAAGGCCTGACCTGGATCCAGCTCTCCCCTGTCATTTCCACCCTTCGCACTTTATCTATCCCAAGCACCCTGATTCTAAAGCCCTCAGCTGGGTGTTGACCCAAGGTTCTCCATCGCCACCAGCCACTAACCAGAATAATCACACTGCTATTATTATTATCTGCTAATGTACACCCAAACCCAGGACATATTGCTTCCAGCCCTTCTAAACCCTGTACTGCAACTGGCCTCCACTTTGCATCCTTAAACATTTGCAGTCTCCCAAAGAAATCTGCTGCCCTCCAGTGCTGGGTCGTTCAACATCAACCTGATATAATTGCACTGGTAGAGACTTGGCTCTCCAAATCCACCCCTGACTCCACTATCACTCTCCCTGGATATACCATCTACAGGTTGCGCACTACTTGTACGGGACTCCCTTATAGGTCAGGCACTCCCAGCTCCTAAACTTGATTATGGAGCCCAAGCCCTCACCTTAAAAATTACACCTGACTCTGCCCGAGGCCCTCTCTTCCTCACGGTCTCCTACATACCCCCGATGAATTAAAACCAAGTGGTCCAGTCCCTCATTGACTATCTCACATCTCTCCCTCACAAAGTGGAGCAAGTCATCCTAGGTGATCTCAATGTTAACTGGCTTGTCTCCACTGCCTCCCATATAAGGGACTCCTTTGCTGCCCTGGATATGTCCCAGTTAGTCACCCAGCCCACCAGATTCAACCACTCTACTGGCACCGGTACTCTCCTAGATGTTGTTATATCTAACTGTCCTTACAAAATCCGGGATGTCACTGTCCTCCCCAACTCTCTTAGTGATCACTCCCCAGTCCGCTGTCTCTGGTCATCTTCCACTCTGAATCCGGGATGTCACTGTCCTCCCCAACTCTCTTAGTGATCACTCCCCAGTCCGCTGTCTCTGGTCATCCTCCACTCTGAAGCCAGTGTCCCAATCCACTCTACGCCACTGTTTATGCCCTGGCGGCCTCAGAAAATTAAAACAATACCTAGCCCAGCTAGACTGGTCCCCTATCCAGTGTGCCCCTGACACTGACTCAGCTCTTGACCACTTCACAAATGCCTTCTGTAAGGCTTGTGACCTTTTCGCCCCCCTCACCAGGATCCGCTCCAAAAAATGCAATGCCCCATGGATCACCTCACCCCTCCTTCAGAGACTCAAAAACAGAGATAATCTCTGGCACATTGCTGTAGAATCTGGAAAGGTGTCTGACAGACAGGCCTACAATGCAGAACGCAATAAGTGTACTTGGGTCATTAGGCGGGCCAAGGCAGAGCACTACCAGACCACCCTCACTTCCACTTGTGGTTCAGCCTGGACCTTCTGGGATAATATGAAAGAGCTAAATGGGAAGTCCTGCTCCCCCCCACCATCTGAGCTCTCCATCAATGGCACCCGCACCACAGATCCACTCCTCATAGCCAATTGCCTTAACACTGCCTTCTCTGACATAAGCTCGGTCCTCCCCAGCAGCTTCTTTGACCCAATCCCCACCTCTATCCCTCCGGTCCTGCATTGCCCGCCATTCTACCTGTGCACCCTATCCCCCCAAGAAGCCAGGCCACACTGGCTAAAAGCCTTAGGCAGCAATAACTCCAGCAGTGACCCCCTCGACTCCAGGATCCTCCGTATGGTCTTGGATGAAGTCCTAGTCCCCCTGACTGACCTTCTATACTGGTCTCTATGCCTGGGTCAGTTCCCAAGTGCTTGTGAAACTGCTGAAATCACACCCATACATAAGAGTGGGGACCGATCCACCCCCAACAATTACCGGCCGATCTCCATCTTCCCCCCACTCTAAAGCCCTTGAAAAAGTGGTGTTGATCCAGCTCTCTGAATACCTAACCAAGTATGACATTATGTGCCCAGAGCAGCATGGTTTCCGCTCAGGACACAGTACAACCACGGCTCTCCTGAAATTCTCCCAACACCTGCATGCTGCTCTCGACTCTGGCAGCCTTGCAGGAGCAGTGTACATTGACTTCTCCAAGGCCTTTGACACTGTCTGTCACCCCCTTCTACTCGACTCTCTCCACCAACTTGGCTTCTCTGGTGGTACCATTTCCTGGTTCTCTAGCTACCTCTCTGCTAGATCCCAGCATGTCAAGATCAGCGGCTGCTTCCTCTCCAGCACTCTTCCCATTCGCTCCGGGGTCCCTCAGGGCTCCATCCTGGAACCAATACTTTTTAGTCTCTACCTCAACACCCTCCCAGCTCATGTACTGGTAAAATGCTTCTCTACGCTGATGATGCAGTCCTTGTTGCCTCACATCCCAATCCCACTTCCCTCCACTTATCCCTCCAGCAAGCTTACAACCAAGCCGAAAGGTGGTTTGGAGACCGCAGACCGGTCATTAACCTAAAGAAAACCAAATCAATGCTCTTCTACCACCACCACCAAAATAAAGCTAAAAATACCCCCCTCTTGATTATCCCCAGCACTCTGCACCCCCGCTAGAACAAGTGACCACATACAAGTACCTAGGCATCACATTCGATACTGCCCTCTCCTTCCACACCCACATTAATGCCCTGTTAGCCACCATTAACTCTCGGATTGGCCTGCTATACTGGCACAGGGACTGCCTGCCTCAGGTTTCCCTCAGGCTGACCATCACCTACTCTGTCTTGTCCCTCGTGGACTATGGCTTGCCCATCTTTGCTGCAGCTGACAACACTGCCCTCTCCAAAATCCAACTCTCCATCAATAAGGCCTGTAGGCTCCTGACCGGTGCCCCCAGCTGAACTCACACCTGCCTTATCTATACTACCACCAATCTTCTCAACTTTGAGGAGTGACTGTTCTACCAGATCTGCCTTCTTGCAAAGAAATCTCTGCTAGGACTCTCCCCCCCGGGGGTCTCCACCTCCCTACAGCAATCATCTTCGTCCGTCACCACCCATAGCTCTGTTAAGGCCACTTTCAGGGTGCCCAGAACCAAGACCTCTCTTGCCCAGAGAACCTTCCTATAACAAGCTCCCACCTGGTTCAACTCCCTCCCTAGCTGCATCTCCAACTTGCCAAGATTTGGCTCCTTCAAAACAGCCCTTCAGAGCCATATCTTTAATACTCGCTGTTGTAGGTGCAACTAACCCCCTGTTGTAACCTGTGGCTCCCGTCCGCCTTGCCCCGTGGCTCGACAACATCCACTGGACAGCCTCTCCCTCCCCCAGACCTACCCCTTCCCTACTAGGTCCAAACAGGGATGTAACCCACTGTCTTCTCTGAGGACCTATTATATCCATGAGTGTAACTCACAATTTTGTAACATTACGTAACTTAAGTAACATACAAACTACTACATTATGTAACCTAAGTGTATCTATGTTAAATGTTCCTTTTACTGCACTTGTAATGTTAATCTATGTTTTAATCTGCACTGTAATAACTGTCTTGATGTCTGCCCCCCCACCGCAACAAGGTGCCTTTATAAATGAGTCTCTGACTCAAAGGTTGTAAACCCAATTTGTAATGAATAAATGAATAAAAATCAAAGCTGTTTCCTGCATGTGGACTCTTGCACTAACATGTCGCTGATTGTTAGACAGTGCATGCAATCACAGAACTGAGGCGCATAACCATGGCTATTCCTATTCCTTACAGATGCACTCCATCTGAGCTAAGCCACTCATTTATCTATGCCTGGATTTGTTGGTGTTTGTGGAGAACGTTGGATGGCGGGTGAGTATTAGGTTGCTTATGGTACTAGACACACATAACATCAACAAGAGCAGATCTATGCGTATGTGAGGAAGCACAGTATTGTAGCAACCACAGAACAAATAATATCATGAAATATAATAATTCGGATCCCTTTAATGTTTTGTTATATTTCATGATATTTTTCTTTCTATGGGGGCACTCTGCCCCCCCCACACACACCCCCCGGCTGCACCCATTAAGTTGTATTTTTAACTGGAGGGTATGGGGGTGGAGCACCTCCATAGAAAGAAAAATATCACAAACTACAATAATTCAAATCCCTTTAATGTTTTGTTATATTTTGTGATATTGTTCTTTCTGTGGGGGCACTCCGCCCCCCACACCCCCCAGGTGCACCCATGAAGTTGTATTTTTGTACCCGAGGGGTGTGGGAGGCGGAGCATCCCCACTGAAAGAAAAATATCATGAAATATAGCAAAACATTAAAGGGATTTGAATTATTGTGATTGCAACAATACGATGACACCAATACCAGATGGCAACTATTTAGAAGTATATGCAGTACAAAGATAGGTGTGGATGAGCCAGAGGGCCATTGCTTTGAGCATTCACACCACAAAACTGTGAACTGAAACATCACACATACAACGGGGGGGAAAATGTAAGCTTGTTTAGCACAGTTACACTACAATTACAGAAAAGAGCTGATAATGGGTGAATCTTGGCTAGAACCTGTAATTCTGCATTTGGGACCCTGAATAGCAGTGGTGTCCTGTAGCCTGGAGTCAGGATATAGGTGTTTATTGAATAACAAGTAAATGTGAATTAGGAAGTTGGTGGTGTAATAAATTGTGTTCTTGTTGATAATTCTTCTAATGGTATTGTTGTTTTATTTTTAACCTCAACTGTGCAGCCTGGTGGTGCTGAGGGTTGAAGCACTAGACACCACACCTCGTGCAATGCTGGTGACTCAGGTTCAGGAATGGGCCTAAATCATTGGGGTCAGCGGGGAGGACTGAGCAGCTGCCAAGTAGCTATCCCTCCTGGGAGAAATTTACCACCCACCGCTATGACTGCTGCGGGTGGAGACCCGGTGGAGTGTCAGATGGAGGGTGGTATGAAGGGAGGGTGTTGCGAGGGTGCAGCATGCATGCACCTCCACACATGTGCATGCATCTGCAATGGGGGGAATGTTGCTGGCAGCCTCCATGACTGTCCCAGCTGCGATTCCAGTGACTGGGATACAGACTGGGTTGGATGTGAGCCCCTTGGGGGGGAGGGAACTGGAGCCCTGCCTTCCAGCTCCCGAAAATCGGGGATAAAAACCTATATGAAAAAAAAGTTCTATTGTTGCTTGTGATCTACTGAACTACAGGATATATTTAAGAGTTTTGAATGCATTAGGAGTTTCAGGTATGCCTGAGCTACCACAAAGGTTCCCTAGAAGTGAGGACAAATAGTTAGCTGGAGCCCCTCCCAATACCTTTTGTTCCATGGGTGTCCTTGCTTCCTACTCAGGGGCAGTCATCCAACCAGGCACATCTGCAACTGTCATTCTTATAGTGCATTTTTTATAGCTGGAATGTCAGTGAGATGAGCTCCCCAGTGAAAGGAAGCAAGTACTGACACACTTTAAAAGGCTGGGTACTCAAGTGGCCCCTTTGCAGGAAACCAAACTATTGTCCCAGGATGTGAAGAAACTCCAGCTGGAACAGGTAGGGGTGGAAGTGCACAGCTCAGCAAAAGTCATAAAAAGAGGTGCCTCCATTCTTATCTACAAATCCCTGCACTGGAGAGTGCAGAACGAGGCAGTGGACCGGGATGACAGATGGGTCCTGGCCCTACTAGATACAACCTCTTGCCCATGGTCTTGGGTAGCATCATTGCACCCAATGAAGACTCTGGTTCCTTCTTCCACCTGTTAGCTGACCATGTAGTGCAGCTTAATGAAAGTAATGCCACTGTCCTCCTGAGAAGGGATTTTAACCTAGTGCTAGACCACTCAGTGGATCGTAGTCATGAAGCAGTAGAACCTGACTCAAAGACTGTATAGGCTGTAAAGCTATGGATGGAAAACCAAGCCCTGTCAGATATCTGGCATTGGTATCATGCTAAAACTCAAGATTAGACATACTATTCAGCCATACATAAATCTTATAGCAGACTGGACATTTACCTAGCCTCCCAATCTATTCTCCCCATGGTGACAGCAGTCACAGTCAGCCGCTGCTCATCTCATACCACAAACCATTCCAGCTGGATGTTTTGTGGGGCATGGCAGCCAAAAATCCTTGTCTTGGAGGCTGGACCCCTTTCTGCTACATGACCAGCTATTTACAGCTTGGATACAGGAGGAAGTGGTAGCCTACTTCTGTATCAATGATATGGGAGAAACATCTATGGGAAGCCTTTAAAGCTACTATAAGAGGACTGATAATCAGTTATACTGCACAAAGGAGACAGAAAAGAGAGACGGAGATAACAAACCTAGAATCAAAATTAACACTTAAGAAGGAAGAGTTCAAAATGTAACAAAAGGGTGGCTCAAACTCCCCTCTTCATACAGGGATACCGACACTTCACATGAAAATAGACTCCCTCTTAGCAAGAAAGGTGGAGCTACCTATTTTGAGGCTCCAACATAGGGACTGGGAAGGTGACGACTGATGTAGCAAGGTCCTCATCTACCATTTGAAAAAAAGGCCGGCAGGGTGTCATATTGCCCATCTTAATGACACCTCGGGTAAACTCTGCACTCAAGAAGGCAGAATTAGCAGCATTATGAGGGAATTCTACAGTGCCTTCTACAGCTCTACCTCAGTCCCCAATACTCCTAAGACAGATGCTTTTCTAAGACTTCTCCAACTACCTAGGATCTCGGCTAGGTAAGCTCAGGCACTGGAAGCTCTGATCATGGTAACTGAAATCTAAATAGCTTTGAAAGCCCTCAATCCCCAGAAAGTGCCAGAAGGGGATGGTTTCCCAGCTAAACTCCTACAACTTCTCTCTCCAACAGTATGCCCAATCCTGCAATGCTTGTATCATGACTCAGTGGCTGCAGGCTCTTTTTCTCAGACTATGAGAACAGTAACCATCACTGTCCTTTCTAAGAAAAGCAAAGACCCCACAAACTCAGCTAGCTGTCAACCTATCTCCTTTATTAGTGTTTAGCAAGGTGTTCACCAAAGTTCTGGCCAACAGACTGGAGTGACTGCTGCCATCTCTGATTCACCCATCCCAGGTGGGGTTCATGTGTGGAAGGCTCAGCTCTGACCACCTTCATACACTTACAGATTTAATTCATCTGGCGAGAGATGCCCCCACTCCAGCCACAGCCATAGCCATAGACTTAGAAAAAGTATTTAATCAGGTGGAGTGGGGGTACCTTTACAGAGTGCTGAAACAAACTGGTTTGGGCTCTCGTTTCGTTACCAATATAAAAGCCATCTACTGTAGCCCACTGGCAAGGTTACTCACCAATTCCACCATCTCAAAGCCATTCCCACCAGCAAAAGGTATATGCCAAGGCTGCTCACTGTCACCCCTCCTATTTATTCTGGCATTTGAGCCCTTGAAACATAGAATTTGATGGCAGATAAGGACCGTTTGGCCCACCTAGTCTGCCCATTTTCCTACCTAACAGATAAGCTGCAGATCCTAGTTAACCAACAGCTTACTTCCTCCTACCCCCCACTAGGACTGCCTTATGTCTGTCCCACGCATTCTTGAATTCCCCCACTGTTCTTGACTCCATGACATCCTCAGGGAGGCTGTTCCATGCATCCACAACCCTCTCTGTGAAAAAATACTTCCTCACATTACCCCTGAGCTGTCCCCCCTTTATCATAGAAACATAGAATTTGATGGCAGATAAGATTGGTGGCACTAATTCATAGGGACCCAAGGATCCATGTACTCAAAGTGGGGACAGAGATCACAGGACCCTGCTTTACACAGACAATCTACTTGTACTCACAGATCATGCACCCTGCTCGACTGCCCAGCTCCTATTCCTGCTCTCATCCTTCTCTGCAATATCTAGCCTCAGAATGAACTGGTCAAAAACAGAGACCCTACTTTTGAACAGACACTGTGAGTCTCACCTAATGCAACTCCTGGGTCTGCACTGGGCTCCAGAGCAGATCGTTTATCTGGGTATCAGCATCTCCCCCAGGATCACAAAGTTATGCAAGTTAACTTTAAGTTATGCAAGTTAAACTTTATCCCACTAATGGTGGAACTGCACACAGAGTGTGAGAGGTGGAAGTCACTACAACTCTCCATGCCAGGGACAATTCAGATGATTAAAATGGTCACAGCACACAAAATATTCCATATCTTGCTCCAGCTGCCTGTACGCGTTCAAAATAAATGGTCTGAAGCCATAAACAAGATGATTTTCAACTTCTTGTGGGAGGAAGGGCAGCCCAGGTACTACTGCCATGTAAAACTCAGATCACATTGGAGGAAGAGAGGATGGGGACTTCCTTGATTCAAAGCATATTTCTGGGCTTTCTGTACTGCTCAGACAATTAAATAGTTATACTCCTTGTATCACACACACACACACACACACACACACACACCACGGCTTAATATTAAAGTTGGTTACAGCAACCTGTCTTTTCTCTGCACAAACAAAATTTCTGAGAGTACTCCAAACCACAGAGCAATCGTTGACCATTTGGAAGAGGGTACAGTACAAACTAGGTTTCACTCTAGCTCATCCTGTCCTATCTCCCTTGTAGGATGACCCCAACATCACAGCAGGGAAAAGTCCAGTAAAATGGCAAAGCTGGGAGGGAAAGAGAATCCACTTGGTTAGAGACAAGTTTATCCCTGAATCCACATCCCTGGATTCCTTTCAGGGACTTCAAAGCAAGTATCACTGGATAAGGCAGGTTTTTGGCTCTACTTACAAATCCATAGTGCACGGGCCCCACCCTTAAGCAACTCAAGGGAGTTGCAAAATCTACCCCACAACTCCATCTGTCAGGTTGGGTAAAAAAAACAAAGGGAGGGTGTTGGGTGAGCAGTATATATCAACATATACAGGACAGCATCCCACCCAGCCCTAAGGGACTCCAAGAACAGGCTAACACAAAATAAGATATTCACCTCTAGTATCACACACCAACGGTATTACATGTAGCTAGTCATACTCCCAATGCAGATTGCTGGAGATGTGGATGCCCTGGAGGTGACTTACACCATATCCTCTGGTATTATCCACCGCAGGCTGACTGGCTCAAAGTCACGCAATTCTTAACTTGAGTCCTCTCACAACTGATTGGCATTTCTCCAGAACTCCAAATTCTTGTTTTCCCAGATGGAGCTCTACATCTACATGGCCAGGTACTTAGATGGGTCATAGCGGTTTTAGTGAAGGCAAAGTACCTCCTGATGAGGTGATGGCGCACCTCAGAGATACCCTCCCTGAATAAGCTCATCACAGATCTGACTCTTCTAGCCAAATATGAAAGGCTCTCCCAGCTAAGTAGTAACATATTGGCTAGGTACTAGGACTTACGGACACTATTTCTGACACACTTGGGAATCATACGAACATATACATATGAACATATGAAGAAGCCAGCAGAAGAAGGCCATTTGGTCTATCAAGTCTGCTCGTATTGCAGGGTCCACAGCTTGAGCTAATGCCTCTGCCCTCCCTCCCCACTCCTCCAATCCTCCCTACCCATAATTCTTACCTTCCCCCTATGCCTGTCCCAGTCTCTTAAAGCTGCCCACTGTCTTCAATGAGATGACCTCTTCTGGCAGTGCATTCCCAAGTGTCCACCACCCTCTCTGTGAAGAAGTGCTTCCTGACCACCCTGCTAAACCTCCCACCCTCCAGCTTAAGACTGTGCCTCCTTGTGATGTGGTTGCCACTCAGCTAAAAGGGCTCTCCTTATCAACCTTATTCATCCCTTTCAAGTACTTGAATGTCCCAATCATGTCCCCCCCCTCTCTCTCTCTCCTGTCTTCCAGAAAGTACATGTTCAGTGCCCTCAACCTCTCTTCGTATGCCTTGCCCTGCTGACTGGCTATCATCTTTGTAGCCCTCCTCTACCTTCTCCAGCAGGCTAATGTCCTTTTTGAGAAGTGGGCACCAGTACTGAACTCCATTCTGTAGCTGCAGCCTTACCAGTGACCTGTACAAGGGCAGTATAACCTCCTCTCTCCTAATACTGATCCCCCTAGCTATGCATCCCAGTATCCTATTTGCCTTTGCTGCTGCTTTCTTGCACTATGTGGAGTGCTTCAGGTCCTTCTCCTCCTCCTCTGATGCAGATACTCGGACTCCACCCAGCTAATACTCTGTTCTGGGATTCTTGGCTCCAACATGCATAACTTTGCATTTCTTGGCATTGAAGCCAAGTTGCCAGATCCTGGACCACCTCCCCAGCTTTTCCAGATCTTCCTGTAGGTCCCGTATCCCTTCAGCTGTGCCCACTCTCCCACAGAGCTTGGTGTCATCTGTAAATAGGCACATTTTACCTTTAATGTCATCCCCAATGTCATTGATGAAGACATTGAACAACACCGGTCCCAGCACAGAGCCCTGTGGGACCCCACTGGTTACCTCTCTGGTGCCAGATAACTCTCCCCCCACCACCACCACCACCCTCTGGGTTCTGTCCCTCAGCCAGTTTTCCACCCATCTGACCATCTCTTCCCCAACTCCAAGATCCACCAACTCCTGATCAACCTTTTGTAGGGAATCGGGGTGTCCTCTAATCCCTAGAAGAAACTGCCACCTAGAGCGAGAATTGGTTAGTCAGTACTAAACCTCACCCCTCTTAGGGGCACTCCCAGCCCATTATCTACTAATCTGTCTGAAATGCAGGAATACTTGTGCACTCCTTGTGCACAGTGGTCACTCATTTGCCATATTAGTATAGATCCCCCACTGAGGCTCTCTCATAGGCGTGACCAATTCAAGTCAAGTATTACTCTGTTGTTATTGTTTGTACATAGTTTTCTAATGCAACTAAGTTTCTTGTGATACCATGGGAAAGAGGGACTCCCTCTTATCCCTCAAAGGAAGATGACCCTTGAATTAGCCATATCACTTTTACCAACAGAGGCACTGCACAGCAATGTGATAACATTAGATCAGACCTACATATGTTAGTTCAATTGTTTTTCTTGTAATGCCTGTAATTGGATGGTAAACTACTTTTCTTTGTATCTATTTAATACTAGATGCATGTACTGTTTCTCTGTTAATAATTTTTAAGAACAAGCTTAACTAAAAAAATGTTATTTTAGACATGGGGCATTAAGCAGCTGTGTTCGGGGCGCATATTTTCAGTATTTTTAAAATAAGGAAACATTACGGCAAGTTTGGGGGTCAGAGGAGACAACAAAAATACAGTGTGGGTTGGTTGTCAAAAATAAGTGCAACAAACCACAAGTGTTTACTACTAAGGGGTAGTTTTGATAAATGGAAAGCTCAAATGTGAACTGATTTCATGCCAACTGTGTTGAGGAATTTGAAGGGGGGGCTACCAGAAAGAACAACTGACACTTGTTCCAAAGGAAAAAGTTGTGGTATAGTAGTGATGTCACTACTATACTACACATGGTGACCTTCAAACTCTACTACAACAATGTTTTCTGACCTTTGACTCTGTTTTCTTATTTTGCTACAACTTAATCAATTTCCATCTATAATAACACTTAGTAATTTAGGGCCCCACTTCCACATCATAAGCTGGTATGAAGTAAGTACACTGTGAAAGCATACATCAATTTATAGAGATTTCTTACCCTACTGGGGTTGTGCCCAGGAATTATAGACCTGTCAGCCTTACCTCTGTAGTGGGTAAGCTGATGGAGTCACTGATCAAAGAAGACCTTGGCTAGTATACAGGATAGCAAACAGCATGGATTTGTCAGGGAGGTCTTGTCAGACCAACTTTATCATTTTATCTGACTGCGTAACAAAGGTAGTAGATAAGGCCATGCTGTGGATTTACTCTGCTTCGATTTCAACAAGCCTTTCCACTCAGTGCCACATAGAATACTGCTGAAGAAGCTGGAGGACCTGAGCATGGATAGTGACATAGTTAGATGGGTGGGAAACTGGTCGAAGGAGAGACAGCAAAGGGTGGTGGCGAACAGGGCCACATTGGAAAAGAGAGAGGTCACACACTGGATGCTGCAAAGATTTGTACTGGGTTATGTCATTTTTAATATGTTCAGCAGTGACACTGGCGAAGGCATCCGGGATAAGTTATGTCTCTTTGCAGATGACAAGTAGCTCTTGGGTAAGTTGAATAATGATGAAGAAATCAGGGCAATATAAAGGGATCTACAAAGGCTAGAGAGGTGGTCTAAGGTTTGGCAGTTGAAATTCAGTGCTAAACATGCAAATTATGCACCTGGGGGAAAAAATCGAGGCAGAGTACTGGATGGGAGGGGATCAACTGAGCACTACGGCAGATGAACGGGACCTGAGAGGCATCATGAGTGACTCCCTCAAACAATCAAGCCAGTTTAACAAGGCCTATAGCAAGGCTAATAGGATGCTGGGGTGTATTGGAAGGGGTACTGACAGCAGGAAAAAGGAGGTACTACTACCTTCATATAGGTCACTGGTGAGGTTGTATATGGAATACTGTGCTCAGTTCTGGAGTCCTCACCTAAGGAAGGACAATGACAGGCTGGAGACAGTGCAACACAGGGTGACCAAGATGATTCAGGGACAACAGCTCAGATCTTATGAAGATCTTCTCAAAGTACTGGACAAATATACTCACTGGAGACCAGGTGAGAAAGGGGGTGATATTGAGAGAGACCTTCAAGTTCCTGAAGTGAATAATCAAGGAGAACTGCAGGGAACTACTTAGCAAGGGTATAGAGTCAAGAATCATAGATCATGAATGGAAACTGGCGGGGGAAGATTTAAGAGGGATGTGAGGAAGTTCTATTTTATGGAAAGAGTGGTGGAGCCATGGAACAGTCTGCCATCAGAGGTGGTGTGCATCAACACCATCAGTGGTTTCAAGCATGGCTGGGACAGAGTGAAGGGTTTGGTGGTTGCTCAGGTTGGTTGCAGTAGGGAGGGGAGTGGGGGTGGTGGTCCAGGAGGGATAAAATTCGGTATGGACAATAGGTCCCAGAGCAGATCTGGAACTCTGGACAGAATAGGTGGTCTTTGGTCTTTTTTCTACCATTATTGTCTCTTTCTATGTTTCTATTGATTGTGAGGCACAACCTATAGCCCACTACCTTCATTCACCTAAAATGTGCCTTCTAATACCATACTGTGAAACAGTAAGACTAAACTATAGGCTGGGCTGTACTAGCACATACCTTTACACTGTCGCTATGAAGGATGTCCGTTACATACTTCTCAAACATCTGTTCCTTAAATGTAGGACACTTGTCTCAGAATGTGGGACAAATTATCAAGCATGTAGATACAAGCTAAGGACACTGGGTAACCTAATGCCTTTATTTGTGTCACATTTCATTTTGAGCATTATAGAGTATTGTATCGGGAATTCCAGCATAAAAATCTATGTTTGCAGCACTGTCTCTGTATGTGCAGCACCTGTCATATGTATGATGGACTAGTTCTTAGGAACTGGATAAAATTTGGAACACTTACAGAACCAGAGTGCACCAAGAAACTAAATGCACTCAGTATCGAAATAGTTCCTGAATAAGAACACTGGAACAAGACATAATGTTGGTTCTGGAGACATTACAGTTTCAGATCTGTGATACACCTGGAACCAGAGTTTAGATTTTGGAAAAGGACTGCACATGGAACCATGTTAGAAACACATGGCAGGTTGCAGCATGGTTCCTGGACTGGAATACATCTGGAACCATGCCAGAACCACACAGAATCGTGTTCTTGGTTCTGGGTGCATTTTAATTGTGAAACCCTAGTTCTGGAAACTTGGTTTCAAGTGCCTTCCCGGTCAGGAACTAGAAAGGTTCTAGAACAGCATTCTGGCTGGCTCAACATTCTTGTTCTGGAACTATTACATTTTCAGGTGCATTCTAGTTTAAAACATATTCTGGTTCCAGAACCATTCCACTTTTATACCAAATCTCCAATTCTGAGGGGGGAAAAGATTGCTTGCCCCATAATGCTCAACAACAGTTGAGAGGCACGATCCCTCAGTTTACCTCTCAGAACCATACCTGTCAACTATCACACATTACAAGGTATGCATTGCCTTAGTCAGCCTCCATTTATTGAATTATACTTCCTCCCATTATGTCCTATTATTGGTAATTAACTTGCTTAGATTTGGAATTCTTGAAATTCTTGTAATTTGTTGTATTCTGCCACAACTTTTACCCACGCGACCCCTTTTTTTTTGCAGTACATATCCTAAATTGTTGATCACTGTATGTATCTCACATTGCCCACTGAAAATTTAAAGCAGAACTTCATAATTACTGTCTCTATGAAGCTCAGTTATCAGGAAACAATATAAACATAAATGCACTTATTTTCACAGTGTTCTAAGCTTGCAGTGTCATATTTTGATTAAGTGTCATACGTTTTGCCCATTTGTAACACATCATATCACACATTTGGTTTTGGGCGATGAAAGGTACTGTACATTAGAACCCTGCTCTACCCCACATGGAGAAGGTACTTCCTGCATAGTAAGTACACTAAAATGTTAAAAAGCAGTTTATATTAATATATGTTGTTCATCATCAGCAACCTCCAGGGCATTAATTTCGACAGTATTTCTGAGGTCATGTATTCTCAATACAAGTATGATAATGGTGTCCTGCATTTTGCAGGATCGAGTGCCCCATCTCAGCCTTAAGTCACTGAATGAAATGAGGAGGGGCACTGACAACGCTGTCCTGTGTTGAGGTGCAGTGCATTAGTGACAGTAGTTACATATAGGATAAAGTATGTAACACACACCCGAGTTATTGGATGGCACATAAACAGTTTATGGCACCCATCCAACAACGAGGGTGTGTGTTAAATCCGAGTTAAACACGCCGCACCCCATACTTTATCCTATATATAACTACTGTCACTAATGCACTGCACCTCAACAGTACAAACAGGCAAGATGTGTTACGGTTACAGAAGTTAAATTAGCAGTATAAGCACACACTATTCATTAGTTACAGCCGTTCACAAAGGCAATGTAAACAGTATTTACAATTAGTCTTTCGGGCAGGTAGCGATGCTGTTCATAATGTGGGACACATCAACCATGGAGCTACACGCTCCCAGCACCCTGGACACATGCGTGCTTATTCGTGCAAACTAAAGTTGAGTTTTGTTTCGGCATCACAAAGTATTTTTCTTCTGAGTTTACAGCAGCACAGCCCCTGTGCCTATTGCACATTTTCCATCGGGCGGACAACTCTACTGGAGAGGGACAGTCAGGAGAAATGTTTTTCTGCCCTAGGCTACGTTTGGGTAAAAAATTTTGAGAAATACGGTCACTATGCTGTGGTATGGTTGGTTAAATCAAATGTCTAGGAGGCAAAACACTCTAAAATTATAGAATGTTGAACGGAACTGTAGTCCCTAGGAGGTGGAACTCTCCAATACTGTTCAGTGGAGATAGGTGTCAGAGGAGGTGGAACGGAGTGTCTATGAGGGCCTGCCCAATTTAATTCCTGGTTGTTGGTAGGCAACAACATTCATACAGAACGAGATAGCCCCTCCATGTACTTCATCCCACTAGAGCTGAATCCCGGGAAGCACAGTTGGAGCGGGAGAGAGGGCAGGGAAAGGCGAAGTGGTGTGGGCGGGGGAGAGTAATAGTGACGCCCAGGCTGGGAGGGGAGCCTGTCAATCTGCTGCGCGGACTACCTTCGCGGGGTAATAAAAACAAAAAGCTGAGTTGCTGCTGGATTGACTCAAGAGAGTATCGAGCAGGATACCAGTTATGTTGAAACACGAAAACTTGCTAACCCCTTTCCAGCCACCGCGTTAGGAGAGAGTAATGCTAGCGTGAATGATGCCGGGAGGCAGGGAAGTGAGTCTGGGAAAGGAAGGATATTTTAACTCCACTGAACAGCAGCGCCGCGGACTGCTTACTCGCCCTGTGTGCGGTTGGGATTGGGACCTGGAACTGCAGCCTCAATCGGACTGTAAGTACCACCTGCGGACAGGCAGCGCACAGGGAGTGGGCTAGGCACTGTTACAGGTCCCCTCCCCCACGTGCGTCTCAGTCACCACCAGTTCTGCTAAAGTTTTGGCCACGAGCTGTGCGCGGAATGACATGCAGCACCAGGGGCTTCCAGGAATGGCAGCTGATGGGAGGCGTGTATGGCGTACAGCTGGGGTGGCGTAGCCAGCAGTGGGGTTAACAAAAGAACACCTATAATTTAATCATGTAAAAAAATCTTTATGAAAACATATTGGAAGCAAGATTGGGGGGGGCAGTGCACGAAAATCCCACTATTTAAAATGTGCTTCGCCAGTGCCGAGCAGCGAAAGGAATGTCAAACTGCTGCTCGGCCAGGGCTATGTTATGATATTATAAAGACACTTTTGCTTCCTTAGTTCTGTGGTGTACAGTAAAAACGCGGGACTACTACTTCCTTAGTTATGTGATGGACAGTGAACATCCAGTTGTGTATGTAGGAACGTACACACCGAGGCTATAGACAGGCCAGGCATACTCACTGTATACATACAATTATATACAGAACATGCCCCAAACCATATCCCATTCTGTAATCATGATCACTGTACCCTGAAGTTCAGTATGTGCTGTACTGTAGGCCATTTGAGTATAGTCTGTGTAGGTGTATTCCTCTGTTATGACTGGGATATAGGTGTACATCTTGTTTAGTGGTTAGATGGTAACAGTCTGAATGAGATGTATATGTATTTAAACAGTAACGCATGGCCACATATAAGGGGCAGCAGATGGATAGTGTGTTTACAATACTGAATGTTTCGTCTGCACCCCGATATACACCAACTAAGGGCAGCATTTTTCCCTACCATGTGGGCACTATTTGCCCCATCCTCTGATGCTATAATCTGATTTTTGTGTGCTGTGTGAACGCATACCCAACCTTTCATCTTCCAAATGTGGAACAAGGTCCATAAAAATGTGAAACAAAAAGGCAAAATGGAAGGGTCATCAAATCTTTGAGAAAAAAAATCTCAGGACCCTATGAAATGGGTTAAATTGGAAGGAGCCCACAGAATGATAGTTTCCCTATCTAAAAATCTAGATGCGAGTTCCCTGCCGAAATGTTTCCAACCTAACCACTGCTTTGTGTACTTTCCTGTTCTCAAAATTAGCTGTTCATTAAACAACTATTTTTTTAACAGTGTTAAGATATAGCTTTAAAAACTTGGCCCTGAATGTGGGCTAGTGCCCTGTCAATGTGGGTTAGTGGCCTTTTGTGCGGCAAAATTTGTAACTGTTCCTCGCAGTGCAGGACGGTTAAGTGGTATGTGTAAGCAAGCTGTTGCACAAAATGTATACAACTAGATCTGCTTTAGTTTTCTCCTGACACACAGCAAAGGGGTATACAACTAACCACAGGGTTATGTATACAACTGGGGGTAACAAACCATGTTTGTATGCAACTAGAGTAATACACAGGGTTTTATGTATACAACTGTAGAGCAACAAACAGGGTTATGTATACAACTGGAGGTAACAAACCGTGTTTGTATACAACCAGAGTATTACATAGGGTTTTATGTATACAACTGTAGAGCAACCAACAGGGTTATGTATACAACTAGGGGTAACAAACCATGTTTGTATGCAACTAGAGTAATAAACAGGGTTTTATGTATACAACTGTAGAGCAACAGACAGGGTTCTATGTACAGCAGGGCAACAAACTGGATTTTGCGTACAACAAGGCACAACAAACAAGGTTACATATACAGCTGAGTACTGCTTTAGTTTTCCCCCATTCTTAACACAGCACTGTGGCATACAACTGCAGAGCAACAAATAGGGTTATGTATACAACTTGGGGCAGCAGAGTTATGGGGATAACAGACACACATACATACATACATACATACACACACACACACACACACACACACACACACACACACACACACTACATTGCTTGCATGGTGCTGAGGTTATTTTCCTTATGTAGTGCTGCACAAAGAAGTACTGGATTACTGTCGGACACTAGGAAATGTCTGTCAGATACTGTGCACAACATCTGTTGCTGCCTGCCATCAAGCAGGCGTGGGACAGTTGGAACAAGGGTGGCAGCCAGGATTTTGTGGTCTTTTGTTTATATTCGGGGGGTTCTGTGGTATCATGCATGAGTATAGCTATAGTTGCAGTAGTATAAACTTTTCATTGTAGTGGTACGTAAGCAATAACATGCAACAGGGTGTGGATTTCTGGAGAATTAATGCAAACCCTGGCTGAACTGGAAGGCACATGGCCTACAGCCGAGTGCCTTTCAGTGCACCTGAGAAGTGCATTAAAAGGGAACTGGGATCTATAAGTTCTTCTGTTTTTCTTTTGGGGAGCTGATAGTTCCTCTTTATTTCTTAAGAAATGCACATCCTGAAGAGGGGTTATTGCACTTATAAAATGGGGGAAATGTTTTTAATGGAAAAAGGCTTTATTTATGTGTAGTTAAGCTGCTGCTAGGTAGATTATGTTAGGATGGTGACAAACTGTGCATTTGCTGGGAATTAATGAATGGTGAGGTGGTGTGTTTTGACCAATGAATTTGCTAGGATTCCAGAGAATTCTGATGTTAGGCTGTTGCTAGGTACATTTGTTTAGGTTGGTAGTGAAGTGTACATATCTAGGGATTTAATGCACGGTCAGGTGATGCTTTTTAACCAATGAAGTTTCTAGAATTTGTTCTGTGATTGATAGCCATTTTATAAATACTTTTAATTGATGAGTATATAGGGAAATCATTGCTAACCCCCTTTATGGGAAGGGGAGGAGAATTGGACTACCACTTGTCCCTCTCAGACTATGCCATCAACCTGCCTTAGTCTGTCTTGGACTTCAGCTAATCCAAGGAGGAGTGGAGGTAGCATTAAGAGGAACGCGCGCAGATGATAGATCCGATGTGTGTCAGTAGGTGCGGAATGGAGCCATGTAGAAGAGAAGAGTAAGTCCCCGAAGAGTTTTGAGCTAGTTTCACTATGATGCCAGGAGTGGCGATGCACACTGAATCCTAAGGTTAACATTGGGGTGAAGCCTGAGAGGCATGGGGGCATGAGCCCAGTAGTTGTAGGAGTGTATGTCTGGTGGTAGTGGGGCAAGAACCCAGTAGTCATGGGGAAGAGCCCAGGAGCCATGAAATGGAGCCCTTTAGAGATGTAGATAAAGCCCCAAGGCAGGTAGGTAGGGAACAAGGCTCAGAGAAAATGAGATGTGAAGCATGGCTATGCAATGTCCAGAGGCCTGAAGGCAGGCAGTACAGCATGCGGCCATTGGCACAGGCAGAGATGCAAAAGCAGAGAAAGCAGGGAGAGAAGCTAGCCCTGCCAGTACCCCCAGAATAAGCTGGAGTGTTGGGAGAGGGGGGCAGGCATGAGGGAAAGGGCCAGCTGCAGCCACCCCGACAGGAATGAACTGTGCCAGCAGGTGGGGGGGCACAGAAGGCACAGGAGCAGACCAGGACACAGCATCAATCAGGCAGCAGCAACCAGGATGGCAAAGCAGCTGCTGCCTCATACCATGATGGGGAGCAGTGAGAACAGCACCAAAAAAAGGGGTCCAGATCCCCCTCCCCCAAAGGCAGCCAGAACGGAGGCAGTGGGGGATCAAAGGACCAAAGATCTGTTAGCAGGCAGGCAGGAGGGCGGCCACAGAGCCCAGGGTTATGTGTACAGCTTGGGGCAACAGAGTCATGGGGGGGTAACAAGCAGCTGGGTTACAAAATGGTTTACAAACATTATTTTCCTAGCCATACTGCTGTTGAGAGAAAGAGAGAGAGAGAGAGAGACATACACACACACACACACACACACACACACACACCATTGCTTGTACAGTGCTGAAGTTATTTTCCTTGTAGTGCTGCACAAAAAAGTACTGGATTATTGTCGCAGACTAGGAAATGTGTATCAAATACTGTGCACAACATCTATTGCTGCCTGCCATCAAGCAGGCGTGGGACAGTTGAACAAGGGTGGCAGCCAGGATTTTGTGGTCTTTTGTTTTTATTTAAAGGGAAGTTCTGGGGTCTCATGTATGAGTATATAGCTATAGTTGCAGTAGTATAAATATTTAATTGTAGTGGTACATAAGCAGGAACCCTCAACAGGGTGTGGATTTCTGGAACATTTTTGCAAAACCCAGGTGAACTTGAAGACACAAGGCCTACAGCCAAGTGCCTTTCAGTGCATCTGAGAAGCGCATTAAAAGGGAACTGGGATCTAGAGGTCCTGCTGCTTTTCTTTTAGGGTGCTGATAGTTCCTCTTTAATTCTCAAGAAATGCACCTCCTGAATGGGGGTTATTGTACTTATAAAATGGAGGGAAAAAATGTTTTTAATGGAAAAATGTTTTATTTCTGTGTAGTTCAGCTGTTGCTAGGTAGATTATGTTAGGATGGTGACAAACTGTACATTTGCTGGGAATTAATGAATGGTGAGGTGGTGTGTTTTGACCAATGAATTTTTTAGGATTCCAGAGAATTTTGATGTTAGGCTGTTGCTAGGTATATTTGTTTAGGTTGTTAATGAAGTGTACATATTTAAGGATTTAATGCATGGTCAGGTGATGCTTTTTAAGCAATGACATTTCTAGAATTTGTACTGTGATTGATAGCCATTTTATGAATACGTTTAATTGACAGGTATATAGGGAAATTATTGCTAACCCCCTGAATGGGGGAGGGGGGATTTGGACTACCACTTGTCCCTGTCAGACTAGGCCCTCAACCTGCCTTAGTCTGTCTTGGACTTCAGCTAATCCAAGGAGGAGTGGAGGTAGCGTTAAGAGGAACGAGCGCTGATGATAGATCTGGTGTGTGTCAGTAGGTACGGAATGGAGCCATGTAGAAGAGAAGAGTAAGTCCCCGAAGAGTTTTGAGTTAATTTCACTATGATGCCAGGAGTGGCGATGCACACTGAATCCTGAGGTTAACATTAGGGTGAAGCCTGAGAGGCATGGGGGCATGAGCCCAGTAGTTGTGAAGTGAGAGTTCAGTAGTTGTAGGGGTGTCTGTCTGGTGGTAGTGGGACAAGAATCCAGTAGTCATGGGGGGGGGAGCCCAGGAGCCGTGAGGTGGAGCCCTTTAGGGATGTAGAAAAAAGGCCCAAAGCAGGCAGGTAGGTAGGGAGGGAGCAAGGCCCAGAGAACATGAGATACGGAGCATGGCCATGCCACGGACGTAGAGGCCTGAAGGCAGGCAGCACAGCATGCAGCCATTGGCACCAGGAAGAGAAGTAAAAACAAGGAAAGCAGGGAGAGAAGCTAGCCCTGCCAGTACTCCCAGAGCAATCTGGAGTGTTGGGGGGGGTGGAAGAGATGGGCATTAGGGAGTGGGCCAGCCACAGCCACCCCAACAGGAAACAACTGCCAGCAGGAGGGGAGGGGCACAGAAGGCACGGGAGCAGACCACCAGGAAGCAGCATCAAGCAGGCAGCAGCAACCAGGATGGCACAGCAGCTGCTGTGTCAACCACAATGGGAGCAGGGAGAACAGCACAAAAAAGGGGGGGGGGCCAGACCCCCCCCAGGCAGCCAGAGTGGGGGGGGGAGATCAAAAGACCAGAGATCTGTCAGGCAGGTAGGAGGGTAGCCACAGAGACAGGGAGCAACTTCCACAACAAATGGCCTGACCGGACAGCAGCGCAGGGACCTGCAGCAGATGGGCAGAAAGTCTGGTCAAGAGCCAGAGAAGAAGGACCCTGGGCAGGAATGCAGAGACAAAGTGGCAGGCAAGCAGCAGCAAGAGTGGGCATCTGGAATCAGGCAGTCATGGCAGAGCAAAGAGCAATGCAGAGCAAATGCAACAGCAGCACAGCACCAGAAGCAGTGGCGTAGATGGTTCAGACAGAACCTGGGAGCAAGGTCCCTTCATGGCTTGTTATTGTGGGAATGTTGCCTGCTGCCCCACTGAACCTCCGGGAAAGCCTGTCAATTACAACAGGGCAAGGGGACTTATAAGCTGCAGGTGGTACCACATGGACTTTAGGGGCGGGAGACTTGGGGAGGGGATAACAGTCCAGCAGCACTGTTGGTGAGGGGGGAGTAATTTAGGAAGGGCATACTCAATGGACTTTCGGTCTCCTTTTGCTGTCAAATTGTAGGTTTCTGTATTTCTAAAATTTTTAATTACAGTTGCTATTTTTTTTCTAACTTTTTTTTAATTCTGCTTTATTGTTAAGATAGTTGTATATATTCATCTTACAGACATTTTAGTAATTTTCACTTCATTTGCATATGTTACACATGTCTGAGTAAAATATAAGTGAACGTAAACCTCATATCCATGCACTCTATACTTAACTGTATTTGCTTGAACTGCAAATCTATCTGCAAATTCAATGACAGATATATTCTTATAATTATTTTTCCATTCTTTTTGTTACCTGTATTGTGTAATTTGTGTGGAGCTATATTTGTGTTGGATAGCAATACATGAAAAGCTGTAATTATTCAAACTATTAACTACCTAAAGACAAACATGCCTTACAATGACCAGCTGTATAATACCAAGTTTATTTATCACAGAGTAGGCTGTTATCTCCTGTTCAGTACAGGTGCTCGATTTTTATGTTCACCAAAAGAGAGACTACGCAGGCATTTATGTCCATTTTCACACACCCTGGCTTGGTACTCTGACATCCATCTGGACCATATATCCTGGACCAATTCCAGGCTTGGGTGACACTGCACAAACCTGACATTATTGCTCTCACAGAGACCTGGCTTTCCCCTAAAATAACTGACGCAGCCAACTCCCTAAATGGCTACAACTCCTGCCAGGATTGACTGTCTAAGTGGGGTGGTGGCTGCATGGTCTACCACGGAAGCGATATCAAAGGTCAGACTGTGCCAGCTAGTCTACATACCAAGGAGGCTAAAGTCCTAAACCTAAAGCTAGCCATAGGCAAACGGAACAAAATTCTACTGCTCTCCACAGTATACCGACCCCCTAGCTCATGCATCACTGGCTTTATGCAGTTCACCAGCAACCAACAACAAGTTGGGCATAAGTGGGAAAAGATTATTGTTGGTGATTTCAACACCAGTTGGCACTCACAGGATGAAATGTCAGCCAAAGACCAGGTATCTGGCATCCACCTCACCCAGCTGATAACATAATCCACAAGACAAAATTATAAGACGGGCACTAGTACCCTTACAGAGTGGATCCTCTCCTCCTGCCCGGAACGTATCTCCGTGTTTATAGTCATTTTGGACTCCCTCAGTGACCATTCCCCAGTGATATGCACCTGGACGGATAGCTTTACTAAGTGCCCGCCTCAGGTCTCTAGATGCAGATCTCTTAAGACATGGGCTCTTGGATGCCCTCAAGCATTACCTGAGACAGACAGACTGGTCCCCGCTTGATAAAGCCAGGGACAGTAACCAGGCCCTGGATTACTTCCAGAAGACCTTCAACAGGGCCTGTGACATTTGTGCCCCATTCAAGTCCAAAAAGGTAAAATGGGCCTCTAACCCTTGGCTCTGTGGATCCCTCATTGGACTCATGGGACACAGGGACAACCTGTGGCACAAGGCCAGGAAGTCTGGGATGCAGGCTAACCTATCTGCCTACAGGGCAGCTAGAAACAACTGCACAAAACTTATTCGCTCAGCCAAAACCTCCTACTACAAGGATCTCTTAAAAGGTGGGGATCTGGTAGGGAGTTCTGGAACTCAATCAAATCACTCACAGAGAAGGCCTCAGGAGCTCCACCTGACCTGATAATGACAGAATCCCGGTCATTCCAGGAACCCTGTGACGTAAGTAACACACTCAACACAGCTTTCACTGACCTCTCTGCTGTGCTACCAAGAGAGTACCTCACACCACAACCAACCAATCAGTCCCCCAACCTGTATACCACCACAGCTTCGAACAGCAATAACCCACCTTTCTATTTCAAACTCTTTACCACTCAAGATAATTAAATACGTCAAGTGGGTCCTTGGGAAGACCAGAATGGGGCGTGACCAAATCGACATGAAGCTTGTTGCACTCACGCTAGACATGTTAGCAGACCCTCTCAAAAAAGTTTTCATTGCCTCCCTAAGATCAGGTGTGTTCTCTGACAGATGGAAGGCAGCACTTGTCACCCCAGTATTTGAAGCTGGTGATAGAACCAACACAGCTAACTATAGACCCATTTCGATTCTGCCCCCACTATCCAAAGGTACTGTTTTAGATCAGCTAACTGAGTATCTGGAGAAGTACAGCCAACTCTGTAAATAGCATGGTTTCTGAAAAAAGCAGTCCACCCTTACTGCCCTGGTCGAATATACCTCCCTCCTCTGTGATGCCTTGGATAAAGGGATGGCTGTGGGATTCATCTTTATAGACCTCACAAAGGCATTCAATGCCATCAACCACCCGCTTCTGCTACACCGCCTGCAGTCATTAGGCCTGTCCAATGACACTGTTTCATGGTTTGACCATTATCTCTCCCATAGATCACAACACGTCAACATTAATGGCATACACTCGGAACCCAAGGAGGTGATACTAGAAGTCCCAGAAGGGTCCATCCTAGGTCCACTCCTTTTCAGCCTCTTTATAAATTCCCTTTCCTCTGTCTGCCCGGCACATATTGTGCTATACGCCGATGATGCCGTCATCTTGGCAGCTGGCAGAGAACAACTCTCTGCCACTGAACTACAAGAAAGATTCCTTAAGCACGAGGCATGGTTCACGCAGAACAGGCTAATGCTCAATCATAAAAAAACAAAAACAAAAGCATGCTCTTCACTGTACCGCAGAATAAGAAAAAGTACAGCCCCCTGCTGATACGGAGCCACCAGGGTGATCATATGGACAAGTATTCACATTCAAATACCTAGGGGTATATCCTGATAGTGCTCTTAGCTTCAACATGCATGTAGATCATGTGATCAAAACTGCAAACACAAAACTGGGTGTTCTCTACCAACACAAAAACTCTTTGACTCCTGCCATCCTGAAACTAGCCACAAGTAGCTCGATCTTATCCTCAATAGACTACAGCCTGCCAATCTATGGGGCTGGTTTGGACATCTCCCAAAAAAGAGTAAGAACTCTCCTAAATAAAGCCTGCCGATTGACCCTCGGGGCTGATCACCTGACTCATACCTGTACCCTGTACAACGATACAGAGTGGCTCCCACTCCACCTCCAGGTACAGTACCAGACCTGTCTACCAGTAAAAAAAAGCAGCATTAGGGCTTATGCCAGACTTGACCTGCAGACTATTCACAGTGGCACAACCCACTCAAGCCAACCAGAAGAGCGTCTAAAGGGGGGGTCCTGTGCCTTTTAAATGCACTAATCTTGCCCAGAAATGCCTGTTCTATCAGGATCCCAGGTTGTTCAGTGAGCTACCAGCTAACTTCAGAGTGTACCAAGGTCAGCCAATTTAAACTTGGGCTATGGTCCCACCTTGAGAGAGTAAAGATATGACGCTGCTCTACCTAAGATGGCCCTCTAAAACTGCCACCTGATTTCCCCCATCACCACCACACTAACCCCTCACTGTTCTTGACCTCCATCTACTCCCTCCCTCCCTCAATCTCCCTTAATCTCTTCCCCTCCTTCCTAATCCCCTATGATTCCCCCCCCCAGCCCCACCTATGCTCTTGACAAAGCCTAGTCTGGCTGACCTTCTCCTGTGTCTTACCCCTGACAAAGCCTTTGGCTGCAAACCAGTCCACTGATTACAGAAATTTCCTCCCAAACCGTCTGCCTCTCAGCACTTACACAGTGCTTTTTAACAGCTCTAATAGAGATCTGGTCAGATGTACACAGAAACATAAATCTGCTCCACCGGAGCTCCTCTTCCTTTTATTTTTGTTTCATAATTTTGATTTTAATCCTCTGAGCTAACATAAACTGTAATCATCTGAAACAACTGTGTGATTCTACCTGTATTGTTTAAGCCTTGTATTGTATGTTACTGTTCTGTATTTTTCTGACATAGAACCTTTGGAAAGAGTCCCAGATTCAAAAGTATTAATCTGAAAATGAAATAAATAAATAAATAAAAGATCTGTATGTTTTTCTATGTTCTCTTAATTGATGTTTCATTAAAAAACACAAAAAAAAGTTCATTACAAACATCATACATTGTCTATCAGCATACCATACATGGGATTTTCCAGTTCATGTTAACAATACAGTACTAGAACCTTTTTCATTTCCGTTAGTTGATTTTATCAGAAATATACGTAGGTTTAAAAGTATACTGCGACAGACATACAGATAAAATTAAAACATTTTAAGCACCTGTCGGTCAGTTCAACTGAACTTAACATGAAACAAAACATACAACTCCAGTTCCCTTGTCACTATTGTTTAATAAAAACAATTTCTTTAAGCTCTCTGTCATGTGTTTTGTACTGTGTTGGTGTCTGTGTAAGATTACAATGGAGAATTGATCAAGTGTACCCCATCCATGGTAGCATAGCTTTTTATGGGGGTGGAATTATTATACAAACGTCATTGTCTCTCGAATTTGTCCGTCCATCCCCTCATTTCATAGGTAAACTTCACCAGGGTAATATCTTTCCCCCCCCAAAATTGAACAAACTTTATTGAACTTGATTAGAAAAAAGTAAACCGGTAACCCCTAGTAGGGGCAGATCTGGAGGCATAGGGACAGGTCAAAAAACAAAAGAAAATTCAGAAGAGGGAGACAATGTTGTTGCCGGTAACAAGGAATCCCTTTTTCCTCCCAGGGATGGAGGATACCAGTTTCCGAGAATGGAAGGAGGAAGGTATAAGAAGTATGGGAACTTCATGGTGGGGGTTGGGGCATTGAGCTCCTTCGAGAATATACAGCAATGCTTTGATTTGAATGGGCATCACCTATTTAGATACCTGCAGCTGCGTGCGTTTGTTGGGAGCATGGGGAGGGGAGGGACAAAGAAACATAGGCTGGACCCAGTTGAAAACCTAATTTATCAAGCTAAGAAAGAACCAATGTAGTTTATCAGGAAAGTGGCAAAGGTAGGGAAACTGGATTACCCAGATATGACCCCAAAAATGAAAATGTTATGGGAAAGGGACATAGGAAGGGATATAACAGGAGAACTGGAGGGCTGTGCTCATTCAGCATTCAGGGATAATGGTCTGCAGTAAATTTAAAGAAGCCTTCTATAAGTTTCAGCATTGATTTTATTACTCCCGTTATAGTTAATAAGACACACCCTACGGTGTCCCCTGTGTGTGGTGGGTGTGGAAAGGAAAGGAGTACTTATAGCCACTGTTTTTGGACATGCTCTGTGCTGCGGAAATTCTGGGAGGAGTCCGCATTGGAGATCTCTAGGATTGCGGGTAGAACCCCCCCGGTGGATCCCCTGCCCTGCTTGTTTGGGGTAGAATTGAAGGGGGAAGAGGAGTGGGTACCATTGCCCAGGTGGATCAGTGTCCTCTTTGTACTCGTACAACGTTGTATCTAAAACACCTGGTTGTCCAATATAAGACCTACAATCCAGCAGTGGTGTAGTTTGTCCTTGCAAACCCTGGCTCTTGAGAGGTTAACACAATTGGTTAGGGACAAGGAGGAGGATTTCCTCCACAGATGGGCCCCCTTCCTGACCTCACTGAGCTTGGAGGAGGAGTTGGTCCTCGGAGAGGGACTGTCAGACTGAATGCATGAAATATGGGAGGATATGTTCTCCCCCACCATTGGTTTAACAGCTCAGTGGTTGATAAGGGGTCTTGCCTGGATGGGTCTGGGCTGGGGCAGAGAACATGTATATAAGTGTATCAAATCTACTTGGTGCTGGTTATAATGTATTATAATAGATTTTACACATCCACAAACCAATTAATATGTGTGATGATTCTACCATTTGTCTGTCTCTTGTATGTTATGTGTGTGTTGTATAAAATTCAAAACATGAATAAAAAGATTATACAAAAAAAAAGAAAAGAGTAAACAATGATCACAAAGAAGGTAGGTAATGTGTAGGACACAGACAAATATAAGCAAAACAGTCACTAGACTAAATGTCTCATGAATTATTAACAGTTGTGTTGTACTATACCAGAGCCCTGAGTCATTCTAATCAAGTTATAAAGCAACATTCCCGCCTGTCCTCCCTCCCCCCTTCCCGTTTTCTATGAAGGCTGAGTTAGTCCCATGAGTAGCGAAAATGAATAACATGGCAAATGGGACACAACAAAATTGGAACTTCATATCATTGGGGGCAAAAGGTTGAGTCCGGGTGCAGCCAATCTCGAGCATCCCTAAAACAGTGGAGTGTAATTGTCCAAAGAAACCGACCATCACCCTGCTCCAGGGGTCAGCAAGGTATGAAGAGGTTCCCATACTCAGGTGTATCTCTTTTGGGAGTCTAGCATATTTGCAATAATGCGTTCAGCTTGTAAAGCAAATAGCATCTCCCTATACCATTCCACCTAAGTAGGGACAGTTTCATCACACCAGTGTCGAAGAATAACTTTCTTGGCACAGGCTGATATAAAACAATATGAGGTTTTTGATTGCCAGTTAAGGCCCCCTGAAAGTCCACCAGGATACAAATTTCAGGTGTGAAAGGCTGATCAAGCCCTAACAAAGTATCTAGGTGTTGTTTAATTTTCTACCAGAAAGGTGCCACCTTATCATAGGTCCATAAAATGTGAAGCAGCGAGCCCCACTCCCCTTGGCACCTGGTACATAGGTCTGACGTCAGCTTACCCATTCTATACAGTTTAATCATAGTATAAAACATGTTATATAAGATTTGGAATTGCATGAGTTGATATCTGTCCCATTTGATGTGTTTGTAAGTAGCTTTCCATATGTGGGGCCAATCACGAGGGCCTCGCTGAGGAGGTAGAACCTGATCCTAGGAGTAAAATGAACTTTGCTCCTTTTCAGCAAGAAGCTCCTGCAAGTGTGCACGGTAAAAAACAATAACATGAGATTTAGGTTGCTTTTTTTGGTGCAGGCTGCCCCTATCTCCATACATTCTGGGCCAGGTCTCAGTACCAAAATGATGAAACAACATGTGCCTGATTTGAAAGTACTTGAAACACATAGACGAAGACCAACCAAATTTTTGTTGGACTTCAGAAAAGGTGAGAAACTTGTCAGCGTGCCAGGTGATCAACAGACTAAGACACCAGAAAGGGCCAGGCAGCCTGGGTTAACACCTTCCCAGCAATTTGCAGGTTAGGATTTCCCAAAATGGGTTGACTTGTCTAGGAGTGGATCCAGATTTAGCAAGAGACATAGTTGCTTATGAGCATAAAGAGAGTGACCTATAGGCGTGTCTTTTAGAGATCCGGGAATTTTTTTAGAGGGACTATATAGTAGGGCACAGAGGTTCAGGCCTAGCTGGGAACACATTGAACATCCAATGTCCAGCCAGTGAGGAATATAGGTGGTTTCTGGTACCCCTAAGGTCGGGTAACACCTGGAAAAGTAGCTGGAACAGTGGATGACCAAATAATAAAGGTAAACATTGGGAACCTTTAGACCACCAGCTTCCTTTGTTCTCATAAGTTTGACCAGGGCCCTCTGAGGGGGTTTCCCGTGCCACAAGAATGTGGAGAAAAGTCTGTTGATGTGAAGGAACCATCTCTTGGGTAAAACCAAGTTAAGCATTATGAGAGGATATAAAAGCTGTGGGAGAACATTCATCTTGAGGATGTTCAAGTGTCCCCATAGAGACAAGGGCAGTAAGGACCAGCGGTCTAGGTCACTTTTTAATGTGATTGAGAATGTGGTCTAGATTGTATTGCCTCAGTGTACATGGGTCGGTGCTGAGATAGATTCCCAAGTATTTGAGTTTGTCCTTGACCCAGAGAAGGCCCAGGTGCTCCACACTAGTCCGGCTAGTGACAGTGTTCAAGGGCAATACCTCTGTTTTGGAGCAGTTAAGTTTGTAATTAGAAATAGTTCAAAATTGAGTGATAATGTCCAGGACAGCTGGTAGTGAAGTGGAAGGGGACGTAACGTGGAGAAGGATATCGTCCGCATAAACTGAGATTTTATACTGAGATGGGCCTAAGGGGATACCATAAACTTGAGGGGACAGATTAATTTTCCTGATCAAGGCATAGGTTAAATAAAAATGTGGATAAAGGACAGCCCTGACGTGTTCCTTGCTGCAAAGGAAATTAATCCGATAGGACTCTGTTACAGAGAATGCGTCCCGAAGGACTAGTGTATAGCACCATGATCCAACATATGAATTTAGCAGAGATGCCATATTTAAGAAGCAGGTGGAACAGTAGTCCCAGGAAACTCTATCAAAGGCTTTCTCTGTGTCCAGGGAAGCCAGAACCGCTGGGGTAGGAGATTCCCGGGACACGGAGATAATATGCAAGAGTTTCCGAAGGTGATTGGCGGACAGCCTACCTGTCATGAAGCCCACCTGTTCCCTACTGAGGAGACAAGTCCAGACCAAATTCAGCCTATTGGTCAGGATTTTAGCTAGGATTTTTATGTCAACATTGATCAAAGATATGGGTCTGTAATTAGTGACAGGTAGATGATCTCGGCCTTGTTTGGGCAGAACTACTATTATAGCTGCTGTAAGTGAGAGATCTGAGAGACCGTGTACAGACACATAATGGTACATGCTCTAGAGATGTGCTAAGAGTTTTTCGGAGGCCATAAAAAAATTGGGAGAGAAGCCATCTGGGCCAAGGGAACTTATCAGGTGCTAGGGAGTCTTTGTGCAGTGTAAGCTTCTGTTAGTGTCGGGGGGGGGGGCTTTTAACATTTCGGTTTGAGCCTATCCTAGAGAAGGCAGGCCCAAGTCCTGATAAATAGTATAAAAAAGGGAGAGATCAAGAGATTCTGGAGGAGCAGCATATAGGGAATGATAAAAATCCTGGAATTGTGAAACTACTGTTCTAGGTGAAGTGGCAAGGTGACCAGAATCGGACTTGAGAGACGGAGTAATTCTGTCTGCTTGGTGAGTATGTAAGTTTGTCGGCCTTCTCGCCTTGATCAACCTATTTGGTTTTAGTCTTCAAGAGGAGATGCTTGGCTCCATCCCCATATAAGGTAGTATACTGAGCTCAAAGAGTCTCAAGGTGTTCCCATTCTGCCTGTGGGGAGGCATCAGAAAGTTCCCGTTTGGCCTCTTATATCTGCAACAGAAGAAAGGAGGAGGCCTGGGACAGTTCTCTCTTCCATCTAGTAGCTAGCTGAATAATTTCCCCTCTAAGTGCACATTTACACAAGCCCCAAGGTATGTCAAACTTTGGCATTGTGGGTGAATTAAGAGCACAAAAGTCAGAGTTAAAGTATTGTAGCCGTTCAACCACCTCAGAGTGTCTTACTAATTGATTGTTAAAGTGCCATATTTTATCCAGAGAAAGAGCAAGGTTAACTTGTAGGACAGCTGGGTGATAACACTTTGGCTGCATAATGACTCAAGACAACACCTGGTAGTGCTTTAACACTCAGTAGAAAAAAGTCAATGCGGGAAAAAGTGTCATGTGGAACAGAGTGAAATGAATATTCTTTGGCGACTGGGTGTAAAGTTTTCCAGGTGTCCACAAGCCCCAGGGAATCTAGCAGATCTCGCAGGGCAGTTTGGCTAAGGGTGAGAGTTTGACCACTTTTTGTGGTCCTATCCAGATCATTGTCTAAAACCAAATTCCAGTCCCCAGTGAGGATCCTAAGGAGAGAGACCCATTGGGACAATATGGAGGTGAGCTGGGAAAAAAAGAAGGATCTTCTATCTTGGGTCCATAAACAGAACCCAAAATCAACTCTAGATGTCCCAATAGAGCTCTCACAAAAATGTATTTACCCTGGGGAACAGTTTCCTCCTGAAGGAGATGGAATGGGATAGACTGGACACCAAGATGGCCACGCCTTTTTTACGAGAGTCTGTCCCTGCACCCAACACCTGCCCGCCCAGGAACATCTAAACGATTGAACCTCGGCTGGGGAAGGGGGAGATGGGTCTCCTGGAGAAAGGCCATATCTACTTATAATTTATGTAGGTGTAATAATACTTTAGTACGTTTCATTGGGAACTGTGTCCCCTTTATGTTCCATGAGCAGTACCTAAAGCTATGTGCCATGGTAGACTAGAATAGATATGTGAAATTGAAAAAGTAAACAGGTCTCCCAGCATAACTCCAGGAACTCTGACATAATGATGGCCAGTCTTCAGAGAAAAGCCCTACTCCTCCCCCCCACCTTTACCCTGGTATCCCATAACCAACTCCATATAAGTAAATGATGGACAAAAGACCTGGATTAACCAATGTGAGACAAAAAACTCACCCTGACCCCATACCTTCTTTCTCTTCTCATATTCCATAATCCCATAAGAAACATCCTATACAATTGAACTGGTGCATGAGACTCCAAGCCGACATAGCTTCTTACCTCATTCATACCTTCCCTCCATCCCGCACCCAGCCCCAATAAACTAATTAACATATTTCTAGAAAGATAAATAGGATAACTATGGGAACATCTGATGTTATGTAGCTTGTCACATCCCAGTTCTGTGGTTAACTTCACAATTACAAATTTAAACTTAGGTAACAAGTCACTGAATAAAGCAGATAATGCTCAGCTCTAAAAGGTGATGAGGTTAACTATTAACCAGGTACAAAGAATCATTTTTTTGTAAAAACCAAAAAAGCAAAACAGATATAAACATAGGAGCATAAGTCATGAAAGTAGTTACATAAGAACTTACCGTAACAGTAGATCTTCAAGAGAGGCTCTTGCAGTAGGTAATTACATATGGGACTGAAGCTGGCAGGTGTCAGGACCCCATGGAAACATTTCTAGCTAGCAGTCTCTGGCAGGGGACCGCCCCCACGTCAGGTGACCAGCGTCAGATGACGGTATAAAGGGGCATGTCCCTCACGCCCGCCTTCTAGCTCTTTCCTGCCAAAGACCAAAAAGGCAAGACGAGAGAGAAGCGGATCTTTCCCCCATGGAAAAGGAGCTGAAAAAGCTAAGGGAGATGGAGGGTGAGAAGGTATTACCTGCTGCAAGAGCCTCTCTCGAAGATCTACTGTTATGGTAAGTTCTTACTTAACTGTACTATCTTACTTCGAGAGGGCTCTTGCAGTAGGTAATTACATATAGGACTGAGTCCCAAGCAGTCTGAAACAAGGAGAAGCACTTTGGAGGAGGAAAACTACCCATCCATAGATCCTCAGGCTGTGAGGGTCTCAAGAAAGGAGACCTTGCAGAACAGCCATCCCGAAGCCTGCTCTACGGCAAGAGGCAATGTCCAAACTGTAGTGTTTTGTAAAGGTATGGACAGAAGTCCAAGTTGTGGCTGTGCAAATGTCAACCGCAGACACATTCTTAAAACAAGCCGCAGAGGCAGCGACACCCCTGGTGGAGTGGTCTCTGACTTGACCTGGCAGGGTCTTGTGATACTTGTCGTAACAGAAAGTGATACAATGAGCCGACCATTTGGATAGACATTGTTTGGAAACAACATTACCTTCTCTTTTGTGAGCAAAACGGACAAATAGCTGATCAGACTTTCTGAGATCCTTTGTCCTGGTGGTGTAGTATCTCAGAATTCGGTGAACATCCAATGTATGCAAGAGGTACTCCCCTTGATTGGAGTGTTGCATAAAGAAAGCAGGAAGATCAATAGATTGATTCAGCATAGAGTCCGCTAACACCATAGAGAGAAACTTAGGATTGGTGCACAGAGCCACCCGTTCATTGTGAAAAATCAGATATGGGATTTTGCTCATCAAGGCCTGAAGCTCGGAAATCCTTCGAGCTGAAGTGCATAAAATGCCTGAGCTTCAGGCGATGCTAACTGAGGGAGCAGTGGATGTGGCAGCGGTCACTGAGACCTGGGCCACTGCAGAACATGACTGGGACCTGAACCTGGAGGGTTACACTATGTTCAGGAAGGACGGGGGGAGGGAAGGGGAGGAGGGGTATCAATGATAGTCAAAAACTGCATTGACATAGGGGGAGTAGAGGAGGCGGAGGGAACCGTGGAGGCGATTTGGATCACCTTGATAACAAGGTGGGGCAAGACAGTAAAAATAGGAGTGGTGTATAGACCCCCTGCACTGGTGGAGGAGCTGGAGGAGAGTCTGGTGGCAGATGTTGGGAGACACTGCAGATTGGGCAGGGGAAGGGTGGTGGTGTTGGGGACTTAAACATGCAGGAACAGACTGGGAGACTATGACATCCTCGTGGCCAGGAACAGAGGTTGTTGGATGTCTTTCAAGATGCTTTCCTAACTCAGCAGGTGGGGAACCGACCAGGAGGCGTTGGTACTGGATGTGGTCCTGGCAGACAGTGACAGATTGGGGCCTGAGGTAGGGATCTGTTGTGGAGAGCGACCATGCCACAGTCTGTCCCTGCCTAGACCTAGGAGGGTAGAAGGCTGCACAAAGACAGAGGTAACTGACTCTCAGCGGGGCGGATTTTAAGGAAATGGAAGGATCCTTAAGGAGCATTTGGATGTGATTAACAGACATGGACGCTTGATAGTAGGTGGAAATCATCAGGAGAGGTGCTGGATGCTACCAGCACCTGTGCATGAGTAAGGCAAAATGCGGTGGGGCCCAAAACCCTGCTGGTGGACCAGGGGTCCAGGAGGTGGAATGTGGGAAAGAAGGCAGCCTATAAGGCAATTCAAGTGCTCAAGGAGTGAAAGGGATCGAGGGGAGTACGAAATGATGGCTGAAGGGCCACTAGGGTGGTGAGGGCAGCTAAGGCAAGGAAGGAGCAGAACCTGGCCAGAGAAATTAGAGAGGGAACAAGGGGTTCTTTAGATACATTGGGGAAAAATGAAGGGTGAAGGGGCAGATTAGCAGGATTGAAACAGGGGAGAGATGGGCACAAGACCCGGGGGAGCAGGCTGAGGTACTAAATGAGTACTTCATCTCAGTTTTCACCAAGGAAAATGGGGGTGCTGCATCATACATGGGAGGAGACAGTGATACTGAGGGAGGGGGACACTTACTGATCGTCTGGTCTGGGGAGAGGGGGAGGCATCACTTGCAGGAGGGAAGGCTAAGCAGGAGAAGAGGAAGGAAGTGGAAATCACAGCAGAGAGACTGAGGGAAGCCCTCAGGGTCCTTAAGACGGAGAAAGCACGTGGACCGGATAAATTACATCCCAGAGTGCTGAAGGAACTTATGGATGTCCTGGCAAATCCTGGCGGAGCTTTTCACCATCTCTCTGAGGACAGGGTAGGTGCCCCAGGACTGGAAGGTGGTGCATATAGTGCCTATCCACAAGGGGGGATCAAGAGAGGTGGCAGGGAACTACAGACCTGTCAGCCTGACATTAGTGGTGGGCAAGGTGTTGTAGGGCATTGTCAAGGAGAGGCTGGGGGGGGGTGACCTGGAAAAGTCAGGGTGCCTGGACGATGGACAGCTTGGATTCGTCCCGGGGAAATCGTGTCAGACAAACCTTGTGGAGTTCTATGACTGGGTGATGAGTGCCTTGGACCTGGGAAGACCAGTGGACGTCCTCTTTCTAGACTTCAGCAAGACATTTGACTCTGTTCCTCATGAGAGCCTGTTAGATGAGCTGGGAGAAATGGGGTTGGGGAACCACATGATCAGGTGGATAGGCAATTGGCTCCAGGACCGGACCCAGAGGGTCGTAGTTGGCAGGATAGTTTCATCCCCAAGAAGGGTCATTAGTCTGGTCCCACAGGGATCAGTCCTTGGGGCAGAATAGGCCTGACAGTCTTTCACATCTGCTCGTTTGGTCAGCCCCCACCCTGGGAGCTGACCTTGCTGCCCCCCTCGCCTTCTCTGGTTTCTCCCTTCCCAGTTCCGGATATTCTCACTGCATTGGATTTTGCTTCCAGAACCCTTCCCCTGTACCTGTCCCACCCCCTCTTGAACCCCACTACCGTCTCTGCCTCCACAAGCCCCCTAGGCAGTGCATTCAATGGCTCCACCACCCTCTCAGTGAAGTAGCACCTCCTCCTTTCTCCCCTGAATCTTCCCCCCTCCAGCTTCCATCCATGCCCTCTAGTTGCCCCCTCCTCCTTCCTTCGAAGCACCCTGACTGTTCCTCCCCTATTTACCCCCCTTCATGTACCTGAAGACCTCTATCATGTACCCCGGTCCTTCTCTCTTCCAATGTGTACATATTTAGCTCTTGAGCCTCTCCTCATAGGTTCTGTCCCCAAGCCACAAATCATTTTGGTTGCCCTCCTCTGGACCCTCTCCAGGAGTTTAATGTCCCTCTTTAAGTGTGGCCTCCAAAACTGCGCAGTACTCAAAGTCTTGACCTCACAAGCAATTATACAAAGGAGTATCACTTCCCTCCTTCTGGAGGTGATCCCCTAGCGATGCATCCCAGCATTCTGTTGGCCTTGGCTGCTGCCTCCTACAAGTCTCCGAGTTGTTCATCTTGACATCCACCACCACCCCCCAGGTCCCTCTCAGCCATCGAGACTTGTAGCATCCCCCAGGGTGTACACTTGGCCTGGGTTCCTTCTCAGGTGCAGTACCTTGCATTTCCTGCATTGAACCTCAGCTTCCACTTTCTAAACCATCTTTCAGAGTCTCAGGTCCCCTGTAGGGCCACCCTCCTTCCTTCCCATCCACCACACTTCCCCAGTTTTGAGTCATTCACAAAGACTCATCTCACTCCTGATACCTGTCCTTATGTCAGAGATGTAGGCATTGAACAGGAGGGGCCCAAGGACTGATCCCTGTGGGACCCCACTAATGACCCTCCTTGGGGATGAGACTATCCCACCAACTACGACCCTCTGGGTCCGGTCCTGGAGCCAATTGCCTATCCATCTGATTATCTGGTTCCCAACCCCCATTTCTCCCAGCTTATCCAATGGGCCCACGTGAGGAACAGAGTCAAATGCCTTGCTGAAGTCTAGAAAGAGGACGTCCACTGGTCTACCCAGGTCCAAGGCACTCGTCACCCAGTCATAGAACTCCACAAGGTGATGGTGATGGAGATGGTGTGTATAGTCCAGAATTCTCCCGACAGGGCATGAGAATGGCTTGAAATCCTTGGAAGAGGCCCAAATAGAGAACCTTTTCCATTTCATGGCGTAGGTAGATCTAGTGGAAGGCTTTCTGGCCTCCAGCAGAATCTCAGCCACAAGCGGGGAAACCCTGAATCGGGCTTGAGCTATGTCTGCAGGAGCCACACGTGCAACTGAAGGGATTTGAGACCCAGATGAACCAGGGTCCCCTGATCCTGGGTCAGCAAAAGTTGCGACAGAGGAAGAGGAAGTGGAGGTTCCTCTGAATACTGTTGCAGAAGAGAGAACCAAACTTGTCTGGGCCAGAAAGAAGTGATTAGGATCATGCGAGCTCCTTCTGAGCTGAGTTTGTGTAAGACCCTCTGAATTAAGGGGATCGGGGAGAAGGCATAGACGAATCTGTCCTTCCAATCTAAAGACAGAGTGTCTCTCCAAAAAATGTCTCGCTTGGAGCGAGTGAGAAAAAGGCAGGAAGTTTTGCATTGAGAGGAGACATGAACAGGTCTACCTGAGGTTTCCCCTAGCACAGAAAGATATCGTCTACCACCCCCGATCCATTTCCCACTCATGAGCCTGTGTGGACGACCTACTGAGGTGGTCTGCCAGCGTGTTTTTGACTCCAGGAACATGAACTGCCATGAGGTGAAGGTTGTGTTGCACTGCCCAATCCCAAACTCACATTGCCTCCCTGCAAAGAGGGTAGGAACGAGTTTCTCCCTGTTTGTTGATGTACCAGACTACGCACATATTGCCGGTCTGGACAGCCAGATGACCGGGAAGCACATACAGATGCAGAGCTTGTAGAGTATACAGCACGGCCCTGAGCTCGAGCACGTTTATGTGAAGAGTCTGCTCGAGTCTGGACCAGGAGCCTTGAGTCCTGTGAGACCCCAGATGGGCTCCCCAACCCTCTCCCAAGGCATCTGTTGTCAGTGCTTGGGAGGGAGGTCTGAAGCAGAAGGGAACTCCCCGGCAAAGATTCTCCTGAACCATCCACCATTGCAAGTCCTGAACCATGGGGTTGGAGACCAAGACTTCTTGGTCTAGGTCATCGACCAACTGATCCAGCTGAGAACGAAGTGTCCAATGAGAGATTCCCATGTGGAGCCGAGCATGAGAGACTGTCTGAATAACAGCCACCATGAGCCCGAAGAGGCGAAGGACTGACCTGGTGCTGATCCACCTGCGACTGGACAGCAGGCTTGCGTGAGCTTGGAGGGTATCCACCCTGTCCAGCGGCAGGAATGCCATTCCAGAGGTCATGTCCAGGATGGCCCCAATGAACTGGAGCCTCTGGGATGGGATCAAATGGGACTTGGCCTAATTGATGGTAACACCCAGGCTGGCAAAGACCTGCAGGGTAAGGGAAAGGGAGCGCAGGAGCTCCTCCCTGGACGGGGCCTCCAGGAGCCAGTCGTCCAGGTATGGGAAAACCTGCACTCCCTGGGTATGTAGGTGAGCTGCTACCATGGAAAGGCATTTGGTGAATGCTCGGGGCGCCAAGAAAAGACCAAACGGGAGGGCCTTGAACTGGTAGTGGTCCCCCTGAAATGAAAACTGGAGGTATTTGCTGTTGGAAGGGCGGATAGGGATATGCAGGTAGGCATCCTGCATGTCCAGTGTGCATAGCCACTGTCTCCGTAAGGGCAGAAGGGCAGAAGGCTCTGCAGGGAGAGCATTCTGAACCGTTTGTACTCCATGAACAAGTTCATGGAGCTGAGGTCAAGGATAGGCCTCACGTCTCCCGATTTCTTTGGAACCAGGAAGAAATGGGAATAGTAACCTGTCCCCCGAAGGTGGGTTGGGACAGGCTGTACCGCTGCCTTCAGCAAAAGGGAGGATATTTCTTCCCAAACCAGAAGAAGATGTTCTGGGGAGTAAGACAACCGGGTTGGGGGTTTTCTGGGTGGTTTCTGAAGAAACTCGATTGAGTGTCCTGCTGCTATCAGTTGGAGCACCCAAGCATCTGAAGTGATCCTTTCCCAACCTGGTAGATGGAAGGAGAACCTCCCTCCTACTGGTTCCTCTGAAAGGTCCAGAGGCTATGGTAGAGGAGAGGAGTCGGGAGGTGTGGGGCAGCGCCGTGCTTGAAGCTCCCAACGCTTTTTTGGGTGGGGTTGGGGGCTTGGCAGCCGAAGGGGCCTGACATTTGTTGGCCCGCTTGCCTTGAGGTTTTGCTTTGGGCCGAGAATGTGTGCGAAAAGGGTGACGCTGACCCTGAGAGGGCCTGTACATAGAGTCCACAGACTTTTTAGTGCAGTCCCCTTCTCTTGCAGATCGGTGATGATGTCCTTGACATCCCCACTGACCAGCACCAAACTCCTGAAGGGAGCGTTCTGGATAGCAGACTGCAGCTCTGGGACCAAACCTGACACCCGGAGTCAGGCATGACTCCACAGACCTACCGTGAAAGCCAAGCTCCAACCAGCAGTGTCCACTGCATTGTACATGGCATGGAGCATGTGTCAACTGGCCGAATGAGGAGAACAGACTAGATCTGCCGCTTCCTGCTTAGTCTGAGTCTCAGGAAGGGAGTCCAGCTTGGCTTCCGCCTCACTCAGGATCACCTTCTGGTAATCCCCCATATGTGCAACATAATTCAGAGCCCTTATTTCCAGAGTGGAAGAAGCATACACCTTCTTCCCATACTGGCGAGATTCCTTGTCAGGTGGAGACGAGCTGAGATGCTTAGGATTAGCCATATCACCATGAGCGGCACTAATCATGATTGAGTCGGCTTTGGGGTGTGCATTCAGAGAATCTACTCCCTTCAGAGCCTGGTATAGCCTATGCACCTTCCTCGGAAGGGGGGCTAATGCCGATGGTTGCTTCCAGATAGTGGAAACAGGTTCTGCATGAGGCTCGATCCAGGGTGGAATCAATGTTGTAGCAGTTTCGGGCAGATCCAAATGAGCAGCGAGTTTCTTTGGCTGTAGATCTGGCTCCAAAGATTGCCACTGGTGAACCGCCTGGATCTTTCTCAGCAACTCCAGAAAAGAAGGATCTTCCAGAGGTGACTTCAGAGGAGTCCTAGGCCTGGGACGGTCTGGAGTGCGTGGCTCGTCGTCTGAGTCGGAGCACCCATTGGAATCATCTAAGGTCTCCGAAGAGGAGGAAGAAAAAGAAAAAGAAGAAGAAGACTCCTCCCAACACGTGAGAGTAACGGACCCCTTGGGCAATCCTCGAGGAAGTGTGTCCTCCCCTGCCCTGGCACCCGAGAGCTCACCTCTACTGTCGGGAAGGGGGGAGGGAGTCTCTCATCTCTGATGGGGTTCTGGAACTGGGTCTGGTGTCGGCAGTTGGCTCTCTACCTCCCTGGTCAGCTGAGCCTTGGCCTTAGCCCACCAGGAAGCCAGAGGCTCCTTCAGGTCCACTGGCAGCTGAGGGGTTGGTGGAGGAGAATACAGATATTGGGGGTATCTGTATGGCGAGTATCCGTAGCCTGATGGTGGGAAGACTGACGTTGGGCACTGAGGCACTGGGTACTGTGGCATGGGGTAGACTGGCATTGGGTACTGCGGCTCAGGATACTGCAGACCTGGGTAGGACAGCGTTGGATAAGACAGGGTCAGGTACCCAGGCACCAGGGGCTCTGATGGAGCAGATGGCCTTGGGAGGGGCCCAGCAGGCAGGCCAGGTACAGAAGGCCTGATGGACATTGGGCCCGGTGTAGGGACAGCATCTGGCAAGGGAATGTCGCCTGTCATCGGATAAGCCAGCATCGGAGCCAGCATCCGAGGGTCCAATGTCAGGTCATCCGGCCCAGTAGGAGGGAGACCTGACAGGAGCATACCTGTGTCCTTGGTGTCGCCCGGGGCAGGAGGACTAAAATCCCCAGGGTCCAACAGGGGAGACACTGGAGCCCCAGTGAGCAACAGCAAGTGCTGCGGTGAGTCGCGGATGATGGCCTGATCAGTCGGGTCCGTCGTCAACTCTAACGCCATGCATCCGTCTGGGGAGCCAACGTCCGCCACACTAGCGGGGTCCGGGAGGGCGTCAGAGGAGCCAGCATCCGTCTTATTGGAACCAACGTCCGACTAAGGCCGTGAGGGAGTATCAGCCTTGGTGGGCATTTTTGGAGGCTGTGCTCTCCCCCGAAGGGTCAGACGTCTTAGTGGCCTTGTTGGAGCGGGCATCGGGAGCACCGACATCCGGCTTACCGGAGCCGCTCGACCCAGAAGGCCTCATGGTGGTTGTCTTCCCAGAGCGGCAGCCTCCTTTGACCCAGAGGCTCCCGTTGGGCCCGAGCACGAGCCCGACGGGAGGGCCGCCGCCTTAGAAGCCTCTAAGATGGCCGTCGAAGAGTGGTCCCCCGAGGGGACTTTACATTCAACATGGTGACTCTGGCCGGAGTCGCGGTGACCGTGGAAGAGGAGTCCGGGCCTCGGTGCTTCTCCTTCTTTTTGCGGTGGCCCTCATGGGAAGTAGAGGCCTGCCGAAGCTTCTTCAGCTCCTTCTCCATGGAGGACATCTTCTTTTTCAAAATGTGGGCCTCCAGGGACTGCTGCCTCCATTTGCGGGTGGTGGCATTAAACTGCTGGTAGTGCTGTCACTTCTCCATGGGTGATCCGGGCCTAAACAGAAGAGGCACTGGGAGTGTCCATCCTTGTGTGTGAGCTGGGCGCTGCAAGAATCGCACTATTATTTTTATGCTCGGATGGAGTAGAGGACGACATACACGGTAGATACTGAAGAGATTCTGATGAGAAAATCAAAGAAAATCAAAAAAAGAGCGGTAATAATACCGACGATTGACTGACGAAGCAGTGAACTTAACCACGAGGTGCTTTCACAAGCTAACGGTGGGAAAGAACTGGAAGGAGGGCATGGGGGACCGCCCCTTTATACAGGCATCGTCTGATGTCGGTCACCTGACGTAAGGGCGGTCCCCCGCCGGAGACTGCTGGCTAGAAATTTTTCCTTGGGGTCCTGACGCCTGCCGGCTTCAGTCCTACATGTAATTACCTACTGCAAGAGCCCACTCAAAGTGAGATCAATATTTGTGTCCCCCGAGAACTAAACCATTCACCACAGAAAATGATTTCCCCCACCGTTTTACTCTTAACAATGTATAATTTGCTTTAACCTTTAAAGTTATATTTTATAGAACAAGTTCACTGAGACTTTGTGGTATATTTGAGTCCCTGAAGAATATCGTGGGCATGTATGAGGTCACTGTCAGTTAGTCTTAAGCCCAAAGCACAGGTAGATCCCTCCCTCCACAGTGATGTCACAGAGAGCAGAAAGCACCTGCACAAGAGCCCCAGTCAAGAAACTCACTCACTTGACCACAGTCCTGTTCCATGTACCGATGTGAAGCCCGAGTATTCCAGGGGTTAGTGTTTAATATCGAAGACCATCTAGAAGAGGAGATAACGCATTAAATGTTTCTGGGCAGGAAATGAAGAAAAGTGAGGGGAAACATACGACTGAACAGACGATTGTCCACGTCAAAAACAAAAACTAAAAAAACATTCAGAATGTTCTATAGCTGTGTCAAGGGGGGCATTAATGGACTGTGCTTGCGTCTGTTTGCAACTGTGTAGTGTACAATAGATTAAAAGTCTCATTAGGGTACTTTTAGTGATTCGAAGTTGCCCAGGATAGCCAGAGCTGAAACAGGTGAGGAGAGTGTCCTTAATAATTGTTTGGTGATTGTAGAAAAAACCTCTGCAGGCTATGGAAATGAAAAGATCACAGCAGAGTTCACAGGTCCAAAGCAGGTCTTCATTAAGTAACTAGGCCACTAGGGTAGAGGAGTGGAAACAGGTTCTGAAGTCGCAAAACAGCTCAGGAGGATTTTTCATAAAAGGAGAAACCAGGAAATCAGGTGAAACACTTAGAGACCATCTTGAGCAGCAAATTGCAATTAACGTACTTTCAGTTAAACAGTGATGTATACATCAGAGAGTCCCTGGATTCACTAAACCTTAAAAAGGTCAGGTAGCATGTTTCTGAGCATCTGAACTTTGAATCAACTGTGTTGAAAGAGTGCCAGGTATCTTGAAGCATTACTTGCAGGCATGTGGGATCTAACATTTTAAATTTAATCCCTGTGACAATGAGATTGACCACCATGGGATGAAATGCCGCCCGCTTCTCTCTAGTCCCAGCAGGGAGGTCTTGAGTGACTGTCAATTTTTTGCCTTCCCAAAGTATTTCCTTGAGGTTGCGAGTCTTCTGCAATACATACTGTTTATCTAGGAAATTCAGCAGCTTAAACATAAAGGGGGGGGTCGACAGAAGGTTTTGAGGGAAGGGAATGATGAGCTTGTTCCACTATGTAGGTTGGGCCATTCAGAGAGGGGTCAGCAATTTGTTCTAGGAATTTCTGATAGGTGTACCCCCCCCCCCCTCGCCTTCGGGAAGCCCAAAAACAATTAAATTGTTGTGACGGCCTCTCCAATCTAAATCCTCAAATCTTAGTTTCCAAATTTCTGCCACAGTTGTGCAGTTTCCAAACTGGAACTTTCTCTCCTTTTTTCTAGCGAAAAAACTCTGGCTTCAATGTCTCCCACCCATTTATTTATATCCCCCCAGGTCAGTGCAAAGTGATTTTACCTCCTCTGTAAGCTCTTTCAAGGCCTCTTTGAAAGGTATGAATTCTTGCAGAAACCTCTCTTCCGAGAGTGGGGCTGACGTCATAGTAGGAGTTATACTTTTACTCGTTCCTGATCCGTGGGTCTTTGGGTATTTTTTTTTTGGCATCTGTGGAGGTGTGTGGTGAGGACCAGCTGTTCTCATTTCCACTTCGGACGGGCTTGCAGCAGAGTGATGAAAATTAGACAGACACAGGCTGGGAGAGCTCTTCAGTCGATATTCTACTGCAAATAAGGTAATTCAGCAATGCAGTAATAACATTTTATAGATTAGTAGTGGGATAGAGCTGAGAGCTAGTGAAGAACAGCTACTCATTCGAGAGCATCACATGACTCCGCAGAGTAACATCTTTAAGATAAGAGAGTGCCACATATCCAGTGTGGGCTGCTGCCTCGAAACACAGTTTTTATATGCATTTCCTGGCCATTAGTAAAATAATTCTAATCACCCTTGCATAGGAAGCCCAGTACTCCCTTTCCTTGTCCTTGGTCCCCAGTAGCACTGAGATGACATCCCTCCAACTGGGACCCCATTATCTGTGATATTTTCCTACCTACCTCCTCCCTGAAGTGACCTACTGTAGCATACACCATATCCATTAATAGTATAGGTTACCACTTTCCATATTGCATCTGATGCACATTCACTGTACTGGGAGGCATGTACAATCTGTTAATAAAGTTGTACTGTACCTCCTTGTAGAGGTTGCACATTGTCAGTCCCATGTAGGTTTCACATATGGTGCTCCAGGCTTTAGCCGTGGCCTGCATTATACAGTATGTCCCTTTTCCATTGCTGTTTCAATATAAGACAGCGGCTGAGGGATTTTTTCTGAATGTTTTAGAATGCTTTAGCTAGCAAACCTATTGGGGTCCCTATTAGACAACATGACTAATTGTTCCATCCTTGCTGTGGGGGGTACTTCCCTGTCCAGCTTATGTATAGCCCTCCTCACCTGCAGGTATCTAAGCATGTGTTTTTGGGATATCTGTTTCATCCTTGAGAGTCTAAAATGATTTCATTGTGTTACACTCAGATAGGTCTGCAATACATTGGACCCTTCTTTCTTGCCATTGCAGGTTTCCCTATCCTGAAACCCAGGCAGGAACTCAGGGTTGGCATATACTAGGACCTGCATAGAGTTAGCCTTTCTGTCCCTGCATAGAGTTAGCCTTTCTGTCCCCTGATTTCTTCTTGTGTTTGCCTATGCCTTAAGTGTGTGTGTTTCTTGTTCCTGTGCCCCCTCAGATGCTCTATATGCCCTTAGGCCCTCTCTGCCCAAGTATGAGGACCGAGCAGACCCTCTCTCAGCACTCTCAAAGGATAATCAGCTAGCTTCCTTCTGTCCCATGACCCATTCCCCGATGTAGCTTACATTTGTAGTTGGCTGGTACCTTACTATGTCCGGGAAATTTATACCCCCTTAATAACCATCCCTTTAAGTCTCAGTAGGCCAGCTCTGGTTCTTTAGATTCCACAAGAAGTCTGAGCTCTGTTATCTCCAGTCTCTTAGTGTCCTTATCCACCAGCCCCTTTGTCAGCTTCATAGTTGGATATAAAATCCTTGGCAAGGTATTCATCTTTATTAAATTAATCTTGTGTAGCCATAAGATGGGAAGGAGCTGCCTCCTGGCCAACTCCTCCCTGAACTTCATCAGGATGGGTTTATAATTAAGCTCATATGGTGAGAACAGTGTGCCCTGCCACCTGCATGCCTAGATATTTCATGTAGGTGGTGATTCTGAAGTGTACAGACCTGATTCCCACCTGGATATCACCACCCACCTTCATCAGTTCCGACTTTCCCCTGTTAATTTTGTACCCCGAGAACCACCCAAATTGTTCTAATATAGATGTCACTGCTGGGATGGACCTGTCTGGTTGTGTCAGAAAGAGCAGCATGTTGTCTCCATACAGTGTTATTTTGTGTGGTTGCCCTCATGCCCATCCATCACCTCTTCACATGTCCTGATCACTCCACTAGGGGTTCAATGGCAAGGGTAGACAGGAGGAGCAATGATGGGCACCACTAATGCATTTCTCTGTGCAGTGTGAACACTGCAGACACCCCACCGTTTACCAGGATGTTCACACTTGGCCCCTTATACAGTATCTTCACCAACTTCATAATGATTCACCTAGGCCAGCCATCACTAGTACCTAGAACAGGGTGGCACTCAGTCCTATCGAAGGCTTTTTCAGTGTCCAGGGAGAGCACAAAGGCCCTTCCCGGATGCTTACTTCCCCATTCCACCACTTTCAACAGCCTTCTGACTTGTGCTGCCCCTCTAGGGATCCCATTTGGTCCTCTCAAACTAGATCAGCGAGTATGTTCTCTAGCCTGTTGACTGGGATCTTAGCTATAATTTAATGTCACAATTCGACAGTGATATAGGGCGCTATGCTGCATGCTCTCTGGGTCCTTCCCTGCCTAGTGCAAGACTGTGATGGCGGCTTTGTTCCACCCTCTGTGTAGTTCCCATGTCCACTGTTTCTACCAGCATCTGTTGCAACCCCCTCAGACATGGTTCACCTATTGTCCTGTGAAATTCAGTGGGCAACCCATCTGGACCTGCCGCTTTACCTGCTGTGAACCCTGCCACAGTCAAACTAACCTCTGAAGGTGTATTGGGCTTTCCCATGGTCTCCAGCTCTTCTTCAGAGGGCTGTGGCAGGTTAAGCTAGTCCACAAATATGCCCATTTCTTCCTCCCCTGCCTGCTGTGCACTCCCCTGTATATAGTGACATGTAAAAGTTTACAGGTTGCTTAAATTTCTTACGACTGAATTACTTGTGCCCCACTGCTATTCTGGCACAGCTGCAGTTATGTTGGAACTTCTGTGACCTCTCACCAATCTGGCTAGCTTGGGACCTGGCTTGTTCCCCTATTCAAAAAATCTCTGCTTTTCGAAGAAGATATACTTGCTTGTCCCCTGGGTCAGCTCTAAGTTTATTGCCTCTCTGACTACCCTTAGGAGCTTCTGAGTTTACAAAGAGTTTTCTGAATATGCTTTCTTTTCGAACTTCTTAACTTGCGTCTCTAACTTAGCTAAGTTTTCTCTTTTTGCCTTTTCCCCCCTGCCATAAAGACAATAATAGCCCCCCTGCAGTAGGCCTTCCCTGCCTCCCTGTAGATAGGCTTAGAAGGAGCTGTAGCTCTGTTAGTTTCCTCATGGAGTTTCCATTGCTCTGCCAGAAATTCCTTGAATGTCTCTTGTTTTAGCATGTACATGGGGAAACGCCAGGGGTTTGTCTGTGGTGGTGCCGGTCATGGCCATAGTGTGCACAGGATTTGCGCATGATCAGATAATGCTATGGCCATGATACTAGTCCCTGCCACCCTATGATACATAGACCTTGGAAGAAAGTATGCTTGATGTGGGACCAGGTCTTATGTGGGCTGGAATAAAAGTAGCATTCTGTGGAGCCTGGGTTTGCCTCACTCCATACATTAACCAAGTCCAGCTTACCAAGTCCGCTTCCCCATCTGGCTAGCTGGGTTCCATCCAGCCTCTGACTCATACCTGATCCCTCCAGCCCTGGGTTTAGTGTGCAGTTGAAATCCCACCACCACCATTATTAGGTATGGGAAGTTCTCCCTAAGCAGCAGAGCCTGCAGCTGATCAAACAATACTGGATCATGGGTTGCAGGGACATAAATATTTCCCAGTGTGACTGTTTCACCTTTCAGTATGCCCCTGACAAAAACACAGCAGTCTCCACTTGGGTCCTCCACAGACCTCTCCTTTTCAAAAGGTAGCTTACCGGTACTATCAATTAATATTGCAACCCCTCTTTTGTGTCTGCTTATAAAAGGCAGAGTGGCACTGAGCCACCCATTCTCTAAGCAGTTTCAGGGGTTCCACTTCTGTCAAGTGTATCTCCTGTAAGAAAACTAATTGGACATCATGTGTTTTCATCAGGCTCAAAATCTTCCTTTTAGCAAGAGAGGGAAGCCTCTGGATATTCCAGAAGCATGTCACTGTATTATTAACAATTAATGACTAGTAGCCAATAGCAGTGGTCCTGGGGGAAAGGCAAGCTCCTAACAAACTCAGGCCCCTGAACTAGTGCACTCCTACCCTTTAGAGTCCGCACCCCTTCCCTGCTTTTTGTCAGGCCATAGCTCAGGGTCTTAATTTTTCCACATTTCTCCTGTCCTTTGCAAATTCTCGGTACAGAGAGAAATCCCAGTAGAGAGAGTAAGGGAAGCCCTCAGGTCCCTTCGGATGGAGAAAGCACCTGGGCCAGATGAGACACATCCCAGGGTGCTGAGGGAACTGGCGGATGTCCTGGCAGTACCTCTAGTGGAGCTTTCAACATCTCTCTGAGGACTGGGTGGGTGCCCCAGGACTGAATGATGGCCCATGTCGTGCCGATCCACAAGGGGGGATCAAAAGAGAAGGCGGGAAATTACAGGCCCATTAGCCTGACATCGGTGGTCAGCAAGATGATGGAGGGTATTGTCAAGGAAAGGCTAGGGGGGTTACTGGAGCAAACTGGGTACTTGAATGATAGGCAGCATGGCTTTGTCCTGGGAAGATCGTGTCAGACAAACCTTGTTGAGTTCTATGGGTGACAAGGGTTCTACACCAGGGTAGGCCAGTGGACATCCTCTTTCTGGACTTCAGCAAGGCATCTGATTCGGTACCCCACAGTGGCCTGCTGGCTAAGCTGAAGGAAATGGGGGTAGGGAGGCAGTTGTTAAGATGGACAGGAAATTGGATCTGTGACCATACTCAGAAGGTGGTGGTTGGAGGGTTAGCCTCATCCCCAAGGTGGGTTACTAGTGGGGTTCTCCAGGGGTCAGTGCTGGGGCCACTCCTGTTCAATGCCTATGTCTCAGACATCAGGAAGGGGATCAGGAGTGAGATGAGTCTCTTTGCAGATGACTCAAAGCTGGGTGAAGTGGTGGATGAGGAGGAGGGGAGAGTGGCCTTGCAGGAGGACCTGGAGGCTCTGGAAAGGTGGTCGGGAAAATGGAAACTAAAATTCAGTGTGGGGAAGTGCAAAGTTCTGCACCGGGGGGTCAGAAATCCAGGCCAGAGGTATACCCTGGGAGGAGACATGATTCAAGTCACGGAGGGTGAGAGGGACCTGGGGGTAGTGGTAGATGTCAAAATGAATGACTCGGAGACCTGTAGGAGGGTAGCGGCAAGGGCAAATAGGATGCTGGGATGCATCGCCAGGGGGATTACCTCCAGAAAGGCGGAAGTGATCCTTCCACTGTGCAACTGTTTAGTTAGGCCACACCTCGAGTATTGTGTGCAGTTTTGGAGACCACATTTAAAGAGGGATGTTACACTCCTAGAGAGGGTCCAAAGGAGGCCAACCAAAATGATCTGGGGCCTGGGGGAGAGAACCTATAAGGAGAGGCTCAATGAGCTCGACATGTACACCCTGGAGGAGAGGAGGGATGGGGGGACATGATAGAGGTCTTTAAGTACATGAAAGGGATAAATAAGGGAGGCCAAGTCAGGGTGCTCCAAAGGAAGGAGGGTGGGGCAACGAGAGGTCACGGGTGTAAGCTGGAAGGGGGCAGGCTCAGAGGGGAGGGGAGAGGAGGAGATGTTATTTCACTGAAAGGGTGGTGGAGCCATGGAATGCACTGCCCAGGGAGCTGGTAGAGGTGGTGACTGTGAACGGGTTTAAGAGGGAATGGGACTGGTACAGGAGAAGGGTAAATCTGACCAGGCCCAATACAGGTGGAACATCTGGGATTGTGGACAACATAACCCAAGGAGGGGGGGACACCAAAATCGGCCCTCAGTGCGGGTGATGAAAATTGAGAGACCTTTAGGCCTATTCTGCTGTCATTTCAGTGTGTTAGTATTCTCCATTTTCCATATATGTTGACTGGAGTTTTAACTTGAAACATATTACCGATACAAACCTATATCGAAACACAACGTATAGGAAGACATGACCCTCCGTCTGTTGCTGCTAGGTAGCTGCCCAGCCTTTGCTGTAGTTTTAGTGGCTTCACTAACAACATTCTAACATAAATAAATGGCAAACACTTTACCCTTAACCTCCTTTTCTCTTACTATTTTTATTATTCTGGTCAAATACCCTCATTTTCTTCTCCTGTATCTGCTTGAATGCACCGTGGCAAGTGCATCGACAAAGCTGCAGATCGCCTTCCCACCCCCAGAACCATCCATGTCTGGCCCCCAGTTCTTCCCCTCACTTTGTACCAGTACCATAGTCTCTGGCACATATCTCTCTGTGGAGAGAATAATAGTTTTGATAGGGACAAATCCCAATACTCAGTCGTTCATGTGCCCTTGCAGCAGCATTCCCAGGAATCATCCCAGAGTGTGTTAGCGTGTTCTGTTACTTTCTTTTATGGTGTGCAGTTTGATAAACTGCTTTTGTTGCTATATGCAGCCACCCCTCTCCTCTTGTAGTTCTGTCTCATGATGGTTCCAGCCCCCACCCCCTTGCTACATTGATCGTTATGTGCGTCGGGCAAGGACTCGGGGTACCAGTCTTAAGATGGCTGTGCTGAATTCAGCAGGCCACAAGCTGGCATGAAAGTCCAGGCTTCCTTCATCCTGTTGCCCATGGAGTGTCCTCAGCATGTAAATGTAGTCCAGTTTGGGCAGCAACCATTCTTCACCCTCCCTCCCTCCTGGTTCAGTCGTTTCTCCAGTTGCTGTAGCCTGGGGATGCAGGCTGTATTTCACTTGTTTGCTGCCTGCTAGGTTGCTTGACTCTGAGCACATTTGCTCCCATTTTATTGTCCCAAAGTACCTTTTGCGGAGAGGGAAATGGGATCAGAGACCCCAGGTCCCGCCTCTTGTGTCACACTGCCTCAGTTCAAAAGGAATTAAAACAGTTTCTTCTCCTTATACCAGTCATTGCTTAATCTGTTTTTTTTTGCCCACACAAAATTCCCTGGCTTTTTTCTCCTCCCAGAATGTATGTGTGTAACCCCCCTACAAATGGGAGTTCCCAAAAAGTCTTCCTTGAGCTTGCCTAAATGCTCACTGCCAGGCTGGTGTCCTGCGTTTTAGCAGTTTAAATGTGAATACCAGAGCCTGTATAGCCTCTGTGTAATGTATCTTTAAGAGCTGCATAATTGCAGTTTAAGTAATCTGAGAGGGAGTTCTATTGAAAAATGTAACTATTTGCTGAAAATCATTTATAGTGATAATGATAATATAGTTTGTCTAACCTGCTTTCCTTGTAGCAAGGACTGTTTTGTTTGTCTCCACCATCTTGGTTCTGAACTGCAAATTGGACCAAACAGTACTGGTGGGACCTAAAATGTAGCCGGACTACAGGAGCTGTCTGAATTCAAAATCTGTAGGAACTGTAGTTTGGAGGGTTTTTTTGTGCCTTTTTTGAAACTGAAGGGGGAGCTCTTGCTTTGACTGACAGCCAAATCAGCCAACCAAACCTTTTGGATCTTGGGGAAGTCCCGGGCTGCTTGCAGTTTTCAGTTAGTTCTGAGCTGGGAAGTGAAATAGAAGAGCTCAGGTGTATTTTGGGCAGCAATCTCGAGTGGATTTGCATGGGAAAACTGTGAAAGAGCTGAGTTTTTGGCTTGCATGTCTGCTAGCTGCTCCTGAGAGGGAGAGAAGAGAATTATTTTGGACTAAATCCAAGTTTGTGTGACTAAAGTAAGCTACTGAAGTGGGCCAGGCTCAACCTAAAGAAGACCGAAGATTTTGCTGAATGCGATCGGCCTGTCAGGAGTTCTAGCTACCCCTAAGCTCCCGGTGTGTTCAGAGACTTTGCAATTGTCACCGGGGAGTGCTTTGCCTGGTACAGTAGAATTCCCGTACATGTAAATGTGCTATGAGCTGCTAGTGGGTTGTGAGTTAGTTCCCCACTGTGTGAACTGTGTTCTGCTTGCTGGAAGCTGTATCCAGTGGACTGCATCCGAATTTGTCTCCATGCGGTCTGGGCCTTGCCAGACTGGCCCAGCCAGACTACCCACTGCACAGAGAAGCCATCGACGAGAGACCTGCCTGGGGATCAGACCCCTGCTCCACGCTTGAACAGGAACGACGGCTTTGCGACTCGTGTGTGCCCTGCTTCTCCTGGCACTCCAGATCAAGCTCCTGCAGTCTCGATTTTTGTCCAGCCTGTGCCAAGTCTTGGGTATCATGAGTAAATACAAGGGTAGGTCCCTGCAACAACAGCTTAATCTAAGTGTGTCATCTGATTGTCTTGTTTCCTTTCCTTTCCTTTATGAACTGAGCCATCTGGCTCCAGATTACAAATATTGTGTACTGTGCATGTTGTGTTTTCCATCACAGGGCCCCAACCAGCTGCAACCCCGGGCAACAGTCCCGGCTAGCCCATCTCTTCTGCACCTGGGTACCCAGAGGTGTAACTGTGTGGGGTGACTCAAAGCGCATGCATAACTGCTTGATTGATATAACCTTTAAGCTAATTAACCTGATTTTGCCCCTCCCTTGTTCAAGTCCCCTGAATAAATCAGATCTAACTTTTTCTGCACGTAATCTGACTGTGGTTCCAGTTTGTGCTCAAAGTACTGTACTGTTGCTATTTGCTGTGCATAACCTTGTTTTACAGGGTTCCCCAGGGTCGAGCCAGAGAAACCAGCCCTGGTGGTAAGTGCAAACAGTGTGGGTACTCATGTGGTGTACCAGTAGTATTGTGAAAGTGATTATTGTTCAGTGTTCAGGCCACTAGAGGGGAAAGAGGGGGGTAGTGTCCCGGAGGACTGTGCCCAGGTTAGCTTGACCACTACCAACCCTGACCTCCGGGTGGAGGCACTCATTTCAGAACTCAGGCCCCTTAACCTGCTACTAGCCAAGCATGCAATGGTAGTAGCCCTTAGGATAGCACCACCTAGGGGTTACATGTGGGTGGCCCTCCAACTGAATTTTAAGTACTGCATGGTAAGTAAATTTAAAATCTACACCCTTCTGTCTTACCAAATTCATCAGTTGCACAAATGCTTTGCATTAATTCTGTACTGGCTTTGGAAACATCTTGGAAGATTTACAATTGTTGTCCTTCATACTTGCAAGACTGCTGCCCTCTGCATATATTTAAAAAATATTGTTTATCTGGATAGTTATGAAATCTGAAGATTCTTCTTCGAGACGATTTCTTGCAGCAGGTCATAACACATGGGTTATCAGCCACAGGAGTAATTTCCTCCAGTTGACTTCTCAGCAGTCTACCCTGGGACCTCCCCCTAATGTTACCACGTGGTGTCTGTATAGCGCATATAAAAGGGGGAGGTCCCAGCTACTCCTCAGTTCTTTTCAACAGTGACTTGCATGCAACAAGTCCTTCAGAGCTCTGCTTACCAGTCATTGACAAAGAGTTCTGCTGACCAAACGTTTATTCTAATCGGGTTCATCTACTGATGTCTTTGGATCCCTTATTCCGAAAGTGTACCTGTGGCCACAGAATCACTACAGAGGACCTCCATGATGTCTGTGTTTGATGCCTTGGTCCTGAACATGACATTCAGGATTGTATCCTTTGTAAGCGGTTCAACAATGCTGTCAACCGTCGAAGGCTTCAGAAGTTTCGTGAGTTCCTCATGGAGAAAAAGGTTGCCCTTCTGGAGCAGCAGCAATGCTTCAAGCCAAACGGGGAGTCTTCAGCGTCCTACTCGGGGTCTCAACGCTCTGTGGTTGAGCCCTCCTAGTCGACGGGACAGGGTCTTGGTAAGAAACATGGCAGCAAAATGAAGTGCATTTCTACCGCGTCCTCGTCGTGGACGAGTACCCTGATCACTACCAGAAAGGTAAGTACTGAGAAGGTTGCCACTGTAATATAGTCTTCTACACCATTGGCAATTGTTGGATCCTCTCTTCCCTCATCTATGGCTCCTCCGTTGATGGTGGGTTCTAGGGTGAAACTGCAGTTTCATCACTGCCTCTCCCCTCTGTGGTTTCTAGTCATCATCCGTTGATGATGGCTCCTGACCTATCTATGACCAGCTGTACCACAATGGGCTCTATGTTAGCGCCCTCATCGATGATCCTGGGGTCCTATACACACCCTCGTCGATGGCTACTTGCTTGGTTCCACTGCCTATTTCAGTAACATCAGTGGTTCCTATTTACTCCATCCATTCTACCATGGCTACTTCTGCTGGGCAGATGGCCATGACTGATGTCCAGGCTCTAGTACATACTATCCTGGACCTTACACAGACCCCTCGCCCCCCCCCAGTGAAGGGTTGGCTCCGGTCTGTGCTCCCTCTTGACCTTCTTTGGTCCAGAGGATGACCAACTCTTCCCCTGTCTCCCCAGGTTTTCACCCTCAGGATGTAGATATGGATAATCCTTTCCTGTAGGACTGGGATTTGGCTGACATAGAGGTTGAGGACAGTATGGACCAGGAGGACTCCCCTCCGTCCTCCTTGGCCGCCTGATCAGTTCAGGGTGAACCTACCCCTGAACTCCCATGTTCTCCGCCAGATGATCCCACATTTTCGGACATTATGATACACCTCCAGAAAATGTTTGGGTTCCAGAGCACTGAGCAGGATGCTTCAAGAAAGAAGTTGGCTCAGTATTTAGGTGTACCAGAATGCACCACTCTGGTCATCACCCGCTTTGTTAGACGCATTTGAAGAAGCTATTTGGGCTGCTTGGAAGCAACCTTTCAAAATTTCCTCCAATCCTCATAAGGCTGATAGGATTTATCAGGCTCCGGTGGACTACCCCTACTTTATGTCTCCACCTCAGGCGTACTTTGTGGTGATCAATGCAGCTCATGATAGGTCCACTAGACCTCAGCCCATGAGTGCACAACCTCCTGATAAGGAATCCAAGAAACAGGCTGTAATGGGGAAAAGGGTTTATGCCTTGACTCCTATGTCTCTCCATATACTCAATTATATGGGACACCTCCTGAAATAGGAGGACATCCTAAAAGCCTCCCAGGCAACAGTCTAGTCTCTCCCTGCAGGTTCTGCCCAGGAGGATCTGACTGCCAAGATGTCTATGGCAGTGGCTGTTTGCCGCCACCTGCTCAGGGTCACCTATGATGCCATTGACACTGTGACCCATACGTCCTTGGCAGGTGTTTGTCTCAGACATCATGCCTGACTCAGTGCATCAGGATTTTCACAGGACATGCAGCAATCTATCCTTAATGCTTCTTTTAAGGGTGATCAGCTGTTTGGTCTACAGAGCAAAGAAATGTTGAAGGACTTACAGGACTCTGGTTGTACCCTTCAATTGGTCAGAACCCTGTACCATCCAAAAGCAAAACCGTCCTTCATGGGGGGTCCTTCAGGGGATCCTCCAGAGGCTGCCCCTACAAGGCGCATCCCAATGTTCAAAGACCACCTGCCAATAAGCAAATGCCTCAATTTACATTGCCTAGTCTTAGAAATGCTCAGAAAATGTCCCTTTATGTCCCTCCAGCCTTCGGCTTGAAGGTCTTCCTCTTGTCATGGGACCGGAGACCCTTCCCACAGCCATCAGGGGCAGGTTTTCCCTGCATTTACAAGGGTGGCAAGCCATCTCCTCTGACCTGTGGCTCCTGCAATTGATCAAGTCAAGACACACACTTCTTTGCCAAGAAGGGTCTCTCATTATCTCTTATTATCCCCCAGACGAAGCATTGATCTTACGGAACAAAATTGATGCTTTGCTCACAAATCATGCCATTGAACCATTTCCCCTTTCATTGAAGGGTACAGGATTTTACTATCATTTTTTCCTCATTCCCAATAGGACAGGGGACTTGTGCCCAATTTTGGATCTAAGGTGTCTCAACCTCTATATCCAGTACCAAAAGTTCAGGATGGTGTCTCTCCCTACACTTCTCCCCTTGCTGAACAAGGGAGATTGGCTCTGCTGTCTCGATATGAAGGATGTGTACCTCCATATCCTGATGCACCCTGCTCACAGAGGGTTTCTGTTTTTTTCAGGGTCATCATCATCTGTTCAGGCCCTCCCATTTGGCCTTTCCTCAGCTCCGAGGGTTTTCACAAAATGCCTAGTGGCAGTCACAGCAGCCCTCGCAAGGAAGGCCTATGTCTTTCCCTACCTGGATGACTGGCTCCTGAAGCATCTTCCCACCAAAGGCTGTTGTCCATGCTTTGTTAAACACTGCAGTTGTTTGCCCAGGTGGGGATAGCTGTAAAATATCCAAAGTCAAAATGGACCCAGCACAATGCTTCCTCTGTATCGGAGCTGTGTTGGACGCCTCCTTGGGGAAAGCATATTTGCCAATGGCTCAGGCAGACACCCTGATTGCTTTGACGTGCAGACTAGAGTCCAGCAGATTGGTCTCAGCACGAGACTACCTGCGCCTCCCGAGACATTTGGCAGCCACAGTGCCACAGTGCTGATGGCCGCCAATGCCAGTTTGAATATGAGGGTCCTTCAGTGGTCCCTGAGAGTCCAATGGGACCAGAAGGAGGTCGGTTTTGATGCACTGGTCCTGATGTCTTCCCCAGCTCTTTGAGCTCTACAGTGATGGATGTACAGGGACAACTTAATGCGAGACATGCTGTTTCATTGTCCTGTCCCATGTCTCATTCTGACTACAGATGCCTCCTTAACAGGGTAGGGTGCTCATCTCCTGCATGTCTGTTCCCAAGGATCCTGGACACCGGTAGAGACCTGTCTCCACTTCAGTGTCTTGGAGATGAGGGCAGTCCTCTACACCTTACAGGCATTCAAGACTCTCTTTTTCCCTCGGTTGTCTTCAGGTGCAATCAGACAATTCTGCGGTAGTTCACTACCTAACAAGCAAGGAGGCACCCAGTCATACCCTCTCTGCAGAGAATCAATGAGGTCTGGTACTGGGCGATTGTCCATCTTCTGGCAGTTCACATCCCCGGGGTGTCCAGCACCCTGGAGGATGTCCTGAGCAGATCCAATGCACAGGCCAATGAGTGGGAAATCCTACCAGATGTTCTGAATGATGTTTTCCACCAATGGGGCCGACCAGAGTTGGAACTATTTGCCTCTCCGTAAAATGCGAAACTGCCTCTTTACTGCTCTCTCGAGCTAGGTCCTGGAACTGTGTGGACATGTTATCTATTTTCTGGATAGGAAGATTTCTTTACACCTTCCTGCCCTTTCCTCTCATTCGGAGAGTACTACTCAAACTTATCCGAGACTGGGCATTTATGATTTTCATAGCACCATTCTGGTTGAGACAGATTTGGTTCCTTCTGCTTCTATAGCTCTTAGAACAGAATCCTCTACCTCTGCCAATTTGCCTGGCTCTGTTGTCCCAGGCACAAGGCTCCCTGCTACACCCAGACCTTCACTCTCTCCATCTGCACACCTGGCTCTTGAGGACGTAATCTTCTCACTTCAGGGTGTCTGCAAAGGTGGCAGAAGTCCTACGGGCTGCCAGAAAACAGTCTACGTGGTCTTCCTATTCTGTGAAGTGGAAACGCTTCTCCATTTGGGTGTCTACTCTGGACTTTGATCCTTATGAGTGTTCCATTGAGAGCATCTTAGACTATTGGCTCTCCTTGTCAGAGGGTGAACTGAAATATTCCTCTGTAAAAGTTCTCCTTTTGGCCATTGCTACATTCCATTTACCTGTGGGCAACAAACCATTGTCCCAGTTGCCTTTGAGTAGAACCTTTTTAAAATGCATTCTGCAGCCAGCCTGGTTGCACTGTAGGCTGAGGTGCTGGATGCCACACTTTGCACCATGCCGGTGACCCAGGTTTAGGAATGGACTAGAGCCACTGGGGTCTGCAGGGGAGGAAAGGATTGAGCATCCGGAAGACTGCTCTCCCTTCCCTCGGTTGGTAGTAGGGTTTGCATTGCTCTTCAGTGGCCCCCACTAGGGATCAGGGGTACTGCAGGTAATGATGCCGAAACAGGGGGCTGAGCGGCAGTGGACATCAGCACATCACGTGCGCAGACGTAATTTCTCATCCGCGCTCTGGGGGAAATGCAAGTAAAAACCCTGGTGGACTTAGGAAGGTGGTGGAGGCCCTGGGAGCCAAAGCCCACATTCTGGTGCCAGACCAGCCTTCCACCGGCTCTCCTGAGCCACTCGACCTGGCGCAGGACCATCCCTCTAATTCCAGAACAGGGTGCCAGGTAGGTGAGGCGGGCCCTCCCCCACAGGGTGATCCGTGAGGGCTAGACAGGTCCATGGGTCTGCGGAGAGGGTGCTCAGCAGTGTTTCTCCTGGGGAAGGTGGTTTCAGGCTGGGAGTAGAGGCAGCGGCTATGATGGCACTCCTGTGAGATGCCCTCGTCCCCCCAGTGAATAAATAGAATATACAAAAAAATGCGTTCTGCACCTTCATCCCCCTATTCGAGATCCAGTCCCTGTGTGGGATTTGAATTTTGTGCTTGAAAAATTGACTTCGAGTCCTTTTGAGCCCACTGAATCCAATGAACTCCGTTATCTTTCTTGGAAAACTATATTCTTGGTTGCCATTACGTCGGGTAGACATATTTCAGTTACAGACACTAATATGCAAACCTCCCTACCTGCAGTTTCATGATGATAGGGTGACTACGCACCAGCCCATCATTTTTTCCAAAGGTCATTTCTGAATTTACTTTAAATCTGACTATCCACTTACCAGTGTACTATGCAGAGCCTGCGAATCCAGTGGAATCCCTGCTTCATATTCTTGCTGTGCATACAACATTGAGTCTACCTCCTCAGCACTTCACAGTTGTGAAAAACTGAACAACGTTTTTGTTTCTTTCACCCCTGGAAATCAGGGTGTCACGGTTTTGAAGCAGTGCTTGTCCACATGGTTGGCTAACTGCATTTCATTTATCTATACCAAATATGAAAAAACTCTCACAGGGGTTGCCAAACCCCATTCTACCAGAGGCATGGCTGCCTCCATGGCGTGTTTCTGGGGTGTCTCTGCCTTAGCAATCTGTGAGGCCACCACGTGGTCTACTGTACATACATTCATTCACAAAACATTACAGTCTAGACATCGCTTCCAAGAAGTGGACTGCTTTGGAACAGGCTGTTTTACAAGGCCTCCTGTCCTAAGTCCTGATAGTTCACTTTCTCCTCCCCTTGGCATAATAACTGCTTAGGAAGCTTCCCATGTGTTATGACCTGCTGCAAGAGATTGATTCGAAGAAGATAGTACAGTTGCTTAGTAACTTACCGTAGTAGTAGATCTTCAAGATTATCTCTTGCAGCAGGTCATGCAGCCCCACCTACCTTCCCCCTGACTGTTACTTCTGAAAGGTTCCTTGCTCCTGTCCTTTCATGACTTCATGAGCTGCTGCCTTACATCCCTCCTCAGTTCCCATCAGAGGCCTGAGAAATGGTTTCTCATTTGGTCGCTAGGATGGAAAAGAACTGAGCAGCTGGGACCTCCCCCTTTTATATGTGCCATACGGACACTGTGTGGTAACATTAGGGTGAGGTCCTAGGGTCGACTTCTGAGAAGTCATCGGGGGGGGGAATGATGCCTGTGGCTGATATCCCATGTGTTATGACCTGCTGCAAGAGATACTCTCGAAGATCTACTGTTAACGGTAAGTTCTTATGCAACTGTACTTTACTTGCCATGGGGGGGAGGTGCTCCTTACTGTGGCTTTGGCTTGACGGTCAGTGGGCTCCATCTATTTTAACCCTGACATTTCCCAATGCCAGCTTTTCAGGGATCCACTTCTTGAAGAAAGCCACCATTTCTTTTCCTTCAGCCCCTTCTGGCAACCCCCATTTTCTTAAATCACTCCTCTGATGGGGATTCTTCATATTATGCACGTATTTCCTAAGCACGGTAAGTTCCTTCTCAAACCATGCCATGCAGTCAGATCCATGCTACAGGGTCCTTGACCACCGACATACTCTGTTCCACCTCAGTGAGCTTTTTGCCTGTTTTTCATAGTGACTGGCTAAGGCATCTATTTTAATGGTCACCTCACTCAGTTTGGGGTTAGAGCTGCTAACACCTGCTCTGATACTGTTTTCTCCCATTCCGCCTTTGAGTCGGCCATTACTTTAGGGATGTCGCTCGGCTCACTATATTTTGCCGCCATGCCTTTTGTGTCCTTTTACTTGGGCCCTTTGGTCTGACCGGTGCTTGTTGCACTAAAACTGTGTCCCTGGCACCTTGAGACACTGATCTCTTCCATTTTCCCATCACTTTGCATTTAGTGGGGTATTATTTTAACTTTTTGTAATCATAGGGGTCCAGAAGCTCTCGAGGGCAAATCTAGCTCCGAGTCTTGTGCATGCACAGTCCTCTACAGTTAATATTTAATTAGAAAAAAAAAACAGTGCCCATGATTGGGTTGAAAAAGCATAGAGACAGACTTGAATGAATTTAACATGTGAATAATTGTACTTTCGCTTAGTAAGACACAAGAAAAAAAAAATAGTTGAGAACACTACCGAAAAAAAGAAATATCTGTTTTTCTTCTGTTTATGAGTTACATGTGACAATTATGTAAAAAAAAAAAAAAAGTTGTGAAAAATTAACTAAGTCCTACACACACAAAATGTTCAAAGTCATGAAACACAAAGCCTGTATCCAGAAAATCAAGAGAGCCCCTGTCAGCGGTGCACAAGTTCTAAACTTCAACAGCCACCTCCAATACAGAGCTCTCTTCCTTTTTGCGGCTGTAGTGGGTGTAGCCCTGCAGATGTCTTGCAAGTACATTAGAGAAAAGGAGACTTTCCAGATACTGAATGGACTTGTTTTACTGGAGCTGAATGGCAATCACTGCGTGTTCACCACACTATTTTGTCTGTTGGTACCGGTGGAACATGGCACTGTCTGCTATTTCCAAGATAGTGGCTGGAGTGCAGTGCGCATACATGATGACTCACATATGCGCACTGAACTCCAGTGAGACAGTCTGCCATTTGCAAGATGACCACCGGAGTTCTCTGCGCATGTGCGGTGACTTGCATATGCGCAGTGGCTCCAGCGATTGTCTTGGAAAAGGTGGACTATGCTGCCAGAGTTCAGTGCACATGCACAAGTCATCGCGCATGCACACTCAACTCGGATCACCATGTTGGAAATGACTGACATTGTCATATTCCACCTACTTGGCTACAGCTGTACCGGCTCTGGCCATAGTTTGTTTCTGGTTACCTTGACAGTCATGAACAGAGTTGAGGAAAACTGACAGACTATATTTCTTGAATATCCTTTATGAAACTGTACTGTTTATGTGCTTCTTGCACTATGTTAAATCTTTAAGCATTTTGACTATTTGAGCTGTTTGTAAGCAATAACACCTGACAGGGTGTGGCGTATACTGGTGGATTTACCATACCTGGTGTGGTTCAGTCTTGAGGCGCAGCTGAGTGACTTATCCACACCAGAAGTGGTAAATCTGCCAGCATACCCACTCCCTGGAGAGGTTTATTACTACTATACAAAGACCCTGTGTTTTTGTACAGAGAAAAAATACTAAATAAAATGTTCATGTGTTTTGAAACATGCTGCTCGTTTGTTTTTTTAGTGTGAAGGCACTGCTCCGATTGTGAGTTCTGTGCATGTGGCACAGCATTGCTGATTGCCATGGTTACTGTTGGGGATCTTTTCAACTTCTTTGCTGTCGACAGAATGAACTCCGTTTTCTTTTTCCTTTTGCTGTGTACCGCTTTTCTGGAATGGTGCAGCTCTTTTTTCGAATTTTGGAGCCTAGTGACGGAGTATCGGATGTCGGGTTAGCGACTAGGTAATCTCTTCTGTCAGTCTGTGTGCTTGGCAGTGGTGTGTTTGCGATGATCGGAGGGATTTGCCAGGGAGTTCTTGATGTGGCTGAGTAATTGATAACATGTTTCATTAAAGATGGCCACCACTGGCAATTTTTAAAACTATCTTCTGTTGAGGTTACCTGTTGAATGTACAAAATAGATTCATAATGTGCATGTATTAGGATGGTGCTAGCATGTGATTCTGATGGAAAACAATACAGAACTGTACCAAGATATTCAGTTTTTTCATGGTGGGCAGGGCACTGGAATGGGAAGTTTTAAAAATGTTAAAATCTCATACGATAGCTCAAATGAAAGAAAGCAAAACTAAAAATGGGTATATTGATATTTTTGCCAGAAAAACGTTGTTCAACAAAGAACAATATGGTGACTAACAATTACTGCTGCTTTAAGACTTATTTTTGTTTACTTGTAGCACAAAAACAACTGAGATTTGAAACCTGGAACTTTCCGTTTCATTGGAGTTCAGACATAGGCTTTGCTGGGTGGCATTGTTGAGAAGTATGTAGATTTTATATTATTTGTAAAATAAATTCCCATTTTGGCACATACCCAATTCTTTATTACACACAATTTTCATAACTGGCTTTTTGTGAAAACAACGTTAGGGGCCCTAAGCCAGTTTCTTGGACTACTTATGTCATTTTTTGTAAGGGGTTTCAACTTTTTCTTGACTCATAGTGGTCATGAAAATGGCAGAATTGCTTCTTACAGCATCGCACATGTGAAATATGTGGCCCCCTATATTGCTCCTGTGCCCCAATGGTAACATTAAAAGTTATCGGGATGGGTGCCAAACTCCAGAACCTGTACTGCCCATCACCCTAAACAAATCACTGGTGAAGGATGCCCCCCCCCCACTGGTACCCCTTCCCCAAAGCAGTTAGATTCTCTGGTGGCTGGTGCTCAACCTTCCCACTGGTATCGCCCACCTAAATGGTGAAATCACCAGGTGCAGATGTACAGTCCTGCCATCGGTGCCCCCTTCCCCCCTCAAAGTGAAATCACCGGTTGAAGGTGCTTATCCCAGCTGTCTGTACCCCACCCCCAAACAGTAAAAGTACTCCAACACCCATGCTAACCCACTAGTACCTATGCCACCCTCTTCCTCCCCATGGCCAGCGTGGTACTTATGGTCCCTCGGTGGGCAACTGGAACAACTCCCCCCCCCCACACTGCCGGCTGCCATGAACTAAAGGGGAAAAAAACTGCAAGAGAACTAAATCCTGAAATGCATTAATCACACATACATCAGGAATTTATTGTGTTTTTCTTTTGCTTATAACTTGCCCATTTGGGGCCCACATTATGAGGATGCCCAAGTTGCCACTCCACCTCATGACCATGTGAGTGTTGCCTTGTAAATCTGACCTGAAATGTTTTTTTTTTTGGGGGGGGGTCAAACCCAGCAGCTTCATGACTCACAAAAACAGCAATTGTTTTTGTGAGACACAACATCCTAATTTCATGAGTACAGTGTTTTTAAATACTTTTAATTTTTTCATCCCAAACAGCTTGAACATTCGACCTTGCACCCTACACTGTGGACCACAAAAATTTCAGATTTAACTCCCAACACTTTTTGGTTTTTTGTTTTGGGGGTGCAGAGGTTTCTCTTGTATTTCCCATGTTTGTGACTGCTAAGGCATAGCCCTCTGCTCACCACCTTGGCTGTCCACCATATGCAATGACATGGAGTATGCATACTGCCTACAGTATAAGAAGCATGCTTCTATACTGTAGATAGTATGTGCGCTCCTTGTCATTGCATGTAACAACCGACAGGGTAATTGAGCGGAAGGCTGTCCAGTTGCCCTGTTGAGCCACCACGACACTGGTAACTATGGTAAGGGGAGGTGGCAGGGTGGTGTGCCCGGTGTGGCCAGTGTAAGGGGGGGCCACTAGACACCAGGGAATATAGGCTCTCTTCTGGGACATGTGCTTGGGGCAAGGGGTTCTTGTGGACATCAGGGAACACCATATGGAGGCAGCGGCAACCGATCGGATGGCAGGGAGTCCACTGAATGACAAAACCAAGAACATGGTAGCACTCCGAAGTATAGGCAAATTCAATTGGCAAAATTGTGTATTCAAAGTTTTAATTTGCAGCTTGCAGCTAATACAGCAATAGTAAGGCAAATCTTAACAGCACAGCACTGACCCTCAGAACTTCTTAGTAATCTGACAGCAGGCAATCAGTGGGTGGGGGTACCCATAGATGGCAGAGAATAAGGATACAGTGATGGGACGGGGATCGGAGGGTGGGGAGTGCCACTAGACACCAGAGAATTCTTTTCTATTATGGTGGTGGACAGTCAGAGGGCAGGGGGTGCCACTGGACATCAGGGAAGTCATTGCTTCCATGGGCCAGGCAGCTGCAGTCTCCTTGCCTGCCACCAAGGCCTTACACCCTGTTAAGTCGGGATTTGAAAAGGTGGTAACTTGCACCTGTTGTAGCCCTCAGTATCCCACTGCACCCATATGCTGGGGAGGACCCCCTCATTTACATGGGTGCAGCATAACTTACCGCTCAGGCGCTAAAGGGTTTTGCCTGGCTGTGGGGGTGTCTGAATATAGACCCAACCCACAAATCGGACATAAACCCCCTGTTAGTGTGGGCAAACACACCTTAGTGCCTGGGCTAAGTTTTGAATATCTGGCCCCTGATCTCTGAAATGAACAGGGCCTTTCCCTTCAATACAATTTTTTAATAAGAGTAGATTGACACTCCCTTGTGTGTTCTAAGTATATTTATTTTTTATTTATTTATTGAAAAGTTTCACCAGGAACGGCATGCTGAACAATTTAAAATTGCTTGTCTCTCAATACGTCCTGGGGGAAGGGGACAGTGGAATACATAATAATTAAAAAAAAAAAAATTTACATATGCAAATTACAAGACTTGGATACAACAAACCCTAGGTAAATACATTACATCATTTGAGGACATAGGGGGCGGATATTCCAGACTGTGCCAGGCAGCGGCATGAGCCTGCGCCTGCGTAATAGCATGATGCACTGGGGCCAGGTCCCAGTGATATTCAGCAGGGATGCACCATGGTGCAACCCGTTGAATATGGTCAGTGCACACACTGTGCTGGCACAAGCCACAGATAGAGAACACGAGGATGCACCAGCGCCAAGTGCAGTTGCGCTAAGCGCATCACCCATGATATTCAACAGGGGCATGCAAATGAGGCCATAATATATGCAAGAACGAATGGGGCTATTTGCATGTCATTACAGTCCCATTTGCATGCTTCACGCGTAGCATCCGGCGACTTAGCCTTTGCCCTACCAGACTGCGTGTGCTGTGGGGATCCGGGCATCCCCGCCCTGTAGCCGCCATTCTGCGGCATAAGTGTAAAAATAAATCTAAAGTCTAGTGGCCCCCCAGTCCCCGATTCCCCAATGAATATAATATATGACCATCCCTTGTGGTCTAGTGGTCCCCCTTCCCACCCAAGTCCCCAATTCCCCGTTACATGTAAAGATGCAGGTCCCTGGTGGTCTAGTGGAACCCCCTACCTGTTGCCACGATCACAGTAAATGTGTATTACAACATTCCCTGGTAGTCTAGTGTACCCCCTCCCTCCCGAGTCCCCGATCGCGGTAAATCACCCACACATCATTCCCTGTTGATCCAGTGGCAACCCCCACCTACTCACCCACACAGGACCACTTTCCCACCCCGCTCCCCCATCATCGGCGGGTGGCTGCATCTCACCCGCATACCTCCCGCCGAATGACAGATACAGTATGGGCTTGCAGGGCATACTGTACTAGACAGTCCCAAATACGTGAATGAATCATTCACATATTTGGGTTTGTCTAGTGCAGTATGCCCTGCTGATCCACACAGGGGACCGATGGGCTTACAGCCCATACTGTACCTGTCTGGATGGTAGTGGCTGGATCATATGTCACGAGGCAAGATGCAGCCACCCACTGATGATGGGGGAGAGGTGGGCAAGGTCATGGGTGGATGGTGTGGGGGGGTGCCACTGGATCACCAGGGAATGACGTGTGGGCAATTTACCGCGATCAAGGACCCGGGAGGAAGGGGAGTCCACTAGACTACCGGGGAATGTTGTAATACACATTTACCGTGATCGTAGCAATGGGAGAGTGGGAGGTTCCTCTAGACCACCAGGGACGGGCAACTTTACATGTAATGGGGAACAGGGACTCTGGTGGGGGGGCCACTAGACCACCAGGGATGGTCATGTATTGCATTTATCGGGGACTCTGGGACCAGGGGCCTCTAGGCTACCTGGGATTTCATTTTAAGCATATACTGTACGATCGTGGCTATGGGCTGGGGGATCAGGGGTCGGTGTGTGCTTTTGGACGGGGTTCTGTGTGGGCAGGTGGCCACCCATGGCTGGGTTGCCGTTTTGCGCCTTGCAATACTACAGTCTGCCTTTGGGTGGCCGAGAGTTGTTCCTTCTCTGTAAGGGCTCAACTTTGAGCTCCCCCTCATATGGCGCACTGCAGGGTTGCGCCAGCATATGCACCGCACATCACGGGCTGAATATCTGGATGTGCCGCATATGCAAGGGCATGCCCCTGGCATCTGCGCTGCATACCATTACATTTTGCCCTGGTGCATCGGGAGTTGCGCTGCACCAGGCAGCCTTTTCAATATCATGCTGGGGCACATTGCGGGGATTGCGCCAACGAAACTCTGTTGCACCAGGTGCAACCCCTTTGAATATCCTGACCAGGATAATTAGAATAACAACACAGTTTTGAGTTTTTACTTGAATACAGGAGTGGTTCACAAAATAAGTTACATTACTATACAGAAGTGCTTGTACAAATCTCAGCTAGGAGTACACACTCGTTAAGAGCTAAGCAGACTTGGAGAAAAGGAAGTGAATCGGGGGGATCGAAGCAGTTGCTAATGGGATAGAGGAAGTTTTGAAGGAAGCATGAGATGGACCGTGGTGAGGAGGAGTGCCTTATTTGATAAGGCAGTGAGTTCCATAGTTTTGGGAACCGGTGTGAGAAGGCTGATTGACCAATGGAGGTGGAACGCCGTGGGATGGCCAAGATATGAGAGTCACTAGATCAGAGGTTGTGGGGTGAAGGGTGGCAAGGGGCCAGGGAGGAGGAGAGGTAGGGGGGGCAGTGAACTAAACCAGAATTTAGAGATGAATTTTGAACAGTGGGCAAGTACACTATTTTCCAGTGAAGGAAGAGCTCTAGTGGGTGATACAGAGTACAATGGTGAGTGAGAAAAGGGGCGACCAGGGCGAAACAACAGAAGGCGCTGAAGAGGGTATCCAATCTGTTTAAAAAAGACTGCAGTGCAGCACTATAGACTGTGTCACAGTAGTCAAAAATAGGTAGTATTTCTGGACGTGCTTCTGCCTAGCTGGGAGAGGTAGGCAGCTTCGGTTCTTGTAAAGGGCTCCTAGTTTGGGGCACAGCTTTTTCATGATGGAGTCAGTATGTCCAGAAAAGCTGAGGTATTGGTCAAGCCAGACCCCAAGATACCTAAAGGAGGAATTGTCCTCCAGAGTTATACCGTCTAGGGTGTGGAAGGAGGGCAGTTTAGTTAGCCTACAAAGTCTCTGCCTAGTACCAAGGATCATGGAGACTGTTTTCTTAGCATTTAGGAAGAGCTGATGGAAGCTTAACCAGAGCTGAACTTTCTCGATGTCGAGCTGAAGGTTGGAAGTGACATCAGAGGGTGATTGGCCAGAAAAAAAAAGGACTCTGTCGTTGGCATACATATGGATCAAGGAGGTGGCGCAGACTGAGAAGAGGTCATTTAGGAATATGGAGAATAACAGGGGATCAAGGACAGAACCTTGAGGCACACCAGTGTATATCAGGAGGGCGGGATGTGGTATCTGCAGTTTTGACTGACTGGGTCCTACCTGTCAGGTAGGAGCTGAATCAGTTTGTGGCTGAGTCAGGCAGACCAGCAGAGCTTAGATTACTTAGGAGGAGTGGGTGGGAGACCATGTCGAAAGCCTTTGTGAGGTCGACAGACATGGCTGAGGTAGTTAGGCCACTGTCCATACCTGAGAGAGAATGTGGTCAGTGAGCCTAAGTAGGGAAGTGGTGGTGGAGTGATCTTTCCTAAAACCAGATTGATAGGACGTGAAAAAGGCTAAGTCAGAGAGAAAGGTAGAGATCTGAGAGACAACGAGATGCTCCTGAAACTTGGCAAGCATAGGCCATTTTTGTGAGTTAGGCAACTCACAAAGATGGGTAGTATGAGATGGTCCTAATATAAAATATACCAGCTGATCTGTTAAAACATCCAGCTTGCTTAATTGACCAATACCAGACCCCCAAATATAATATCCCCCCAATCTGGAATGGCATAACCATTAGCTCTACAGTGCTCTTCCTTACATCCAGTGATAATGAATTGGCATCTGTAAAGGAATCCTAACCTTGGGCTAGCCTTTTTGACAATACTTTCAATATGATGATCCAAGGTAAGACACAAGTCCATCCATATACCTGGGTGTTTATATGCAGGATCCTGTGATAACTGGACCTCATCCTTCGTTAGAATTGCCAGCTGGTCCGCTCCTTAGCTGTCCTCATGTTTGTCTTCCGTAACATCACCTCAGACTTTTTTGCATTCACAGTCCAATTATTTTGGCCCAAAAAGTCTTGTAGGCCAGTAAAGGCCAGCTGGAGTTCCACCTGTACCTGACAAACAGCCTGACCCCTACTGAATAGAACAGTATCGTCAGTATCATCAACAGTATCATACCTCCACTCCCTGGAGCCATTGTTCCACATCCTTTATATATAGGGAAAACAGCAGGGGGCTTAATATGGACCCTTGCAAAACTCCCCTACTAACCTGCCTCCAATCTGACCTGCCCCCAAGGAAGGCTCTGTGTTGGGCTGAAGTGCTGGGGATGTAAGGTACTCTCCTGGGCAACCTACCCACAGTAAACTTCGTGATACTGGTATATGAACATTTTTGTCTCATCCTTGGTTAAGTGCAGAGTGGACTTTTTCTTTGCAGTTTTATCAAGAGGGTAGCATTCTGAAAAATGTAAAATGTTATCCTTCTAAATTGAGATTAGGTTAAAACAGAGATTAGGTTAAAACAGCTACTTTTTGCATGCTTAAGGGTGTGTGGGTGCTACCTCACTACATAGCTGAAGCTGCAAGAAAATGATATTAAACAGTGGGTGTTGAAATATAGTTGAGAATATTAATGAAAATCTGGGGAAGACCATTTTAATGGCACTGTCTTTTAATGAGTTTATATTTAAAAAATTTGTTAACACAGACTTAAACAGGGGAAAAGGCACCCTAGAAGACAGGAGCTAAAGAGCAATATAAAACGTAACAAAGGATACATATACAAAATTCATCCTGTAATATATACTGCTGCTTTTATGGGATAATGTGATTATGTAAATCTGCAAAATCTTTAACGAGCATGAATTCTGCTCAAGGTGCACCTGTCAGGAAGCTTTCAATGCTTTGGAGAATAGTGAAACTGTTGAAGCATTTGCGGTCCCAACATTGTGGTGTGTTTTCAGAGAAAATAGAAAATTATATGTTAAATATGGACATGCAAATTTAGGAAAGAAAAAAGCCACTGGTCCATGGCATTCTTTTCCCCATCAAATGAATGGGAATACTCCATCACCCTGTTTTCTTCAATGTACTTACCTAGTTTAAGCTTGAAGGCAGAAAAGTGGCAACTGATGCCGCTTGAATGGGAAGTCTGTTCCACGTGCTCACCACTAGTTAGCAATAGCATTTGGAAAACCCAGAATTTGCCAGCAGGTAAGGACTGCTTGGCCCACCTTTTGTCCCCATTTTCCTCTGCCTATAATATCACCGTGGATCCTACTTGATCTCCATCCCATTCACCCACCTGTCTTACCTTTCCCTAAGATTCCCTTTTGCCTATCACATGCATTCTTGAACCCCACCACTGTTTTCACCTCCACTGGAAGGCTGTTCCAGGAATACACCACTCTATGTGAAGAAGAACTTCCTCACATCTCTCCTGAATCTACCCCCCCCCCCAGCTTCTTATCGTGCCCCAGGGTCCTTGGGCACCTTTTCTCTCCTGAAAAATACTTCCCTTCAGTACCTTATTTACCTCTGCGAGATATTTAAAGGTCTCCATTACTGGTGACAGGACCAGGGAGGAGAATAGAGAGATGACCGGGAGGGTTAGTACCCTGGAGGAACAGTAGATTCGGGGATTATAGAGAACTTGGGCAGACTGGATGGACCGCTGGTCTTTTTTAGCCATCATTGTCTATGTTTCTGTGTTTCTATATCTCCCCTCCCTCCCTCCTCTCTTCCAATATGTACATATTTAGATCCTTAAGTCTCTCCTTGTAGGGCTTCTGATTCAGACCCTGTACCATTTTAGTTGCCTTCCTCTGGGCCTCCTCCACTCTGTCTGTGTCCTTCCGAAGATGTGGCACAGTATTCTAGGTGGTGTCTTACAAGCTATCTACACAGAGGCAATACCAGCTCCCTCTTTCTGTTGGCGATACCCCTCCTTATGCACCCCAGTATCCCACTAGCCCTCTCAACTGCCTCGTCACACTGCCTGGCCACCTTTAAAGGAAAACTACACCCAAAACTTGAAAAAATATATGCTGTGCAGAGTGTTTTAATTTGTATGTGAAGTTCTAGTGTTTCCTTCCCTCTGACTGGTATTAGGAGTTTTTCCTAAATTAGCCTGCTAGCTTTAGGGTAGTTTTACGACACCTGGAGATCTCCACATCAAATAGTTTTATTGCATTTCTTTGTCCTACAATGCACCTTGTTTCATGTGATGGTGATGTAGCAGAGCCCATAAATACAGCAGAAAGCATTGCGTTACAATCAGTTCACAACAATAGAGATGGCTATATTTTAAAATCTGTAGAATTCAGCTTGGTGACCACCCTCATCCTAAAGGTTTTACTGTCCTGAAAAACTTAGCTGCTGGTAATTTTTGTGCAGCTTGTAAAGCTTCCAAGATATTTAGTTTGTTTGGCATGTGTGTGCTGAATGTTGGGTCTCTCTTACATCACAGTCACATGAGACAAGGTGCACTGTGGGAACAAGAAATGCAATTACTCTGTCAGGTATGAAGATCCCCAGGGGTCGTAAAACTAGCATAAAGCTAGCAGGCTAATTTGGGAAAACTCCTAATACCAGTCAGAGGGAAGGAAACACTAGAACTTCACATACAAATTAAAACACTCTGCACAACATATATTTTTTCAAGTTTTGGGTGTAGTTTTTCTTTAAGTCATCCGATACGATTACCTCAGGACTCTTTCCTGCTTGATGGTCTTCAGTACCACTCCTCCCATTTAGTACTCTGCCCCTGGGTTTCTGTGCCCTAGAGTGCATTACTTTGTACTTTTTCACTTTGAAACCCAGCTGCAATACCGTTGACCACTCATCAAGTTTTCTCAGGTCTCTGCTCATCCCTTCCACCCCACCCCCATAGTGCCCACCCTATTGCAGATTTTGGTGTCATCCGTGAAAGTGCAGACCCTCCCTTCCAGCTCCTCTACAATGTCACTTATAAAGACATTAAAGAGGACTGGTCCCAGCAGTGATCCCTGAGGCACCCACTGGTTACCCTCCCTTCCTATGAGTGAACTCTGTTTACCACCTCCCTCTGCTTCCTATCCCCGAATGAATTCATTTTTTTTGCAGTTAAATTTTTTATAGGTTTTGTCTTTCAAGTACAACAGGTTACATGGAAAGATGGTTCTTGCTGCACATGACAAACTTACAGGGGAAATGTTTCCTGAGAGACACATAATTTTAAGAGATCAATAACTCCTAGACAGCATTTGTAAGCATGCATACCTGCAGTTGAGACTCTACAATTGTGAATCCTGTCTTGTTCCACAGTACGCTCATGGTCTTACTATGCATGCATTACCAGTCATTAGTTGTTCCTGTGTGAGCAGATTAATGCAAACTCTCGTGCCCTGGAATGGAACAAAGACACACACAAATAACCTAATCTACTGCAACCAGACACGAAACTATGAGACATTGTGGTAGAACCTAACTGAGATTGTACTGATATATTGATATATTCGTGGTATCTAAAGCATTTCACTAGTAGCTCCTGGTATCACCTTCCATTTGTTAAAGGTGAGCTAAGGTGTTCCTATCCAATACCTGTCTGGGGCTTTGTGAATTGCTTAAAGGGATGCCAGCATTCATCATAGGCCATTAATCGGTTAGTGGCTGAAAATGTTAATCTTTCCATGATTGCTCCTAAAATGTCCCCTATTGTAGGGACATGCTGACTTTGCCAGTTAGAGTAATAGCCTTTTAGCTTGCATTCCCAGTATTGTCAGCCATCTGTGCTCTGAAAGGGTGAGGCGGGGCCCTAATGAATTTCTTACCCCATTTACCACCTTTGAAACCACTCCTAAGCTACTTAGCTTGCTTATTAACCTCCTTTGTGAAAAAGTGCTGAAAGCCTTACTAAACTCGATGTAGGCCACATCCCTCACTCTACTCTTATCTAATTCCTTGGTCACCCAGTCAAAGAAATCTGTATGGCTTCTTTGATATGAACCCCAATTCATGCTGCCTCGTGTCAAGATATTTCCACAGTCCTTTACTTTAGCAGTGATTCCATTAACTTTCCCATCACTGATGTGAGGCTGACTGGCCTAAAATTGCCAGCCTCTTCCCTGTTACCAATTTTGTGAAGTGGGACTACATTTGCCCTCCAACAAGTCCTCCGGAACCACTCCTGCTTTCAATGAGCTGCTACGTAGGACTGTCAGAGGTACAGCCAGCACCTCTCTGAGCTCCCTCAGCCCCTTGGATGCACCGTGTGGCCCCATTGCTTTGTCTACTTTCAAACTAGTCTGTCCCTTCAGGACATTGTTCTCTGAGAATGGACTGGTGTCCATCTCCCTCCCTCTAATGTTCCTGTTGCTTTTTTTGTGGCCTGTCCCCTTCTTCTTCCTCTGTGAACACTGAACAGAAGTATTCCTTCAGGATGTCTGTCTTTCTTGCCTCCCCCCCGGCACAGTCCTCTCTTCCCTTTTTAACCTTATGATCCCACCCCTGGTCTTCCTCCTTTCACTTACATACCTAAAAAATGTCTTGTCCCCTTTCATCACCGCCTGAACTATTCCCTCTTCAGTTTGCACCTTTGTACTTCTTACTGCTTTCCTTGCTTCCCTCTGTTTCCCCTGATACACCTTCCTACCCTCCTTCCACTGCATCTCCTTATACCTTCTGAATGCTACCCTTTTAGCTTTTACCTTTTCTGCCACCTCTTTCTAGAAGCATAGCGGTCTCTTTTTCCTCTTACTTTTTTTTACTTGCTTGACACAGAGGATTGTTGCCTTCCCTATGGCCCTTTTTAGCTTTAACCGCTGTTCCTCCACCCCACCCAGGTCATCCACCCTGCGAGGTCATCCCTGGAGCATTCATCCATCTTTTTAAAATGTGCCCTTCTGAAGTCCAGGACCCTCACCCTTGTGTGGTTCAATTCTGCAGCCGTCCTTATATTGAACCACACTGTATGGTGACCACTGTTCCCCAAGTGGTCTCCTACCTTGACATCTGCAACACTGTCCATGTTAGTGTGTACCAGGTCCAGTATTGCCCCATCATGAGCGGATTCGCAGAATGCTATGTGTAAACAGTGCAGACTGAAATGGAGTAAAGCCTCTTGAAGATAATGATCAAGACCTACTAGAAATCCTGTCTTACTAGTTTGGCCCCTTTTTCTGATGTTATCTGGGGTAAGTCAGTGCACTTTTCATCACTTCAGCAAACTTTCTCAAGGGGAACACGTTCCTCGGCTGAACTTTTTCTACAAGAATCATAAGCATCATGTTAGATGTCACTTCAGCCGAATGCAATCGATACTTACATTGTATGCCACAAAGAGATTTGATCATCTGTTCATGCAGTTACCAGCCATTTACTACATGTAATTAACTCAGCCTTTGCTTCTTTTGGATGCAAGAGGCCTTCAGCTGGGAATCAGACATGACCACCTTAAGTGTTTTACCCATCCTTAAAGTCCGTTTATCGAGTTTGAGAAAACTTTGAGAAACATATATTTTGACACATTTCATCTTGTTTGTTTATATATTGTCTACACTTATTTGATATGTTTAATGGTAGGACAGTTACAGTTAAAGGAAAACTCTATGTTAAAATCAGAATAAGATATGTAGTAGTCATTTTTTTCTGTGTTCTAACCAGTTCCCAGTGTTTTCTTTTCTTCTGGCTGTGATATGTTTTCTCTAACTTTCCCTAACTGTTTTATTGCCCTTGGAGGTTACCATTCTGGTTTCGTTTATGGTCTCTTGTCCCAGATAGTCTTCCCAGAGTGCCCTTTGGTGTGATGTCTAATTGCCCCTGCAGGAAGCCAGTGTCTTGTTACAGGGTCTGTCATAGCTCAGCCAGAGAGAAAATACTTCTTGCAGAGAAGACACGCTGCTACATTTTGGGTGAGTGTAATCATTATTATTTTTTGTTATCAGTACCTTGTCCTGCTATGTTCTGCTGTGTGTGTGTGTGTGTGTGTGTGTGTGTGTGTGTGTGTGTGTGTGTGTGTTTGAATCATGTCACTGTTTACTCTGTTCCCCTCAGTCACTTTCAGTTTTTGCACCAGTACTAAGTAGCAAAAATTGAACATCACCTTATAGGTTGTAACGCAGCAGGACAAAGGGTACAATATCAAAAAATAATAATGATTACACTCCACCCAGAATGTAGCAATGTGACTTCTCTGAAAGAAGTATTATCTTGTGGCTGAGCTGTGACAGACCTGCTAAATCTTAAGCACATAGCTTCATCACTGTCTCATGAGCCAGGGTGCATCGTAGGAGAAAGAAAGCCAATAAACCTATTTGTGATGGAGATCCCCAGGGGTCATAAAACTACCATACAGCTAGCAGACTAATTTAGGAAAAACTCCTGACAGCAGACAGAGGGAAGGACACACTAGGACTTAACATACATATCAAAACAGACTACATAACATATGTTTTGGCACATTCTGGGTGGACTTCTCCTTTAAGTAAAGCTCATTTTCAGAGGCTGACATGAGTTACAGTAAGGATAAGTACAGCATAATGTAGGTATACGAGACTAGACAATGTATATACCATGCCAAATTATTGTACAATCCCTTCATTAGGCATCAGGCGATCTAATATAATAAGGAAAGTTGGGGCAAAACACATTAGATCGACTCATAAACCATAGCTTTAGGGTTGAGGGTGTCTTCCATCGGGGAGATGTAGGCGTGAGGCAAGATTTGTTTGTTTTTGTTGACCAGGGAAGGGGGACTAGGCAAGTCTGTTTATTATCAGCTCGATGTGCTGGGTGGAGAAGGTATAGATGGAAACTAACTGAACTTGAACCAGATGAAGCTGTTGGTTGTATTTTTAGTGAATGAGGGAAATTTGGCCAGGACTCGGGGGGGGGGGGTTCCCTATTCTTTAAGAAAAATGCCACGGACTCTCTATGGTTCACAAAGAACAGGCAGATGGAACCTTGGTGTAATGTCTTATCTGAAAGACAGCACCTCGGCAGTGCAACCACCCCGTTATACTGCACTATAGTGTTGGTATTGGGATTTTTACCCCAAGTTCCTGGCATGGGGCTAGAACCCATAACCTTCTGATCTTCTGGCTTCAGAGGTGAGAGCAACCTGCTGAACTACTGAGACTGCAAAAATATTCTGTAATGCTGTCCCCAGACAGAATGAAGGCATTACAAGCAGTGCAGCTCTTAGCCACTCCAGTAGTGAGCTATATACTGGAAGGGAACGAAGTCTTGGTCAGAAGCCATTGACCTTGTTTCTCAAGCCATATTTTACTCTCTTACACTGCTATCTGGGCCTGGAATGTATCCAGTTCAGGTTCTGTGAGCCGTTATGTAAATGGCAGTGATTTTGTTTCTCCCTGTGTTCACCCCTAAAGGTCTCGCCCTGGCATTGGCAGTGTTGTAATGGTCTTGCAAGCACAGCAAATCTCTGGCACGCTGGCAGGGGTCACTAATGCACCAGAACCCTTTGCCAGCCCTCCACAGCCAAGGGGCTGCCATTTGGCAGCTTCCTAGAGCCTGGCCTGCTTCTGCCGTGGCAAGCGACGTCCGCTCCACACACCAGTCGCCTGCACAATGCACTGCCACAGGGCAATCAAAGTGGTTCAAAGGTTTGCCAAATAGAGAGAGAGAGATGTCTCAAGAACACATGTTAGCATTAGCAGGATAAAATAAAATTGGTGTTTGACTTTGGGGACATCAGTCTAAGCCATGCTGTAAGAGGAAATGATAGATGTCCTTGGGCAAATTTTGGATAAATCTAGCTAGTTGGTTGTGTCAAGATATTGTGAAGTTTTAATTCACCAGCAAAGTTACCGCCTCCACCTCCATGGAGCAATCTGCAAAGTTTGACTATTACCTTTAAAATTCCCAGTTCGTCTTTTTGTAACTTTGCCTGGTAACTTCACTTGTTAACTTCACTGTTGGGATATCAAAGGTGAAGTTTTTGAAATTGAGGCTTCTGAAGTGGTTAATTTGTCTTAAGGTCACATGTTTCAGCTTTTGCACTCACCTGGTACAGTCTGTATAGAGACTCTGCCTTACTTCCACTTCTGCATTGTTAGTCAGTCCAAGAAAGGAGAAGGAGCCTGTCTGCAACAAAGTGCTTTATTAGAGATTCAGAAAATCAATGTGTATTTTTTAACTGTTTTTTTTCTTTCTTGGTTTATTGATTTAGTTCTTGTGAATAGTTTTGTTCTAGTTAAACTTTATTTCGAATATAGTTTTTGTACTTTTTAGGCAGATTCATTTTACCTTATTTTCTATAATTTTCCTATCTTTCTCTTTCAATCTCTCAATTGTTTTTTTGTTTGGTGAGGTCACGGTGACAGTGACGGACAGAGGATGGGTTTGCACCCATGGCAGCAGTGCCATATTGCTGTCGCCCCCCTCCAGCACCTTCTCAGCATTCCCTCCAGCAACAGAAGCAGCAGCAGTGTCCTCAGGGGAGTGCTGGTTGTGACGCTTGGCCAGCTGGTTAGTCAGGGTCTTCCAGCGCCCCTGCTTCCACCTATGCAAGGTATCAGACCAGGAAGCTAGACCCCTCCTAATTAAGGCGTTAAAAGGCAATAGTCCCTGCAGCGACTCCCTGGACCCCAGTATTCTCCGGTTGGTGCTGGATGAAGTCCTTACCCCTCTCACCAACCTACTTAACCGATCCCTCTGCCTGAGGCAATTCCCCACTGCATGGAAAACTGCCATAGTCACGCCCATTCATAAAGGGGGTGATAGGTTCTCCGCTGGCAACTACCGACCAATCTCCATCCTCCCCCAAAAGCCCTAGAAAAAGTGGTGGCCATTCAAATCACTGAATATCTGACCAAGCATAACATCTTATGCCCAGAGCAGCATGGCTTCCATGCTGGTCACAGTACCGGCACTGCACTAGTTGAGTTTTCCAACTTCCTACATTCCTCCCTGGATGCCAGCTCCCTAGCTGGTGCAGTGTTCGTTGACCTCTCAAAGGCCTTCGACACCATCTCCCACCCTCTTCTGCTGGATGCCATCTGTTACACTGGTTTCTCTGCTGGCCCCCTCGCATGGTGTTCGAGCTTTCTATCCGCTCATTCCCAGTGTGTCAAAATCAATGGGACACTCTCTGAAAGTCGTCCCATCCGCTCGGAGGTACCCCAGGGCTCCATCTTGTGCCCCCTACTCTTTACACTCTATCTAAACACCCTCCCAGTGCATGCTCTGGCAAAATTCTTATGTATGCAGATGATGCTATCATCTTTGCCACCCACCGTAATCCCATCTCCTGCCAGGACTCTCTACAACACTCCTACAATGATGCCAAAGCCTGGTTTAAGGAGCACAGACTCATCATTAATCTCAAAAAAAACAAGACAATGCTCTTCGCCCACCCCCAAAACAAAGCCTGCAACAACCCACTCCTTATCCTCCCTAGCACCAAACAACCGCTTGAACAAGTCTGCTCCTACAAATGCCATGGGGTTACCTTCTAGTCAGCCCTAACCTTCCATACCCACATTAATGCCCTTGCATCTGCCACTAACACATGGCTTGGCATCCTCTACTGTTATAAGGATTGCCTCCCCCCGATGCTCTCTGACTTGCCTTTATATCATCAGTACTGTCCCTTGTCGACTATGGCCTGCCAGTTTATGGTGCTGCTGACACTACTGTCCTCAACAAAATCCGCCTCACCCTAAACAAGGCTTGCAGGCTGATTAGTGATGCCCCCAGGCTCACACATACATGTCAACTCTATAACAGAGCAAAACTCCTTAACCTAGATGAATGGCTCCACTACCAAACCTGCCTCCTCACAAAAAAAACTCTACTCTGGCTCTCCCCTCCTGGGGTGACAGCCTCCATCCACCATACTCCACCCACTATCGCAACCTGAACCACCAACAAGACCACTCTACTGGTCCCTAGATCCAGTACCACCCATGGTCAGAGGTCCTTCTGCTACAGAGCCCCATCCTAGATTAACTCTCTCCCTGTACCCATCTCCAATGCCCCCACAATCTCCAACTTCAAAACCACCCTTCAGAGCCAACTGTTTAACACTCACTGCTGCTCCTCTCTCTAATTGGTGCCTCGCCACTATCTCTCTACACTAGACAACGCCCACTGGGTGGCACTCCACCTCAACCTCCCACTTCTCCCCACTGTGCATCCTGCCCCTGTTGCAACCAGCATGTACTCAGCTATATCACCGGAAATGCTACTAAATTGTACAATGTATGAAATCTTTCTGTGTAACTCTAAGTCAGTGACCTGTATTCTGTAACCTAAATGCTCTGTCTGTCCTCAATGTGATGAGGTACCTTTGTAAATGAGCCTCTGGCTCAGAGGTTGTAAACCGATTATACAAAATAAATAAATTAAATAAATAAATGATTGTTGTATGATATTTGTAATATAAAAATAGTGGGTGATTGTCTCACATAAGACAGCCTGCGCTTATGGGTGTCCCTCCCAGGTTTCAGTGAAGCTACCGTGACAAGTGACCTGAAATTAGGAGGTAATTAAAAGACCAGAGAGACTTAATTAAGGGTCTCCTGTTTTTCTGTCTTAAACAGGGAGGCAGTATAGTGCAGTGGTTTAAGGCTCTGAGCTGCAAATCTGGTGACATCCAGCAGACCAGACCTGGGTTTGAATCCCACTGCTTCCACTTGCATACTGTGTGACCCTGAGCAAGTCACTTAACTTCCCTGTGCTCCCAGGTCGCACCTGTAAAAAAACTTTCAGCTTAGTGTGCTACTCCTGGTTAAACAACTAAAAAAAAAAATTAGAACTGACTCAGCTGCCAGGATATAGGGCACGTAAAGTTTTATGATTCCTATAGCAAGAACATTTTATACCAACATGGTGCTAAAAGTTGTAAAACCCTTTGATATGTCTTGGGAACAGGACCCACACCAGATCAAAGAGAAAATGTTTAATTAAGGAGTCATTTTTAGGAATTGGGGTTTTTGCTGATGTCACATTATTTACTATATCTCCTGACAGGAAATCATTTGTATTTTAGTAATTCTAAAAAGGAGGAGTTAGATGACTCACTAAGGGGGTGAGGAGATGGAGCTGAAATGTATCTTTGTAACTGGGGAATGGAAACACAGTTCTCTAATTTTCAAGGCACTTATAGAGGTAATACATTAGACAGAAAAAGTCTAAGGGTGGGATATTCAAAAGAGTTGAGCATGGCGCAACAGGGGTGCACCATGCACAACCCACCAGTGCGCCCTGGCGTGATATTCAAAGGGGCAAGTTACGCTGCTGTGCATCGGTAACGTATGCGGTGCAAGTGCTGGGGGCGTGCCCATTCATATGTGGCACATCCCTATCTCTATTCCCTATCCCTATTTCTAACAGAGGTAATGTGAGGAAGTATTTTTTCATGGAGAGGGTTGTGGATGCATGGAACAGCCTCCCTGAGGAGGTCGTGGAGTCAAGAACAGTGGGGGAATTCAAGAATGCATGGGACAGACATAAGGCAGTCCTAGTTGGGGGTTGGAGGAAGTAAGCTGTTGGTTAACTAGGATCTGCAGCTTATCTGTTAGGTAGGAAAATGGGCAGACTAGGTGGGCCAAGCAGTCCTTATCTGCTGTCACATTCTATGTTTCTATCCCGATATTCAGCCCGGGATGTGCAGCACATATGTTGGAACAACTCCGTTTTGCGCTGCTCAGGGGGGGCTCAAAGTTGTGCCTGGTAAATCCAGGAAACAGTCCTGACCACCCACAGGTGAGCTGCCATATTACAGGGCACAACACGGCAGCCGCCAGCCATGGGTGGCCACCCACCCACCTAGAACACTGCCCACATGCTCCCTGCCAAGGGAATGTTGTGCCCCCCCATCGTCCAATCGCAGGCATAGGTATAGTACATACCTGGTGGTCCAGTGGGCAGCTTTTCCATGCCCGATCGTGGGCATATGATTATTATATCCCTGGTGATCAAGTGAACCCCCACCCCCAGTGCCCGATCGCAGACATATGTATAAATTAACCCTGGTGGTCCAGTGGACTGCTTTCCAATGCCCAATCATGGGCATATAATTAATATATCCCTGGTGGTCAGTGGTATACCCCTCCCACCCGCCCACTGAGACCCCCACCCAGCACCCTCCACGGACAGTGGTGGGTGGCAACACCCTGCCCGCATGCCGCCCGCCGACTGACAGCGTACAGTAGGGTCTGTATGCCTATTGGTCCCTCGTGGGCCGGTGGGTGTACGAGACCATGCTGCTACACAAACCCCATTTGTGAATGAACCGTTCATTCACGCGTAGAAACCTGTGTAATACAATATGGAGTCTGCATGCCCGATGGCCTCAGTGGACCAATAAGCGAACACCCTACGCTGTCAGTCAGCAAGCGAGTAGCGGTGAGGTACTGCCACCACCATTGACTGGGGGCGTGCTGGTGGCAGGGCCCTCAGTAGGCGGGTGGGGAGGGGTGTTCCACTGGACCACCAGGGTGTCATTTGATATTTCCGCCCATGATCGGGCACTGGGGGGGTTCCACTGGACCACCAGTGATACTTTCATCATATGCCTGTGATCGGGCGATGGGGAGCAATCCACTGGACCACCAGGGTTAATCTATACATATGCCCGTGATCGGGCGCTGGGGGGGTTTCCACTGGACCACCAGGGATATAATTCACTGAAGCCCGCGATCGGGTATTGGAATGCGGTCCACTGGACCACCAGGGATATAATAATCCTATGCCTGCGATCAGGTGAACGGGTGTGGAGACCGCCAAGGGTCAGCAAGGCATTGGTCCCCAATGGCTGCAGCCTGGCAGGGTGCCAGACCCAAGTCGCTGGGAATAGGCGCCCCACATGCAAATGGGGCCATAATGACATGCAAATGGCCCCATTTGCACCTTGTATGTATACTGGCCTCATTTGCATGCCCAGTGCAGAATATCATGGTTGATGCGCCTAGCACAGCGTGCTTACCTGGAGTGCATCCCCTGCTCCCCTTCTGCCACTTGCTGCTGGTGCGGTGCATCGCCCTCAGTGCCATATTCAACAGTGCTGAGCCATGGCGCAGCACCGTTGAATATCGCCTGGTCCATGCCCTGGTGTAGCCCAGTTGCGCTGCACCCAGGCTTGCGCCCCTGCCTGGCGCAGTCTGAATATCCCACCCTAAATGTATTGTGGTAGGAGTTTTTGTTTTGTACTTTGCCCTTGTTCTTTTAAGTGATTGTATGCTCTTTAATATATTGTTCTGTGTTTACATTTTTCATATTTTTATCATCTTGTAGTAAAAATTTTTTTTTTCAAAAGACTGCCTGGAGTGTCTTCCAAGTTCTTTTTGAGTGTGACGTATAGAGGGTTAAGACTGACAAAAACTGTTCAAAAGCTTGATGGTGTTATGAAACTGGGAAAAGGTAAGAATATACCTAAGGTCTTTTACAGAGTTTTAAGGGTTCATTTTGGAAGCTTGGCTTGGTGCCCCTGGCGAAAGATTGTACCGCAATCCCCGAAGAGGGTACGTATCTGAGCCTGTACTTTGGGTACGCTAGCATAAGGTTCACAGTTTGAATCCCCCAAGAACTTGAGACTAAAGGTGATTCGGACCCAAAAGCAGACAGGAGGGTTACCCTGTTTGTTACCTGTTCACATTACTGCACTCAGAGGTTGGCACTGTGGGAGCAGAGGGCCTGACAGGCTGAGTGCATTTGTGACACTGGTCACCATGCCCCTTACCAACAGCGGCCCAAAGCTCCCCCAGTTCCCCCTGAGGGTCAGAAGCCAGACCCTCCCATGGAACCACCACTGCAACCAGCTCAGCCCCAAGCAGAGGACCCCAACCCTTCATCCTCTGTTCCCCCATCACAGCTTGTCATGTCTAGTGCCCACTGCCCAGTCAGATCTTCCCTTGTGTGGGAGTTCTTTGAAAGTGATGAAAGTGACAGCAGTGTTATCATATGTAAATTATGTAAAGCCAGAGTAAGGTGGGGGGGAGAACACACTTGGGCACAGGTAGCCAGAGAACCCACGTTGAAAATTTGTCATGCTGAGTAGTGGGAGGGCCAACAGAAAGAGGTGGCGAGTGGTGGTGGTGGTGGGAACGTGGTAGTCCCTCCTCTGTGCCTGCAGAGGTACCACACAGCCAGCATCTGTGACATACGAGACAGATGCAGCGGGCAAACCCCATTGCACCGGATGTTCTGGCACCAGCAGGAGAACCAACAGCAGCACCCACAAGCAGCAGCCAGCATCAACAAGGAGCTGGATAGTTTACAGAGAAATTGGGGACCTCCTACATTGGGTCACTGCTATGGAGAAGATGATTGGAAGAATGTTGAATCCTGGACAATCAACAGCAAGTTGTTGGAAGGGATGGTGGAGCTGCACTGGGGCAGTGTTGGTGGTGGTGGCACTTCTGTGGTTGGGGGGGCAGTGATGTTTTAAAAAAAAAAAATCATGCCTTGCCTTTACTTTATATATAGATTCTTCTATCCTTTTTGCTAGCCTATGCTGCACTGTCTTAACTGTTTTTTTGTATAAAACAAAATGTAAAAAAAATGAATGTACATTTCTTTACTGTTCCACTTGTCTATATTTATATACGGTCTGCTTTGGTTCTATCTTTCATAAGAAAAAAAAAAGATTTCCTCTCTATATTTTCTTTCATGATGCTCTGTATACAATTCCCAGACATCACACCTTTCCTTTCTTTCCGTTTGTCACTGTCTTTACTGAAATTTTTCTCAACTACCGGAAATATGTCAGGCGGCTACAAATTAGTAGTACTGCCACTGCCGTATGTTATTGCACTGTGTGTTGCTGCTCCAACACTGTTCTTTATGCATTTTGTGTTGTGCATTAATCACAATGCACATAACTTCTGTTTTCCCATGATTTGTTTCAAGTATCCAAATCTTAAGCCCTTTAGTACACACACCTGCCAAGCACAATATATACATTTCTCACCTCTGGAAATTCCCCTCCCAAACCAGAAACAGTAATGCTGGAAATAAACTGCTGCTGCTGCTACTGCTACTATGCTATTTACATCACCGTCTTTAACAGTCTGTGTTGTCGCACTTTAGTACTACACCCAACTGCCAAGCACAATATATAAATTTCTCACTTCTGGAAATTCTCTAAAAGCTAAATAAATAATAACAAGCATTTGTCAATGCTGAACGTTGGCTGCTTGTTAAACAAATTGATGTTTTCCCAAAAAAGCCCAATGGCAGGTCTAGTCTGCATACCCACAAGACCTCCCACGTTGCAGTACCACCACTCCTGTGTTGAGAGAGACTGTGAACATGGCTGTCAGAGGTTGAAACATAGAATCTGTTGGCAGATAAGGACCACTAGGCCAGTCCAGTCTGACTGTAAGCTGTGTACTTGACTACAGCTTCTGACCCTCCCTCAGCTGTATGGTTCTGCCATGCATGTTTAACTCCCACCACCTCCTGCAGCAGACCATTCCATGTGTCCACCACCCTCTCTGTGAAGAAAAACATCCTCATAGTCCCTCCTAGTCTTTCACCTTCCAGTTTCATGTCCTGCCCCCTCATTCTTGTACTTCTCCTGTATTGGAAGATGTCTTCCCCCTGCACCTTGTTTATACCCTTGGAGTACTTGAATGTCTCTCTCATGTCTTCTGTCTGCATCCTCTCCAGCAAGTACATATTGCAGTCCCTTAAAGAGATTCACCAAGTAAACTGGAGGTAGATGTGCACCCCACAGTTCAGTGCCTTACCTCCAAAAACTGCCTCTGATCCATAGTTGCCAAAAAAAACAGTAAATGAATTATTAGAAACCCGCTTATAAGATTCTCAACACTAGGACACAGGTACTTCCCAGTTGGAAGATCCACCATTGCGCTGTCCCACGCTCTGCCAACTTTATGACATGATCACAGGGAGAGCGCAGGGATGCGCTATATTTGTAGTCAATGGGGGATAACTTTATCAATAATTTTATGTACTACATTGATCATGTGTTGATTAAACAATGGCATTAGGCGACTAACTTGGGCTTTGTTAGTCACCTGGTGCCCTCGTTTAATCAGCACATGATCAATGTAGTACATCAAATTTTTGATAAAGTTATTGACTACAATGTAGCGCATCCCTGTGCTCTCCCTGTGATCACGTCATAAAGTTGGCAGAGCGCGGCATGGGGCGGATCTTCCAACTGGGAAGTGCCTGTGTCCCAGTGTTGAGAATTTTATGAGTGGGTTTCCGGTTTTCTAGTAAATAATTTACTATTTTTTTGGGCAACTATGGCTCAAAAGCAGTTTGTTGATATAAGACACTGAACTGTGAGGTACACAGGGCTACACTGGTGAGTCTCTTTAATCTCTGCTCATTTGTTTTATGGTGCAAGCCCTGTACCATCTTAGTTGTCCTTCTCTGGACCATCTCCAGCCTGTTTATGCCCTTCCAAAGGTGCGGCCTCAGAACTGCACACAGTACTCCATGTGAGGCCTGACTGGGGTTTTATATAATGTCATCACTACCTCCCTCCTTCTGCTTGACATACCCCTACTTACGCACCCCAGCATGCCACTGGCCTTTGTAATCTGCTTTGACATTTTCAAGTCATGTGAAATTATAACCCCCAGGTCCATTTGTTCCTTGGTGACTGTCAGCAACTCCCCCAATCCTGTAGCTCTCCCCATGGTTTCTGTGCCCCAGGTGGAAAATTTTGCACTTCTTTGATTTAAACTTCAGTTGCCACTTCTCAAGCCTGCCTAGGTCCTTTCTTATTTTCTCCACCCCTTACGGAGTATCCATTCTGTTGCAGATCTTGGTGTCATCTGAAAACAGGCAGACCTTTCCTTCCAGCTCTGCTGCAATGTCACTAATGAAAAATTGAATAGGACTATCCCAAGGACTGATTCCTGCAGTACCCTGCTGGTCACCCCCCTCCCCTGATTATTCCCTATTTACCACCACCACCCTCTGCCTTCTGTCTATTAGCCAGTTCCTAACCCAGTTCACCACCTTGTCTACCATGCCAAGACTACCAATCTTGTTAACAAGCATCTTATGTGAGACAGTGTTGAAGACCTTGCTGAAATTTAGGTAGGTGACATCCACGCCCCCCCAATTAACTTCCTTCGTCACCCAGTCAAAAAGAAATCTATCACATTTGTCTGACACAACTTACCCGCTGTTAGGCCTGACTAGGGTTTTATACAATGGCATCACTACCTCCCTCCTTCTGCTGGTGACATTCCTGCCTATGCACTCCTTGTAATGTTTTCACATTTTAACCCCAGATTTTCAACATTGTCTTCTTATCACCGTACCTCATAAACCCCATAGGTGAAAATTTCTTAATCGGTGGCAAAATGCCATTCTGCACCACAGGTGCAGAAACTTGTTTTGAGCAGGATGTCTGAAATGACAGCTGTGCTTTTCATGAGGTTGTGTGAAGAAATGGCTAGGTTGAAAATTTGGAGTCAAAATATAAAAAATTTGCTAAGTTATGCACTTGGGAAGTAAAATTTAAATGGCTGCGCATAACTCTGTCTTTTGTTGGCAATTTTGCTCCAGATTTTCAACCTGTGCTTTTTGGGACCCCACCTCATGAACAGTGGCACTATCATTTCAGTACTCTATCCCAAAAGGTGATTTCATGCAGCAACTGCGCCATTCCATGCCACAGATGCAAGAATATGTTTCGGGCAGGATGTGAAGAATGACATCTTTACTGTTCATGAGGTGGTGTGAATCAATGGCTATGTTGAACATTTGGAGTCAAAATATTAACCATAACCTAAGTTATGTGCATGCGTATAAAAATTTCAATGAGTGCACGTAACTCGGCCATTTATCAGTAATTTTTCACCAAATTTTCAACATGAGCTTTTGGAACCTCACTTACGAACGGACATTGTCATTTTTATTATCTGTCCCAAAGGTGATGTTGCGCAGCTTATCATGGAAATCACCTTCAGGACCCAGTAATGAAATAACAGTGACAGTGATCATGGAGGTGGGGTCCCAAGAACCCCATGTTGAAAATCTGGTGCAAAAATCTCAAAAAATGACTGAGAGATCAACATAAGTTGAAACCACCGTTGACCACCATTATACAGTGCTTATCTTGATTTTTCAGTTCGCCTTTGAGGAGTGCAGATGTGTCCCAGTCCAGAGACGATGACCGTGCTTGACCTACGGTGGTGAGGGTGTGTGTGGGGGGGGGGTGTGCAGAGGGAAGGTCAGGAGGGGGGAAGGGGAGAGATCGGGGATGTTTTTCTTCTTTTTAGGGACTGGAATATTTTGAATTTACTGTTACGCTCTGCCAGACCCGCAGTGGGTGCTTAGAGTGAGGGTTGTGTGGGGAGAGTAACATAAAAAAATGAGGGGCAGTTTTCTGCAATGCGAGAGAGGATGTGAGGAGCCGACCACAGCTTCTTGCACATTGAGCTGCACGGTGATCAGCAACCACACTGCAGCATGTGGCTTTACTGTTACGCTCCGCTGGACCCCAGTCAAGGCCAACAGATAACGGGGCTGGCAGGAGCACTTGGCAGCTACCCAGGACCAGGGAGCAAGTTGGCACACAAATCAGTGTATGTCTTGGTGGGCTGAACGTTCATGCAAATCAAAGGGCTGAATCCCTCTCAGATTAGCGCGGCTTTGGTCCTTTGAAGTGCATGACCGTTCAGAACACCGAGCAGAAAGTTGAGTCAGGACCACACCAAGTGATCATTGGGGTAGACTGCTGAGCCCCTGGATCTGTGAACTGCAAAGGGCTCAGCAGTGACACCCCCCCAATCCTGTATTGCCACAAGCGCAACCAACGTAAAAAAAAAAGGAGCTCCTGAAGAAATTAGATTGCTTCTCTGTACCCATCTGGAGGATCTGTTTGAAGCTGTTCATTGGCCCCTTCTACATTTACATCCCCATTTATGCCAAAATTATCTACAAACTGTGAAGACATTTAACAGGCCATTCCAGTACTTTGCATGGAAAAAGATACAGTCTGTTGTTCTCTTCACTCAATAACTTTGTGCCCTAACAACAGAGCTAAGTATTTTATTTCTGTTTTTGGCTTGGGGGTGGGGGTATGTCTTTGTAACCCAGGTCAGTGCTGGCCGCTCAGTGACCTTGCTACTCCAGCATAGCAGGGGCTCGTCAGTGGTGGTAAGGTGCCCTGTGTCTGCCAAATATGCATCTACCATGTGTTGTGGTGCCCGCAGTCCTGCTGCCTCATCATGAAAGTACAAGAGGGTGGTGTGCACAGCGGCAATGAGACCCGGTGCTCTGCTAGGGTTGTTGGCCCCGAGGTGAACAGGCCAAAGCTGCAACAACAACATCCCAAAATAAATGGAGGGCTGCTTCAGTTCTTCATGTTTCTCAACCTTTTATTCAGTGCTGAATTCAAATGACAATGGTGTGAGCTAGGTAACCACACAAGTACCCCTGTGCTTCGACCATAGTCTTCCTTAGGGGTCGAGTTAATGTGGCCAAGGCATCCCCTTTTATACTCAGAATTAATTACAACACTGCCACCTGTGGTTAAATTTAAATAAAAAAAATAAAATTCAGTGGCTTTGAGGGGATTCTAACCTATGATGACAAGTTTCACATTTCTTTTATTTTGTCCATTGAAATTCAAAAAATATACAACATGATACAAAACAGAGGATATCTAGTTAGAGCATATTGTAATTCCTTAAATTTTATAATTAAGTTAATTTTAATTGTTACTTCATTTTTAATTTTAACTGAATTAGTTATTCATTACTAATATTCAAATGATATGCTGCCTCATCTGCCTCCTCCTCCTTCTCCTTTTCTTCAATCAATGTCTTCAACTCCCACCTGACATAAAAGCTCCCAAATAGGATTTGGGATTTTCTCTTTAAAGATTTGGCATTTTCTCTTTTAACTTGAATGTTTTCTCAGACCATTTTCCACGTGGGGTAGTGGTCACAACACCCAGTCTCTGTGGAGTTTCATGTTGTGCCTTAGATAAATGTCTTTAGCATCTGTGCACTGTGTACCCTTCTTATTAGAAGAGCGGTCAACTTTTAGACCTGCTCATGCCCACCTTCAATTACTGATGCCAGACCATGGTTGTAGGCTATAGCATGGGTCAAGCATGGTGGCAATCCCAAAATCTTCAAACTGCAGAATGCCAGAAATATGTGTATTGCAGTCTAAGACGTGGAACATATGTTCCATTATGGCACAACTTCCTCTATCACCACCTGCCTCTAGCTGTTGCTGCACATTCCCCAGTGTCTGCCTCAGTACACATACTGTAGTAGTAGAATGGCCTGACTGATACAGGCAGTGTCCCCCCTCACTGCCTGTATTGTGTGGTCAAATGACCTGAGAATCATGATCAGGAGATCCATCTGGCACCACTGCTGTATTGTCAGAGACATGGATACTCCAGCACTGTCATAGTTTGTATGTAGCAGCAGATTTTCAGATATGGCTTTATACTGCTCGTACAACCGCTCGATCATGTACAATGTCGAGTTCCATCTGGTGACAAAATCCAGCTCCGTATTGTGCCCGGGCAGTTTATTTTGTGTCACAGACCTTTCTGGAACGGGCAAAGTGGACACAGATATGACAGGCCACCGTCAACATGGCCTTGATATCAGGATGGGTTAGAAACTGCCGCACAATGAGATTAAGACAGTGTGCCAGGCATGGCACCCTGAGATACTCCTCATCACTGATGCATTTCACAACATTCGAGCCATTATCGCTCGCAGTGAAACTTGCATTCAGTGAATGGGAGTAAAGCCACTCATCAATCCTAGTAAGGAGCACTTCCAGCATTTTCTCACCCACGCGTGATCCAGGTATACTCCTTGTCAGTGTGGCATGCTGGGAAATACCTGGAATGTTGCTATCACCTCAGATGGGCTTAATGAAATTTTTCCCATGCTCAGAGACAAATACAACCCCAGGTACCTGTGCACAGTGTGCTGTAATGTACAAGTAGGAGCTATCAGCTGTTTAGTCACTGGTCCACATGTCCATGCTCAGATGTTTGTATGGTGATGCTGAATGCTTCAGGGCATGGTTTACCATCTTCGACACTGTCCCATAGAGTTTGGGAATGGCACATTTAGAAAAGTATGTTCTTGATGGAATCTGCCATCTGGGGCAGGCACAAGACATCAACTTCCAAAATACAGCATTCTCAACAAAAGACAATGGTAATGGATCAATTGCCAGCATTTCAGCAGTTGATGCATTTAGCTTACATGTAGTAGCATGATTTGGAATGAATTTGGAGTGATACTCAAACATGCGATGCAGCGTAGGCTTGACCTTTCTTGGGGTGGGCTACCAAACAGCTGGACTCATCATGGTAGCATTGTTGGGGGTGGTATTTGACTCCTGGGGATGCATATGTGCTGCTGCTTGAGTGATTCCAGTTATTTTGGTGGTTTTCTGCAATGGCGTTACTGTGCTTTTCTGACTCTGGGTGATACTACTCAACCCACCACCACTGCTGCTATGCCCACTACTAGGCAGACCCACAGAATCCTTCTCCTCCTCCTTGTAGTCCTCCTCATGTGCCCCTCTGTCCGCCTGGTTTATTGTCTTGTCACTTCTGTGTGCCTTGCCGGATGATAATGATGATGATGGACAGGGACCCTCTGCACTGGCTTCCATCTGGTGCTGATACCAGTGTAACAGGTGCCTGTTCTTCAGGTGTGTATGTTACCTACTGGTACCTAGGTGGCTGCCCATTTTCTCCCCTACTAACTTGTGCTTGACATAGCTGACATAGTGACTTTCTCATTAGCTGTGTCAAATATATAAAAATCCCAGACTGGTGACTTCATAACCCTTAATTTACCATGGCATCAGGAGTGGGACAGCTGAGGGGAAGGGGTGGACATGTGTGCTCTTTGGGATGATTTCATAACTTCAGTAAATTATTGGGGGCTTTGGTAGTTGGATAACTGCAAACAACATCCCCTGCATCATCTGCAGAACCGCTGTTATGCTTTTTCTCTTCCAGCTCCCATAGGGGAGCCAACAAATTATCATCAGCACAGCCGCTGCTGCTATCCTCCTCCTCCTCCTCCACAGGTCTGTCCTCCTCATCATCACTGTATCCGGGCTCTTGACCTTCTCATCATCAGGAGTCTGAGCGTGATGCACATTTTCCAGATCTCCCACCTCAGCCACTAATTCAAGGATCACACCTTCAGGCTCTGCACCACCGGCCATGGGGACACCAACAACCTCCTCCTTGACCGCTGTTGTTTGTTTACTGCTGCTTCTCTTTTCACCTCCCACATCCCCCACCAGCATGGCTGGCACAAATGTGGCACATGAAAATTTGGCTACACTAATGCCACCGCCACTAACTGCTCCTTTGCCACTACCATCCCCGGAGCCCACAGAACACACTGCCACAGGCAGTTTTTTAACTGCAGCACTGTTTTCCTCCACAGATTTTGAACACTTCTTTGCTGCTTCCCTGGCACCAGTCCCTTTAGTACAGCGTCTCTTCCTGGTTATTCTTATATACTAATTGTAAGTTGATTTGGGATGAAAAATTACAAAATGTAAGTAAAGCCTGCAATACAAATAAGTACCAGGAGCAGAAAACACCTTCCCCTGGGAAATCAGGGATCAGCAGTGAGATCTGAAAAAATACTATGCTAATATATGTAGTGAAACCAAAAAAGAAAATGATTTTTCATAAACACAACACAGGGATTAATAAACTAACACGGCAATACAAATAAGTACCGAGAGCAGACAACTCCTCCCCCCAGGGATTCGGGGCCCAGCAGGGTGGTCTGAAAAACTACTGCTAAAAACAACGAAAAAATTTTTTTTTTTCTTAAACAGAACAAATGGGGGTTAATGGGTAATTTAAGGGTATAACAAACAGTGACCGAACACTGTCACTTTAAGAAAAATATAACTAAAACTGCTACAGAAAGACACTAACAATATGCTTAAACACACTAAACTAAACCACAAATAAAATGAGACATTACTCACTACAGATCAAAAATGATGGACAAGAAAGAATGAGAAAACTAAAAATACAACACAAATCTCTTGCTTGGACAAGAAAGCTCCAGATCTTTCTGGATTGCCTTGCTTTACAGTACGCCTACCCTCCCCACACCACTGCTTCACAGACTGACAAAACAGAAACTACTACTTTAAAGTAAATAATCACCAAAACAAAAAAACACAAATCTAACAGTACAAAGCTCTGTAGAACAATTTGTGAGCAATTTGGATTCAAAAAGGTTAGTTTTGAGATACATTTTAAGTTGCTTTTTTCTCACACAAGCACACACAGACTTTTCTCCTGCTTTGTCCTCAGAAGACTGCACTGAAGACAGCCTCCTCTTGGCATACAGCTTGTTTCAGCAACATGTGACCTCTAATCCCATAGTACATTGCAAACTTTATCTCTGTACCAAACTCTGCTGGTGAAGTTGCCAACTTCGCAGTTTGGTGAGTTATCAGTTTTCCATGAATTTGGACTTTGTACAGTGGATTAACTTTGTGAAATGAGGTAAATTGGTGAGTTAATCCATGGAGTGAAGTTTTCCAACTTTGCACATCACTATTTTGTGAGCAATATGTGAAGGATTTTCACAGGGTTTGTAGGGCACAAATGAACAATTAAGCTGCCACCTACAGGCATTGCAGAACATAAAGACTAAGTTTTCTACTGTCGCATAGAGAAGCTAATGGGCAGACTTTGGACTGGGGTGGAAGGTGGGGGGTCTGTTCCTTTTGTATTTCTTTTGTAAGTTGCCAACTTACCGACTGCTTTGCCACCCACAGCATACTCTTCCGGGAGCAACATGGCTTCAGGTTGGGCCATAATTTTACCACCGCTCTCCTTGAGTTCTCTACCTTCCTACACTCTGCCCTGGACAAAGGTCACCTTGCAGGCACCATTTTCATTGACCTGTCAAAGGCCTTTGACATGGTCAGCCACTCACTACTGCTGGACACCCTTCCACAATCTGGTCTCTCCCAAGGAGCTGTTGACTAGTTCACTAGCTATTTAACTGCCAGATCCCAATGCGTCAAACTTAACACTCTCTCCAGTTCCCACCCGGTCCATTCTGGGGTCCTTCAGGGCTCCATCCTTGGTCTTCTTCTTTTCCACATTTATCTCAACTCCCTCCCCAGCTTTAGCTCTGGAAAGATCCTTCTCTATGCCAACGATGCGGTCCTCTTTGCCTCTGACCCAAGCCCCACTGCCCTTCTGTATTCCCTCCAACACTCCTTCAATCAGATCAAGTGCTGGTTCATGGATAGAAAACTGGTCATCAACCTAAAAAAACAAAACAAATCAATGGTCTTTGCCCACCACCAAAGCTAGCATAAAGACTACCCCCTATAGGTCTCCTCCAGCTCTCTCCATCCCCTAGAACAAGTATCCTCCTATAAATACCTGGGCATCCACTTTGGCTCTGCCCTCATGTTCCACCACCACATCAGTACCCTCACAATGGCCACCAATTCAAAAATTTGTCTCCTCTGTCGGCACAAGGACTGCCTTCCACCTGAAGCGCTCAGATTAGCCTTGACCTCATTGGTCCTCTCTTTAGTTGACTACGGTCTTCTCTTCTATAACGCAGCTGACAATACTGTCCTCAGCAAAATTAAATTGTCCATAAACAAGGCCTGTAGGCTCCTGACCAGTGCTGAACATCGCACCCTTTCCTGCACACTTTACTCCCTCGCAAATGTGCTGAATTTTGAAGAGAGGCTCAAATACCAGTCCTGCCTCATGGCCAAAAAATATTCCTTGGTCTCACCCCTCCAGGTGTCACCTCTGCTCTTCTCCCAGATGTCCCCTCAGTCAGTACCTGCAGTGCCTCCAAATCCTCTCTCATCCCTAAGGTCAGAACCTCCCTAGCCCAAGGGACATTGGGCTACAGGTGCCCAACCTGGTTCAACTCTCTACCCACTTCAGTAACTAGTCTGCCCAAGCTAGGACTATTTAAAGAGGCCCTCTGGAATCATATACTCTCAACTCGCTCTTGCGTTTGTACCTCCCGGTGAACCCAAGTCCACTGGGTCCCTCCTCCATCACAACTCCAAATCTATGACAATGACTTCCTAGTCAGCTTAATCAGCCCTCAGTCTCAAAATTGGTCAACTGGCAGGTTTGATAAGTGTCCTTAGCTACCTCGATGTATAGGCTTGTAACCCCACCTGTATACAATTTGTAACAGTTCTTAAAATCCTGCTGTGTTCCTACTATATTTGTACCCTGAACCCCTGTATTGTTTATGTCTATAAGGAGTGCTCGTATGTAATTGACTGTACTTCTCTAACTCTGATGATGGAGGCTTTGGAAACAAGTCCTTGACTCAAAGGGTTGTAATTCCGATGACTAAATAAATAAATACTTGGTTCAAATATAATATTTGGCCTGAATATTTGAGATAAAGTATTTGCACATCCTTAATGTCTAGTTCTGTTCCTCCCACTGTATCATCAGCATCTGACCTCCCTCATTGCTGCATCACAATGTCGCAGCCCGGAATGTCACAATGCTGATGATGTATAGGGAGGAATAGAACGGACTATGTCAGCCTCCGAGTAGACTGCTGTTGCACACATCAAAACAAGTACTGCCAAGAAGAAAATCTTCTAGTTAAGAAAACAAAAAAGGCAAAAAATACTGATATAGAAGTGATAGCTGACTACTTCTGAAAGGTACTATTAATTCCAGGTAGTATACTGTCCTGTATGCATTGTACTCATCAGTAAGTGGGCTTAAGTAGGGCATATGTAGTGGACTGCCCAGGGCCCTTGGGATTCACCTCTCCAAACCCTCCAAGGGGGATAGCCTGGGTTGCCTAAAGTTGTGCTACACTGGTAATCTGTCCTAAAATTGGTATGGTGCCTCCACCTGAGGTGGCAATATGGGGTACCTGTATGCTGACACTGAAGGCTATTACACCCCAAGAAATGGTGTATAGCCTGCTCACACAGTTCCACCCCAAAACAAGTGACTTTGAAATGGTAGTAACAACCCACAAACCAAGAAATGCAGGTTAATCAAATTATTTAAAATGGAGGCTACAGGAAGAACAAAGGGACAGTAAGAAAAATGGTTGCAATGGGGTAGCAGTAAAATCCTTATACTCTATGCAGTAATAACATTGATTGCCCTCACACAGTCTGCCTACCCTTAGGTAGTCCTTTAACCCCAAATGGGTGTACCTGACATAAATCCCCCAGAGGCCATGGGCAAGAGTCCTTGGGTTAGTTGCAGTGGGTATCTCACTGGGGATGCAGTTGCTGCTAGTGGGGTAGGAGCTCAGTGGGCACTTTAACTGTGGTAGGCAAACACACTTTGAAACTTAAGCTCTTGCTGAACAATTAAACTGTAAACCATCAAAAAGGGACCCTTTTTGTAATCCACAGACAAATGGGTGGCTGGATGGCCTCCACATGTTTTCTGCCTGATGTTTTCAAAATGGCTAAGTCCTTCCCAGGGCTTCTGTCTTAGTCCTAGCACAGTCACAGTTTTCCTGTGTTGCAATGCTGAAACTCCAATGGTTGCTCATGGTTTTGTAACGTCACAGATTTCTCTGGTGTCTGACGATGTTACAGGCAAGACAGCTGGTCATCCTTCTGGCTACAGAGCAGGCTTCCCAAGATTATTCTGGTGTTCACTCACCAGTCTCAGGTTTCTCCTGGTCGGTCTAGTGCTGCAAGTATAGGAGGTCCAAGGACCCTGAAGTCAGCAGTGGTCTCTAGATTGGGTCTGTTGATCTTCAAAGGAGCTCATCTCCCAGAGGGGAAAGTCAGTGGTGGTCTAAGAAAACCCCAACTCTGATCATCACCTTGTTAGTTTTTATAAAAACTTGTTTTCTTCACATTGTTTTCTTCACAAAAGAGTCAACTGCTGGGATCCCAAACCTCGTTAGAATACCAGGCCTGCAGTGCCTGGCAGACAGTGACTCACCAGCTCACAGCTCCTCTCTCTCTCTGTCACACTGGCAGAAACTGCCCCAGTTCCCTGGGATCAACCCCTTTTTATAGGGGGATGAAACTCAACACCTCATTCATCAGTCCTGTTCCCAGGCAAGCTGTCTTTAGAATGTTGGCTCAGTAAATGGGCCGGTAGTGCAGAGGGTTGAGGTGCTGGATGCCACACCTCACACCATGCCAGCAACCCAGGTTTGGGACCGAGCTCGGGTCACTGGGAGTTGGCAGGGGAGGCTGGGAGATGATAGTAGTAAATGCTGAGCTGCTCTTATCTACTGGATTGGGGAGGCAAGTTTTCTCACTCCCGGCTGACACCTGGTGGAGGCCGGGTGTCAGAGCAGAGGTCTGGTGGACCGACAGTATGTCCAGAGGGTGGAGGGAGAATGTGGTACCAGTAGTGCATCCATGTCTCCATGCAAATGTGCCTGCTGTGTAAGCCACAGCTCCATATCAGGATAGGAGAAACCAGAAAAAAAAAGCCATGTGTGGTGGCCCCTGATTCTGCTCTTTGTGGATCTCCACCAGTAAGGTGTTGAGGGGCAGAGGCTGAAGGAGTTGGGATCTGAAGGGGCTCAGTGAAAGGCATAGGTGGCTCAAAGGAGCAAAAAGCTATACAACAATAAAAAAAAATAAACGTTGGCGCAGCCATGCCGGGCTTACATGCAGGCCAAAAAGTGAAGCAAGCTTCTGATTGGCTGAGATTTGAGAGTATTTTATGTGCTGACCTCCCAACCCTTCCTAGCAGTCTTTGCAGGTGTCAGAGGGATGGGGGAGATGCATGCAATCTATATGCGGCTAGGTCTCTTATATCGAGTCAGAAAGTTCCTTATCCCCATCTCCAGACCCTCCCCTGGATGATCCATTACTGTGCCCTCTGTGCCTCCTTCAACTGGCTCACCCTTGAAGGCAGGTTCCAACTTAAAGTGCTCTCTTTCCGTATTCTGCATGGGTTAGAAAAAGATTTCGCACATCAGTCTGCAAGGTACAAAACGTATGTAGGATTAGATTATATTTTCGCTTCAAAGGAACTCATGATAGAATGCCTTGCTTTGGTTGCCTCCATTGAGCCATTGATGATCTCTGACCATAATATGTTGTCCTTTAATTTTCAGACTGACTTTAATAATAAATCAACCAGTTGGACATTTAATAATAATCTTTTATGTAATAAAAATGTTGTTAAAATAAAAACTGAGACACAAAACTTCTCTCAAGACAATCAAATAACAGTAATTAATATAATAAACAGTTGGGATGCTCTTAAAGCCACCAGTAAGGGGTATCTCAGTGATAGCTTGGAGGAACAAGCAGACACAGCAAAACCAAAAAGAAATAAAAAATAAACTCAAGAATCTAGAGTTATTAGTAAAAAATGGAGATCATAGTAAAATGGAAGAATATCAAGAAATTAAAAAGTTATTAGAATCTGTAGATATCAAAACAACAAAGAAAAAATGGTCACAGGCAAGTAGCTATTGGAAAAATAACTGAACAAATTGGTGAACAATTGGTGAATAGGATAAAAACAGCTGGAAGTAAAACAGAAATAACTTTAATTAGAAATGCTTCAAATCTGGAAATTATGGATTTAGGCCTGATTAGAAATGAGTTCTTTCTATACTGTCAACATCTTTATACCTCTGAATACTCTATGAGTACAGAAGATATAGGATATTATGAACAATTTTGCAAAAAAGCATTTCTCATGAAGAAGAAGAAATACTGTTACAACCTATTATAGCATCTGAAATAAGACATACACTACATAAAATGACTAAAGGGAAGCTGGCCAGCTCCTGCTTCCCTGCACAGCCCCCTTGCTCTCCGAACCGGCGGCCGGGCTCACCTGGAAGATCGAAGGAATTTTGGCACTTCACAGAGCCCAGGACTCGGGTGTGTTCCCGGTGAGAACTGGAGCCATTTCAACCACCGTCCCTGGCTAGAAGCAGGATCCTACATCAGGCTCTCTTTCCAATAGCAGACCCAATCGCGTGGGAGGAGCAATCGGCCTGTGCGGCCCCAGTCTTTCCGTAGTGTGCAGCCCAGTTCCTGCTCATTCAAATAATTCCTCTCTCTATTTAAAACAGTCTCAGGCATAAGAGAATATATATAAATGAATTGCAACTGCAGATAGAGAACTGGACATAGACGAACCCCCAGTGATTACCAAATCGGCTTCTCCTCCCTACACTGGATGGAACTTAGTCTTTATAACAGAGTCTCTCTACTTACTGATCCAACTGCTTGTGAAGATAAAAAAGCTTGTGTGACCCTGACCCAACTAGACCTTCCAACTTAGCTACAGCCTTTTCAGACAGCCCCTCTCACCTACCCCTCTTATCGATGGCTACTAAGGGAGGGAAAAGGAAGGGAAATGAAATGCAGCCAGCTCAACCAACACCTCAGCCTGAGCAAAATATCCTTCAGGGAGAGACTCAATAAAACGGGTCAGGGCCGACCTAAGAATGCTGCAGACTCAGGCGGACGAGGCAGACCAGCAGATCTCACAGAACAACATAAAAATGAATGCCCTTGAGTCTGCGGTTCTTTCCTTGGCGGAATCCCAGTTGCACTGTTTTCTCAGGCAGGAGGATGCAGCGAACAGAGGACAGAGAAAAAGTCTTCGGATCTTCAGCCTACCAGAGGGCGACGAAGGCGCTGATCCTCTGGCTTTTGCTGATTAGTTCTTCAGAACAATTCTTGACCTCGGGCCTGATTACCCCCTCAATTTTGAACAGTGCCCATCATGCCTTGGGCCCCAAACCCAAGGCTAAAGATGCCAGACCTAGATCGTTTGTCATCAGGATGCAAAGCTTTCAAACGAAGGAACTGCTCCTAAAAAATCATGGCAGATAGGGAGGATTATGTTTGGAAACCATCGCATCATCATCAATAATGATTACGCTCCCTTCACCCAAAGTCAGAGAAGGGCCTATGCTCCACTGTTCCCTATACTAAGATCTCAACAGATCAGATTTAGCACCCTTTACCCAGCCAAGTTGATTGTATCTGTCAGAGGACCCTACTTCATACACTTCAGCCATGGAAGCTAAGGAAGACCTATTTAAGAAAGGGGTTCTTAAGGAGTGACTTTCGACTCGAGCTGGACCCTCGAGGTGCACGTCTCAGGGACAATCGTTGCCTGATGGAACGCCCCAGCCCAACATGTGCCTGGAAGAAATGCTGCAGAGGATTCGACTACTGAGAAACCCCTCCGTGATGGTGGACCAGAAATAAGTCCTGGTGGTTGGTGAGTCTTACGGTGCTCTTCTCGGGGAGGATGGGTGGGGGGATGTTTGGGGGGGTCGGCCGGAGGGGGTCCACGGTGGTCTGTTTCCCAGGCACCATCCCAAACAGTCCAACATCCTAAGAAAGGGATACTATATTATTTCCCGTTACCTTACTGTGATTGTGGGAAAGGAATCCTCCTCAATGGCGGGCATTTCGCTTGGCTCAGGGGGCCTACGGTGGTGCTCGGTTGGACTATCGGGTTCTCCCCCCAGTGCTGTCCCTCCCCCTTCCCTCCTTGGACCTCAGAGGTCCCTGTTGGATGGCATGTCCTAGACGGGCTCCTTGAGGTGCTCCCTTCCCTCCTTGGACCTCAGGGGTCCCTGTCGGATGGCATGTCCTAGACAGACTCCTTGAGGTGCTCCCTCCTGGTAGGAGGGCTTAATGTGAGAAGCTCCCCCCAAGTGAAAAACAGAAAGATCCAAGCTAAAATCCTTAATTTAGATCCAAGGGACTGTGAGCGGGCGCAGGTCTCTTTGTGGACTAATTGGTAGCGTGACGCAGTTGCAGTTGTAAATGAATGAAATTTATTTAGTTCTATCTCAAAATGTCTTCATAGTAGGACAAATATAACATCAGCGGACTGGTACAACAACAAAATAAAATAAACAGAATGGCAAATAAACTTTATCCCATGACTTTTACATGGCTTGAAAGGTGTCCTCCTAACACCTGCTGGAACAATTCACTGAGCTCCCTGGAGTTCACCTCCAGACCCAGGAGCACAATCTAAACTAACAATCTCAAATGACAGTCCTTTTATACAGCGAAATGATCATGTGTTCTCCCTAACTCCACCCACATCATTAATGCTAAAGTAAAACTTCTTATTTAAACATAATTATTTTGCTTTAACTACTGTATCTAACTAAACAGTTTATAATTCACATACATATATACACATATTCAGTCTATTTTATTTCAATTCCTGGCTCTTTTACAAACAGCTCTGACCATCAGGCACCACCCCCAACAAGAGACAGCATAAAACAAAGGAACAAAGGGCTGGTCAGTACTGTAGCTGTCCTGGAAGGGAGTGGTGCAAGGAGAGACAGAAGCAGAAGCTGAAAAGCCAAAGACACATGAACAGGTGCCCTTTCTGTAAGTGAGAACTGTACCACACAATTTATATAGTTATTATCTGAGGTGTACAATCCCCCATATAGTTTCATAACCTGCTTACTTAAACACAACTGCCAGGCTGTTACCAACATGTGCCTTAACTGGTTGTTTCAAACAGGGAGCTTTAAGCAGGAAGTAATTCAAACTAACCAGCCTTTTATAAATGGTTTTACAGCCCACTACAAGTACCTCATCCCTAGCCTTTATTTTATCAAAAGATAGGAGAGGACGTGTGTATGAATTAACATTGCACTGACCTTCTGCCAGGGGAAGTTAAATGTGCAATAAGCTCAGGTTGCATTTCAATACTTTTGCTACTGTTAATATTTACAATCACTGGAGAAGGAATGACTTCCAAATGATACTGCCCCTTAAAGACTGAAACTTAAACAGAACAGTGACTTAAATTACTTTATGTTATTTCCCCTCACTTGCAACCCATTCTTCCTCTTAATCAAGCAGCGCCTGTATTCTGGTGTGCTACCAAACACCTCTAAAAAGAAGTACTAAAAGTGTTCTTTCAACCCAAGTAGAAACAGATTGCTGGTGCTGCTCATTTAAACTCCAAATTAACTCGATTACCATGTAAAGAATCCCAACTACCTTTACACAAGGGAATCAGTTCTCCCTCTCTGCTTAACTGAATTACCTGGGGTGGGGGGGGCGGATTTACTAAATGACTCACTCTTACTTCTGTCCTCCGCTTTGCTTTATTTTTTTCTACTTTGCTAGTTTCCACTACACTATCTTTTAACTTAGTCTCAACTTTTAAAGCTTACATTTATTTATTTAATGTCTGCTTTTACATAGTTATAGTATCAAAAGGCTTTAAGTAAAGCACCAAGCCCAAAAGTTCCAATCCAGGGCCCCTAATCTATCACAGAGTCAGACTTTGGACATATTAATATAATCCTGGATCTTGACATACTGAGCAGAAACCTTTACTTGATTTGTCTCTAAACAGTATTTATGACTGACAGGGAGAGTCCTTGATTGTCAGAAAGGGAAGAACCTAGCTTCTTCTCCCCCCGTTCCCCTTTTTCTCTCTCTTTCTCTTCCCTTTTTCCCTTACAGGGCCTCTATCAATATAACCTATATGTAACCCTAGATGGCGCTTATCCCAGGGCTACACCCCTGCCTGATTTGCCACTAACAGGTTGAGGGGCCTGGATCCAATGGCGAGGTGCCTCCACCCAGAGGTCAGGGTTTGCAATAGTTAAACTAACTTGGTCACAGCCTCTGGGACACTGCAGCCCCTTTCTTCCCACTAGTGGCCCACACACAATATATCAAATTACCTTCACAGTAGCCACTTCCTCAGGTCTGGTTCGGCACTGGGACCTCCTGTGAAATGAGATACAGTGCAACAATCACAGTACAGTACTTTAATAGACAAATACCTCAGGCAGTATAACTTTGCTGAAACAAGCAGCTCTGATTTATTTAGGGGGATATAACAAGGACAGGGAAATCAGGTTAATTAGCTTATCACTCTAATAATCTACCTATGGCTCTATTGCACAGGCCTATCCTATCAGTTACTGTCCCTGGGTACCCAAGCCTAGTGGCTGGTCCAAACCGTGGCAGCTGGTAGGGCCCTTTCACCAGAGAAAAGGAGAATTAAACAGTCAGCAGTACAGTAATTCCATTTGGATTTAATGTGGCAATTCAACAGGAGCAACCCTGAATTAGTACTCCGACCTCCAAATAAGATAGGGTCCTTCAATGTCAGCAGGGCTCACTGAGGTACACAAACCTCTTCACACATCCATATAAAAGAAAGTACTATACCAGGCAGGCTGCATCTGTATCCCGATCGCAATACTGCACAATACCCAGGAGAACACACAGCAGATTCAGTTCCTGACAGACCGAGTGCAATTTTCAGCAATTCTTCCAGTCTTCTACAGGGTGAGCCTGGTTTCTACTCTTCAGAGATCGCTTGATCCTTTTCACAGGACGGATTCAGTCCTAACAAGCTGTTACACAAGCTGCAGACCGAACTCTGGGCCTTACACGTTTTTGACTAAAACTGCACACTGAAAAAGCACAGGGCTCCTTCCTTCTTCACTGCCAAAGCTCAACTGAACTCCAACTGCGAAACGGGCACTTCCTTTGAGTTCCTCCCAGTTCTTGACTGGATTGGCTGTCACTCACAATAGACTGCTGCTGTTGGTCCAAAAGGCACTGAAGTCTAAACTACATCTCCCAGAGTCACTGCCCATACAATCCTCTTGTGGCTGGCTCAGATTATGAGTCAAGTTCTGATTCGTCCAAGGCATCATTTTAGAGCTAGCTTACCCCACACTGATTGGTCCAGTTCAGCAGTTCAAAACTAGAATGGGGAACAACAGACACAGTTCTGACTGCAAAGAAAGCAGGTTAGACAAACTGTAATTTCATTATTACTCCTAAATAATTTCTGGCAAACAGTTACATCTTTCAATAGGTTCCTTTGCACTCCTAGTGACTGCAAAAATGAAGTGAATTGGCAGCAGCTCGAGTGGTACTCAGAGAACACAGTCCCCCATACAAACTAATTATGTCTGCAAGCAGACAGCTCTTAAAGAGACAGTACCAGAGGCTCTAAAAACACTCACTGATAAATGGCTAAATGCCAAACACCATTCAGGCTTGGAGCATTCAAGCAAGCTCCTGGAAGTCTTTTGGGAACCCCCATTTGGGGGTTACACCCTTCCTAGCCTGGGAAAGCTTGACGTCCGCGTCAAGCAAGTACTCATAAGTTTCAACTGCAACCATATACATTTGCATTGAAACGCACATGTAATCATCAGTCAATATATCATTTTACCAAGAACACATTTCTGAAACATTGCAGTCGTCACTCTTTACAGTATTACACACATTGTACCATAACTCAAGTTGGCTACCTCTTGTACATGAAACCTGAGAGGGGCCTTCCTATCAGTTACCTTGGGGCTGGATGGAGCAGGGCACCATATAAGGGCAACACAAGTAACTTGGAGTTAGCACTGATGCTCAGTTTGGGCAATGAGCTCGGGGACACATACACTCCTTTATGGACAACATTGAGAGGCAAGTCCACAGGCCTCCCAAGTGAATCATAACTGAGGTGCACCACAGGCTTTACAGCTCGACCAGTCTTTCTAGGGGGAACTGTTATAGTCTCTGCACTCTGAGCCTCATTTTCAGCATTGTCCTCACTTGTCAGGGGAGTCTCCATGGGGGTAGAGGCTAGAACTTGGGGCACTTTCAGCTCCAGGAGTTACAGTTTCTGAGTCCACAACACTTGGCTCGCATGAGCTTTGGACACTGGCAGTGGACTGTCAGGGCACTCAAAATACTCTTCTTGTTGAGTGTATCACCAGTCTGCCCCAATCTATCATTTTCCTCCCTGAAAGCTCAAACAGTTCAACCATGCACAATGATTCCATTTCATCTGATCTGATGCTTTGACTTCACTTTCTGGGAGCATTGGCTCCAGGGATGAAGCTGGGCTTAGACAGTCAGAAGGCCCAGCTTTGTCTCCAGTATTGACTGGGGATTGCCGAAACAATTGACTCAGTTCGTAGAAGGATAGTATTCAAAGTCACTCTCACTTTCTTCGATATGGACTGACAGTCATGCTCAACTGGGACTTGTGGAGGGAACACTTTAACTTTGCTTCTGTAGGTGCAGACTTTCTTGATCTTTTCTTAGCAGCAGCTCTAGTCACTGGTCCAGGGGCATCTTCTGGGGCTCAGACTCAATTAAGATTTGTCCAATGGGCAGTAAATGATTTCTATGCATTGTTTTTACATCTTTGAATTATTCTCAGGCCTTACTTTGTACACTGGCAGATCATCTAGTTTGCCCACTACAATGTGAGGAGATGGTGCCATCTGTCAGCAATCTTGTGCTTGTATGCAGTCTAGTTCTTAGCAATACCCGATCTCCTCCTGGAGTTCCTGTGCTTTCACCTTTTATCATACCTTTCTTTGTTGGCCAGATTTCTTTTGGCAGCCATGGTTTGAGCCAGTTGAGTACGCATGAGTTAGCTAGACGCTTTAACTGCACATACTGTAAATAGTTGTCAGCCTGAACCCCATCAGAGAACCCCAAAACACACATCTACTGGTAGTCGAGCTTCTCTTCCAAACATCAGAGTGGGGAGAATCAGTGGCATCACTTTGGTGCAGTTATAAGCATGTACCAGGTGCTAATTTGTTGGCTCCATCTGAAGCTTGTCCTTTGGGTGCAGGGTGCCTAGCATATCTAGCAAAGTCACGGTTGAAGCGTTCAGGCTGTGGGTCCCCTGGGGTGGTAGGAGTGGTTCTGGACTTTCAGCACTCCCCACAGAGAAAGCATCTCTTTGATCAGGCGACTCTCAAAGTCTCTCCCTTGATCAGAATGGATTCTTTGTGGAGCCCCATAGTGAACAAAAAGTTTTCTACAAGTACTTTGGCCAGTGGATGCTTTCTGGTCTTTGGTGGGAAAGCTTGGGCATATCTCGTGAAATGGTCAGTGACCACCAGCACATTACTGATATTTCTTTGATCTGACTCCAAACTTAGAAAATCAACAGACCAGCTCCATGGGTGCACTGGTGGTGATGTTAACAAGGGGGCAGCCTCTGGGGCAAAGCTTTCCCTCTGTAAAGCAGCGACTACAAGGTTGAATGTGTTGCTCCACATCAGCCCCCATCTTGGGCCAATAGAATCTGATCTCACCAAGTCCAAGTGTTCTGTCTATACCAAGGTGCCCCATGTGGTTGTGCAGGACCTCAGTACTGAGTCTCGAGAAGGCAGTGGGCAGCACTAGGTTGTTGTTTCTACTTGTCCCCTCTGTCTACTGTTCTCTAGTATAACAGTTTATTGATCAGTTTCAACTTAGGACCTTCTTTGTATAACAGTGCAGTTCTCAAATCAGTGGGCGGAATTTGGACACATCTTTTCCTGCATAGAGGCTTCTAAAGCTGCTTTGATCATGGGATCGCGGGATTGAGCCCGCCGAATACTGTCATTGTCCAGCTGAGGCAGTGCACCAATGTCTATTGCAGAAAAGTGGCAATAACGCTGGTATGCAATTCAGAGATCTGGCAATCCACCATGCAGTCCACTCGTCCGTGGACATTTGTTCCTCCTGTCAAACTCCGGCAGAGTGCCCGAATGTCAGGTTCTGCCAATCGGACCCAATCATTCTGGAAACAGGCCCGGGAGAGAGCATCAGCATCTATGTGGTTCAGACCTGCTCGGTATTGCAGAGCATAGTCATATGTAGATAATGCAGAAAGCCACTCTATGGCCAGTGGCATCCAACTTAGCTGAGGTCTGCACATAGGTCAAAGATTATTGTCAGTTTTACTAGTATTTTAGCCCCATACAAGTACTCATGGAATTGGTCAACAATAGCCCACTTCAAAGCTAGGAACTCTAACTTATGTACAGGATAGTTCTTTAGGATGGGGTCAGGCTTCTACTGGCAAAGGCCACTGGTCCCAGGGCCATTCTCGTGTCTTGTACAACACAGCCTCAACCCCTTGCAAGCTAGCATCAGTGTGCAGGACGTAAGGTTTTCTTGGATCGGCATAAGCCAGCACTGGAGCATGGGTAAGTTGATATATGATCTCATGAAAAGCAGTCTCAATCAGAGTCCAGCGGGCCCCAAATACTTCACTCGGATGAAAATACACTCTTTCAGTCTTGAGGATGCTGACTTTGAGGTATTTTTGTGGGTTGGGGATACCCTTGAGTAAGGTTAAGTAAAGGGCGGATCACTCTTGAATAGTCCTTGATGGGCGCCGATAATAACCACAGAATCCAGGAATCTTTGCAGTTCTTTAGATTTTTGGGCTGTGGCCAGGTGGTCAAGGCCTCAACTCTGCCGGGTCAGTCTCTATTCCTCGGTGGATACTATGTGTCCCACATACTTTACTGATGTTTGAAAAATTGACACTTATCAATGGACAGTTTAAGGCCAAAGTCCTCCAGTCGGTCCAATACCTTAAATAATCTGCTCTCATGTTCCTCCAGTGAGCTGCCAAACACAATAACATCATCTAGGTATACCAGGCACTCTAGTAAGTTCATGTCCCCACTGCACGCTCCATCAATCGTTGAAAAGTGGCTGGGGCACCTGAAATCCTTGAGGCATCCTCATGAATTCATAGAAGCCAGCGGACAGATAAAGGCTGTCTTTTCAACAGTCCTCTGGGGCTACCGGGATCTGATAGTACCCACTGCGTGAGATCCACAGAGAACCACTTCTTGCTCCCGCTTAGGCAGTCCAAAGCATCCTGAATGCGGGCATTGTGTACTGATCAGGGATAGTCGCCCGGTTTAAAGTGCGATAATCCACACACATCCTTACTGTTCCATTCTTTTTCCTCACTACCACAATGGGGGAAGCATAAGGGCTATCTGGATTCTTGTATTACACCAGCAGTAACATCTCTTGCAGATGCCGTCTCCACATCATCTATGTCAGCAGGTGCCAGGCGTCGAGACCTCTCACGAAATGGTCTTTCATCATGCAGCGGATATTGTGCTCAGCTCCTTGCACGCATCTACATCCCATTCCTCTAAAGAAAACACCTGGTCTCTCTGGGCGAGCTTCTCACTGATCTTCACTTTCCATTCAGCTGGCAGCGGGAGTCGCGAAATCAAACAAGTCAGGCGTTACTCTGTCATTCTTCTTGAACTCTTGCTGCTGGGTAGCACTGCAGTGTCTGCACAATGCACAGTAGCCAGGATGCAACCTCTGTTTACTCGAATGTCTCTTTCAGACACATTATGAACTTGGACCATTACCCTTCTGGCATAAGCATGGGCTCTAGCGGGGGCAAAATACTAGGCTTGACAAGCAGTCCCTCTGGCAATTTTCCATCGCCTGGGTGCATCCAAATTAATATTTTATTCTTAACATCCTTTCTGATACGGACCTCTCCTGTAAGGTACACTGGGCATTTGGCGCCAGGATCAGAGACTCAGGATCCTTCTTCCATACAATTCCGACCCGGTTCCTCTGGTTCTGTTTTTTAAGCATCTCTCTGTGCCTCATAGGCCTTCTTAATTAAAGCCGGAACTCTTAAAGCTCTACTAGTCTTTGACCCCTGTTTTTCATAACACAACTGTGCCAGCCTTCCTAACATATGAGCATTTGTTCCAATCAACAAAGGGACACCATCGCTACAGTCCAGTGGGGGGACACACTAAGGCTGGGTCTCTCCACTTGTCTGCCACTCCAGCCACGGAGGTGGGGAAAGACAGCCAAATCGGATATACCCGGAATAGGGTAGGCCTTCACTAAACCCCCATACATGCAGTCCTTCTAATGGTTGTAAAGTCGTCTGACAAATGCTTCTGATACCAATCTTGGAACATAATTGTCACTTGGAGCCACTGTCTAATATAGCTCTTGTAGACACTCAGTTCACCTTTCACAGTGGTCTCCATGGAGGACCCACTATTCTGGACCAGTCTGGAGAGGCGGTAGTGGGGGCCTGGGCAACTGACCTTGCCACAAAAGGATGTGAATTAGCATTTTGGTGCCCTCACTGGGATCATGTGCACCTCTTAACCACTGATTTCTTCTCGAGCTCTCCTTGTAGCCTATATGCAACTTTGTCAGTGTCTTTTGGGATGGCATTCCCTTTCATGTGCCCATCTTTCCCACAATTATAGCAAAACATACTTTCTGGAGTTTGAGCTGGCAGTAGCCACACTGGGAGCCAGGCGGGGGTATTACTAACTGGAAACCTTGGTGCCATCTCTGTCTGCGGCGTGATAAGCATTTGGAGACATCTCGTCAGTTTCTCCACTTCCATGGTCAAGGAATCGAGTTCGGAGCTGTTATCAGCAGGAGATACATGGGTGGGTACCCCACCCCCATAGCAGATACCAGTGGGATATAGGTCAGGGCCCGTGCCTTGCAGGGTGGCCTTCATAAAGGGACTGTTTTTGAATTCGGATCTCTCTCAACAGTTACGCCCATTGTGACATATCTTTTCCTTGTCAGAGCACTCATTGACTGCCAACCTCTGCCCCTGAACTCACTTGATGGGTCACCCTCAGTCACTCGGTTCGTGGCCGCAGCTATTGGTGCAGGTCCTCCCGAGGTCGTCTTTTCTCAACTCCTCGAATTTCTCTCATTAACTCATCATAGGAGGGTGGGGATTCCAGTCGATCTGCCAGGTGTAACTGAAGCAACAGCAGTTCTGAGAGGGGCAGACTTAAGGATCCTGTCCAGCCTGGTTCGGTCCAGTTCAATGCGGTGGCAAACTACCTTTTCTGAGGCATTCTTGCAACAATTTTTCCAGCCGAGATACATACACAGACAACAACTCCCTTGGTACTGTTGTGCATCTTTACTCTCCACCATAGGTTCCTCATCAGAATCTGGGCTCCCTCACACATTCTCCAAGGCCTCAAGATAGGCCTGTGCAGTCGCTCAGGGTTACTGGCCCGTTTAGCTACGGATGGTAGCCAGGGCAGGACCTCGGAGGCTCTCACTAACCCTCTTTCGCTTTTCACCTTCCGAGCATTGCCATTCTAGCTTAGGGGCAGACATAGTCTATCCAGGTCTCCCAGTCATCCTCCCCTTGGGGGTGGGGAGGAGTGCAGAGAAGATCCTCAACCGGTGGAAATTAGGTGACTAGCGGAGGTGCAGAAATAGGTCTGCATTGGTTCAGACACCATGGGCACTGGAGCAGGAGAGGGTGTTGGGGGAGAACACCCCAGGTGGCAGAATAGTTTCTTCAAGTCCTCCACAGTTTTCCCTCTCCAGCAACCATTCAGCAAATTTCTCCTCAAAAGTTTCAGATAGTGGTGGGGCTGATTCCCCGGTCTTTACTGTCCTTAGTTATCACTCTCCAAGCAGTGAGGGCTCCCTCTGGGGTAATGGTCTGTGGCACTTTGGAGCTATCTATGGGATCCTTAAACTCTACTAGGGCCAGGAAAGTGTGGGTGAGCAGATTAGCATGCCGACCCACCACCACAGGGGTTTGTAAACCTTCCACCTTGGAAAGTACTCCTGCACAGTGTCCGTATTGATACCCAGGGGATGTCCAGGATAAGCATAGCATTTTGGGGGTCGATCTCCTCCCCAGTACACACTCCACCAGCGGTGCACAGCCACTTCTGTCGGGTACCCATTTTTTCTTAACAGTGGTTCGTAGAATATGGCCACTAGAGGACACAAACCAGCGGTGAGCCTCAAGATGTAACCCTAGATGGCGCTTATCCTAGGGGCTACCACTCCCTGCCTGATTTGCCACCAACAGGTTGAGGGGCCTGGATCCAATGGCGGTGCCTCCACCCAGAGGTCAGGGGTTTGCAATAGTTAAACTAACTTGGTCACAGCCCTCTGGGACACTGCAACCCCTTTCTTCCACTAGTGGCCCACACAATATATCAGAATTACCTTCACAGTATACACTTACCCCAGGTCTGGTTCCGGCACTGGGACCTCCTGTGAAATGAGATACAGTGCAACAATCACAGTACAGTACTTTAACATAGACAAATACCTCAGGGCAGTATAACTTTGCTGAAACAAGCAGCTCTGATTTATTTAGGGGTATATAACAAGGACAGGGGGAAATCAGGTTAATTAGCTTATCACTCTAATAATCTACCTATGGCTCTGTGCACAGGCCTATCCCTATCAGTTACTGTCCCTGGGTACCCAAGCCCTAGTGGCTAGTCCAAACCGTGGCAGCTGGTAGGGGCCCTTTCACACAGAGAAAAGGAGAATTAAACAGTCAGCAGTACAGTAATTCCATTTGGATTTAATGTGGCAATTCAACAGGGAGCAACCCTGAATTAGTACTCACGAACTCCAAATAAGATAGGGTCCTTCAATGTCAGCAGGGCTCACTTGAGGTACAAAACCTCTCCACACATCCATATAAAAGAAAGTACTATACCAGGCAGGCTGCATCTGTATCCCGATGTAATTACTGCACAATACCGGAGAACACACAGCAGATTCAGTTCCTGACAGACCGAGTGCAATTTTCAGCAATTCTTCCAGTCTTCTACAGGGTGAGCCTGGTTTCTACTCTTCAGAGATCCTTTGATTCTTTTCACAGGACGGATTCAGTCCTAACAAGCTGTTACACAAGCTGCAGACCGGAACTCTGGGCCTTACACACGTTTTTTGACTAAAACTGCACACTGAAAAAGCACAGGGCTCCTTCCTTCTTCTCTGCCAAAGCTCAACTGAACTCCAACTGACGAAACCGGGCACTTCCTTTGAGTTCCTCCCAGTTCTTGACTGGATTGGCTGTCACTCACAATAGACTGCTGCTGTTGGTCCAAAAAGGCACTGAAGTCTAAACTACATCTCCCAGAGTCACTGCCCATACAATCCTCTTGTGGCTGGCTCAGATTATGAGTCCAAGTTCTGATTACGTCAAGGCATCATTTTAGAGCTAGCTTACCCCACACTGATTGGTCCAGTTCAGCAGTTCAAAACTAGAATGGGGAACTAGCAGACACAGTTCTGACTGCAAAGAAAGCAGGTTAGACAAACTGTAATTTCATTATTACTCTAAATAATTTCTGGCAAACAGTTACATCTTTCAGATAGGTTCCCTTTGCACCCTAGTGACTGCAAAAATGAAGAATTGGCAGCAGCTCGAGTGGTACTCAGAGAAGCACACAGTCCCCCCATACAAACTAATTATGTCTGCAAGCAGACAGCTCTTAAAGAGACAGTACCAGAGGCTCTAAAAACACTCACTGATAAATGGCTTAAATGCCAAACACCATTCAGGCTTGGAGCATTCAAGCAAGCTCCTGGAAGTCTTTTGGGAACCCCCATTTGCAGGGGGGTTACATATAGGTCTCTTGATTCTTTGGGAGAGGTTTCCTCTCATCTGTTTAGCTCCCCCCAGGGGGTGGGAAGGGACAGATCTGGGATTTTATCCCCCTCCCCATGAATTTTCTTGTTAACCAGTTTATTTCTTCTTTTACTAAGGGAAGACACCCCCTCTTTGAATTCCAGTAAAGGGCAAGTCAACTAATAGACGCCCTGTTACCAGTGCAGACTGGAGCCATATTGGGTGAAGGTACCCACGATTTTAGGGATGGTGATCATCTGAGGGAGGGGACTGACTGGTGGAGGAGCGAGATCCCTCAAATCAACCTCAGGCTTTTGCTTGAGACTATCGGGGCCAGCTGGGGGATAAAATGAGTGGTTGCCCTATCTTTTCCTGGTCAGGGAATTGATCTGTGGGAATGGGTGCTCCCGGTCAACTTGGGAGCCCCGCTCATCTGAGAGATGGGTCCTTCCTTGAGAAGACAACCCCCAAATAAAAGAGGGGGGGTCAGGGAGGAGGGAGAGGGAAAGGGACAGGAAGAAGGGGTTGGGAGGATAGGTCCAGGGGAGTGGGGGATCAGGTCTTGATCCTCCTCCTTTTTTTCTCATAACACAGAGAAAAGGGGGCCTGTCGATAAAGGGAGTTTAGGGAGCCCAGACTGCCCATTTTGGTGAACCCCTTGGGTGCTGACCTGCACCCTCTGAGGAATCTCTACTAAAGGAGATCCTCGATCAACCCTGATTTCCTAAGGGAATCGGCTTGAGATTATGGAAGGGTGTAATTTTATTACCACCCTAACAATGGAAGCATTGATATATATAGTTTTGTTAAGTTATGCTGTTTTGTTAGCTGAAAACCATTTAGGTTCACAGCTTTGTCATTTATTCACAGTTTTTTATATAGTTACAGTTGATGTTGAAGTTAACCTTCGTTCATGCAGCGAAGTTGTAAGGAGGCGTAGGAGACAGGGTACAATATTGCAATGTTTTGCTTTATTACAAAAACTTCAGAAACTTTTATTAGGGAGATCTAACAGATTTTTGAAAGAGGAACTGAACACAGTTGGCAATTCTTTCCACATGATCGGGGCAATCCGGGTGACATCGGACTGGGGTGACCTGGAAAATAAACAAAAAATAGTGAAAGTCAGAAACTTAAAATGACAACAAAAGTAATAAGCATTAAACTTAAAACAATAAAAAGAGAATTAAAGAACAAAAACCCTAAATGGCTTCCCAACCAGTAAGGATCTACTCCGTAAACGTAAATGGCCTTCATGACCCCATCAGAAGATCGTGAGTGATGCAGCACTTAAATAAACAAAAGGCAGATGTTATATTTATACAAGAATCCCACCTTTCAGACATCGATCACCAGAAATTAACATGGGGGGGGTTGATACACCATTTATTCCTCATCTCATCTGAGTGGACGCAAAAGGGGTGTGGCAATAATGATCCCATCTACTGCTCAATTCAAAATAAACAATATACAGTTCGATAGATTAGGACGCTATGTCATCATCCATAAAGGAAGGAATAAAAGTAACAGAACAAAAGGGTAAACAGGGAGGAGAAGAAGCACTGTGGGTAAATTTGGAGACAGACAATGGCACCACAATCCGCACAGGGGTTGTATACAGACCCCCTTCTCAGGGGGAGGAAATGGACAAGGAACTGATAGAAAGTATACTTAGAATGGCAGAAAAAGGGGAAATATTGCTGATGGGTGATCTGAATATGCCAGATGTTAACTGGAGTGCAGTTGCAGCTGCCACTTTGAAGAGTGCAGTTATTCTAGATGCTCTACAGGGGGCATGCCTTAGACAACTAGTACTGGAGCCCACTTGAGAGGAGCAATATGAGACTTGATACTCTCAAATGGAGATGGAGAGGATCACAGATGTAGAAGTGGGTAGCCATCTGAGAACTAGCGACCATCGAACAGTATGGTTCACAATAAACACAGTAATAGAGTCAAGCCATACAAAGACAAAAGTACTGGACTTTAGGAGGGCTGACTTTGCCATAATGGGTGAGTACCTAAGGAATGCAATAGCAAATGGGCAGGAAGGAGGGGTGGAAGAACAATGGGGAATAATAAAAACTGCCATCACAGAGGTAACAAGCCTTTGTGTGAAGCAAATAAACAAAACAAGATGATGTAAGAAACCACTATGGTTCTCAAAGGAAGTGGCAGTGAAGGTTCAAGAGAAAAAGAAGGCATTCAGGAAGTACAAGGAATCGCAGAAGGAGCAGGACAGAGAACTGTATCAGTTAAAGCAAAATGAGGCTGGGAAGGCAGTCAGAACAGCAAAGGCCCAAACCGAGGAAAAGATAGCCAACTCAGTTAAGAAGGAGGATAAAACCTTTTATAGGTACATCAGGGGAAGGAAGACCAAGGAGAGGATAGTGAGGCTTAATAAAGGGAGGGAGGGTGGGCAGAGGAGACTGTGAAAGGCAGAGATACTAAACAAATATTTTTGCTCAGTATTTATGAAGGAAGAGGGGGAGATACATAAAACAAACAGTAGTAACACTCTGGATACAGAAGTTGATACCGGCCCATTTACAGAAGAAAAGGTTCTCTTAAAACTGAAGGTGGACAAAGCAATGGGGCCTGATGGGATTCATCCCAGAATTCTAAAAGAACTAAGGGTAGAACTAGTGACACCACTGACTACCCTTTTTAACAAATCATGGGAGGATGGGGTGGTACCCGAGGACTGGAGGAGGGCAGACGTGATTCCCCTTCACAAAAGTGGGAGCAAGGCAGAAGCAGGAAACTATAGACCTGTTAGTTTAACCTCAGTGATAGGAAAATGATGGAATCACTTCTAAAGGAAAGAATTGTCAGTATCTAGAGGCCAGAGGGGCACAGGACCCTAGGCAGCATGGATTCACAGCGGAAGGTCATGCCAGATGAATCTGATAGATTTCTTTGACTGGGTGACCAAAGTAGTAGATCAGGAGGGGCTGTGGACATGGCCTACCTAGACTTTAGCAAGGCATTTGACACAGTCCCACACAAAGATTAATATACAAGTTAGCCAGCCTGGGAGTGGGTCCAAGATGACAGCTTGGGTAAAGAATTGGCTGGAGAATAGGACACAGAGAGTTATAGTAAATGGAGTCCACTCAGAAGAAAGGAGGGTTACTAGTGGGTACGCAGGGGTTCAGTATTAGGACGGTCCTCTTCAATGTCTTTATAGCGACATTGCAGAAGGACTGGAAGGAAAAGTATGTCTCTTTGCAGATGACACTAAGATCTGCAACAGAGTTGATGCACAGGGTGGCGTGGAAAGGATGAGAAGGGAGTTGGCAAGGTTAGAGGAATGGTCAAATATACGGCAGCTTAGATTCAATGCTAAGAAGTGCAAGGTAATGCACCTGGGAAACAAAAACCCAGGGGAAGAGTACACAATGGGGGGTGAGATACTAACAACAACAAAAATGGAAATGGACCTGGGGGTAGTCATATCAGATGACCTAAAGGTGGGCAAGCAATGTAAGAGGGCAGCAAGGAGGGCTGGGGGATACTGGGATGCATAGGGAGAGGCATCACCAGTAGAAAACAGGAAGTTATTATCCCTCTGTACAGACAGCTGGTGAGACCCCATCTGGAGTACTGTGTGCAGTTCTGGAGACCCAATCTCCGCAAGAACACAGACAGGATGGAAGCTGTCCAGAGGAGGGCAACTAAAATGGTGCAGGGTCTGCACCGGAAGACATATGAAGAGAGACTTAAGGAGCTTAATATGTATAGCCTCGAGGAAAGGAGGGAGGGGGGACATGATAGAAACTTTCAAGTACCTCAAGGAATCAACAAAGTCCAAGAGGGTAGCATCTTTCAAAAAAAGAGGTGTGCAAGAACAAGAGGCACAATTTGAAGATAGAGGCGGCTCAGAGGTAATTTAAGTATTTTTCACAGAGAGGGTTGTGGATGCATGGAGCGGCCTTCGGAGGAGGTTGTGGAGTCAAAATCAGTGGGGGAATTCAAGCATGCATGGGATAGTCATAAGGCAATTCTGGGGGGTGGGGGTAGGAAGAAGTAGGCTGCTGGTTAACTAGGATCTGCAGCTTATCCAGTAGGTAGGGAAATGGGCAGACTGGGTGGGCCAAGCGGTCCTTATCTGCCGTCAAATTCTATGTTTCTATGTTTCTATGTTAAGGCTGCCTATACAATCAAGAAGTGACATTAGCCAATATATATCTACCGCCACAGACCAAATCACCAATAATTCGGCAATACTAAATAAAATATTGGACCTCCACCAGGGGCAATTACTAATGGCAGGAGACTTTAATATAAAAATCACTCCAAATCTTGATTCATCTAATCCTAAAGTCTACTGTCTATCAACCCCAGTAAAGTTTTTCAAAGCACAACTTGAAAACCTTGGTTTGGTAGACATCTGGAGGAAATTTTTCCCCTCAGGTTTTACATAATACTCCGGAAGATTTCACTCATATTCTAGACTAGATTCTTTTTTTACCTCATGCGAACACTTTTCCTCAGTGAGAGACATAACTGTTTGTCCAAAAATATCTGATCACCACCCTCTACTACTAAAAGTAGATATGGGTAAAAAAACTAAACAAACACTCTAGAGACTAAATCCCTATCTTCTAAAAGATAAAGAATTCACCAACCAAATAAAAAAAAGAATTCCACAATTTTTTGAAGAAAATGCACCATCAGCTGTCTCAGAAGCCATATTATGGGATGCCATGAAGGCCACCATCAGAGGCGAGGTCATTGCATATGCCTCTAGGAAAAAAAAAAAAAAGGGGAGAGGAAATACAATGCTCTTACCTTGACCTTACAAACTCTTCAACTGCTCTATAGAGAGGGGGACAAAGAAATACAAACAAAAATTAGAGAAACTACATCAGCTATCCAAAAAATAATAGATGAAAGGATCCAAATATAAACATACGAAATTTGGCAGCTGATAAAGGCCTAGAAGTCTATCAAGTCTGTTCGAATGTGCAGCTAGCACCCCTTATTCTGCAGCTGCCCCTCCCTTCTACCCTTCCCCTCCTCTTTTGTAGCAGTCCACTGTTCTACTGCATACCACTTCTGCAGGTAACGCATTCCACCCTGCCACCACCCTCTCTGTAAAAAAGTGTCTCCTCATCTCCCTCCTGAACCTTCCTCCCTCCAGTCTCATATCATGGCCCCGGTGTCCCTCCCCTCCCTTACTTTGATCAGCCCCTCTGTATCTGTTTTGTTTATTCCTTTCATGTACTTCAAGGTTTCAATTATGTCCCCCCGTCCCTCCTCTCCTCAAGTGAGTACATGTTCAACTCCCTCAGCCTCCTCTCGTATGATAAGTCCCCCAGCCCCTTGATCATCTTTGTTGCCCTGAACTGCACCCCCTCCAGTAACTTAATGTCCCTCTTCAGATACAGGCACCAGTACTGCACGCAGTACTCCAGGTGCGGTCTAACTAATGACCTATACAGTGGCAGATTCACCTCCTCCCTCCTCGAGGATATACCCCTTGCAATACAATCCAGCATTTTGTTGGCCTTTGACGCTGCCTTCCTACATTGTGCCGAGTTGTTCATTGACCCTGTAATGAGCACCCCCAGATCCTTCTCTTCCTCTGTCTGGACTAGCTGCACTTCCCCCTGCTGGTAACTCCTCCTTGGGTTCTTCATCCCAAAATGCAGCACCTTGCACTTTTTGGCATTAAACCCCAGTTGACAGGTGTCTGACCAGGTTTCAAGCTTTGCCAGATCATCCTGCAACCCCTGCCATCCCCCCTAGGTCATTCACCACTGCTCCTACCTTGGTATTATCAGCAAATAGACTGATCTTGCTCTTGATGTCCAATGATATGTCTACAAGGAATATCCCAAACAACACTGGTCCCAACACCGAGCCCTGTGGGACACCGCTCATCACTACCCTTGGGTGTGAGAGCTCCCCACCCACTACCACCCTCTGTTGCCTTCCCTGAAGCCAGTTCCCTACCAGTCTTACCAGCTTTGCACCTGCCCCTGGGCCTACTAACTTACTTCCCAGCCTTCCATGTGACACCAAGTCAAATGCCTTGCTGAAGTCCAGATACAGGACATTCACTGCATGGCCCCTGTCCAGTTGCTTAGTTACCCTGTCATAGCACTCCACCAGGTGGGTTTGACAGGATCTGCTCAATATGAAGCCATGCTGTCTGCTGTCCTGCAGTCCTTTGGCCTCTAGGAGGGCCACCAACCTTTCCTTCAGGATAGTCTCCATTAGCTTACCCATGATGGATGTGAGGCTCACTGGTCTGTAGTTTCCCGGTTCATCCTTGGGGCCACTCTTGTGGAGGGGCACCACATGAGCCATCCTCCAGTCCTGAGGTTCACACCCGAATGTAGTGAGGCATTAAATAGGTCTGCCATAGTTCCTGCAAGGACCTCTTCCAGCTCCTTCAGTACCCTGGGGTGGATGCCATCTGGGCCTGGTGCCTTATCCACCCTCAGTGCCTTCAAACCCTCCCGAACTCTGCCCTCCATGATTTCCCCATCTGTAACCCCCTGTTTCTACCATTTCTCCCCCCCCCGGGTGTCACCCCCCTTCTCTTTAGTAAATACTAAGCAGAAGTACTCATTTAGTGCTTCTGCCTTATCACACCCTGCTTCCACCCAACCCCTCCTTCCTAATCCTTACTATGTGTTTTTTATGAAACCCGCTTGATATGGATTTATTATTGTTGGGAGGATTGTTTCTATTCTTTTGGCCCAGATGGCCATGAAGATTTTATAGCCGGAGTTTAATATAGAAATGTCTCTAATATACTTAAAACAAACTAATTATGAGGGTGGATCCAGGGGGACACGCAGACTGGCACAGAAGTTGAGAGCAAGGAAAAATGCAGTAACAATATTAAAAATTAAAAGACCTCAAACTGGTAAGATTACCGACAGAGAAGAAGACATAACACAGGCCTTCGCTTACTATTACCAACAGCTTTACACAACACATAATACCTCTTCCCAAGAGGACAGACAAACTTTCCTAGCCCAGTTAAAACTCCCAAAAATCTCAACGATACAAGCTCAGAAATTACAAGCCCCAATAGTAATTGAAGAAATGGAGGCTGCGGTCACTAAACAGTCTTCGGGTCAATGCCCTGGCCCCGATGGATATGTTAATGAATGGTATAAAATCTTTAGTAAACAATTAACCCCAAGACTTCTCAAGTTATATAGAGAAACAGCAGTGGGAAATTTAGCCCCGCCATCATGGGATTATGCCACAATTGCTACTATCCCAAAACCTAATGGAAATAATATAGACCCCTCCTCCTACCACCCAATATCTATATTAAACTCAGACTATAAAATCTTCGTGGCCATCTGGGCCAAGAGAATAGAAACAATCCTCCCAAAAATAATATATCCAGATCAAGCGGGTTTCATAAAAAACAGGTCAACTATGGACAATGTTAGAAAGTCCCTAATACTAATGGAATATATTCATACTCGGAAGATCCCAGCAGCCTTTATAAGCCTTGATGCTGAAAAAGCATTTGACAAGGTCTTTTGGCCCTTTCTTTGGGATACATTAAAAACCTTCGACTTCCCCCGGACTCATTGTTACATTGGCTGAGCCAAATATACCTCTTGCCAAAAGCTTATATTCGTATAAACTGGGGACTTTCCTCCCTGATCTCAGTAGGCCAAGGCACAAGGCAGGGCCGTCCTCTCTCCCCTATGCTGTTTGTATTATATCTTGAACCATTAGCAAGGGTGATAAGAATATCAAAAAAGTAGAGGATATTCCAATGCAGCAATCTGAATACAAGATTAGTCTTTTTGCTGATGATATGCTCCTTTCCCTTCTATCTCCTACAGATTCGATCAAAGAGACATGGAAAATTCTATCCCAATTTGAGGAATTAACTGGTTTTAAATTAAACATTTCAAAAACCAAAGCCCTCTTATATAATTACACCCTTCCAAACACCTTAAAATGAAGTCTAACCATTAAATGGCACTCAACCAAAATAAAATATCTTGGCATACACATTCCCCATAATCTTCATGTAATTGAATTAATCAATTATGAACCTATTTCCATCACGATCAAGAAAGACTTGGATAGATGGACTCACCTTCCACTCTTCTTGTTCCAATGCATTGAAACTATTAGAATGAACGTCTTACCCCGCCTACTGTACTTGTTCTAAAGTATTCCATATTTCCCATCTCAATACTATTTTAAGTCATGGGATAACATGATATCAATGTTTATTTGGAACAAACAAAAACCACAAATCCATCTTTCAATATTAAAACTATCATTGGCGCAGGGTGGTACTAACTTCCCAGACCTCAAAAAATATGCAGAAGCCGCATTTCTTAAAATTCTTCTTTTGTGGCTCTCTGAACAGTTTGATTCCCTATGGAAGAAACTGGAGTTTCACCTGAATGATATGTATGACATAAAAAAAATATTTTTTTCTTCTTCAGGGAGGAATCCTCCTTTAATAGACTTTACTGATATCACCTCACAGGTCTTAAAAATATGATTTAAAATGCAAGACAAAGAGCCACTTCAGTTAATCAATGAGTACTGTAAGATTATTTCAGAGGATGACCTTTTCATTCCATCCCATAATGACCTAACTTATTCCCGCTGGCGTAGATTAGGATTAAAGCAGGTGTTCCAATTTTTAGGTCCAAATGGGGTCCTACCATTTGAAGAATTAAAACATAAATTTAACCTACCAAATGTTGATCATTTTAGATACCTCCAAATCAGAAACCACCTACTACGCAACAGAATTATTCAGGTTAAATTGACTCCTCCCCTTCTCCCCTCTTAAAACTATTTTTTGACCACTCCCAGGGACAACATTGGAATCATTTAATTGGAAATCTATACAAAATGATGCGAGATCAAACTAAAGAATCAACAAACTCAATACTAGCAAGTTGGAACAAAGACCTCATTGTATCTAAAGAAGAGTGGTCCTCTTCATCTCTGCAAGCAGTCAAAATCACCCAGTCGCATATTTGGAGAGAATACTCATGGAAATGTTGATCTAGGTTTTTCAGGTCACTGGCAAGTCTGACTAAATACCTTCCGATTGAATTTGGGGCTTGTTGGAGGGATTGTGGAGCCGAGATGGCATACCTGGCACATATAATGTGGCAATGTCCACGCTTGATGTCTTTCTGGATGTGTATACAGAAGTAAATCAGTGAAAGCCTTGGGGAGTGTGTTGTGCTCACAGCCGAAGTGGTGCTTATGGCTGTCTGTCCGGATCGCCCCCCCCCCATGGACAAAAACCCTGCTGCCTATTCTGCTGTTGGCTGCAAAAAAATCCTTAACAAGGAAATGGATGACCAAAGAAATCCTGACCATACAAGATTGGAGGTAAATAGTGAAATCTATATACCAGATGGAAAAAAATCACTGCAAAACTTAATAACCAAACGGATAAGTTCGCCACTCTCTGGCAGAGATGGTCAGTTTATCTTGCAAGAGTCGATCCTGATTTTTGCCCATAACATGTGGGAATCTGGGGGAGAAGAAATGAGACTAGAGTGGTATTGCAGATCTATTCGATTTTAGCAAAGAATATAAATAATTTATTTTAACCCTAAACTGTATCAAATGTAAAAGATCTCCATGCATAAATGAATAATGTAAATCTGTATAATAACAAATCTGAAGTAAGCATAGAAAAAATTCTGATTGTAAAATGTCTCCTGACTTAAAAGAAAAAAATTCAATAAAAATATATATTAAAAAATAAATGACTAAAGGGAAGTGTCCTGGAATTGACAGATATACATTAGAATATTACTTTGCGTTAGAATCAGAATTGGTTCCACTGCTGAAGAAGTTATTTAATCAAATACAAACTGAAGGGTAACTGCCACCCTCATTTAATCAGGCCTATATTACACTCATTCCAAAACTTGGGAAAGACTCATGAAAAATCGAAAACTACAGGCCAATTGCTATTTTGAATAATGATTACAAAATATATACAACAATAATAAATAACAGCCTATTACAGCTGTTAAATTCCCTTATACAGAAGGATCAATCAGGGTTTATTCCCAGAAGATCATTCATGAAGGACTTTATAAAATTCAGTTTTTAACAGAGTACCTACAAAAATCAGAGTCAGAGGCCATTTATCTTTCACTGGATGTAACCAAGACATTTGACATGCTTACGAACACATGAAACTTGCCAGAAGAAATGGGCCTCATGGTCTATCAAGTCTGTTCAGATGTGCAGCTAGCACTCATATATTGCAGCTGCCTCACCCCCTTTTACCCTCAGAAACTGCTCAGCATTGTTTACATAGAAACATAGACTTTGACGACAGATAAGGACCGCTTATTTTTATTTTTATTTTATTTGCTTTTGTTAACCAGGTAAGCACACTAGACAGCCAAGTGCCTATTTTCAGGTGCGACCCGGGAGATTACAAGGTACATACATGAACATCAGGCAAATACATAGAATTAGCACAACAGGGACTTTACAAGATGGCCCACCTAGTCTGCCCATTTCCCTACCTAGAGGATAAGCTGCAGATCTTATTTAACCAACGGCCTAGTTCTTCCTACCCTCCACAAAAATTGCCTTATGTCTGTCCCATGCATTCTTGAATTCTCCCACAGTTTTAGACCCCACAACCTCCTCAGGAAGGCTGTTCCATGCATCCACCACCCTCTCTGTGAAAAAATACTTCCTCACATTGCCCCAGAGCCGTCCCCCCTCTATCTTCAAATTGTGTCCCCTTGTTCTTGCACATCTCTTTTTCTGAAAGATGCTACCCTCTTGGACTTTGTTGAGTCCACTGAGGTACTTAAACGTTTCTATCATGTCCCCCCTCTCCCTCCTTTCCTCAAGGGTATACATATTAAGCTCCTTTAGTCTCTCCTCGTATGGCTTCTCTTGCAGACCCTGCACCATTTTAGTTGCCCTCCTCTGTACTGCCTCCATTCTGTCTATGTCCTTGTGGAGATGGGGTCTCCAGAACTGGACACAGTACTCCAGATAGGGTCTCACCAACTGTCTGTACAGGAGGATAACAACTTCCTGTTTTATGCTGGTGATACCTCTTCCTCTACATCCCAGTATCCCCCCAGCCCTCCCTACTGTCTTCTCACATTGCTTGCCAACCTTAAGGTCATCTGATATGATTACCTCCAGATCTCTTTCCATTTTTGTTGTTGTTACTACCCCCCCCCCCCCATTGTGTAATCTTCCCCTGGGTTTTTGTTTCCCAGGTGCATTACTTTGCACTTCTTTGCACTGAATTCAAGCTGCCATACTGCTGACCATTCCTCCAACCTTGCCAAGTCCCTTCTCATCCTTTCCACGCCTCCTTGTGTATCAACCCTGTTGCAGATCTTTGTGTCATCTGCAAAGAGGCAACCTTTTTCTTCCAGTCCCTCTGCAATGTCACTTATAAAGACATTAAAAAGGACTGGACCCAGTACTGAACCCTGCAGTACCCCACTAGTAACCTCTCTTTCTTCAGAGTGGACTCCATTTACAATTACCTTCTGTGTCCTGTTGTTCAGCCAGTGTTTTGCCAGGCTACCACCCTGGGACCCACTCCCAGGCTGGCTAATTGACTACTAATCTTTTGTGTGGGACTGTGTCAAATGCCTTGCTAAAGTCTAGGTAGGCCATGTCCACAGCCCCTCCTGGTCTACTACTTTGGTCATCCAGTCAAAGAAATCAATTAGATTTGTCTGACATGACCTTCCGCTATGAACCCATGCTGCCTTGGGTCCTGTGCCCCACTGGCCTCTAGGTACTTAACAGTTCTTTCCTTCAGAAGTGATTCCATCACTTTTCCTACCACAGAGGTCAAACTGACAGGTCTGTAGTTTCTTGCCTCTGTCATAGTCCCACTTTTGTGAAGGGGAATCACATCTGCCTTCTACCAGTCCTCAGGTACCACACCATCCTCCCATGATTTGATAAAAGGGTAGTCAGTGGTGTCACTAGTTCTCTGCTTAATTCTTTTAGAATTCTGGGGTGAATTCCATCTGGCCCCATTGCTTTGTCCACCTTCAGTTTTAGGAGTTCTTTCAGAACCCTTTCTTCTGTGAAAGGACTGTAATCAACCCCCCTCTCTCCAGAGTGCTTCTGTTAATTGGATTAGGCACCTCCCCTACTTCCTCTTTTGTGAATACTGAACAGAAGTATTCATTCAGTATCTCTGCTTTTTCACTATCACTCTCTGCCCACCCACCATCCATTCTATTCGACCTCACTATCCCTCCCTTTGTCTTTCTACGCTCCCTGATATACCTGTAAAAGGTTTTATCCCCCTTCTTAACTGAGTTAGTTATCTTTTCCTTAGTTTGTGCCTTTGCTATTCTGACTACCCTCCCTGCTTCCTTCTGCCTTAACTGGTACAGTTCTCTGTCCTGCTCCTTCTCTGTTTCCTTATACTTCCTAAATGCTATTTTTTCTCCCTGACCTTCACTGCCACCTCTTTTGAGAACCATAGTGGCTTTTTCTTTCATTTTGATTACCCAGCCCCCTTTTGCCCTATCCCATGCTCTTTTGAAACTGTCCACCATCCTGCATGCCACCACCTCCTCTGGTAGGGTGTTCCATTTCAGCACCATCATTTCAGTGAAATAATGCTTCATTTCCCTCCTGAATCTGCCACCCTCCAATCTTAGCCCATGCCCCCTCATGTCCCTTTACTTCCTCAGCTTAAGCAATCCCTCTGTGACAGATTTGTTGATCCCCCTCAAGTATTTGAAAGTTTCAATCATATCTCCCCGATCCCTTCTCTCCTCCAGGGTGTATAAACTCAAGTGTCTCAGCCTTTCTTCATAGGTTCTGCCTTCCATCCCTGAATTATTTTTGTTGCCCTATGCTTGAATGGGATTATTTATTCAGCATACTTAAAATGTACAGGATTCCAGAAAAAAATTATTAACCATATAAAGGTATCATATAAAGAACCCTTGGCAAAAATAAAAATAAATAACACAAACACTGAACTGTTTACATTAAAATGGGGAGTTAGACAGGGTTGTCCCTTCTCCCCGACTTTATTTGTACTGGCTCTGGAGATTCTGCTTAATGAAAAAAGGGACAACCCCAAAACTGAGGGAATAAAAATTGGGGAAGAAGAAGAACTTAAGATTAACGCTTATGCGGATGATCTGTTACGTACGCTACAAAATCCAATTCGAAGTTTGAGGACAGTGAAAGAAGTTATAGGCAGATTCTCCATAGTTTCTGGATACAGGATAAATTAAACTAAGTCAGAAATAATAACTTTTGGTTCTATTCCTTTGGCAAACATAAAATCTAGTTTCAGTGCTAATATACAGAAGAAAGGGATGAGCTATTTGGAAATAGTTTTTTATCAAATCAGATATAAAATTACTATCCCCAGAACTTTTGTTGACTTCATTAAAAGATAAATTACAAGGATGGAGCAATTACCATTATCCCTATTGGGAAAAATCCAACTAATAATAATGACAGTTATTCTTTGTCTTATAGACTACAATCAATTATTACTCCTATTTTAAAAGATTGGTTTTAAAAAATTAGGAAAGCTTTTTCATAATTTATTTGGAACCATAAGCATGCAAGAATTGCATGGAATAAATTATGCTTGCCAAAACAATTGGGAGGCTTAGCTTGTCCAGATGTTTGAAAGCAGTATATGGCCTACACTTCAAAGCTATCCATAAAATGACTCCAGCTGGGCTTTGAACAGGTTAAAACGTTAAATAATATAATAGGTAAAATAATAGGAACAACTTTTGACATGAGGCTTCTGTTTTATTCTGCAAATAAGAACAAAAATTCTACATGCAATATACTCAAACGTATATCAGGAATTCTAAATTACTGTAGTGATGAATCCAAATGTCTCCCACAGTGTTCACCAAGGGCAAGAATATGGGTGAATCCTAACAATACAATAAATGGGGAAAAAAATGAACAATAAAAATTGGGAACAGAAAGGAATTCTAAGTTGGCAGGACATAATAAATAATAAAAAGGTACTATCATAGGAGAATGTTAAAATAAAATATGACCTATCTGAGGAGGGCAGAATATATTATTATCAGATTTGTAGCCTGTACAAAAATGTCTTTAATAGATGGGAGAGAGCCCCTAATAATAAGAAAATTGAACTGGAACTTCAAAACACATTAAAAAATAATGGAATAAAAATGTTTTATTGGTTAATTGTTTTAATAACAGAACCAGTACAGGATACATATAGTAAGGTAATAAACAAATGGGAATTAGAGTTTAAAGGGAAATGTTTAGAAACACAATGGTTACAAGCATGTAAAGCTATATGAGACTATAATTTGTCCAAAGATAAATCTATTCAATTCAACATTTTTAATGGGGTGTGATGTACACCCCAAAGGCTATATAAAATTAATTCTACAAATGTTTTAGCATGCTGGCATTGTGGGCAACAAGTTACAGATATGCTTCATCCCTTTTGGGATTGAAACATAGAAGCTGATGGCAGATAAGGACCGCCAGGCCCATCCAGTTTGTCCATGTTACCTACCTGATGCATGTGCTTTAAGACTATTTCTAGTTCTTTGAATGTATACTTCTACCTAGCTCTATGATTCTCTTGTGCCTATCCCAAGTCCTTTTGAAGCCCTGTACTGTAGTGGCTCTCACCACCTCCTGGAGAAGGCCATTCCATGTGTCCGCCACCCTGTCAGTGAAAAATAACTTTCTCACATTTTCCCTTAGACGGCCTCCTTCTATTTTCATGTCGTGACCTCTTGTCTTACAGTTCCTTTTTAGCTGAAACATGATTGACCCATTCACCTTGTTAATGATCTTGAGGTATTTGAAAGATTCAATTATGTCACCCCTGTCTCTTCTCTGCTCTAGGGTGTACATATTGAGATCCTTCAATCTGTTCTCATATGTCTTATGCTGCAGCCCCGGCACCATTTTGGTTGCCCTTCTATGGACTGTCTCCTTCCTGTCAATATCTTTGTGTAGGTGTGGCCTCCAGTATTGCATGCAATATTCCAGATGGGGTCTAACCAGTGTCTTATAGAGGGGAAGCATTACCTCCCTCCTATGGCTAGTGATATCCCTACCAATACACCCCAGCATCATTTTAGCCCTTCCTACCGATTTTGTTGTCTGGTTAGAGATTTTCAGGTCATCTGTGATGATGACCCCTAAGTCCCTTTCCTCCTTTGTGGTAGACAGCAACTTTCCCCCCACCCCAGCCTGTAGCTTGCTACTGGGTTCCTCTTCCCTACATGCATGATTTTACATTTCTTTGATTAAACCTCAGTTGCCACTCCTCAGACCATTTCTCCAATTTTTCCAGATCTTTTCTCATCCTGCCTACCCCTTCTAGGTCATCAACTCTGTTGCAGATCTTGGTATCATCTGCAAGCAGGCAAACCTTGCCCTCCAGACCATCCGCTATGTCGTTGATGAAGATATTGAAGAGGACTGGCCCCAGGACCGATCCCTGGAGAACCCCACTTGTGACATGCTTCTCTTCTGACTGGGCACCATTAACCACCACTCTTTGCTTTCAGTCTTTTAACCAGTTCCCAACCCATTTGAGCACCTTTTGGCCCACTCACCCCAAGTCTACCTAGCTTGTTTACCAGTCTTCTATGTGAAACGGTATCAAAAGCTTTACAGAAGTCAAGGTAGGCTACATCAACTGCTCCCCCTTGATTAACTTCCCTGGTCACCCAGTCAAAGAAATCTATCAGATTTGTTTGACAAGATCTTCCTGATGCAGATCCATGTTGTCTTGGATCCTGTGCGCCTATGGATTCCAGGTGTTCTACAATCCTTTTCCTTAAGGAGTGTCTCCATGATCTTACCTACAATAGAGGTTAGACTGACTGGCCTATAATTTCCTGCTTCCTCTCTGCTACCACTTTTGTGAAGTGGGATCACATGAGTCCTTCTCCAGTCCTCAGGGACCTCCCCTGTGCTCAGTGGCTCACTAAACAGTTCTGCCAATGGCTCCACCAGTTCTTCCCTCAGCTCTTTGAGCATTCTAGGATGTATGCCATCTGGCCCCATTGTTTTGTCCACCCTGAGCTTAGCAAGCTCTTTTAGGACCCTTTGTTTTGTGAAAGGTTCTGAGGTCACCTCTCTCTCCCCCCTGTGTCTGTTGTATCCAGCTGCGGGCCCTGTTCATCCTTTTCCTCAGTAAAGACTGAGCAGAAATATCCATTTAGTTTAGATGCTCTTCTTTGGTCATCTTCTACACACTCCCCTTTATCCCTTCCAAGCTTAGCAATCCCCCATCTTGTCTTTCTTTTATCACTAATGTACCTGTAGAATGCCTTATCTCCTTTCCTCACTGATTGTGCCAGTGCCTCCTCGGTTTGGGCCTTTGCAGTCCTCACTGCTTTACCAGCTTCTTTTAGACAACTCTGGTATGCCTTCTTGTCCGTGTCCTTCTGAGTTTCCTTGTATTTCCTGAATGCCACCCTTTTGGCTCTGACCTTCTCTGCCACTGTTCTAGAGAACCAAAGTGGTTTTCTCCGTCTTTTGCACTTACTTTTCACTTTAACACATTGACCCGTTACTTCAACTGTTGCTTCTTTTATTCACATCCATTTTGCTTCTACGCCCCCTTCATTGATTCTGCTCCCAAGGGCTAGTTTGATCCTTTAACCCATCTTTCCAAAGTTGGCCCCTCTGAAGTCTAAGATTTTTGCCTTGGGATGAGTTGACTGTTCATGTGTTCAAATTGAACCATACCATTGATGGTCACTGGACCCCAGGTGACCCTCGACCTGGAGGTCTGAAATCCTTTCCCCATTTGACAGCACCAGATCTAGAATAGCCCTGTCTCTGGTGGGTTTCTGTACCAATTGTTTGAAGTCCTCCCAATGTAGGGAGTCTACTATATCCTTGGTTCTGGCCGATGCTCTGGTAGGGATTGACCAGTCTGCATCCGGTAAGTTAAATTCCCCCATCAGCAGTACCTCCCTCTTTGCTGCCATCCTTTCTAAGTCCTCTAACAATGATCTGTCAACCCTCTTCCCCTGGTCAGGTGCTCTATAGACCACCTCGGTTCTTACGGCTGATCTTTTTCCAGTTTCCAGGGTGACCCACAATACTTCTGCCTCATCCTGTGTATTATGAATCTCAGTCACTTTTATGCTTTCCTTGACATATAGGACCACCCCTCCCCCTTCTTCTCCTCCCTGTCCCTTCTGAACAGTACATAGCCAGGTACCATTATTTCCCACTGGTGGCTACTGGAGAATCATGTCTCACTTATGGCTACTATGTTAAGTTCAGCCTCTGTCATTGTAGCCTCCTGATCTGGGATCTTGTTTCCCAGGCTGCGGGCATTTGTATACATGATTTTCCATGTGCCAGACGATGGCTTGTTGGCTATGGTGGGAGGTTTACCACTGTCCTTTTGTGATTTGTGAGGAATTGGTCCCTTTTCCCCTCTTGCTAGTGTATATGACTTAAACAGTTGCTGAACCTCAGTTTGCTTGCTATCTGAGGGAAGAGGGGTGGCTTTTTTACCACACGCTGTATTGAATGCCAACTGTGTAGGGACTGGTGGACTCATTCATATATGTTTTACAACAACTAGGATTCAGACCCACAAATTATAACAATTGCAGATCTGCAATACTAAAAATGTTCTGCAACTTGCACTTTGATAAAAAAACAACGTACAGTAATAAAGGCTAATTCTATGGCAATAAAAAGATTAATACTCAAAAACTGGAAGGAACTATTGGTGACAATGCCCTTTCCTAAATGGGAGTGGAAACAACTTTTTCTAAGCAGCCTATTTAACCACAATTTTTTTGATAATTGTGACAGGTCTGGAACCTATTCAATAAGGACATACAGGACTGGATCCAGTCAGACTTTTAAGGATGTATGTGCAATTAGAGAATGGACTTTTCTAAAGTATTAAATAGTTTACTTTTCTGTATTTTCCTATAAGGACTAATTGTTATTCTACACATGTATGGACCTCTTATGTAACTGTTTTACCTCCTATCAGAGTGTATGCACTTATAAGAAAATAATGAATGGTAATAACTAATAAAATTGATTTAAAAAAAAATGCTCTCTTTCCTACACAAAGTTCACCATAACCTGCTGCTATTCAGCGTTTACTCCCTTTTTCCCTTATCGGGTCCCAAGCGCAGTAGATGAGGGGCTGCCTGTCATATCTTTGGCACCCCTTTTTACTGCACCAAGCATGCACAGAACTCCATCACATACAAGGGCTCTAAGTTTTACAATAAACTGCCACCTGAACTTCAGGCCTGTAGTTCAATTTGCTCATTCACCTCCTCCCTCAAGAACCACCTCCTCCAATCCACCACATGTGTCTGCCCTAGTAGGTAACCCCCCCTGAATGTCCACCAGCCCTTCAGTTACCTTAGAGTTTCTATGTATCTGTATATTGGCACTATTGTTGTGTGCTCTGTATGTTTATTTTTTGTTTCTAATCTAGATGCTCCTGTCTTGTACACTGTTCCTATTGTAAATACCGTAAAATTTTTCAAATATTGTTTTTACCCTTTTCTGTGTACCATTGACTTTCTATACCACTGGACGTTTATGAAATGGGCATTTTGCTCACATACTTTCAGTATAAAATTGTGGATGCTGTGGGGGGTAAGATTGAGTTTCTAATGGATGGTGGGGGGATGGGAGCATGTAATGAAGGATCTGGACTGAGGAGGGGGGGCAGGGGTATTTGTTTTCTCAAGCTGAATAGGAATAATAAATACCAGAATATTTGGGATCTTCAATATAATATTCAGCCTAAGTATTTGAAATATGGTGTTTACACACCCCTGCTCAGTCCACCACAGGAGTCTGGTCAAAAAGATTGGGGATCAAAGGATAGAGGATAGAACTGCACATTGAGCAGAGAGCTAATTGGGTGGGGGTTAAAACACAGAGGGTGTCAGTCAGTGGGGAGTTTTCAGAGGTGAGGGAAGTGACTAGCGGGTTACCTTAGGAGTCAGTACTCAGACTTATCCTCTTTAGTATTTTCACCTTAGGAGTTAGTACTTGGACTGATCTTTAGTATTTTCATCTATGAAATTGGTGAAAGTATCAAGGGTAAGAGCTGCCTCTGTGCAGATGATGCAAAGATCTGAGTAAGGTTAGACACGGAGGAAGGGAGAAGATCTGGGTAGGTTGGAGAACAGGTCCATGATTTGGCAGCTGAATTTTAAAGATAAAATATAAATGCGTAATACAACATTGTGGTGAGTAAAACAAAATGCTGGGTTGCATCAGGAGGGGAATAAGCAGTAGCAGGTGAAAGGTGATTCCCGTCATGGAACAGGTCACTAGTATGGCCACACCTGGAATGCTTTGCAAGGTACTGGAGCCCACACCTGAACAAGGACTGCAACAAGGTGGATGCAGATACCCTGTGGAGGTGGTGGGGGCAAAAGTGGTAGGGGAATTCAAGAATGCATGGGATAGACATAAGAGTACTCTCACAATAGGAAAAATCCTAGCTGGTCCCTCAAGAATACCCCCCCCCCCTCCAACACAACACACAGTTGACTTAAGCTAAAGATGATCAAGAACAAATCAGTGCGGCACACCAAAGGACATTTGCACGGCATTATTTTGCCCTATCTGGCTCTGGCCTGGTGCTGCTGTCAGCGGGCAGTGGTGGACCTGGTTTATAGGCATACTAGGTGGAATTTTGTTAGGTTGCAATGGGTTTGGTTAAAAGCACATTTTACATTTTTATTATAAAGCACACCCCTGATAGAAACAACAAACTAACAGTGTAGAGCTGTGCTGCAGCATCTGTTTTACTTTTATACTGTAAATGTTTTTAACACACTGTGACTTAGTTGGTAGGCCTGGTACATAGCCTAGCCTCTGGCAGGCAGCTGTACTGAATACTGCATCATTGGTCTCTGTCACTATAATGTCAAATGAATAAACTGCCTAAAACTACTACAGTTTGAGTTGCAGCCTTTCACTTGTTGATACCAATCTGACCCTCACCCACTTGCTCTCTGTTCCTTCATGTTCTCTGGTTCAGCCCACCCAGCTCAGATAGTCTTATCGAGATGACAGCAATCTGTGGGCAGTGGGTGGCAGTTTTAAATTCTGCTCTGAAGGCCTTTATTTCATTTAGGATCATGTCTAATTTCCTCTTTTCTCTGTGAGCAGAGCATTGGGAGTCAAGACCAGATGACTAGGCCATGCTGGAAGCACCCAACTCTGTGGAGTCTGACAAATCTGCAGCAGTCCATCTCCAGTAGGTACACCTCTCCCCTATATTTTGTTGCTGTTTTGGTTCTAGAAATGCATGGTTTAATAAGGTTTTGTTAAGCCGAGGATGGGAGTTCACCAGCTAGGCAGCCTTTAGCTGGGTGATGTCACCAGAAGTCCTCCCGGTCACCTTCTTGTCATCCAGAGATGGACAGTCGGCTGATTAATTCATAAATTGGGTGTTTGGGAGGGGGTAGCTGGAAGGTGCTGCAATGCTGGGGTGTGGGGAATTGCTTAATTTTATACCATGATTGAGTGCTTAGGTGGTGGCCAGAGATGGGTGGGTTGTGCCGGTCGCCCATTGTGGGGATTTTAAGTATATCATTCTAAAGTTGTGGGTGTGGGGGAAGGAGGGTGGGAATGGGATCTTGAAATTAAGAATTTGGGCTGGGGAGGAGAATGGGGGTGGTGGTTTATTTTATTTATTTTTTGATATTTCCTGAATACGGATACAGGGTATGAATAGTGCCACTGTTCATTATTCAGATATGAATAGTGCATTATTTGTAGTATTCAAGAAATAATCCTCACTGCTGACACAATACAGACTTTGATGGGCAAGTGGTAGGTGGAGAATGATCATAAGTTTTCACCAGTGAGGAATCTCACCTGTCCCATCCCCATGCAAAAAAAAAAAAAAAAACTTGATATATTGCATAGTACATGTCAATGGCAGCCAGTCTGGTTCCCTGCAGCCACATCCTACAAGCAAAAGAGAACAGTAATATAGAAAATCATGTTACAGTAACACATTAATTATAAGAAAGTGTAATATTGTAACTTCCTAGTGTTACATTTTCTTATAAGCAATCCATTTTTGTTACAAGTTACATGGCACTGTAATCACATTACAGTTAACACATAACTTTTAGCATATTCCTGCCCAGCACTGATAGTAATGAAGGAATAAGGGACTTGAAAAGGAATCTGGATATATTGGAAAAATGGTGCAGGATTTGACCACTGAAATCTAATACCAAAAAGTGCAAGGTTATGCACTTAAGGAAGAGGAATCCAAGAACTGAATATTGGATTGGGGTGGCAGGGGAGTAAGGCTTGAACAGACCAAAGAGAAGATAGACCTGGGAGTTATAATAAGTGATAGTGTCAAGACATCGTCCCGGTGTAACAAGGGATATGGGAAAGGTAATAGGATGCTTGGGTGCATCAGGAGGAGATTTGCAAGTTTGTTTGTTTGTTTATTCGTTTAATGGATAGGCACACTAGAAAACTAGTTCCTTTTACAGGTGTGACCCACATACAAAACACACATACAAAAATGTACAATAATAAATATCAGACTAAAAAGTCTTCGTTACAAAAAACTAAACATCATATAAAACAATTACAATTAAATTGTAATTCAAAGAACTTTCTTAGTTCATTTACAAATAATTTACCAGAATGCATTTGTCGTATGACACAAGGTAATTCATTCCAAATTGATGGAGCACTATAAGCAAAGGCCCTCTGTCCACATTTCGTTCTCTTAAAAGGTATGTTAAAGACCAAACCATCTGTCCTATGCCGAGAGAAGTAACCTTCATCATGAGGTCTCAGTAAATTACTAAGTTTTTGTGGGACCCCAGAATTAACAATTCTGTGTATAAATTTAGCCACACAAAAATGAAAGTTTAACAAAACCAGTAACCAACCTATTTCTTTCAAGATTTTACAATGATGAGACAATTTTGGGTAACTTAAAGCAAATCTAAAAATCAGTTGTAGTAAAGTAGATTTTTTTGATATTACTGTAGAAGAAGCATTATCAGTTGTGATAGTGGCATAGTTTACAATTGGGGCCAAACAATGATTTGAAATAGCTAACCTGGATTCCCTGATAAGAAATGAACATATTCTATATAAAAAGGCCATTCTACAATGTTTTCTAGTAGTAACCTTTGCAAAATGAGGTTCATAACTTAAACTAGGGTCTAATATGACCCCAGGATACTGAAATGTATCTACTTGCTCAAACCTAGGCCCATCTAAATATTTAACATGCAGGCAATGGTCCATAGTTCTTAATCTTTCCGCAGTACCAGAAAGCATCGCTTTTGTCTTTGCTGTATTTAGTACCATACCACTAGATATAAGGGATGATTGAAAATTAATCATTTCTTTTGTTAAGTAGTCACTTAAGTCACTAACAGAAAGGCATTGCATATATACTACTGCATCATCTGCATAAAGAGTTAAGAAAGCATTATTAATTGCTGAAACATGCTGATCAAAAAATAAGGAAAACAAAAGTGGTCCTAGTATGGAGCCCTGAGGGACCCCACACTTAACCCCTGCAGATTCAGAAGTAGCACCACCAAATTTAACCCTTTGTGACTGATCCTTTAAATAGTCCCCAGTCCAAACCAAAAAAGATCTTCCTGCTCCTAAGAACCTCAGCCTAGCAATCAACAACTGGTGATTCACCAAGTCAAATGCCTTGGTTAAGTCCAAGAACATGGCCCAAGTCAAACAACCTTTATCCATACCATCTAGGACCGTGTTTGTGAACTCAACCAAGGCAGTCTCAGTACTTCTTCCTTTACGAAAACCATGTTGATTTTGAGACAGTAGACCTAATGTTTTTTATATATTCAGTCAGCTGTTTATAGACTATCTTTTCCTGTACTTTAGCTAAAACAGACAAAATTGAGATTGGCCTGTAATTTCCAAAATCCTGGTGTGAACCATACTTGTGAATGGGAGTCACCAAAGAATGTTTCCAAATTTCAGGCACAACGCCTGTAGAAAAAGACAAATTGAAAATAATACTAATTGGGTATGCCAACACCGAAGCGGCATCTTTCAAAAGGCCAGGACATAAACCATCCGAGCCAAATGAGTTATCTCGTTTGATTTGTCTTAGTAATTTCTCAACTTCTTTAGGAGTAGTAATCTTTAAGTAAAATTTACGGATGTTGGCAAGTTCAGCACAAGAATCTTGATGGTCCACGACTTGCTGCTCAGTACAGAAGTTGCCAAGACCAGTAACTCTTTTATTAAATTCATTAGCTATTTCAATGGGACAGGTCAACAAACCATCATTCAATTTCATAGAACTATGTTGAGCAACATTAGGTTTAATAAGTGTATTGATTGTTTCCCGAAAAGTTTTAGTATTAGACAAACCTACGCATTGTTTCTGTTGAATAAATTCTGTTTTTTTTATCTGGACTTTTCATTGATTCCGTAGGGCTCTATAAATATGATAATCAGACACAGAATTCCTACTTTTATATGTTTTCCATGCCTTATCCTGATGTCTCATGAGTTTAATTTAATTAAAGAAGTAGAAGGAAGGAAGTGATTTTGTTCTCATACAGATCCTTGGTGAGATTGCACTTGGCATACTGTGCGCAGTTCTGGAACCCTCAGATAAAAAGGGCAAGGACCACCTGGAGTTGGTCCAGAGGAGAGTAACCAAAATGATTCTTGGCCAGCAGGGAAAGACTTATGAGAAAAGACTGGCTAACTTCCTCATGTACTCCCTGAAGCTAAGAGAAGGGTGAACATGACTGAAACCTTCAGGGTTAGGTACTAAATCCCGTGGTCAATTATCCCGCATTAAATATTACTGTCTGTGATTTCCCATTTCAGTGTGCTCCCAACATTCAATATGCCCGAATCAAGAAATACCGCTGACTGCTGACTCAGTACCTGACTCAGTAGCTGATAAAGTCCCAGTCATCTTGACCATCTGAACTGCCAATTTGATCCCCCCAATATCTCATCCGTATTAGACAGAAATGACTTGAAATTACTTGTAGAAAGGTCTGCACATACCTGCAACAGCATCTTATAGGAAGCAAGTTTAGCAGCTTAGGCTAATACAGCCTGAGAAGTCATGTTTAAGCCAAATGAACAAGGAGCCTCTCACTGTTCCCTTCCAGAGTCAGATGTAACTGGTGTGTGCAGTAAAACAATTTATATAAACAAATCTCGGTGAACTGCCCTCTGCCCTCTGAAGCAGTCTTCCCCCTCTAGGTCTGTAAAACAACCACAGCGTGAATCCAAATGAGGTCGCTCTTTTTTTTTTTTGTTAGAGGCAAAGTCTTGTTCCATCTGCTATGTCAACAAGCAGGAACTGTTTAGTGTTTGAACCTTTTCTGTCATGTCGATTTTTGATCATGTTGGGTAAGTGGACAAATGGACAATTGGAATAAGCATAATGGATTACAAGAAGCAGAAATTGAAAGGACATTATGGGTTCAGATTTCGGAATAGTGAGTACATTTCAGGATTATTGTATTCGGGATTATTCAATGTCTGTATTTAATTATTTCTGGATTTTTTTTGGGGGGGATGTTTTAATGCGGGATTTATAACGGAGGGATTTAGGATTGACCCCAAACCTTCAAATATCTAGTGGGTATAAACAGGGTGACTAACTCACAACTTTTTAGGTTTGTGAGTGGCCCATTACAAGGGGACACAACATTAAATGGATATGCATAAGGCTAATGATAGACACCAAAAACTGGTAGAGGTGATTTCCAAATTTGACTTCATTCTACCCAGAACATCTGGCAGGGAGAGTAATGATGGTTGAAAAGTAGTGTGACAACTGACAATAAACTTATTAAGGATCAACCCATGACAGAGCATGGGTTTACTAGAGAATTAATCCAGACGTATGTACGTACATAAGTACGAACGTACGTATGTGTGTGGCCCGAGGCCAAGTGCCTTCAACCACCCAGGTGTGGATTAATTCTCTAGTAAACCCATGCTCTGGAGTGTGTTAATTCATTTATAACATGTGTATGATAGTGTTAGTTGAAGAAAATGCACAGAATCATGTTTTAAAAAGAGAAAAGTACTAACTTAATTGGTGTATCCATTTACATGGCAAAGTAGCTCCTGTTTAGTTACTACTCATCAGCTTTACTTTAAGGCTTGTAGGCTTCAATTTAATTCAATTGAAATATTATGTGAAATCCAACATCTTGTTTCCTAATATGCATATTCTTTTCAATTGCAGCTTTTGTTTACCATGTCAAATGCCTCCCCCACCCCACCCGCACACAGTTGCAAACTCCACTGATATTCCTTTTCCTGGTCACTCACATAAAACTATGGGTCACTGGTCTCTGATTTCATGACAAAGCACACCTGCTTGCTTCTAAGTTTGTACTAGCAATCTGAGCACACGTCTACCAAATACCATTCTTCCTGGCTGTCACTAGTAAATGACATTCACATCACGCCATTTACTCATTTCAGCCAAGAAGGAAGAACGGGATTCAGTAACCATGTGCCCAAAATACTAGTAAACACTTAGAAGCAAGTGGGTGCACTTTGTCTTGGGACAGGGAACCGACAACTGACAGTTTTATGTGAGTTACCAGGAAAAGGCATTTCAATGAATTTTGCAAATGTGGGCAGGGTGCGGGGGTCATTTGACATGGTAAACAGAAGCTGCACTGAAAAGTCTATTGTGTTTGATATTAGGAAACAAGATGTTGGATGCCACAGCAGCTTTTTCTTCATCTCTGTGTTAAGCCTGATTTTGAATTATGTATTGGTAAAAAAAAGTTGTTTACTTCTCCATTAAATTTCCTCTAGTAGAGTGATGAGTAGAGTTTTTTAACGTGGATATCAGTCAGGATTTTGTAGTTCGGCAAGTCAACTGTGGATTTCTTGGGAATTAATCCATGGTCAGGTGATGTGTTTTGATGAATGAGAAGGTAGGATTTTTCATAGCCATGTTATAAAGGTAGTTAACAAATCTGAAAGTCACAGAGCTTTGCTGACCACATGTTTTTTTTTTTTTAGAGATACCAGTGTAATAGACATTTGGAGAACCTGGAGAATTCCATTAAATGTGCAACTTGCATGTGATTGGCCTCCCATTGCTGGAGAAGGATAAAATGATAACTTGGGACTTAGAAAGCTACTTTTTGTTGAAACACTTCATTTAAAGAGATCCACCAAGATAAAATTTTGCAGCCCCTGCACCCAACATATATGTGCCTTAGCTCCACCTTATTCTGTTAGTGTGAAGATGTCACCAAATAATCCATCCAATAAAAAACAGTAACACTCATAAAATTAATTAAACCAGGTCCCAAGGACTTCCCATTTTTTCCAGCTGCCCACGCTCTGCCTCTGTGCTCACTAACTTGATGACGAGATGCTAGGAAGAACATGGGGGTGTGTCCCATTATAGTCAATGGGCGGCAGCTTTCTGATCAGTTTCTAATATTATAATGGCCACTTGATAATGAATCGTGGGCACTGGTTAATTAGCAAGGCCCTTGTTAGTTGACTGGTGCCCACGTTTCATTTTCCTCCCCTCCAGGTTTCAGTGAAGCTACAGGATATGTAAACTGACCAGAGGATGTGTGAAATTGACCAGTAAAGGGGAAACCTAGAGTTTCCTGTTTGTTCTTAATTATGGCTCTGGCCATCTGCCATAGGATGGGCCTAATAAACTTTTATGATTTCCTAGAGGAACCTATTGATAACAGCAATGTGTTAAAACATTGTAAAACCCTTTGATCTTCTTGGGGAAAAAAGGAACCAGCCGCCAGTTCAAAGAAAAGGCTTGATTAAAGACTGTCATAATTTAGGAAATGTCTTTTTTCTTCTGAAGTCGCATTATTTACAGTATCTCCTGATAGGATATCATTTTTTTTTGTAATTTTATATTCTAAAAGGAGGAGCTAGATGACTCACAGAAAGGGTGTGGAGACACAGAGTTTAAACTGATACTTGTGTCTGAACTGTTGAGATATATATAATTTTGGGACTTCAGAGAGACACAGCTCTCCGATCTAACTTTAAACGCACTTTCAGAGGTAATACCTTAGACAGCAAAGGTCTAAATGTATTGTGATAGGAGTTTTTGTTTTGTACTTTTCCTTTGTTCTTTTATGTGATTGTGAGGTCTTTGATATATTGTTCTGTGTTTACATTTTTCATATTTTTATCATCTTTTAGTAAAGAATCTTTTTTTCAAGATACTGCCTGGGTGTGTCTTCCAAGTTCTTTTTGCATGTGATGTATACGTGATTAAGTCTGACAGCTGTTTTGAAGGGCTTGATGGTGTTACTAAACTGGGAAAAGGTAAGAATATACCTAAGGTCTCTTATAGAGTTTTAAGGGTTCATTTTAGAAGCCTGGTTTGGTGACCCTGACGAAAGATTGTATTGCAATCCCCGAAGAGGGTACATATCTGAGCCTATACATTGAGTACGCTGGCATAAGGTTCACAGTTTGAATCCCCCCAGAACTTGAGACTAAAGGTGATTCAGACCCAAAAACAGACAGGGGGGGTTACCCTGTCTGTTACCTGTTCACACTATTGTGCTCTGAGGTTGGCTCTGTGGAAGCAGAGGGCCTGACCTGCTGAGTGCGTTTGTGACACCCTTAAAGTGGAACTAAGCTGTTTGGCCCTGTTGTCCAGGACCTCATAAATTATCTGCAGGCCTTGGGCACAGCCATCAAATCAGTCCATTCCCTCTATCACACTCAGCCAAGGGGCAGAGGGTGGACTGCTTTTCATAAACAGACCAGTAGGCCTGGATCAGCTCCCTGTACCCATGGAAAGTGTGGAGCCCAGGCTCCTTTGCCTGTCCCCTCCGGTACTGGAATGGCAGCCAAGAACCTCAGAAATGAGGGTCCAGCCTCTGTGGCTGGCTGCACCTCAGCTTGACTCCTTGCCAGACCACCCTCCTCTGGTTCAGACCCAGGATGCAGTGGTCGGAGGTCGGTTCTCCCTCCATCTGAATCAATGTAGGACCATAACTTCAGATACCTGGATTCTGCAGATCATAGAAAAGGACCACACCTTGGAGCTCATGCAACAGCCTCCAGATACCCCTCCTCTGCCCTTCAGTTACCCCTTGCTCACTTGTCTGTTCTCTGGGAGGAAGTACAGTGGTGATTGTGTCAATTATTGGACCTGCGTGTGCTAGCCATAATCTGCGTAGCTGCCACTTACGCTACTTTCATTGACGTGCACTTTGCTGAAGTGCTGCACTTGTTGTTTTTTGCTTTTTTGTACATTTCGGGTAGTTTTGCTGTTGATATATGTATTTTCAATTTATTTTAGTTGGGGGGTTTTGCCCCCCACACCCCCAGTATTTTTTTTTGGGGGGTGCGTTACCCAACTAACGGTTAATGGCATAGTGAATAGATTACTGTAAATGTCATACTGAATATGCCAATTTATCCACTACCTCATTACCAAAAAAGGTGTGTGTGTGTGTGGGGAAGCCACGCAACTAAAATAAACTGAAAATTCATCAACAGCAAACAGTAGTACTTAGAAGCTACTAAATTTACAGCACACAGATGACAGCGTGAGATTGCAGAGTGAAGAGTAATAGGCCAGTGTAAGTAATGTGACGTATTGTCGCATTCCCGAAGCAGTTATATTAATGTACTTACGCTGGTCTGAGAAAATACACAATTGCCATTTCAGTCTCTTCTGCGCAAGCAGGCCATCGAATCAGTGCTGAGGTGCCAGAGAAACCAGGGGTTTTATTCCAGGTTTTTCTGGGTGATAACTTTGCCAGGCCTAATACCCATCCTCAAGACAGGGAACTGGCTCTGTTCGCTGGACGTGCAGGATGCCTACCTGCACATCCCGCTCTTTCCTCCGCACAGGAAGTTTCTTCATTTTGCCTTTCAGGGTGAGCATGATCAGTTCAAAGTGCTGCCTTTTGGCTTATCCTCTGCACTGCGAGTCTTTACCAAATGCTTGCCAGTGGTCACAGCAGTGCTCAGAAGAGAGGAGACTGTATGTCTTCCGTTACCTAGATGATTGACTCCTAAGGCCCCCGTCTGGAGAACAGCTTCTGCTGACTCTGGAGCGCACTCTCCAGCTCTTCTACTCCCTAGCCATTACCGTCAACCTGCCCAAGTTGGTTCTAGTACCGTCCCAAAGGCTGTAATATATAAGGGTGGTTCTGGACTCGGTGCAAAGGAAGGCCTTCCTGCCCTGGAACAGGGCAGAGTGCCTCATAGCCAAAGCTCAGGAAGGCACGCAGTCTGTATATTCCTACCAGGGTGTACCTCCACTTGTTGGGCCTAATGGCAGCAGCTATTCTCACCGTTTCACTGACCAGACTTCGTATGTGTATCCTTCAGTGCACCCTGAGGGTACAGTGGGACCAATGCATGGGTAAGTTGGACCAACCCATCCTGATCTCTTCTCTAGTATACAAGATACTACAGTGGTGGATGGACCCCTTGAATCTGCTTCAAGGTGTATCTTTCCAGATCTCTTTCCCACATCATATCCTAACCACAGATGCTTCCAGTATGGGCTAGGAAGTACACCTGGGCCCCTTCCAAACCCAGGGCTCCTGGTCCCAGTGGGAAGCCTCTCAGCATATCAGTGTCATGGAGATGTGAGCAGTGCTCTACGTCATGCAAGCCTTTCAAGAGCATCTTGCTCCGGGCCAGCTGCTAGTCCAGTCAGACAATTTGAGTGTAGTGTACTACATCAGCAAGCATAACAGGATTCACTCGTACCCCCTTTGCCGAGAGGCCATGAGAGTGTGGTACTGGGTGCTGGATCACAGTCTGACACACTCTGCTGTTCATGTGCCAGGCATGTAAACACCCTGGTGGACAGTCTGAGCAGGACTCAGTCCAGCATGTATGAATGTGAGCTTCTCTCATCCATCGCAGAATACTTGTTCGACAGATGAGGTCATCCAGAGTTGGATCTTTTGTGTCCCCACTCGGTGCAAAACTGCCCAATTTCTGCTTGCTAGATCCAGGGCCTGGAGTTTTCTGGCGAGATATGTTGTCCTTCTCTTGGAGCAGGAGATTTCTGTATGCATTCCCTCCATTTCCTCTTATCCAGAGAGTGCTAATCATGTTGCAGATGGAGGGACCCAGCATGATTCTGGTGGCTCCTTTCTGGCCTCACCAGATATGGTTCCCTCTGTTTCAGCCTCTGGCAGAGGAATCTGTGGTTCCTCTTCCTCTTTGCAGGAATCTGCTGACCCAGGGTCAGGGGTCACTGGTCCATCCCAACCTCAGGTCTCTTGATCTACATGTCTGGTTTTTAAATAATTGTTTACTGTGTCTTTCCTTGTGCACAGCTGACTTATTTTGGGGCTAACAAGTCTTCTGGGCGATCAGTTTAAATGCTTCATTGGCAAGCTTTCAAACTAGTCACGGGGGGAGGCACTGATAAGCAGCAGGGAATTCCCAGCCTCCCCCTACAAAACAGCATACTAAATGAGGTAAAGGCCAGTAGGGAGCAGGACAGGGGTAAATGGAGAAAGCAAAGTCAATGAGGACAGGGATGGTGCTACAAGAAGTAAAGCCATCAAACAATGGAGAGCAATGAGTACCAATGCCTGTAGTCTGGGTAACAAGCTTCCTGAATTAGTGGCCTTGATGGAGGAGGAACATCTGGATATCGTGGCAGTCACAGAAACATGGTACACACAGAACCATGACTGGGACGTAAACATACCAGGATACACTATCTACAAGAGAGACAGGGAGGGTAAAAGAGGATGAGGAGGAGTAGCTCTCTACATAAGGAAAGGAATCGAAGCAACAGAACAAAAGGGAAAACAGGGAGGAGAAGAAGCACTGTGGGTCAATTTGGAGACAGGCAATGGCACCACAATCCGCACAGGGGTTGTATACAGACCCCCATCTCAGGGGGAGGAAATGGACAAGGAAATGATACAAAGTATCCTTAGAATGGCAGAAAAAGGGGAGATATTGCTGATGGGGGATCTGAATATGCCAGATGTTAACTGGAGTGCATTTGCAGCAGCCACTTCTAAGAGTGTGGTAATTCTAGATGTCCTACATGGGGCATGTCTAAGACAACTAGTATTGGAACCCACTCGAGAGGGAGAAATCTTAGACCTGGTGCTCTCAAATGGAGATGGCGAGAGGATCACAGATTTAGAAGTGGGTAGCCATCTGGGAACTAGTGACCATCGAACAGTATGGGTCACGATAAACATGGCAGTAGAGTCAAGCCATACAAAGGCAAAGGTACTGGAATTCAGGAGGGCTGACTTTGCCAAAATGGGTGAGTGCCTAAGGAATGCACTAGCAAATGGGCAGGAAGAAGGGGTGGAAGAACAATGGGGAATAATCAAAACTGCCATCACAGAGGCAATAAGCCTTTGTGTGAAGCAAATAAACAAAACAAAATGATGTAAGAAACCACTATGGTTCTCAAAGGAGGTGTCAGGGAAGGTTAGGGAGAAAAAGAGAGCATTCAGGAAGTACAAGGAATCACAGAAGGAGCAGGACAGAGAATTGTAACAGTTAAGGCAAAAGGAAGCAGGAAAGACAGTCAGAACACCAAAAGCCCAAACCGAGGAAAAGATAGCCAACTCAGTTAAGAAGGGGAATAAAACCTTTTATAGGTACATCAGGGAGCAAAGGAAGACCAAGGAAGGGATAGTGAGGCTTAATAAAGGGAAGGGGGTGGGCAGAGGGTGACTCTGAAAAGGCAGAGATACTAAACAAATATTTTTGCTCAGTATTCACAAATGAAGAGGGGAGGGATGTACCTAAACTAAACAATAGAGACACGCTGGAAAGGGGGGTTGATACCAGCCCATTCACAGAAAAAAGGTTTCTGAAAGAACTCTTAAAACTGAAGGTGGACAAAGCAATGGGACCTGATGGGATTCATCCCAGAATTCTAAAGTGCCAGCAGGTATGATAAATGAGGGACATGGTCTTCACTCCTCTAGGGGGCTAGGGAGATATGTAAATGGGTCACCAGGTAGGGTGCAGGAGCTGAGAAATGGGAGCTCAAGGGGGAGAAAGGAGAGGAGGGAAAAGGGGTGTAGAGTGGTCCTGATAAATGCCTGGAGCTTAGGAAATACAATGCCTGAGCTCCAGGCAATGCTAGTTGAGGGGGAGGCAGATGTGGCAGCAGTCACTGAGACCTGGGCCACTCAAGGGCATGAGTGGGACCTAAATCTGGAGGGCTACACTATGTTCAGAAAAGATAGGCGGAGGGAAGGTGGGGTGGTGTAGCGCTGTTAATCAGAAATGGCATGGGTATAGGAGGGGTGGAGGAGGCAGAGGAGGATGTGGAGGCTATTTGGGTCACCTTGCTGACACGGGGGGTAAGAGAATAATGGTCGGAGTGGTATACAGACCACCAGCAGTGGTGGAGGTCCTGGAAGAAAGTTTGGTGGCAGATCTCACGGGACACTGTAGATTGGGAAAGGGAAGGATAGTGGTAATGGGGGACCTCAATATGCCAGGAACAGACTGGGGGACTATGACTTCACCAGTGGCCAGAGAGCAGAGGCTGCTGGATGTCTTCCAGGATGTGTTTCTGACACAACAGATGGGTGAGCCAACTAGGGAGGCCCGGACACTGGACGTGGTCCTGGCGGATAGTGATCAGATTGGGGCCTAGAGGTGAGGGACCCATTAGCTGGGAGTGATCACGCCATAGTCTGGTTCCTCCTGGACCTGGGGGAGGAAAGCTGAACAAGGATGGTAGTAACCGACTTTAAGGGTGCAGACTTCAGAGGGATGGGAAGGATCCTTAAAGAGCATCTGGACAAGATAAGGCCAGATATGGATGCTGACAGCAGGTGGAGGATCATTAGGAGGGGAATACAGGAGGTTACCAGATCTTGTACAAGGGAAAGGCGCAAGTCGGTAAGGCCAGAAAACCCTGCTGATGGACCTGGGAGGTACAGGAGGTGGTGAGGTAAAAGAAGGCAGCCTATAGGCACTTCAAGTGCTCAAGGAGTGAAAGAGATCAGGAGGAATATTAGCTGACAGCCAAGAGAGTCACCAGGGCAGTGAGAGCAGCTAAGGCAAAAGAGGAGCAGTCCTTGGCCAGAGGGATCTGGAGGGGGGACAAGGGGTTCTTTAGATACATGGGGGAAAAAAGGAAAGTAAGGGGGCAGATCAGCAAGATAAGGATAGGGGATGGGTGGGCACAGGAGGCAGGGGAAAAGGCAGAATCCCTAAATGAGTACTTTGCCTCAGTTATTACCGGGGGGGGGATGGAGGGGCTAGGTCTTTGCAAGGGGAGTGGGGGCAATCCGGAGCAAGGGGTGGGACCGGTAGAGACCAGGGACCCTGATGGGTCTGGGGAAATGGAGTGGCCACCACAGACAGGTGGGGGCCCAGCAGTGCAGGGTGACAAGAGGGAGGACGTGGAGGCTGAAATCCCAGTAGAGATAGTAAGGGAAGCCCTTGGGTCCCCTTCAGACAGAGAAAGCACCTGGGCCAGATGAGATACATCCCAGGGTGCTGAGGGAACTGGCAGATGTCCTGCAAGTCCCTCTAGCAGAGCTTTTCAACATCTCTCTGAGGACTGGGTGGGTGCCCCAAGGCTGGAGGGTGGCCCATGTCATGCCAATCCACAAGGGGGGATCAAGAGAGGAGGTGGGAAATGACAGACCTGTTAGCCTGACATCGGTGGTCAGCAAGGTGATGGAGGGTATTGTCAAGGAAAGGCTAGGGGTGTTACTGGAGCAAACTGGGTACTTGGATGATAGGCAGCATGGCTTTGTCATGGGAAGATCGTGCCAGTCAAATCTTGTTGAGTTTTATGACTGGGTGACAAGGGCCCTGGACCAGGGTAGGCCAGTGAACGGCATCTTTCTGGATCTTAGCAAGGCGTTTGATTCAGTACCCCACAGTGGCCTGCTGGCTAAGCTGAAGCAAATGGGGGTAGGGAGACAGTTGTTAATATGGATAGGAAATTGGCTCTCTGTACATACTCAGAAGGTGGTGGTTGGAGGTTTAGCCTCATCCCCAATGTGGGTTACTAGTGGGGTTCCCCAGGGGTCAGTGCTGGGACCAGTTCTGTTCAACGCCTGTATTTCAGACATCAGGAGGGGGATCAGGAGTGAGTTGAGTCTCTTTGCAGATGACTCAAAGCTGGGTGCAGTGGTGGATGGGGAGGAGGGAAGGGTGGCCTTGCAGGAGGACCTGGAGGCTCTGGAAAGGTGGTCGGAAAAATGGAAACTAAAATTCAATGCGGGGAAGTGCAAGGTTCTGCACCAGGGAGTCAGAAATCCAGGCCAGGGATATACCCTAGGAGGAGACATGATTCAAGTCACAGAGGGTGAGAGGGACCTGGGGGTAGTGGTAGATATCAAAATGAACAACTCAGAGGCCTGTAGGAGGGCAGTGGCAAGGGCAAATAGGATGCTGGGATGCATTGCCCGGGGGATTACCTCCAGAAAGGCAGAAGTGATCCTTCCACTGTACATCTGCTTGGTTAAGCCACACCTCAAGTACTGTGTACAGTTTTGGAGACCACATTTAAAGAGCAACATAACACTCTTAGAGAGGATCTAAAGGAGGGCAACCAAAATGATCTGGGGCCTGGGGGAGTGGACCTATGAGGAAAGGGTCAAGGAGCTCAACATGTACACCCTGGAGGAGAGGAGGGACAGGGGGGACATGATAGAGGTCTTTAAGTACATGAAAGGGATCAATAAAGGAGGCCCAGTCAGTGTGCTCCAAAGGAAGGAGGCCGGGGCAACAAGAGGTCACGGGTGTAAGCTGAAAGGGGGCAGGCTCAGAGGGGAGAGGAGGAGATGTTATTTCACTGAGTGGGTGGTGAAGCCATGGAATGCACTGCCCAGGGAGCTGGTAGAGGTGAGACTGTGGATGGGTTTAAGAGGGGATGGGACAGGTACAGGGGAAGGGTAAATCTGACCAACCCCAATACAGGTGGAACATCTGGGACTGGGGATGGTATAACCCAAGGGGAAGGGGGGACACCAAAATGTATGTCAGTATGTAACTAAGGGTAGAACTAGTGACACCACTGACTACCCTCTTTAATAAATCATGCGAGGATGAGGTGGTACCAGAGGACTGGAGGAGGATAGATGTTATTCCACGTCACAAAAGTGGGAGCAGGGCAGAAGCAGGAAACTACAGACCTGTTAATTTAACCTCAGTGATTGGGAAAATGATGGAATCACTTCTGAAGGAAAGAATTGTTGAATACATAGAGGCCAGAGGGGCGCAGGACCCAAGACAGCATGGACTCACAGTGGGATGGTTATGTCAGACGAATCTAATAGATTTCTTTGACTGGTGACCAAAGTAGTAGATCAGGGAGGGGCTGTGGACATGACCTATCTAGACTTTAACAAGGCATTTGACACAGTCACACACAAAAGATTAATATACAAGTTGGCCAGCCTGGGAGTGGGTCCCAAGATGGTACCCTGGGTAAAGAACTGGCTGGAGAACAGGACACAGAGGGTAATAGTAAACTGACTGTTTCTGCTCTTACCTCCTTGTTCTTTCGTCCATGGTTCTTCTTTTTCAGCAGGGGAAGGGCCCAGCCACCCACCCTCACCCCCACCCCCATCCCCAACCACCCCACACTACACTCCTTTTATAGGGTGCCACAGTTGTGACATTTCCTGTGGCAGAGCAGGAAGGGGCGGATCAGTGGGGCATCCACAAGGTGAGCTCATTTACAGGGGCATTAGTAATTTAACTTGTTACGACAAGTAAAACAAAAACAAAACACAATCAAACCATTACTTGCATTTTTTTTCCTTCTAATTAATCTGACTAGGTTATAAACCCAGCAACTTATTTGGAATGGATATCATTAACTGCAGGTACTGTGGAACAATTTTCAGAAGGACAGTCTTACAAGATTTAGGACACTGTCCTACATGCTGGGCCATTGGAGATCTTAGGGCTCAGCTCCGGGCAGAATGGGCAGAGATTGCACGCCTCAAGTTTCATATTCAAGAGGAAATACATTATAAGAACCACCCGCCATTTCCCCAGCATCCAACAGAAAACCTCGACCGCAGAGGGTAGTTGGTCCAGGAGGTTGGCAGGTGGTTAGGAGAACCAATCGAGTCCCCATCACTCTCTGCTCTCCAACATATTACCTCCAAAAACCATATAAACACTACAAACAGGTATCTGCCTCTATCTCTGAAATCAAACAAAGAGGCAGAAGACACTGCAGAGCAGGACACTGCAGCACAGGAGCTAGCACAACAAAACTCGCCCAAATCAGGAACCAAAACAAAAAAAGCAAAAAGGAAATCCAAAAAACTTCTGATCATAGGAGACTCCATGATTCGGGGAGCTGATACCCATCTCCAGCCAGGGGTAATGGTCAGATGTCTCCCAGGTACATCAGCATGGAGAGACACTGACCACATTGCTAAAATTGTTCACAAAGCAGGAGAAAACATTGATGTCCTAGTACACATAGGGACTAATGATCTCACCAGCCGGTCAGTTGTGGAGACCAAGGAACACCTGACTAGGCTGGGTGACAAACTATCATCCATTTCGTCCAGCATCTCCTTCTCTGAGATCCTGCCAGTCTGGGAGAGGGGGGCAGATAGACGGAAGGTCAGAGAAGGGGAGATAGGGGAGCTAAACATGTGGCTCAAGGGCTGGTGCCAGGAGAAAGGACACAGATTTGTAGGGAACTGGCAACAGTTCTGGGAGTGAAAGTTCTTTAAATTTGATGGACTGCATCTGACTAAAGAGGGAGTTGGTGCATTGGGGCAGAAGTTTGACGTCTTTGCAGAATATTTAAACTAGCAAATGGGGAGAGGGGTGCAGCACCCCATACGTCGAATGGGAAGAACACCCTTCCCCCCTCAGCTAGTGGTCAAACAGGGATTCAGCATGTTTGCAGTTCATTTGCATCACCAGGTAAGAAAAAAGGTTTGTCTCCCCATACGACGCACAGGGGTAATGCCAAACCTCACCCAACAACTAACACACGGAAATCTGGCCAATGGAAAATCATGTACACAAATGCTCACAGCCTGGAAATAAAATCCCAGACCTGCAGGCAATAATGTCAGAGGCTAAACTGGACATAGTAGTAATTAGTGAGGCGTGGTTTACCAGTAACCACACTGGGAGACTTCAGTACCTGGCTATGTATTGTTCAGAAGAGACCGAGGTGCAAAAGGGGGAGGAGTGGCCTGTATGTCAATGAAAATATCAAAGCTACAGAAATTCAGAATACACATAAGGAACCAGAAGAACTGTGGGTCACCCTGGAAACAGGAAATGGGACAGCCATAAGAACTGGGGTTGTCGCCAGGCCCCCAGGCCAGGGGGAGGACATAGACACATTACTGTTAGAATATATACAAAACATGACAGCTAAAAAGGAGGTTCTGATAATGGGAGACTTCAACATGCCAGATACAGATTGGTCAATACCAGCAGAACTAGACACATAGTGGATTCCCTGTAGGGGGAGGGCCTCAAACAACTGGTACAACAACCCACAAGAGACAGGGCTATCCTAGATCTAATATGGACTAACAGGGAAGGGATCACAGATCTCCAGGTAGAAGGTCACCTGGGGGTCAGTGACCATCACATGGTATGGTTCAATTTGGCTACTACATCTAAATCATCCCATTCCAAGGCAAAAATATGGGACTTCAGAGGAGCTGACTTTGATAAGATGACCAACAGAGTTAAGCTAGCCCTGGCAAAAAGAAACACAGGTGAGGGGTACAGGCAAAGTGGGCAAGCATTAAGGATGCAATACTTGAAGCAACATCCCATTGTGTTAGACAGAAAAGGAAGTGCAAAAGAAGAAGGAAACCACTTTGGTTCTCAAATACAGTAGCAGAAAAGGTCAGAGCCAAAAGGCTGGCCTTCAGGAAATATAAGGGAACACAGCGGGATGAAGATAGGGAGGCATACCAAACTGCCCTAAGGGAAGCAGGGAAGGCAGTAAGGCAGGCAAAGTCCCAAACTGAAGAAACACTAGCACGAACAGTAAAAGAAGGTGACAAGACTTTCTGTAGATACATTAGTGAAAGGAGAAAGTCCAGAGGGGGTATTGCTAAGCATAATGGAGAAAAGGGAGCATGTGAGGAGGAGGACCATGTAAAGCACCTATCCTAAATAGATACTTTTGCTCAGTATTTACTGAAGAGAAGGTGAGGCAGGGCCCACAGCTCAGCACCATGGACACAGGGGGGAGGGAGGTGAGCACTACTCCCTTCACAAAAGAAAGGGTCCTACAAGAGCTTGCTAAGCTCAGGGTGGATAAGGCAATGGGACCTGATGGCATACATCCCAGGGTACTTAAGGAGCTAAAGATGGAACTAGCAGAGCCATTAGCAGAACTGTTTAGTGAGCTCTGACACCAAGATCTGCAACAGAGTAGATGATCCAGATGGGGTGGGCAGAATGAGAAGAGATTTGGATAAACTAGCAAAATGGTCAGAAGAGTGGCAACTGGGATTTAATGCAAAGAAGTGCAAGATCATGCACATAGGGAAGAGAAACCCTGAAGCCACCTATAGGCTGGGAGGGGAGTTGCTAGCAGTCACAAAGGAAGAAAGAGACTTGGGCATCATCATCACTGATGACCTGAAATCATCAAGCAGACCTCTAAAGCAGTAGGTAAGGCTAGGGGGTGTTAGGGTGTATTAGTGAGGGTATCACAAGTCGTAAGAGGGGTAATAATCCCTCTTACAAGACATTGGTTAGGCCCATCTGGAGTACTGCGTGCAGTATTGGAGGCCACACCTCACAAGGACATTAACCAAATTGAGGCAGTCCAGAGAAGGGCAACCAAAATGGTGCAGGAACTGCATCAGAAGACATATGAGGACAGATTAACAGAGCTCAATATGTATACCCTTGAGCAAAGGAGGGAGAGAGGTGATATGATCGAGGCATTCAAACACCTTAAGGGCATTAACAAGGTGAAAAGAGTCTAACATGTTTAAATATAAGAAAAATAGCAGGACAAGAGGACACAGCATGAGATTAGAGGGGCCGATTAAGGGGAATGTGAGAAATTCTTTTTCACAGAAAGGGTGGTGGATGCATGGAATGGCCTACCTCAAGTGGGTGGCTATGAATACAGTGCAGGGCTTCAAACAAGCATGGGATAGGCATAAGGGAGCAATACAAATGAGTATGAATAGATAGGCCACTGACAGAGCAAAGGCCGATGGCACATTTATAAGGTAGAAAAAGAAATGGGCAGACTGGATGGGCCTTGCGGTCCTTATCTGCCGTCAGCTTCTATGTTTCTATGAGTCTACTCTGAAGAAAGGGGGGTTACTAGTGGGGTACCGCAGGGTTAAGTACTAGGACCGGTCCTCTTTAATGTCTTTATAAGTGACATTGCAGAGGGCTAGAAGGAAAAGTATGTCTCTTTGCAGATGACACAAAGATCTAAAACAGAGTTGATACACAAGGTGGGGTGGAAAGGATGAGAAGGGACTTGGCAAGGTTGGAGGAATGGTCAAATGTATGGCAGCTTAGATTCAACGCTAAGAAGTGCAAAGTAATGCACCTGGGAAACAAAAACCCAGGGGAAGAGTACACAATGGGGGGGGAGGGGTGAGATACTAACAATAACAAAAATGGAAAGGGACTTGGGGGTACTCATATCAGATGACCTAAAGGTGAACAAGCAATGTGAGAGGGCAGTAAGGAGGGCTGGGGGGATACTGGGATGCACAGGGAGAGGCATCACCAGTAGAAAACAGAAATTTGTTATCCCTTTGTATAGACAGCTGGTGAGACCCCATCTGGAGTACTGCATGCAGTTCTGGAGACCCAATCTCTGCAAAGACATAGACAGGATGGAGGCAGTCCAGAGGAGGGCAACTAAAATGGTGCAGGGTCTGCACCGGAAGACATATCAAGAAAGACTTAAGGAGCTTAATATGTATAGCCTTGAGGAGGGAGAGGGGGGACATGATAGAATCTTTCAAGTAACTCAAGGGAATCAACAAAGTCCAAGAGGGTAGCATCTTTCAGAAAAAGAGGTGTGCAAGAACAAGGAGGCACAATTTGAAGCTAGAGAGGGGACGGCTCAGAGGTAATGTGACTGTGAGGAAGTATTTTTTCATGGAGAGGGTTGTGGATGCATGGAACAGCCTTCCTGAGGAGGTTGTGGAGTCAAAAACAGTGGTGGAATTCAAGAATGCATGGGACAGTCATAAAGCAATTCTAGGGGGTGGGGGTAGGAAGAAGTAGGCTGTTGGTTAGCTAGGATCTGCAGCTTATCCAGTAGGTAGGGAAATGGGCAGACAGGGTGGGCCAAGTGGTCCTTATCTGCCATCAGATTCTATGTTATGTTTCTATGTAAAAGACAACATGGAGCATTCCATTTATGAATGCAGCACTGGGGAGGAAGAAAATACCAGCCCATGAGGCCTAGGGAAATAAAGAACAAACAGATGGGAGTAGGGGTTTTATTAGGTATGTGTGAGGTGGAAGTGGAGTTTTGGTGCTTAAAAATTGGTGTAACTATGCTGGCTGTCTGGCATTGAGTAACAGGGCACTCAAGACGACAGGAGCAGAGACTGGTGGAAAATGTTAGCGTCTTTTGGATACTCTCCTCCGGGGTGTAGTGCAGCAAGCCTGCACAGCTCCATGAGTAGCTCCTGGTAGCCGGTAGTGGCAATGCACTTTGCGGCATGGGTGACCATGCACCGCAAGTCTGGCTCCCCAGGCCACTGCCTGTGTGCAGCCGCAATATGGGGGTGGGGGTTGAGATAGAAAATGTAAAAATTGCCTACTCGGCCGACTGGATGATGGTCTCCGGGTCCCTTTGCACCATGCAGCTTGGGTGACTGCTTTCTATAGCCTATTCCCCGCTGTGTGCCCGGTGTAGTGGATTTTCAGTCTCCTCTCCTGTGGGCCCCTGGAGGGTTCCCCCCCTGACAAAAGGATATGTCAAAATGCCTGGGCACAGTACATGGGAGATGATGAGGATGGCTGAGAGGGACAGCTTGGTGGGGCGAAGGGGGGGTCTGTTGGCAGGCCTGAAGGAGTGGCCAGTCAAGGGGCACAGGGGAGCATAAATAAATAAAGCAAAATAAATTGATGCAATTAATTATTTTTAAAGTACTAGCAAATGGGACTGAGTCAGTATGTTTACCATACCAAGATGGCCTCCAGAATTTTGAAGACGTTTCTGGGAGACAGTGACACCTGAGAGCACTGCGTCCTGATTGCCAAAAGAAGTGCAAAGCTGTGGGTTTATTTTCCTAAATCACATGGCTTCAGCATTGCCTCAATCAGTCAGGACATAGGCAATTCCCTACCCATTTTTTGAAGGTTTTTTTGTAGAATGGACTGAGGAAAATCCTGTGTGATTGAAGAAATCTGGTCATATGACCGTGGTTTATCTAAGCATTAACAGGTGTTAGTTGTTTGGGGTTAATGCCACCCATATATGTTATGAGCCACCTTGAAGTGCGTCCTGGCAGCCAGAAACCTGGAGTGTTTTACTTTGCTCATAAAATGGGCAAACTCAGAAACAAAAGGTTTAAAACTGAAAAATGAAACAAAAAATAAAAGCTGCCAGTTATTTTTATTAAAAGCAGGTGTTTTGTTTTGTTAAAATTTGTACTGAATATTGGCCACAGGAGGAGAAGTCCTCCCTGTTACTAATAGGTGGATCAGTTAGGAACAGCACCTTCTAATGCTGGTTAGAAGACCAAGCTCCAACTGCTCAAGAGACCAGATTGGGTACGCTATATAAGGTCATAAATAGAGGAATGGAATACTATTCATGCCCCCTCCCCCCCCCATTCTCAAAGACAATAATTCTTCACTTCCATTGAACAAGGAGATGCACTTGTAGTTTATTTTTTTTAAGCTGTCACATCTGTCACATCTCTCTCGCTTCTATCTTTTCATTCTTTTGTCTTTTCTTCTATACTGAGAATGGAGTACAGGGGAAAATGAATTTAGAATAACTATTTTGACTTTAAATCGATAGTCATATATTTATAGATATTGTACACTTTGTTTAGCTTGCAATTATAAGTAGATTATATTATAGTGGTGCGGTAGCGCCACTGTAGTTAGGGTTGAGCAGGCACTTAATGTTAAACTTCAAATGTGGCACTTTAATAACTTTGCAACCGTTCAACAGATTTGCATGAAAGTTTGCATGTGCGGTCTCCTGGGGTAGATCTCTTGATGAACCAAGTTTCATTCTGGTCGGACATGCGGATTCTGAGATCCGGACAGTGAAAAAAACCTGAAGATTCTCCGCTTTCTGCAGTTATTGTGCTGCATACAGACGGTGTTGAATTTTGGTCTGAAACTTTTATGGCAGAAAGAGCTTGGGTCACAGAACAGCTCAGTGTTTATTTGATGAATCAATATTAATCCATTCCAAAGTTATTTATTTTTAAGGTGCCATTATTTTCAATGGGATTTTTATATTTCTGGATAGATTCCTGGAACGAAAAAGGATTTTGCTCTGACGAACAAGGATCCTTGTTCTTGAGAGGCCAATCCTTGTTCACCAGAAAAAATAATTTTTCGTGAGTCGCCATCTTGTTTTTGAGTTCGTCATGGTGCTCAGGTGCAGACAAACTCATTGCTATAAGGCACTCTACAGGGGTGCACCCAATGGAGAGCTCCATTCTAGGGGCAGATCAGTGGCAGGCGAATCAGTTGGCAGGCTGGCAGTGACTCACTTTCAGCTGTTCGGGCTGAGTTGGACAATTTTTCAAAGGACGGAGCCGTACCAATAGTTACGCGGCTCGGTCCTTCGAAGTTGCATTCCTACATTGCATTCCTGGTTGCTCGTTCAGCAGTGTGAATGCACTGAGCCCAGGACTTCCGCATACCCCCTCACAATTAAAAAAACAAACAAAAACAAATCAGTGGAGGTGTCCAATTCCCCTGTTAGCATGCAGCATCCCAGTTCATTTTGCTGATGAGGGAGCTCACTCCCCATCAGCATAATGCCCCCCCCCCACACACAATTTGTTGTGCATGGCGTTGGGCTGTGCCAAACAGAAATAAACAAACCGGGGGTGCCCAATCCCCCTGTCTGCATGCCCCCTCCCAGTTCAAAAGCCAATTGGGGAGCCCACTCCCCATCAGCATAATACCCCCCAATTGTTGTGTGCTGAGAGGGGTGCCCAATCCCCTCGGCTCTTGCCCCCACTAGATATAGTAGCAAGGTGCTGATCCCCACCATACAGCCCCCTAAAAACTCTCAGGTGGCACGCCAGAGCCCACCCCAGCATGCCAAAAGACCCTGTAAGTAAGAAAACCATCCCGCCACATTTACGCTTTTTTAAACCTGTAAACTAGAAAATGGTCCCTCGTTGAGTCTCTTGCTCCTCCCCCAACCTGCACCCACCCACTGGTCACCCCACTTCCCCACACCCTCCTCACCCCATACTTACCTCCGGAGCATGGTGCAATGGTGCAACTATCTTCAGTGGACCGGGAACACATCTCCACTCTTCAAAGCCGACCATGAACTGAAGAAATGCTGGTAAGCTGTATAATGGCATACATTTTTTTTTTCAACTTCGGTGCATAGCTTGGCCATTTTTGCGAATGTTGGCACCACATTTTCAACATGGGGTTCTTGGGACCCCACCTCATGAATTCAGTCACTGTTATGTGGTTATTCGGTCCCAAAAGGTGATTTTCGCGGTCAATGCGTGGAATCAACTTTCGGGACCGAGTAACAAAACAACAGTGTCACTGTTCATGAGGTGGGCTCCCAAAAAACCTATTTTATAAATTTGGTGAAAAAATTCCAAAAAATGACTGTTTTATAAGTGTGTGTTGCGCAGTTTCAATGCACACTTGTAACATCGCTAATATGTGATATTTTCACTCCTGATTTTCAACATTGGTACTTTTTTACACCTCCACATGAACAATACACAGTTGCTGTGGGAAATCAGTGTTCGGGAGAGATTAAGAAAATCACAGTGATGCTGTTTATGAGCAGAGGTCCCAAAATGCCTATGTTGAAAATTTGGTGACAAAAGTCCATAAAGTGACTATTTTATGAGCGTGCATTGCGCAGTTTCCACGCACACTCGTAATGTTGAAGATTTGTAATATTTTCACTCCAGAGTTTCAACATTGTCAGTTTTGCACACCTCCTTATGAACAGTACAGCTGTCATTGTTCACATCCTGCCCGAAATGTGTTTTTGCACATCTGGCATACAATGGCGCGGTCGCTGTGGGAAATCAATGTTCAAGACAGAGTAAGAAAATTATAGTGACAGCGTTGATGAGTAGAGATCACAAAATACCTATGCTGAAATTTTGGTGAAATTATTCCACTAAATGACTGTTACGAGCGTGCATTGTGCAGTTTCCATGTACGCTCGTACGTTCAAGCATTTTTAATATTTTCACTCCAGATGTTCAACACTGCCTTCTCTTCACACCTCCCTATGTATAGTACAGCTGTAATTTTTCACATCCTGCCCGAACTGTGTTTTCGCACATCTGGTGCAGAATGGCGCCGTCACTGTGAGAAATCAACATTCGGGACAGATTAACAAAATCACAGTGACACTGTTCATGAGCAGAGGTCCCAGATGCTTTCATGAGGTGGGGGTCACAAAAGGTCATGTTGAAAATTTGTAGTGCGAATACCAACAAACACCCGGGGCGTTAGGGTTTCTAACCATAATGTTAACCCCCCCAACCCATGGTGAGGCTCCAGTGCCCTCATCTTCTCTGAACCGTAGACACATTGTCACTCTTCAAAGTCAGATCACAACTTGAGGAAACAGGTATGCACGTCACTGTTTTTCAGCGGGAATGTGAACTTGGTGTCATAACTTGTTCTTTCTGCAGGGAACTGTAGTCCTGCCAGTCAGTGCGTACTAACACCAATCCCAACGACGAACTCAGGTATTGACAAATGCTTGTTTATTTTTGCCTAAACAAAACTGTCATAACTGCCCAGGGATGTCTGTTACAGACATCAAAGTATGCATCTTGCTCATTGGGAGCCAATAAGCAGTTCTTTGTGCTTTCTGACCTCTGTATGCTTGTAGAATTTTTATTTAAATCTTTTTTCGTAACTTTCTTTTTCACCATTCCTTGTTCATCATGGCGAAAAAGGAAATTGGGTGGTGAAAAAGGATTTCTCCTTTTGACAACCAGATGGCCCTGACAATAATCTTTTTCGCCCTGACGAACAAGGATGGCTAAAAAGGAAATCGGCTGTCGAAAAAGGATTACCAGCAGGGCCATCTGGTCAAGAAAATGGGGCATCTGGTCGTCAAAATGGGAAATAATTTTGTGCCAGCCAGTTTCCTTTTTCACAGTGATGAATAGGGATGGCGAAAAATACATTCTAGTGGTGAAAAAGGATTTTCTCTTGGTCATCTGTTTGTGAAAACTGTTTTCATGACATCTGGTTGTCAAAAATATAGCCATCTGGTCAGGGAAAAAGGATAGTGTTTCACCAGATGGAATCCTTTTCCGCCATCACAGGAAAGGATTGGCGGAAATGGATTTCACCTAGTGGAAAAGGATTCTGCTTGACTAAAACCTATCCTTTTTTGTATTTCTTTTTGGCTTTTTGTTTGTTTTTTCTAATGTGACTCCCCATGGGAAAAATCCCTGGTGTCTAGTGGCACCCTATATATATATATATATATATATATATAATAAATATGTAGATATTTATAATAGATATATAAATATATGATATAGATGTAGATATATATATATATGATATATATATTTTGATTGTTTATTTTATTTTGTTATGTATTACCCCGGACCTGCTTTTTTGGAGGAGGGTCACAATGCTCCCAATTTTTTTCCCTGGTGTCTACTAGTACTCCCTACTCTCCAGTGCCCCTGTAGTCATTGGTGGCAGTGGTATCCCCACTCATGCTCCCTTTTTAATTTTTTTTCCATGAAAATAAAAAAGTCCATCAAAGTCTTTGCTATTTTGTTCCCTGTAAAAAAAAAAAAAAAAGCTATCACTCCCATTGTGCACCTACCTCCTCACCCCCCACTAGTGACGTCCCCACAGATCCGCATTCACCTCAAGAGGTCCCAGGTTTGAGACCCACTCTGCCGATCGAAGACACATCTTGCTGCTGGAACCAGCGGCTGCAGCATGAGAAACTAAGATAAATATGCTTCATTGTATTTCAATGGGGGCATCTTTTAACCATAACTCAGCCATTTTTAGTGATTTTGGCCCCAGATTTTCAACATGACCTTTTGGGAACCCCACCTCCTGAACAATATGACTGTCATTAGACAACTCCCGCCAGAAGGGTGATTTCACTGTTGGTTGGCGAAATTGCCTTTCCATTGGGATTTCTGTAACATATTGTTCATGAGGTGGGGTCATAAGAATGCTATGTTGAAAATGTGGGGTCAAAATCTCAAAAAATGGCTGCATTATGACTATTCATTGCAATCTTGCTACACACACTAGTAACTTTGTAAATTTTCAATATTTTCACCCCATATTTTCAACAGTCTTCTTATGAAGAAATACAGAATCACACATACCCCCATAATGCAAAGCACCATGGGCTGTATATGCAAATCACCATGGTATATTATGCTGGTTCAACTCAAAGCAGAAATGCATGGTACCAAAAGGTGTCTTATTACCCCACCACATGTATGTTATAGCTGTCATTTTTCACATCCTGGCCAAAATGTGTTTTCGCACCTGCAGCACAGAATGGCGTAGCAGTTGCACAGAATTACATTTTGGCATGGATTTGGAAATGTTCTGTACTGGGCACATGTGATGAGGTCATAAGAAGGCTATGTTTTAAATTTGGGGTCAAAATTATTTAAGATGGCACAGTTGTGACTATTTGTTGCAATTTTGCTACACATGCTCGTACCTTTGTGAATTTTAAATATATTGGACCCAAATTTTCAATATAACCTTCTTATTACACCACCTCATATATGTCACAGCTGTCATTTTTCAAATCCTGTCTAAAATGTGTTTTTTCACCTGCGCTGTGGATTGGCATTGTGCTTGCACAGAGTTACATTTTGGCAGGGAATGAAAAATTTTCTGCACCTAGTACATGCAGTGGGGTAATAACATGGCTATGCTGACAATTTGGTGACTGTTTTCCAATAACTGGAAGCACAGGAGTGGAGGTTCTTGTGCTTCCACAGCTACATACATATACGCATCTATGGAGGGATGGGAGTGCAGGATCCTTTGGACACTGCGCTCCCTCAATACAATAAGGGTACTATTATAGTATCTCAAAAAGTAAGGAAGTAAATTGCAAAAACGTCATTAATGCATCAGTTCAGGTTAAATCAATAAAAGTAGGGAAATGGGGCATTAGCATTTCCAACCCTAACACCTCAGTCCCTACCCTGCACAGACCTACAGGTGGGGGGGGGTCTGTTAACCCGAACACTAGCCCCATTCCATTACAAACTTAAGTGATAATAGGAGAATGGTTGAGCATTAGGGTTGATGGCCCCAAGACAGATCCCCCCGCTTGTGGGTCTGTGCAGGGTGGGGACTGGGGTGTTAGGGTTGGAAACTCTAATGCCACATTTCCCAGTTTAACCCTAACTGATTCATAAATGAAGTTTTTTGCAATTTATAGATACTATAGAGATATGTTTTACTGTTTTTTTTATATTTGATTTAGTGCTACTGTCTTGAAGTTGTATTTCTTTGATGTTATTGTAATGTGATATGTTGAATTTATTCTATTTATTGATTTAATAAAATTTTATTGATAAAAAAATGGTAAAAAGTAGTCCCACCCCACCTGTCACTCATCTGTCTTTCCACACATTCAGTCAGAAGAATGTTTGTTTATCATGGAATACAGGAATTCAGACTTCATGAGAATTCCTGTAGCAGAATGTTCCTCCTCTAACACACAATAGAAAGTATTATATGGAGCCAAGGTCTCAGTTGTGTCTCTGGCATTGTAAGCAGCATGGGTTGGCCTGGAAAACTGGTAAGGATAGGAGGGAGATTTCTTTTGGTGGCCCAAGAAACACCACAAATTAAAACTTTGGTACTTTATTTTTCTTTTGTTTATTTGTGCAAGGAGTGCAACATGAAAGGGAAGTATTTCTAAAATGTAATGGAGCTTTACTTTTTAGGGCCCTGTTGAAGGTTCTTAATCAGGAATGAGTGAAGTGGTCAATGGATTCTTTGTGTTATTTGCCAAAATTCTAAATCCCACTGCCTGAATTTGTTCAAAGCTGTGCATTTCTGGAGAATTAACATATGGGTGTCAGAACTTATTTAGCCATTCAGGAAGCAGGGAATTTCAAACCCTTTTATAATCTGCAACAGCCTACTCTTTAGTACATCTTTTTTTGTATTTAATTTTTATTTATAAAATGTTGCACTTTACAAGCAAGTACAGAAAATCAGGGCTTCAATAAGACTATAAACCAGAGTCATATATATAATAGACAAAAATCCTCTACAGAAATATGAACCCGGCTGCTGGGCTTTAGTCCTTATATGAAATAGAGGATGCAATAGTTCAGACAGGTGAGCCCGTAATTGGGCGACTTGGATTCACGCATTGCTAAAAATACAACTCATATTTCGGAGCCGCAGTGGGACACAGAGAGGCAGGCAAATATTGTTGCCTTGTTTGTGAAGGATGTGACTTTCCTCAGAATGAAGCTGGAAGCCTTAGAAAACACACAGAGACAATGTAATGTTCGAGTGGGGTTTCCCCTGTGGCTTGCTAGTCGGGAGGGGAAGGGGAGGAACTGCTCATTGCTTTGGATAACCTTATATTTACAGACCTAGCCTTGCTTTCCCAAGACTCTGGAGTGCAGATACTCAAAACCTTTGTCATTCCCATTCTCTCAAGGCCTAGAGAAGGGGTGACACCGTGACCACGCACTGCCATTGTTACCTTGTCATCTCCTGAAGCTCGTATTCCGCTGTTACAAACTGCAAGGATCCGTGGCGTCATTGTATGGGAAGGAAGCAAACTGGGCTTCTTTCTGGATCTTTCAGCCCAAACTCAGGGTAGAAAGTGCCGGCTTCAAACTGTGAAAAAATTCTTGTTAGGAAAAGGCATTCTGGTGCAACTTTTGTTCTCTGCACAACTCCATGTTCAGCATAAAAATAAAACCAGTGTTTTTACTGATCCTGAGCTAGTCGCCCAGTTTGCTGAACACATCTCAGCACTTCCACTGAATCCGGAGCCCCTGGTCTCCGATGCTGAAGCTGACTGAACTTCTTAGTTTTATGTTGTTTGGGACTTACTATATCTTGGTTAGCTATGTTTAGCTATATTTCAACTTTGATATATGCTGAGTTCAGTATGTCTTACTGTGCGCGATTTTTATTTTTATTTCTTAATATACCCATTTCAAAGCACAGTAACACTCTCCAGGGTTTGTGTTTTGGGTTGGTTAATGCATGCCCTGTTTGGTCGAAAACACTATTTTATGTCTTGTGCCTGTCAACTAACTGGGAGCATGGGATTATTACACAGTCAACTACATCCTGCCATTTGTTATTGCTCACATATAAAACCAAATTCTCTTCGAGTGTAATAATAGACAAAGTTACTACCACCAGTGGAAATCTTCTTTTTAAGTAGTAACTGCAGTCTCCTATTAAACTAAAGCTGCATTTCGTGTAACATTGTTATGTACAGTGCTTCATTATACACTTCTTTGCAGCTCCCATTGTTGATCCCTGCTGGTTGTTTGTGGTTCCAAATGCATTTCTGTGGTGCCACTTTTGGTTTTTTATTCACCATGTTAAAGCTTAGAATTTGTGGCCTGTAGTTAGTCCAGATGTGCCCCAGTGTCTACTGATGTCAGGGAGCAGTGTTGGTTGTAATCTAGTTCATTTTAATCCCAAGAATAACGATGTTAGACAATTGGAGCTGTATTTTCAAAGGGTGGTGCAGGGCTTGCAACAAGCCGCGTGTCAGACTCTTTCTGTGCAGCATACCTGTTTACTGCGACTGTGCCCAGTTTTACAGTCTCCAGTGCAGTTACAACAGATCTCACTTGGAGACAGAGCTCTTGCAGCAGGCTGTTACCATTAGGACTATGCCACCAGGCACTAGGACCCCACGGAAAAATTCTAGCTAGCATTCTATGGTGGGGGACCACCCCCTGACGTCGGTCCGGCCCCCGATGTCACCCATGGTATAAAGGGGCGGTCCCCCAGCACCACCTATTTTTTTTTCCCGCCATTAACCCGCACATCTCGGCTCCACAGATGCCCCCTGTTTCCAGTCGACCCCCATTTTACGCACTTCATGCAGTTACCATTCTTTGTCAAATTTAATGACTTCGTTGTGTATGTCTGCCCAGCCAACTTCATTCACAGAGCGTCTGAAATTGAAGTGCACATGCGGCAAGCAGATCCTAGCAAAAGACAGCCATTCGGCCTGCCTTCTGTGCCTAGACCCCGATCATAAGCCAGACGCCTGCCCGCATTGCCTCAGTTTCAGTAGGAAGACTTGCATCCGCCACCTGAAGACTTTAAAAGCATACATTCTTGAACAGCAAGTGGCTGCCATGCAGAAGACCCACTTGAGGCACAGCTCTTCTTCCTGTTCAACCAAGGACTCTTCCCCTAGAGAGAAGAAATTGAGCGGGAAGCACCATAATTTATTCATTTAAAATTGGTGACCGGGAAAGGCACATTGAGCAGAGGCTCATTTCCAGATGAGACCCAGGTACAAAGCAAAGCAAGCACCTGAGTTTGAACATTATTACAGTAAATGTATTTTACAAAAATTTACAAGAGGATAATTGGGTACTGGCACAATCTATACAATATGTACAAACGTGAGACACAATGTCATAAGGCGGGAGTACATAAATGTAAATGATAGTTATATTCTAAGACACCTGTAGGGCCCTTGGTAGGAGAACTGGATCAAGTAGGGGCTGAGTTTGTATTCAGGAGGGTAACTGGTTCAGGCCAGCCAGGACCTATTTTCTCAGGGAGGGAGAGTAAAGAGGAAAAAAACTTGTTAGAGGTAAGAGGGGGAGAAAGCAAACCAAATCCACCAGGGAGGATAGTGGGAAAAGCCCATGAGGGGTCAGAAGTGAGATGAAGGTGGGGTTAGGAGTATTGAGGGCACAGAGGAGAGGGGAGGAGTCTGAGGAGTTTTTTTGAGGGATGAGAACCGAGAAGCAAGACGAAGGTCAGAGGGTAGATTGTTCCAGAGAAGAGGGAGACGGTATGAGAAGGCAGAGTGGCCTGAGGACGTGGGATGGAGAAGGAATGCAAGTCTCTGTGGCGAAGAGATTAGGTGGTAGAATTGACAGGTGTAAGTTGGAAAGAGAGATGGGGGGAAGGAAGCCAAACCAATACTTCGCTATAAGGGAGGTGCAGTGGACAGTTCATCTATGAGATTGTGGAGCGAGGGAGAGTGGGACATAAAGGAGGCAGTGATGGGTAAGGGGGGGAGGCGGTGGCAAAATGGCAGAATGAGTTAAGAAGAGTGTCCAGTTTGGCAAGGGAGGTGGCTGGGGCAGTGCTGTAGACTACGTCTGCATAGTCCAGCACTGGCAAAATAGTTTTAAGTACTAATTCACATCGAGTGGGGAGAGGGAGGCAGGCTTTGTGGCAGTAAAGGACTGCAAGTTTGGGCCAGAGTTTGGTGCAGAGGGCCTCGATTTGGGTGGAGAAGTCAAGGTGACTATCCAGCCTGACACCCAGGTATGTAAAGGCAGAGACCATCTCAAGGGGTGAACCATCCAGGGTAATGATCACTGAGGGGGCCGGGGAGGGAGGCAGGCTTCTGTCTGGAGCCAAAAAACATGGTAACTATCTTTTTGCCATTGAGTTTTAATTGGTTTGATTGGTACCAGGTTTGAACCCTGTTGAAGTCATTTTAGAGAGGAGGGAGAACGCAGTTGAAGAATAGACCAAAAGGCATAGATGACGGTGTCATCTGCATACATGTGAATGTTAGAAGAGAGAGAGAGACAGATCATTGAGGGAAGATCATTTATGAAAAGAGAGAAGAGGATGGAGCCAAGGATGGAGCTTCGAGGAACCCCGGAGAGGATAGGGAGAGGAGTAGAGAGTGCATCACCAATTTGGACTGATTGTTGTCATCGGGACAAGGACAGGTCCAGTTCAGAATCTCATTCCAGCTTCCACGTAAGGCTTCCAAATGTTCTGCAAGATCAGACTTAGCCTCCCAGTTTCCTTGGCTCTTCTGGTTGCTTATCGAGAAGCCTCCTATCACCCAGATGTCTGGCGTGGAGTCTTTCTGGGCTAGGGCCTTCCCAGGCCCCTGTTTCCCTGGCTATCAGACCCCACAAGCTTTTGCTAGCGTCTCAGCCAGAAGGATCGGCCCACATTTAGTCGGGCAGCAGGTTGAAACCTGCTGTCCGCAAGGCTATTGCCTGTGGGTCATCAGACAGGATGATAGGGTCGGATGACACCAAGAGACGTCAGGATCATGAGCGCCACAGGAAACTGTGCTTGCCTTCCAAGCTGTTGACGGCAGGGGCTCTGGACTGAGGATGGTCCACAATGCCCTCTGACTCTGCTACGAAGCTGGAGCAGATGATACCCACCAAGCTGTCGTCTGATCTACAGGACTCTAAAAAGGGTCCGACTATGGACCCGACATTGGGGGCCTGATGCGTGCCTCCAAGGGAACCTTGGAACAGGCATCACTCCCTCCATCACTACCTCCCTCTTGGGAGCCCGATGACCCGATGCTATGGCACCTGACACCCGGAGATGACACACCACCAGACCTGATGTAATATACAGCAGCATCGTCAGACCTGATGTCAGGGGGGGGACTAAACAAAAGAGTCCATTGCCAGGGCCCTCAGCTGCCCCTATCCAAAAACCAGACCCGCAGCTGGGCCCCAGTGGTCCCTTTGGCTGAGGTTGGTGCTCTGTTCACCAGCTGGTGGAACACTATTAAAGGGGATCTACTGCCCAGACCACTGGAGCAGAACCCCACCCCCGCGGGGACCCCTATCTCAGCTCCGCCTAGGCATCCAACCCCTCCTACATGCAGATCATCTTACCACTCCGGATGCCAGACCACTTGGCTCCAGGTGGTGATGAACAGAAATCTCCCAGATGACAGCAGCATGGTCGTCACCCATCATCCAGATCCTCCTCTAGGCACCGGAGTCACTCTAGCAGATGCTGGTCCACATCTTCAAAGGAATCCACCAGAGGCTCCTCTTCCTCCAATGGTTCATCAGAAGATGACTTTTTTCTTCCCTCTCCAGACCCAAGGAGGGATTCCCCAAGATCTTCTCCGGATGATCCCTCTATTCTAGGTGTGATGAGCCATGTTCAGTTTCTTAATCAACGGGAGATGGAATATTTAGACCCCGAGAAATGCCGCGTGGTGAAATTCTTAGGGGCCACTGACCTGAAACCCTTAATCATTCCACCATTAGTATAGCCCTTCCAGGATGTTATAAAACTAGTCTGGAAGCACCCTTCCACAACCTTGGTTGTTCCTAAGAAAACTGACTACTTATAGGACCTCAGGAGGGTCAGATTTGACAGCAACCCAAAGCCGACTGGCTGATCCTGGCTGCTGCATGTGGGAGGACCTGCAAACTGAAGCATATGAGCCCCAACCACCGTATAAGGAGTCAGGAAGATGGTCCAATTTGGCCTGAAGGTGTACTCTTCAGACACTTGCACGGTCCAGTCATTAAATTATCTGGCACACATGGTGATGTATCAGAAATCTCTCTGGAACAAGGCCTTGGACCTGGTTCGGTCACAGTCTAACTCCACTAATAAGTCAGAGCTCTTAGCCATCTTCCAGTCGGGTGCTGACATTGGCAAGCACGTCCTCAGGTGACTTGACAGACACTGCCGCCAGAGCAGCTGCCACAGGGATATGCCTATGGCGCTACTCCTGATTGAGGGTCTTGGGCTTCTGCTAGGATTTGTGGGATGCTATCCTGGATTCTCCTTTTATGACTAGTTCTTTTCAGTCAGGAGGCTGAAAAGATAACAGGCTTGCAGGACTCGGGAGCAGTTTCTGAGGTCTGCAAAATGTATACATCTCAGCCAACCTCTTCCAGGCATTGGTCCTTTTGCAGGCAACAAGCCAGCAGGGGAAATGACAACAACAGAGAGGGGTTACAAAAGAAAAGGCACCCCCCATCTTCAGGAGCACAGGGACCTAGGAATACCAAAAATGCCAGAGCTCCCTTGCCCACTACAACAACCTCTGCATGACTCACTGCCAGACCCCCTCCTCTGGTGAAGCTACAGGGTGAGGCAGTAGGAGGGTGGCGCTCCCTTTACTTCTTAGGTTGGTACAGCATTACAGCAGATCAATGGGTACTCCAGATTACAGAATGGGGTTATGCTCTGGAGTTCACACATACCTCCAGACAACCCACTGATTTCCAATCATTGCTCCCCATCCCACGCAGACCTCATTTGGGCAGAAATCCAAGCCCTCCGGAGCAAAAAAACTGAAAATCCAGCTGTCCCACAGAAAGTACCTTGGCTCCACCTTCCAGGGGTGAGCATTATCAGTTTCGGGTGCTGCCGTTCAGCCTTACCTCTGCACCTCGAGTCTTTACCAAGTGGCTGGAGGTGGTGGCAGCAGCTCTCCAGATGCAAGGCCATTTTATTTACCCCTACCCTGATGACTGGCTTCTGACAGCTCCCACAAGGAAGCAGCTGCAGCACACACTAGAAAGGGCTTTCTGACTGTTCCAAGACCTGGGGATCACCTTAAATCTTCCCAAGTCTTCCCCCTGGGCCAGTCAGAGATTACAATACATAGGGGCCATCTTAGACACTGCCCAAGGGAAAGCCTTCCTCCCCTGAGACAGGGCAGATTGCCTGCAGGTGCTGGCACAGAAAATTGCCACGTCAGGCCAGATTTCAGCCAGAATGCTTCAGCAACTCCTAGGCCACATGACAACTGCTATCATGACAGTACCTTTGGCTCTTCTCCAGTGGAACCTCAGGGTACAGTGGGATCAGCATTTGGATGATCTCGAGCAGCAAATTAGGATCTCCACTGCTGTGCATCAGACTTTGGAATGGTGGCTTACCCCCTCCTGACTAGAGACCGGGACTCCATTTTGAAGCCCCAGTCCTCAGCAAATCCTGACAATGCATGCCTCGGGATTGGGGTAGGGCATGCATTTCAAAGAACATCAGACAAGAGGGACATGGACTCCTCTGGAACGCAGCCTCCACATCAATGTGCTGGAGATGAGAGCCATTCTGTACACCTTACAGACTTTTCAGATGGTCCTCCTCCCAGGCCCCTTATTGATCCAGACAGATAACATGTCGATGGTCTTTTATATCAACAAGCAAGGGGATACTTACTCCTACCCCGCAGAAAGGCCATGAGAGTCTTGTACTGGGCAGTGGAGCACAATCAGTAACTCACATCGATGCACGTTCCAGGAGTACAGAACATATTAGCTGATAGCCTAAGCCACTGTCTGTCTCAGGCCCATGAGTGGGAAGTAGTAGACGATCTATTCAAAAGATGGGGAACTCCAGAATTGAACCTCTTTGTGTCCCCACTCAATGCCAAACTGCCCAGTTCTAGGGATGCGGATATGATGTTCTATACACACTTTCTGGCAGTTGCCTTTCCATTTAAGACTTGCCGGGAACGTCTGCAAGCTGGCTTCTCCTACCCACCTGGGTGGTAACTCCCTTGGCTGTGCCCCATGATGCCAGATTTTCCTTTCCACTGGAAGGAGCAGGTTCCCTCCTTACCACTCCCATGTTGAGTAGGCCCTTGCACTTAAGTCTTTGGATATACTTCCAAAACTTACATTAAAACTCATTCGAGTTTCTTTTTCGCCTCGAGTTTCGATCGTGATCGCGATGGAGGATAAATCCTCACCTGGATTTCGGCAGAAGATGTTATGTACAGACCTCCACACCTCATGTGTTTACTGTCTAGGCCATGATCATGATCTGCAGGCCTGGGTCATTTGTCGGTCATTCTACCCGAATGTTCTGGAGGACTGCACTGCCCGCCTGAAGCTGGGTTGTTCAGAGAAATGTTATCTGCTGGTCAAATAAAAGGATGCCCATTGGGTGGTCTCCACGGTCCACAGAGCAGTTAGAGCAACTCAAGGCCTTCGAGGAGGAGGCAGCTCAGGCCACTGCTCAGTCCTCTTCTGCTTCTGCCTTCATTCCACTCCAGTTGGGCTCCACTTATTCGGCCTCCTTCAAGGAGCTGTGCCAGTCCCTCCTGACTAAGGGCAGGGCACTTCCGAGTTGCACAGTTCTCTCTCATGCAAGAAGGAGTCCAAGAAGGATAAAGAGAAAACTCATCATTGATGATCCTGGGACCAGGCGTTGCCGCTCTCAGGAATCTTCAGTTTGACTAAGTTCGAAACCGTGGCCACTAATGAAATCACGTCGGGCCGGTTGGCTGAGATGCTGGCCAATGATCGCGACTGAGATTTTCTTGATCCTGTTGACCAGTTGTCATCTTTTTAGGACCCAGGTCTTGCCAGTGACCACTGAAGGGGTGGTCCAGTCAACTGGGCTGGCCCCTCTGGTCACCAAGCTAGACTAAGAGGAGTTGTGGACCTCTCCAGCTCCCTCTGAGGCCCCCCGTCAGCACCACCAATGGCTGAGGTCGAGGTCTCAGTCATCTTCCTCTTCTGGGTCAAGCAGGTCCTGCCGATATCGACGGTCTTGCTGCCAGCACCATGGGAACTGGCGCCACTGCTACTCATCTTCATCTTCCTTTGGGTGAGGAGAGGCTTTGGAACAAATTGCGTCAAAGCTATGAAGACCTCATGTGGCAATAGTTTGTGTTGACTGGGCTGAAGCCAATGCTGGCTACCACCCCAGCCATCACCTGGCTGTCACCTGAAAGGCCAATGCCGACACCCCAGCTGGGGCCGGTCGACACTGTTCCTCCCCCTGTGGAGCCGGTCCAGACCATTTCAGCTCAGCCAAAGCTGGCCTCTCCACCAATCATGGTGGAGCCACCACCCAAGCAGCCATTGACCGGGGCTCTGACCAAAGAGTCTCAGTTGGCTAAGGGGCTTTCCCATCGGCTGTCCGTCACACTCATGCCTGACTGCCCATGGCGGGTTGAGAGTGACAAGGGTGGTTGCCTGCTTTATGTGGACTCCTCGGAGTCCAAGGATTCCTCTCTGCACTCCCGTCCACTGGATATGGAGTCGATGGGGGATCAGTCGATGGATGAATGCCCCACTTCATTCATGGGCATTCTCTGCCTCATCTCAGAGTCCACGGGGATGAAACTGGAGCCCGTTCAAAAATGGGCTCGCAACCCCCCTTACAGAAATTCTGGATAAGGGGGACTCTCTGAAGGAGGCTTTCCCAGTGGCCAAGGCCATCGGCTCTGCTCAGGAGCTCTGGCTGTGCCCCGCTTCTTGTCCTGTGCCTTCGACCCGGATGGCCCACAAATATGCGGTGCCCACCAGTTCCCTTTAAGGGTTCATGGAGCATCCCTCAGCTGAGGGGTTGATGGCTGACTCCATGTTTAGGCACTCAGGCAATACCAGGAACATTGATAGACAACCAGATAAGGAGTCCAAGAAATTGGACCCCTCTGCTAAAAAGGTCTATGCTGCTTCCTCGCTCAGCCTCTGCCAAGTGAGCTCGGCCATTGTGATGGCACACTTCTCCCATGCCCTTCTGTGTTCTCTAGATGAGGTGATTCCTTATCTTCCTGTAGACCTCCAGGATATGGTCAAGCAGATCCAGGACCAGGGTCGTGCTGGGGCCAAACAGCAACTTCATACGGCCCTGGACATTGAAGATTCCTGTGCCCGCTGGTGGCTGTGGTTGCCATGTGCCGTAGGGCTTGACTGCGGATCTTGACCTTCATGGCAAACACCCAGCACAAGCCAGTGGATGTACCATTCTTAGGTACTGACCTCTTTGTGCCTGGTGTGAAGGGTCACCTCCTCCAGTGCATTAAAACGTCCAATGCCACCCTGGACCCTGTGACATCCGCACAGCCAGACTCCAAGGGCTCTAAGCAGCAGAAGCACAAGCCCTTTCAGTCCACTGCTCCTGCAGCAAAACCAGTCCAGCATCAGTCTGGCCAGCAGGCTCAGTCCTGGCGACCTTGGCCAAGTCCGTGGCCTCGGTGGTCTGAATGCAGAGAGGGAAGGGACCCGGTGACTCCTCAGCTGGATCCTCCTCTGCCAAGCCTGCTCAGTGACGGGATTGGGGTTGCCACCCTCATGCCCACCATGCCTCCCCTGGGTCCTCCTGTGGGGGGGCTGGCTGTGCGATTTTCTTTCTGCCTGGTCCACTGTTACCACAGACAGGTGGGTTTTGGAAGTGCTCAGTCAGGGTCTGTCTCTGGAATTCGAGCAGTACCCTCCAAGCTGAGCCCACTCCCAGTGGGAGGACTTGGTAGCCACAGACACTCGGTCAGCTCTTTGAGATGACATAAACCAGCTCCTCCGCAAGGAGATGGCAGTCAGAGTTGTGGATCCTCCAGAACACCCAATGCATAGCAATGGTGCCAGCTTGCCTGAGGCACTGAGGAGTCTGGGTGTGCCCCTACCTGGACGACTGGCTGATAACTTGCCTCTCCAGGCAGGAGGTGGAGCATTCCAGGAACCTGGCCCTCCAGACCTGCATTGACCATGGCCTCCTGGTCAGTGAGACCAAGTCAGAACCCGCACCCTCACAGGTGATCAGCTTCATCTGGGCAGAGCTCGGCTCAGGCTGAGACAAAGCTCGGCTCCCAGCAGAGAGGACAGAGGTTCTCTCCTCTTTTGCCCAGTCATTTCTGGTTGGACACTTGTGCCCTGCCTGGGACTTCCTGCACCTTCTAGGTTACATGGCAGCCTACACCAGCATGGTCCAATGGGTCCGTTGGCATTTTCCCTTCCTGTAGTGGTAGCTGGCCAACCAGTGGTCTAAGTGCAAAGGTCACGTCAACCAGCTGGTCACTGTGACCCAGAGGATGTGGGATGCCCTCCAGTGGTGGCTTGTCACAGAGCATCTGCAGGAAGGGATCCCATTTGTCTGCTCAAGCCGACGGTCATCCTGATGACCCATGCCTCTCTCACAGGCTGGGGTGCCCATCTGAGGGAACACAGAATCCATGGGCTCTGGATCCCTCAGGAGTCCTGATGCCACATCAACCTGCTGGAGTTCTGAGCAGTTTCCCTGGTGCTGGCTGCCTTCATTCAGTTTGTTCAGGTTCAAGTGGTCCAAGTCCAGATGGACAACACCACGACCATGTACCACCTCAACAGACAAGGCAGAATGTACTCCCTGCCCCTGTACAAGGAAACCTTCCATGTTTGGACTCTTGTACGCAGCCTTGAGGTGGATCTCCTAGCCATTCATGTGGCAGGAGCCTCCAGTCAGCTGGCGGATGCCCTCAGCTGGGTGGGTGAGATGTCTCACGAATGGTCCCTCCATCCAGAGGTAGTTCACAGTCTGTTCTCCCAGTGGGGCACCCTTCAGGTGGAGCTGTTTGCCTCCAGGGAGAATGCAAAGTTGAGGCTGTTTTGTGCCCACCCCCCTCAGCAGGAAATGCTGCAGGGGGATGCCTTCTTGAGGCCTTGGACCCCAGGCCTCTTCTGTGCCTTCCTTCCACTTCCCTTGATCCACAAGGTGTTATTCAAGGTCAGAAGGGAAAAGGCACAGGTGATCCTGGTGACTCTGGACTGGCCATGCCAGTTTTGGTACCCTGATCTCCACAGCCTCAGCAACAGGCTCCCGAGGCGTCTTCCCATATGCCCAGACCTGCTCTCAATAAGTCATGGGAAGGTTCTCCACCCAGACCTTCAATCCCTGCACCTGACAGCCTAGTTCCTGAGTGGCTTGAGTTCCAGGCTTTGGGTCTCTCTGAAGATGTCCTCACTGTCATGGAGATGTCTAGAAAGGAATCAACCAGAATATGCTATGCCTTTAAATAGAAGAGATTCTCCATTTGGTGTCAAGGCAAGGGGTTGGACCCTTCATCCTGTCCAGTGGCTAGCATTTTGGACTATCTGTGGTCTCTCTCTCTCCCAAGGGGGACTTTGGTCAATGACACTTAAGGTGCACCTGGCAGCCATCTCTGCTTACCGGGCGAGGGCTGGTTAGCAGTCAGTGGCACAGGAGAAGGTGGTCTGGTGCTTTCTCAAGGGCCTTGACCACATTTCCCCTCCTATGCGTGAACCACCACCACCATGGGACTTGTTGCTGGTTTTGGCAAAGCTCATGGGCAAGCCATTCGAACCGATGCACAGGTGTGAGATGTCTCACCTGTCGTGGAAGACTGCCTTCCTGGTGGCTGTCACATCAGCCAGAAGGATCACTGAGCTCCAGGCGCTCTTGGTGGAGTCTCTTTACCTGGTGTTCCACTGGGACAAGGTTGTCCTGTGCCCCAACCTGAAGTTCCTCCCGAAGGTTGTGTCAGAGTTTCACCTGAACCAGGTGATGACTCTTCCGGTGTTCTTCACCAGTGACACCTTGGAGGCCGAACACAGGCTCCATACTCTGGACCTGAGGTGAGTGCTCACTTATTACAAGGAGTGCACTGCTGGAGTTCAGGAAGAGGTTCGCCAGCTGTTTGTCACCTACCCTGATGTTGCACCTGGCAGACCTGCAGCCAAGCAGACAATTGGCAGGCGGATCACATCCTGCATTGATCTCTGCCATAGGTAGGTGGGTAGGGAACCTCCCAGAGCGCTAAGGGCTCATTCCACCTGCCATTCCTCTGAAACGGTGGCTGCTTCTAGGGACATGCCTATTCAGGAAATCTGCAGGGCTGCTACCTGGAAGTCAGCACATACCTTCATTTCTCATTACCACATTGCCCACGAGTCATGCCGAGATGCTGGTTTTGGGGCCTCAGTTCCCTAAGCAGGGGGTGTGCGCCTTGTCTCCCTCCTCCCAGAGAACTGCCAGGAGTGTGCCAGATAGTGTGGATAGAACATCATATCCACATCCGTAGAAACACAGGTTACTCACCTGTAACAGTAGATCTTCCATGGAGTGGTGTCTTGCAGTAGGTAATACTTTTGGGTATCCAACAGAGGTCGCTGTGGCGCATGGCAGCTCTTCTAACAGTTTTTCACCTGGGACTGCCCACACATGACATCCGCTTCCTGTTTTCTATATAAGAGTGGGTGATCCCTGGTATCCTCAGTTCATTTTCCCGCCGTCTTCAGCTCGTGCAGCAGCTAGTGCAACTTTTGTGTAGCAGTCATCGACGAGAAATTTGGAACGAAGACGAATGTCTACAGAATCTTCAACAAAGCAAGCATTATTTCATTCCTGCCATTGTGGCAGGAAGATATAACACTTTGACAACCTCACACTTTGTGTAAGGTGGCTGGGACCCACATATGACACCAATTCCTGCACTTTATGTCAGGAATTTAATCAGGTAACTCATCAGCGACGGTTGCTTGAAATTAAATAACTTTTGATGGAGTGGAGAATGTCTCTCTTAGAGAACTAGGGAGCTCATACCAAGGGCTCCCCCTCTACTGGTTCTTGTTCCAGGCAGAAGAAGATGGAGAAAGTGTCCTCACACTCCCTGCCACATCGCCCGTCGATGACCACCGTTTCAGGTGTCCCTCTGTCAATGGGGCATCCCAATCACTTCTTCATTGACAGGGGCTCATACCCTCTCATCGATGGTGCTTTCCAGTGCTTTAAATGCAGTTCAAATTGTAACTGTTCTGTCGATGGAGGCTTATTTTTTTATTTATTTATTTATTTCAAATTCGGATTAATACCTTTGAGCTGGGGGCTCGTTTACAAAGACTCCAAGTCAACAAGGAATACAAGACATTTACAGGTGATGAAACATTGCAGAACAGAAATACATCAACTAACAAGTGGTATTAGTGTGCAGTTACAACATTAAGCAGGGTACAAGAAGTAAGGAGAAACAGGACCACACTTCCAGAGATACATATTAATACAGCACTAATTAAGTGCAGTACAGTGTTTAACAATCATGTCACAATTCAGACGGGGTGCTCCCAGTCTGCAGAAATGCATGTTTTAGCAGTCAAGGTGAGGCTTTGTCAAGGGGAGGTAGTAGGTGGTGGGAGGGGGAAGTGGGCAGTTGTAGAACAGGAGGGTGGGAGTGAGAGAGGGTAGCGTTTGACAGGTGTGAGAACCGCCTTCAGAGGCCATGGGTTAACAGAAACACTGGCAGTCGATTTGCTGGCAAGAAGAAATCGGGGCTCATTTTAAAGTAGCCAAGTCTGGGGGAGTTGGCAATGTCTGCAGGCAGATCATTGAACCATTTAGGCCCACAGTAGGAGAGGGATCTTTGGCCAAGGGTGGTTCATTTGAAGGGAACAGTTAGAACAGTCCTGGAGGCACTCCTTGTGCATTTAGATGGTTGTGCAGGCTCAAAGAGGGCTGAAGTAGCCGTAGGCATGGACCCCATCAGGAACTTTTTCGCAAGGAGGCAGGCCTGGTATTGGAGTCTGTGGTGGAGTGGGAGCCAGCCAGTTTCCTTGTATAGGTCACAAGAGTGAGTCATTTTGTGTACTCCCAGGACCAGGCAGCAGGCCTTGTTGAAGATGGTTTTGACCCTTTTAAGCACTGTGTCTGTGCCTGCCCCATATATGACAAGACCATAATCCACAGATGAGAGAACTGAACTGCACGTAACAAGTTTCAGGGCAGCTGGTGTCATTGAAGTGCGATGTCTGTGCAGGATGCCAAGCTTCATGTTGGTGGACTTTACCAGTTGCTCAGCATGGGCAATGAAGGTGAGGGTGTCATCAAGGTGAATCCCTAAGTACTTGAATGTATTGACTTGATCTAGTACTTCTCCTTCGCTACTAAGTATATGCAGTGAGGACCCTCGAATCTTGCTCTGTGGGGTGCTGAAGAGCATGCTCTTTGTCTTTTTGTAGTTGAGTAGCTGTTTATTTCAGGTGAACCAGGATTCCAATGCACGAAAATTGTGCTGAAGTTCAGAGCTAATTGATCCCAGGTCTTTCACTGGGATGGAGATAATGGCATCGTCTGCATAGAGTATGGAGTGTGCAGGACAGGTAGAAGGCATGTCATTTATGAAGAGGCTGAATAAGAGAGGACCGAGGATAGAACCTTGCGGGACCCCTAGGTTTACTTCCCTGGGCTCAGAGATTATATTGCCAATCCTGACCCATTGAGATCTATGGGTTAGGTAACTATGGAACCAGGCCACAGATTCCATTGACAATCCTGTAGCGAGGAGACATTTCAGTAGCAGTCGGTGATTGACTGTGTCAAAGGCCTTGGTGAGGACTATGAAGATAGACCCCACCACCATCCCTTTATCCAGGGCCCCATAAAGCTGAGTGGTGTACTCTACTAGCGCGGTGACAGTGGAGTGGTTTTGTCGGAATCCGTGTTGTTGCAAGCAGAGAAGGCTTTGCTTTTCTAGGTACTCAGTTATTTGTTCTGAGACCACCCTTTCAAGTGCTTTGGTGAGGGGGGGTAAAATCGAGATGGGCCAGAAGTTTGCTAAATTAGCTCTGTCTCCTGATTTAAAAACAGGTGTGACTAGAGCTTCTTTTCACCTGTCAGGGAAGATGCCAGATTGTAGAGAGGCATTGAATACCTTGGTGAGTGGTGCCACAAGTTTGTTTAATGTGAGTGCTACCATCTTCATATCGATCGTGTCACTTCCCATCCTGGTCTTACCAAGAACACGTTTGATATATTTGACGGTCTCATCTGTGGATATTGCCTGAAGTAGAATGGTGGGGTAAGATTATCCTGTGGTGATGGAGTGTTGAGGTTGTGCTGCTGGTCTGCAAGGGTGTGATTCAGGTATTCAGGGTGCAACACATTGCTGAGGTCCGTGAATGCAACATTAAAAGCATCAGCGATTTTCTTTGGGTCTTGCAATGTACCAGAGGTGGTAACTATAAGGTCCGTGGGGCCCTTGAGGCTGTACCCATGAGAGATTTTACAGAGTCCCAGAACTCCCTCCCTCTACCCCAGGTCTTTCCTAGGAGGTCATTGTAGTAAGCTGCTTTCACCAGACGTATGAGTTTTGTGCAGGTATTTCTTGCTGCCTTATATGCTTGGGAGTCAGCTAGATTCCCGGTGGCTTTGGCCCTATGCCACAGGTGATCTCTGAGTCACATGCATTCAATTAGAGGGCTGGACAGCCAGGGGTTGGGGATTCCTCTGGCTTTCTTTGTTTTGTAAGGAGCAAAGATGTCACAGGCTTTAGTAAAAATACTGCAGAAGTAATCCAGTGCTTGGTTTCTGCCCTGACTCTATCCAGTGGGGACCAGTCAACCTTTTAGGTAGTGCCTGAAGGAGTCTAGTTGACCAGGCCTTAGTGATCTGTTCCTGGTGGTCTTAGGCTTACTCTTGGTGAACTTATTTGTCCAGGTAAGTAGTACAGGGGAGTGGTCACTGATGGTGTCAGGTAGGACTGTTACCTTTTCAATATGTTCAGGACAGGAGGAGAGTAGCCAGTCATGAGGGTGCTAGTTCCTGTAATGTGTAGTTTTGTCTGGTGGGTTGTGTGGACTAGCTTGGGTCAGGTATAGTCCAGTTTATTTGTCTCTAGCTGTCGCTGCATCCTGTGCTTACCAATTAATGTTGAAGTCCCTAGGATTATATGTTCCCAGTTTTAGTTTGTTCTGTTGAGTGGCTTATGAGCTGTGGGGAAGCCAGTGAGTAGTGTTCTCGGGAGGCAGGTATACAGTGGTTACTAGTAGCACTTTGTTTTGTTGGCCAATATTAAGTTTTAGTGTGAGAACCTGTGCTTCCTTGGTGTGGAAGCTAATTGATAGTATTTGCCCTTTGATGTCACTCTTGAGGTAAACCAGACAACCCCTTCCCTCTTTTTGAGGTACAGTCCTGCCGGAACAGGTTATATCCAGGAAGGGCAATTGCTGTGTCTGGGATCTTTGGTGATAGCAACGTTTCTGTTAGGGAAATGATGTCAGGATCAATCTGAGCCACCCAGGCCTGAAATTATACCCTCTCACTGACGATGCTTTCCAGTACTTTACATGCAGCTAACTACACAGCTGCTCCATCGATGGGGGCTTCTTTTTCCCTGCGGGCCCATTGACGAGACCCTGAATTCCTTAGGAGAAGCCTATGGCTTATGCCTTATTGACTGCCCCTCCACCTTCACAAGTGCCTTCCTATAGGGGTCAGGTGGACAGAGATCAGGACCCTGGTCTTTACCACCCAGGGGCTAGACCTGCTCATGCTACTTGTCCCATCCCCTCTATTACCCCACTTGTGTCCCAACACACCCCCTTTCTTACCCTCCTTCTTCTCAAGAAAGGGACATCACCAATGTAGTACAACATGTCTTGCATGCCATGCGGCACTCCCAGCCCTCTGAAGAGCTGGGTGATCCTCCCCGATCGCCTCAGGGATACCATGCCACCCTGGTCTCCTCCTTCTTTCATAGAGATTTGTCAGATGACCAAGAATTACCACCTGATTTCCCTGGTGATCTTGAGGATGAAGAGTTCCAAGATCTGGATTTTCCCAATCCTGAATCTCCCTATTCGGGAATCTCTTCCCTGGATGAGGACCTGCCTATACCTGCCGCAGCCTCTCCCCTGGATGACCTGACCTTTAGTGAGATGATGGCTCAAATACAAAAGGTCATAGGATTCTAGAGTACTGAACATGACAAACAACGTAAGGATATGGCAGAATACCTTGAATTACCTGAGGAGCCCATTTTAGTGGTTCCCCCACTAATACCAACTTACTAGAATGCCATGTTGGCTGCTTGGCATCAGCCTTCAGCTATTACAACTGTTCCCCGCAAAGCGGATCGTCTATACCAAGCTCCTCTGGACCACCCCTCTCTGTCTACTATTCTAGAGGCGAATTCTGTGGTCATTACTGCCACTTATGACTGTACCAAAAAACCCAAGCACATGAGCTCCTCACCCCCTGATAAGGAATCCCAAAGAATAGACTATCTGGGGAAAAAGGTATTTTCCTCGGGGGCTATGAATATCAGAATCTTGAATTATATGGGTCATATGAATAAATATTAGTGTACCCGTGGGTCCTGTGCCATTGAGCTTATCAATAAACTCCCTCCCTCAGAGCCGGCCCGATGGCACTATAGGTTGAGGCGCTGGACGCCACACCTCGCTCCATGCTGGCGACCGGGTTCGAGGAGCAGACTCCGGGTCACTAGTGGGTCGGCTGGGGAGAATAGGCTTGGCGTCACGACAGCTCGCCTACTTGGGGAGGGTTGAGGCCAGCTCGATATTGTCTGGATTCGGCGGGCTGGAGTAGTGCAAGCCCCTAATGGTAGGGGATGGGAGGTCACTATACAGCGTGACTTCAGCACTTAGCGCCTTGGACGTCAGGTCTCATGCTGTAGGGAGGGAGAAGGAGGAGAAAGTAGCCTGCCATTGCGGGAAAATGGAGCTTGAGCCGTGCCCTCAATGTATCTTCGCCACCCGGCGGCCCCCAGACCGATGAAATATAGTAATGGGGTATAGAGGTTGCCCCATCCTCGCTTAGTAAGCCCTAGCTCCATGGGGATCCAGGGGTCATTTGGGTAGGGTGGCAGGCAGAGGGATGTCTGCCTAGAGCTCCTGATTGGTCGGGGATGGCAGGCTGGGAAGGTGGAATAAATAGAAATAAAAAAAAAAAAATCCCTCTCTCACAGGAAAGGGATAAATTATTGGCTACAGTGACAACTAGTAATTCTATCTCCCATCACCATCTCGGGTCGGGATATGATACTGTAGATACCTCAGCCTGACTATCAGCCACTGGTATCACCTTGCGTCGCCATGCTTGGCTTTGTGTTTTGAGCTTTGTACCTGACATACAACATAAAGTAGCTAATGTCCCCTTTAACGGGTCCAAGCTGTTCAGGTACTCAAACTTTACTGGATGACTTACAGGCATCATGCAGAACCCTCCGTACAGGCCATGGCATGTATCATGCTCCATCTACAACCTGCCATACTCAGCAGTCCTTTTATTCCAAAAAAGGTGGAAGATAGAGAGGTAATAATAAAGGCAGCTTCAGAGGTCATGCTCAAGCCACCAGAGGCAATACCTATGCCACCCTGGGTGCCCGCTCCCACCCTTCCGGTAGAGCTGCACAACCATCTCCCAGTGACCCATTAGGGCCCCCCGCCTCCTCCACCAGGCCTCGGAGGCTGTGGGGGGTCGTTTTGCCCACCATCTGGAGGCCTGGCAAACTATCACTCCAGACAAATGGGTACTTCAGTTTGTACAGAAGGGTCATATTCTAGAGTTCCTCTCCACCCCACGCCCTTACCCTCCACAGAAGATTCTCTATCCTCCAGATCATATACTGATATGACAGGAGGAATTGATGGCCTTTTTGACCAAACAAACCATTGTCCCAGTGCCCATTCTGGAACATCAAATGGGATTTTACTCACACTTCTTTCTGGTGCCCAAACGAACGGGAGACCTCAGACCAATACTGGATCTAAGACAACTGAAACTTTACATTCAGTACAAACATTTTCCCATGATCACCCTACCTGCCATCATGCTGATCCTAAAACAGGGCGATTGGCTTTGCGCCCTAGACATGAAGGATGCCTACTTACACATCTCCATCCACCCTGCTCACCACAAACCTTTCCGATTCCATCTACTGGGTCAAAATTACCAGTTTCAAACACTCCCTTTCGGCCTCTCATCAGCCACCAGAGTGTTCACCAAGTGCCTAGCAGTGGTGGTAGCAGCCTTACGAAGGAAAGGGCACTTCATCTTTCCATATCTAGATGATTGGCTAATCAAAGCAGACTCCAAGGTAGCTTTGCTTGCCTCCCTAGATGCTACCCTGAACATGTTCGCAGATCTGGGGATCACAGTCAGTTGGCCAAAGTTCAGTCCAAATCTGACACAGTTTCTCCAATACATTGGTGCTGTCCTAAATACAGTTACAGCCAGGGATTACCTCCCATCTGCCCGGCAGGATGCGTTTATGTCTCTGGCGTTACACATACAGACTCGGAAAATAGTCACTGCCTGACAAATGCTGCACCTTCTGGGAAACATGTCCGCTGCCACCCCTATGGTGGCATTCACCCGTCTCCACATGAGACTTGTCCAATGGACCCTCCAGAATCAATGATCCCAAAAAACAGGACAGTTCAAGGAGAAAATGAGGGTCACTCCCTTTCTGAAGTTAACCCTAACATGGTGGACAATCAGAATCAATCTGAATGAAGGAATGCCTTTCCGGTCCCCCTCGAATGCAAACGTTAACCACGGATGCTTCTCTACAGGGATGGGGTGCACACTTTGGTCCTTATCAGACTCAAAGCTGGTGGCCCGCTTCTCCCTGTCAGTCTCACTTCAGTATCCTAGAGATGCGAACAGTCCATCTAGGCCTTCAGGCGTTCTGGCCCTTCCTCACCCCAGGCTCGCTACTGATCCAATCAGACAACACTGTAGTAGTGTTCTACCTCAACAAACAAGGGGATATGAAATTTCTAACCCTATGCAAGGAGGAGACCCTTGTGGTTTGGCAAGAAGCCATTTGCCAACACTTGACGAGAACAGCTGTCCCCTTACCGGAACATTGCAACCAGTTATCCAGACAGCTGAATCGCCAGTCCACAATTCACGAATGGACACTTCACGAGCAAGTGCTCCAAGAAATTTTCAACCTATGGGGCACTACACAGCTGGATCTGTTTGCCTCCCCAGTGAATTACTGTCTTCCCAGGTAGTTTTCCATTATCCTGAACAAAAAGGGATGGTGCATAGATGCCCTCTCCCAACCATGGACAGGACTCTTCTTATATGCTTTCCTCCTGTCCCTCTTCTGCAACGGACTCTACTGAAACTACAACTAGAACCAGCCACAATGATGCTCATAGCCTCAGTGTGGCCTCATCAGATGTGGTTTTCCCTACTCCTACAACTGTCGGTATGGGACCCCGTTCTGTTGCCAGTTAGACTGGACCTTTTGACTCAGAGTCAAGGATCTCTCCTACTTCCCAACCTGAAGGCTTTACACCTTCATGCTTGGCTCCTGAGGACGCTTTCATAACTAGACTACAAGTGTCCTCCCCTGTTGTCAATATTCTCTTGGCCTCCTGTAAGCCAGCAACAAGAGCACTATACAATTCCAAATGGAAACGCTTTTCCATATGATCAGCCTTTCGATCTTTGGGCCCTTACTCCTGTCCACTGACGAAGGTTCTGGACTACCTCACCTCACTATGAGTCCAGTTTAAGTTACTCTTCCATCAAAGTCCACTTGGGTGCCATCTCAGCTTTCCATGAACCTCTGGATGGCAGGTTACTGTACCAACATCATCTAGCTAAGATGTTTTTGAAAGGAATGTTACATATTAAACCTCCTATCAGAAGGCCCACTCCTCCATGGGATCTCAATTTTATGACAGAAAAATTAACCCTTGAGCCTTTTAAACCAACAGCCCACTTGTGGCCTTCATTTTCTGTCATGGAAAACTTAATTTCTGGTGGCTGTCACTTCTGCTCGATGTACTTCTGAGCTTCATGCCCTCATGCATAAAGAACCTTACTTGATTTTCCACAAAGACAGGGTGGTCCTACATACCAACCCTTCCTTCCTAAAGTAGTTTCCAAACATACTTTAAATCAGTCCTTGGAGCTTCCAGTCTACTATCCTGACTACTCCAATCAGGGTGAACATCTATTACATTCTTTAGATGTCCATTGTATATTACGCTACTATACTAATCAGACAAAATCGATTAGAAAGACATCTCAACTGTTCGTCTCTTTTGCCCTGGGTCACAACAGCCTCCCAGTTGCTAAATGTACTCTTTCATTCTGGTTGGCAGATTGTATTACATTTTGTTACAAAAAAATACAACAAGCCTTTACTTGTACCTGTCCATGCCCACTCCACTAGAGCTATGGCCACCACTGCTGCTTGCTTTAAGGGAGCCTCCGTTCCAGATATCTGTAGTGCAGCTACCTGGTCCACGATTCATACATTCACAAGGCACTGCAATCTGGGTATTGTCTTATGACGTAGGGTGGCCTTCGGCCATGCAGTCCTACAGGGTCTCCTATCTTAACTGTCCTCCCACATGGGCTTTATTGCTTGGGAATCATCCCAAAAGTATTGTCTACTGCAAGAGACCACTCCATGGAAGATAGTACAGTTACCTAAAAACTTACCGTAACAGTAGATCTTTGAGGAGTGTCTCTTGTAGTAGGTTTGTTCCCACCCTCCATCCCCCTCCTTCTGTGAGAGAGCAAAATTCTGGTCCAGTGACTCTGGATTGGGGCTCCTTTGGTACCTCAGCTTCCCCTTGGTCCTCACTTTGCGAGCTGAATCTGACAGGGGAACTGAGGATACCAGGGACTGCCCACTCTTATATAGGAAACAGGAAGCTGATGTTATGTGTGGGTGGTCCCTGATGACAAACTGCTAGAAGAGCTGCCATGCGCCACAGCGACCTCTGCTGGATACCCAAAAGTTTTACCTACTGCAAGAGACACTCCTCAAAGATCTTCTGTTATGGTAAGTTTTTATGTAACTGTACTTTCTAGGAATTATATATGATGCTTATCCACATGGACTTACCCGACCTCCCCAGCTTTAGCACACACACTCTGCTTCCAGCAAGCAAGATCTGGTGTCATGAGGCGGAGTCAAGGTAGTTGCCACCCGAGTGGGTGGGAGGAGCCTGCTTGAAGATGTTTCCAGCAAGTCTTTAAGGGAAAGGCAACTGCCAGAAAGTGTGGAAGAACATCATATACCACTCCTAGAACTGCTGTTACAGGTGAGTAACCTGTGTTTTTTCTGCTTGCTAGTTCCAGGGCCTGGTGTTTTCTGGTGAGATGTGTTATCTCTCTCTTGGACAGGGAGTTTCTTTCTGCCTTCCCTCCCTTCCCACTATTCCAGACAATACCGCTCAAACTTAAACTGGATCAAGTGGGCATGATTCTCATAGCACTGTTCTGGCCTCAGCAGATTTGGTTCCTATTGCTCCAACAATTGGCAATAGAACCTCTTATTCCTTTGCTCCTTTCCTCTCCCAGGAGCAGGGGACTCTTGTGCACCTGAATCTCAAGTCTCTCATGCATGGCTCCTGCAGATTTAGTCAGGGACCAGTTTGGGGTGTCAGCAGGGGTGACGGAGGTACTAGTGGTGGTGAGAAAACCCTCAACCAGGGCCACCAACACCATGAAATGGAAACACTTCTGCCTGTAGGCATCTGCCCATCGTTTAGACTCATTCACCTGTTCAGTGAACTTTGTCTTGGAGTATCTCCTTTCCTTGTGCAATACAGGTCTTAGCTACTCATCCATTAAAGTACACCTTTCTGCACTGTCAGGTTATCATGTACCAGTGGGTGGCAGGAAGCTCGCACAAATGAATCTGCCCCACACTTTCCTGTGAGGTATCATGCACATTAAGCCACCCATTCAGGACCCTAGTCCACCATGGGATCTCTTATTTTTTGTTAGAGAAGCTTGCATTGCCTCACTTTGAGCCAGCCGCAAGTTGTGAGCTACGCTTCCTGTCTTGGAGCATGCTATTTTTAGTTGCCATCACATCAGCTCGAAAGATTTCCGAGCTTCAGGCTCTGATGTGTAAAGAGCCTTATTTGATTTTCCACAGGGACAGAATACCCCTGCATGCCAATCCTAAATTCCTTCCTAAGGCGGTGTCTAAGTTTATCCTCAACCAGGACATCCATCTACCTGTCTACTACCCAGAGTATTGCAATCATGGGGAGGCCCTGTTGCATACTCTGGATGTACACAGAGTTCTTCATTTTTATGTTGACCATACTCAGTCTTCCAGGAAAACTGACCCGTTATTTGTGTCTTTCCCTGAGAATGATAGGTGTGCCAGTGACGAAGCAGATGTCCAAATGATTGGCCAACTACATAGTGTTCTGCTACCAAAAATACAGTAAACCTTTACCAGGCTCGGTTAACAGCCATTCCACTAAGGGAGTTGCTAGTTTGTTTGCATCCCTAGAAAATGTGTCAGCAGCAGATCTCTGTGCTGCAGCTACATGGAGTTTTGCCCATACATTCACCAAACAGCACAGTTTGGGCATTACTTCCAGAAGAAGGGCAGGCTTTGGCCTAGCTGTCCTTCAGGACTGCTCTCTTAAGAACCTCTGTGATTCTCTGTATCCTCCACCCTTCTGACCTGGATTATATCCTTGTTCTGTTTGGAATTCAGTCCTACTGCTTATTACCTGCTGCAAGAGCTCTGTGTCGAAGTGAGACAGTACAGTTACGTAAGAACTTACTATAACAGTGGATCTTTGAGAAGAGCTCTTGCAGCAGGCATGCTTTCTCTCCCTCCTTCCCCTTGTTGGGAAGATATAATTTCTTCTCCCTTTTGGGGATGTAAGAACCTCCTTAGTTCCCCATCCTTCATACAGCTGGGTCTCCAGGTGAACTGAGGTGGTGCCAGGGAACAGCCCCTTTATACCATGGGTGACAGGGGCGGGACCGATGTCAGGGGGCAGTCCCCCACCATAGACTGCTAGCTAGAATTTTTCTGTGGGGTTCTAGTGCCTGGCGGCATAGTCCTAATGGTAATAGCCTGCTACAAGAGCTCTTCTCAAAGATCTACTGTTGTGGTAAGTTCTTACATAACTGTACTTTTACCCGTTTTACAGTAGTTTGTGCCAAATCTCAGGTGCAAGCTCTGTGAAAATGGTAGCTGGTATTGACACCACCTAGACCACAAAAAGATGGTCTAGTAAGTGTCAATTTTCACAAGGGATAGAACATCCCATTAGATTACGCAAGCCTGATGCACCATATCTTTGGCACACCTGGGCTTGGCTCAATCTTGGGCTTTTGAAAACAGTTGAGAAAGCAGCAATAATTAATGATGTGCTCACCCTTGATTATTTGTAATACAAGAAAGATGCAAAAGCAGGCTCAGTGGTGGGAGGAGCATTTTATGACACAGGAAAAAAATAGGGAGCTAAAATGGAAAAAAAGACTGCAGCACATAATTTTGGCATAACACGAACTGCTGCCTTAATGTAGTTGTTTTAAGATACATCTGTTGAGACAAATCTCATTTACTGTGCTGTACTGAGCAGATAAGATAGTGGAGCAGTTCAGGCAGTTGTTTTGCACACTTAATACGGACAAATGGTTGAGCTCCATTATCATCTGTCAGTTAATCAGTCCTTCAAGGAGTTTCTCCTGTGGTATAAAGAGAGTCCTCACTTTAATTCTCATACATATATAAATGAGTTGGTAAGCGTGGCAGCCCACACAAGTGTGAGGCTGTACACAGATGACACAGTTTTATTGGCACACGGTAAATCCATTCAAGAAATGGAGCATAGACTGCAATTGGACTTCACAAACTTGGAACAGTGGCTATACAATTCGAAGTTCGTACCAAATAGTGAGAAAACAAAAACTATGGTATCCAATCCAAATAAAGATAAAAAAAGAAGTTTACAGCCAGATATTCAAATTAAAACCTCAAAAAAAAGAAATCCTGGATCAAGAAAAATGCTATAAATATTTGGGTATCTAGCTAGATGAAGGACTGAAATTTTATATTCACATAAACGAACTGGCAAGAAACACTTACTCCACTCTGCTCTGCACTTGCTTCCATTGACTGGGCCCTCTCTCCACTGCCATTTCTGTCGACCTAGCCCTTGACTATTTTAAGGATAAATTCATTGCCACCTGGAATGCCTTTGCTCCTTTCAGAAGAACCAGAGTCAGTGGGCTTCATCTCCCCTGGATCAACCCCAAACTACTAGCCTGCTTCAGGGAGCATGACCGGGCCTGGAGAAAACACAAATCTACTAAACATCCAAACGACTATGTCAAGTACAGAATGCTATGCAATTCATGTACTAAAGATATTAGACTGGCTAAGTCTGATTATTTCAACTCTTCATTCCTGTCTAACATTAACTGTACATCTAAATTCTGGAGGGTAGTTCATGCCCTATTCTCTCTCCCTCCCCACCCCTCCAGTTCTCAAAATAAATAACTCCCTAGTTTCTGACTCTGGCTCCGTGTCCTATGAATTTATTGCTTACTACACCTCGTGCACCACATCTCTTCTAAATTCCCTCTCTCCCTTGCCTCCTACTAACTTCAGCCCTTCATCGCAGCCAGTGCCTACCCCTCCCCCTTTTTTCTTTTCTACTATCTCCTCTGATGAAGCTCTTAGTGCCCTCCTATCCCTTAACCCCTCTAAAGGCTCCTCACCAGATGTGCTCGATCCTAAACTTCTCTACCTTTCTGCTTCTGCAATTGCTTATCCTATCTCCCTAATCCTTAACCTCTCCTTTATTTCTGCCCAAGTACCCTCATTCTGGAAACACGCTGTAGTCCTTCCTCTCCCCAAGGGTGGTGACACATCCACTCCTGGCAACTATCGCCCCATTTCCCCCCCTTCCTACCCTTGCCAAACTTCAAGAACATTTAGTTCTCTCTCAACTATCACCCTTCCTTTCTGATTCCTCCTTCACCCCCTTCCAATCTGGTTTTCGGAAGAACCACTCAACAACCACCTCCCTCCTCAAGCTTACTGACTCCATCCTTTTAGGGAGGGGCGATGGCCTGATCACCTCTGCCATCTTTGTCGACCTAGCCAAAGCCTTTGACACTGTTTCCAATCCCCTACTTCTTAATTCCCTCTCCTCAGCTGGCCTTGCTCCATCAGCCACCAGCTGGTTTAAATCCTACCTCACCAGCAGGACCCAATCAGTGAGAATCCTTGATTCCATCTCCCCACCACTCCACATCAACACTGGTGTCCCTCAGGGCTCAGTGCTTGGTCCCCTACTCTTCTCCATTTTCCTTAACAATCTTCCCACAGCTTGCTTATCCTCGTCTAGTCACATGTATGCTGACAATATTGTTTTATACAGTTCCGGCAAAAACCCTGCTGCTGTGGAAAACAGCTTACAGCAAGACTTCAACCAAATTCTGCTCTGGTTTGCTTCTCACCAGCTTTTTCTAAATGCCAAGAAGACAGTCTCAATGACATTAGGCACCAGGAAGAGACTCTCTAGGCTCCCAGCCCTACCCACCTTCCACACCGTTGATGGGACCATCCTGGAGGACACCTCCTCATTTTGATATCTGGGATTTTGCTGGACCAGCACCTCAGCTTCTTTGTTCATATCGATGCTATCCTGAAGAAACTATGTCCCAAGCTTGGTGCTTTATACAGGTTGTAGTTGCATCCCACTGACTTCGAGGTGCGAAATTGTCCAGCAGATGATACTTCCCATCTTTGACTACTGTGACGTAGTCTATGTTGCTGCTCCCAAATCTTCCCTGACAAAGTTGAAAACTCTCTATAACTCCTTCTGCCGCTTTGCTCTTGACTCCCCTTCCCGCTCCCACTGCTGTGAACTCTATCGCTCTCTAACCTTCCTTCCATTATCTCACTGATGCATCTCACATTGTGCCAAACTAACCTCCAAATTCTGGTTTGGAGTTCTCCCCTCCTGTCTGTCATCCTCTCTCTCCACTTCACCTCCCTCCACCCACTCTCTCAGATCTAATGACGCCCGCACATTGATGGTCCCTTGCCACTCCACCCTCATCAGTCAGACTGGTTTTGCCCATCGCTTCCCTAAAATCTGGAATTCCTCCCCTGAAATATGACACTTCTCCTCCAACTACTCCTTTACCTTTGCCCTACACACAATTACCTCTCCCTCAGCTGTTCTTGCTTTAACCAGCCTTAATACCTATCCCCAGTTTCTGCCTTCCTACCCTGAACCCCCCCGGCAAGGTTCTCAACATCCTGGAAGGGGAATCAGGAAATGGCTACCCTTCTTCTCTCCCCCTCTCTTCTCCACCTGCCCTTCTGGGTCCCCTGTGTGCACAACCTACCCCATCCTTTTTACTCCAACAGTACTCGCATACTTTCTTGGGCCTGCTCCTGGTACACTCTTGCGCTATAATGGTTCTGTTGCATTATGACTGTTTTGTATGTTTATATGTTCTTTTGTATGATTTTAGACATGTATTGTAATTTACCCAATGGTCCACTACTGTTTATTGTACAATACCTTGTGTTCCAACTGTTGCATAATTTTAAAGTGTTGTATTGTTTTTGCTACCCACATACTATTGTAACTGATCATCCTTCACAACCCTATGTAACCCCTTCTCCCAAGGTCGCACCGTGAGACGAGTAACTTGTTGTTCAGTGTGCCCTCCTGGTGAAACATTTCAATAAATAAATAAATAAAACAAACAAATAACTTGGAGCCTTCTGGGGATCAGGATTTAGTACTGATCAAAAAATGAGGCTTAACATGGTAAATCAGCTAATCACTCCATGTATAGTCTATGGGAGCCACATTTACAGAATGGCTGGTAAAACAAGTAAAAAAAAAATTAGATGTTATTTACAACAACCTTGCCAGATTCGTATTGAAATGTGATTACTGTAAACACCACTGTGACATGTTAAATTCCTTCCAATGGATACCATTAGAACAAAAAAAGAGATTGAAGTGGTTGGGTCAGATTCGTGCAGTGATACATGGTAAAAAAAAACTTCATATTTATTTGAAAACTGGAAATAAAAGAATATAAATATAACTTGAGAGATTCAAATAATAAATATACTCAAGTAAGACCACACAACACATTTGGAAACATGACATTCGCTGCAAAAGTTGTGTAAATATGTGAACCTTTAAACAGTAGCTGGAAACAACTAGAACAAAGTACAAAACATTTCATAAATGCTATAAAACATTACCTAGATCTGAGATGTAAGTGTTCTGACTAAAGACAAAATTACAAAAGACACTTGCACTTTATGAGAAATTTTAAGTACAGTAAAGTCCCCCATCTGGAGTGAATCATTGTATGAACTAACTGTATATTTACTGTCTGTTTACCTAAACTAATTGTTGTCTGTATAAACTAAATGTTGTTCATATGAATTTATGTATTTTATAAGAATTTAAGTTTGCACAGTATTGGTATTTTATATTTTCATTGTAGCAAATGAAAGTCATGTAACAGGACCACCTTGAAAATGGGTCTCTGACCTAATGATGTACAATAAGAACTTCCTGTATAAAGATAAGGATTTACTACTACTACTACTATTACTATTACTACATGTGAGGTTTGGGGTCCCAGGACTGCAGAGTGAATCTGAGCAGTTCTGGCTTCCCAGACCTTATGCGAGGACTGTCTTATAAGACACACCCTTCAGATGATCCATTCACTTATTAAAAATCACTAGAGTTAGCTACATTTATAATAATGTTTACTTTTTTTTTATTTTAAAAAGGAATGCAAGAGTCTACCCCAACCCCTGAAGTGCCACGCTCAACTGTAATGATATTCTAGCAAGAGGTGACAGCTGTACATAGGACTGAGAGTTCTATAAAAGAACTAGAACACTAACATTCCATACCTTTAGTGAACTGCAGATGAAGCCAACTACTGGGCTTCGTGCTGCTGGTCTTGGTAAAGCGAGGAAAAATGGAAGGGTGTTTTCTGATGGCTCTTTCCCCGCTTCCTTCACATCATCTGTCACCGATGGAATGATTACATGAATAACCTTCATTTAAAGAAGTTTACAAATGGAAAACAAATGTAAGTAGACTGTCCCCTGAACCAGTAGCATGATGGCTACTAGGTGGCTTCACTTTTTTTTCTCTGTCAGCACTCTAATTCTTTTATAGAACTCTGCGACATAGGATAAGAAGTCCTGTTGTCCTGAACACTGATGGGTTGAAAACATATGATTTGTAGTCCTAGGTGAGCTAAGCAGTCTTTCAAACCCCAGGAATCCCTCTGTATGCTTAACATATGCAGTTAGCATGGTAGGTTCAACTGCCTCGGAGCGTGGAAGTTATGTAATTGAAAGAATGTTTACATGGAACTTAGAATGCAGTTCAAATCTCTGCCTCTAGGTGCAGTTGCTAAGTGTAGGCTAACGGGTTTATTTCTCTGCCTGAAGTAGCTAGACACCCCGAAGGGCTCTCCTCAACACTTCACAGCAAGTTGTTTATTTTCATTTTAAAGTGCATATAAGTGCTTGTTTCCTCTCACAGGTACCGTAACAGGGTGGGGGTGAGGAGGGGGTGGCAGCCTCCCTAACTTTTTTGGCAGTAGAAGATTGCCCCTTTCATTTGACTGCTGCAAGTGATTGTTCTGTCATTGCATGACAGTACTGCAGTGCCCTTTTGCCTTTGAATCTGCGGCCACCATGCCCCACCCCCACCCAGACATTAAACAAAAGAAATAGCTGTCTGTGTTAAATGTCTCCCAGCAGAGTTGTAAAGTAGAATCGTTATTATAAAGCAAATCTTCTTACTGTTGCTGACTGCATAATGACTCTACTTTACAACACCAGAACTTTTAACACTTCTGTTAATTCAAGCTGTCTGGCGGCTCTTAACACTCTCATACTAAGGTTCATACCAAGGTGAAGAAAAGGAACTAGTAGGCCAAGGCCCATAATGCTCCTATACTAGGCCAAAGAGTAATATGACAATTTATACCCTGAAGTGATTAACTTATCAAGATTGTATTTAAAAATGTACTTAGTGTCACTCATAACTACATGAGCTGGAAGTTTATTCCATGGTCCAATAGTGTGAGGAGTAAAAAAAAAAATTCTATTTTTGTGCTTAAATGATTTGCAAACCAGCTGAAGTGGATGGCCTCTAGTATTATACATAGAGGACCTAAATATAAGACCTAACTCTGTCATAACATAGAGATCATGAACAACGTCATATAAGAATAAGAGATCGCCACGCAGGCGTGTGGTAGAAAGTGACATTAGTCTTAAAGTCTTTAACCTATGTTCGTAGGAAACCGATTCAAGACCAGATATTTTTTTGGTAGACCTTCTTTGAACTTTTTCAAGGGAACTACCATCAGATTTTTTGAAAGGGCACCATAACTGTGAGGCATATTCAAGATGTGGTCTAACATATGACCTAAACAGAGGCATGAGCACCTCTCGATCTCTAGATCTGATGTTGCAGAGTATTGACCAGACAACTCTATTAGAGGTACTGATAACAGACTGCAAATGCTTGGAGTAGGTAAGGTCATTGGAGATGGTAATACCCAGGTCCCTCTCATCAGTAGTGGCACTAAGAATTGTGCCATCTAATGAGTATGAAAAATTCAGGTTGGTGGGTCCCAAGTCCATCACCTTACACTTAGTAGGATTTAGTCTCATGCCCCGTATTTGAATCCAATCAGAAATAATATCTAGGTCATGCTGAATGGTAGCTGTTTGATCAGAATTGGAGCATGGTCCCCCAATTTTCACATCATCTGCATATTTCATAGTGAAAGACAAACAGTTATGGGTTAGGTCAGAAATAAAGCTTGAAAAAGACCGGCTAAGAACAGAGCCTGCATGACACCACTCAGGACCATACCAGTATTAGAAAAGTTCCCATTAATAACCACCCTTTGAGTTCTGTCACAGAGCCAGTTAATAATCCAATCAATAATATAATTATTTATATTAAGTCTCCTAAGTTTGTGAATAAGGACCCAATGTGTCACGACGTCAAATGATTTACTAAAATTTATAAAAATGATGTCACACGGTATCCTACTGTCCAGAAGAGTGCTGAAGTGTTTGTAAAAACAAAGTAGATTGGTTAAACAACTCCTGCCCTTTTTAAAGCCATGTTGCCCTGGATCATGATCATCTATAACTGGTGCAACAATGTCCTTATGGAGACTTTCCATAACTTTACAGATGGAAGAAGTCAAACTTATAGGTCTATATTTTTCCCAATTATGTGTAGTGCCTTTTTTATAAATAGGAACATTTGCCTCTTTCCATTCATTGGGGATGTAGTTGTTTACTAAAAACTATTCAAAGAGAAGTTTTAGAGGCAGGGCAATTTGGTCAGCCAGTAAGTATAACAGATGGCCTGCTAAATTGTCTGGACCGGGGCTAAATTTGTCTTTCAGTGTGCACAGCTTTTTGTGGATAAGCTCCACGTTAAAAATGATAGGGGGGGTCAGAAGAAAAGTAATAGGTGGAGGTTTGTTAGTGTTGGACAAAGAAAAGATTTTACAAAATTCTGTATTAAATACACCGGCCATAGATTTCGGGTCATGAATAAGATTATTGTCAATGATGAGAAGCCCCACCTTACATTAAGTTTTCTTTAAGGAATTGATATAAGAATAGAATTGTTTTGTATTTGATTTGTTAGCTGATATAGCCAATTTTAATTCCCAACTAGATTTAGCTTTTTTAATGCTAGATTTACATTTTTTGTTTAATGTAATATAGGACTCCCAATTGGCAGTAGTCATTAATAAGGAAATTATGATACTTTTTGTTTTTTTTGTCTGATTAGTGTTTTAGTATTATGATTGAACCATTTGGGTACCTGTTTACCTTTGGGATTTTTTTATTTTAGAGGGGATATAAATGTCCCTGAGTTCAGTAATTTTGGACTTAAATCTAACCCAAGTTTGTACAGGTGAAGAATGAGAAATAATGGATATCCAGTCTAATTCATACAGAGTTTGCATAATGGGACAGAGATCAGTTTTGTCATACAAATATATGATAGAAGAGTTCGGGCTGTAAATATAGTGATTCTGTAAGGTAAATAGGATAGAATTGTGGTCACTACCACCAACTGGGGCAGAAATTTTCACATCCCTAATGTATAAATCGGCACTACCCAGAATGAGGTCTAAAATATTATTGCCTCTAGTGGCTGATGTTACCCATTGTTTCAAGTTAAGTTCTAGACAAGTGGTCAGGAACTTGTTGCCTTTGTTACTAGTAGCTATAGAAGATTGCCAGTTAATGTCAAGAATATTAAAGTCACCAGTGATAATGACTTGTCCCATTTGATTGTCTAATTCAAATTTGGATAAAATGGTATCCAAAATGGAAATGGGTGAATTGGGGGGGGGGATAACATGTCCCTAAAATAATCGAGTCATGGTGAGATAGGAAAAGTTTAACCCAAATAGTTTCAGTAGGAGTGTCAAGTGTTTTAATAAGATGTGAAATATTAACAGCATTCATTTTATTGTTAATAAATAGGGCACCCCCCCACACACCTTTCCTGTTTGGTCGATTAAATATCAAAGAGGAAAAACCTGCTAACAGCATGTCCCAAGATGAGTTATCATCTCCCCAGGTTTCACACACAGAAATAATGTCTAAATTAATACTATGGGCACTAATTTGTAATTCATCATATTTCTGGTTCAGACTTCTTGCATTAAAGCTAAGGAAATGTAGATATTGACTGGAAAGTTTGTCTGGTTTAAGAGAAGAGGAACTAGCCCACATCTCTTCCCCCCCCCCCCCGTGCCTAGTTTAAACAGTTATCAATGACAGACCAAAAACTTTTACTCAATAAGGCATTTCCATGTCTCGCTTAGATGTAGACCATCAGGGCAAAAGCTCGGTCTAACATACTAAAATGCCAGCAGAATAGGCCTAATCTGTCTCTCTGTTCAGCTGGTTTGGTCAGCCCTCACCCTGGGTGCTGACCTTGCTGTCCCCCCGCCTCTCTGGCTTCTCCTTCCCAGTTCTGGATATTCTTGCTGCATTGGATTTTGCTTCCAGAACCCTTCCCTGTACCTGTCCCACCCCTCTTGAACCCCTCCACTGTCTCTGCCTCCACCAGCCCCTAGGCAGTGCATTCCATGGCTCCACCACCCTCTCAGTGAAGTAGCATCTCCTCCTTTCTCCCTGAATCTTCCCCTCCAGCTTCCACCCATGCCCTCTAGTGGCCCCTTCCTCCTCCTTCAAGCACCCTGACTGTTCCTCCCTATTTACCCTTTCATGTACCTGAAGACCTCTATCATGTCCCCCGTCCCTTCTTCTCTTCCAATGTGTACATATTTAGCTCTTCGAGCCTCTCCTCATAGGTCCTGTCCCCCAAGCTCCCAAATCATTTTGGTTGCCCTCCTCTGGACCCTCTCCAGGAGGTTAATGTCCTCTTTAAGTGTGGCTCCAAAACTGCACGCAGTACTCAAGGTGCGGCCTCACCAAGCAGTTATACAGAGGAGTATCACTTTCTCCTCCTTCTGAGTGATCCCCCAGCGATGCATCCCAGCATCCTGTTGGCCTTGGCTGCTGCCTCCTACAAGTCTCCGAGTTGTTCATCTTGACATCCACCACCACCCCCAGGTCCCTCTCAGCCATCGAGACTTGTAGCATTTCCCACCCCAGGGGGTGTACACTTGGCCTGCTTCTGGCCCCAGGTGGAGTACCTTGCATTTCCCTGCATTGAACCTCAGCTTCCACTTTCTAGTCCATCTTTCCAGAGCCTCCAGGTCCCCTGTAGGGCCACCTCCCTCCTCCCCATTCACCACGCCCCCAGTTTCAGTACATCTGCAAAGAGACTCATCTCACTCCTGATTCCTGTCCTTATGTCAGATCGTGGCGTTGAACAGAAGGGCCCAGGACTGATCCCTGTGGGACCCCACTAATGACCCTCCTTGGGGATGAGACTATCCACCAACTCACGGTCCTGGAGCCAATTGCCTATCCATCTGACCATCTGGTTTCCCCACCCCATTTCTCCCAGCTTATCCAACAGGCCCACATGAGGAACAGAGTCAAATGCCTTGCTGAAGTCTAGAAGAGGACATCACTGGTCTACCCAGGTCCAGGCACTTGTCACCCAGTCATAGAACTCCACCAGGTTTGTCTGACACGATTTCCCCGGGATGAATCCATGCTGTCTATCGTCCAGGCACCCTGACTTATCCAGGTCCCCCCCAGCCTCTTCTTGACAATGCCCTCCATCACCTTGCCCACTACCGATGTCAGGCTGACAGGCCTGTAGTTCCCTGCCACCTCCCTTGATCTCTCCTTGTGGATAGGCACTATATGCACCACCTTCCAGTCTTGGGGCACCCACCCTGTCCTCAGAGAGATGGTGAAAAGCTCTGCCAGGGGTTTCGCCAGGACATCTGCAAGTTCCTTCCAGCACTCTGGGATGTAATTTATCTGGCCCGGTGCTTTCTCCGTCTTAAGGGCTGAGGCTTCTCTCACTCTCTGCTTGTGATTTCCACCTCCGTACCTCTTCTCCCTGCTTAGCCCTCCCCACCTGTCTGTGATGCCTCCCTCTCCCAGACCTGCCGATCGGTAAGGGTCCCCTCCTCAGTATCTCTGTCTCTCCCATGTATGATGCAGCACCCCATTTTCCCCTGGTGAAAACTGAGGTGAAGTACTCATTTAGTACCTCAGCCTGCTCCCCGGGTCTTGTGCCCACCTCTCCCTGATTTAATCCTGCTAATCTGCCCTTCACCCTTCGTTTTTCCCAATGTATCTAAAGAACCCTTGTTCCTCTCCCAATTTCCCTGGTCAGGTTCTGCTCCTTCCTTGCCTTAGCCCTCACCACTCTAGTGGCCCTTCTAGCCATCAGCTCGTACTTCCTCAATCCTTTTCACTCCTTGAGCACTTGAATTGCTTATAGGCTGCTTTCTTTCCCCACACCTCCTGGACCTCCTGGTCCACCAACAGGGTTTTTGGGCCCTACTGCATTTTCGTCTTACTCTTGCACAGGTGCTGGTAGCATCCTGCACCCTCTCCTGATGATTTCCCACCTACTATCAGCGTCCATGTCTGACCCAATCCCATTCAAATGCTTCTTAGGATCCTTCCATTTCCTTAAATCCGCCCCTGAAGTCGGTTACTTCCGTCTTTGTGCAGCCTTCTACCCTCCCTAGGTCCAGGCAGAACCAGACCGTGGCATGGTCACTCCCCTACAATGGGTTCCTTACCCAGGCCCCCAATCTGGTCACTGTCTGCCAGGACCACATCCAGTACCCGTGCCTCCCTGGTCGGGTTCCTCACCTGCTGAGTTAGAACGCCTTGAAAGACATCCAACAACCTCTGTTCCTGGTCACAGAGGATGTCATAGTCTTCCAGTCTGTTCCTGGCATGTTTAAGTCCCCCAACACCACCACTGCTCCTCTGCCCAGTCTGCAGTGTCTCCTAACATCTGCCACCAGACTGTCCTCCAGCTCCTCCGCCAGGGCAGGGGGGTCTATACACCACTTCGTATTTTTACCTCTTGCCCCCCTTGTTATCAAGGTGACCCAAATCGCCCCACGGTTCCCTCCGCTCTCTACTCCCCTATGCCAATGCAGTTTTTGACTATCATTGCTACCCTCCTCCCTTCCCTCCCCTGTCCTTCCTGAACATAGTGTAACCCTCCAGGTTCAGGTCCCAGTCATGTCTTGCAGTGGCCCAAGTCTCAGTGACCGCTGCCACATCCACTGCTCCCTCAGTTAGCATCGCCTGAGCTCAGGCATTTTATTGCCCAAGCTCCTGGCATTTAGCAGGACTACCTTCCACTCTTCCCTATAGTTCCATTCCCTGCTCGTGTTCCCATGGGGATTCTGTTTTCCCTGGTCTGCGCTTTGCCAGTTGGCCTTTTCCTGCAATCCTCCTGATCTCCAGGGGTGGGAGACAGAGTCCCTCCTTTATCGGCACCCCTTGACAGCCTTTTCTCCCATCCCACCCCCTTCACAAGTTTAAACCCTACTTTTCACCAATGAACCCCTCTATTTTCAACTTAAGGATTCCCTTCCCCTCCAAATTAAGATGTAGTCTATCTCTAGCATACAGCTCCTTATCCTCCCAGGTCTCCCCAATCCCCATCAACCCATACCCTCTGACCTCACACCACCCCCTGAGCCACTGGTTTATCTCCCAATTTTCCTTTTGTGTTCCCCACTAGCCTCTTGGCACTGGCAGGATTTCTGAGAAGGAAACTGTGCATCCTATGTCATGACAGACCCTGGGAGCTCCTGAATCTTGCCTGTATCTCTAGCTCGCTATTTCCCTCAATGTCATTTGTACCCAGGTGGACCAGTATGTCTGGGGAACCCCCACAATCCTTTGCCAGCTGATATACCTCGTGCTTAGCCCTGTGCACCGTTAGTCCAGGGAAGCATCTTGTTCTAACTGGCCAGGCTTCTCCCTCCCTCCCTATCCCATTTGATACCCCTGAACATAGAATCCCCCAGCAGGAGCACTCTGACCACTCCTTTTCCTCCATTCCCCCCCCTTCCATGTCCCTCATCCTTTATACCAGCCCCTCCACCCAGCCGGCTCCTTGTTCCTCCCTATCTGGGTGCCACATGCCACCCTCCTTATTTACCATGGCCACCCCTCCTCCACCTATGCCTCTCTCCTCCTGAGTATCCTTCTGTACCTTGCTAATTCCCCCTCACTGCTCGCAACTGGTCCTTCTCCCAATCTGCTAAACTAGCCTGGCTCATCCTCCTTCCTTCCTGTCTCCATTTAGTTCCTCCTTGCTCGTCATGCTCCCCTGGCCTAAACCCTCAGCTCCCTTTCCTGAATCCTCCTTGTACTTCTGGTCCTTCTCCTTTACCTTCCTCCCAACTGGTCCTTCTCCTTGCCTTTCCTCCCTCTTCCCCTGCCCCTCCTGCTCTGATTCACTGCTCCCCATTCTCCTGCATTCCAGGTCCCCTGCTCTTCCTGCTATCTGGCCCTGCCTCCTGCCTCCCACTCCCACTCCCTTTCCGTCTCTAACCACCTGTGTCGTGGCTACATCACCCCCCTCATCCTTGAGCAGAAGAAGAGAATTGAAGCGGTTACTGAGTGTAAGGTCTGATCCACCTCCCCACCTTGCTTCCTTCTGTCCAGCCCTGGCCATCTGCCTACTTCCCTGAGAATGTTGTCCCTCCGTCCCCACTTTGTGAGGGTCCCCAGTACCTCCTGCTTCCTTGGTAGTGTCCTCTGAACCTCTGCCAGGGTCCCTATGTGACCCTGAGTATTCTCCTGCACTCCTTTCCCTATGCCCCACCCCCAGTGCTTGGTGCAACCCTGTTGGAGATTCCAGCCCCCTTCCCAACCATACCACCCCTTCCCCAGCTTTCTCCTAATCCCTGCAACCTCCTCCTAAGCTGTGCTAGCTGGTAGCACACTGGGCAGCCACCTAACTTCCAAGCCCAGTCCAGTATCATGGCTGCTCCACATCCTGTGCACCCCACCACCCTCCCAAAGATGCCGGCCCTAATGACGGTGGTTCCATCCCCTTCCAAATAGGTTTCCTGGGTGAGCCACCAGGTCCCCCTAGTCCAAGATACCCTACTGCCTAATTAGGGCCACCAATCTTAGAGACAGTCCCACTGTACACCAGTAACCCTGTTACTAGGTGCAGTACAACACATTAAACTTACAAGGGAAATGAACAACCCCCAAGCTCCTCTCTCCCAGCCTTTAAATCCAACCCCAGTGGCTAGAACTATATGAGCTGCACCTGCAGCCTTTTTCTCCAATTGCAGGGCAGGTGTTCCCTATAAATTAGAGACTTCTGGGGAGGTGGGTCCTGGGCAGACACCTGACTCGAGAGAGAGTGTATCAGCCCTGTGTCTCCCCTCCAAGCCCAGCAGCCAAAGAACCAGGCCCAAGCAAATCCCACCAAATAGGTTTTAAATCAGAAGAGATAGGCCTCTACCAGCGCAACCTGTTACACAGTGAAACATCCACAAAATGAGCCCCACTTACAGCCACCAAATCAGTTTACAAACATCCAGCAGCCCCCAAAACAATACCCTGCTAGCCCCTTAGAAGTAAGAAAGAAAAGAACTAACCTACCAAGTAAAATCCACAAGAACCCTGTGAAAACAACAGCAGCAGCTACTGTTCTGGAACACAACTGATCCTGTCCCCTTCCAGTTCTTTCTGCAAACTCCTCCCAATGGGTGATACAAGTGATGTTTTGGCACAAACACCAATACCGCAGCCAGTTATTGATGGTTTTTATTTTGATTGAGAGATGCAATATCTAGGTATGGGTAAAATTTCAGAAAACATATGTCACATCCGAGCTCGGACAGTTTATTGTCATGGCAACAAACACAGATTTAATGTTATGAAGAGAATCCTTATAAATGTTATTAGCTCCCACATGAATAATACAGAGTCAATTACTGTCCTGAGAACTAAAGATATTGTCAGTCATACATGTTAGATCAGCAATTTTAGCTCACTAAAACTAAAATAGGTTCTATTATGCTTGTCAGGTTCACAATAGCCCTGTCCAAGTGTTTAACAATGGAGTCGCTATTACATACATTTGTCTAGTACTAGTAATATCCATGTTAACAACAGATGGGGTGACTCAGTTACAAAATTTGAACTTGTAACATTATTGACAGAGAAGTCAATTAGAGGAATATCAGGATTGGAAGTAGGGTCCGGATTCAAAAGACAACAATTAATCAGACCTGTGTCTCTATTCATTATACTTGTGGGGTCATCATTACTAGATGGCACCATGGTAGGGATACCAGATGCATCGATGGATAGTGGGGAAAGTCGGTTGAAACTGTTGCACAGTGAAATATTAAAATACTCCGCCTTTCGTCTTTTTTTGCTGACTTTAGACCTTTGGACATTGTACCAGGTGACATCTGCAACACTGTTCTCAGGGCCAGACTAATCCACTCTTGCTCTTTTTTTAGATGAATCCACAGAGGAATACAAAGACTACAGTTGGGAACAAGAGGATAATCGCTACTGATGTCAGTACATCAGTAGCCAAAATAGAGAGGGGATTAAATTCAACTGATGTTGAGCAGGAATCAAACTCATTGCTAGCCCCATGAAGCCTTTTGGACAGTTTCCTGACTAGACTCACGTGCCAATAAACACTTGCAAAACATGCCAATCTCGCATTGCAGAACAATCTTTTCGGTACATTTAGGACACTGAAAGGGAACAGCAATGCTAGTTATAGCTTCCAGGCTAAACATATTACAGGAAGTACATTTATGACTGGCTTCCCAGAGGTAGTTGTGATAGTACTGGTGTCACATGAATAGCTGGTGGGTGACGCTTAAATGCCTCATATAGTTATTTTCCTATAGCACGCACACGGTAGATACAACAGAACCTACTGTACTAATTCTTCCTGTACTGTTTACCTGCAGTATCACTCCAAAACCAAGTCGAACCATGTCAAACATGCTAAACATATGCGATACCGTGTGTCTTAGTGCACATCTTTGCGCCCGATGCAAGCGCCGCCCTGCTCACTCTTGATGAATTAAAATACAGGAGGTGACTGGGAAGTGCCTCAATAAGGTCATGCAGTCTTCTGAATTAAAAATTGCCAAATGTAGAAATAACATGAAATCCACTCATGCGTGGAACTGGCAGTGTATAATAATAATAATAAATAATAATTTTATTTATATAGCCTTTCAGTATATCAAAGCACTTAACAAATTAATATCATAAATTCAAATATCCATACAAAACATATAAAGACACATCATAAAAACAATAAATTACAGTAAAATTCCAGTCATATTCCAACTAACTTAATTCTCCAAAAAGGCCATTTTCCATAAATAAGTTTTTAATTCTTTCTTAAATATGTCCACGGAGGTGCACTCCCGTAACTGGCCTGGTAGAGAATTCCAAAGAGTGGGAGCAGCATGACAAAATGCTCTGCAGCCTGAAGATTTTAAACTCACTCTTGGAATCTCCAGCAACCCCATGTCGTCCGAGCGGAGCGATCAGCCAGGGCAATAAGGAACCAGGAGGTCTTTCAGATAGGACGGACCATGATTTCAAAGGACTTTAAAAGTCAATAAAATGACTTTAAAGGTGATCCGCCACCGTATAGGAAGCCAGTGCAGTTCGCGCAGCACCAGGGGTAATATGACAGAACCTACTTGTCCCAGTCAAACCCAGGCTGCAGCGTTTTGCACCAGCTGTAGGCGGCGGATTTTAACCCCAGAAAGCCCAAAGTAAAGGGCGTTGCAGTAGTCTAGGTGCGAGGACACAAAGGCGTGGACCAACATTGGCAAGGAGTCAGAAGGAACAAGGTGCCTAACCCTGGCAATATTCCTAAGATGGTAAAAGGAAGTTCTGACGACGGCTGACACCTGAGATTGTAAAGTCAGCCTATCGTCAAAAATCACCCAAGGTTACAGATCGCTCAGAGGTCGCAATGACACGCCACCAAGAAAATTCCAGAAGGCACCCTAGCACACGACCCTCAATCTGACCACCCGGTCCACCACCAAAACCTCAGTCTTCTCCGAGTTCAATTTTAACCAACTAGAATCCATCCAGTCTTGGATTTCCCAGACAGTTGTTAAACACCGAGAGATCTATCCTGGTTGGGTGCAAAGACAGGTATAGCTGGGTATCATCTGCATAGCAGTGAAACCTCAGCCCATGCCATCTTATGATATTTCGAGGCAGCATGTACACTGCAAATAACATGGGTGACAGCACAGAACCCTGAGGCACTCCACACAACAATGAGACTGGGCGGAGGAAATCCCGACACAACTCTGTGATCTCCCAGTAAGGAATGAAGTGAACCATTGCAAAACGGTTCCTGGCATTCCACAGATTTGCCTCAGGCGCAACAACACCACGTGATCCACAGTGTCGAAAGCTGAAGAGAGATCAAGGAGAACCAAGATGGAATGTCTCTTTTGATCCCTCACCCTCAGAAGATCATTAAGCACCCGAACCAGTGCAGTCTCGGTGCTATGTCTTTTACGGAAACCAGACTGGAAGGATTCGTAGATACTATGGATGATTAAATTGTCATCCACTTGAGCAGCTACAACCTTTTCAATAACCTTCCCAATAAAGGGAAGGTTAGAGATAGGTCTGTAGCTTGAAAAACAGTCTGGGTCTAAGGAAGCTTTCTTCAAGAAAGGTGTCACCACCACCTCTTTCAGGGAGCTGGGAAACTCACCTGACTCCAAGGAGCACCAGACTATTTGCGCCAAAACTGGACCAATGATATCAACACAGCCCAAAATTAGAGTAGTCGGTCCAGGATCCATGCTGCAGCTTGTAGGGTGCACACTATGGATAAACCTCATAATATCCACGAACTCAGGTCGATAAAAGGAACTCCAAGAGAATCGAGGCACTGTGTTCTCGCACATGGTACCCTCAAAAAGTTAAAATAAATACCCTCGCTTGAGTTGTAGTTCCTGAGTGTGAAGCAGGGAACTATCGCTCACTCTTCCTAGTATAGTAGGCAGGGCTCAAAACACACTACAGCGTGGTGCAAGTGTTAACTGCAATAAAACACACAGAACTACAAAATACAACATAAAAATGCAGAGTTCACTTGGCAAGCACTCTAGTAAACTTGTCTCCTCTTTGTTCGAGTCAGGATTTAGCACCTAACCAGCCAGTAAGCCAGATAACACTTGTTAAATTGATATGTCCTGCCTTCAGTGCTGGCACCTGTAGGTCTGAAGCGCAAGTCAGCAACAGTTGAATTTTTTTTTTTTTCATTTGAATGTCCTCCTGACTCCTGTGGAAGTTCTGAGCCCAAGAAGAGAATGAAGCCAGGCTAGCAAGCCAAGGGAGGTATAATAAAGGTAGTCACACTATACTTTCCATTTCTCCTGACTCCTTCCTCTAACCTGGCTTTGCCTTGTTGGGGTTAAGTGTTGTGGCTGCTGCGTGACTTCACTTTGAGTCCAAGATCATACCAGACTGCAGTTGCACTATGCACCACTGAGTGCTGACTGATTCTGACTCAGGATTATTTGATTTAAACACTTTTTTTTATTTGATTATTTTTATTTTGTTCAATTTGAAATAACAACTTCCCCGGACCGGCGACCCCTGTTTCAGCGAGTGCTGTGCTGCGACGTGACCTGTCCCTGACGGTCCCAGCCCTAAGTGGTGAAAGTCCATAAGTTCTTCTCTTCAGACAGTAAGTAAGCCACCTGCCCACCCGCTCAGTCAGAAACGCCCAGTCCGTGTTTGTGAGGTACTACCAATGCGGTCCAACTGTAGCCTACTAGCCGTCTCCTTGCTTTTGCCAGATCACGGTGTCGGATGGTTGGACAGTCACTGCAGGAAGCAAGAAGAACCGTCGAGGAAGAAGATTCCAAATAGGCTGCACCTGGACCTGTACTGCTATACCAACAGGTGAAACATAGATTTTCTTGATGTAGTATGTATGTTTAATGTTTATATACAGAATGACATGCTCTACTGGAAAGCAGCAGTCATGTGGTGAGATTTGGGAACATAAACGAAGAATTTAAAAAAAATAGATAAATACACAATTGTGCCCTGTCCAGCAGCTGTCATAACACTAACAGTGACAGGGAAGGAGGGAGGAGTACGAGATACCAAGAGGGGTGAAAACCGGACAAAGAGCTAGGGAAGAATAAGCAAGTTAGTGCTCAAAGGAGAGACAAGGAAGGATTTATTCTCTGTATCTTATCAAAGTGTGAAAGTGTTGGGGTTACCTCAGTCTTTGATACTTTTCAGTACTTATTTCAGGGCTCCTGAATCAATGTGACATTTTCTGTATCTCCTGGTTCTGGATAATTTTCCTGTACTTTAGGCTATTTCTTGTGGAACATGGGTTGCTCTGGTTTGGTTTGCTGTATAACAACATGCAAGTCAGTGGTAACAATTCCCCTGTAGATTGCTCTATTTTCCTGTAAAATACGAGAATCCTTGTAGATCTGGCATCTGGGAGCACGAGGTTTTGCAAACAAATATAGCACCATTATTTATTTATTTAGTTTTAGTTAAGGCAACCACACTAGGCTGAGGACCTGTTTTTGGGTGTTACATTAAAACGGACAATAAACAGTTCACATGGGCTGACCCAGCTTATAATAAAAATACTGCCAGTTATGTACAGATATCTACAAATGTATGCATGTCAGTAAATGCTGATTAAAATAATATTTGAGTTAAAAATTTAAAGCAGTTACAAGGAGATTGTGCAAGTAAGTGTTGTTTTAGTCTGATTTTACACTGAGCTTTCTTCCTTGACATAGGAACATCTGTAGGCAAGGTATTCCAATTTTCAGCCCTGAACAGGCAAAACACTGCTGCCCTTGCTTGATCTTGACCCATGGCAATGCCAAGCATTCAGATTGTTCGGATTATCCTTTACCTGGGTGACAATGACCACATTCTCATTCTGGCAACAATAAGAGAAACCCCAACATCTACAGTATGAATGCACTTTGCACAGCTTGGCCCCCTCCCACCGCACCCCAAAGGTCCCATACACACACTCATAATAATTACAAAAATCCTGTGTCTTTCCACATAACTACTAAGTGGCAATATGGCAAAGCAATGATAGTATGCTGCTAGTTTTTAAAGATGAATTGCTGACTGTGACATGGTTTTATGTGTAACCTAACTTTTGTAAAATATAACTAGAACATTTTAGTTTGCAGAGCATTCTGCTTCAGTCTTGCACATGACTGGCCAGGGTTCAACATGTATTATATAGTATCCTAACATGGGTAAATTTTAGTGGCACATGCAGGACATGTTTTTTTTTTTTTGGGGGGGGTGGGGATAAAAAAAGACAAGTTTTGCCACCTCACCCAGAATTTTCAAATTCATGGTGGGGGTCGGGGGGGCAGTCACCCCAAGCACCCAACCCTGCCCCAGGCGTGTACCTTTGGTCAATTTGCTTTCGTCAAATCTGTTATATTTGAAACTTTTTTTGTCTATTTACTGAAAATTGTACAATAACATACATTTTCATTCTCAAAATACACACCAATAGTTATTTCTGGAGTGCCATTGTTTCATTGTAATACATTTCATATATAGTCTGGTTGGGTTGGGGTACAGTAGAGAGTCAAATCCAAAGTTTGGGCAGAAATTTGGCACACAATTGTATGTCCTGTCCACAGTCCAGGCCCAGCCCACAACAACTTATTTTACTTACTAACTTGTTGGCAGTATGTCTGACTTTGCCGAGCCACCAACCACATGATGCATCCTCACCCCTAGAATCTGCTTTATGATGACATGAACCAGGGGAAGGGGCTGCACTCTTACTGTTAGGTGCCTAATGGGATTTGGGCAAGTGGCAGCCTTTATACATGTTTATTTATATTAGTAGGCAGCTTTACATGTTAAAGGGTACTGTATTACTGAGTACTACCCCTAATATCTAAAATGGCCTACAAATGTAAATAAACATGTATAAAGGCTGTCACTGCCCCAAATCACATTAGACACCTATTGGCAGTAGGTAGTCCATTCTGTTCATCATAAAGCAGATTTTAGGGGAAGGGTGGCAGCGTATAATCAGCTGCTGGCTGACATCAGCATTATATCTGATGAGTTAGTTAGTAAAATTACTTATGAATTCCTTCATAAAAAAAAAAAAATAATCTATACAGTCTTTGTTAGGTCACATTTTTCTTTGGCCAGATCCACAAGCCCTGTGCTGTCTGTACTGTGGTGCCCCTATTTCTGCAGACCAGAGGTGTGCACTCATGCCTGTGTGTATTGCTTGGTGGTAACAAGGTACAGTACCAGTGCATCTGGGAAATTAGTAGCACGGTGCTTGTTTGTAGTGGCAGGTAGTAGTAGCGTGGAATCAGTATTCAGTTGTACTGGAGCATGGCACTGATGTATTTGGGGTGGTAAATGAAGCCGACACTTTGCATGACTTGGGTGAGATAAACCACTGTGAGTAGTGTAGGGAACCTTGGTAAAAAGCAGTGCCACTACATCAAAGTCCTCCCTGAAAACTGAGGATAGATGTGGTCCTTATTTCCCAGCCTCAGGAGTTACCTTGTCGCTGGTGGTTGGGCTTAACTACAAATTTCTATCTCAAAGTTAGTAGAACCAAAAACTCCTAACTCATTTGCATGAAGGCTGTATGCTCTAGACTGATAATACAAATATTATTATACCATTTTTCATTTTTACCTGGGCAGTCATTGTATCTGGGTAAGCAATGGATGGTTCAGACTTCATACAGAGCTGTTGGAGGAAATGGGATGACAGCTGAGCTCTTAATATACTGTATTAAATATTCCTACATGGTATTATTGCATTCTTAACATTACGATCTTCATCACAAATGTACATTTATTGTATTTCTGTATGGCAAAAACTGGTTTAGAAAAAGTGCCTTTTGTACTCTTCCGATCCTCCACTCCCTCAGCTTGTACTATCTTCTGGCACCCATGCTGCTCTAATGTGGTACTGTAGCAGCTGTAGTTGTGTTTTGTTATTTTCATTTTTCTCCAGTTCCGCACAGTTCCCGGAACTGAGAAAAACCCTATTACACTATTTTCTTTTAATTTTTCTTAGTTTAGTACCATCATACAGTATCTGTAATCCATTGAGTTTTTGCCAACTTGCTATCTGTTTATTCAGTAAGCACCTCTGTTCCTGCGGTTGGAACAGATGTTTTCATATTAAAGGTGCCAAAAGTAAATACTTTTATCACCTTTTTGCTGGTTCCCTTTTTTTAGTGGAACAGAACCGCAATTAGAAGTTTAAGTTCTGGGAACTGTTTTGCATCCGTTTCTGACAAATTGGCATGTCAGAAAGGCCCAAAAAGAGAACAGGACCTACAGGCTTTAAAAATTGTTCAAAGTGTTTCAAACTCATGGCCAAGGCAGACCACCACAACCTATGTTTAAAGTGCCTGGTTCCCAGCCATTTCCTGGTGAACTGTGAGCTTTGCAGTAAATTCTGCTCCAAAACTATAAAAAAGAGGGCCCAAAAATTATAAACCATAGCCACTCAGTCTGTCTCTGAGTCACCTAAAGGTTCTGAAGAGGGCCCTTCTCACAGTAAAGCTAAAGAATGAGCCTCTAAATATTCCTCTGAAAATGCCCCTGAAAAACAGGACTCTGATCATTCCAAACACAGGAGGCCAGTGGAGCAGGGCTCTGGCCTGATTCCAGCAAAAAAGAAACAGAAAAGCATACCACTGCACCTCCCACTGAAGAAGGAAGGGATAAGCTCTCTGTGGAACAGCAAAACTACCCTCTGCTGAGGACATTGCCAAGACCCTCCAGGTCCTACAGACCATGGGGTACTTTGACCCCATTGATTCCTCACCAGGCCCCCAACTCCAGGTTCCTCCAGAGCAGGGTCCAGAGTCATATTTTGAAGGGATGAGAAGGAGAATGATGCTGAAGGGGAAACAATAGAGCAGATGTCTCCCTGCGGGTTTGGTCCCCGAGGTCTGGGGGACTATTCTTCCCACTTCGCCTTCATTAGGCAGATGATAGACACACTTGGGCTTTCCTGTCAGGAATCTGTTAAGGAGGAAGAGAAGGCAGATTTTCTGGAAATGATGGGGCTAGCTCCAACTAAAAGACTGCTCCTTCCAGTACACAAGTCTCTCTGGAAGGCGACTATCAAGATCCTCCAAACTTCCACTTCTATCCCAGGGATGGATAAGAAGGTGGAGGAAAAATACCAGTAAGATAGGACTAACAGCAAATATGTCTATGCCCACCCCAGTCATGTGGGTGTAGTACAAGTTACTGCCTGTGATAAGGCCAAGATTCTCATATCCTCTCACCCACCTGACAAGTACGTGAGGAAACTGGATGGCATGGGAAAGAAGGGGTACATAGTAGCTTCCCTCCTCCTGAGATAGCCACATACATGGCTTATGCAGCTCAATAACAGGACACCCTCTCGAACTCATTCTTGGCACTGTGTGACAGGATTCCAGATGAGGTAGGTCACTACACATCGGATATTACCAGAACTGCCCTGGATGCCACTAAATACCAGTTCCACATGGCAGTGGATGCCAGTGACTCTGCTTCAAGAGTCATGGCTCTAGCTACATCCATGAAGAGGTTTGCTTGGCTACGCACCTACAAACCTAACTCAAGACACACAGACAAAAGCCATGGACTTTCCACGTGAAACAATTCTCTATTTGGGACAAACCAGAGGCTTGCATGAAAAGGTGGAGGAATACAAAACCACCTATAAGAGCACTCTCGGCTAAGGAGACAGTCTCTACTTTTAAAGGTCCCAAGGAAGGGAGACAGGGCAAGAGTTATTACTTCAGGCCCTATTACCCTTTGCTCATGCCTGTAGAGTATCTTCAGACCAGAAGATACTTAAGGGGCAGACTGGGTGCCAGGCATGCAGACACTGCCCCAGCAGCTAGGACCCAGCCCAAACAGAACCCCAGACTGCTTGGTCCTGGTCGCCAGCCCCCTGCCTGTTGGAGGAAGGGTGGCTCACTTCATCCAGACCTGTGAAAATATCACCACAGACAAATGGGTGCTGGAAGTGGTGAGCCAGGGCCTCCCTCTTCACTTCAAAAGGTTGCCTGGGCTTTGCAGGCACAGGGGTTTCCCTCTCAGCTCCTGCAGAAAGAATCCTGTTGGAGTTGAAGTCAAATAAACCCTCACTAGCAAATGCAACAGGAAGGGTCTACCATCTCAGTGTGGATTAGACTTTATTCAGGGTACTTCCCACAAAGAAAAGAATGGGGAATGGCACCCATCTTGGACCTCAGATACTTAAACAAGCATCTGACAAAGCCAAAATTCAGAAAGGTCACTTTATCCATAGTGATTCTGTCCTTGCAGAGGAGACACTGGCTAGCTTCCCTAGACCTCAGGAATGCATACTTTCATATCCCCGCCAGATTAGGCCACAGAAAGTACCTGAGGTTCCAGTTACCCTCAGGTTACTACCAGTTCTCTGCCCTTCCCTTCGGCCTTTCTTTCACCCCAAGGGTATTCACAAATTGCCTAGCTGTGTTGGTAGCACACTTAAGGAGGAAAGGGATCTCAGACTTCCCTTACCTCAATGACCGGGTCATTGTAGGGGACTCCCCCAACAGGTAAGAGACTCCCTACAGGCAACTCATGACACTCTGGAGTCCTTGGGCTGTCTGATAAACCATCAGAAGTCTCAGCCCCAGCCAGTACAGTCTTTGGAGTTCACTGGGGTAGAACTAGATACCCTGCAGGGAAGGGCTTTTCTGCCATGGGAAAGTGCTAAATCTGCAGAAGGTGGCAAACTCTTTTCAGCTAGGTCAACCCAGAACAGTCAAGAACTTCCTCAGACTCCTGGGTCACATGGCCTCCACCCAGCTGTGGTGCCAGATTCCAAATGAGGGACATCCAGTACCATCTATATTATACTGGTCCCAAAAGGGACCCACTCTCCCGAGCCAGTACCAGTTACAAAGTCCCTGCTCAAAGCACTGGACTGGTGGAAGGAAGAGAGCAACCTGAGGAAGGGTGCCATTCCATCGGCAGACTCCCACTGTAGTTATCCACAGATGCTTCCCTACTGGGATGGGGAGCACATTTGGGCAGCCACACCGCCAGCAGCACCTTGGCTTCCCAGAGTTCAGACTTCACATCAACCTGTTGGAATTGAGGGCTGTGCTACTAGCCCTGCAAGTTTTCACATCACACATAAAGGTCAGTCAGTTCAGATAAGAACAGACAACACAACCACCATGTATTACACCAACAAGCAGGGAGGGGAACAAGGTCCTTCAAGCTCTGTACAGAAACAATGAGAGTTTGGACACTGGCCTACTCCCTAGATGTCCAACTATCAGCAATTCATCTTCCCAGTGAAGGACAACACCCTGGCAGAGACACCCCGAGCAGAATCAGTCAAGGGCACCATGAGTGGTCTTAAACAAGCAGGTACTGGCAGCAGTTTTCAAGAGATGGGGTACTCCAGAGATAGATCTGTTCACCCCAGAGGAAAACCATCAGCATCCCTATATTGTTGCAGGCCTCCAGGTCTGGGGTCTCTTCCCTGGATGCCCTGGCCCTAGACTAGACAGGGAGGTTCCTCTATGCCTTCCCCTTCCTCTACTCCTCAAAGTGCTCCTAAAGCCCAGGAGCCAACCTGCCTTTAGTGATTATGGTGGCACCAGAGTGGGCCAGGCAACCATGGTATTCACTGCCCTAGCCCTCCTTCACAGCAGGCCATCTCACTACCCCAAGGCACAACTCACTGCCACCCGAGGGCAGAATATACTGTCCCAACCTCAAGTCCCTCCACCTCAAAGCTTGGTTCTTGAGCAGCTAGAGTTCTCAGAGTTGCAGCTCTCTGAGCAGGTACGAGGTGTCCTCAAGGTCTACCGAAGGCCTGCCACCAGGAAAACATATGGCTCTAAGTGGAAGAAGTTCTTCCTGTGGTGCGAGTCCCAGCACATAGACCCAGTGGCAGTGGATCTACCAGTCCTCCTGCACTACCTGCTTCACCTGCAAACCCAGGGTCACAGGGATTCAACCCTAAAGGTGCATTTTTCTGCAATATCTACCTACATTTTGGCAGGTAAGGAAAAAACTATCACTTCCCACCCAGTTTTAGGGAAATTCTTCATGAGCCTGTTGCACTTGTGCCCCCGGACTTGAACCTGTGCATTGCCAAACTTCTGAACCTCCCTTTGAGCACATGGCCACAGCAGACCTCAAATATGTCACATGGAAGACAGTTTTTCTGGTGGCTGTCACTTCTGCAAGAAGAGTATATAAGATCCAAGGCCTCTGCACAGACCAGAACTACATCATTTTCCACAGGGACAAGGTTGTCCTCAAAACTAAAAGAAAATTCCTACACAAGGTAGTTTCAGATTTTCACCTGAACCAGTCAGTCTCCCTTCCAGTGTTCTTCACTGATAAATCCAGCTTTGGTGAACTGAAGCTGCACAGCCTGACTGTCAAGAGGTCCCTCCCAGCTGTTCCTCACATATGGGGAAGTGGGCAGAGGTAGACCAGCTTCAAAAAGAACAATTGTATGTTCGATAGTTCTGTTACAGCAAAGTTTGCAGGCAGCCACCCCTGGGACTCCGGGCCCATTCCACTCAGGGTACTGCTTCTTCAGCGGCAGCTGCAAGGGATATCCCATTATTAGACATTTGCAAAGCAGCTACCTGGAAGTCAGTATACACCTTTGCAAAGCACTGTTGTCAGGACATACAGTCCAGGAGTGATGCCAGGTTTGGCACTGCAGTCTTACAGAACCTTTTCCCCAGATAGGTTCTGTACCCAACCTCCCAAGGCACTGCTTGGTAGTTTGCATGAAGTTAAACATACTGAGTGATTCTTGGGGTTTGAAGGAAAAATTATCTATCATAGTAATGTTGTTTCTTCCAGGGGATCCCTCAGTATGCTTAAACCTCCCTCTCTGCCTCCCTTCCAGAACCAGGAAAAGGTTCCTATTTGGGCAGTGCCAGTTGCTTACCCTACAGTCTGGAGCATTACTCACCTTTTTTTTTTTTTGTAGACTTTATTTCTGCTCTGACCACACAGAACTCTCTCTGGCAGACCCCACTCACCACGACCGCTCTACCACCCGCCTGATCCTTGCCCCACCGGGAAATCAGGGACAGAAACTCCCCACCCTACCACGATCCGGTGATTCCCCAAACCGGACCCAAGGCAGGGGATGGGGAGAGCCAGTGAGGCAAGATCAGCATTGGGTATGTGGCGGTGGGCACTGGAGGTTGCAGTCGGCTATCCGTGGGCCAGGGATTTTTGCTGCTTGGTGTTGCCCTGAGAGTGTGGATGTGCAGTGATGCCCTACACACCACGGGTGTGCTCCCACGCCCATGTGTAAAGCGTCCGCCACCACTCCCAACCCCTGAAAAGTGTGCCAAAAGTGCGCAGCCCCCAGTCACCACCAGGACCCCACTAGCACTGTGGCAAGTGCAACCACCCACCCCCAGGAAAGGAGGGCAGTCCACTGGATGCTCAATCCTTTCCTGCCCCTGCCCCTGCCAACCCCTGACAGCCTGAGCTCGCCTACGAACCGGGTCGCCGGCATGGCGCAAGGTGTGGCATCCAGCACCTCAAACCTCAGCACCACTGGGCCAACCTGCTCACTGTTTCTGTTACAGTTGTTAGTATTTACAATCTGCCATAACCAGCCAGTTGGACTATCTGCTTGTTCCTTTTTTGTTCAGTTTACACAGTTGCTTAAACTAGGTGTAGGTGGCTGTTGCCTACATAGCTTTGAAATGAATCTGATGTTAGCTTACAGTTAGCAGCAGCACCTAGAGGCAGAGATTTGAACTGCATTCTAAGTTCCACTCAAACATTCCTTCATTCACATAAGTGCCACGCGCCGAGGCAGTTGAACTTACCAGGCTAGCTGCATAAGTTAAGAGTACTGAGGGATCCTCTGGAAGAAACAACATTACAATGGCAAGTAATTTTTTTATTTTCTGCCATCAAATTCTATGTTTCTATATGTATGCCTGTTCCATTAAGCACTCTTCCAAGTACCTAAGGTACAATACAGAATTTCATTAAAACATAACTATAATGTGCAGAGTCCAAAACCTTGTTAACTTCCTTATGTACTCAGTATTCGTGCAGAAGTGTAACAGCTCTGTTTACTAACTGCTGAATCAGTACTTTACCTGACTATTTTATTAGGTGGATACTGCCCTTCACAGACCTTGGATCCTGTATCGTGCTTACAGTATACAGTATGATAGAAACATAGAAACATAGAATTTGACGGCAGATAAGGACCGCTTGGCCCACCTAGTCTGCCCATTTTCCTACCTAACAGATAAGCTGCAGATCCTAGTTAATCAACAGCTTACTTCCTCTTACCCACCCTTAGGACTGCCTTATGCCTGTCTCATGCATTCTTGAAGTCCCCCACTGTTCTTGACTCCACGACCTCCTCAGGGAGGCTGTTCCATGCATCCACAACCCTCTCAGTGAAAAAATACTTCCTCACATTACCCCTGAGCCGTCCCCCCTCTATCTTCAAATTGTGCCCCTTGTTCTTGCACATCTCTTTTTCTCAAAGATGCTACCCTCTTGGACTTTGTTAATCCCTTGAGGTACTTGAAAGTTTCTATCATGTCCCCTCTCTCCTTTCTTTCCTCAAGAGTATACATATTAAGCTCCTTTAGTCTTTCTTCATATGTCTTCTGGTGCAGACCCTGCACCATTTTGGTTGCCCTCCTCTGGACAGCCTCCACTCTGTCTATGTCTTTGCGGAGATGGGGTCTCCAGAACTGCACACAGTACTCCAGATGGGGTCTCACCAACTGTCTGTACAAAGGGATAACAACTTCCTGTTTTCCACTATTGATGCCTCTTCCTATGAATCCCAGTATCCCTCCAGCCTTCCTTACTGCCTTCTCACATTGCTTGCCCACCTTTAGGTCATCTGATATAATTACCCCCAGGCCCCTTTCTATTTTTACTGTTGTCAGTATCTCACCCCCCATTGTGTACGCTTCCCCTGGGTTTTGTTTCCCATGCGATTATCTTGCACTTTGCATTAAATCTGAGCTGCCATACATTTGACCATTCCTCCAACTCTTGCCAAGTCCCTTCTCATCCTTTCCACTCCATCCTGTGTATCAACCCTGTTGCAGATCTTTGTGTCATCTGCAAAGAGACATACTTTTCTTCCAGTTCCTCTGCAATGTCACTTATAAAGACATTAAAAGGACGGTCCCAGTACTGAAACCTCAGGGTACTCCACTAGTAACCCTCCTTTCTTCACTGTGTACTCCATTTACTACTACCCTTTTGTGTCCTGTTGTTCAGCCAATTTTTATCCAGGCTACCACCTTGGGATCCATTCCAAGGCAGGCTATCTTGTGCATTAATCTTTTGTGGGGGACTGTATCAAATGCCTTGCTAAAATCTAGGTAGGCCATGTCCACAGCCCCTCCCTGATCTACTACTTTGGTCACCCAGTCAAAGAAATCTATTAGATTTGTCTGACACGACCTTCCCATCGTGAATCCATGTTGCCTCGGGTCCTGTGCCCCAATGGCCTCTAGGTACTCAACAATTCTTTCCTTCAGAAGTGATTCCATCATTTTCCCTACCACTGAGGTCAAACTAACTGGTCTGTAGTTTCCTGCCTCTGTCCTGCTCCCACTTTTGTGAAGAGGAATTACATCTGCCTCCTCCAGTCCTTGGGTACCACCCCATCCTCCCATGATTTGTTAAAGGAGAAGAAGCGTATGTCACTAGTTCTACCTTAGTTCTTTTAGAATTCTTGGGTGAATCCCATCAGGCCCCATTTCTTTGTCCACCTTCAATTTTATTAGTTCTTTCAGAACCCTTTCTTCTGTAAATGGACTGGTATTGACCGCCATCTTCAGAGTATTTCTCTTGTTTGGTTTAGGTAACTCTCCTCCTTCCTTTGTGAATACTGAGCAGAAATGTTCGTTCAGTAACCCTGCTTTTTCACTGTCACCCTCTACCCAGATTCCTTCCCTTTATAAGGCTTCAGTATCCCTCCTTTGGTCTTTCTTCGCTCCTAATGTACCTATAAAGGTCTTATACCCCTTCTTAACAGAATTGGCTAGCTTTCTTCGGTTTGGGCCTTTGCTATTCTGACTACCTTCCCAGCCTCTTTCTGCTTTAACTGATAAAGTTCTCTGTCCTGCTCCTTCTGTGTTTCCTTATATTTCCTGAATGCTGCCCTTTTCTCTTTAACCTTCCTGCCACCTCTTTTTGTGAACCATAGGGTTTTTCCTTCGCTGTGTTTTATTGATTTTTTTACGCAGAGGCTTGTTGCCTCTGTGATGGCTGTTTTGATCACTCCCCATTGTTCCTCCACCCTCCTTCTTGCCTGTTTGCTAGTGTTTTCTGAGGCACTCTCTCATTTTTCCCAAGGTCAGCCCTCCTAAAGTCTAGTACCCTTGCTTTTGTATGGCTTGATTGTATGGCTGTGTTTATCGTGAACCACACTGTTTGGTGGTCACTTGTTCCCAGATGGCTACCCACTTCTAAATCTAAGATTCTTTCTCCATCCCCATTTGAAAGTACCAGGTCTAAGATTGCTCCCTCCCGAGTGGGTTCCAATACTAGCTGTCTGAGGCATGCCCCCTGTAGGGCATCAAGAATGACCCTGCTCTTGGATGTGCCTGCAGCAAAGGTGCTCCAGTTAACATCTGGCATATTCAGGTCCCCATCAACAATATCTCCCTTTTTCTGCCATTCTAAGAAGCCTTCTATCATTTCCTTGTCCATTCCTCCCCTGAGATGGGGGTCTGTATACCCCATGCGATTGTGGTGCCATTTCCTGTCTCCACTGTGACCCAAAGTGCCTCATCTGCTCCTTGTTTACTCTTTAGTTCTGTTGCTTTGATCCCTTCCTTTACATAAGAGCTACCTCCTCCCTCTTTACCTCCCTATCCCTCCTGTAGATTGTGTATCCTGGTATGTTGACATCCCAGTCATGGTTCTCTGTGTACCATGTTTCTGTGACTGCCACAATATCCAGGCAACCCTCTTCCATCAAGGCCACTAGTTCAGGGAGCTTGTTACACAGACTACGGGCATTGGTACTCATCACCTCCACTTTTGATAGCCTTACCCCTTTTAGCCCCATTTCTGTCCTTACTGCCTTTGCCTTTTTACATTTAAATCTGTTCTGCTCCCTAATAACTTCTGTACCTTGGTGTTTACCTCACTAATCACCATGTTTTGTTGGGGAGGCTCAGTTTCCAGCTCTTACCAGTGCCTCCCCTTGCTGGTTGAAATGCGCCAATGAAGCATTTAAACCTCACCTAGGATCCTGAGTCCCCGGACAGATGCAGACCATCGCACCAGTATAGGTCTGCATTCCTCTGGGTGGCTCCCCAGTCCCCAATGAAGCCAAAACCCTGAGCTCCACACCAGTTTTTCAACCACTCATTGAATTCCCTGGTGAGAAGTGCCCTAGCATCTCCCTTGCCATAGACAGGCAGCACTGATGTACTTGGTACAGTGTTCTTTGCATTACCTTGACCTAAAATGCAGAAACAATAGTCCCTTTCAGAGCAGCATTTCCTTGTAAGCACAGCCTGTGAGCATTTATGGAATTGTTTCAGTTTTACCTTATGACAAGGAGTGCCAAGGGTTGTTGCTTTTAAGTACCTGTGATGACTGTTTAACCAAAGGGAGTGACTGACGATTCTGAATAACTACATTTTAAATGTGTACTTCTCCACTGTGATCAAAGGACTTCGTTGAAAAAAAGTAGTTAAACTGGGGAGGGGACAGCCTATTTAATTCAACAGAAATTTACTTTGAAGTACTGTTTGTAACAACTCTGGCAATTATGCAAGTGTAATACATAGGTAGGCAGACCACATAAAATAATCTGAAATGAACTTAATATATGATATTTTGTGAACACAGTAGCATAATAATTTAAGGATGGATGGGATGCAAGGTCCATCATGTCCCTCCCCTTCTATCAACTTTATATACAGGAAAGAATACAATAAGTATACTTTGCAGACATGTCCTAATTTGAGATCTTTTTCGAGGACATCTCCCTCCATTGAGCCACATCCTGGAACTGTAAACCGTGGTGTCAGGACCAGCTGGAAATTATTGCTAGCTGGGACCACCCACATCGACATGCCTCATGAACGCCTATATAACATGCACATTCCCAGCATGCATCAGTTCTTTCTCCCGCCATCAGCAATGGTCCATTGTTGCTGAAGAATTCTGTCAAACTCTGCAAGTATCACTAATGCTGCTGCTTCATGGTTTGTTAATTTAAAACGTTTATGCCACCGTAAAAAGAAAAGGAACCATTGTTCCATTATTGTCATTATGGTGATGTGAAGATGTGTAAAGACAACAACCACTCTGTGTGCATTCACTGTCTAGGCCTTGCTCACAAGGTCTGCGGCATTTGCCAGTGCTTTAACCAGGCCACTAGGAGACATTGCAAGAAGACCTTGGAGTTATACTTAAATTGGGCAGTTGAGGAGAAACTATGTGCATTAAAGGCAGCTTCACTGTTGTCAACCGCTCCCTCTTTTCCAGGTCCACAGTCGACCTGCTATTCTCTGTGGTCAATGGCATCCACCACTGATTCCACCAAAAAGGATGACAAGTCTGCTAAATTGGCAGATAGCCCCTGCCATTGAGACAATGACAAGAAAGATCCTGCTCTCCTCTGAAAAGAGGTAAGTAACTTGAAAACAAACAGGACCCAGGCCAAAGCCTCTGGTTCTGCTGCCCCGACCATCTCCGACACCAGGATCAGAGTGTAGCATGTGTTCTTATTCCCCCACCGATTCATAGTCAGTACTACCATCAAGCACTGTCCCTTCAAAGGTTTGATGCTCTGCCCCTGTACCAGACAATGTTGGTTCTCTTCCGGAGGCTAATGCCCTTGCCTCCATCGTTGACACCATCCCCGTTGATTCCATTGGATTTGCAGCTGTCAACCTCATTGATGATGCAGGAATTCCCACTGCCAACCATAATGCCAAGCAAGGATCATCCTCTGTCGATGGTAAGTCCATCGGCAGTCCCTCCTTATTGCCTCCTCAGTCTTTCGACCCTTTACCATTGATTGTCAACATTGAAGAACTGGAGTACATTCCAAAATATATGGAGGAGGAAGATGAAGACATGGAGGAAAGTCTGGATCCCTGGATGTAGTGGGTTCCAGTTCTACTTGTCCTCCTGTAGTAAGGAGAGGGTGAAGAATACACCAGGGTCACCCCTGAAGATGCCTCCTTTTAAGCTTTCCTCAGAAAGGTTAATTCCAGACTGGGGTTTGATGGAGAGGAGGATTCCTCTAAAAAGAATCTATATAAGTTCTTACGTATGTCTGCTTTCCCTGCTGCCCTTATTCCTCCAATTCATTCTGCTCTGGAGGATACCACTTTTGCTACCTGGCACAGACCCTGTGCCCTGCCAGCAGTTCCAAGGAAGACACAGCAAGGAAGGTGGATTGACAATATCTGGCACCTTCCAGTAAGCCGTATTATTCTTCTCAACCAGAAATGGGTTCAGTGGTGATTATGGCTACACATGACAGGTCGAAGGCTCCAAACACATGAGCTGCCTACTTCCTGATAAGGAGATGAGGCAACTTAATGTTGTGGGGAAAAAGAACATTTGCTTTGGCATCTCATAGACTCAGAATTGCCTATTATCAGGTGTTTATGGATAAATATCAAAACTGCCTTTGGAAATCGATGGCCACCATGGCTCAAAAAATGCCTGAGGGCCCTGATAAGATAATGGTCCAGCAAAACAGTTGCTAATGGCCTGGAAGCTAGTAAGCACCTGTTAAGATTTGTCTGTGAGGTCTCAGATGTGGCTGCCTCCAGCATTTGCCTGCACTGTCACTCCTGGTTGCGTGTCACTGGCTTTGCCTTTGATGTCCAACAGTCAGTCCTTAATGCTTAGAGGAAAGCAGCTTTTTGATACTGACATTGAGTCAGCCCTGCAGGATCTTCAGATGTCTGAAGTGACGCTGAGGTCTCTGTACGCATTGAACCCTAAGCCATGGGGTAGGGCCAGGAACTCTTTTCACAGGCTCTGTTTCTGTCCAGGCAGGGATTATTCGGGGGTGTCCTTGGCTGTGACCCAGTGACCCCAGGTGTCCCTGACTCAAGCCAGGCTCACCAAAGGAGCAGGTATCAGCAGCACTCCCGCAGGCTTCAACGCTTTCTGACTCCTCTCTGCTTCCTCTGGCCTTGGTGCCTCAGCATGTAATAGTAGGAGGTTGAATCTCCCTCTTCCTACCAGAAATCACTACTGTCCCAATCTGCCGATTTTTTTCCTACCTATACTGTCAGCTCAGACACTACATGGTCTTTGCCTCCCCCAGCTTTCCACTAAGGTTCTCTTGTTCCTCTCCCATGCATGCTTGAAGTCCACCACTGTTTCCACTCCCACCGCCTCCTCTGGAAGATTGTTCCAGGCATCTAACACTCTTTCAGTGATGAAGTACTTTCTCACATCTCTCTTGAATTCACCCCTTCCAGCTTCATTGCTTGTCTCCTTGTTCTTGTGCATCTTCTCCTCTGAAAAATGCTCCCCTCCTGTACCTTCTTTACCCCATGAGGTATTTTTATGTCTCTGTCATATCCCCCCTCTTCTTCTCTCTTCCAGTGTGTAAATACTGAGGTTCTTCAGTCTCTTCTCATAGGACTTCTGATGCAGACCCTGCACCTTTTAGTTGCCCTTCTCTGGACCACCTCCACCTCCACTCTGTCTGTCCTTCCTGAGATGTGGTCTCCAGACCTGTACACAGTACTACAGGTGGAGTCTCACTACCAGTATATACAGTAGCAACACCACCTCCTTCTTTCTTCTGGTGATACCCCTCTGTGCACCCCACCATCCCACTGGCCTTACCCACTGACTTTTCACACTGCTTCACTACTCTGAGGTCATCAGATATGATTATTCCCAGGTCCTTTTCCCGTTTGGTGACCATCAATACCTCTTTCCCCATTTTGTATTCTTCCTCTGGGTTACTGTGCCCCAAGTGCATGATTTATTGCATTGAAGCCCAGCTGCAGTGCCCTTGATTACTCATCAAGTTTTAGCAGGTGTCTGCACATTATTTCCACACCATCTGGAGTGTCCACCTTGTTGAAGATTTTGGTGTCATTTGCAAAGAGGCAGACCTTCCCTTCCAGCTCAGCGGCAGTGTCACTTATAAAGACATTAAAAAAGGGACTGGCCCCAGTACTGAGTCCTGTGGCACCCCGCTGTTCACCCTCCCCTCCCTGGCATGAACTCCATTTACCACCACCACCTTCTGTCTGTCCCTTAACCAATTTGTTACCCAGTTTACCACCTTTTGACCCACCCCTAAGCTTCCCAGTTTCCTTATGAGTCTCCTATGTGGATCAGTGTTGAACGCCTTACTGAAGTCTAAGTAGGCCACATCCTCGGCCACACCCTAATTTATTTCCCTTGTCCCCATGAATTCGTGCTGCCTTGGATCTTGTAACCCCTTGGCTTCCAGATATTCCACAATCAATTCTTTTAGCATTGACTCCTTTGGTTTCCCGACCACTGATGTCAGGCTAACTGGCCTGTAGTTGCCAGCCTCCTCCCATCTACGTTTGTGAAGCAGGACTGCATTTGCCCTCCTTTAGACCTCTGGAATCACCCTTGTTTCCAGTGAATTGCTAAAAAGGACTGTCAGAGGTGCAGCCAGTTCCTCCCTGACCTCCCTCGGTACCCTTGGATGTAACCTGTCTGACTCCATAAACTTTGTCCACTTTCAGATTTGTGAGTCCCTTCAGTATTCTGACCTCTGTAAAGGGATTTGTGTCTACCCCCACCCCATCCCTATTGCTTTTATGTTGGACCAACCCCTTCCCCTTCGTCTTGGAAGACTGAACAAATAAATTTGTTCAGGATATTAGCTTTTTCCTGGTCCTCCTCTACACAGTCCCCAGCTGCTGTTCTTCTTTTTTTTTTTTTCTTCCATATTCTGTTTATACTCCCCATCCCCATGCCCCCTGTAGACCGACCTCCCAGCCCCAACTTGCTGGAATAACCGAGCTTACCTATCTGCCCATCCCAGGAGTGGAGCCTGCAGAGAGTCGGGGCTTCATCCTGCGGCTGGAGGATTTATTTTCTCCATTTTTCTCCCCAATCCCGTTGCTGGGGTGCTCATGCCAGACATGCATGCGTGGAGGCTACGCATGTCCACGGAAGTCCCACAGCACCCACCCCTTCTGCGTGCCCCTACAGATCTGCACTTCCCGGAGGCTCCACCTAAGGGCAGTCATTCGGGCCGGCAGCCCTCCTCCCGAGAGAGAAGAACTGTCCACCCAGATGCTCAATCCTCTCCCTCCCGCTGACTCCTGATGGCCCAGGCTCATTCCCAAACCTGAGTCGCCGGCATGGCGCAAGGTGTGGTGTCCAGCGCTTCAACCCTCAGTGCCATGGGGCCAGTTCCCAGCTGTTCTTGTTAACCTCAGAATTCCTGCCCTGAACTTTCTCTCTTTATTTTTATACCTACAGAGTATCTTATCTCCTTTAGTGTTACCCCTTGAGGTATTCTTTCTTCAGTGTGCACATTTGTGCTCCACACCAATTTCCTTGCCTTCCTCTGTTTCTCTTGACACACCTCCCTGTCTTCTTCCTTGTGCATCTCGTTATACCTCCTGAAGGCCATCCTTTTAGCCTTAACCTTTTCAGCCACTTCCTTTGTGAACCATAGTGGTCTATTTTTCCTCTTGATTTTACTCAGTTCCTTTGCACAGAGGTTTGTTGCATTCACTATGCCTTCCTTTATCTTACCCACTGTTCCTCCACCCCACCCAGATCATCCCACCTTGTTAGGTTGTCCCTGAGGCATTCATCCTTTTTTTTTTAACTTTGCTCTCCTAAAGTCCAGGACTCATTTTTGTACAGTTCACCTCCACCACCATCCTAATGTTGAACCACACTGTATGGTGGTCACCGGACCTCAGGTAGCCTCCCACCATAACATCTGCAACACTGTCACTGGTAGTGAGCACCTGGTCCAGTATTGCCCCATCACAGGTGGGCTCCCTGACTAGTTGCCTGAGAAACACCCCCGGTGAGAGTCCAGGATGTCTATTTCTAGTTGAAGTTGCAGCTGGGTGGCTTCAATCTGCTGTTCATCCAACAGATCATCACAAGCAGCACTGTCCTTTCCTGCCATTGTGGCAGTGGCTTCTACCAGTACCTTATCTAACTCCTCCCCTGTGTTGGAGGTCTGTAGATCACACCAGTGCGAATATAGTGGCTCCATTTCCAGTCTCCAGGAGAAAACAGTACCTCCAAACCTCCATTTCCCCATGGATACCCTGTGTCTCGTCACTATGATACCCGTCCTCTTATTTCCCACCCTGTCTTTCCCAAACAGAGTATATCCTGGTATGGCCATGTCCCAGTTGTGGTTTCCTGTGCACCATGACTCAGTAGGGGCCACGTTATCCAGGTCTACCTCCACAATGATGGCATCTAGGTCTGGAATTTTATTACTGTACCTAGGCTTCTTTACATTTGCACACATGGCCTTCCACATTTTATTACCGCTCTGCCTGCTGCCCACTCTGTCTTTTTTTCCCTTCCTGCTTTTCCTCCAGCCCCTTCTTAGCCAGCTCATTCATCCCCAGGTGGTCAGTGATATCCAGCTCTCCATCCTGCCCCACCACCCTAGCAATCCTTAGGATCTGCTTTTCATCTTTTAGAGCCGAGGTGCCAGGTAGGCATCCCACCTCCCTCTTTGTCTTCCTTCCTATTCCTAGATCTACTCTTCTGATGATTGAGTCCTCCACCAAAATTTGTTTCCTCCTCTGCTGGGGTCCTTTCATTCCCACCTTGGGGTCTACCCTTGGGAGGACCCCCACATCCTCCTTGGCTACTACCATGAGTGCCTCCTTCCTGCAGTCCCGTTCTGCCACAGTGGCAGAAGAGTTTCATAGTGGCCCTGACTGAGGAATGTTTCCCTAACAATGCCACTCCTACCCTACCAAAGTCCAACACAGTCCAGTGGGCCCCTCCTGCTAGGCACCATTTGGGGCAACAGTGTTAGACTTGGTGGGCCCTTATTAGGAGAAGAGGTCACCTGATTCCTAGCCAGCTGAGACTGGAGTCTTGTGACCTCTTCTCTCAGCCCAGGTAGGTGCACACAGATGAGGCAGCATCTCAGTCTCCAGAAGATCTTTCTGAAGACTGCCACTCCACAGCAACTGCACTGTGCCACTCCCCTTCCTACACTTCTGTGCTACTGGAAAGGACTCTGTACCCTCACCCCAGATGGGGTGTTTATGCTTTTTTCTTTATTTGTTTTGCGCATCCCTTTTCTTACTTGACCCTAGATAGGGTGTTTTAATTTTTCCCCTTTCACTTCTTTACCTTCCTTGATACTTATTCGTTTCCCTCCTACCTTATACTTCTGGATTTTGTTTTACAACCCTGCCTCAGATAGGATGCTTCCTTCTTTCCCCTTTGCTGGTATATTAAGTTAACCCTTCCCCTTTTCTATACCTATTACCCTCCATCTCTTCCATAAATATTAAGTTTAAAACACATACATTTACTTTCATTCTAATAATATACTAATACTCGTGCTATACACTGTACGTAACTTAAACTACATAGTGCAGTTAAGGGTGTCACACCAGGGGTGCAGTGTCTTCTGTTGACTTCTGCCCCATGGTGCCTTCCCCAAGTGTGTAACCTTTAAGCTATGGCCCTTGAGCATAAGGACCACAGCAGAAGACCGCTAGGCCAAAGCCTAGAAGTAGCTATCCTAAATCTCACCCCCAGATAGCAGTGAGCTCCTGAGCAGAGCTGAGGACAAGGAAGGAGAAAATGTCCAGCTACCAGGAAGACTGCTAGTTGACAGCAGCAATCACAGTCCATTCACCTGGGAGATTTTCAAATTAGATCTTTTCTGATTTCTGTGCCGGCCCAGCTCTGACACATCTCTGACTGCCAACCTTCTGATTAAGTTCAAGTGTTCGAATTCAGTGACAGATTTAAAAGCTGCTCTTCTGCAGCCTTTATACATGCCTCAGGTAGCAGCAAGCTCCCAACTGGAGCTGAGAGCAGAAGAGGAGAAAGTGTCCAGCTACCAGAAAGACTGTAAGTTGACAGCAGCAGTCACAGTCCATTCCCCTGGGACATTTAAAATTAGGCCTGTGCTGATTTCTCAGCCCAGCCGGCCTGACAGTTCAGCAAGAAAATGCCCTAGAGTTCCTCTCTTCCCCTCTTGTGCACCCTCCCTTACCCATATGTTACCCACTGGGACATTTTGCCCTCCTGCTGGATGAGGTTCAAACCCTTATCAGAAAGAGAGCCATAGAGCCCATCCCGGTTGCTGAAATGAACCTGGGGTATTATTCTCAGTACTTTCTGGTTCCAAAATGGACTGGGGTTTTAAGATTCATCCTAGACCTTCAAGGCCTCAGTCTATTTTTAGAATACAAGCGGTTTTGAATGGTCTCTTTGCAGTGCTTCCTCATCCTGCTACTGAAAGGGGATTATATGGTTGCTCTGGATATGAAGGATACCTACCTCCATTTCAGAACCTGTAAGTCTCACAGAAAGTACCTGTAGTTCATGCTCCAGGGCTCCCACTATCAGAATTGTGGCTTGCCCTTTGGTTTGTTGTGTGTACCATCTTTACCAAAAGCTGTGTAGCAGTTGCAGTCACCATGTGTCAAGAGGGCCTGTATGAGTTCCCATACATTGATGACTGTCTTCTGAAGGCCCCATTGAGGGATTCCATAGTGTACACATTGTTCCAAACCAGATTATTCAAACAGTACGGTATTCTGGTGAATGGGTCAGAGATGGTTCTCATTCTGTGCCAGTGTCTCCAGTGTATAGGAACTGTTTTGGACACAGGTCTGGAGCAGGCTTTCCATCCCTCAGACCATGCTATGGCACTAGTTGTCTAGGCTTGACAGGTCTCTTCCAGTGACTATCTCATCCAGATGCCTCTTACGTCTCATTGGCCTCATGGCTCCTGCCAGTCTGACTGCCCAGCTGTTACATCTGTACATGAGGATTTCACAGTGGTCCTCTGTGCCTGGTGGACTGTGCATTCTGATGAGCTGGAGTATCTCATAGCAGTGAACCCAGAACCCTCAGCTGTGATGTTCTGTGCTCTGATGGTTAGACCGCTCCAACCTCAAGGCAGGATCCCCTTTTCTCTGTCAGTACCCTCTTCTGGTGATGATGAAAGATGCCTTGGGTTTGGGTTGGGTTGCTCCTCAAGGCAGGATCCCCCTTTCTCCATCAGTCCACTCTCCTGGTAATGATAAAGGATGCCTTGTGTTCAGGTTGGAGTGCCCATTTGGGTCCCTTCTGAACTCTGGGCCATGGTCCCCATTAGATGCAGTTTTGCACAGCAGTACCCTGGAGGTGAGGGCTGTTCTACTTGCCCCACAGGCCTTCACCACCCACCTTCCAAATTATCAGCTGTTGACTCATGCAGACAACATTTCAATAATATACTACATCAGCCATCAGGGTGGAGTCCACTCATATCCTCTTTGCAGAGAAGAAATTAATCTGGTACTGGTTCATGGAACACAACTTGTTCCTCTTGGCTGTCTTCCTGCCCGGCACCCTCAATGCCTTTGCAGATCATCTTAGTTGTTTCCGGCACTCTGCTATGAATGGGAGCTCTTGGACTCTTAATGTCAGTGACTTTTCTAAAAATGGGGTCACCTGGACATAGACTTTTTTTTGAGTCTTCATACAATGCAAAACTGCCACGTTTCTGCTTGCTCACTTTAAGGCCTGTAGTTTTATTTTCAAGATGCATTGTCCCTCTCCTGGAAAGAGAGGTTCATGTACATCTTTCCCCCATTCCATCTCATTCAGAGGGTTCTGGTCAAGTTGAGGAATGAGTAGTCCACCCCGATTCTGGTGACACCGTACTGGCGCAAACACATTTTTTTCCCTCTGCTGCAGCAGTTAGCAGTGGAACCCCCTGTCCCCCTCCCTCAATCAGTGGGACTTCTTTCACAGAAGCATGGTGCTCTTCTTCATCTGGATCTTTGATCTGTGCATCTCCACACCTAGCTTCTGAGCATGTAGAGCTCTCCCACTATGGGGTTTCCCCAGAGGTTGCAGCTGGTCTACTGCTGGCTTAGAAGCCAACAATGTGGTACACCTACTTGCAAAAATAGAAATCGTTTACTTTTAAAAAAAATATATACTTTATTGAAATTTTTGAAAGAACAAAGAGACAACATGTTAACAACTTTACAACCAGAACAATAATGATAAAGATGTGATATACCACCCCACTGCCACAAATCCAGAGAGACAAGTACAATAACAAGGAAGGCGGAAACAATAAATGGATTAAAAAATGCCTGGGATAGGCATGGAGGACTACTGGTTATTGAAGGAGGGGGACAACCTAACACTGGCAGAGCATAAAAGAGCACAGTTATTGAAGTTATTGGGGCAGATTAGGTGGGCCGAAGGCCCTTATCTGCTGACAAATTTCTATGTTTCTGTAATACCAACTAAACCATATAGAAAGATAATAAACAGTTGACAGTACAATAAAAAGGGCATTTAAGATACAAAGTTACAATGGGGGCCACACATCTATTCCTATAATACAAGGATTTTAAGTCAAAAATTGGGACAGTCCAATTTACTAAAGTATTAAAGCTTCTAGACATTCCCACCTTTCCTTGTATGCTGCCATGGTAGAAATGTTTTACAGTTTGGTGTACTGCCCATCAACCAGACCTCTTTATGTGTCTGGTCAGTCTTGTGCTGGACTACCTCTTGTCCCTTATGGACTTAGACTTTGGGTATTCCTCCATTAAGGTTCACTTGGCCACAGTGTTGGCTTTTCGTGCCTTCACTGACAGCAAGACGGTGGCCCAGATTAAGTTTTCTTCCGGTTCCTTAGATGTATTCTACATCTTGTTCCAGTGTGGGACTTTAATTTGGTCCTGGTGACCCTTACTGCACCTTCCTTCAAGTCTGCTGCACTTCTTCTCTTAGAAGACACTGTTCCTAGTGGCTATGATGTCTGCTTGATGCATATCTGGATTGCAGGCTCTGGTTTCAGAGCCTCCTTTTCTTATTTTTCACAAGGATAGGGTTACATTGCTTACCAGTTTTTATTTTCTGTTGAAGGCCATATCTGAGTGAACGCTAAGTCAAACCATTGACCTTCATGTTTATTTCTTGAGTCCCACAGATAATGGGGAACATCGTCTGCATATGTTAAATGTCCATAGGACTCTGTGGTAGCACTTGGATGGTACTAAGAATTATAGAAAATCCTCTCTGCTATTTGTGGCTTTCACTCCCAAAATGGTGGGCTCCCCCATTGCAAAGCAGAGCCTTTCCAAATGTTTAGCCTGCTGTATACCTTTCTGTTTACAGGAAACATGGTAAGCAACTTTCTAGTCCTAGCCGTGCTCGCTACACAAGCAGGGTGACTACTTATAGCTTGTTTTCATAGTGTGTTCACTGCTGACATATGTGCTGCAGCCACTTGGAGTACTGTTCATACATTTACAAAACACTACAATCTGGACACCATCTATTGTAGACATGCCAGCATTGGACGTAGTCCTGCAAGGCCTTTTTACTCAGGTTCCTTAGATCCTTATTTCCTCTATCATTGCTTTGGTACTGTTTGGGAATCATTCCATGCTGTGGCTTAATGGAGGGAGATATCCTCAAAGAAGATAGAATAGTTACTTACTATAGCAGTAGATCTTTGAGAGAATCTCCTCCATTGAGCTGCAGCTCTTCCTCCCTACTTCCCCCTTGTCAGGTGATGAATGGTTATCCTGCCTACTCTCGCATGTTGGTTCTCCTCTCATGCCTAATTTTGGCAGGTTTACTCATGTTTCCGTAGCCTCTCTTATGTGTATGGTTTGATCCTGGTTACTATGGTTCATATCAATCTGATGATCCTCTGAGCGTGTCTCCAGAGATGAATTGAGGCATGCCAGGAAAACTTATGTTTATTTAGAGGATGATGAGGCACATCGATGCGGGCAGCTGCAGCTAGCAAAAAGTTATGGATCATCCAGATGCTGACGGTTTACAGTTCCATGATGTAGCTCAATGTGGAAGATTCTCTTGAAGATCTGCTGTTACGGTAAATTCTTTCTTCAACCACTCTTTTACCCAGGGTAGTCAGTGATTCTTTTAGCAGACAGAAATTTGTTCAGGTTTTCCTTGAAGACCAGTCCTGTTTTCTTGCCCACTGGTAGGTGCCTCCTTAGGATCACTTTACCATGCTCTGTGAGAAGAAGTGCCTCCAAACGTTGCCTCTAAATTTTGCACCTCTGAGCTTCTGGATTGGTCCCCATATCCTGCAGGAGGACACCAAATCAAACAACTCTGCTTGGTCCACTGATCTATGGTAGTCTGTTGACAATTCCATTGTCAACAGATGTTACAGCGACTCCTTTATATCAACCGCATTTGTGGTCTGCATAAAGGGAGTCACTTCAGACTGTGTTCTCTTCGGGGGACTTTGTCCCAAAACCCCCAAGTGGGGGGGCACTGTCCCCACACCCTCCACTACTAAATTAATCAACTCCGAGTCGAAGTTGCTTTGGGGAGGGGGTGCAATACCCCCACAAAGCAGTACCAGGGTCCCATGCCGACACTACAGTGATCTGGTGCTGTTGTTGCTGTAGTGTTGGTTGCGGTAAAGTTGTCACCGTAGTGACGGCATACTGGATTCCACCGAGTGTGGAAGAATAACATCATGTCTCCCTCTCTGCCTTTTTTTCTCATAAGTGAATATTCTGAGGCCTCCAGCCTGACATAGATTTTGTCCCCTGTACCTGACAGTTTTGGTGACCCTGCACTGCACCTTCTTTTTTTTTTTAAACTATCTGTTTATACTCCCCTCTCGTTGGCTCCACTCCCTTTGGGAGATGCCTATGGCGTTCTAATACCCACCTCCTACCTGTATCACATGGCAGTCCATCCTCCATGTAGCCTTGGCTACCCCCAGGTGGGGATGATGTGGGGGCAAGCACCCGAATTCCTGAGTCTCATCAGGACGCCGTTCACCAGGGCAGGTAGGGGTATTGGGGATCGGGGCCTGGAGCTCTGTCTACCTGGGAGTGCCACGGGTGTTTTCTTCCAATATTCTGGGGGAGTGGCTATGCCTCGTCAAGGCGGCTCCACCGACGTCCACCACTTCCCAACTTCTCTGTGCTCTCATGTGTCTGCTATGCCTCCGGCTTCTGCCAGAGGCCAGTCAAGTACTGAGTGCATGTCCCCCCTCCCTCCCGGGAGAGGTGAGCTGTCCTTGGATGCTCAGTCCTCTCCCTCTCCTGCCGACCTCCAATGTCCTGGGCTTATTTCCGAACCCAGGTCACCGGTGTGGCGCAAGGTGTGGCGTCCAGCACCTCAACCCTCAATGCCACTGGGCCAGTCTTCACTGCACCTTCTTGACAGCCTCAGTATCCTTTTTGTATTGAGGAGCCTAGAAATGTACACAGTATTGCAGGTGGGGACTAACCTGGGACATGTAAAATGTCAGGATTACTTCCTGTGCCCTTCTAGTCATCCCCTCTTTTACAGCATCCCAGAATTCTGCTGGCCCTCTGGACTTTAGCCATACACTGCAGAACCAGTGGGGGCAGTATAGCTTTTCCCCCTTCTATTTTCATGTTTCAGAGATGATAAGATGCACAATGTTTTGACTGCTTATACCTTATTGTGAATGTAAAGTGGAACACCTCCAGATCAGTATCCCAGATCTGGGTCCTCGTGCGGATGAATCTGTATGATGTCATTATTGCTGTACATGCTGATGTCCTGGACTGTTGCTGCATCCTAGGTGGCCCTTTTTTGTAGGAAACAAAATAAGAACCCGCAAAACAAACAAAGTTGCTAGGTATATAACAATTAAAAAAGAATGATAAAAATTAGTATTGGTCTTATTAAAGTGGCAATTGAATGAAAACAACAAGAGAACTATTTTTTTCATTTAATTTAGTTTCCAAGACAATATGTGTGTGATGGTCAGAGCACCCTGAAGTCCCCACTGAGCCTCTTTCTCTCTGTCAGGCACTTGCCACCGAGACTGTCTGGACCTGCGTCACCCTATTAAGTACCCTCTTTAGAAAGTGCTCAGACCCCGGTGCTCTGATGACCCTTTTCCACCATCTTCTACCCTTTAGACGCTCCGTAGTGAGATTATCTGCTCTGGGTATAATGCACTCTACTCTCTCAGGCCTTTTACTATGCATCCCTTTTATCCAGGTACCCTTACCTCAGAGATGCAGTCACAAACAACCAGTTACTCCAGTCTTTAGAAAAACAACTAATTTATTAATAAACACTGGTTGTGTAAATACAACAGTAAGAATTGAGTGTAACACTATTTACACATAGTAAAGCAACAGTACTTGTACAGGATTATAAAAGAAATCTTGCACACTTGTGCAGATAAATGCTTCTATCTTTTCTTCAAGTTAGAGTCTTCTTACCTAGCCTTGTTACTATAAGGATATGGGTTTATAAATATTAATAACGTACGTGCCACGTGACGTCACTACATTTTGAAACTGATATAAATATTGGTTGGCAGGCTATAACCCAACAGATTCTAACAGTTTGGCTGTGTGTAAAGTTCTGTGCTGGTAACTAGTAAAGCATTGCAAGTCACAGTTTCTTGCCTCTGCGCCTCATTACATGGTGTCAGAAGATGGAGCAGCTGTCACCATCTCACACCTTGGATTTCATACTGGCAACCTTGCAGAGAACTGGTGCTGCTTCAGGCAGCAAGTGGAGATTTTTTTGTGGCCTCTAGGGTTGCTGAGAAGTCCTGAAAGATCCAGGCTATGACATTCCTGCATGTGGCTGGCCCCGTGGCACTGGAGGTTTATGATGCTTTTGACTGGGCAACGGACAAAGACAAAACAAACTTGGCCAAGATCGTGGAGCAGTTTGAGAAATATTGCAACCCTGGTAAGAATCTCACCAATGAGAGACATTTGTTCAACAGTCACAACCAACAATCAGGTAAAATCATTGACACCTATGTTACTGAATTGCATTTAAGAGCTAAGTCTTGTGAGTTTGACAGTTGAATGATTCCTTGATCAGAGATCGACTTGTTTGTGCATTCTTGATGACCATGTGTGATGCTGCCTGCTCAGCAAAGTAGATTTTTCTTTAGCTAAAGCTGCTGACATATGCAGAGCTGCCGAATTGAGTGAGAGGCAAATTAAAAGCATGAATGAGTCCCCCTGTAGCAGAAACTGCTCTGAATATAACTCTTCAGAAAAGAGAGTGGAAGGGAGACTGTGCAAAAAGTGAGAGGAACTGTGCCAGTCAGAGAGTCTAGAATGCAGAGTATGCCAGTTAGAGAGCCCAGGATTCGTAGATTTGGGAAGTGTGGGTGAAAGCATGGGCCACGCAGATGCCCTGCGTATGGCAGAGATGTCGTTTATGCAATTGACAAAATCATTTTGCAAGAATGTGTACCACAGAACAAAGGGCAAAAGTGCATGTAGTCGATGAAGAGACTAGAAGTGAAAGTGAGCATGCTTTTGGTATTGAAACATTAACTGATACAGCTGTGGACACTGATTTAGAAAGTGTGCTTAAGCATTAATGGGAAAACTGTGACTTTTAAATTGGACACCAGAGCTCAGTGTAACGTTATGCCCATGTGTCAAACTGTGACAAGAGAGCCTTTTCAAAAGTTGAAAGCACGATTGAGTTCCTATTCCAGCCATTGGTTGAATGTGCGTGGGAAAGTTATGCTGGCTGTAGGATTCAAAAATCAATATCGCGTCACTTTTCAAGTTGTTGATGCCAATGTAATGGGCTATGTTGGGATTGCCTACATGTTTTGAGATGAAACTCGTCAAGAAATTGTTCTCAGTTAAGTCAGAGACTGATTCAACTGAAGAGATATTGTCTAAGTTTACTGATGTGTTTCACGAGCTGGGGTGTCTTGAGGGAGAACTCCACATTAAGGTAGACAGGTCAGTTAGCCCAGTGATACAACCCCCCAGAAAAATACTGTCTGCTTTAAAAGATAAAGTCAAAGCTGAGTTAGACAGTATGGAGAAACTGGATGTTATTGAGAAGGCCAAGACACCCACTAGTTGGGTTAACTCAGTGGTAGTAATGGAGAAGCTGGATGTTATTGAGAAGGCCAAGATACCCACTAGTTGGGTTAACTCAGTGGTAGTAATGGAGAAGCTGGATGTTATTGAGAAGGCCAAGACACCCACTAGTTGGGTTAACTCAGTGGTAGTAATGGAGAAGCTGGATGTTATTGAGAAGGCCAAGACACCCACTAGTTGGGTTAACTCAGTGGTAGTAATGGAGAAGCTGGATGTTGTTGAGAAGGCCAAGACACCCACTAGTTGGGTTAACTCAGTGGTAGTAATGGAGAAGCTGGATGTTGTTGAGAAGGCCAAGACACCCACTAGTTGGGTTAACTCAGTGGTAGTAATGGAGAAGCTGGATGTTGTTGAGAAGGCCAAGACACCCACTAGTTGGGTTAACTCAGTGGTAGTAATGGAGAAGCTGGATGTTGTTGAGAAGGCCAAGACACCCACTAGTTGGGTTAACTCAGTGGTAGTAATGGAGAGCTGGATGTTGTTGAGAAGGCCAAGACACCCACTAGTTGGGTTAACTCAGTGGTAGTAATGGAGAAGCTGGATGTTGAGAAGGCCAAGACACCCACTAGTTGGGTTAACTCAGTGGTAGTAATGAGAAGACTAACAAAGTGAGAATATGCATTGACCCCAGAGATCTGAATAAAGCAATTAAGAGAAGAGCATGACCCCATGAAAACTGTAAAAGAAGTAGCCCTGAGGCTAGCTAGTAAAAGATCTTTTCAGAGCTTGGTGCAGGTCATGCGTTTTGCAAATAAAACTCAACAGGCCTAGCTCTGAATTAGTGTATTTAACACACCATTTGGGTGCTATAAATTCATAAGAATGCCATTTAGAATATGCTTGGCTCCAGAAGTGTTTCAGAGAAAGATATTTCAGATATTTGAAGGCATTGACGGGGTAGAGACTTACATGGATGATATATTAATTTTGGGGTCAGATTTACAAGAACATAATGCAAGATTAAAAAAGATATTGCAGAGTGTGCAAGAGCATCACTGGATGTTGAACTTAAAGAAATCAAAGATTGGACTGAAAGAAGTTCCTGACATTGGGCACTTACTGACCCATAGTTGGCTAGTAGCAGACCCAGAGAAAATTAAAGCTGTGGTGACATGCCACACCCAAGACAGTCACCAAATTACAACGATTATGAGGATAATTAACTACTTAGCAAAATTCATTCCTAACTTATCAACTTTAAATAAACCCTTAAGGAATTGAGGGAACCTCACCCAACAACTAACACACTGAAATCTGGCCAATGGAAAATCATGTGCACAAATGCTCAAGCCTGGGAAATAATATCCCAGAACTGTAGGCACTAATGTCAGAGGCTAAACTGGACATAGTAGCAATTAGTGAGACATGGTTTACCAGTAACCACATTTGGGAGACTTCAGTACCTGGCTATGTACTGTTCAGAAGAGACCAAGGTGCAAAAAGGGGGGTGGTGGAGTGGCCCTGTATGTCAATGAAAATAACAAAGCTACAGAAATTCAGAATACACATAAGGAGCCAGAAGAACTGTGGGTCACCCTGGAAACAGTAAATGGGACAGCCATAAGAACTGGGGTTGTCTACAGGCCCCCAGACCAGGGGAGGACATAGACACATTACTGTTAGAAGATATACAAAACATGACAGCTAAAGGGGAGGTTCTGATAATGGGAGACTTCAACATGCCGGATATAGATTGGTCAATACCAGCAGGAACATCTGCCAGAACTAGACACATGGTGGATTCCCTGCAGGGGGAGGGCCTCAAACAACTGGTACAACAACCCACAAGAGACAGGGCTATCCTAGATTTAGTACTGACTACAAGGAAGGATCACAGATTCTCAGGTAGAAGGTCATCTGGGGCCAGTGACCATCACATGGTAGGGTTCAATTTGGCCACTACATCCTAAATCATCCCATTCCAAGACAAAAAATGGTATTTCAGAGGAGCTGACTTTGATAAGATGGTCAACAGAGTTAAGCTAGCCCTGGCAAAAAGAAACACAGGTGAGGGGGTACAGGCAAGGTGGGCAAGCATTAAGGATGCAATACTTGAAGCAACATCCCATTGTGTTAGAAAAGGAAGTGCAAAAGAAGAAGGAAACCACTTTGGTTCTCAAACACAGTAGCAGAAAAGGTCAGAGCCAAAAGGCTGGCCTTCAGGAAATATAAGGGAACACAACGGGATGAATATAGGGAGGCATACCAAACTGCCCCAAGGGAAGCAGGGAAAGCAGTAAGGCAGGCAAAGTCCCAAACTGAGGAAACACTAGCAAGAACAGTAAAAGAAGGTGACAAGACTTTCTATAGATACATTAGTGAAAGGAGAAAGTCCAGAGGGGGTATCGCTAAGCTCAAAGGAGAAAAGGGGGCATGTGAGGAGGAGGACCCTGTGAAAGCATCTATCCTAAATAGATACTTTTGCTCAGTATTTACTGAAGAGAAGGTAGGGCAGGGCCCACATCTCAGCATCATGGACACAGGGGGAGGGAGGTGAGCACTACACCCTTCACAAAAGAAAGGGTCCTACAAGAGCTCGCTAAGCTCAGGGTGGACAAGGCAATGGGACCTGATGGCATGCATCCCATGGTACTTAAGGAGCTAAGGGTGGAACTAGCAGAGCCATTAGCAGAACTGTTTAGTGAGTCTTTAAGCACAGAAGAGGTCTCAGAAGACTGGAGAAGGGCTCATGTGATCCCGCTGCACAAGAGTGGTAGCAGGGAGGAGGCAGGGAACTACAGACCAGTCAGTCTTACCTCAGTAGTGGGCAAGATTATGGAGGCACTCCTTAGGAAAGGATAGTGCAACACCTGGAATCCATAGGGGCACAGGATCCAAGACAGCATGGGTTTACAAAAGGAAGGGTCCTGTCAAGCTAATCTCATAGATTTCTTTGACTGGGTAAGCAGGTGGTGGGCCAAGGGGAGCAGCTGATGTCGACCTACCTTGACTTCAGCAAAGCTTTACACTGTTCCACATAGAAGATTGATAAATAAGCTGGGTAGGCTCGGCTGGCTGAAGTTGGTCAACTGGGTGGCAAACTGGTTGTGGGCAGAAAACAGAGAGTGGTGGTAAATGGTATACAGTCAGAAGAGATGCAAGTCACAAGTGGGGTACCTCAGGATCAGTCCTGGGACCAGTCCTCTTCAATATCTTAATTAGTGACATTGCAGATGGACTAGAGGTAAGGCTTGTCTGTTTGCAGATGACACCAAGATCTGCAACAGAGTAGATGATCCAGATGGGGTGGGCAGAATGAGAAGAGATTTGGATAAACTAGCAAAATGGTCAGAAGAGTGGCAGCTGGGATTTAATGAAAAGAAGTGCAAGATCATGCACATAGGGAAGAGAAACCCTGAAGCCACCTATAGGCTGGGAGAGGAGTTGCTGGCAGTCACAAAGGAAGAAAGAGACTTACGCATCATCATCATCACCGATGACCTGAAATCATCCAAGCAGACCTCTAAAGCAGTAGGTAAGGCTAGGAGGATGTTAGGGTGTATTAGTAGGGGTGCCACAAGTTGTAAGAGGGAGGTAATAATCCCTCTTTACAAGACACTGGTTAGGCCCCATCTGGAGTACTGTGTGCAGTGCTGGAGGCCACACCTTCACAAGGACATTAACCAAATTGAGGCAGTCCAGAGAAGGGCAACCAAAATGGTGCAGGGACTGCATCAGAAGACATATGAGGACAGATTAATGGAGCTCAATATGTATGCCCTTGAGCAAAGGAGGGAGAGAGGTGATATGATCGAAACATTCAAACACCTTAAGGGCATTAACAAGGTGAAAGAGTCTAACATGTTTAAATATAAGAAAAATAGCAGGACAAGAGGACACAGCATGAGATTAGAGGGAGGCCGATTAAGGGGGAATGTGAGGAAATTCTTTTTCACAAAAGGGTGGTGGATGCATGGAATGGCCTACCTCAAGAAGTGGTGGCTATGAATACAGTGCAGGGCTTCAAACAGGCATGGGATAGGCATAAGGGAGCAATACAGATGAGTATGAATAGATAGACCACTGACAGAGCAAAGGCTGATGGCACATTTATAAGGTAGAAAAAGAAATGAGCAGACTGGATGGGCCTTGTGGTCCTTATCTGCCGTCAACTTCTATGTTTCTATGATGGAAAAGAAACATCATGGCATTGGGACTCCTGACACGATCAAGTCTTCCATGAACTAAAGAGAGTCATCATGCCCTCCTCCCGGTGCTAGCCTTTTACAACCTGCACAGGCTAGTTGTCCTGTCTGTCGATGCCTCCTCCGAAGGTCTGTGAGCATGTCTACTACACGCCAATAAACCTGTTGCATTTGCCTCAAGATCTGTCTCAAAACAGAGAAAAACTGTGCACAAATAGAAAAAGAAATGTTGGCTATTGTGTACGAATGTACCAAGTTCCACCTATATATAGATGGTAAACAGAAAATGCTCATAAAGACTGATCACAAGCCCTTAGAAAGCTTGTTCAAGAAGCCCCTGCATACCGTTCCTTCGAATACAGAGAACGATGCTTAAACTGCAGAAATATGATTTACAAGTTATGTGCAAGGCAGGACGAGAGCTGCATATTGCTGACACCCTCAGTAGGGCAGTCCAAAAGGGACACTACCTGAGAATGACATTGATCAATATGAAGTGCACGTAGTTTGTCAAAATTCTAGTTACCAATGAAAAGCTGAAATGGTTTCAGAGGAAACTGCACGAGACCCATAATTACAAAAGTTAAGAGACAGTGTTACAAGGTTGGCCCTCTGAATGGTCACAATTAGATTCTGCCATTAAGCCATTTTGAGTGTTTTGAGAAGAAATCAGTACCGAGAGTGGTTTACTTCTTAAAGGCGAGAGACTGTTCGTGACTGCTTCACTGTGGAAAGAAATGCTCACGAAAATACATGGCAGCCATTTGGGTATAGAAAAGTGCAGGGGAAGGCAAGAGATGTTTTGTGTTGGCCAGGAATGAATAGTCAAATCAGTGATCTGGTCACCAACTGTTGCATGTCTTCCACTTACAGGAAAGCTTGGCCTAAAGAACCACTGAACCCCCTCAAAATACCCGAGTGGCGTTGGCAAAAAGTGAGAGCTGATTTATTTGAATTTAACAGAGAAACGTACTTGCTGGTGGTGGACTAGTACTCAAAATGTATTGAGATGTCCAGATTGCAAAATACTGTACTGCAAGTGAAACAGTGATTAACCATATAAAATCTTAATATGCAAGACATGACATACCAGAGACTCTTATTACTAACAATGGACCCCAGTTTGTCAGCGCAGAGTTTCAAACTTTCGCCAAGCAATATGAATTTAAACATGTCACCTCTTCACCCAGATACCCTCAGAGTAAAGGAATGGTTGAGAGCAGTGCAAACAGTCAAGAATTTGCTTAAGAAAGCCATGAAAGTCAACAGAGACCCATATATTGCCCCCTCAACTTGCAAAACATACCTATTGAAGGCTTGGGGTCCTACGCACAATTACTGATGGGCGTCATACTAACATATTACTTCCAACTCGACATGAACTTTTAAAGCCTCAGATAATACAGATGGATGGATGTGCCACATTACTGAATGCTCAGAGAATGCAACGGTCTTTTTATGACAGACAGCAGGTGCATATGCGCACTGCTCAACAATAATGGACCCCTGCGATTGTCTCACCTGCACAAACCCCTGGTCCTATGTTGTACTGTATCTGCCAAGGGGAGCACTGTCAGTGCAATCGCCAAGACCTTTTATCCCCTCCAGCATCCAGTACAGCCTACGGAGTGCAATTAACTTGTTCATCTTCCATGGGAGGAGTTCGAGGAGGAGATCCATCTGGAGGGAGAGTGGACGTGGCGGAGAGAGCAGCAGCAGAGAGGATGCCATCAGCAACTATGCAGTGTAGCCAGGTCAGGACCCCAGTGAGGACCTGCCACCACTGATGTTGGTGGTAACAGCAACTGCCCCAACAAACTTACGCAGCCATTCAGCAAGCCTCACTCAGTATAGCAGAGTCAGTGTGTGGCAGATAAAAAAAGCCTGCCCACTATAGTACTGAGTCAGACTGAGAGGAACAATATTGCGTTTCAAGTTTAATGTTCCATATAATCTTTTTTCTTCTATTTAAAGTTCATACTTAAAGGGGGAGATGTAAGGATGTGGGTTTATGAATATTAATGACGCACGTGCCATGTGATGTCACTACATTTTGAAACTTATATAAATATTGGTTAGCGGACTACAACCCGCCAGATTCTGACAGTTTGGCCATGTGTGGAGCTCTATGCTGGCAACTAGTAAAGCATTGCAAGTCACAGTTTCTTGCCTCTGTATCTCATTACAGTTACCGCAACCACTCTCTGCAGATGCACAGTCTGGCTCCTTCTTGGGCACAGAAACCCAGCAAAAGGAGGAAGAAACTGTTGTTTGAAGTATTCATGCCTTATCCTCTGTCTCTCTCCCTGTTGTCTTGGTCAAGCAAGGCTGATGTCCCATCCCTGTACCCAGATTCATCTGATTGGCTGAAACTGCTTCAGGCCTGGAATTTTGGGTGATGCCTACCTTGTGATATTATCTGTCCTAGGTGACTCCGGGACCCAGCTTCCTTTCACAGATTATTTAACATCTGAATGAAGGTGTTTGGATGCCAGTGAGACAGAATGTCTTTGATTCCTTTGTGTACTGATAAACTTATCTCTCTTCCAGGAAGCCAGTACACTGAAAGTCTGTACTTACTTTAAAAACACTGCTGTACTATTAGAATTTCCCAAATAGGCCAGTTTTCTTAGCATTAGACAGTGCCACCTGGCCTTCCACTGCTACAGAAGGAACTAGAATTTGACAAAAAAACATTTCAAACTATCAGCAAAAGTCATTTGGCATCACTGTGTGTGTTTTTTTTTTTGAGGTGTTTAAAGGTTCTACTGCATGCCATGCCCATGGATTGTAGCAGTTTTCTGGTAGTAATGCACTTGTGGTGGCCAGAACTCTTGCAGTGAAAGTGAGAAAAGGCAGTTTATTTTCTTTAGATGGTATTAATGACTGGGCCACGTGGGTCTGAGCAGGAGCAGCACAGGTTGATATTCTTATTTTTTTCATCTTTTTCTTTTGTATCACATTTCGCCATTGTCAAGTGCACTGGGGAGAAGGGTGTTGGAAGGCCTATTACAGCTGCAGCAACTACACAGAAGGGTCTGGCATGCTGGCAGTGAACAGCAGCGAGACGCGGGGCCCCAAGTGCCCACGCTGTGGAGATTACTCCTTCAGAGTTAGAATCCTACTGCATTTATCACCAGGACAACACAGGGTAGATACTGCAAGAGGAAAGTGATTCATCTGTTGCCCTTTAGAGTCTGACAGTGACGAGGATGTGGCGGAAAGCACCATAGAGGGGGAGGGGGACTGAGCAGGCCTTTTAGGTGGAAAGCCTTGTCATACCCCCTCATCTTCTTTTCTGTGAGGGGCAGTGGAGTTCAGTAATGAGGCTTACCATAAGGCTAAGAAAAGCTGGAGGGGCATTTCTTTTGGAGCGAGAGTCTGGCTCAGTGGCACCGAAGAGACAATAAGGTAATTTCAGTTAAGCAGGGACTAATAGTTCTCAGTGGTGGAGCTAGAGGGGAGCTGGAGGGGTGGTCGCCCCTTCTGGCTGCCCCAGTGTGAGTAGTGGTGCTCCACCACCATCTTTATTCACTGTTTAGTGCCCATTGTGGAGCCTGTGATTGACTAAAAGGCCCCCCTGGCTCCCAAATGCTCCCAAACCTGGCTCCGCCACTGAGTTCACTCGGGTAGGAAATGGAGAGGCAAGGAAATCTCCCACTTCTTCAGATCTATCCTTGTCTCCCCTCCCCTAAGAGGTATGGATTTAAGCACAGGCACAAGGAGCACTTGAATCTGATGCCTCCAGTATATCTTCTTTGCCGGCTTCATCCAGTTCTAAGGAGAATCTGGTCAGAGAAGGGAACTTTAAAACCTCTGATGCTCCCATCCTTATTAGATATGTAATGGAGCAATAGGGATTTCATTTGCCAGGTCCCCAAGCAAACAACATAGGGAGACTGTTTTTGTAGGGGAGACCCAGGGTCATGCCTTTATAGTGCACCCCAACCTAGTTTGGTATATCTGGGAGTGGGTCTCCATAGAAACTCCAGGATTCCCAGTGCCCTTATGAAGCTATACAGATTTAACCAGGATGACCTAAACACCTTCTTCACCATCACCAGCATTAACCTCTCTGACACACAAGTTGACTCTACCAGTGGAGCAGAACATTTGCCCTAAGGATCTGCAAGATGAGAGAGCGCGAGTCTTGCAGAGGGCACGTGATGTGGCAGCCATGTCCCTGACAGTGTTGGTCATTTTGGCCTGTGTGTGCCTAGGGTGACAGAAGCACATGTACCCTGTGTTGTACAAGAGGCAGAGAAAGGAGGAATAGGTGCAGAGAACACAAAAACCTGGAAGGGGCCACAGCCTTTATGGCCAGTACAGCACTAGACTTGGTACAGCTGGCTAGCAGGTCAGTCTCATCGTGATAATTTCAAGATGCACTATTTGGCTAAACCATAATCTGTGGATCAGATGCCTAAGGCACAACTTTCTCCTCTTCTTTTGATGGCCTCATCCTGTTTGGGGGGCACTAAACAAATGCATTAATGATCCAGGAGGACTGGCGAAGATCCTCAAGAATGTGGCATGAGCCTTTAAACACAACAACTAAAGTCTAAGAACCAGTTTTTCAGACCAGGGCAGTCCTTTGAGGGAGGAAAACTTGGGAAAGAAAGAGGGATGCTACTCCAGAGGTTTCTGAGGTTGAGGAAGCCAGCAAGCCAAACAGTTGAGCTTAAGAAGGTGCACCAGCCCACTCCTAGAATGGCCATTTGGGGGTTCTGCACCAGCTGTTTAAGCAGGAGTGAGTGAGATCCTGCTTGGACAGGTGAGTGAGGGAAACAGTTAATAGATAAGCATCGCAAAGTGGTTTTGGGTCATAACCCACTTCGAGAAATCCAGAGAAAAGGGAGGCCGCTTTGCAATGTGTAGAAATGCACATAGTAGCAGTGTGTCCAGTTCTGAAGAAGGAAATGGGGGGGAAAAGGTGCACTCCATATTTTTACAGTCCTGTAAAATACTGGGGAATATTATCCTTTGCATCTGAAATTCCCAATGAATTTGTCAGGTGGAGGATATTTGGCATGACAGCCTTCAAAATCAATAATGTAGGTAGTCGGAGATTTCCTTTGCTCAAGTGGATTTGAAAACGCATGTCCCCATAGGCAAAACACACTGAAAGTATCTCAGATTTACTTAGTTATTTGTTTACTGGGAGGTGCACTGATCCCATGGACCATTTTCAGGCATGACCGGCCATGAAGATGGCACATATGAATGCAGACAAATGCAAAATACATAACATACAAATGATACAGGTGTCAGCCCATGCTGGAAATACATTAATTAAGCTTTGAACACAATAGCATTCAGTGGGTGCAATAATTGTTTGAACAGAAGAGTACACTTCGTTTAAAACAATCATAAAACTATATAAGGATCAATTATTACATAAAGTGAGTGCAAAGTACAGTTCAATTAGGAGCACGTGTAGAATGAGCAAAGCCAGTGGGTGGACATCATTACCAATACAAAGTGCTGCTGTTTGTGTTAGCCTCAGCGTTCAAAGTTTTTACCAAAGTAATGGTGTTCCTCATGACTAGGCTACAGGAGCAAGGCCTGAAAGTGTATTTGTATTGGAACAATTGACTCCTAAGGGCTACAACAAAATCATGGGCCCAGCAAGGTATTAGGCAGTTAACCCAGGAGTCAGAGAGTCACCTTTTCATGACCAACAGTTGATTTCAGCTCAGTTACCCTGATTCAAGGTCTGATAGACCTGGAGGTATGTTTTGGACTAATTTGGGTCTCATTTACCTGTCCAAGGAGAGATGCCTCAATCTGCAATCCAGTCTGAGGGAGCTCCTTTGCTCTCTTTTTCTGTGGCTTCAGGCTCTGGGGAAAATGGTGATGTGTATAGATCTAGTCCTATGGGTGATGACTCACCTAGAGGCCTTCAGATGTTGCTGATCATATGGGCTCCACTATTGACTTCTGACCCAGTCAGTTCCAGAGGTGCCAATGTGGCTGTTGGACCAGCTCATGTAGTGGTTAAACAACTGCAGCCTAACAGAAAAGAAGCTACTAAACTTGCCTCAGCACCTTGTAATGCAGACCTATGTCAGCTTCATGGGTTGGGGAGTATCGTTCAGGGTATAAGCTGGAAAATTAAAACTTGTAGGACCCTATATTCAAAGCTTAGCCCTGGTGTGAACAGGGTAGTGCTGGCACTAACCTAGGTTTTGCTGGTGCCTGAGTGGGGCTGTATTCAGAGGTCCCCTTAGCACTGCCAAAACCCAGCAGTGTGATTGTGCTAACCATAGAAACATAGAAATTTGACGGCAGATAAGGATCGCTTGGCCCATCCAGTCTACCATTTTTTTTCCTACCCTCTACCACGTTCCTTGCTTACCCTTTCTACCTTGCCACTATGTATCCCTTGTGACTATCTCATGCATTTTTGTATGCCTTCACCGTCTGTGCCCCCACCACCTCTGCGGTGAGGCTATTCTGTAAAAAAAAATTCTTCCACACATTACCTCTGATTCTACCTCCCTCCAGCCTCTTCTCATGACCCCTGGTCCCTGAGCATTTTCTTTTCTGAAATAAGCTCCCCTCCATACTGCTGTGTCTATGCAGATGAAGGGGTCCCTCGTGCATACTAGCGCAGTGGTATATAGAAACATTTGTGGTAGTGATAAACCACCCCCAGAGCTGTGCTGTTTACTGTTGCCAAAAAGCTTGTCTTGCCGTGGCACTAAGGTTGTGTCCCCACCCCTCAAAGGCAGGCAGCAGTACTGCAGCCACCTACCATTGTGCCATGTATTACCCCCACCATGGATCACCCATCTGGCAGTTTATAGCTATATCCCTGGCAGTCTGGTGGTCCCCTATGCCAGATCACTCATCTGGCAGTTTATAGCTATATCCCTGGTTGAAGGTGTGTGCAGTGGACTACCAAGAATATAGCTATACACTGAAGTATGGGTGATCAGTGGGTGAGGGGACCACTAGACTATTACGGATGCAGCTATAAACTGAAGGATGAGTAATGGGAGGTGAGGGATCATTAGACTACCAGGGATATAGCTATAAACTGTCAGATGGGTGATCGGAGGGTGGGGGACCACTAGACAACAAGAGCAGTGTTACTTATGCCTCCCTGCATTGGCTGGTGGGAGTCCTCTGTACCCATGGAAATGAGCCCCTAATGGGCATGCGGATAGCCCCTTTGCTTCTTGCATGCCTAGTGAGCTCATTTGCATTCTCAGGCAGAATGCGGTCCACAGGAGTCTTGGTGCTGTCCCATTTCAGCAGTGCTATATCCTGTGGGCCCTATGCAGCCTTGGTTTGTGTCTGTGCTGATCCACCTAGAGCTCTGCTAACATGGCCTGATGTATTTAGTCAGTTAGCACACTCCATTGGTGCATGCTAACTAGCTGAATATCATTCAGAGCTGGCTGTATGCTATTGCAAGCACAGTGCAACAGGCTGCTGTTTCTGGCTCTGAATATGAAGGCCACAGTTTTTGGCAAATTACTACTGACATTTTGTACTGAAATCCTCATCTGTAACTAAACCCTAACATTTCAGTAAGTTAGAGTCATAAACAGCCACCATTAGCAACACAGTTTGGTGATTTGGAGCCAAGAAAAAAATGGCCAAATCCAGAAATGAATAGCAAAATACAGTTTGGTGAGTGGCAGCTTAAACACTGATCATTGGCCTCCAGTTGGGTGCAAGGCTGCTGGTCACTGGATGAGTGCAAGAAAACATAAACACTTTAGAGACAAGGGCTGTAAGAAAAGCCCTTCTACACTTTGCCACTAGAATTTGGTGTATACAGTATGTGACTGAGAGGGCACAGTGCTGGTGTGGATGGACAATAGGACAGCAGTTGCTTACCTAAGGTGGTAGGGAGGAACCCAAAGCTTTGCAATGGCAAGGGAGATATCCCCTCTGCTAGCTTGGGCAAAAGCCAAATTAGTGTCCTTGGATGCGATGCATTCTGCATGTGTAGAGAATGTGAAGATGGACTGACTCAGAAGGATGTTCTTGTCTCTCACGGAGTGGCAGTTGAACCCAGAGTTTTTCACATGAATCTGCTAAAAGTTTAGTTACTTAAGTGCAGTTCTTTTTGCAACCAGAAAGAATTGCCTCCTGGAATGATTTTGTTCCTGGATAGGGGACCAGTTGGTATGGAAGGTGGATGTGCTGTCATTCAAATGGGCAGGGAAACTGTCCTATGCTTTTCTTCCTTTAGCTGTTCTACTCAGGGTCATTTAGAAGATCAGATGAGTAAAGGCAGATGTGATCTGCATAGCTCCAACTGGCTCAGGAGCTCCTGGTTCTCTGACCTGCAGGAAATGTCAACCAGGACAAGTCTTCAGCTTTAGTACAAGCCAGACCTTCTATTCAGGGGGCCACTTTGGCACACAGATCTAGAAAGCTCATCCTTGGGGCCTAGCAGCTGAACAGATGAAGTTTAAGGCACTAGGATAGTCTGGAAAGGTTATCTTGAGGCTCTTGCATGTGAGAAAGTCATCTGTGACCCAAGTCTATTACAGGGTATGGAGGACCTTTTCAAATTGGCTGGTAATTTCAAATAGGGCTAGTAAGAGGGGTGTTGGGTTTTAGGCTAATGTCCAGAGGTTCAGGCCTTTTACAGGAAGGTATGGAACTGGGTCTCACACTAGCAGCATTCAGGTACCAGTGTCAGCCATCTTGGCTGTTCTGCCGAAAGTGTGCAAATCCTGGCTGAGAACACGCCTCTTGTACTGACATGCTCACGATGCAGCGATACTTGACTCGGTTCTCTCCCTCTCACTGATCTCCTAAACCTGTCCCTTGCAGGGGTCAGTTCCCGCCCAATGGAAAATGGCCACCATAACTCCAATCCTAAAAATGGCAACAACACCTCTCCAAATAACTATCACCCCATCTCTATTCTCCCCCAAGCCCTTAAAAATTGTATCCGACCAGCTACCTCCTCTCCCACAACCTCCTATGCAGGGAGCAACATGGTTTCAGAGCTGGGCATAGCACCACAACCACCCTAACAGTATTGTCTAACTCACTCCACACTGCGCTTGACAAAAGTCACCTTGCAGGGGCTGTGTTCATAGACCTCTCTAAGGCCTTTGATATGGTCTCCCCCCCCCCTCCTTAACACACTACAGCAAATTGGGGTCTCCCAAGGTCCCCTCTCCTGGTTCTCCTGCCTACCTTTCCTCCAGATTACAGTGTGTAAAAATCAATAATACCATCTCTACGATGCTTCTGGTCCACTCTGGCATTCCCCAGGGCTCGATCCTGGGTCTCTGCTTTCAGCGTATATCTCAATGCCCTGCCTAAAGCCTCCTCCAGATATCTACTTATTTATGTGGATGATGCTGTTCTTTACGCCTCACATCCCGACCCCTCCATACTCCAGAGTTCCCTGCAAAGCTCCTTCCTTCAGATTAAGCACTGGTTTGCTGACCACAGACTGGTTGTCAAAATCAAAAAAACAAAGACTATACTCTTCACCCACCGCCAATCAAGAGCAAAAGATTTCCCCCTGACAATCCACTCTAGTGCCCACCTCACCCTGGAACAGGTCCAGACATATAAATACCTGGGTGTCACCTTTGACACCACCCTCTCATTTCACGAGCATGTCAAAATTCTCACCTCTGCTGCCAGCGCCTGTGTAGGCCTTCTCTACAGACATAGGGACTGCCTGACACCAGAAGCACTCCACCTGGCTGTCACTTCATAGGGAGGCAGTATAGCACAGTGGTTTAAGGCTCTGAGCTGCAAATCTGGAGACCTGCATTTGAATCCCACAGCCCTCACTTGCATATACTGTGTGACCCAGAGCAAGTCACTTAACTTCCCTGTGCTCCTAGGTTGCACCGATAAAAAAGCTTTCAGCTTAGTGTGTCTCACCTGGTTAAACAACTGGGAAAAAAAAAACTTCCTCCATCTTATCTTTGATAGACTACGGTCTTTCTATCTATGCTGCCGCCGACCCTACCACTCTGCACCACATCCAAATAGTCATCAGTAAGGCCTGCCAGCTCCTCTCCAGTGCTGACCACAGTACGCACACCTGCACCCTCTACGCTCTTGGCCAATGTTCTCTCACTCGAAGAAAGGCTTTTATGCCAGTCCTGTCTCCTCACCAAAAAATCCACATGGGCCTAACCCCCATTGGAGTCATGGCCTCCCTTCAGGCCGCCACCCACACTGCATCTACACGTGTAGCCTCCAAGACTATATGGAAGGTCCCCAGAGCCAGGACCACACTAGCCCAGTGATCCTTCCTATTTAGAGCCCTGTCCTTGTACAGTGCCCTCCCTCCCACCATCACATCCATCACCAAATTAGGCGCTTTTAAAAAGCACTAAGAACACATATCATTTCCTCTCGTAACTGCCTATGCAACCGCAACCTCCTCCTGGCGTGCCCGACTACCACTTATTGCTTACCTGCCTTAGTCACTGGCCCCGAGTTACCAACACCTTAGATACTCGTGGCTCTTGGCCTTGCCCTAGTAATCCCCTAATTTTCACTAAATTGGACTTTGTCCAATGCCTAGTGTATTATTCCCCAGACAAAGCCCTTGTGGGCTACTCACCATTTAGATAGATAGAACCTCTCATTGTGTTTGATACCTGTTATCAGTAATTGTATTGGTCAACTCCTTTGTCTACACACTGTACAATTATTTAGCTACCAATTGTATAGGTCTACTCGCTGCTCAACCAGCAAGTTCACGTCACTGCTTAGCTACCGCATGTATAGGTATCCTTTCTCTGTAACTACGTGTATTCAACTGTACCTGTACTGTTTGTTATTGTAACTACCATCTGACATGGAGCCTTTGGAAATGAGTCTACGACTCAAAGGGTTGTAATTCTGATTTCTCAAATAAATAAATAAACTATGAGCGGCCAGACTGCCACATTTGTGAGGTAAGGAGATTGTGCAGACCTGGAGCCTTAACTTGGTGCTGGATAAGATGGCAGAAATACAACCTCTGACATCGGTTGATTTACAACACTTCACTTTGAATGTGGCCATGTTTAAAGAAACCAGTCACTCCTGTACACAATCCAGAATGGTTTCTTAATCCAAGCAGTTAGAGAGCCAACAAGAGATTGGGCGATCCTGGGCCTGCTGCTAACTGCAAATATATCAGGGCATCATTATAGCTGAGCTCCTGGGTAATAATGATCACTTTTCAGAGTGGCTGCAGCTAGACATGGTAAAGGAAAACCGTAACATCAAAACATGTGATCTTGATTTCAGGAAGACAAGCATAAGCACAATGGGTATAAAATTTTAAGTACTATGGGGTCTCACTGGACCACCATCTCTATTTCTCGGGGCATGTAGATGCCATCTTCCTTGCACTTCACCCCATACTGGTTGTACTTTACAGAAAAAAAGTGTGCATTTCACTTCCTGCCCACCATGAGATCATCTCAAAGAAGATCCTCTCCATCTTTGACTGCAGTGACATCACCTACAGTGCCACTCCGAAGTCCACTCTTGCCAGACTGGATCCTCTCTTTAACTGTTTCTGCCATTTTGCCTTGGACTGTCCTTCCTGTACCCCTACTGCCCTCTTTACTTGTCCTTTCCCCTTTGTTGCTAGGCACCTTGTCCACTGTGCTTCCTTAATATCCATATTCTGGCTTGGCTTTCTCTTCTCTTCTCTCTCTCTCTCTGTCTCTCTCTCTCTCTCTCTCTCTCCCCTTACCTTTCCTCTCTTCTCTCTTCCCACTTCTTTCTTATTACTCAATCCATGACACTATTTTCCATTCCTTTGCTACCCCCCATGAAATCTGCTGCTGGCCAAGCTGCCTTCTCATATCACTTCCCTAAGCTCTGGGCCATCCCTCTCCTGTCCATCTGCTTTGCCTCCCCCAGTCTCTTCTTCATGACTTTACATCTCCCTCTTGCAATTGTTCCAGACCTCTGACCTTAGTGCTGTCCTTCACCCACATCTTGCGCAGTTCTTCTATGGGAGTTCACCCCTGGTTATGAGATTGCTAACTGCAGCTGATCAAGTGCAATTCTATTTACTTTAGGCACCTTGTTGAACAGTTTTACTTTACACCAAATATTTTGCTCATCTGTTAAGTACTTGACTTTGCACATTATATTGTTTGCACTGTTTTGATTGGCACAGATTTATTGTGACTGCTCAAATGTTCATGTATTCTTTGGTCTTGCACATATTGTATTGTCTACCTTCCCCCTTCCCCCAACACATCTGGAAACAAGCTCCTCCCATCTCAGTATGTCTTTCCTGGTAAAACATTTGAAATAACAAAAAAAAAAAAAAAAATTGGTGAACATTTGGCTGAGCTCAAGGGGGCAGAGGGAATGGAGGAAAAATGGTCCATCATAAGAAATGGACTCCAGGTAGTTAGGAGCACCAGTACTGAACAGAAAATAAAGGGAACAAAAAACCCACAGGAAACCCTGTAGGTACACAGGGGAGGTAGTGAAAATGGTGAGGGAGAGAAAAGGGTTGCTTTTAAGAAGTATTGGGGGACACAGAAGAACGATGACACTGTGGACTACTTGGAAAAGCTTAAAGCATCTAGCAAGGTACTAAGGAAGGCCAGAGTGGAAGCTGAGCCGAGACTAATGGAGGGAGTCAAGGAAGGAGCTAAAAACCTTCTGTTGCATCAGGGAAAGGCAGCAAACAGAAGAAGGGATAGTTAAACTGAGACAAGGGACAGAGTGGGTGGAAGATAGTAGAGGAAAGGCATTAGTACTGAATGAATACTTCTGTTTAGTTCACCAAAGAGAAGGAAGGTCAGATACCACTGGGGAGTGTAGACGGGGGAGGGGAACCAAGGATGTGTGAGGAGTTGATTAGTAAATCTCCTAGGTCAGATGGAATACACCCCAGGGTGCTCAGGGAGCTGGAAAACATACTGGCAGCTCTATTAGCCTACCAGCGTGGCAGCTCCTTTGACTTGGATGAGGAGCCACATGAGTGGAGAACCACAAATGAAAAGTGGGGCCAGAGACAGGCCAGGAAACTACAGACCAGTCAACCTGACATTGATCATTGGCAACCTGATGGAAACCATTCTGAAGTAAAGGTTGGTGGAGTTTTTAGAGATGAATGAGTTACAGAATGGCAGGCAACATGGAATTCTGGTGGGAGGTCGATCAAATGAACTTGTTAGATTTTATTTCAGCTGGGTCACAAGAGCTGAAGATGGGGCCAGGCAGTGGGTAATATGGTGCCTGTACTTCAGAAAGGCCTTTGTTTCAGGTCCCCACAAAACATTGATCAAAAACTGAATGACGCCAGCCACTTGTTGCACTGGCCCTCATGTGAAACAGCAGGGAAACAGGGTGGTCTTGTGCCTCAAGGCAGGACACTTGGAAAACCATTAACTTCAGACCCAATAGAAATCTCAGCCCAGTTTGCCAACTGTTATTCCCAGTTGTACACTCAAGAAACTCCCAGACCCTCAGGGCCAAATTGATTAATTTATAGTAACAGCTATTCTCTGCACTCTGAGTGATGGGATGATTCAATATTTTTTCTCAGTCAACCTGAGTAATCAGTCCCCCAACTTATCTTACTCCTGGGATCATTTGGATCTGTATCTGGATATAAAATCTGAAACCCTTATACTCAGTGGGTACTGTCCATGGGGTTTTAAAGATACATACCCCTTCTCATAGCCCAAGCAGAATTAAATAGATAAATACCCACGGATACAAATTAGTACTAACCTCTCCCAATTACTTGATCTCTGTTATGGTAAACTCTGGAGAGAAGTACAACAGGATTTGACTAGATGGTCTCTACTGCTACTGACAGGTAAAGTAGACTCCATAAAAATGAACATGCTTCCCAGGTTTCTGTTTTCATTTGAAGCACTCCCTGTACTAATCCCAGTTTCATACTTGTCACCCATGCTCAAAGGATAAAAACTTCATATGGGGAGGTTGTAAAGCCCATATTAGCAAAAAGGTTGTAATGTTGCCATGGGAACAGGGAAGTTTTTGCCCTGCCAGATTATAAGCATTATTATTTAGCTAGTCAGGTGGTGGTGGTGGTGGGGGGGGGGCAGTACTGAACCTGGTACTGACAAACAGGGACAGTGTTGCCAATGTCACAGTAGGTGGCTACCTGGGGACCAGTGATCATCATACGGTGTGGCTCAATATAAGAACTGGGACAGAATCAAGCCACGCTAAGATGAGCATCATGGATTTCAGGAGAGCTGATTTTAAGAAAATGGTAGAATGCCTTATGGATGCCCTGGCAGGAATAGGAAAACTGGGGAGGCAAGGAACAATCTGCAAAAATAAAGGGAGGCACTGAAAAGGCAACAAATCTCTGTGTCAGGCAGGTTAACAAGGGAAGGAGAAAAAAGAGATCACTGTGGTTCTCTAGAGAAGTAGTGGAGAAAGTAAGGGCAAAACAACTAGCATTTAAAAGGTACAAGAAGACACAGAAAGGAGAGGTAGGGAGAGCAGTTAGGAGCAGAAAGGTACAAATAGAGGAGAATATTGTCCAGTCAGTAAAAAGGGGGATGCAGCATTCTTTAGGTATGTAACTGAGAAAAGAAAGACAAAAGGAGAGGTATAGTAAGGCTGAAGGAGGGGATGGGGGTCGTGAGGAAGAGGATAAAAAAGCAGACATATTGAACAGTTACTTTTGTTTAGTATTTGTGGAAGAAAGGGTAGGTAATGGGCCAAAGATAAATGACAGGGGCATTAAAGGAAGGGAGGTGGACACTAGTCCTTTTATATTCAGGAGAGAGTCTTCATGGAGCTAACACAATTAAAAGTAAGTAAGGCAATGGGACCTGACGGGTGCACCCTAGGATACTGAGGGAACTCAAGCAGGTGCTGGCTGCACCTCTGACATTTCTGTTCAACCCATAACTAGAAACGGAGGTTCCAGTGGACTAGAGGAGGGCAGATGTGGTCCCACTTCACAAAAGTGGAAATAGGAAGGAGGCAGGAATTAGCAGACCTGTCAGCCTGACTTCAGTAGAGATTCCATTACTTTACCTACTACTGAAGGAAAGGATTGGGGAATACATTATAACTAGTGGATTACAGGATCCAAGGCAACATGATTTCACAGGAGGAGGTCTTGCCAGACAAACCTGCTTAAGTTCTTCGACTTGGTGACCAGAAAAGTAGAACAGGGAGGAGCAGTAGATGTAGTCTACCTGGATTTCAGTAAGGTCTTCGACACCATTCCACATAGAAGACTAGAGAGCAAGCTGGGCAACCTAGGAGTGGGTCCAAAAGTAACAAAATGGGTAGGAAGTTAAATGGGGTCCACTCTGGAGAAGGCAAGGTAACCAGCGGGATGCCACAGGGGTCATTACTAGGTCCGGTCCTCTTCAGTGTCATTATTAGCAACATTGCGGAAGGGCTGGAATGGAAGTTATGCCTGTTTACAGATGACACAAAACTCTAATAGAGTGGACATACCGGGAAGGGGGGTGAAAACAATGAGGGATAATCTTAAAAAGCTGGAAGAATGTCAAGGGAATGGCAGCTTGGTTTCAATGCAAAAAAGTGCAAAATCATGTACTTGGGGAACAGAAACCCATGGGCAATGTACCAATTCAGCGGGGAGGTATTAGCAACCACAAAACAGGAAAGAGACCTAGGGGTAAAAATTTCTGATGACCTGAAGGTAGCCAAGCAGTGTGGTAGGGCATTAGGAAAGGTTAGCAGGATGCTCGGGTGCATAGGGAGGGGCATCACCAGCAGAAAGAGAGGGTAATACTCCTTGTATAGGTCACTGGTAGGACCCCACCTCGAGTACTGTGTCCAGTTCTGAGGCCCCACCTGGAAGGAAGAACATAGATAGGGTAGAGGTGGTACAAAGGAGGGCTACCAAAATGGTGCAGGGCCTGCATCAAAAACCTTATGAGGAAAGACTCAAGGATCTAAATATGTACTCTCTAGTGGAAAGGAGGGAAAGGGAGGATATGATAGAAATGTTCAAATACCTTGCAAGTATTAATAAGGTACAGGAAGGTAGTATTTTCCATAGAAAAAGATTAATCAATCAATCAATTTTCAATCAAGCAATTTTATTTATATACTAGAAAGTATGAGGGCAAAATGCCCATTTTCACAAACATCCAGTCTGGGATACAACATATGGGTAGTATAAACAAAGCAAGTAACAGCAGAACAAAACAAATCAACATATTACAACATAAGGGTAAAATGAACATAACAAGTAGAAGCAAAACAGATCAACATATTACAAAGGGTTACAAAATCTTATGATGTAAAGGCTGAGTGAAAACACCCAGGGTTCCAGATTAAAGTGCTACATGAGGTGAAAGTGCTAGACTAAAGGGGTTAGTGGTATTAGATGCTCCAGGGCAAGGGTCAAGCTATGAAGTTGGGGGGGTGACTGAGAGGAGATGTGAGGAAATGCTTCTTCATGGAAATACTTCTTCACAGGGAAGGAAGGGAAGGGGAAATTTTTAACCAGGAAAGGCACACTAAGCCAGAGCTTGTTTCCAGGTCCAACCTGTGAGCACAAGGAAGTTAAGTGACTTGCTGAGGGTTGCACAGAATGCAGGTGGGGCTGATGGGATTCAAACCCAGGTCTCCAGATTTGCAACTCAGTGCCTTTAACTAAGCTTATAGTGCCTCCCACAGAGAGGGTGGTGGATGCCTGGAACAGTGTCCCAGCAGAGGTGGTGGCTGCTGAAATGGGAACAGAATTCCAGCATGCATGGGATAGACACAAGGTGACCTTAGAAATAAGGCAAGGGGAGAGAGGATTGGAGATCAAGTAGGGTCTGTGGTGATGCAGTACGTAGCTGCATCTTGGGGACGGGTACCGCCGTAACAGTCACCCGACACCCCTAATGTGGACCGGCAGTACCGGTCCCATAATGGACACCACCACAATGTGGACACACTGCACCACTCCCTGGCTGTAACAGATTGCATCCGTTACCGGGCCGGAGTGGTGTAGTGCGGATAGGGCCTTAGATACCCAAGCGTGCTGACTGCTATGCCTAAGGCGAAGGTAAAGTAAGTGAGTGGGAGAGCAAGAAGGTTAAAAACATTTGCAAGAGAGGGAGAATTGGTCCTTTGGGAGAAAGGAGAGGACCCAGGGGAGGCAGCATGACAGATGGGTTGGGGCAAGGAGTTCAAATTTTGGGAAGTGGTAGATAACTGCCTGGCCGGCTGAGGTGGACCTGGGAGGATGGTTAAGATTCTTGATTTCAGTCAAGCCACTTGAAATTGATGACGGGATTAGATTGTTCAATAAGCAGTCCAGGAACAGTGTCACTGTCTACTGCAGGAAGTAAAATTCACTGAGGAAAAATTGTACAGTGTTTCTTCTTCACTAGGTAGGATTCACATAAGCCATCTACTTTTCTTTCCTGCTCAAGACTGGTGGAGGGCACCCATTTGAAATAAAAGGAATCCCAGGTTCATTATGTTGCTGAAAAAAAAAATGACAAGAATGTTAAATGTTATTCCAAAATGAGGCTTTCCAATTTTTGCTCTAAAATTGGTTGGTTAAATTTTTATTTTAAAAATGACAGTCTACTAGTGAGGGTGTAGAATTGCTAGAGTTGTTTGTAAATATATTATTTGTGTTTGGCATTTAAAAGGCTCAAATGGAGAGTTTTAATTAAGCAATAAGGCACAACGGGGTTGGGGGGTGTTATGATGGGATAACAGCCCACCTCAGGTGGGTTGAAGCATGAGGCGAGGCCGAGTGATTCCACCACCCCCTCAGAGTGCCTTATTGCAATTATGAAATGGTTCCATTTCAGTAAACAGAATTTTATTTTAATGCTGTGTACTGGTAAATTTTGAAGAAAAAAAAAGAAAAAAATGTACATCAAAAGTACAGACGACGAAAAATAGTCCGAATTGGAGAATGTAGTTTTTACAGTTTGCCAATAGGTATCACCAAAGCTGTATATAAGGAGCTGTTTCTAAATGGGTTAAGTAAGGCAAAAGGAGGGAAGGTACAAGCTTCAGACTCTAGTGTACCATCTTGACAAAGGCTGCTGTGTTTGTCGTCTGCCGGTTGGATCAGGGCCCTAACAAACTTTCGGGCATTCATGGCACAGCAGGCCACATTAGTCGCTCAGGAAACTGCAGTCAAATTATTCAAAGTGGCCGGGAGCTAATTTTAGTGTAGTGCAAGGCTGTATGTTTAAAAATGGCACATCTATACTATATAAATTTTGTATGGAGGGTCCAGTGAGGAGATGATGACGGAGCAGCAGTGGGACACAAGTTATTGGTGGCAGTGGGAGTCAGGACCCAAGTGATGGAAAACAGTGGTGACGAATTGTTCTGCCACTTCAGGTAAACAAATGTTTTTAAATAATGCTGATTTCAGAGGAGCAAACCATCCCGATATGTCCCTTTTAATTGGCAGTCAATGATGGCGAGCAGGCAGTCCACAACAGTGGGGAGTGATCTCTGCCTACCTGATTGGTAGTAAGGAGGACTGACTATCAGGAGCTACTTTCACCTGGGCTGTTGTGCTGGGTTAATGGCCTGTGTGAAAGCAGTTGTCAGCCAATCAGGATTCAGGATTTATTCTACCCATTTCATAATGTAAATTAAGTCTAAACTAGTTGTGATGAAGACCATCTAGTTCCACAATCCTTCAGTTCAACACTCTATATTCTTTGGGTTTTCAAAAATGTTCCTTTGACTGCAACAAGTACAGTGTGTGTCAGCAGGGCACTTTCTAAATGAATTACCCTTCACTTTCTGGATTTTTGATATTTTGTTACTTGATAATCTGAAAACTTCATTTTCAGCTGTTCAAAAATGTTGAGCCTTTCATCTTCTGGAGCAGTACAAGGCATTTCAGAGAAAACTATTGTTGTGCCCTGTGACTGCAATACTAAACAGGAAGAAATGGTATTTCACAAATTCTTCCTAGCTCTGATATTCTGTCCGCTTTTTCTTTCCTTTGTTGAGTATTTTTGAGAAGAATAGTAAACTTGTGTCCAGTAATGCTTTTTGTTGATTCACGTGTTCATTCTCTCCCTAGGCTGCAGGCACTCCACTCCAAGACTACCTAACACTCCAGACTCACCCTGAAGCTACCTGTGCTTATCTTTCCAGATTGTCCACATTTCTCTGATCTAGGTCTTTTTCTTTCTAGGGGTGGACTTAGTGCTCCAGTGGAGGCACACTATCTTGACACCAGGTCCATAAGTGCTTTAAAGGGGTCAGATGCAGTTTGGGGGGATGAACTTTGCAAGCTAGAGGACCAGGTGGTGTGCAGGGGTCACCATCTGGAGTGTCCGGATGGGTCTGTTTCCTGATTTCTTCACCCCTCCCCTACTGCAAGCAGTGGTGAGACTGGGGAGTGGAGGGGGTGTCCAGCAGCATATGGTTATCCACTCAGTCAAGGGCCCGAACACCACACCTCCACTGGGAACTGCTAGGAGAAGGGTGTGTCAAATCCCTCCCTGTGGGAGCAGAGCATTCTAAGGGCACTCTGACGCCCTCCCAGCTAGCCTCTGCTCCTGACATTCTAGGCCTGGGGCATAAACCCAGGTTTCTAGCATGCCGGAGGGACCACTTAATGCTCGGTGTCATAGACCCAGCCAGTGATGCATTTCTAACTTGAGTAAGCACTAGAAAATCTTATTGGGTATTGGACATCTGATCAGTGGAAGTCTTGATCTTTAGTGAAACTGAACAGCAATGTCCCAAATTCTTGTATTGCTTGGTATGGTGTTGTCCTTTGGGCGATTAATTTAGTTTCCTAGTGGTGGTGGTTGTGGGACGACTATTTGTGGCTAGCAGGAGTACTCTGCTTGCCTCTATGCCTAATATATAGCAAAGTTGTCTGCTACTGGAGAATGGAGGACTAGGCCTGATCGTATCACATTGCCGCAGCAACGGAAGTGGCAGAGACCATCACAGCAACAATATCAACAGTTCGCTATGATGGTCAGCTGGGTTCCCACACTGCTGTCTTTGGGAGTTTACCCTCCTGAACCAGCTCAGACTTGGGTTGTTTATCTATAGTGTGAGGTGTGTACAAAAAAATTTTCTACGTGATTGCACAGTGCCAGCTGGTGGCATTTTGCCACCGCTGTGCTGACGGTCAGTGAATTTTCTGTTGTTGTTGCAGCGACATGGAACCAGGCCCGATCAGTAGTAGCCCTGCCTGCAGACATTGAATAAGGGAAGAAATAGAACAAAGAAAAATTCAGGATGAAGAAGGTTACAGTAAAAAAAAAAGTATGCTTAGTAACTAATAAGAACTGCTTGGGGTGAAGCACCTGAAACAAAACCTTAGCTGTAACTTAAGGAGCTGTACTCACTCAGCTTGTATATGGCAACTCAGTGGTGGGGTGGTTACTGGAGATGAGGTGGCACTGACACTTGAGTGTTTGAATAAAGATACGGCTTTGTGCTAATTTAGCAGTAAAGCAGTGATGTGCAGGTTTCATTGTACATTTCATAGCAGCAGTGTTTTCCAGACATCCAATATACAAACCACAATGTTTTGTTTTATAATTAGCGACATGCCACAGCAACAGTGACAACCCCTTGCAGTTTCAGACCATTTCCTCCTCCTCCTCCTCCTCCTCTGAGGCCATTCATCAGCTTTACACACTGTATCCCTAACGTGGCTATCTCGAGGTAATTCTAGTACATGAATTAGACTGGCACTACACCTCCCTGCCCTGCTTAGTTCCACGAAGAAAGGCCTACTAAGGAAGCGTGGGCTTTTGAACTTTCAGTAATACTTCTCTTGAGAATTAAATAAGGTGGAAAGGAAAGGGATATGTTAATGAGTATTTGTTCGGTAAACTGGCCTTTTTATTTTTTTGTGTTGGTTTCACTGCTTCTCTAAGCTTTCAGCTGATTTTTCTAAACACAACAGTCCTTGGTGGTTTGTATACATTCATATGTAGTTACCATGCAGCCCCATTCTTAAAATGTATTGTCATGCTGTGCTAGTTGTTGTATTTACAGTATTTTTAATAATACTGGCAGATTAACAAAACTACTGGATTAACAAATAGAAACACAATGGGGTGCAAGCTATATGGAAGCTCCTGTGTGGGAAAGTGCCAGGGTTGTATTCAGAACCCTGTCTGTAGTCCAGCCTCACTTTAGTGGCATTTTCAGGTACTCTTTTGTGTCGCTTACTTTTATTCCACCTGCAGTTTGTGTTTATTATTGGCCTTCATGTCGTTATATTCAAAGACTTCTAATACTAATCTACATCTGGAACTATCCTTACTGCATACCGACAACTCGCTTACTGTGACATCTACTCTAACAGTACAGCTTACCCAACTCTTGACATTTTCCACAACACACCACACAACCCAAACAAAACACACAAACAAATCACATTAAGTACTAAACAGAACCTAACTCATCTCACAAAGCACACTGTAACTTTATGTAGCATGAAAGTATACACAACCCAACAATGTAAAGAAAGCGCAGAATGAAGAAAACAGGAAAACAAACCACTAGTAAGTGAACAGCAGTGCTAAGGTAAAGAATACATCATGTCGGAACGTGGAACTATAACTAATGCCACGCATGTATTCACACAGGTCCTTTCCGTACTAACACAAACCTCGCCATGAAGAAACTAATTACCCATTATCCACATCTTAAACTGATTAGCCTAAAGACATTAGACCAAATGTCGTTAGCACAAAACACTCTACAGTAGATGTCATAGACCAAAACTAGTAGACCAGATTGCATTAAGCTAAAAGTCGGTGGGCTAAACATTGTGTTTCTGTAGTACTGTTGTACTGCCAGAGTGCCTGATTAGCAGCACTTTTGCTGGAATTGTACAGTCTGCACTTGTTACACATTATCTTTTCCACAATGTAAATTGTAAATGTTGCCACCTGCAATTTTTAGTAGTTTTGCATTTTATTTATGTATGCAGGGTGAACTGAGAGTGTTTCTCCTGCCACTGTAGCTCTGGCTTTTGTTTTCATGGCTTTCACCTTCCTTTGGGGTTATGTTTTAGGTCAATACAAATCAGTTAATTATGCTTGAAAAGCAGCTGTTCTCTATTTACTAATCTTACAATATCACACAAATTAATGACTTAAATAAATTGGCTAGTTTCTGTGTCTCTTCCACATGTGTGCTCTGTAAAGCCTCAAATCCATCTCATAGCGTCATGGGTAGTGTATGCAAATCTGCTTCACCAGCGCCAGTGTTATCCTAACAGGTTTTTACATTTGTTCTAGTTTGACTTAACAGCGACAAGTGACAGCATGTGTTGTGGCCACTTTGTTATGGGTGCTGCTCATCCCACTTGCCACTGCCTCTTTACTGTTACCTAGGTTGTGTTTCCCTTTCTTCTAAGTGTTCCTATGATGGACTGCTTTCTTGACAAACTGATCAGGGCTAGTACTCCGTCTACTTGTCTGCTATGTTACAGTTTGCTTCAATACTCTGTAGTTTATGGTCTGGTAACACCCTTTTACTTCAAGAGCCTTGGTGTGCTACCAGAATGGATCAGCCGTCTGTCACTCAGCACCTAGATTCTATAATTGACTTATCATCAGGCCAAGTGCACTGATTCTCACCGGTGCTTTAAAACAGTGTTACTTTGTCACTATCAAAGTCCATCAGCCTGTATCTGCTGTTAGTTTTGCTTCCTCCCTTGTACCAGTCATATTTACTTGCATCATAGGGCCATCTTACACATAGGGCTTCACTTTGCATTTTAATAATGGAGCGTATGCTATACCCCTGGTTATACCAATTATGTTACCTGCTGCTTTTTTTTTTTTTTTTCTGTATGGCTTGCACTCTGAATTTTCCTGATGCCACTAAGGACGTTGTCAGATGTACTTGCACATATATGCGTATCAATAATAGCGGTGTCCTCCCCTTCTCATCTCCTGGTCCCAGGTTTACCTCCCCTGTGGTCACTTAGGGGTGGTGTGGCAGTGACTCAGCAGCCTTGTTTCCCACAGGCTGTTCAAATCAAACTTATCGGACTTGCCCAACCATGACTGTAGCTGAATTTCAACTTGCCCTTATACTTTACAGTGAAACCAACTCTCTTTTGTCCTTCACAGGAATTTTCTTGCTTTGGACAGGAGGCATTCGATTTGCACACTCTGCCTTCCAGGGAAAAGTAGCATCCTCTGGGATGCTCGACCTTCAAGCCCTCTGGCGATCCGAGTGCATTCTTGAACTCAGATCACTAGTGTTATGAGTTGTAGCCCTGCAACTGCACTAATGAGCTAGTCAAGAGGTAGCACGCAGTAGAGACTGAATTAATAATATTCAATTTAAAATATCTTACCCACACTGATCAAGATAGCAGGGTGCTTGTTTATGTACAGCGTGTTTAAAGTAATACCTTGACTTGTTTTAGTGCACAGGTGTCAGTAGCTTTAAAATAGATTCCCAGACTCTGCCAGGTAACCTCACAAATGGAGATTAGATGGGTCAAGCCAACATTTTGACACCCAGTTACATCTTACTCCAGGTCTGAGCTTGAGTTTCCAAATATTGTTTATTTTCTCTGTTTATATAAACTGAGGCAAAGCCCCCCAAAGCAAGGTTCACTATTGCTTGGAAATATAGAGTTGTGATGATTGGGAATGCTAAACTATTCCTTGAGGCTTAAATATGCACTGTACCTGTGCATAGGCGACTTTGAAGCTAGTGATAAAGCAGTGTCATTAAAAAAGAGTAGTGGAAAAATGAAGGAGGGTGATTAAAAGAAAGATCTGGATGATTTAAGTTAACAGTAACCCACGACAGGGTATGGGGTTATAGGCATTTAATCCATGCCTTGGTTGCGTTGTGAGGCATGAGGTCGCAGGCCGTGTGTCCTCACAGCACCAGAGCATGGATTGAAAGCCTACAATTTCATACCCTGGAGTGGGTTATTGCGTTTATAACATGAGCTATGTTCAAAACAAGAAAAAAGCAACTTAAAGGGTTTTCTCTTTATGTAAATAGCAAGACAGTGACTGTATCCTGCCACATTGACAAATGGTTCCCAACAAATAAGGCATATGTGATTGCTTTTGTGCACATGTAAATGTCAGAAATACAGTACTGAGATGATTTGACATTTGCATTGCATAATATAGTTTCTTAGACTTCCATCACACTTCACTTTGCTGGTGAGCGCGTCAACTCGCGCTGCGACAACTCGCTCCCGACAATAGGCTCCCGACAACTCACCCCCGATGTCAATTAGCTCCCGATATAAACTCACTCCCAATGTCAATTAGCTCCCGATATTCGCAAATACACGGATGTAAACTGGCTGTACAACAAGGCTGAACAAGGCTGTAACATAACATAATAACATAATAAGCATTCGCAAATCTGAACTGACCCCCTCCCCCACAATTTGATCCGATGTACTCTGGCTGTACAACAAGGCTGACCAAGGCTGTAACATAATTAGAAACACTGCACCCCCCAGAATCATTTGCAGCAAATGAATAAATAAAGAATGATGACATGAGCTGATTCCTACCTCTGTCTCATTGCTGCAGTAGATCACTTTGTTTTTCAGGGATATTGAGAGCCTTCCAGTATATCCAGCATTTTATAAGTTTTAAAAACATCTTTAATGTGACGAGTTAAAATTATTTATTAATTTCAGTTTTAATATTGGAAGCAGTGTGCTATGCCTCTGAGGAACTCTTCGTAGACGCTCTTCAAATTTTTCAAGGACCTTTTCCAATCTGACAGCATTGTCCTTGTACTGTTTTTTGGAGCATTTCTGGAATTGCCAGCAATCAGCTGCTCTATTTCTGCCTCCTCTTTCGTTGAATGCCCTTAATCCATCTATGAATTTCCATATTGAGGGATGAGACATGCACAGAATCGACTGCATCCTCTATGGAAAGCTTCCACTGCATTATTTGTTTTTGACCGCTTTTTCTGCCACACTGTCACTATGGTTCCACAGAGTGATGGCATACTGTGGTTGCCTTCTACCTGTGCCACGCCTGTTTCTACGCCCAATCCAAGTGTCCTCAAGTAGTCAATAATGGACTCTAGTTCAGGAGGAAAATATTGAGCCCTTCGCCGTGATGTCTCAAATCTGGCACAACCTGGCCTGGGGGGTAAAAGCAAGAGCGGTAGATATCTGCATTTAAGGCTGAATTCTGTGTCCTGTGAGTACCTAATTCCCAGTCCCTCCGACTGTATTTTCCGATAATTACACTGTGCAAAGTGAAAAAAGTACCCCACTTGACGTGCTTGTGGGAAAACATTTTTAAATGCTTGAATGGTGGCTTTCTCGAAGTCAATCATAATTACTAATGGATCCAGATGTGAATTTATTTTTAGTATAGCAGTTAGCACTCAGCCATAATGCTCCCTTTTTTTACCTGGCAATAGAGCGTACACTGCTGGTTGCACATTTCCAAATCGCTCCCCGAATATGATAAATATTTGGTAAAACAGTGGTGGAGCAATGCTAAATGTCCCATCAGCAAACCAATTGCTACAGTGCTCTAGGTACTGTAAGTTTGCCTCCATTCCAAAGACTAGTATCCGATCTGCCCCAGGGCCACTATCGAGCAACAAAAAATTAACTTATATGCCTTGAGAAGTTGTGAATGTGGTATAGTAGTCAGGCAATGATAGCTCACATAAATTTCGTGGATTTGGAGGTGCACCATGCACCCTTACTCGCTGAATAGTGCGTTTCATGTTTTTATCTACCATGCACCCCTGTGCTGCCAGTGAAATACTTTGTTCTGAGTGGAGTAATACTTGCGCAGTAGTATCTTGAGTAGTTGCAGCTCGTTTTTTTGCGAGATTTACTGCTTCTGCTTGTTCTACAGCTGCAGGGTCAGGAGCATGCGAGTGCTGGCTGAAAGTCACAATAATACTAGGATTGTCATAACTTACAGTGTGCACCCTTGCGTTGCAACACTTTGCCTTTTTCACTGCAAGTTCACACTGCCAAATAGATTTTCCATTATGCCCACATTTGTGGTGTGTGTAAATATAATTCTGTCCATCTACAAGCTTTTGCTTGTTGCGTTCTGACAAGATGAACCTCCCTTCCATTTTCAAGTGTTAGCATTGAGTTCTCTTCTGATACCATTGTTTTTAAATAAACTTGATTACAAATTGACAGTGACTGATAGCAGTAATTAACAGCAACCACGGTTACAGAAGCGAGAGGGAGGCAAAGAACACAGGAGCAAGATGTTCAGTGAGCTATCGCAAATTAAATTGAATTGAAAAGAAACCTACACAGATTTACACTATCAGAGGTAATTATTATAGCTTATTTCTTCAGCACAGAAACCTACACTGAGATACACTAGCAATGATCTGTAGCAATGGCTGTGATACTTAAGTCTGAAAAGTTTGCTGTCAGCTGTCAGCTGAAAATTAAAGCTGTCACTAATTACAGACCCACTCTTTAACACTAAAATACAAGGAGAGTATAGTGGGAGGCAAAGAACACAGGAGCAAGATCTTTTAAGTTTTGAAGAAAATTCAATTGTTCATCCCGGGGGCGGGGGGCAGCTGGGAGCGAAACTGCAAGGAGTTTATAGTATGGGAGGCAAAGAACACAGGAGCAAGATCTTTTAAGTTTTGAAGAAAAATTCAATTGTTCGCTCCCCGGGGGGGGAAGCTGGAGACGAAACTGCAAGGAGCGATAGTACGGGAGGCAAAGAACACAGGAGCAAGATCTTTTAAGTTTTGAAGAAAAATTAATTGTTCTGCCCCGGGGGCGGGGGCAGCTGGGAGCGAAACTGCAAGGGAGCGATAGTACGGGAGGCAAAGAACACAGGAGCAAGATCTTTTAAGTTTTGAAGAAAATTCAATTGTTCGTCCCCTGGGAGGGAGCTGGGAGCGAAACTGCAAGGAGCGTATAGTGCAGGAGCGAATTGAGTCGGGGGCGAGTTGTCAGGAGCGAGTTGACGCGGAGCGAAGAGACGGGAGCGAGTTGACATTGACCCACTTTGCTGTGTCCCCCCACCACCAGCGAGAGAGAGACAGAGAGAGGGAGAGACACACACACACGCTTCGGAGTGTAATGGGAATGAATGGCTGACTGCTGAAGCTCCTCAGCTACCGACGATGCACACAGACAGAATACACCTCCCAAGCACGAAGAGAGAGAGAGAGAGACAGAAAAGAAATTCTGTTTTACATGTCTCACTTTCTCTCTCTCTCTCTTTTGTGCTGTGTCGGTAAAGTTGCTGTGTAACAGACGCTCAGGACAGTGTGAACAAGATTGTCGGGGACCATCTCCCACTCTCTCTCTCTCTCAAGACTGAACAGACAGCCACTGGATTGCCGGCTCAACACCTTACTACAAGCAACCAGGTTTGCTGTGGTATAACTGGACTGGAGTGGAGGACTGTCTCTTCTGGGATGCGGCACTGATTTCTAAACCATGGCTTGGCAAACACACTGGGTTCATAGGCCATGGCACTGACTTCTTGAAACATGGCTTACCAACCATGCAGATTGATGGCTGAACAGCTTGCTGCAAGGAGGCAGGTTACTTGTGCTATACCAGGATACTGTCTCTTCTGGAACGTACCACTGATTTCTAAACATGGCTTGACAAACATGCTGGGTTAGGAGGGTACTGTCTGTTATGGGACAAGGCAGTGATTTTTACAACATGGCTTGGCAGTCATGCGGATTGATGGTTGAATGGGTTGCTGCAAGCAAGCGGGTTAAGAGTAGCATACCAGGACTCTGGCAGGGGCTTGTCTCTTCTCAAATGTGGCACTGCTTTGTAAAACATAAGTTACGCTGCTGTTCCCTGTTTCCCTGTCTCACTGTGTCCCCTGACATCCCCTGTTGCACACAACACGGCCCGCAATGTACTCTGCAGGACATTACAGCTGCTTGCTCCAGTCTCTCGCTTTGTGTTTAAAAGTACTGAATGTGGCATGGCCGTGGGGCACCGCCAAGCCATGGCATTGCCACTCAAACAGATACAGACAGAGAGGACATGTCCCAGTTTCTGACTCTGTCTAGATGCATGCCTCAGCTCATGGTTGCACCTAATACAAATGGCTGCAACGGTGCAAAGTAGTTCAGGAAGGACCAATGCCCCAGTAACCAGTCACTCAAAGAATATTCAACAACTTAACAGAAGTTAAGTAAGAAAATGTATTCCACAATTATATGAAAAGAACAGCACATACCACACTGCCCCAGTGCTTCAGCATCTTGCTTCCTCAGGGTGCAAAGTACCAGAGAGAATGTATGGCCAGGGGTGGGGGTCAGCTGCACACCAGTGGAGACAATGTCCATCCAGGGGGATGCCAACAGAAGGGCTGTGAAAAAATGACTATGTCCAGGTGACTTTGCACATACCTGCTGTCTCCCAGGATCCCTGTTGCCTACAGCACAGACTGCACAGACACTGGAGCTCTCTCACTTCAGTAGATTTTAAATGGCTGCCTTTGAGTGCTGAAGATTCCAACATATAACAAGTGCCACTCAGCCCAGGGATATTGCTGACCGAGTATCTAATCATCAACTGTGGATTAAATAGTGAATTTAATCCACAGTCAGGTGATGCTGTTTGTCCAATTACCAGTCCCTCTTTTCTCAACCCATGTTATAAAAGTAAATAACTTCATAATAAGGTAAGATGGAGCTAAGGAGGCCAAGGTCCATATATAGCTCCACGGTAGTTAAACAATAATAAAAAAATGTTTGCTCTGCTCAGTATATAGTTATCCAGTTGCATTCCATTTTTGATTTGCTTATTGTTATATCATTTGACAAGGAGTTTCATGGTGTTATCCTTTGTGCATAGAAATATTGCCTTTTCTTTGTGTTAAATGGTCGTCCCTTGATTTGCAGAGGATGACCCCTGGTGATGGCCTATATTTTGTTTAATGAACTAAATATATCATTTGATAAGATATGGGATAACATTCATACATTAATAGCAAGTAACTCCTAATTCTTCTTATTGCCAATGTCATTCAATTTAATTTCTCCATTCTTTCCTCATATGAGAGTTTATTGAGATTATTTATTATTTTGGTTGCCCTCTTTCTAGACTCTCTCCGGTTGTTTATCTCTTTTTTTTTTTTTTTCAAATAAGACCACAAAAATTGACTTACAAAATCTTGATGTGGTCTAATGTAGGCTCTGCTGGCGAATATGTATATTTCTTTTGATTGACCACAATGCCCTGTTAGCTTTGCATACTGATTCATAACAGTGATTGCTGTTTTCTAATGTGTTTACAATTACACAAAGGACCTTTTCCCATATCAATTTTCTGAGAGTTTGTCCATAGAAGGTATAGGCATGATTAGTGTTTTTTTGAGCTGAGACATATTGCACATCATTATCTTTATTAAATTTCATACCGCACCTATCCAACCATTTGGATATTTTGTTTAGATCATCTTGAATTTGCATGATTTCTGATGCACTACCACTTGGTCTGCCTAGTTTAGTATTGTGTGTGTGTTTAGAGACCCAACTAAGTATGCTGTTATTCTTGTCAAAGATAAAAATGTGGAAGCTCATTGGTCCCAGGATGGATCCCTGGGGGACCCAGCTACTAACTTTACCTATACAAGATCTGTGCCCCTTTATCATTACACATTGCATCCTACCATTTAACCATTCTTGTATCCAGTTTATTTAATATTGGGTAAAATGTCAAGGCTTTCATTTTTTCTACTGCAGCCCAACGTGGAACTATATCGTAGGCTTTTGAGAATTCTAGGTATATCACATCCACCGTTTTGTTTTTGGTTTTTTTTGGTCAGGATCTCTGCTTTTTTGTAAAGCGTTAATAAATTTGTAATGACACAATTTACCTGACTAAAACACTATGCTGATCACTATCTGTTATATTATTACTGGAGACATGTTGTACAAGTCAGTCTTCAATGATTCTTCACAAGAATCTTGCCTGGGAGTGATGTGACACAGATGGGCCAATAATGTTTTACCTCTACCTTGTTTCCTTTCTTAATGATCAGAACTATCTTGGTGGTTTTCCAATCTTTTGGGACTTTCCCCTTCCTTCAAGGACTTTTCATATATAGTATTAAGGAGGTCAAGTATGAAATGTCTTATTATTTTCATCATTTTTCCAATGATTAAGTTTTGTTCTGTGAGTTGTTGCTATTAAGTTTATCAATTTTCCTTGTTATCTTACCTACACATATAATAGTATTGTTGTTGGAGTTAGTTGGTATTCTTTCAGGAGTGTGGTGATTCAGTGTAGAATAAACTGAACAAAAGTAGTTATTAAATACATTGGCCATTTCTTTTGTTTGGGAGTAGGTGTTATCTCACTGGACTAGATGTCTTACATTATTGGTCATAGGTTTTTAATGAGTTTCTGTAAGTGTAGAATTGTTTACTATTGGCTCTTTTTCCATTCATTGCCAGGATAGTTTCCCTTTTTCTTTTAGTTTTTTAATTGCATTGTTTACATTTTTGAATATTATCTTTATTAATTCTCCAGTATTCATCTGTTTTGTCACATATGTAATTACTGCATGCCTTAGTTTTTTTGTTGATCAATAATTTTACCTTTTTGTTTAGTCATCTCGACATGATCCCTCTACAGTTGCATTTTTCCAGACGTGGACTCTGAGACTGATTTTTAGGATGGTATTTTAAAGGCGGTTCATGAACCTTCAGTATCTAGATTTTGGAAAACTTAATTCCAATTTATATGTTCCAGGTCCCTATGGATTGCATTAATATCGGCTTTGTTATGTAGAAATATTTCTGAGAAGAAAGAACTGTGCACTCACGCACTGAAGAAACCTAATAAAGATACACTTCTGAGTTGCTGAGATGAAACTTTTATTCAACAGTTATCATTAGTACAGCCTACAAAAACAGGAATACTGGGACAGAGACACTGTCTCAGCGTTTCGAAGTGAACCTTGCTTTGTCAAGAGACTTGGCGGAGCCTGTTACAGCATTATATATATATATATATATATATATATATATACACACACACACACACACACACACACACACTGTATATGATTCTTAAAGATACAGGCTTACATTTACAGTTCAAACAAATACCTCCACAGCGTAAAAGTACAGTAGGTGCAAGACGTTTTACAGTCTGCCATGAGAAACAGAGGTAACAAAAGTTAAAAACAAGCCATTTTAATATGGACAGCAATTGCACATATAGCTCATTCATACTACTGTACTTGGGTTTATCTGCTAAAGAACACAAATGGCTGCCTCCACCGTGCGTACTTGTTACAGGCTGTTTCCGTCATGCTCAAGAACCAAATCTGTAAAATAGAAAAATTAATAGCAGGTTATTGGTAAAGATACTTCATATAGCTGCATGCCAGCATCTCAGTTACACATGGGTCCTGATATGAAAGGGTAGCAATATCAATTTTCAGTTCAGGGATCCTGTCACAAATGTTAAACTTGTAAGAAGCAACCCAGTTTAAAATATATCATTCAGTCCTGGCGGTATAGTTGCCTTCATTTTGAAGATCCACTACGATTCCCTGCAAGCCAAGTGGGCTTCTGTATCTCTCCCCCTTGAATCGACAGATGCACTTTTATTTCTTTATTTGTTTTTGTTAACTGGGTAAGGTGTGCTAGCCATAAGAATGACTATTTTCAGACATGACCCGGGAGGTTACAAAGTAGTTGTACAGAGTACATGAACATGATCTGAGCAAATACGGGTGACTAAGTAGTGGTACAGGATACATGACAAGATAAAGTAATGGTGTAGAATACATGAAAGGATCCAAACAATACAGAAACAGAGACAAATGCAAAGCAAACTGAGCACTTCTTAATACAGTAGGCAAAGTAAAATAAAATACAAAATAGTAAAGCTAGCCGCATACATGTGGTACAAGATTAAGTGTTATCGTAATAGGGCAGAAGCATTTAACACCCACAGGGGACCAGCCGTGGGTGACAGTGTCACCTGGGCAATCCACGTGAGCTGCTAATGTGGACTTGAGGTTGCCATGTAAGATGGCCCTCATGTGGTCCCTTACACTTACTGTAAACTTTCTTTCCATGCATCCCACACAGTAGGCACCTTGTGTAAGTTCTTTTGCCTACAATATTGGGAAGACACTGGTTCATCCCCGGGTGCTGCATTTCAATTGGGCATTTGTAGATAGATTTAGTTAATGGGATGAATTGGCAGTACTTACATGGAAGGGTTCCAGAGCAGACTGGGTGGACTTTGTGTCTTTATCTGCTCGTACCTTTCAGTTTTTCTATGTTGTGAAAGTCTTAATAAACAACAGTTTTTAATAATGTTACTGCATTTGATTCCACAGTGTAAGACACATTTGCTGAGAGGAGAAATGACAGGATGAATATGGCGATGCACCTGAGGCCAAGGGAATATAACAGCAATGGTGCCCTCAGCCGGCAGTAGATTTGAGACATGTCTTCCTGTCTCATTCTGCTGTTTGAGTAGCAAGTCTCTTCCTTTTCATGCATCTTCAAGATTGGTTGAGACACACCACAGAGGTAGGTCCTCACTTGACTTTTTTTTTTTTTGTTACTGTATTCAAACATTTTTTAAAGTGTGTGTGTGTCTGTTAGCATGATAGTGTGGTGTGTGTGTGTAACTAGGTGCAGCAATAGTTTTTGAAGAAGAGCATAATCACAATATACTGACTCTTTGTTACTGTATTCAAACATTTTTTAAAGTGTATGTGTGTTTGCTAGCATGAGAGTGTGTGTGTGTGTGTGTGTGTGTGTGTGTGTGTGTGTGTGTGTGTGTAAATAAGTGCAGTAATCGTTTTTGAGGAAGAGTGTAATCACAATATACTGACTCAAGTTCAGTGCTGTTTATAAATGGACCCAGGAGCAACACCTGGAGAAGCAGTCAGGTAGCAGCCTCAGCTGGTCAAATGTTTCTTATCTGTGCTGACATGTGCACTGTGTAAGTGACGACCTTTATTTGAAAAATCAGGCAAACGAGACCGATGTTACTGAGGTTGTGAGGAACTGCCTTTGTGATGGAAGGGGAAGGCACGTTGAGAAATACAGTTACATTGGCTTATTCATTTGAATGTTGAATCTTTGTTTTTGATGAATTACATGGAAACATAGAAACTGACGGCAAATAAGGACCGCCTGACCCACCTAATCTGCTAATTTCCCTACCTACTGTAATACCGCAGACCCTACTTGATCTCCAGCATAGCCCTCCCCTTCCTAGCCATTAATGTTCCTTTTTGCCTATCCCATGCTTTCTTGAATCCCGTTACAGTTTTTGTCCCACCACCTCTGCTGGGAGGCTGTTTCAGGCATTTACTACTCTTTCTGTGAAGAAGTACTTCCCACATTTCCTTGATTTATCCCCTCAGATTTATGGTATGCCCCTTGTTCTTGAGCATCTTTTTTTTTTCTGAAAATTGCTCCCTTCTGTACCTTATTTACACCTGTGAGGTATTTGAAAGTCTCTATCATATCCCTCTTTCCTCTTTTATTCCAGGGTGTACATATTGAGATCTTTTAACTCTCTTCATAGGGTCCCTTGTGCAGACCCTGCACCATTTTAGTTGCCCCTGTCTGGACCGCCTCTACCCTGTCTATGTCCTTTTGGAGATGTGGTCACCAGAACTGGACACAGTTCTCCAGATGAGGTCTTACCAATGATTTACACAGCAGCATCACCACCTCCTTCTTTCTGCTGGTGATATCCCTCCCTAATATGCATCCTAGCATCCCAGTGGCTCTTCCCACTGCCTTGTCACACTGTTTGGTCACTTTTAGGTCATCAGATACGATTACCCCTAGATCTCTTTCCTGTTTGGTGATCATCAATACCACCAAATATATGCCCCTGAAATGCAGCCCCTTAAAGTAAGCATCAAAGGTGTGAGGCCCACAGCCCATTTACAGTGTTTCAGGGCTGGAGCAAGCAGCCAACATTACTGATGTTCAGTACGACACAGAGGTACGTTCCAATATGAGAACTGTGCCTTCACCCCATTTGTGTGCATGCAAATAGGAGGATTTGGCTTTGAATATTGGGGTTCATGGCATCAATGTTATTTGGCTTGTAATATGCTTAGTTTGGATGGTCACAGACCAGTAACCTCCCCGAAGAGAAAATATTTTTGACTTTAAAAAATATGTTAGGAAAAACTTAAAAGCATTGGGGAATGGTAAGTAATTTGCCAGATGGATAATGATCATTGTTGGAGGCATTATAGCCTTGATGTTAGACTACTGAGCTGTGACCCTTGAGACCCAGTGGTTTGAAACCCCACAACTGCTACTTGCATAGTGTGTGACTAAGCAACTCACTTAACCTCCATGTGCTCCCAGCCAAGATGTACCTGGAAAAGAGCTTGGGCTCGGCATGCCTTTCCCAGCCCAAAATTCCAAAAGAAAAATGGAACAAAGACAGAACAAGCAACAACAACAAAAAATGTTCTTCCCTTCCTTAGAACCTGGGCTTGGAATTTTCTTTAACTTTGATTGATGTCTTCTGGCTTGGAGGAGAGCATATTCAGCCAACGGCTACACAGATCTCCTCTGAAATCTCTAATCACATTAACCACACAGCTTCACAGGGGAGAGGTCATGTCAAACAAATCTCATAGATTTCTTTGACTGGGTGAGGAGGTGTATTAGGGGAGAGCAGTGAATGTGGCTTATCTGGACTTCAGTAAGGCCTTTGACACTGTACCAAACAGGAGGCTGCTAAAGAAACTTAGCAACCTCGGGGTGGGGAGATGGTGGTGAGCTGGGTATCTAACTGGTTGAAAGATAGGAGGGAGAGGGTGTTATTAAAAGGTAGTTACTCTGAGGGTGAGTAACCAGTGTAGTACCTCAGGGATCGGCACTGGGTTCTGTCCTCTTCAATGTCTTCATAAGTGACATTGGTGAGGAACTGGAGGGAAGGTGTGTCTTTTTGTGAATTATACAAAAATCTGCAATGGAGTGGACACCCAGGAGGGGGTGGAGAGAATGAAGAGGGATCTGGCGAAACTAAAGGAGTGGTCTAGGGAGTGGCAACTAGGTTTCACTGCCAAAAAGTGCAAAGTCTTGAACCTGGGGTGGGGAGCCCAGAGGCTGTTTATAAGATTGGAGGGGTACTTGCAATTACCAAGCAAGAGAGGGATCTTGGGGTAAACATATCTTATGATCTCAAGGTGGTGAGGCAGTGCAACAAGGCAGTAGGCAAGGCAGATGGTGGGGTGCATAGGAAGGGGAATTTCTAGCAGAAGAAGGGAGATGATGTTGCCCCTGTACTGGTCACTTGTGATAGATAAGTGTTTGTCATATCAGTCCTTAAATACAATGGTCACTTGCGACCCACTGTCCAGCACAGCCCGAGTAGGAATACCATTCACAGCCACGGTAGTCTCCATTGAAGGGCTCACTATTTTGGACCAGTCTGGAGGGACAGCAGCAGGGGCCTGGACAGATGATTTAGCCACATAGGGATTTGAGTTACTACTTCTTGAACCCTCACTGTGGTTATTTTTGGGCACCCTCGACTGCTGATTTGTTCTCCAAGCTCATCAAGCCCATATACAACTTTATCTAGGTCTTTTGTGGACTGGCATTCTCTCTTCATGTACCCATCCTTCCCACAGTTATGGCAAAATATGTTTTCTGAGATTTGGGGTGGCCAAGGCATCACACTGGGAGCTGTGAGGTGGTACTACCAACTGAAAACCTTGGTGCCATCTCTGTCTGCTGTGTGGTGAGCATTTGGAGACATCTTGTCAATTCTCTTACTTCCATAGTCAAGACATTGAGTTTCGAGTTGCTGTCAGCAGGAGATGCCTGGGTGGACACCCCAACCCCCATAGCAGATGCAGTTGGATAAGGGTCGGTGCCTGTACTTGCAGGAGCGGCCTTCATAAAGAGACTGTTTTTTGTTTCCCTGAACTCCCTCAGCAGTTCATCTCAGGGCGGCACACCCTCATTGGTCCCCACTTCAGAAGGGCCTTCCGATGCTGTGATCACTTGGGCTGCGCTCACCCTAGAATTACAATCCCCCTCTTCATCTTCAACCTCCTGGAGTTCTTTTATCAAGTCACAGTAGTCTGGTGGGTTACCCCTTCTATCTGGGAGCTTTAATTGAAGGAGCTGCAATTTAGAATGCTTCACATGTTGCAATATGTGCCCCAGCCTCACATGGTTTAAGTCACTGACGACTACCCCACCTTTTCGGTAAGCCTTCTGCAGTGGTCTTTCCAGACAAGTAACATATGCAGACAAACTTTCCCCATGCCATTGTTTTGTACCTTGTAATTTCCACATCAAGTTCTCCCCTTACTCAATGCTCCCAAAGTTGCCTTCGAGTGCAGATAGGTACTTCTGGGCAGATGCATCAGGGTTTGTGGACCTCAGAAATTTAATGGCCTCTAGGGTGGGACCCCTCAAACTTTCTATGATCCTTTTCCATTTCTCAGCCTCTGCATACTGTCATTCAGGTACCAAAGGGGCAACACAATCTATCCAGGTCTCCCAATCCTCCTCCTCTTGGGGGTGGGAGGGTGCTGGAGAAGATTCTCAACCTTGATGAAGTCGTGACTAATGGCAGGTACAGACATAGGAGCCAGCATTGGCCAGCATTGGCACAGGCACAGAAGGAGGGCAATAACAGGTGCTGGAGCAGGAGGGGTGTTGGGGAGAACACCCCAGGTGGCAGGAATAGTTTCTTTAAGTCCTCCACAGTTTCCCTTCCTCCAGGAACAACTTAGCAAATTTCTCCTCAAAAGTCTCAGATAGTGGGGGCTCATTCTCCCCAGGGTCTTACTGTCTTTAGTTATCACTCTCCAGGCAGTGAGGGCTCTTTTGGAGGTGATGGTCTGTGGCACTTGGAACTGTCTACTGGGTCCTTACTCTACTAGCAGCTAAGAAACTTTGGGCGAGCAGATTAGCCTGTTGAGCCACCACCACAGGGTTTTGTAAACATTCAACCTTGGAAAGTACTCCCTCTACAGTGTCCTTATTGGTACCCAAGAATATCCAGGATAAGTATAGCATTTGGGGTTGATCTCCTGCCCAGTACACCACCCACCAACTGGTGTACAGCCACTTCTGTTGGGGTAGCCATTTATTTTAACAGCAATTCGCATATTTGGCCACTAGGGGATGCTAATCCTAGCAGTGAGCCTCCAAAATGTAACCCTAGGTGGCGCTATCCCAAGGGCTACTACCTCTGCCTGCTTGGCTAGTAGCAGGTTAAGGGGCCTGAGTTCTGAAACGTGCCTCCACCCGGAGGTCAGGGTTGGTAGTGGTCAAGCTAACCTGCTGCACAGCCCTCCGGACACTGTAATCCCCACTCTTTCCCATCTAGTGGCCTGAGCACTGTACAATGATCACTTTCACAATACCCTCTGGTACACTACACAAGTTCCCACACTGTTTGCACCTACCACCACCAGGGCTGGTTCCTCTGGCTCGACCCTGGGGACCCCCTGTAAAACAAGGTTATGCACAGCAAATAGAAACAGTGCAGTACTTTGAGCCCAAACAGGAACCACAGTCAGATTCCATGCAGAAAAAGTTAGATCTGATTTATTCAGGAGACTTGAACAACGGAGGGGCAAAATCAGGTTAATTAGCTAGCTTAAAGGTTATATCAGTCAAGCACTTATGCATGCACTTTGAGTCCCCCACACAGTCACACCTCTGGGTACCCAGGTGGAGAAGAGATGGGCTAGCCAGGACTGATGCCCGGGGTTGGCCGGCGTCACACCTGGTTGGGGCCCTGTGATGGAAAACACAACATGCACAGTACACAGTATTTGTAATCTGAGGCCAGAGGGCTCAGTTCATAAAGGAAATGAAACAACAAGACAATCAGATGACACACTCAGATTAAGCTGTTGTTGCAGGGAGCTACCCTGGTATTTACTCACGATACCCAAGACTGGACACAGGCAGGATGAAAATCGAGACTGCAGGTGGTTGATCTGGAATGCCAGGAGAAGCAGGTCCCACACGAGTCGCAGAGGCGTCGTTCCTGTTCAAGCGTGGAGCAGAGGGCTGATCCCCAGGCAGGTCTCTTGTTGATGGCTTCTCTGTGCAGTGGGTAGTCTGGCTGGGCCAGTCTGGCGAGGCCCAGACCGCATGGAGACAAATTCGGATGCAGTCCGTTTTGGGCTAGATACAGCTTCCAGCAAGCAGAACACAGTTCACACAGTGGGGAACTAACTCACAACCCACTAGCAGCTCATAGCACATTTACATGTAAGGGAAATCCACTGTACCAGGCAAAGAACTCCTCAGTCACAATCGCAAAGTCTCTGCACACACCGGGAGCTTAGGGGTAGCTGGAACTCCTGACAGGCCGATTGCATTCAGCAAAAATATTCGGTCTTCTTCAGGCTGAGCCTGGCCCACTTCAGTAGCTTACTTTAGTCACACAAACTTTGATTTAGTCCAAAATAATTCTCTTCTCTCCCTCTCAGACAGACATGTAAGCCAAAAACTCAGCCTTTTCACAGTCCTCCCATGCAAATCCACTCAGGATTGCTGCTCAGAATCAATTCAGCTCCTCTCATTTCACTTCCCAGCTCAGAACTAACTGAAAACTGCAAGCAGCCCGGGACTTCCCCAAGATGCAAAAGATTTGGTTGGCTGATTTGGCTGTCAGTCAAAGCAAGAGCTCCCCCTTCAGTTGCAAAAAAGGTGCAAAAAGCTCCAAACTCAAGTTCCTACAGATTTTGAATTCAGACAGCTCCTGTAGTCCGACTACATTTTAGGTCCCACCAGTAATGTTTGGTCCAATTTGCAGTCCAGGACCAAGATAGTGGAGACAAACAAACACTCCTTGCTACAAAGAAAGCAGGTTAGACAAACTACATTATCATTATCACTCTAAATGATTTTCAGTAAATAGTTACATCTTTCAACAGAGCTCCTTCTCAGATTACTTAAAATGCAATAGGCAGCTCTTAAAGAGACAGTACACAGCTGGCTATACAGGCTCTGGTAATCACATTTAAACTGCTAAAATGCAGGACACCAGCCTGGCAGTGAGCATTTAGGCAAACTCAAGGAAGACTTTTGGGAACCCCATTTGTAGGGGAGTTACAGAAGGAAATTGGCAATTTGTGGCAAGCTGTCTGAAACTTCGCTCTGCTAAAGGGATCTTTTGTGCAAAAAGTCAGGCAAGACTTCAGTTAAACCGCTTCTCACAACATGAGACACTGTTATTTGCCAAGAAGAAATGTGATAGCCTAAAGCAGCAACCTGGCAAACCTCAAGGAAACATATTGCATGTTTGAACAGTGTATTAAATAGCTGGTTAGCATAGCAAAACACTACACAAAGCAGGGTAATGCTGACCATTTCACAAATGTAGCAGTAGACTGCTATCCATTTTAAAGTTGGTCCATGCAACAGTGGACAAAAATTAATAAAACTATATACATTTTCTTTAAATTTTGCTTACCATTCTTGCCAAGTGCTATGCATTTTTACAGCTGATTAGCACTTTTATGTGTAAAACTGCTAATCAATTTTTTTGGCCTATTTAATACCCTGTTGAAGATACTGTTTTCTTTCCTCCTGCAAATTGGGAAGTAGCCTGGATGAATAGCTGAGAGACCCAGTTGTATGTGGCATTATTGGCGAAGAGCTTTATAGCCGTTCACTTAATTCTTTGCATACTGTAGTGCTGTGCTGACCTACTGAACTTAACATAGCCAGCACCTTTGAAGTGTTAGATGCAGCTTCCCATGACTCACTGAAGCAAGTAAAAACAAATGTCTTGGAATCACTGCCAGTTCAGTTCATATTGATGTAGGATCTGCCACCAGGAAAGACACCTGGCCAGAGTCTACATCATTCTGGATTGCACTGGTTGGCCATTGATCAACACAAGCAAAAATTACAAGCTATGTTACAGCTATACATCAGATTTTGCCCTTTTTTCCCCTTATTTATTTGAACTCCTTTCCTGCCAGCTGCCTCCCTTCTATCCCAGCCTTCACATCTCTGTCACCCCATTCCCAAAGACTGACTTTCTCACTTCAGGATTACCCCCATTGCAGGGCTGGACGGTCTGGCCCAGCCCTTACAGAGCACAGTCCAGATAACCTGGAGCAGGTACCTAGCTGGTGGCACAGGGCCTACAGTAAATGGGGGTGTCATCCTGGTCAGCCACTGTTTTTCCTCCAAGTTTCTTCCCGGGGCCACACATTGTGTAGTGACACACCATTTATCTGTGTAGCGCTCCACTCCAGATGTCTAGGGGTATGCTGGTGTTATGTCTGTGAGGAGGGGGAACCACAACAGAAACTTTAAAGATGGCTTACATTTGTTCTTCGAGACTGGGGCGCAGGCTTCCTCCATGGTGCACTGAGCTAGGAGGCAAACTTGGTTAGCAACACAGCAAAACAAAGCAGGCATTAAAAAGTCCAAATGGCAATTGAAACAGTGAAGGATCCTTAATAATAAACTTGATTACTCCATGGAGTTATTTGAAATGGATAACGCAATATCCCAATGGAAAATCTAAGGCAGTGGACTGGGGGGGTCCGCTACTTCAATGTCCATGCATTGTCCGTAAGTCCATATACAGTATTCAATGTCCCTATTCAGCAAGAGCGGTCATCCAGATGACCCCGAATAACTGAGCAGCATACAGTTAACCTTTTCTAGAACTTTAAACTGAACTATCCAGGCAGCATTGACTCTCCCATTTGCAGATCCAACCCAACTTCCCTCAGCTGGCTATACTCTCTCTGGCAGGATCCCACTGGCATCTACACATCTACTGGCATCTAATCTGAGTTCCGTACTGCAGTTCCAGACTCAGACTGACTGCAGTCCCCATGTTGAAGACTGACTGCAATCTCCTACAGTCATTTCAGAGCAACCTCGCTCCTCTTAATATGGTCGGCATGTACCCAGGGAGTTGTCCTACTTCAGCTGTCTCAGATGCCTTGCAGCTGAACCTTTCAATTACCCTCCATCTCCAGATTTAGTGGGCAAGGGCAGACAGCCATCCCCGGGAGTCCATGGTGCCACTGGACAGTGTCAGCCACCTCCTGGCCAAGAACTGACCCCCATGTCCAAGAAGTCCCAGGTCCAAATTACTTCTTCAGCCCCTGAGGGCTGTAATTTGTAATGGGCAAGGAGGGGCCAGAATCTCTGGGGGGGCCGTGGTGCCATTCAGATCCAACCTCCCCCCCACCCAAGAACTGACCCCATGGGTTTGGATCCCAATGTCCAAATTACTTCAGCTGCCACATGATTCTTCCCCTTGTGGACGTGAAGTCCAGAATAACTTCCATTCTTGAATGCAAAGTCCACACACTGCTTGGGTTCAAATCCCATGGCAGCTACAGGCAAGTGTCTTTGTAATCCTCCTCCTCCCATTGCATCATCATACCCCCTGAAGGGTTCTTGAAATCTACAGCTGCCACATCCTCACCAGGTTCAGACAAAGCCTCCTATTCACACGAAAGACTGGCAGACTTTGCAGAAGCGGGCAATCGGCCCTGCTCCTGCCCTTAGACTGAACTCTTTTGGCCCGCTGTCTTCCACATGGCCCAAATGAGACCAACGCTCTAGGAGTACTCCTCTCAACCAATGGCTGATCAGCTTCCACTGGAGGAAGGAAAATTAACCCCTTATGGGATCTAGGCCTAAGGACCTAAAAAGGACACAGTGTTTTAAGCTGAACCACTGTAGATTCTCTTCCTTCGGGGGGTTACACATGTATCAGCATTCAAGGGTGATGATCCCATCTGCTGCCCTACTGAGGGAATCTTACTGTGCTGTCAGCCAGCTTCCAGTAGGTGGCAAGTGGGCTGCTGTGCCACACCTCCCCGAGGGAGAAGAGCTATCCATGGGACACTCCATCCTCCCTCTCTCTACCACCGTCTGAGCGACTCAGTTGCATTCCCAAACTCTGGCCTCAGTCTGGCTAGCAGTAACGCTACCGCTATGCTACTGCGCAAGTTAGATTTTTTTCTCCTTGCAATACTAAACAACCCAAGGAAGATCAGTCAGTAGAAGAAAATGGCTGTTGCTAAGGACCTCATGCTATTTAACAAAATTGATATAATTTCTGGCATTGTTAAATTGTTATGTAAAGTTTATAACACATTTAGCTGCCTTGATAAAACTTGTAATCCAGCTATTACACAAAGACCAGAAATGTGTTTGGTCAAAATAACACCAAGAAACTTTCCTGTGTTAGTACATTTGCTGCTGCATCGTTCTGTAAGTTTGGCCTTGATGCCTCTCCAGTTGGTATGGGTACTGCAGTTACTCATAAAATGCCAGATGGTGGTAAAAATCCTATAGCCTATGCATCTTGTATCTTGACAATATGGAACAAGGGTATGCACAAGTTGAAAAGGAGGATTTAGGAATAGTTTTGGGGGGAATAAAATTTCACGAATAGCTTTACATTAGAAAATTTACCCTGTTTACAGATCACAAATCTCTGCTTAAAATCCTAGGACCCAAGAAAGGGTTACTTTTATTGGCAACAGCTTGATTACAGACCTGATCACAGATTCTGGCTGCATATAAATCTGGTATTTAATATGAAGCTTCTAGCTAGCGTGCTAATGCAGATACACTGTCTAGACTATCACTGGATATTGAGGGTGAAAAGTGTAACCTCGTTTTAAGTGACTTTTTTTTAAACTCTGTGTTATTTAAGAGAATACAGCAACTATAAATATGAGATCAATTTATAAAAAAGAATACGCAGGTGTGAAAGAAAATCACAGTGTAAGTTCAAGCCTTGTTTATACAGAGTGCAAAAGAGAACACTGTTCATTACTGTCAGTTCGTACAGATAGAGCAATAGCTTGGTATCACCATATTAACCATCTGTAGTCTACATAGTCTCCAGAGGACTGATAAACAGATTTACTTGTTCAAGCCTTATAGATACGTAAACACTGTCCGGTGCTGCCAGTTATTGTGGAAATAACTTATCCAGTTGTAACAAGATACTGCTATCGTTTCTATATGATCTCCTGAGAGCAAAGCAGAACTGCATGTAACAGTTTATCATGTATTGGACTATGAAAATACGTATTCGACTTCTGCACATCTATCAGTGTCATTTTTGATGAGTTACTCTCCACTTGCAACTGACATGACGTGTGAAATTGAAAAGATAGTGTTCAAGAAGGGTGAGCACTATACACTTACTGGGAAACATCCAACAGAATTGTTCCTAAACAGATAAGTTCATGCCTGCTTATCTCTGGTAAAATCCAAGGTTGATACGAAGTGTAAAAGACAGCAGGTACAACAGCAAAAACTGTGGTTAAGCATGAAGTAAAGTTCCCCATGGAGAGGTTTGTTTCAGGACATGTGGTAGTTCAGAATTTCTGAGCCAGAAAACATGGACATAAATGGATCCCTGGTATTGTACAGAGTATTACATCCTGTAACATAGGTATTGCTAGCTAATAATGAACTTTGATGTCTATTTGTATATCTGCTGAATAAATCTCATATCTACTGTACTACTTTCCCCAAGACGTATCTGAAAATAAGCTGGTTGTCAGATCATTTTCTTGACAACCCCCAAAAAAATAATTAACATTTTAAATAACATATTTAGTTGAATTAAAGGACAGATGGGGAAGAGACAGACCAAAACACAAATTCAGCTAACATGTGTTCCAGCATACCCAATCAACTGCAGAGGTGTTGCTGAAATGCAATTTGTTGGAACTGCACTGTTGAGTGGAATACATGATATGCAAAAAGTGGAGGTTCCACGCCATATATATCAAATTATTTTTATTTTCAAGCCTACTGGTCACAAGGAGACACCGATGTTTTGTGGGAGGTGCCACTTCATCTAGAAAAAACAGTGGTTCCTAAACAGAGAGAAAATAGTATATAATACAGAGTGCTGAAAAGCACAAAATACTGTCATATAGTGTAGATTGATTTGCCATTACATACCATACAAACGTATTCCTTTGTTTTGTTTGCCCATGCCTATGGATTTGCTGTATTCTTTTTGAGATCCTTTAGCACCTTCAAGTAGATCTCATCTCGAACTTGTACCTTACTTAGTTTCATGCTGCTGAAGGAGCAGCTGTGATATTCTACCTAACTTTTAGAGAGAGGCTCCCTATATAGACTATACAGGATATCAGCATTTCATAATAGCAGTTGAAGTTTTCTGCAGTGTGCTCTTTCTTAAGGTGTATACCACACTGGTACCTGGACTCCTACCTTAATGTGTTTAAATAATTATTTTTATTCTCTGCATAATTCTTCCCATAACATACTCCTAGTGTCAGGTTTCAACTTTTTTAGGCACCAACAGCATAACTGTAAGTGCCCGTTGTGGTCATGCTTATTCATTTTTGCATTTAGTCAAGTTCAGAGGAACATTTAGTGTGAGTTATTTGGCTGCATGATGCCATTGATGATGTCTGTGATAGGGCTTTTAGGTCTTGGCATAGGATTTTAGACCTGCACAAGCCTGGGTTCGATCCCCAGTATGGAACATGTTGTTCTTTTTCACTACAATTTTATGTAGAATGATAGAAATTGTTAGATGTCACTGCTGATGTAAGTGATAGAGTTTCAGCAAGGTTTGACGTTCTTTATTACTAATGAATTGTGAAGTTCTGAGACTTTGAGGTTTAAATGCAACTTGGGAAACATTACTTGAAAATGACAGACTGCTCATTACAAAATGAAAAGAAACAGCAATGTCTGTCACAGCACTCAAACACTGTGCTAGGCTCATAAGTGTAAAGTAGTCAGCAGGAAACAAGCCAGCACAGAGTATCCAGATAAAAATCCAAGTTTAATGAAATAGATTTAAAACAACTTACAAGTACAACAGGTATCCGATATTCAAATGTTCACAGAGAGTGCAAAGCAGTGCAGAGCCCTCAGTGACCCAACTGGTTTCACTCGAGAGCCTTCTCAGAGTCACTGTGCACAGTAAGGTGTATCCCTTAAGTACTAAATGTCTCTTAAGGAGCAGTGTACTAATCAAAGTGCAATTCATTTTTAAAAGTTTTTTAGCAATTTATACTAACCCCCTGAATAAGAGGTAGGTACCAACTTTAGTGTACAGTTACTTATTTTAAAACAGTACAAAATCACTATGGCATAGTACAGGAAACTAATTAGCTTATTGACTAAAATATCTTATTTTTTCTTAATCCTTGTGCTGTCCTCTGACCATGTTGATAAGAATATTTATAAAAGTAATATTTACAATGAATTGTTAACAAGGAGACATTACAAAAATGCACTGCTGCTGTGTGTGCATAGGGGAAGGGGTCTGCACTCACTGCATACATCTCCTGTATAGGAAGCTTAGGACAGTAGTAGAGTTACAGGCTACTTAGCTTAGAAATTAAGGCAGATAGGTGGCTAAACAACAAGGAAGGAGCCACACGCAAAAGAAGAGCACTCATCAGCAGTCATAGAGCCCAGTTTAATTCACCAGGAAGTAATGACAGCAGCATGGCTTGTGGCACAGAAACCTTAAACTTTAATAGAATGTGATAAAAACACACAACTAGAACACACTATGCAGCAGGTGAACAGGTGAAAGATACAACCTCCTCATGTAACAGTGGGCAAAACTACTCAGAAGTTTAAGGAGCACATTGGCCAGAACATCTGTAATATTCAGAAGGCAGACAGTGTCAGTGCTCTTTCTCAACATGTGGAATCAAAGGGAAAGAGACATACTTTCCATTTTCAGATGATGGAAAGAGAATTTCCGTCAATTAGAGGGGGTGATCTGAACAAAAAACTCCTTCAACGGGAAACATTCTGGCAATATAAATTGAAATCATATTTGTTTCCCAGTCTAAATGACTCTTTTCAATTAAAACCATATTTATAACAACAACCTTTCCTTTTCTGGGTGACAGTTTAACTGCATTTGCTAAGATTAAGGGTTGTGCTTATAGGGCTTTTAATATGTAATACTCTGTATTTCTTCATCAATGCTCATTTGATGATTTTGTTATGCATTGCATTAAGAAATCTAGTGCTTCCTTTTTTTTTCCTAGCAGATTAATATCCAGTGGTGTCACTGGTTCTCCCTTAGTTCTTTTAGAATTCTGGGGTGAATCCCATCAAGGCCATTGCTTTGTCCACCTTCAGTTTTAGGAGTTCTTTCAGACCCCCTATCCAGAGTGTTTCTATTGATTGGATTAGGTAACTCCCCCTCCTCTTCTTTACGAGGAGGGGGAGTTACTTAATCCAGTCAGTAGAAGCACTCTGGATAGTGGGGTCGATACCAGTCCATTCACAGAAGAAAGGGTTCTGAAATAACTCCTAAAACCTATGGTGGACAAAAGCAATGGGCCCTGATGGGATTCAATCTCAGAATTCTAAAAGAACTAAGGAGAACTAGTGACACCACTGTCTTCCATTTTAACAAATCATGGAGGATGTTGTAGTACCTAAGGACTGAGATAGAAGGATGTGATTCCTTTCACAAAAGTGGGAGCAAAGCAGAGGCAGGAAACTACAGACATGTTAGTTTGACCTCAGTGGTAGGGGAAATGATGGAATTACTTCTGAAAGAAAGAATTGTTGAGTACCCTAGAGGCCAGCGGGGCACAGGACCCAAGGCCACATGGGTTCACAGTGGGAAGGTCATGTCAGACAAATCTAATAGATTTCTTTGACTGGGTGACCAAAGTAGTAGATCAGGGAGGGGCAGTGGACATGACCTACCTAGACTTTAGCAAGGCACTTGACACAGTCCCACACGAAAGATTAATAAACAAATTAGCCAGCTTGGGAGTGGGTCCCAGGGTTGTAACCTGGGTAAAGCATTGGCTGGACAACAGGATGCAGAGGGTAATAGTAAACGGAGTCCACTCCAAAGAAAGGATGGTTACTAGTGGGGTACCGCAGGGTTCAGTACTGGATCGGTCCTCTTTAATGTCTTTATAGGTGACATTGCAGAGAGACTGGAAGGGAATGTATGCATCTTTTCAGATGACACAAAGACCTGCAACAGGGTTGATGCACAAGGGGGAGTGGAAAGGATGAGAAGGGACTTGGTAAGGTTGGAGGAATGATCAAAAGCATGGCAGCTTAGATTCAAAGAAGTGCAAAGTAATGCACATGAAAAACAAAAACCCAGGGGAAGAGTACACCATGTGGGGGGGATGTACTAACAAAAACAAAAATGGAAAGTGACCTGGGGTAGTCATATCAGATGACTTAAATGTAGGCAAGCAATGTGAGAAGGCAGTAAGGAGGGATACTGGGATGCATTGGGAGAAGCATAACCAATAGAAAACAGGAAATTGTCATCCCTCTGTACAGACGGTTGGTGAGACCCCATCTGGAATATTGCATGCAGTTCTGAAGACCCCACCTCTGCAAGGACATAGACAGGATGGAGGCAATCCAGAGGAGGGCAGCTAAAATGGTGCAGGGTCCACACCAGAAGCCATGCAAAGTGAGACTGAAGAAGCTTAATATGTATATCCTCGAGGGAAGGAGGGAGAGGGGGGACATGACAGAAACATTTATGTACCTCAAGGGAATCAACAAAGTCCAAGAGGGTAGCATCTTTCAGAAAAAGAGATGTGCAAGAACAAGGGGGCACACTTTGAAGATGGAGGATGGGGGACGGCTCAGGGACAATGTGAAGAAGCATTTTTTCACAGAGGGTGGTGGATGCATGGAATGGCCTTGAGGAGGTCATGGTGTCAAAAACAGTGGGAGAATTTAAGAATGCATGGGACAGACATAAAGCAAAGCTAGTGGGAGGTAGGAGGAAGTAGGGCTGTTAGTTAACTAGATCTGCAGCTTATCCAATAGGTAGGAAATGGGCAGACTGGGTGGACCAAGCGATCCTTATCTGCCATCAAAGTGTTTCTATGTTTCTGCAGTGCTGGCTGATGGGGTGCTTAACACACATGTGACTGGCTAAACCCTTTGGTGCAAAACCATTTCTTCATTACCTCTGTCTTCAGTGTATTTCAACAACTCCTTAGGTTCTCTATTGATCTCTACCTACAGACACAACAAGCAGGACCTCACATATAGTTTTAAACAGGGAAAAGTTTATTTGCAGATTCTACAAGGCCCTGATGTTAGTTAGTCATTCATTTGATGCAGTTCACTGACTTACAGAGTACCGTATTTCAAGGAGTGTGATAAAACTTTTTGTGAAATAGTTGTCGTGCCGGTGCATCCCAATTTGTTATTTCTTCTGCTCAGCAAAAGGCGTTATAACCCAGGGCTTACTATAGTTTTCCCATTGCTGCCCAGTGTTTCTGGTGCTCCTAGGTCCCCCCATTTTCCCTGGCAGCCTGTTGTCTTTCGTTCTTCGGGCGTGACTTAAATGTGAGCTGCCAGCATGCAATCTTAGCCAGCACTCACATAAGCGCATTGGAGCACTTTGATGTTACTGACTGCCATTGCTGTCCAGGAACAGGGAGATTGTCTGTAATTCCAGTGCCCCTCCTGTGCTCTATGGGGATCGGAAACCAGAAGGGGATTGGGCAGAAGCCCATAGCTGGCGCATAAGGGGAGTTTGAGCAGTGGGGCTGCTCGGGGGCTCATGCATATTTATGAGCATCCTCCATGTATATTAATGAGTGCTGCCTGCCACTTAGGGACATGGTGTTGCAGCAGCAGTGACAACTGAACAGCTGGGGGCAATCTGACAAGAGTGGATTCGTTTAACAGGGGTCAGTCGGGGCTATGATCTGGTGGGGTGTTGGTGTGGATCCAGTAATATGTTGGGCTGCAGCAGGATTGGGAAGGGGAGAAACTGTGTTGAACTAAATGGGATCCCTGTAAACAAATGAGAGCTGACATATTTGTGACGCTTAGCTTTAGTGCTGCAGCCAATCACTGATCCAGGTGCCCAAACTGGACACAAAGGGACTCCTGGAAAAGGAGGGACTAATTCTAGCATAGAGCATGCCCCAATAAACGAAAGCAGGAATATTGTTCATTATGGTTATTGATTATTGAAAGGCTTTAGCAGCCAATCAGAATGAAGGAATTTCGACTGAACCAGTGTGGCCTTTCTGGGACTGAGTCAGTCTGTTCCTGGGCTCTGTACGAGTCAGGACTGTGCTGTGAAAGTGGACCTTGAGCTTCAGGGGCTTACCCAGGTCTTCATCTGAGGAATGTTGTTGCCAAAAATGGATTGAGAGAGAACAAAGACTGAACTGTGATTCTGTTTTCTCCAGGTAATGAGCAGTTGCTCTGCGGAGATTGGGAGAAAACAAAGTATTGCAGAAACCCTGCACTGGAAGCTGGACTAGCTGAGAAGACTGTGCAGATTATCAGTAGTGCTACAGTTATTGCTGAGAGGTTATTTGCTTTAGTGGGGCTGTAATTGCAATTTCTAAAAGAGGCAGAGCATCTCTGGTAATTGGAGTGCTAGCCAAGAATTGGGTGAGTCCTGAGTGAATTGGTTCAAGCAGCTGAGAGCTGAGGTTTTGCTGCAGCCAAAGAAAAGTGTGTGGACACTGCTAAACTGGAAAGTGTGGACTGGTGTGCAGGGAGTTGTTGTTACTGAGTTTCCCCCTTGCTGAATTGCACTTGAGTAGATGCTAGCACCCACTCAAATTGGCACTGGACTTTATTGGAGTGACTGCCTAAAAGCCTTGCTTGTTGAGAACTCAGTGCAGTGACTGCAGGAGGACCCCCCCACCATTTGGGAGTCCTCACCCAGAGCCAGGAAAGGCACTTGCTAACCCCTTCCAAATGGATCTCACTGTTTCAGGAGGTCACCAGCACTTGCTGGGGTGCTAGGGCACCTGTGATCCATCATGGGAGCCAGGCTGTGGAGCCACTCCCGGGTCTGGGCCTTCTGGGGCTGGTGTTGTCCTGCCACAGTGCTCTGCAATGGTCCAGAAGTGGCTGAAGGTATTAAGTGGCCAGAACTACAATCAAGATGACCAGCTGCAAGTTCTGTCCAGACAGAGGGATCCTTGTCGGCCTGTTTTCCACTTTGCTGCACTAATTCATGGAGCTCCATTTCCCCTGGTGCTGAGATCAACTAACCATGAATACCCATGACCTGGCTCCTGGGAGGGAAAAGGGGAATTGTTTGTTATTTATTCTACAAGTTTTCTAAAAATATTTCATTGCCCCAACAGCTGGCCAACCCACGGCATTGATCAGGCCTGCACCTAGTGGGTACTCCTAGAGATAATTTGGGACACTGGAACCATTTGGGAGTGCTTGGCCTGCAGGCCCATATGTTGAAGTTGCATATTGCACTAACCTTTCTTGCCTTCACAGCTACCCTATATCCAGGTATCCACTTCCCTATTCCTCACCCCATGAATAACTGTGAATTTGTTGTTTGCATCTGCTGTGTTAATGAAATTCATTGCATATGCTTACTTCTGAGGTATATGGTTTATGGTAGATCAAGTTACTGGGGGACACAGTGCGCAGAGTGGTTGGTTGGGGAGGTGGGTAGGCACAGTATCCCAGGGCTGATGCAAAGCAGATATCTGGCCCACTGATACTTTACTCTGGGTGGAGGCACCGCGCTATTGTCAATATTTCTGGGAACGAACCCCCAGTTGGCACCGTAGCAGTACCCAGGGCCCCTTGCCCGGTATCAGAGACAGTTGGCAAGGGGGAGGTAACCCATTGGCATACAGCACCGGGGCTACATCTTGGAGGCACCACTGGGATCTCCTGTTCGCTGGGATCTCCTGTTCACCAGCCATGTCTGCACTGGGAGATCAGAGTATCAAGGTCCCTGAGGGGCCCATTCCACCCCAACCTAAGTTCAGGCCTACTGAGGAGGATAAGATGAGGCTGGTGGAATGAAAATGGATCTCCAGAAGTCTTTTCTCTTTCTGGGGGTAGCCCCCAAGATGGAAGAGGAGGATGTTGAAAAATGTGCATCCACCATAAAGTGATTGGGAAAAGGCAAAATTCAAAGGAAAATGTTTGATTCATCTAAAGGTACAATGACTATGCTGATAGAGAGTATGAAAACCATAGAAGTCAATTGGATGCCTGGGGTTTTGGTGGTGGAGGGACTGGCTGAGGTTCTACCGCTAGTAACCTACTTCAGTGTGATCTCCCTCGGGGAGGCGGTCGAGAGCAGGATCTGTTCCTAAGGCAGCAAAATTTGAGAGACCCCAGCCTGGTTCCATGCCTATAGCCTTCGAGTCATACCACTAGTTAAGAAAGTTTTCAGGGGTAAAACCCACCCCGAATGGTGAGGACGACTTGGAGGCCTGGATGGATGGTGTCGCCCAGGTAGTCCAAGATTGGTAGTGTTCTAAAGTTAAGAAGCGGAAACGAACAGTGGTGAATTTACGGGGTCCCGCCTTAGAGGTTATACATTCTTTAGTTTTTTATGAGCCACAGATCCTGAAGCCACAGCCCAGGTTATATAACTCGGCTTTGGAAAGTGTATTTGGAACCCTAAACCTGTGAGGATCTCACGTGAAAATTCAAAACCACTAGGCAGTGGGAGGGTAGCTTTTGTCTGCTTTCCTGGCCGGGTGGAGGCCTTACAGAAGGTGTTCTGGAAAGGGGGGATAGCAGCCCATGATCTAAATCTGATTAAGTTGGAGCATGTAATGAAGGCCGCTTGTTATTCCCTGTTACTAGTGTTACTGTTGCATTTAGCAGACAGAAAAAATAACCCTCCTCCACATTGGGTTTTGGTCCAGGAGGTCCGGAAGACTGAATAGGAACAGAGTCACTGGGAGATGCATGGGGTATCCATGGCTATGACGCAGGTGGAACAAGAGGTGCCCCTGGTGAGGTACAGGAATTAAGGGCTTTATTAAGGGAATACAAGGATGTAGTCCCTTCAGCTATACAAGGATGTAGTCACTTCAGCTAAGTTAGTTGTGGGTGCAGGTTCCACTGAAGCTCCTGGGATGAGTGGTATAGTCCCTAATGTAGGCCCAACCATGTTTTGTACTGGGCCCCTGTCCAGGCACCCCCTCTGACACAGGGGTTAAGGTTCAAGTGGAGGAATTGGAATGGAGGGTGGCTGAGTTAAAGAGGATGGGGGTGCCGGTTGCTGCCCAAGGAAATGAGTGGGTTGTAGAATGGAATCACACAGCTCAGAGTGCCCCAGTGGGAATGCCTGGGGCTTGTCCGGTGCCACCGGACTGGCCGTGCCCCCGGGAACCTATTTGTTATAGGTGTGGGGGCCATATGCAGAGGGGGTGTAGAGCACCTTTAGACCATTCGTCTAATATAGATAGGAGGCAGTATAGCACAGTGGTTTAAGGCTCCGAGTTGCAAATCTGGAGACCTGGGTTTGAATCCCATAGCCCCCGGTTGCACACTGTGTGACCCTGAGCAAGTTGATTAACTTCCCTGTGCTCCTAGATTGCACCTGTAAACAAGCTTTCAGCTTAGTGTGCCAGTCCTGGTTAAACAATAAAAAAATTAAAAAAATAATTGGGCACCCGCTAACACAGCCCGCAAGCAGGGAAACTAGGAAGGGGCCCGGTAAAGTAGCACACCTGGGTCCCTGGCAGGTTCCACTCCAGGGCTCACACAAGAGTCTCATCTAGCAGAACTAACACGACAGTGCCAGTAGATATGCGAAAGTTAGTGGGGCCAATAACTGAAGCAAAGATCACCACCAATGGAGTCTGCACCGGCTGTTCTGGATAGTGGCTCCCAGGTTACCATCATCTTTAAATCCTTATATGATCAGCATTTATCTGATGTGAAATGCAGCAGCTGCTTGAGCGACTGCATGTATGGGGCCTCAGTGAAAAGCCTTACCCCTATCTCGGCTATGTCAAGGTATTGATGGTGTTCCCTGCTAAAGTTGCCGGAGTGAGTGAAGCTGTAAAGACCTTTGCTTTGATTTGCCCTGAAGCTAACATCTTCGATGTAGAGCCAGTATTGGTGGACACAAATGCCCATATGTTTGGCCGTCTGGCCCAGCTACATTGTGCTCGAGTGGCTGAACCAAGAGGAGAGAAGTACACATTACACCCCTGGTCTGGGAGGCTTACTGAAGAACGGGCCAATCCCCTGTTGAGGAGTCTGACGATCTGGTGGGAATAGTGGAGGAGGGATGAGATGAAATTGTGCTCCCACCAAATGCAGAATGCAGATTGCAGGTGTAGTGTGGCTAAAGAAGGATGTCGAGATCAGATATTGATGTTGGAAGCCCAGGATGAACATGGATTGCCAATGGGACTGTTAGTCAAGCCCAGTGTTCTGCCAGCCAGGCGCATGCATATGTTCGAAGGGTGAATGTGCAAGTGAAGAACATCATGGATAAAGAGGGAAGAAGGACGGACATTGGCTCAACATAACTGTGCTGACACAGCAGTGCACACCGCTGGAGTAAGCAGCAGTGCCCCTGTGGGACTTCATCCAGAATTGTTCGATCTGAGTGACTTCCCCATCCCAGAGACATGGAAAAAGAGAGTGAGGGAGAAACTGGCTGCTTGGATGAATGTTTTCTCCCTTCACGAATGGAATGTAGGGTGTGTGAGTGGAGCACAGCATTGGATATGACTCATGGACGATGAGCCTTTTCGGGCGAGGTCCAGGCAGTTGGCCCCAGGGCAGTGTTGTCCAGTGACATTTGCAGGAAATGCTGGCCCCAAGGATTATCTAGGAGTCCAGGAGCCCATACGCATCTCCCATTGCGGTGGTGAGAAAAGACGAGCCAGGCCATCATGAATGTGCATGACTACTGCACCCTGAATAAGCGGATGGTGCCAGATCAATACACTATGCCCAGGGTGCAGGATGCACTGGACACTTTAAATGGAAGCCAATGGTTTTCAGTTTTAGATCTTCGGAGTGGTTACTACCAGATTATGATGGCCCCTCAGGACCAGGAGAAGACGGCTTTTATCTGTCCCCTCAGATTTTACAAGTTCATGATGATGCCCCAGGAGATCTTTGACGCACCTGCCACCTTTCAGCGCCTGATGGAAAAAGCCATTGGAGATATGAATTTGCTGGAGTGTCTGGTCTATTTGGATGACATCGTCGTGTTCAGAAAAACCTTGCAGGAGCATGAGGCCTGTTTGATGAAGGTGTTGGACCACCTAGAAGAGTTTGGACTGAAGCTGTCCATTGACAAAATGCTAGTTCTTCTGGACCTCTGTCAAGTATATGGGGCACATCGTCTCAGAGAAAGGTATATAAACTGACCAGCAAGGCTGAGGCCCTTACCACCTGGCCTAAGCCACGACCCTGAAGAAATTACAGCAGTTACTGGGTTTCTCACGGTTATTACAGGAAATTGTAAGTACTACACCGGGTGGTGTGGCCCGCTCTGAACCTGTTACAGGAGTACCTGCCCAATAACAAAAGTAAGAAAACCGCCATGCTTGGAGACTCTGCAATACCCGTCGGCTATTTTCACCCATCTGAACCATTCAGCGAGAGATGGAATGGGAACTGTCATAGAGCTTTTGTGGACATCATTTATTGTTTGACTCATGTCCCGGTGCTGGCTTATGAGGACCCGCAAAAACCCTACATGCTCCATACCGATGCCAGTTTTAGTAATTTGGGGGCTGTGTTGTATCAGGAGTACCCCAAAAGTTTACATCCAGTTGCATTCGCCAGTTGGAGTTTAAACCTTTCAGAGTGGAGGTTTCCCATCCATAAATTGGAGTTCCTGGCATTGAAGTGGGCCATAGTTGATCAGTTCCATGACTATTGGTATGGGGCCAAGATCACTGTGAAGACCAATAATAATCCCCTTACTTAAGTGCAGACCACGGCAAGCTGGATGCAGCTGGTCATAGGTGGCTGTCAGCCTTGTCCACCTATGACTACTGCGTGGAGTACTACGGGCCTGAACAACAAAAACAGATGCTTTGTCGGTGGACCAAGCACGTAACAATGAGAGCTCAAGCTGGGTACACATCATGGAATAAACTGTAAAGACCTTGTGTAAGAAGCATGACGGCTTAGAGATTTTTCCCACCGAAAACACCTATTGTTTAGTAGGCAGTCTGGAGGCTACATGGGATTCTCTTCCAGTTGCCTATTGCTGGCTGGCCACCCTAGATGTCAGATCCCTCCCGCAGTTAACTACTCAAGACCTACAATGGGATCCAAGGGCCAGCCCAGTCACCGGGCTGATCGTGCAAGTGTTGAGACGGTAGGGGAGCCAGGAACAAGTGGACACCATTATTCCTTAGGCATGGCTACTGCTACATGAATGGCCTAAGCTACGTTTAAAGAAGGGGTTTCTGTACTGAGAGACCCAGAACCAGCAGGGGGCCCCACGAGAGCAACTGGTATTCCCAGAGAAGCATGTTAAGACTGTGTTGAAGGCCTTGCATGACGATATAGGAATTTGAGTGCTGAACACATTGACCTGGTTAAGAGTTGATTTTATTGGCCAAAGATAGGGCAGATGTAGAGGCATATTGCAAGAGCTGCATGAGATGTATAAAGTGGAAGGCACTTCCACAGAGGGCTGCTCCATTAGTCAACATCAAAACTAGTGGCCCTATGGAATTGGTATGCATAGACTTCCTCACGCTGGAGCCTGACTCACACAATATCTCCAAAGTTTTCATGGTTATTGACCATTTCATCTGATATGCTCAGGCTTACCCCACCAAGGATCAGCGAGCTTCCACTGAGGACAAAATATTGGTGGAGAGGTTTTTCGTGCACTATAGTGCCCCCAGGGAATCCACTCAGATCATGGCCACAATTTTGAGAGCCAATTCATCAAAGAACTGTTGTCATTGTGGGGCATCAGGAAGTCCAGGACCATGCTTTACCATCCCCAAGGTGACCCCCAACCAGAAAGATTCAACAGGACCCTGTTAGATATACTGGCACCTTGGATCCCCAGGACAAGTGCACGTGGAGTCAGCGGCTGAGCACTCTGGCCAACGCCTACAACTGCACACGAAATGGTGCTACAAGAGTCTCTCCCTACCAGATCATGTTTGGGAGGGAAGCCTGTCTGCTGGTGGATCTGTGTTATGGAGTCTTCTCGGATGGACTGGGAGCAGGAGACTGTCTGCAGTATGTGAAAACCCTGAAACATCAACTAGAGGATGCGTGCTGGCTGCTTCAGAGATGGCCACCAAGAGGAACCAAACAAATAAAGAATTCTATTATAAAACACTGTGAGCCCAAGACTTTGAGGTAGGTGACAGAGTCCTGCTACACTGGCTAGGCATACCAGGAAAGCACAAGATAGCCGACAGATGGGGAGACACCCCATATGTCATAGTGGAGAAGTTCGCACACCTACCGGTGTACAAGATTCGGCCCAAAGAAGAGACTGGAGAGTACAAGGTTATTCATCGTAATCACCTGCTGCCTATTGGTGACAAAGTAGTGAACACCGAAGACATTGTAGAAGATCCTTCAAAACCCCCTAACGCTCAAGCTGCTGCACCCAAAGACAGAGGTGGAGAGACAGTGATGCCATGGGGCTGGGCCTGCCCAACGTGGGGAGGTCTCAGGTGAAGGAGACACTGAAGATGAGTCTTGAGGGGGAGAATGGAGAGACCTCACTTAGTCATTACCCTACCCGGGAGTTGCCCAGGTTGTTTCAGGGATTGCCCCTGACAAAGGACATGCCTAGAAGACAGGGTAGGATTGGGGAGTTTGTTCTGGCCATGCCCCTCAGGGGGACCACTCCGGACTTGAATACTGGTCTGACTGAGCCGCTTGAGTAGTGCCAGTGCAGCTCCCCTGCAGATACCCCAGGAAATGGTTACAGGGTGGCTCTGAGGAGTAGGAAGGTAGGGGGAAGATGTGTCTTGGAGGGCCGACATCAGGACTGAATACTGATCTGACTGTGCCCTTTCAAGGAGCCCAGGTTAGTTCCCTTAGAGCTGTGCCTGATAGGGGTGAAGTTTTGGAGTCATTCACCCCACTAGCTGAGCAACAGGGGGAGGGTGAAGAGGAAGAGGAGCTTGCCACTGACCCAGGGGCCTGTGGGGGAGCAGGTATTCAGGAGACCCCCCATAGGACAAGGAGGACGACAAGGCCTGTCCTTAAATTGACTTATGATGCCCTTGGGGTTTCCACAGACTTACCTTTGTAGTACATAAGGGAGTGTACATTACTCCTGGGTCCCTACAGAAGGCGGTTATGTGCCCTGCTGATGCAAAACCCCAAAGTCAGAAAAGCAGGTGACCAGAAGAAGAAGAGGGAGGTGAACAGGGTACCTAGCAGGGTTGAGGAAAAGAAGTATACTCTGTGGGACTTTAATATCCTATGTCTGATGGGTCAATCTGATGGGTGTCACTTTCTATGTGACAAAAGGGCTCAATAGGGGAAATGAGTTTGCTAAGATGTATATAATCTTCTGTGTTTGAATGTTCTTATGGTTAATACATGCTAGATAGGAACCAGGGCCCAGATATTTAAAAGGGTTGCACATGGCGCAACAGTGTTGTGCATGCGCAACCCCCGATGCGCCCTGGCGTGATATTCAAAAGGGAAAAGTGCTCGGCACAAATCCCGATGCGCCGGAGCGCATCAGTAATGTATGCAGGCACAGGTGGGGGTGCCCATGCATAACCTGCACAGCCCAATATTCAGCCCGGGATGTGCAGAGCCATGCATGCGCAACCCCTACCTGTGCCAGCACAAAGTTACGCCAAAAAAAACTGGAACAACTGATGGCAACCCACAGGTGAGCTGCCGCATTGCAGGGTGCAACACGGCAGCTGCCACCTGTGGGTGGCCACCCGAGTTCCGGCTGAACCTGGCGGCACCCCCCATGCCCGATCGCGGGCATTTGTAAAAAAATAGAATAATTCATCAAATATCCCTGGTGGTCCAGTGGACCTCTCTCTGCCCGATCATGGGCATGTGTTTGTAAAAATAGTCATAAGTCCAATATCCCTGGTGGTCCAGTGGACTGCTCTCTGCCCGATCGCGGGCATTTGTTTAAAAAAAAAGATCCCTTCCAATATCCCTGGTGGTCAGTGGACGCTTTCTGCCGATTGTGGGCATCTGTATGTAAAATAGGCATAAGTCAATATCCCTGGTGGTCTGAGGTACCCCCCACCCACCGCCCTGAGCCCGCCCAGCCCCGGGACGTTGCAGCCATACCGTACTACATTCCAGATATGTGAATGAATCATTCACCTGTATCTGCGATATCTTTCAATGAGCTCTGCCTCGATAACTCACGCTGTGAACTAATGCGCGTACAGCCCTACCGATGGTGTCAGTCGTGGTAGCGGGGGTGGCAGAGCGGGTGAGGAGCTGCTACCGCCAGCTGGACGGGGGGCGGGGCAGTGGGGCTCAGTGTGCAGGTGGGGAGGGGGGAACCCTAGACCACCAGGGATATTGGACTTATGCCTATTTTTACATACAGATGCCCACGATCAGGCAGATAGCGGTCCACTGGACCACCAGGGATATTGGACTTATGATTATTTTCACATACAGATGCCTGCGATCGGGCAGATAGCTGGTCCACTGTATCACCAGAGATATTGGAGGGGATCTTTTTTTTAAACAAATGCCCATGATCGGGCAGATAGCTGGTCCAGTGGACCACCAGGGATATTGGAGGGGATCTTTTTTTTTTTTAAACAAATGCCCGCGATCGGGCTGCAGGGGGCGCCGGTCCCTGACGGCTGCTGCCTGGCAGGGGCGCCAGTGCAAGTCATCGGATTGGCGACCCTGCATGCAAATGGGGCCATAATGACATGCAAATGGCCCCATGTGTGCCTTGCATACATTATGGCCCCATTTGCATGTCAACTTTTGAATATCGCGGTTGCTGTGCATGGCGCAATGGAACTTGCGCTAGTGCATCCTCATGCTCCACTCTGGCCACTTGCGCTGGCGCAGTGCCACTGCACCATGCACACTGGGGGTGGCCAGGGTTCAATATTCAATGCTGCTGAGCCATGGCGCAGCTCTGTTGAATGTCACCCAGTCCACACCCCTGCGCAGCCAAGTTGAGCTGCGCCCAAGCTTGCGCCACAACCTGGTGCAGTTTGAATATCTGGGCCCAGGTGTATAGATAGAAATGTTATTAATGTTTGATGCTTACTTTGGTTATTTTCCCTTTTGCTTGTTGTGGGAGCCAGGCGTTTCAAGGGGGTAGTGTAACCCCCTCTGGTGGCGTACCTGTAGTTACCCTGTTGTCCCCAGTGTTACTGGTGCTCCTGGGTCCTTTCCCACCATTTTTCCTGGCAGACTGCTGTTTTCTTCCCCTTTGGGGTGGAGCTCCTCAAATGCGAGCATACAAATTTGGCTAGCACTAGTGTAAGCGCATTGGAGTACTTTGATGCTACCAACTGCCGTTGAGGTCCAAGAACAGGGAAATTATCCGTGGTTCTGGTGCCCCTCCTGTAATCTACGGGGACTGGAAACCAGAAGGGGACTGGGCAGAAGCCCCATAACTGGCGCATAAGGGGAATTAGAGCAACGGGGCCACTTGAGGGCTCATGAATATTAATGAGCAGCCCCCATTTATATTAATGAGTGCTGCCTGCCACCTAGGAGCATGGTGTTGCGGCAGTAGTGAAAGCTGAACTGCTGGGGCAATATGACAAGAGTGGGCTCGTTTAACAGGGGTCAGTCTGGGCTATGATCTGGTGGGGTTTTGGCATGGATCCAGTAATATGTTGGGCTGCAGCAGAATTGGGAAGGGGAGAAACTGTGTTGAACTAAATGGACTCCCTGTAAACAAATGGGAGCTGACGTATTTGTGACACTTAACATCAGTGCTGCAGCCAATCACTGATCTAGGTACCAAAACTGGATACAAAGGGACTCCTGGGAAAAGAAGGGGACTAATTCTGGCACCTAGAGCATGCCCCAATAAACGAGCAGGGAATATTGATCACTATGACTATTGATTATTGAAAGGCTTCAACAGCCAATCAAAATGCAGGATTTTTGACTGAAGCAGTGTGGCCTTTCTGGAACTGAGTCAGTCTGTTCCCGGGCTCTATACAAGTCAGGACTGTGCTGTGAAAATGGACTTTGAGCGTCAGCGGCTTACCCAGGCCCTCATCTGATGATTGGTGTTGCTAGAATTGGATTGAGAGAGGAAAGAGACTGAATTGTGATTCTGATTCCCCAGGTGCTTGCTGCAGGACTGAGTTGTGAATGTGAAAGAAAGAAACAGACTGAACTGTGATTTGGTTCTCTCCAGGTAATGAGCAGTTGCTCTGCTGAGGTTGGGAGAAAACAAAGTATTGCAGAAACCCTGCACTGGGAAGCTGGACTATGTGGATAATCAGTAGTGCTACATTTATTGCTGACAGGTTGTTTGCTTGAGTGGGACTGTAATTTCAATTTCTGAAGAGGAAGAGCATCTCTGGTTGTTGGGGTGCTAGCCAGGAACTGGGTGTGTCCTGAGTGAACTGGTTCAGTTGGCTGAGAGCTGAGGTTTTGCTGCAGCCAAAGAAAAGTATGTGGACACTTCTAAACTGGAAAGTGTGGACTGGTGTACACGGGGCTGTTGTTAGTTTCCCCCTACTGAATTGCACTTGCAGAGAGGCTAGCACCCACTCAAATTGGCACTGGACTTTATTGGAGCGACTGCCTTCCTCATTGAGAACTCAGTGCAGGGATTGCAGGAGGACCCCCACCTTTTGTGAGTCCTCAACCAGAGCCAGGGAGGGCACTTGCAAACCCCTTCCAAGTGGGACTCACTGTCTCAGGAGGTCACCGGTGCTTGCTGGGGCACTAGGGCACCTACAACCCATTGTGGTAGCTGGGCTGTGGAGCCTTTCCCGGGTCTGGGCCTTCTGGGTCTGGTGTTGTCCTGCCACAGTGCTCTGCAACGGGGCAGAAGCATCTGAAGGTGGCAAGGGGCCAGAACTACAATCAAGGTGACCAGCTGCAAGATCGTCGAGCAAGTTCCATCCAGCCTGATGGATCCTTGCCATCCTGTTTTCCACTTTGCTGCACTATTTCAATGAGCTCCAGTTCCCCTGGTGCTGGGAGTTACTAACCAAAAATACCCAGGACCTGGCTCCTGGAGGGAAAAGGGGAATTGTTTGTTATTCATTCTACAAGTTTTCTAAAAATATTTCAGGGCCCCAACAGCCGGCCAACCTGTGGCACCGATCAGGCCTACACCTAGTGGGTACCCCTAGAGACAATTTGGAGACACTGGTACCAGTGGGGGAGGGCCTGGCCTGCGGGCCCATATGTTGAAGTCGCATATTGCACTAACTTTTCTATTGTCTTCACAGCTACCCTATATCCAGGTATCCCCTTCCCTATTACTCGCCCCATGAATAAAGCTGTGAATTTGTTGTTTGCAACTGTTGTGTTCGTGAAATTCATTGTATGTGCTCGTTACTAGGATATATGGTTTATGGTGGAACAAGTTATTGGGGGACACAGTGTACAGAGTGGTTGGTTGTGGAGGTGGGTAGGCACAGTATCCCAGGGGCTGTGCCAAGCAGATATCTGGCTCACTGATACTTTAACTCTGGGTGGAGGCACCATGCTATTTTCAATATTTCTGGGAATGAACCCCCAATTGTCACCATAGCACGACCCGGGGCCCCTTGCCCGGTATCAGAGACAGTTGGCAAGGGGAGGTAGCCCATTGGCATACGGCGCTGGGGCTACAGATGTTCATGTTGGTGCTAAAGCTGTGCAGCCTCTCTTGCTGGCTGGTGGCCCATAGTGGGACTGAAAAAAAGTAGCCTGTCCAAGAATGTCCTCATCCCATATCCAGGATCCTCTGCCCCTCCTATAGGAGACTAGAGGTGGACAAAGTGGCAAAAATTCACTACTCGGAGTAATCCACGAATTTCACCCATTTTGTGTAGTGAAATGTGAAATTTCACCATCAGAAATGTGAAATTTCGCCTGCAGAATGGCAACATTTCACCTGCGGAATGGCGAAATTTTGCCTATGGAAAGGCAAATTTTAACTTTCCAAGGTGAAATTCAGCTTTCAGAGGTGAGATTTCACCTTCCAAGGTGAAATTTCACTTTTCTGCATGCAAAATTTCACCTTGCTGAAAATGGGCTAAAACGGGAGAAATTTGCAGATTACTCCACACGGCGAAATCGGTCACTTCGCCACAATTTCACCGGCAAATTTTAAATTTGCTGCATCTCTATAGGAGACCAGTTGAGTTAACCCAACCTGCTGTAAGGGTCCAAGAAGGTAGATGGAAAAAGGAAACTTCCTTGAATTCTGTTCCTAAACTCACACAAATGCAGGAAGCCCTATGGCACCATCACCAGAATGGGGAACTCATACATGGATATGAAACCCAAGCTCTTCAGACTGTCTGCAGTTCACATCCACTCACCGGTGGGTGCAAGATCCGTAGGTCATCAATTTTCATGTATAGTTCTGCTTACCAATCAGGGAAACTTGTACTGTGTAGACTCCTGGTTGGAACCAGGTAAAGCCATTTGAGTGAACCTCCTGATTTATTTTTTTCAATTTTAACTGGGTAGGGCCCACCAGGCCCTGAAGGTCCCTTTTTCAGGGGTGACCCAGAATTATTTACATACAGAAAAAACATTTTGCAATGTACAGTACATTAGAGAACATGTCACTTTTGTTAATAATCAAAACATCGCATATCAAGGAATCCTACAGTCACCAGTAGACAATTCAATTTACAGTCACGTTAGGACTAGACTTCTAACCGGGGAGGGGGGGATTGCTACAGGTTACTAGCTGACAACATAACAAGACCCTTGGGATTTTTGCCTCAAATGTTGGAAGAGCATTCAGCAGGAATGGTTATATTTGGGGTCCTTGATGGGCAATCTGCCTGGCAAGGCCTGAGCCTTTCCATGCTTCACTACTCACTGAGGGAATCACAGACTGGACCTAATGTAATCAGTGCCACATTCTAAGCCCAGAGCCGATAGCGCCACTCCCATGCCTGGCAGAACTCATTAGTAAGTCACAGGCAGGGGTGTCGGCAGGCATACGCACTGTATGCAGCAGAGTACAGTAAAAAGAAGCTGGCAGGGGCAACAAAAAGAGGAAAGCAAGGACATTGTGAGTCACATTGTGGCTGTGTCATGCTGAGCCCTTTTGCCTTTGTTGTTGTTTGCTATGGGGCACTGATGCCACCAGCCAACTACATAAACAAGAACAACTTTCCAGGCAGGCAGAAAAACAAAGGAAGGAGGATTACAGGAGGAAACTGATTACTGAACTTGAACCCAGACATGGCAAATGGGGCAATGGTGTGGCGTGGCAGCACAGATTTTGGTTTATGTTTACATAACGGGGGTCAGGGGCAAAAGTGCTTCAGTTCTGAGTACAAGTTTAAAATTTCTGGCTACACCCCTACTCACAGCCAGAGACTCAAGATGGTTAGTGGATCTCATCTCCCCACTCCCTGACTTTTTACCACCAGAACCACCTGTATAAGCTCCTAGACCATACCTTTTTGGGAGAGGATGAAAGCTGCAGCTGAGTATCCCAACCTGTGGTGAGAGGGCTACATTACTGTAACATCAGGAAAATACTGGCAATACTTCCAGGTTTGGGACTAAATAATTATTGTGCTTCTTATTGAAAACACTTAGCTGAAGCCCTGTCTATATTCCAAGCTTAATAAGCTTCATTCACTGTACCTTGCCACCATGTAGGTCTCCTCTTCAAGAGCTGCTGTAAATCTTTTCCAGTGGGTTTGATAATTATAATTTATCAGTATACGGCGAGTGTAAAATTGCATCAGGGTTGAGTTCCTGCTGAGCAGTGTGCTTTTGGTTACAGATGGTTGGTACTAGAAATGGATTTATGGCTGCCCATGATTTATGTGTGACACTTTCTCATAACTACCTTCTACTTGCTGTAACTTATGAATAGGAGCTGAGCAGTGCTCAGATTTTTCAAGGGGATTTGGGTTCCTGCTTTGCTAGTAAATCAGTCTGACTGCACCTTTCAGAGCTTCTGTTTTCCCTGTGGCTAAGGTTAGAGGTCAGGTGGGCCATTTGGCACAGGTGCACAAGCTATTCTTTTCTAAAGGGAGGGATAATTCACAGTTACAACTGAAATGTACACAAAATTACACACTTATTTTATGCACAAAATAGGAGATTTGATACCTTTTATTGGACCAACAGAGATTCACAAAAAAAAAAAAAAAAAAAAAAACTTAAGCTTTAGAACCTACATGGTTCTTCTTCAGTATGTAGGTATGAATGCTAAAGTTTTTTTGTAACTCTCTGTTGGTACAGTAAAAGGTATCAAATCACCTATTTTGTGCATCTTGTTGTACAAGGATCAATACGGCAATAAACAATTTTTTGACACTTATTTTATGTATTGGGGATGGGGGGCATAACTCCAATTGCAAAAAAACATCAATTGTTACCAACTGGGGGCCTGGTACTTGTGTCACCATCAATGTGGGCTGACACAGGGGCAAAGCAGAAGCTATGTCAGATGACTTGCAGTACAATATACTTATCCCATGTCATTGTTTCACTTTGCAGTGTGCAGCGTACAAGAAAAAAGATTTGTGTGCGCTTAATGGCATCTACATCTAGTAATTAATATTAACTTCATTATTGGCCATGGAGTTAACTATACTAGTGTCCCTTCCAGGGTATTTTCCTAACTTGAAACAGAAATGTATAGCCAAAGCACTACATCTCATTTGAGGTGCACTCAGATCAAGCGGCAAATACAGTTCTTTTTAGTGAAACAGTAGATTTTAGTTCCAGTTAAAAAACACTCAGTGGGTGAAAAAAATACAAAAACTATTTGTAGTGGGATGCAAAAAAATGCTAGTCTCCTAAAAAGTAAATGTATAAAGTCATTAATTTAACTCAAAGCCTCTTCACAAATCTCGGCTGTCCTGACAGTGAAAACGGAAAGTCAATTTACTTAGCTTGTAGCCACTCAGTTGTTGTTTGGTGTTCCTAAATTTTTCAACTTGTTAGTCTTCTTGGCTCAGTTGCCTAAATCCCTTTACTCAAACGCACTGTTTGGATGCTGAAATTGATGAGGAAGTTGGACGCATGCAAACACTTTTATTTAAAACTTTTTAACCGGCATTACTGGACATCTCTTTTTCACCCACTGTGAGTTTTTTGACCGGAAGTAAAATCTACTGTTTCACTAAAAAGAGCGGTATTTGCCACTTGATATGAACGCACTTTAGATGAGATGTAGTGCTTTGACTATATATTTCTGTTTCGAGACTAGAGTAAGTTGTATTTGTGACTGGAATATATAATGAATGGCTAGTAGCAGAACATGAGGCTTATCCTTAAGAGTGAGAAACCCTGAATAAAAGAGATATAGGGGCTTAAAGGACTAAGCATGCTCACCAGTCAGGTAGCCAATACTTTTACTTTGTTTATTTTATTTCAGTTTAGTTTATTTATTCTTTGGTAACCAGTTAAAGCCCACTACTCATAAGTGCCTGTTTTCACGGGCAAACCGGGGAGCACTGGGAAGTTTTTTTTTTTTTTTGGTAGACTTTATTTATCGTCTGCTCCCAGGAACTCTCTCAGGCATGCCCCTCTTGCACTTGTCATTCTAGCACCCTGCCTGGTGCTCACCTGCTGGGAAATCGGGGACAGATACTCCCCACCTGGACTGGCGGACCCCCCCTGGCTCTGAACCCCCTGGGGTGGGGCCACCGTCGGCTCTGGTGCTCTATTTACAATCTAATGCATCAAGTCCAGGGCAGGGTGAGGGGTCAGGAGAGCTGTCAGGATGAGCTTGGCATTGGGTGTGTGGCGATGGTGCACTGGAGGCTGCCATTGCCCATCATAGGGCCAAGTTTTTTTTCATGTAGTTACCCCTGGAGCGCAGACATACTGTGAAGTCTGGACGGGCTTGCTGCTGATGTTCGTCACTGCTCCACCTCTTACAACACCGGTTCATGTAGAACCCCTCCCAATCTCCATCGGGGGCTGCTAAGGAGCTAAACGGAACCCGCAACCCACCTCAGGAGAGGAGAGCTGTTCTCCAGATGCTCAGTTCTCTCCCTCCCCTGCTGTGCCCCGGCGGCCTGAGTCTGTCCCAAACTTGGGTCATCAGAGTGGCACGAGGTGTGGTGTCCAGTGCCTCAACCCTCTGTGCCACTGGGCAGCTCAGCACTGGGAAGGTTAAGTGACTTGCTCAGAGTCACACAGTATGCAGATGGATGTTGTGGGGATCAAACCCAGGTCTGCTGGATGTACCAAGCTCATTTGCTGCTCATTACGCTAACCTCCTTCTCAATAACTTGATATTGTTGAGTAAAATTAAAAATAACTCACAGAAATCTTTCACATATTTTGACATTTCACATTGTTCAAGGAGGCCATTTCTTGTACTGTCCATTACTGCAAAGACAAACATCTTTTTTTTTTTTTTTCCTCAGATGGAGTTATTTCAATAAGGGCTGTGCAGATCTCATTTGGTGATGTGTGTTTAAGCAGTGCCTCCTATTGCCTAATAAGTGTAAAATTAAATTTTTTCACTTACTGTTTTCTGTGCAAATTCCCAGGTATCCCGGGGATCCTGTGACAACCTGCCCCGTTATTAAACCCTAACCTTTCTGGCAGTGTCTGCCGGTACAGAGCCTCAGGAGTTATACAAGACCAGTGAACAGCATATCTGAGCATTGGGATGCCTTTACTCTAGTTGAATTTCCTGTGGCAAATTCCAATCAGTGACATCACTCACAAGGGGATTCGGAGTTGCCTCCCAAGTAGTTTGTGTTTATGGAATGGTGGTGTGGGGGCAAAGGATCAGTTAGCTATCGGGGAGTTTTCACCATGCATAGCAAGTAAAAAGTTTGATTTTGCACAGATTGTGGAAATCTGTAGCTAGCAGCCTCACATATTAGGGGTCTGATTCACAGTGGATCGGACATGCTTGTGATTTTTAGCTTGCCTGCTTGCACTCCAGGTGGATTCCACACACTGTGAAAACACACCCATTTGCTCCAGTCTGTGTGCAGAGGTCTGCATGATGGCATTTTATTCATTCTTTATTCATTACAAATCAGGTTTACAACCTTTGAGTCAGAGACCCTGGGCGTTTGGGTTGCTGACCCTAACTCTCACCCCATCAGGTGTGTGAAGAAGCAGAGGTATAGAAGAACGGGGTTAGAGTTAGGACCAACAACTCCAATGTGCACCCCGATGCCGGTTGGGTGTATGGGCGGGGAGAGGTCCAAGGGGGGCTTTCAACCCTAACACCGAATTTCCTCGCTTTTGTCGCTGTGGAACAACCCTAATTAATGCATTAAACAGAGTTTTTTACCTCTAATTTCCCTTCTTTTTGAGAATGATAATGAGAAATTGTGAATGTAATGTGGTGGTGGGAGCGTGGGGCCCTTTGGGATGTCTTGTCACATAGTAACACGGTGCCCGCAAACACAAATGGTAATGCGCATGTTGACACAAAGTGAAACACAAAGATAAACAGTACTGTAGACACAAATGGTTAAAATAACGCAAACAAAAATGCAAAGGGTAACGCACATGCCATAGACGGGAACAGTAAGTGAAACAGGTATGGAACCGAAAGCAGAAGCGGTAAGGGTAACAGTAATGTAAGCGCACAGGCTGGTTTTTCCCAAAAGCTGCATAGAGAGAGACAGCAAGTACAATGAATGTATGCATAATAATGGGTCTCGGAGCAGAAAATGAGGAGTTGGAATGCTAAATTGCTTATATCTCAGGAACCGTACGATGTAGAAAAAACATTTAAAAGTCATACGATTTATGACTTTTGTGGCTAGTTTTGTACTTAGCCCCCATTAGTACTTTTTCCAGAAATTTGAAAAACATATTTCTGGGGTGTTTTGCCCCAAAATAAAGACATACCTAGCATCCTCAGGGTCCGACTAGGTGAATACAAAAAGAATTAGGTTGCTAGAGGGTCCCAAATTTAAATGCCAAGCATTATTCTGATGACCAACTGAAAACAAAATGGTGGATTTGCGACAGTAAAAGGGTCATTTGCGAAAGTAAAAACTGCATTTGCGACACTGTCAAACTTTTTGTTAACTTTTCCCATTGACTTATAATGGGAAATTGTTTTTTGAATAACTTTTGAACCGTTTAATATTTTTCACAAAATCTTCAAAGGCACATCGGGACCCCGCTGCATGTTCCCTGAAGATTTTGGACTGGTCACGCAAACCGTGCAACCTGTAGAGATGAGCAAAGAATTCCAAAAATGCGTAAACGTGCGCACAGATCATGCTTAATAACGCTGCAGCCATATGGCCGAACAGTATGAAAGTTGGTAGATCCCAAGATATATGGTTCTTGATCATGTATTCCAAATTTCAGGCAAATCCGTTGAACGGTTGCAAAGTTATTAAGGTACAAAATTTTAGGTTTAACATGTAAATGGCTCCTGAACCCTAACTATGGCATAATATATATATATATGCACACACACCAGTGCTTGCTACATTAAGGTTGCTCAGTACCATGCCACAGGGCAAATTGTGTGATAGTGGTATACATATTATTCAGTGGGTACCGCAATTGCGCACCGCTCAGTATACTGCACTACTGCAGCACAACTTTACTGTAGCAAGCACTGTACATAACATCCATGTAATGCACAAATATAGGGTGGATGTGCAGGTTCATGGACGATACGAGGGCTGTAGTGGACACTGAGCAGGCAATAGGCAAATTCAGGGAAGAATTACAACTGATAGAGAACTGAGCTGTGCAACACAAGCCGAGTTTCAGTATCGATAAATGCACTACTGCTACGTATATTGGAAGTACGAACAGAAGACCAAGCATTTGTCTAAATGGGAAGGAGTTGAAGGAATCCCATATAGAAAGTTCTGGGCATCCTGGTCACAGAGGACTTCAAATTTGATGAGCAGTGTTCTGAAGTGGCACACACCTGCTACAAAATACTGGGTTGCTTTGGAAAAAATTGTAACAAGTAGGGATAGAGAGGTTGTTATGCCATTGCATGGAGCACTTGTGAGACCCAGTTTGAAGCTCTTGGGACAGTTCTGGGCACACCAGAAATAAATTGCAACTTACAGTTCAGAAAAAGAATCAGCATTTATATAGAGCCTTTCATACACGTTGTATCCTAAAGCACTTTAAAAGCAATGCTAGAATGATAAGTGACTGAATGTGTAGTGGCAGCCATTCTGCACATAAACACCCACACACAGTCTTTGACAGTTGCGTGAACTGTTTTAAGGGATGGGAAACATTGGACAGGACACTGAAGAAAATATTTTGCTCTTTGCGAAAAGTGCCTTGGGTTCTTTTACTTCCACCTGGACTCCCACCAGGAATGGGTAGAAGGGACCTCAGTTTAATGTCTCATCTGAAGGATGGAATGCCCAGACAGTACAGCTCACCCCTAATACTGAATTCAAGTACCAGCATTGATGGGATGAGCCCAATCCTGGTGTAGTAACAGAATCCACAACCTTCTGGCCGAGAGGCAGCTTTGCTACCAACTGAGCCATGCTGACACCTTTTTGGCACCTTATTTAGGCAGCAAATGAAAATCCCCCCCACACACACAAAATGAATGAAGCACTGTGCCACAACTATGTTCACAAAGCAAGAAACCTGTCAAAAAGCAAAGGTGGGGATCAGAACTTGTTCCTACACTATGTTGTAGTTCTACAACTTCTAACTATTCCTTATATTTCAGTTTCCAAAATGTTTTTCTAACTCAGTTTTCTCAGTTGCAAAAACCTCTGAAAAGGACCATATTCTTTTGTCTCTTCAAGTTGCAAGTTCTGGTTTTTGTGCTGAAGATGGACTCCCCATTGATGAATTTGGCCTGGAAAGGCCTTAGGAAAGGTCAGCCATATCTTTCACTATGACGTGCATAACCTGGAGCCCCAAGAATCTGGGCTACCCAGTGCACAGCCCACAATATCCATTTAAAGCACTATAACCCAAAATCATGAAATACAGGCGTATCCGGGAATGTCAGCAGAGTATAGAAGCATCTCTGCTGTAATCCATCTGCTCACCATAGTGTTTGTTTTACCTTGGAATGCAGGACTCACTGCACAGGTGTGGGCCAAGTTCCCTGGGCCACCACATGATGCCTGTATCCTGAAGGAGCCAAAGCCATATCTGAACACACTGGTACCTGAGCGGGGTGGCTGATCGCTGCGTAAACGTGCATCTAGGTCCATGAGCAACAGCATGTATTCACCATGTCAGATGCCTACCATATGGGTATTTTGCCAGCCCTGCCCTCCTGTTCTCTGGGATGAACAGCCCATTACAGATTGCTCAGGCAATAAAAGTCCTGCATCTTTTAAATATTTGACTCATAACCGTTGTGGTTACTTGTGTTGTTTCATTGTTATCAGTAGGAAAAAAACAACAGTTGAAGTTAAAACAATTCTTAAATGCTAATACAAAACACATAATATTATTAAAACATCTCCAGCTTGTTACCATCAAGGCACGCCAACATGGAAAGAAACAGAACAAGCATAATATTAACAGTAGCAGAAGTAGTAATTTTACTTATGGGGCACCCTTCCCCGGAGGCTCGGGGCACCACACAAGAATAGATAGGCAAATTTAAAATACAATAAATAAACAGCAGAATAATGAACAGCATAAAGCCACGTAGTATATACAAAATTCCTATCACGACCGTTTAAAATAGTACAGCAGCTCTATCACGGGGAATGTCCAAAGACTAATTGTAGTCCCCAAATTCCTTTCCGAATGGATACATCTTTAACCCTCTTTTGAAGGCCTCCACAGAGGAGGCCTCCCTCAGTGCCCTGGGCAGAGCACTCCATATTACAGGGGCAGGTACCTCAAATGTACAATCCCCCAAGAATTTCAGCCAGGCGCTTGGAACCTAGAGGAGACCAACGAAGGAGGAGCGAAGAGGGCATGAGGACTGGAAAAGATTCAGAAGATCTGACAGGTAACTAGGGCCCAACCCATGTAGAGCTTTATAGGTTAGCAAACTAACCTTGAAGGTAACTCGCCACATTACTGACAGCCAGAGCAGTTTATGCAAGACCAAAGTCACATGACTGGACCTTGAAAGGAGGCTGCATTGTGCTCCAGCTGCAAGCATTATAGGGCACCTCCACTGAGCCCAAGATAGAGTGTGTTACATTAGTGTAGCCTAGAAGTAATGAATTCTTGCATCAATGTTGGAAGGTCTTCAGGAGGGATAAATGACTTAATCTGTCTGTTGTTCCTTAGGTGGTAAAAGCCACTCTTGACTACAGCAGACACCTGAGCCTCCAGTGTCAGTGGATCATTAAAAATGTCTTCCAGATTTTTCACTTTTGTAGAAGCCAGCAGCCTGGGCAACCCAAACCGAAGTCCTGTCTCTTCCGTGACTACTTTTGCATAGTTCTCTGACCCAGCTCAGTCTTATCTGCGTTATGTCTCAGCCAACTAGCTTTTATCCACTTCTGAATCTCAGACTGGCACATATGAAGCACCTCAACCACGTAAGGTGTCCCTGCTGAAAATGACAAAAACAACTGGTATCGTACATATAGCAGTGGAAACCCAGACTGTATTGCTGAATGATCCTCTCCAGGGTCAACATGTACACTGCAAATGGCATAGGTGAGAGAACCAAATCTTCGGGCATGCCGCAGAGAACAGGGCATCAGGGATGATGCGAAAGTTCCCAGCACCACTCGCTGCATCCTATCCCTGAGGTAGGACTTGAACCAGCGAATAACAGTGCCAGTGAGTGCTCCATACACTCTCAGCTGATCCAACAGCCCATAGTTCACAGTGTCAGATGCTGAGGAGAGACTGAGGAGAGCGAGAATTGACCATTCACCTCTATCTCTAGCCCTGAGGAGGTTATTATGCACCTGGCCAGTGCTGTCTCAGTGCTATGTCTAGATCTAAAATCAGACTGAAAGGGCTTATATATGCCATAAGCTACAAGGTGCACCTCCAGCTGTAACCTTCTCACAAATCTTACATAAGAATTGTAGGTTAGAGACAGGGCAGTAATTCACTAGAACATTTGGGTCCAACGATGGTTTCTTCAGAAGGGGCCGAACCAGTACATTTTTCAGTGTCATCTGGAAGACCCCCTCCAAAAGGGAGCACCAAACTAGTCCAGTGAATGCTAACTCTAGAAGCCCCACCCAGCTCACTAGTAGACGTGTGGGGCCTGGGTCTAGTTCACAAAAACTGTGCCACAGCTCTGAAATTACCTTGCAGACCTCTTCCATCATAATAGGCCAAAACCCTGCCCAGGACGGCTGAGTTAATCGATGAAGTCCAGCCCCAACTCTACTGGTGTGTGACAGCCCACTTGGATAGATCCTGGCCTGAATAGGGGACACTCTGTCCAAGAGGTATCAAGTGTACTCTTTGCACTTAGCTACCGAAAATGCTCTTACCTGTGAAGACAGGGTGGATTGAAAAACTCCACAGTACAGAAGTCAGTCCAAGGAGCAAAAAGCAGCCACTCCGCTACCACTCTTGTGCCGTGGCAAAATTACAGTGTAAGCAAACAAAAAAGCATCCGGCACCAAGATGCAGCAAATAAAGTATTTTTAATGCATAATTTGTAAAAATCATGAGAAACAGTTACAAACACCTGGCTGTGCTGTGCAGAGTATAAAGTGCTTAAAGAAGGGGTGCCCAACATCATAAGGTCATGTAAATGTTTTGTTTTGTTTTTTCATTTTCCTGACTAACCTAAATGCAGTTCTATATTCACCCTATTTTCTGATGCTCCATCACACTCTCAATATGCATGCATTGTCTCTCTAATGGGTTCTTCTCCTCCTAGAATTTGTACCACTGGCCTTGTAACCCTTCCAAAATATTTACCAATATCCTGCACCTCTTCCTAATTTGTAATTCTACCCTGCCCTCTGCTAATTTTTGGACCTTTATTCATCTTTCCCAAAATGTGAACCTCTTTCACTGTACCCTCAAAGTATTTTATACCTTTATCCCCCCTCTCTCAAAATGTGCACTTCTTCCTGCACTCATCCAAATGTGAACCCCGGCATCTGCACCACTATTTAAACAAACTCTATCCAGAGCCAATAGGGCTGTGAAAAGCTACCAAATAACCAAAGTTACACGTGTGCATAGAAATTATGCAACGCCTGGGTGTAACTTACCCATTTTTTGGAGGTATTGCACCAAATTTTCAACATGGCCTTTTTTGGGACCCCTCCTCATGAAGAGTGCTAGTGTAATTTCGTTCACTTGTCCCAAAAGGTGATTTTGCAGAACAAATGCATTATTCTGTGTCACAGGTGCGAAAACACATTTTGGGTATGTTGTGGAAAATGACAGCTGTACTGTTTTGAAGGAGGTATGCAAAAATGGCAATGCTGAAAATGTGGAGTGAAAATATTAAAAATTGGCAAAGTTAGGAGCATGTGCAGAAATTGAGCAACGCATGCTCGTAATGTAGTCAGTTTTTGGAACTTTTTCACCAAATTTGCAACATGGGCTTTTTGGGACCCCACCTCTTGAACAGTGGCACTGTCATTTTGTGAATCGGTCCTGCAAGTTGATGCCATGCCGCGACTGCAAAATCACCTTTTGGGACTGAGTAACAAAATGACAGTGACAGTTTTCATGAGGTGGAGTCCCAAGAACTCCATGTTGAAAATTTGGGGCACAAATTCCCAAAAATGGTGGAAATATCACCATAAGTTGAAACCCCATTGAATGGCATTATAGCATGCTTACCTTTGATTCTTCAGTTTGTGGTTCGGCTTCGAAGAGTGCAGACGTGTCCCAGTCCAGAGAAGAAGAAAGTGCCAACCTCCAGAGGTAAGTATGGGGTAGGGAGTGTATGGAGTGGGTGCTCAGTGGGAGGGTGGGGATGGGGAGGGGACTGGAGCAATGATGAAAGACCATTTCTTTTTACAGGAAAAAAAACAGAGTGGAGCGATGATGGACCATTTGGTTTTTTTACAAAAAAAGAAAAAAAACATTTGGGCACACTGGAGTGGGCTCCCAGCGTGCCACATGACTGGGGGGGGGGTTTGTAGATTATGCTGACATGGGGATTGGGCACCCAGATGTTGGCAGGGGGAGCAACAATGAGGGCCGTTTAATTTTTTACAGGAAAAAAAAACATTTGGGCACACTGGGGTGGGCTCCCAGTGTGTCATATGGCTGGGGGGTTGTACATTATGCCGACACAGGGATTGGGCACCCCGATGTCGGTGGGAGGTGGGGACAAGAAAAAGCAATGTTAGGCACACTTGGGTGGGCTCCCAGTGTGCCGCATGAGTGGGGGTGTGTGCACATAATGCCGACACAGGGATTGGGCACCCTGATGTCAGCGGGTAAAATGACAAATCTTTGGGCACACTGGGGTGGGCTCCCAATGTGCCACATGAGTTGGGTGATGGCCACATAATGCCGTGGAGCTGGTGGCGGCAACACAACTGCACACACATGGCACTCGTGCATGGGCAGTTGTGGTGAATGGCAGTATGCCATTCACAAGATGACGCCAGCAGAACTGTGCATGCACGCGAGTCGTGCATGTGCAGTTCATGCACCGGAATGCAGAAGTAACAGCCAAAATAATGCAGCGGTTATTCCATAGCGGATGATCATGGGGGAGGGATTCAAACTCTGTTGGGCATTCAGAAGGATACTTCCAAATGTCCAATGGAAGGTTCCACAATTGGCCATTTTTAGAACTACGATCCAATCCCAATGGGGCTGTAGGCTCCACCCACAGCCCTTAAAATTAGTACATTAGCCCACACCACCACATGTGTATTCATTTACCCCTGCCCTGCTCCCAAGTGTGCACCACTTGTACCTCTCTCCAAATTTGTATTTACGCACCTCTCAAACTTTGCACTTCCACCCCTGCAACCCTTCAATAATTTGAACTTGCACCCACAAACATTTGCAATTGTGCCCCTGCACCTGTCCTGACAATTGTACTTAAACTAATGCATCCCTTCCCAAAATTGTACTTCCACAGCACCCCTCACAAAAATAGTACTTGCATCTGACCCAAAATTTGTACTTGTACCCCTTCACCCTTCCAAAATTTGTACTTGCACCCCTTCCAAAATTTGTACTTGAACCCCTCCCAAAATGTGTACTTGTACCACTGCACCTCTCTCAAAATTTGTATTTACACCCCAGCATCTCTCCCAAATTTGTATTTGCACCCTTCCCAAAAAGTGTACTTGTAGCACTCCCAAAATCTGTATGTGCACCCTTGTACCCTTCCCAAAAATTGTACTTGTACCCCTTCACCCCTACCAAAATTTGTATTTGCACCTCTGCACCCCTCCCAAAAATTGTACTTGAAGCCCTCCCAAAATTTGTACTTGCACCCCTGTACCACTCCCAGAATTTGTACTTGTACCCCTGCGCCCCTCCCAAAATTTGTATTTGCCACCTGCACCTCTACCAAAATTTGTGCTTGTACCCCTCCCAATATTTGTACTTGTCCTCTGCACCTTCCAAACATTTGTACTTGTACTGCTGCACCTCTCTCAAAATGTGTATTTACACCTAAGCACCCTCCCAAATTTGTACTTGTACCTCTGCACCCCTCTTGAAACTTGTACTTGTACCCATGCAAACCTCTAAAAATTGTACTTGTACCATTGTACCCCTCCCAAAAAATAGTATTTTTGGTGAAGGGAATAGGGTAGGAGGTACCAGTTTTCTGTTGGATGGGGAAGGGGCAAACTTGTGGAAGGTTCAGGTTTTGGGGAGCTGTGCAGGGGAGGTACAAGTTTCAGGAGTCACGGGGTAGGGGTACAAATGGTTAGAGAAGCATGTGTAATATAAACTTGGGAGATGCACGGATGAGCCCACATCTTGGGTGAATGGGGATGTGGTAAAAATGTTGTTGGGGTAAGATGGGAATACAGATTCTGGGAGGGATGTGAAGCATGAATGTGAAATATTGGGATGAGTGCAGGGTAGGAGTACAAATATCAGAAATGAGGGGTCAGATTTAGGGAGGCATGCAGATTTTTTGAGAGGTGCAGAAGTACACATTTAAGTAGGGGTGTGGTTGTAAGTTTACATTTCGGAAGGTATGTGGGAGAATGTGTATAAGTTTTATAGAGTAGTGTAAGACAGAGTTAGAAACTTAAATTAGGAGGGGTGTGTAGGCATGTTTTGGAATAATTACAAGGAATGGGCAGGGTAGTGATGCGCATTATTGTTATACATTTGGGGAGCGGTACTGGGGTAGCAGTACATTTTTTGTGATTGCTGTGGAACCTCATTAAAGACAGTGAATCTGAAATTATAAAATGGCAGGGTGAAATCCAGTATTCTGATTGGCTCTTATTTATGTGTAAAATATGGTTTACACATGGTTAAAAAAAAAATGGACTGCTCAGCAGTGAAGAGTTTGGAACCCAGATCAATGGGCATTTGAAAGAGAAATCAGTCTGAGCCCAGAAAATGAAAACCTCCAAGCCGCTATCTTCTTTTCCCTGCTTAACAAAAGATATTTTCACAAACCGCTATAGCAGCTTCTGTGCACCTCCCACCATCCCCATTCAACTGAACACATCTTTTAAAAGTGATAGTAATGCTGCAATGGGCAAAATATCAGTAAAAAAAAAAAAAGATGGCCAGAAGTTTTACAAATCATGGCCCAGATATTCAAAAGGGTTGCGCATGGCGCAATAGTGTTGCGCCATGCACCACCCACTGATGCACCCCGGTGCGATATTCAAATGGGAATTGCACCTGGCACAAATCCCGATGCACCGAGTGCATCAGTAATATGTCAGGCGCGGTAGGGCGTGCCCATGCATACTGCACATCCCGATATTTAGCCGGGATGTGCTAAACAGCATGTGCAACCCTAACTGCTCCGCACAAAGTTGATCCAAAAAAAAAAAGGAGCACCGACCAACCACCCACCACAGGTGAGCTGCCCTATTGCAAGGTGCAACACAGCAGCTGCCACCTGTGGGTGGCCACCCGAGCTCCGGCTGCACCTACGTGGTGGCGCCCCCCCCTTGCCCGATCACGGGCATTGTTATGAAAATATAAACTCCTATATCCCTGGTGGTCCAGTGGACCACTGTCAGTCCAATCGCGGGCTTCAGTAAGATAAATAAAGATTCCTATATCCCTGGTGGTCCAGTGGACCGCTGTCAGCCTGATCGCAGACTTCAGTAAAATAAAAATAGACTCCTATATCCCTGGTGGTCCAGCGGACTCCCTCCCCCACCACCACTGGTCCTGCCCCACTCCCCTGGTCAGCGGCAGGCAGCAGCACCCACCTGCCTGCGCCCTCCGTCTGACACCGTCGGTGGGCTGTACACCCATTCATCCACAGCGTGAGCCAATGGGTGTTCAGCCCATACCATCTACACATTCAGATATGTGAATGGATCCATTCATAACGGAATATGTGATAGTATCGAAGCTGCAGCCCATTGGCTCACGCTGTGGACCAATGGGCAGCTCTACCAACGGTGTCGGATGGCAGGGCAGCAGGTGGGTGGTGTCGCCACCCACCGCTGACCGAGGGGAGCGGGCGTGGATCAGTGGGTGGGTGGAGAGGGGTCCACTGACCACCAGGGATAGGATTTTTATTTATTTTATCAGAAGCCCACGATCGGCTGACAGTGGTCCACTGACCACCAGGGATATAGGATTCTTTATTTACTTTATTGAAGCCCGCGATTGGGCAGTGGGACTCATTGCTGCCCTGCAGGGGGCGTCGATCCCCGATGGCTGCTGCCTGGCAGGGCGCCAGGCGCAACTCGTCAGGGACCAGCGCACCTGCATGCAAGTGGGGCCATAATGACATGCAAATGGCCCCATTTGCACCTTGCATACATTATGGCCCCATTTGCATGTGCACTTTTGAATATCACGGTTGTTGCACCTAGCACAATGGAACTTGCGCTAGTGCATCTCCCTGCTCCACTCTGGCCACTTGCTCTGGCGACAGTGCCACTGCGCCATGCACACTGCGGGTGGCCAGGGTGTGATATTCAACAATGCTGAGCCATGGCACAGCTCCATTGAATATTGCCCAGTCAATGCCCCTGCACAGCCAAGTTGTGCTGCACCCAGGCTTGTGCCACAGCCTGGCGCAGTTTGAATATCTGGGCCCATGTCTGAAAAGCGGAGTCATTTGCCTCCTTGTAACCGCTACTTCTCTCCAGCATCTTTATTTTGGTTTTTCAATCCAAAGCACGGCATCAGCTTGTGCATGTCACCTACCATCCCCATTTGAGTAAAGATATATACTAAGAGTTTGAGAAATGCTGAGATGCAGAAAGTGTTTCTTAATGGAAAATGAGGGCTAACAGTTGTAATAAATCATGGTGGAAAAGCAGAGCTGTGAAACCAGGCATATGCATAACCGCATGCCCAGTATCAAGGAACAGCTTTTCGTCCATGATTTGTATAACTTTTGGGCATTGTTTTTCATTAATAAATGGTTTCCCAATTTCAGCATTTGTGAAACTATTAAAATATATCTTTACTGTACTAACCTCGAACCACCCAGTACAGTGCCGCACTGCTACATCGGCCTTATCCCCCTTCAGCTGCATTCAATCTGCCGAAAGCCAGCGTCTCCGAAAAAAAAGTAGCATCTCCATACCAACAAAGAAAAGGCATCCCAATTTTATTAAACTCAAAAAAAGCCTGTTTACCTGCTGACATTACCAATCACTGGACAGCCTCCCACCTGAGCTCCATCTCCCTAGTGATGCATCCTGTGACCTCAGCTCCACCTTCCTAGCAACATGGAACTATTTTGTCTGGTGAACCAATAAATACCATAAAAATAATTTAAAAGAAAAAAAGAAAACTCTTTCTTTCTACTTTTTTCTCACCCAAAATAAGAGGGACATTATATAATCACAATATACCACTCCAGGGCATTGGTTATGCTGAGATTTACCCACTCCTGGTGAGGTTTATTCACTCTGCCTATGGCCTCATAACCGAACCATACCAGTTGTGGGTAAAGCCCAGCATAACCCACACCCTGTCGTTGTATATTGCTTAATTAACAAATAAGAAGGGAATTGTAGTGACTGCATTCTGGGCCGGAAAGGGAACACAGGAAACTAAATTTACATATTAAGAGTCTGATAGTTTTTTTTTGGGGGGGGGAGTTTGATACAGTGCTGAAAAGGTTGTGCCTAGGGAATTTGCCAAATATTTACCATTTTGTTCTAGTGTTATAATTCCATTAATAAAATCCCTTTCAGAAAAATGGTAGCAAAGACTGATTTTTGCCCTTTCACAATTTGATGTACTGTGTGTACTAAGCTGACAGGACCTGGTGGAAAATATATCATTGTTGCTTGAATGGCATCAGCACTCACCCAAGATTCTGCTGGTTGATCTGAATAAGTCTGAGGGATATTTTTGTAAAACCATCAAATAAGAGAGGTAAACATATAGCAGTTATAGATGAGTAGTTGCAATTTCTGAACTTTATTTTGTAACAAATGAGGCCTAGTTGTCCTTATGGTGGGCAAATAGTACATTTTAAAGCACTGTATTTGATCTTTAAATTGTTCCAATCATTTCTAGATGGAAGGGAGCAAGCTGTTGCCTTGGGTTCCTTCTGATCAAGTGTGTTTGCTCTTAACTGTTGGATTCCCCGGGGTTCTTTTCATTGCCTGTGTTGTTTGCAGTGTACACACTGCCACTAGGGGAGATCATTAGGTAATACTGTACAGCGTGATGTTTCAACGCTGTTCAGAAAATGCACAATAATGCCTCCCCTGTCGCCTGTGCTGCATATTGAAAACTGCTTGTCAAAATTCAGAATATGGATGGCATCAAACTGGTTTTCACTGAACCTTGGCAAGACGGGGTTACTCCTAGTTGAAAATGATTGGCAGCTGCTGGTCCTCCTGAGATACATGATGTAGCTTGCAGCTCCTAGTGTTTGAGATGGAGTTAAAAGCTGAAAGGGAAGTTTGCAGCCTGAGAATAGTCCTCGGCAGACAGCTGAAATTTGTTTACAGGTGTCTTCTTTTTTTTTTTCCCCTCATAGCTGTTTGGCCATCCCAGTCACCACCTTGTTCTCCACAGGGATCCCCCGGTGTGAGCAACCCCAACTGCCACTTCCCCTGCTGTCATACCAGCAGGGATCCACATCGTGAGGGGTCTGCAGGATCCAAGGTGCAAACATGCATGGTGACCTGGGCACCTTCAGTTTTTCTCATTTTCTTTCCCCTTTCCAGGCTGGCTGACATCAATCAATCAATCAATCAATGCTTTATTTATTAAGCACCTTTCAAAATCAAGGCGCTGTACAGACCTAAGCCACAGTATATAAAAACAAACTATAAGTTATTTAAAATCAATCTGGAAAAGCTTGAGAAAATAAGTAAGTTTTTAACATGGTTTTAAAACTACTGATGGTCAGGCATTCTCTTAACCAACGAGGTAGAGAGTTCCACAGGGTTGGTGCTGCAAATGAAAAAGTGCGTGCGCCAGAAGTTTTCAAATGAATTCTGGGAATCTCTAGCAATCCCTCATTGGTGGATTGGAGAGGACGACTGGGGGAGTAGGGAGTCAGCAGATCTTTCAGGTAGTCAGGTCCCTGTTCATGTAGCGCCTTAAAGGTAAGCAAGCCTACCTTATAGGTGATCTGCCACTGAACTGGCAGCCAGTGCAGCTTGCGCAGCACAGGCATAATGTGACTGGTCCTAGAAGTGCCAGTCAGCAGCCTGGCCGCAGCCTTCTGCACTAGCTGCAAGTGCTGGATATCAACCTCAGATAGCCCTAACTAAAGGGCATTGCAGTAGTCAAGATGGGTAGTAATGAAGGCATGGACCAATCTTGGAAGGTCACCCAGGGGAACCAGGTGTTTCACGCGAGCGATATTTCTCAGATGGTAAAATGAGGACTTAACCACAGCCGACACCTGAGATTTCAGGGTCAGACCATCATCAAAAGTAACACCCAGGTTACGCACCTGGTCTGAGGTAGTGAGCTGGACACCATCAAGCCATAGGCCTGACATGTGCCCAACCCCAAAACCCACCCCGGGTGACCTGGGTCCACAGCCAACACTTCCATCTTATCCGGATTCAGTCTTAGCCAACATGAGCTCATCCAGTCTTTGATCTCAGCGAGGCAACTATTTAGCACAGAGATTGTATCAACCAGCCCAGGCACAAAGGACATATACAGCTGAGTATCATCTGCATAGCAGTGAAAACTCAAACTGTATCGTCTGTGATATCCCCCAATGGCAGCATATAAACTGTGAACAACATGGGCGCTAATATGAAGCCCTGCGGCCCCTCACAGGACAGGGAGAGGGCGTCGGAGGAATGAATTCCAGTGACCACCCTCTGAGACCTGCCTATGAGGAAAGATCGAAACCATTCGAGGACTGTACCCAACAGTCCACAAAGGAACTGCAGGGTCTCCAAAAGCACCCCATGGTCCACAGTGTCAAATGCTGCTGAGAGATCAAGAAGGACCAAGATGGTACGAGCCTTTCGATCTCTCACCATTAGGAGGTCATTTAATACCTGAACAAGGGCAGTCTCTGTGCTATGCCGCTTCCTAAAACCAGACTAAAGAGCTTCATAGACATTTTGATTTACAAGATGATCATCCAGTTGCAACGCAACCACCTTCTCAATAAACTTCCCCACAAAGGGAAGGTTAGAGACAGGTTGGTAGTTAGCAGGATTGTCTGGAACCAAGGAGGGTTTTTAAAGGAGTGGTCAAATGACCGCCTCCTTTAGGGGGTCTAGAAAGACTTCCCTTTCCAAGGATCTCCATACAGTTTCAGCTAGGATTGGGCAGATAGCATCTACACAACCCACTAATAGAGGAGTATAGCCCGGATACAGACTAGAACAGGTTGGGCACAAAGTCTGGACAATCTTCACAATGTCCATGAATTCCAGTCGGCTGAAATATGTCCAGACAGACCGGGTGCTCACTACCTCCCATCGACCTCCACAACCCCTCATAGAGGGAGCTGGGCCGATTCCGGCCCTGATGTTAGCAATCTTATCTGCGAAGAACCAAGCTAGCTAATCACACTTAATTTGTGAAAATGCTCTTCCGGACTGGAGACAGATTGGATTGCACAGTATGTCAATGGTTCGGAAGAGTAGTTGAGCCAGTCAGTTTTGCACAGCAGAAATGTCCCTGGACAGGAACTCTGCTATCTTACGGGTGATTTCTTTTTTTTTTATTATTTGAAATTCAACTTCTTTATTGGTTTTAAACTATACACATCCTTATAGACATAACAGGAATGGTACAAAGAGGCAGTCATCTAACTAATGTATACAATGGAAAGCTACTAAAGATAAGAATAAAATAAAAAAAAAATTGGAATCCCTCCTCCACCCCCAGGTCTTTCCCTCCCTCCCTCCCAAATCCCTTGAAGTGTTCCAATGCATACATTACAATTCTTAAAAAAATATTTGGTACAGAAAGACATCTGAAGATGAACCTGGAACTATTAAATGTTAATAGCTTCAGTGTAGGTATAAGGCATACAATTTGCCCCATTTTTTATCAAATGAGGCAAAATTATTACAGGAACCAGCAATCAAGCGCTCTATCCTGAAGTAAACTGAGAGGTCATTTAGCCACTCATTATAGGATATGGGTAGTTGATCCAACCAATGTTTAAGCACCAGTTATTTTACCACCATGGAAATTAGTGCCATGTGATAAATTACGTTCTTTAATTTGGATAGTGGTATAGATTCCTAAAATGCCGATCTCCACAGTGGAGAGGTGAAGAGGTCCCCTAGACCAAGCATTGGGTCCAATTTAGTTTGGCTCAGCATCCACAAGGGGGCAATTTTGGTACAAACTCAGAATATATGTACTTAGTTTCCTTCGTGTATACCACATCTGGAGCAATTAGAACTGGGAAGGTGACCAATTTTGGCTAATTTTACTGGTGTATAACATAAATTATGCAGAATATGGTATTGGATAAGTCGCAGTCTATCTTGAGAGTTATAAGTATATAAATCTTGCCAGACTCTTGGCCATTCAATGGTTGCTCCTGGTAGAAGAGATGACCAGATTTTGGAACCGGGTAATGGATCAGTATATCCAATGGAGAGGATAAAGTTGTATAAGAGAGATAAGCAGTGTGGTTTGGATGATAGATCACTGAGGCGTTTCAGTATTGGTTGATCTTAGATTCTGCATAAGCAGTACCAAATATTTGTGCTATTAGGTGTCTTAATTGAAATATTTTAAATGAATGAGAGGTGGTTAGGCTAAATTTATGTCTGATTTCTGCGAAGGAGAGAAGAGAGCGTGGGGGAATAGAGATCTGTTACTCTGGCCTTATGAAGTGGAAGTAGCCAGGTGTGTGTGAGATAAGAGGAGCAAAACTGAGCCCAAGTTTTCAAGGAAGTCCCAATTACTGAGTGACCGATTTGCATCCGGCAACTTCTTCAATGGAATATTGTAAATGGCAGGTGAAAGCAGGTGATGTTGTCATAACATCCTGCTTTCTAACTGCAGCCAAATACGAGTGGCTTCATCTAAGGTATCTGTAAGCCATTTTCCCAATCCTAGAGAGATGGCTTGCCCAGTAATAAAGAAGAAAATTCAGGAGATGGAGACCCCCTGATGCTCTAGGGAGACTCAGTTTGATAAAGGATTTTTGGGGTTGTTTATGTAGCCATATAAAGGCTGAGATGAGAGAGTGTGTCTTTTGAAAGAAAGATAGTGGGAGCCATATGTTCAGCATATGTAATGGATAGTAAAGTCTAGGCAGAACGTTCATCTTGACTATGTTTATGCGTCCCCAAAGAGGTAGTGGAAGGGCTTCCCATCTTTGAAGATCGAGTTGAAGGATTGCCACTATCATCGAGATTGAGTTTCTTGGTCAGAAGAGGGTCTGTAGTTAGTTGACTGTCTAGATATTTAAGTGAATGAGGAGACCACTTGAGATCAAAGCTATTGAAATCAGCTTTGTGAGTGAAATGGTTTAGGGGAAACATTTCTGGTTTGTTCCAATTAAGTTTATAATTGGATAAGGAGCTAAACTGTGATATTACTTCTAATACATGTCTCAGTGATTCAGCAGGATTCTCTAAATGGAGGAGGATATCATCTGCATATGCAGAGAGTGTGAGATTATGATTGAGTATTGAAATTCCCTGTATTTGGGAGGTCTGTTTGAGATGACAAATCAAAGGTTCCAAATACAGATTAAATAGGAAAGGTGATAGGGGGTAGCCATGTCTTGTACCTGAGCAAAGGGGAAAGCGAGAAGAGAATACTCCATTGCAACGGATCTTTGCGGAAGGGGATGAGTATATGGCCTGAATCTACAGGATAAAGAAGGGAAGGAAGCCCATCTTACTTAATGTCAGCCAGAGGAAGTCCTAGTCCACTCTGTCAAAGGCCTTCTTGGCATCCAGCGAAATGAGGGCAATCGGGGTTTGAGATAAACTTGCAGTATTGAAGATATGGGAGAGTTTCCCGAAGATGATCTGCGGAGGACCTACCAGGGACAAATTCCACCTGTCTTGACTTAGGAGTTGAGATCACACTTTTCTAATACGTAGAGCTATGATTTTAGTTAAGATCTTGATATTGCAATTTAAGAGCGAGATCAGGCGATAGTTCTCCGGTAGCAGGTGGGACTTGTCGGGTTTTAATAGAAGAGATATTGTTGCTTCTAACAAGATAGGATCCAAGGGTTTAGTTGTGAGCATATATTGATATAGTTTGAGCAAGTATGGAGCCAGCTCCTTAACAAAGACTTTGTAAAAATTTGCAGGAAAACCATCCAGCCCTGGGGCTTTATCAAGGGGCAAATCCTTAATTGTTGCCATCACTTCTTCTAGAGTGATGGGAGAAATCAAGTAAACTTGGAGGTGCTCAGGTAAGGAGGGGAGAGACAAGGAATCCAAATAAGAATCTGTCCTGTGAGTAGGAATGGGTGTGGGTTTTTTCCCATAGAGGGAACAATAAAAGTTCTCAAATATCTGAGCAATGTCTCTGGGATTAGTTTTAATAGATCCATCCGTATCCTGAAGGGAAGGTATAAGTCTAGAGCTTTCCATCTTGCGGAGCTGAAGAGCTAGGAGTTTACCCACCTTTTCTCCCTGATCTATGTGTAACCCATGTCCGGTATGCCGTTTGTATCTGACAGCTCTACCAGGTGGGCTGGGTTTGGGGAGGAATATGTCACTCGGCACAAAGGCTAGGTTTGGCTACTCTGCACAGGGATACCCAAGTAACTCCGAACACAGGAAGCAATAACTATAATGTCCAGTACCAGAAGTGGGATTCTCAAGTGTGGCTTTTATTCACATCCAAACAGAATAAACAAAGCATAGATGGACCCCCATGGGGCTACACTCCTGGTAATGCAGATTAAAAGAGACCAGAACACATTGTCATCACTTTAGCCCTCAGGCTCTGAAACACACTGGGCTCACAGCCCGAACTTGTACACTGTTCTGGGTTTTCCCTGGCTCGGCTCCCTTGCCAGCCACTTGGACACCTTCCATACATCATGGAAACATTTACTGGTGGCTCCCTAAACCACCCTAGAGCACCTCAGCTCCATCAAGGAATCTTCCTCTTTAATCCCACGTCTGGGTACTTTCCTCAGGCACTGACCAAGTACCTGAGGAAAAGCAAAAGGTGTCTCAGAACAAATCCATAGAGGTGAATTTGGTTACTACTGATGGGGGGGTCTCCCACCTCTCGCTCCCACAGTTCATACCTGGCCATTTCTCTGGACTGTAAACACCTCATCCTTTAACATTTTGCTGTGTAGATTCTTGCTAAATGTATTTCACATTCCATCTACTTGTCTTGCTTCCCATTTGTGCTGGACTTGAACATACTTAAGACAAGTGGCATTGTCCATTACTCTAGACCCCCCACAGGTTAAGCAGTCCAATCCCCACATTCTTTCTTTCTATTTGTGCTGGACTTGAACATACTTATAAGTGGCTTTGTCCATTACTCTAGACCCCCCACTGAGTTAAGCAGTCCAATCCCCACATCTTCCAACTGTACTTGGCTGTCTTTTCCTGACCCCACAGTAACAGTCCCTTTAGATTCCTTCTGCTTCAGGTGAAAACACTTGGCCCTTTTTCAGAGCGAACTCACCCTTTGGTTGCAGGTGCCCCACATGCATTTCCTCTTCAATGAATCTCTCACAGAGCTTCTGGTGCCACAGCACAACTCAGACAGGCAGCTTCTTTCCCTTAGCCGGAAACAGAGGGGTTGCCCCTGGAAAACAGGTAAACACCTTCCTCCCATCCCCTCAGGGATGGGGCTTTGAACCATTGAGAGCGGTCTCCACCACTTCAGTTACCAGTTCCTGTGTTCCTCTTCAGGTGGAAACATACACCTTAAACAAAAGTAGCTCTGAAACAGAGCTTATACTCTGAGAGCCTGCACACACTCTGCTGCACTACAGTCTCTCTCTCAGACTGCACACAGACTGACTTCAAAATCCCCAACGTTCTACTCTAACCTCCAACTGCAATATTCCAGTGTGGCTTATGCAGCTGCAGCAGTTCTAAAATGATGTCATCCCTCAGTCTCAGCTGAGACTGAGAACGGAGTGAGACAGTGTGAAATCCATTTAACTGGAGTATCACAAGCTGCCTTCCCTGCCTACCACTAGGTCTTACTGGGATTCTAGTAACCCCAGGTAACAGGGGGGTTACATATGTAAGTGGATTTAGATTTTAATATTGCATACTCTGCTTTTTCTCTTAAGAGATCTGCATATTTATTCTTGCATTCTAATAGCTCAGTTATGGAGTCAGTGCTTGCTGAGGACGAGAGCTTACGGGTGTTTTCTGATTGATAGCCCTCATAGTGTTCCATCAATCTAAGCCTGTCAGCATCAAGGCCAGACTTCCGCCATGCTCTCTCCAGCCTTTGACCAACCGGCCTCAACTCCTTCAAGGATCCATCATACCAAGGGGACCTTGGGCGAAGAGTTAGTGGTCATACACAAACAGGAGCAATCAAGTCCAAGGCATCTCCCACTGCCTTATTATAGGCTAGTACTAGATCCCCTGGACTTGTGCTTTCACTCAGCAACCCTGATAGGTCCAGAACCGCTGATAGACCATCTGGGGTAACTCCCCTTAAAGGGCGGTACTGGATAATCTCCAAAGGGGTAGATCCAGTTGGGGGGCCCCCAAAACTGTACCCTATAGTGTGATGGTCAGACCAACTGACTGGTTCCACCCCCAAGTCAGAGATCTCCATCCCCGGGGGAAGAGCAGATCCAGTGAGTGACCTCCTATATGGGTAGAGGAGGTAACAACCTGTGTGAGGCCCAGCATTGTCATTAGCTGGAGGAGATTTTAACCAAACTGTTAGAGTTCATCGTCAACCCAGGAATTAAAGTCCCCCAGAATAATCCATCTGGGAGACTCCAATACCATGTCGACGATGAAGTCCGCAATGTCCTGCAGTAATAAGACCCCATCATCTGGTAGACGGTAAAGGAGGAGTATCCTGCAACCTACACCCTCTCCCATGACACACTCAAAGGATATGGTGATTCCCACTGGAACCTCTACAAGGCCCAGTTTGGTCTTAAAAAAGATGGCTACACCCCCACCCCTACGATCCAACCTTGGGCGGTGAATCACCGAGAACCCAGCTGGAACTGCAGAAGCTAAAATTGGGCCTGCATTTTCGTCCAGCCTGGTCTCGGTGATGCATGCCAGATTCACCGTTTCAATAAGATCAGCTATAATAACTGTCTTGTTTTGATGGACCTGGAATTACATAACACGGCCCCACTTGGATGAGATGCTGAGGAAGACCTCGGCTCCTGACCAGCGTTAATTGCTGAGCCCTTGGATATAGGAACAAGACAGGGACTACCCCTGTCCTGGCACCATTTCGCCCCAGGACATTGCCTGGTCCCTACCACCCCAATTCGTCCCCCCCTTTTCTGTTCCCCCACCAGGCCCAGTTCCCCACCCCTTCCGATGCTGCCTAGCAATCCCGAGGACCTGGTAACACTTAGAAACCTCCACTGGAAGATAGGGCAATCAAAAGTGCGCAGTTCCCTGAGCCTGGTGGGGAAATACTGCCTGACCATCTTTTGGCCACCCCAGCACATTTGAAAAAAATTACAGTCACACACTATATAACATAATCTTTCCCAAATCAAATAATATAATTAACGAATAAAATAAATAAAATATGCTATCAAAAATGAACATAAATATATAACAAAACCAAAAATCAATAACTATATAGGATTACAAATCATATACCCCCCCAACCATCAATAAAGTAAATACACAGTCAAATAAACAATAATATGAGTCAGTGTTAGGTGCGATTCTGCAAAGCAATCATATAATACCACATCTGGGAAAGTGCTCTCACCCTCACTCAAAAATACAGTGTCCAGTTGCTGTTCTCACACCACAGCAGTAATCGGTAAAGAATGAAGGTAAAAATCCAGAGGCCCTCTCACTGCCTCACCAGTTCAGCAGCCAAATACCAGCTAGGCCCGTAAATCACTGCAGAGTTCCACCACTTTAATCTCGTTAATCCGACACAGTCTCCTTCTTTCCCAAGGGAGGGAGCCAGTTAATCCACAGCAACGATATAACCAAACACCTGCTACCAGAGCCGAACTACAATCAGCCCAGCACAAATCCCACCACTGAGTCAGAGCCCCAGAGCTAACACGGTCCCACAACAGCACTGCTCTGAAGGGGCCCCAAGGTGGAACAAAGCTACACCAACCGGTGAGCTCTCACCCAACTCTCTTACTCCAGGGAGGATCAGGCCAGGCCACAATCCCTGGCTCCAACTGCAGGTCAAAGTTAATGATGGAAAATCCACTGAACAGTGCCTAGATCAAACAGGCAACAGTCACCTCCAACTCATACAGAATAGAAATATGAATCCTTAATAGATGTTTATATAACAGCCAGACAGTCAGGAGCTTGAGGCATCAGACGGTTTGCAGTTAGCCCAAACCGAGCCCCCCTCCTGGGTCAGAGCCCCATGACAGGGTGCTCCTACAGCTACTCCATACTGAGAGCTCTCCGAGATGAACAGGAATACAACACCCTCCGGTGAGCTCCTGCTCAGCCCCTCACCCCCAGAGAGCTCAGTTCAAGCTGCCCCATCCCAGTCAGAGAGCCCGGTCCCAACCAAAGTTCACAGCAGCAAATAAATTAAGGAAGAAAGAATGGAGCCCCAGAGTTAATGCAGTCCCACAGCAGCATCTGGGCAAACAGGCTCACCACCTCCCAAAGTTATGAAGTATACATTCGTTTCAGTACTCCTCAGTAAGCCAGCTTCTTCACAATCTTCTAAACGGCACAACTCCTAGAGTGGTATCCTCACTTCCAAGATAATATCCCTGGTCCCGAGCATTATTCAAAGATGGGCATAGCTCAGTAAATAGGCTGCATTGTGAAAATTATTAAAAAGTGGTCGTACCCTGTTACAACAACCAACAAAATTGGGTCACTGCAAGGCGCATAAAAAAGCTGACTTGTAGGTGAAAAGCTTAAACCTGCATAAGGCTCAAGCATCAAAGCAAACGACTGCAGTTAACAGACAAACATCAGCAGGACACCCGAAAAATAAATGCACCCTCTCTAATATAAACTCACTAATAAGCCTTAACTATTCAACTCCTTAAACAAACAAGCCAAATGAACAAAACAGAACGAAATAGACGAAAATAAAAATTTTTAAATGAAGCTACTGCAGCAGCTGTTAAGGCAGACCCACACCAGTTGCCATCATACTATGAGGGCCCATCTGATGTGGACATGCAGTGTTAGATGCCACAAGCCCTCCGTGACTGCCTCTAGCCAATTAGGAGGCTGTCAGTGCAGCACCACCCAACCTCCGCTAGGTGGCAACCATGGAGCGACTTGTCTTGTCCATCCTCTCTGAAGGAGGAGAGTTGTCAGTGGATGCTCTATCCTCCTTCCCCTGGCCAGACCCTGATTGAACTTCATCCATTCCTGAACCTGAATGGCTGGCATACTGGTAGGTGAGGTGCTCAGTGCCTCAGCCTTCCTCACCACTGGGACATGTTTTGTGTGTGTGTGTGTGTGTGTGTGGAATTTAGTGCTCCTGAAAGATGTGGGATTGATAGCACTGGAAACTAAATCCCTCTATCTACAAGACAAATACAGCATGGGTGATCACAGGGCAGGCTTCCTCACACTGCCCCACCAATGTGCCTCAACCCTGTCATGGAGAAACCACCAAGTAGGTGAGAGGTTAGTTCAGACTTCATGCCCATTAAGTGCTTGGCCTCTTATGTGAGTCTGCCAACAAGGGTGCAGATCGGTGCCAGTCATATTTGTGGTTTTGTGATGTGAACACCTGCCCACTGGGAACTGGACTGAAATCACCAGAAGTCATTTCTCATAGGCCACTGAACAGCTCTCAGGTGATAATGGCTTTTAGCCACTACCGACCTGTGCCGGATTTGAATCTGTGACCTAGTGGTCAGAGGCTCCTTAACCCGCCACCAATCCATTGAGAAATCCAGTTTATTTATTTTATTTTATTTAAGTATTTGATTACTGGGTAGGTGCACTGATCCAGCGGACCATTTTCAGGCACAACCCGGGCCAACAGTATGGCACAATAAAATACATACCAGAAATCAAAATTATACAGAATACGAACAGAACAGTATAACAGTATAAACCGCACAGTGTACAAAGTGTTGAGGGAACTTAACATATTACAAAGAATTAGGGGGGGAAGGTGACGGTATACAGTATACAGTTACATTTTAAGCAAACATTCAGAGACCAAGTCACTGAAGTCATAGTCAAAGGTAGCCGGCAATAACAACCGGACTAGCAAAAAAGAGGGTCATCACAGAGTGCTGTTAGGCAAGGCAACTATACGAAGATACAAACATGCCAGCAGAAAGAGGCCACACGGTCTATCAAGTCTGCTCGAATGTGCAGCTTGCACCCTTACCTTGCAGCTGCTCCCCTTCCCTCCCCCCATTACAATTATCCCCCTCACTCTGGCGCATCCTCTTTTACTGTCTTACAGGATACCACCTCCCCATACAGGGAGTTCCATTTAGCCACAACTCTCTTCATGAAAAATTGTCTCCTCATTTCTCTCCTGTATCTTCCCCCCTCCAATCCGAGTTCATGCCCTCTCATGTCCCTCCCCCTCCTTAACTTAAATACCCTTTCCATACCTATCTTGTTTATCCCATTTAATTACTTAAATGTCTCAGTCATATCCCCATGGTCCCTTCTCTCCTCCTGGGAGTACATATTTAACTCTCTCAGCCTTTCCTCGTAGAGTTTGTCCTCCAGTCCTTGGATCAGCTTTGTCGCTCTGTGCTGTACCCCTTCCAGTAATCTGATATCTTTCTTCAGCTTTGGGTGCCAGTATTGCATGCATAAGAGTTCGGTTGGCAGCTAAGGTAGACAGGATGGGTAGTAAGTTGAAGAAGCTTACCCCAGAGAGCACAGACATTTTACCTCCATCAGTAACCATGCTTTGGAACTGTGTTTGAAAGACTTGTGAGTGTCTGCAGATGGAAGTAGGACGGGGAGTCTGTCCCAGAGAAAGGAAGCAGCAACTGCCATAGCTTTACCACCCATTACCATGGAGACTTTTGGGACTTCCATAGGGGAAACCGACAATACACACAGACTTCTAGAAGCAGCTGTAGCCTTCAGGAAGGATGCATAAGGTGAAACACCGCCATCTCTAAGGGTGGTGTCAGTGATAAAACCCAGTGCTTATTCAAAATGGCCAAAGAGAGGAAGCCACCCTAGCACCTGGTGAAGGCAACAGTGGTGCCTAGAGTAGGGTGCCAGAAATACAAATCGACATATGTTGTTGTAGATGGAGTTAGGTACATGCCTAGGGTCGAAGATACTATGGAATATATGGGGGTGCAGCAGTCATTGATAGGTAGCAGATTGCCTTGGGCAAAATCTAAGTAGGCCTCGCTGGTCAGGAAATGTTTGAGCCGATATGCAGCCCCGAGTTTTTGGTTAACTCGACGTACAATGGAGTTAATGTGCTCCGTGTAGGAGAGGGAGGGGTCAAGAGTTATGCCCAGGTGCCTGAAATGAGGAACATTTTCAAACGCTGGGCCATCGGGTGTAAGCACCAAGAGGGAGGAGTCAGACTTGGCGATACCAGCCAGGTAAGGTTTGGACCCAAAAAGCATTGCCTTAGTTTTTTTAGCATTGACTAGTAGTCTATGTGACAGGAACCAGTTGTGTGCCAAGCCATAGTTATGGGACAGTATAGAGGATATTTTTGCCAATGACTTGTTGCTGTAAGAGTACGAGATCATCGGCATACAGAAGGGCTTCACAGGAGAGGCAGTTGGAGGAGAGGGAGTTTATAAAGATGGAGAGCAGTAGTGGGCCAAGGATGGTGCCCTGAGGGACACCCATAGAGACAGGGAGGGCAGGTGAGATAGCAGGGCCAATACATACTGACTGGGATTCTCCAGGGAGATAGCTCCTAAACCACATGGAGGTCTCTGGAGAGCAGCCAAGTTGGTGGAGAGTGGAATGTAATAGGGAGTGGCTAACCAGGTAAAAGGCTTTGGTCAAGTCCACAAACACAGCACCTGTCACTTTCCCCATGTCCATGTTTCTGTGGACATCATAGTAAACTGAGCCAGTGCCGATGTGGTGCTGTGGGATTTGTGGAAACCATGTTGTTGGCTGCATAACTGGTTATATTTCTTGAGGTGGTCAGGGAGCTGGCAATGCTCAATATTCTCCAAGAGTTTGCTCAGGTGGGGAAGCAGGGAGATAGGCCTACAATTGTCTGTGAATAGGGGGTCACCTGCTTTGTGAATTGGCACCACCCTGGCAAGCTTCCAGGAGTCCAGCATGGTAGAGGTGGTCAGAGCCAGATTAAAAATAAAGGTAAGAGGTTTGGAGAAAGCAGGGGAAATTAGCTTAAGCAGTGAAGGGAAGAAACCATCACTGCCTGTGCTGCCTTGGTTTGGGAGACTCTTAAGGAGTTTGATGGTGTCTTCATCTAGGTGGCTGTAAAGTAGAAAGGGGGGGGTGCCAGAGGGAGAGGAGGACCAGTCGCAAGGACCCGGCACAGGGCTGTTTGGTGACTGGGTAGGTAGTTTATTTAGGTGTGCAGTAAGATCTGTAAACTTTTTGTTGAAGGCTTGGGCAACCTCATTGGGGTCAGTTAGAGTACCTGATGGGGAGTTTAAATGTATGGTAGAGTTGCATGTATGAGGGTTTAGTATGGAACAGATGGCAATCCAGAAATGGTGGGGGTCTCCTAGGCTGTCCTTTTGCTGGTTACATAGGAAGTTGTGCTTCTGGACCAGGGTAGTTTGCTTACACCTGTTTCTCAGACACCTATAATCATTCCAGAGAGCTGGAGAGGGGACCTTTTTTGTAAGCAGCCCACTTTCTTTCCCTTTCCTTCATCGTGGACAGGAGCTCTTTTGAGAACCAACGAGTACGGCCACCCCTCATTCTGCTGGTGGTAAGGGGGCAGTGCTGATCTTGTATTTGAAGGAGGGCATCAGTGAGGAAGCCCTCTGCCGCTGATACATCCGAGTGAGTGAAGAGCAGACCAGTTTATTGTTCTTGCTTCATCAAGTAGCGTAGAGGTGTCAGAACAGTTGAAGTTACAGAAGGAAATGTGTTGGGGGGGGGGGGCATTTGGTCTTGATGGACCAGACAATGTAGATGTGGGAGTGATTGCTAATAGACTCAGACAGGGTCCCAGACTGGAGAACCTTCTACTCCCTGTTGGTGATCACCAAGTCTAGAAGAGAATGGTTTTGTGTACCAGTGTTTTGCTTGGTGGGGACAGAGATGACTTGAACCAAATTGTGCTGTTTTAATAGATTCGAGTAGTCTGACTGTAGGGGACTAAACCAATTGAGGTTAAAATCTCCAAGGAGGATAGTGTCATATGGGGGGGGGGGGTAGAGTTTGCTCAGACCTACAAGGTGGTTATTAAGACCTGTTCCCCTAACACAGCTGTCTTCTATAGTTAAGGGTGTTACCATTTAAAAAATATTGTCAGGTTGTGCACTGTTCTTGATGTTGCTGACCTTAACTCCCTGGTGCAAGAATTCCTTTCTTCCAGGCTTGACTATTGCAGTGTGCTCTATAAGAACCTATGAGGCACTCAGATTTGCAGCCTTCAGATAGTGCAGAACACTGCAGCTATATTATTGACTTTGGCTTGGTTGTCAGGTCATATAACAAAATCCGTTTACATCTTATGCTGGTTGTCAACCAGTTATGTGGCAAGTTGAGTACAAGGTTTTTATTAGCTTACAAATCCTGGGGCAAACTGGCCTCCCAGTATCTCTGTGATCTCCTTACCCTCTATGACCATGAAAAGGCATTAAGATCCAGAGGATGGGGCTTCTGCGGGTGCTGCCCTCTTGTTTGATGTCCCTCTTGTTTGATGTCTGCAAAAGACCATGCTTTTGCTGTATCAGTGCTTGTCCTCTTGAAGTGTCAGTGTGTGCCCTCATCAGAGCTGACTGATGCCCCAGTCCTTCTTCCCTATTATGGCAAGGAGTTTGTCATGAGACCAGTGGCTTTAGTGCAGTGGTATATTGCAAGTACCCTAGTGGTCACTTACACTCCCATCCCTTGTGTCACCCCCACATCCCCATCTGTACTAGGTCCATATGCCTATCCCACCCATGCTTAAATCCTACTACTGTTTTGGCACAGGTCACTTCCTTTAGCAGCTTGTGCCACTTCTCCATCAACCTCTCTGTAAAGAAATACTTCCAAACATTCTTTCTGAATCTCCTCCCAGCAGTTTCTTGAGTTTTTCTTTGTGTCTGTATTCTCGTGCACTGTGAACAGTTTTCTGCTGTCCATACTGTGTTTATCCCATGTAGAAACATTTAGATGTGTAACATGTCACCCCGTACCTCCTGGCGTCCAGCATGTACATGTTCAGGTCCTCTGGCCTTTTCACATAGGGCTTTCCATGCTGACCTTGAATCATCTTGGTGTCCTCCTCTGTGCCTTCCCTACCCTACCCCTGTGTTTCCTCAAATGCCAACTCCATTACTAGACATTTATTTGCAAGTCTCCCTACTATAGCTCAGAGCCCCAGAATTGACAAAATATGAATGGAACATGGGGGTTGGGGACATACAGAATAACATATGGATGACTGGGAAATACAAGTTTTCTTACACACCCAAGGCATGTGTTGCAGCATAAATCTTGAGCACAAAGCTCAAGTGATTTTTGAAGGCAACACACACCAAGAGTGTTAGAAAAAACAAGCAGTAACACAGTTGCCCATATTTTTTATGAAATTACGGGTGCAAATACCTTTGTATAGAGAAGTGTTGTCGCCATTGAAAAAGCCACCATGCACTGCTCTTCTGAGTGGAACCAGAGGATCACTGAAAGCTCCGTAATGCACAGGTTGTAATACACCATTGTGTAGTAGAGTTCTGTACACTCCATTTTCAGTGCCTTATTAACCAGTAAGTATAATAGAATAACAAATACGGGGACTTCTGGTGATGTCGTCCAGCTCATAGATGCATAGGACGAGAGCTCCAGCACTCAGCCACCAGAAAAATGCCTTAAACCCCTTACTAACATGCTACAACAGCACAAATTATATACAGAAGAGGCAGCAGAACTACCAAATGAAGCCAAGATGAAATAAATTAGAAGCTCTGCAGGTCAATGCTGATGGATCTGCGGCCGATCTGTTTGACTCTGCATAATTAGAACTTTCGACCACAAACCAACCACTCAGTCCAACAACACCTAAAAGTTCCAAAAAACACAAAGCTCAAAAACTAGACATCATTTTAATGGAGCTTAAGGCTTTTCAAGCAGAATTCGTACTTTTACATTTCACTCACTACCTTAGGCTCCGACATAGCAAAGCTGGAGGTCCAAGTCGCCGAGACAGAACAGCAGTCAGCTTCCCATACTAACAGCATGGTAGAGCTGGAACAAACATTACTTAAGCTGGATAAAATTCTGGCAGAGCTGGCAGAGAGACAGGAAGACACAGAAAATAGACCTAGGAGAAATAACAATCGAGTCTACAGGATCCCTGAGGACTCCAAAGGAAATGACATATACTCCTTCATGGATTCCTGGCTGCACATGACCCTCAAGCTCGAGGATGATTTCAACCTCTGCACTGAAAGAACACACCGGGCATTGGGCCCAAAACCTCGGGCCCTCTGATGTGCAGCCACGATCAACAATAGAAAGCTTCATAAACTACCAAAGTAAGGAGCTGATACTTTGTACAGCCTAGCAGAAAACAACGGTACATTATGGCACTACATGAGTTTTCTGAAGAATGTAGAGTTGAGTCTTTAAAACTTGCAATAAAAATTTTAAGTTAAAAAAAATACAAAGAGACATGAAACCGCAAAAACCTGAGGTGTGCAATAAAGTGCAAAACAGTACAATAAAAGAGAGACCGACGCAGATCTCTTAGGTTGACTGCCAAAAAATAATTCAAACTATTAAACTCTGGGGAAGGCCAGACTCAAATGTTCCTTAATACTAATGAGGGGAATGTCTCACATTATTTTCTTAATGCATTTTTTTGTTGGAGCAGGCCCCTAGGATGCTAACCATACTTAAATAAATGGCAGGGCAGACACTCGTCAAATAAATCCATGCACACTATCTTGATGTGTCTTCTTATATTTTTTATATAGACCCCAGTGTTTTGCTGCTTAAGGTTTCTTCTCTGGGATTATTACATACTTCTTTAAATTAAATAATATAACAAATATTATATAGACAGTTTTTTAACATTTCTATACAATAATACTCAGGTAACAACAATAAGCAAGTGCACTCTTGGTGCTACAGAATAACTCATTCAATTTCTCTGTGCCACAGCCTGCAGTCCCCAAAATCTCAAGGTCACTCCTGTGTGTCCTGCAACAGGTTGCGGACATACAAGCAAAAAAAAAAGTCTGTTTTCCAACATGCGTTCACAAACAAGAAGTATTATATCAAATAACACACATAGTATGTCCACGTGGATATTATATTTATTGAAGTGCCCCTGTGGCTGCATATATGTAGGAAAAACTTTGAAGATAACTCAAAATATATATATATATTGGAACACAAAGGCATGTAATTTGTAGGAGAGAAAATAAAAGAAGGCACATCAAGATAGTTTGCATGGATTTACTGTATATGATGAAGATGTGATTAAGCAGATGATTCTTGATTTTCTTTTTTCTGAAGAGAAGACCAGGTGGATCTCTTTGAACATTGAATTCCACAGGACAAGTGTGGCCTCTGCAAATGCTTGGTCCCCCCCGCACATTTTAAGTGTGAGTGAGAGACCAGTAGCAGCCCCTGCCCTAATGATCTGATTTCTCTGCCTGGGATATGTATTGTTGAAACTCAAAGCAGCATAGAGAGTTGGAGAAGTTCGGGTATGATTTCAAGACTGACAGGGTGGTCAACACCGAACAAGCTAAAGGCCTCCAGAGTGACCTTGACCAATTAACTGAATTGGCCACTAAAGCCAAGATGAAGTTTAGTGTGGAGAAGTGTGTTTTATAGCATTTTGGGTATAGAAACAGAAAGGCTAATTATACCCTATGTATTATACTACTGATGAGAATGTCTGAAATTGAGAGAGACCAGGTAGTTAGATTTCTAGCAACTTCAAATTTAGGCAACATTGAGAAACAGTGGTCAAACTAAAATGTAGTATCATCATGGGCAGTATTAGAAAAACTGTTTCTAGTAGTGGTAGAAAGGTGATAATGCCATTAAATAAATCCTTGATCAAACCGCACCTCAAGTATTGTCTGCAGTTTTGGTCCCCCTGTTTGAGGGGTGACATAGATAGGTTAGAGGGGATTCACCACAGAGCGATAAGATTGGTTGGGGGACTGCAAGGTAGAGATTATCAGGGTAGATGGGATGAACTGGGATTTTACATGCTTGAGAGAAGACAGCTAAGGGGAGGCATGATTCTTCAGTATAACGTATTCAAAAATTCAGCCTTACTGGAAAGTTTAAAGTTATTCCCTCTAGGTACATTGGGGCATGGCACAAGAAGTCATGCTTACCAACTTGTTGGGGGGGGGGCAGGTTAAAAGTGATCAGTCACTAAATTTATTTATGAAGAGGGTGGAGTCTATTTGGAACGGCTTGCTAAGCTGGTACAGAGCAGTTCATGTGTGTCCTTAAAAGAAAAGCTTGACATATACATGGGGACTATGGGAATTAAAAGGTGCATCTTCTGATTAGCAGCACACACGCACACTAGAAAAGCGTAACAGCTTCCTTCTGTTAGAAATTCCTGTGGCTTTATGATATAAAGGAATTGGAGCTTGCGGAGCTTGGAGGATCGCAATTTCACTACCTGTGAAAACACACACAGGGAGATGCTACTATCCCAGGGCACACCAGGGAGCATCACCAACACTCAGGAATATAGTACTTCCATGAGTTTGTTCTCAACCTGTTTAAAATGTATGGTACCCCTGACACCCTCATTTCAGGGGCCTTTATCAAAAAATTGTTACCCACATTTCTGTCAGATGATAATCATCATTGGTGACAACACTCCAAACTGGGATTAGGGCTTATGCTACACTGACATGGGAAACACTGACGCTGGGGAGGCACTGCTAAAAGGTTGAGAAGTACCACACACAATGGGCAGCCATTGGAGAGCTTCAAATCTAGGGGACACCACTCCATTTTTACTTCCAAAACAGATAAATGTGCACTGGGGAGTTTCGACTCTGTGGCCAGAACAATATAAATATCTTTGTCCATAAAAGGACCACTTCTGGAGAGCCTTCTTTCCCTAAAGCCACCTCCACCTGTACATGAGGAAAGACTGCCACTGGGAAGCCACCACTTCCACGCCAGCTGAGCCACTGCTAGTCCCATCACCGCTATGGGATGGACTGTTGCTGGGGGAGACATGGCTCGCAGGCGAGCATTCCTAGACACTGTTTCTAAAGTGGGGGTTTGCCATTACCCACAGGAAGGGAAACAAAGTGCTAAGAGCTGCTAAAACAAATCTGCTTTTGGTAGGCATGATAGCATGTTGACAAGACAAGAGTTTTTTTTTTTTAATCGCTTGTTTAGCTCAGGAAGGACAGCTAATTGAATGTGGTGTGCTGTGTCAGGAACAAAAGCTCACAAGGAGGTCAGATCAGAAAAACAATAAATAGTCATAAGAAGACATAGAAAGGGGACTCTCTACACTGTCTGAATCTGAAAAGAAAGTGCAAATTGCCTAAGAAGCTGAGAGGAAGAAAGACATAGCGTAGTCGGGTTAATGTGAAGTCACAAGGTATTACTTTTCTACTGCTTAATAACAGGGTCTACAAGTTTGAACCAGTTTAAAGTAGATATGGGGCCCAATTCTCAAAGGGGGCTGCACCCGGTGCAAGCTGCGGCAAACAGCAACTTGCACTGAAGCCCTGTGTGCCAGGGACCCTGCACCAGATTCTGGTGCAGGAGGGGTCCCAGCACCTAAGTCCCCACACGTGCGTCAACCCTCCCCATGCGGCAAACAACTGGCGCATGGGAAATGTTTGTCGCAAGCCCGTTGCAGCAAAATCTCTCTCCCCTGTCCCCGATCCCCAGGTATATGTAATATAACCCTAGTACCAGTGGGACAGTGTCCACCTCCAAACCTCAATGCTGCCCGTAGTGTACATAGATGCCACCCATCCCCAATGCAGTTATAAAGAATAATATGCCCCACCCCATCCTCGATGCTGCCCATATGTATGAATACATAACATGATCCCCCCCATACACTGGATTCCCCGATACCCGGTGGTCTAGTGGACCTCAACCCCACCCCGCGGTGCCCATCCAGCCGGCGACTGCCTCAACCCACTGCTCACCTCTGCTGCCAGCTGCCGACTGAGATCTAAATCAGTGCGTACTGAATATATGCGTTCAGTGAATGACAGCAGCTGTCATTCACTGAGCACATATATACAGCACATGCTGATTCAGATCTCAGTTGGCGGCTGATCCAGAAGGTGGCGGTGGGGTGAGCCAGTGCCGCGGCTGGAATCGGCTCACGGAGTGGGGGTGAGATGATCTACTAGACCACCAGGAATGGAAGTAATTCAATGTGGGGGATCATGTTATGATTCATACATTTGAGCAGCATCGGGCAGAATGGGGCATATTATTCATTACTGCTGCATCGGGATGGAGGACATTCCATACTTGGACTAACTGGGCACCTCGGGGATCAAGGGGGTGTTACATTATTAATTATAATGGCTGCATCAGGAATCGGGAGGGGCATTGTATATAACTGGGACACTTGGGGGATCAGGAGGGGGAGCCACTTATAATGTTCATAACAGGGAGGCATGGGTTTGGGGGGCATTTTATTTTCTTCAGGGTGTGGCATCAGGGATCAGGAGGAGGACTTGTTTATTTAGTATATCATGGCTACATCGGAGATCCGAGGGGAGACTGCAGCATACTGTGGCACATATTACAACTCTCCCAGAGGCACATATTCTAAGTACACTTAGACCAGCCCTGGCTGGTCTTAGGGTACTTAGAAATTCATCATCTGGGTGTTTTTACTGAATCTCATTTTTGGGGATGTGGAAGCTTGCACCATGCCGCAGCTACTTTTGTGGTACAGGGGTGGCGCAAGCCCGGTTTAGGGCAGGCAGCATGCGGTTGATGTAGGCTGCCTGTGAGAATTATTCCTGGCACATCATTTGGTGCAAGGTGCACTTTGCACCATTCTTTTTGGTGCAAGCCCCTTGCGCCATGCCAGGAGCTTTGAGAATCGGGCCCATGGAGTGCAAAATACCTTGATTTACTTTATTTTTAACTCGTGTAAAGCAGCTGCCAAATAAGTTTTCCAAATCTGTTTGCCATTCTGACGCTATCTGAGTTTACAGTTTTATTGTTTTTATTGTATTGTTGTCAATAAAACAACACTATTTGCATCTTGTACCTTTTTCCATGGTCAGTCTGCATTGCCTGACTTACTCATCTACCTTAGTAGGTCAACAGTCATCCACCAAGCTTTCTGGGGGTTGACTCTAGGACATGGTTCTTAACATGTCAGTGCCTGGCACCATTTCCTGTTTCATCCACTTCTGTCCAGACCACCACACAACCAGAACAGGCCCTTGATAAACTTCAGCACTACTCCAAGGTGAAAAAGCACCCAAGTACATCTTTGCTCTCCTCCAGCCACTGCCAACTTAAACTCCTCGACAAGGCCCCCTGGCTGCACTGTCTCCCACCCTTGCCCACCTCACCCCCCCATATCTCCACTCCTGCACCTGCCCCCAACCACCTTCTGTACTCCCCTTACCCCTTCACCTCCTACCCCCTCAATCTCCTATCCTCACTTCTCCCCACCGACCCCCTTTGTCTTGCTCATAGCTCAAGTCTTTGTACTGGTTATTACATGTCTGTAAGTCAGTGACTATATGTTTGTAACTAAAAATGATGACTGTTGCACACGCTGACGTGGAAGCTTTGTAAAAGAGCCTCGGCTCAAAGGTATTGTAATCCTAGATTGAAATAAATAAATAAATAAACAATACCAAGCAGCACAAAACAAAGGATGAATGAGACAGAGAAATGGGCAAGACTGGTCAGTATACTTCAGTTACAATAACAGATAGCAGCACTAGCAATGGATCAGGTAGTGTAACCCAGATATGTTGCTGCTCTTCAGCGCCATCTTGCCCACCCTTCATTACTATGTACATCACAATATCCAAGGAGTCTGTTGTTCATCCTTTCATGTTTCAGATGTGTTTATTATTTGTCTCTCCCCTTGTTCTCTCTCCTGCCCGTGAGCCATTGTTCAAAAAAGCTGAGCAGTGATCTTTTAAAGAAAGACTAATTAGAATAAACTGTGCTCAGTAAACTTCCTTAGAAGCTGCTGGTGTCACTAGTTGTAGTTGAGTTTCAAACGGATGTACATTCCAGCCTGTGTGTTTCTGACGCACAAGGTCTTGGCTTGGAAAAAAGTGACCCAGCTCTACTCAGTTCACTGACATTCTAACAGCTGCAGTGCAGTGAAAATAAGAGAGTGTTGTACTGCAAAGAAAGACTTACTGTTTCGATAAACATTTACCATTATATAGAACAGAATCCCTTCTCAATGGTGTAGGATAATTTGCCAGCTGTCTTTTCTTGACCAGAAAGTATTGGTGCCGTTTCTGTTTTTTTCTCCTTTTTTTGGTTTACTCCATTTTGAATACTGTACTAGTAAAACATTTTTCAAAGGCACTGACATTTCTACATGACTCAGTAGGTACAACAGATGGTAATGCTAGGCTTTTATTTCAGCTACAAAACTGGGTAAAAAAATTATGTCACCACTTATTTACAAAACCTATTTCTTTTTTATGCAATTTGTAACTGCTTTAAGTGATGCTTGCTTGAATACCAACAAAGTAAACTTGTTTACTACTATTTTTACAGTTTGTCTATTTCTTGCCTCTGAGTAATGTATTTACTGTTATACACCTGTTCTGTTGGCCAGCTTGTCCTGTGACATTCTGTATGCTTACTGCAATTGTATGTCCACCTGCTGTATCTAACTTATAGTGACTGTACTGTGTATCTACTGTATGATGCTATGTACAAATGTCTATGACTCTGAACCCTTTGAAAATAGACACCTGCCTAAAGGATTCTTTGCCAAAAAAAATTAAAATAAAATATCCTGTTGAAATTATCCTTGTCTGCTTTCTGGGCATTTTTATTTTTCTAGGTTCAATGTCTCAGAAAGAAATGCACCTCAGTGGAAAACCACAATTCCCTACATAAAGAAAATGCCCAGTTTCTCAACAGAAGCAAAATCATGACCATTTTTCTACATTTGCTGATATGTAATGCAGCCATGATTCAAATGTAGCCTCTGTGTGTTTTGGGGATAAAGCTGTCTAATGGAAGAGTCTGAGTGGGTACAGTGAATTACTTAAAGGGTTGGGGATGGATGCGTGGATCACAGCTGTGTTCCAGATGACCTTGCACTGCCTTCTGACCAGTAACTGTGGATCGTACTGTGTTGAAGACAGGATAATAGAAGACATGCAGATTCAAACAAGATGAGAGAGCACAGTTCACAGAATTTCCACAAATCAATCAATCAATCAATCAAATCTTTATTTATCCAGGCGGGCACCGTTGAGCAAGCTCATTTACAAGGTGGACCTGCGTTACACATGGTCATACAAAAAACAGATAACATAATTGGCAGGGATACAAAAGTAAGACAAAGTACAAACATTGATGTAAAGACAGTAATAAATGTCTTCAGTGAAACAGGCAAATTAAATATCTATTCTATCTTTGAGGATTAATCAGTACATCGAACCCAGATTGGAGGTAAGTCCATATCAGGACTCAGAGAGGGGAGAAATAGGGATGGCCAGCTATGGCACCAGGAGGCACCGGAAGACAGGCTGTCAACAGCGATGTAAGAGGCCCATAGAGGCAGGTTAAATAACGAAGAGCATGTTAAGGCACAGATAGGTGATGGCCGCCCGGAGGCAACAAGCGGTGTCTTAGCAGTACTCCCAGAGGGTTATGGAGTTTGAAGAGTGCAAGCGGCTCTGGACAACTACAGGTGGCAGTTTCGGAGGCACCTCCGTGGATATACTTGATCGTGCAGCAGCTATCCTTGGAGGAGTGGGTTGGTTGCCCTAGGAGAGGAGAAATCAGAGCAAGAGTAGGATGATGTGAGGATGGGTTAAGCAATGGTAGGGGAAGGAGTGGGGGTGAGTGCACTGTCGAGGCGATAAGGGCGTTGAGTACAGAGGCTATAGCAGAGTATACCAGCTATCAAATGCAGGCATCCTATAGTTTCAGATGTTATAAGAATGAACTGGATATCAGCTGGGTACCCAGAACACTGACCCCAAATCTAAAGGCATGCAGGGTAGAACAATATCTGTTGTTGCTGAAGAAGTACATTCTTGATATACTGTTAGCACATAGGATGTTAAGGACAGAAAAGGACCAAGTAGCCTATCTAGTCTCTTCCCCACGCCTTCTCCACAGATGTACATATCACGCGATTTGTTGTTGCTGTAATGTTCTTGTGTGCCCAATAATGTTTTAATTTCATTTTGATTCTGGCACCGAGGAGTGTTAAAATAAAACAAACAAGAACAAAAAAAATGGCACCTGGGGAGGAAACCAACCTTTGGGAACCAAAGGTTCTGTGGGTCCACCTGTTGCTGTCAGTCATACTACATTACTGTTTCTTGTACTGATAAAAAATGACACTGTTTGCTGACTTTTCGTAACCTGTATGTTCTTTAAACATATTATCCAGTCGGACTTTAAAAGACTTTATACTACTTGATCTGTGTATGAGTTTGCACAACATACTTATTTATGAAGCAAGGGTGGTGCTTATGAATCAGGGGAGGTTGGTAAGAGGAGAAGGAGATGATGGACCTGGAGTTCCTACCAGCCTTAAATTACTCTGTTACTGTGTTGCATAGTATTCCCTGGCAGCTTATTCCACATGCTCACTATAATCAGAATAATACAAAATGTGTCCTGACGATTTTCTCATGCCCTTCCTCTTTAACTTTAGGCTGTTGCCCTGTGTCATGCATTTCCATACTAGTGTTACATCATCATGTCCTTTTAAAATGGATAGAAAAGCTTCTGTCCACACTGAAACAAGGCAAAGCCTTTAAGCATAATTTCTTGCTGTAGTCAAAGCATCAATTTAGTTAATGAGAACTTAATATCCCTCCATCACCCAGGTAGCCTAAAGCCTTCCTCTTGGTAGGCAAGGTTAAGGACAGCATGTGCTTTGACATTTACAGACTGAATCATCCAGCAGCAAGTAGACTGAAGGTTTACCAAGGTTATTATGCACGCATTGAAAGGTAATCTGAATCCAGCTATCAAAGAGCAACACACAGGTTTAACTGCATGTGATGTCACTCTGCATCATGTTCTGGCCCTTGTGTTCATGACCTGCAGTGTTCAAGCTACAGTATGGAACTATACAGAGCTTGAAAGTGCTAGCCCTATCCTTGATTTATCAGATCTTTCCTCCTGTGACTGTTTTTGCAACTTGTGTTCATGCTTTTATCTGTAATGTCTACTTTTGTGACAATTTGAAATGCTGGCAAATGATTGCACAGTAGCAGTTTGAAAACTAAGTAGATTTCATTGCTGTCACTGACAGTTTTAAGTTGTGTAGGGGATTCTTTTGGATGGATGTGGTTTGTCAAAAAATTTCCCTTTCTGAACTAAACATAAAAATGTGCTCAGTCATGACCAACGAAAACAAAAACAAATTTATGGTTTTGTGAGGTAGGTTTCACGACACATGGAAGTGCTTCTGTTAAGTTTGTTGTTTCATGAGTGTAGAAGTTGTGGGAAATGTTTTGATTTCACAGCTGTCACTTGTGTGTTTGGCAGTTGTGTGGGGGATTCTTTTTAATGTGTTTTGTCTAAAAATGACCCTGTAACTAAAAATCGAAATTTGCTGAGGTATGAGAGATACAAATAAAAACAGGATTAGGATTTTGTAAGATTGTAAGATAGCTTTTGTGATGCAGTAAAATAGTTTCATGAGTTTTTATTTTTTGGGGAGATGACTGTGGTTAGTGCAGGGCCATGTGTTCTGCCAGACAACTGTTGTGTTTTGAGCACTACACATCCTGGGGTTCAATTTAGAGAAATCCATAAGGCAGATGGTAGTCTCTTTGAGGTTTAAGGGCATTAAATTTATTAAACCATGCTTGGGGGCAGAATTCAGGATAACTTACTTAGAAAAAAAGGGAAGGAAGCCAGATGGATTATTCATTTTGGTAGTCTAGCCCCTAATGACCTATATGAAGACTGGGACCATGGGCCATTCTTATGATGTCTTCTGAATAAGATAATATAAGAAAGTATGTATTATGAAATGTGAATGCATGGTATGTACATATTTCGTTCCTTATAATGATGACATGAAATAATGTTGTCAGCATTAAATCATGCAATTTGCTACAATGCCATGACAATTTCTTTTGGCAAACTAATTAGCCAGAGTACTCATTGAGTTTTCAGCTTTTTGTTTTCCTCCCAAATTAATGTAAATGTTTGTATGAGTTTATTTAGCTTTAAAAACACTGCCTAATATAGTTTTCTCTTCATTGATGGACAGGCATTAAGTGATTTAACAGAAAAGTCAGTACAGGCTATGAATAAAAGGATTTGTTGAATAATTCCAATTGCAAATTTTTATTTGAGTATATACCTTTAACTCGCCAGTACAAAGGAAGTGGAGACATAGCTTAACACTGCCACCTGAGGAAGAGCCAATGCAGCTCGAATCTGCTGGGTTTTTAGTGGGCGTCCTTTTGGGCTTGTGAGTGTCTTTGTTTTATATGTGGATTTTGGTTGCTTCACTAAAGTAGAGGTGATATCGTACTGAATTTGCAGTACAGAAGCAGTATCTGAGCTTTATTTCTGAAAGCCCAGCTGTTTGAATGGTTTAGCTTATGAAGTTAGCCATTTCTAGAGGAGCTCCAAAAACCTTACCCTGAGCACACCTGATCCTTGAAAGTGTCGCTTTGTGCAGCCAGGCAGACTGTTGTGTTTTGGGCACTGTGTGCATCTTGGAATGAAGTTGGTTGGTGTCTGGCTGTGGGCAGGGCTCTGCATGCATCCAGAGCCCTGCAAGTCCTGCCATGTGGTTGGTTGGTGATAAAGGGCTCAAAATGTGTCAAATTTATTCTATTTTGTGAATGAGAATCTGATTCCACTATCACAAAAAGAAAGGAAATTTATTCAAAAAAGCACTGCGTTAATGTAGACATTATGGTTGAAGAAAGCAAAGCACATAAAGTACGGAAATAGGCAGATCACTAGTAAGGTAAGATAACATCTGGAGTACTGTGTCCAGTTCTGGAGGCTGCATCTCCAGATGGACATAGACAAAATAGAGAAAGTCCAGAGAAGGGCAACAAAAATGGTGCAAGGACTGCACCAAAAGTCATATGAGGAAAGACTAGTGGACTTCAATATGTGTTCCCTGGAGGAGAGGAGAGAGAGAGGAAGGATATGATAGAGACATTCAACTACATCAGGGGTATAAACAAAGTACAGGAGGGTAACATCTTTCAGAAAAGAAGGTGTACAAGACCAAGGGGGCATGACATGAGGCTGGGAGGGGTGTAGGCTCAGGAGCAACATGAGGAAGTACTTTTTCACAGAATGAGTGGTGGATGCTTGAAACAGCCTCCCTGCAGAGGTGGTGTAGGCAGAAATGGTAGGGGAATTCAAGAATGCTTGGGATAGACATAGGAGTACTCTCACAATAGGGAAGAGAGGGCAAGCAACAGATCAGCTAGGGTCTGTGGTAATGTGTTAGGTAGGGAAAAGGGACAGACTAGGTGGGCCACATGGTCCTTATCTGCCATCACCTTCTGTGTATCAATGTATAACACAAGTAGGGTTTGGAGTCTCTGGAATTTTGGCAAATCAATGGGGTTGTGCTCCTCGGGTTGTGTGCTTGTTTCTGGAGTATATAGAATGGTGTGAGCTTTAGAAACATAGAAACATAGAATTTGACGGCAGATAAGGATTGCTTGGCTCACCTAGTCTGCCCATTTTCCTACCTAACAGATAAGCTGCAGATCCTGGTTAACCAACAGCTTACTTCTTTCTACCCCCACTAGGACTGCCTTATGTCTGTCCCATGCATTCTTGAATTCCCCCACTGTTCTTGACTCCGCAACCTCCTCAGGGAGGCTGTTCCATGCATCCATAACCCTCTCCAGTGAAAAAATACTTCCTCACATTACCTCTGAGCCGTCCCCCCTCTATCTTCAAATTGTGTCCCTTGTTCTTGCACATCTCTTTTTCTGAAAGATGCTACCCTCTTGGACTTTGTTGATTCCCTTGAGGTACTTGAAAGTTTCTATCATGTCCCCTCTCTCCCTTCTTTCCTCAAGGGTATACATATTAAGCTCCTTTAGTCTTTCTTCGTATGTCTTCTGGTGCAGACCCTGCACCATTTTGGTTGTCCCTCCTCCTGACAGCCTCCACTCTGTCTATGTCTTTATGTGGAGATGGGTCTCCAGAACTGCACACAGTACTCCAGATGGGGTCTCACCAACTGTCTGTACAGAGGGATAACAACTTCCTGTTTTCTACTATTGATGCCTCTTCCTATACATCCCAGTAACCCCCCAGCCTTCCTTACTGCCTTCTCACATTGCTTGCCCACCTTTAGGTCATCTGATATAATTACCCCCAGGTCCCTTTCCATTTTTACTGTTATCAGTAACCTCAAGGAAGACTACACCCCTGATTTGTTTTAGGGGTGAGGTAGTGTTTTAGGGTTGGAAACCCTAAAACCACATTTCCCTACTTTTTTGCTTTAGCCTGAACCCTAAATGTTGCATTAACACAGTCTTTGCAAAGTAGTGAGAAAATAAATGCTGGAAAAGGGTGATGTACAAGAAAATAATACCATTAAGGGGGTTAATGAGCTTATAAATGGGCAAGTAGACTTTTTGAAACTCATTATCCCCTGTGATGGTATGATTTCATGAGTACACAGGCCTTTCTAGCTTTTATTTTATATTATGCATTAGGTTGGGCACTGTTTGCGATTTCCAGTGCTTTTCCATAGTGTAGGGCTTTTCTGTAGTGCAGTGGTATATAGCTACCAGTGGGGTGCTGCAGGGCTCGCTATTGGGCCCTTTGTTGTTCAGTATTTTCATTAGTGGCATCTCAGTGGTAAAATTGTGCTCTTTGTGGATGACACAAAGCTGGGAGGACATGTAGACAATGAAGTGGGCATGAGAAGTTTAAAGAGATACCTGGCAAGACTTGAGAAGTGATCCAAGGAATAGTGGCTGAAGTTTCATGCCAAGGAGTGCAGAGTGACACATGTGGGTAGAAATAACCCTTGAACGGAGTACTAGTTACAGTAAATGGCACTAAACTCCTTGCCTCAGCAGAGGAAAGAGACCAAGGGGTGATGATCACAGACAGCCTGAAGATGACTAGTCAATGCAACTCAGCATATAGTAAGGCTAATAGGATGCTGGGCTGCATCAAAGCTTTGACAGCAGAAACCGAGAGGTCATCCTGCCTCTGTACAGATCCCCCATGAGGCCTCATCTGGAGTATTGTGTCCAGTACTAGAGACCTCACCTCAAAAAAGACATTAATAGACTTGAAGCAGTACAAAGGAGAGCTACAAATATGATCTCTGGGATAAACGGGCTCGCTTATGACAAAAGATTAGAAGAGCTAAACATGTTCTCACTGGAGGCTAGAAGATTGAGGGGGGACATGATCAAGACATTTTATTTATTTATTTGATTTTTGGTAAGCGGGTAAACCTACTGAGACAGAAAGTCCCTTTTTCAGGGGCGACCCGGGGGAGGGTACAATGGGAGGTACAGAGAATACAAAATAAAGCAAGATAAGTGTGTAAAGACACTTGTACAATAAAACATGGAGCACAATATGTGTACAAAAAAGGCATGTAAATAATACAAGACATATACTGTACATGATATACAAATAATGCAGTGAGAACAGATGCTGCAATAACAAGTGATGCAGATAAGTGCAAGTTGCTTAGGCAAGGTTATACATATATACATAATTACATAAATGCAGAAAGTAGTTCAAGCATTGCAAAATTATCAACAAGTGATTTAGGCAGAACAGAAGACTAGGGCGAGGAAGTAGACCGTTAACAGAGTAGGACACAATGCAACCAGAGTAACCCCATGAACAATTCACGGGAGGGGTTGCAAGGCTGAATGGGGAAGGGGGCAGGATGAGGCAAAGGAGGGGGAAGAAGTGAGTTGGATGGTAGGAGTGGGAAATCATTAGTTACAAGTGCAAACTTGAGGAGAAGATGGGTGGGATTTAAGAGAATTCTTGAAGGAGTAAAGAGAGGTGCAGGTCAGAACAGTAGAGAATAGTGCATTCCAGAGGAAGGGCCCAGAAAAGGTGAAGGCATACCGGACCGCTGCTAGGTGGGGGTTCAGGATGGAGTGTAGAGGAAGGTCAGTTAACCTTGAGGACCTGGTAGAGGTTTTACATTGAATGATGTGTAAGGGGCAGGGAGGAGTGAAGGTATGAACAAGCTTGTAGGTCAGGCAAAGGGTAGGGTATCAAAGTCTGGCTTCAAAGGATGTCCAGCCAAGGGAATCAATGACAGAATAGTGGTGCAACCTGGTATTAGCATGCAGGGCGAAGTGAGCAACCCTGTGGTATGCTTGCTTAAGTGTGGCAAGATGGGACACTTCAGCAGAGTGGAGAATAGGGCACCATAGGTGATGAGTGGGAGCAATGAAGTGGACACTATGGCAAGTCAGGAGGGGAACATAAGGTAGGGTAAGAGGTGGCACAGCAGCCCGAGCTTTTTGGTGGATGATCTTGACCATGGTTGAAACATGCAAGTTGAAGGATATGTGGGAGTCCAGTATGATGCCAAGATATTTAAAAGATTGAACCTGATCAGAGGGGTCTCCTCAAGAGGAATTGATCACCAAGGGAGGTGGGAGGGTAGACTTAGGGGTCCGGTGGTAGAAGAGCATCAGTTTTGTTTTCTTAGTGTTGAGAACCAAGAGCTTATTGAGGATCCAAGCTTCAAGAAGATGGAAGTCCTGCTGCAAGTGTAGATTCAGTCGGGTGGGGTCAGAAGGGGACCAGTAGAAGATAACATCGTCTGTTAACTGAACTTGACATGCCTCCACAGTGCTGCAGGAGTTCATTAATAACATAGAAACATAGACTTTGATGGCAGATAAGGACCACTTGGCCCACCCAGTCTGCCCATTTCCCTTCCTATTGGATAAGCTGCAGATTCTAGTTAACCAACAGCCTACTTCCTGCAACCCCCCACTACAATTGTCTTATGTCTGTCCCATGCATGTTTGAATTCCCCCACTGTTTTAGACCCAACAACCTCCCCAGGAAGGCGGTTCCATGCATCTAGCACTTTCTCCGTGAAAATAAATTTCCTCACATTACCCCTGAGCCGTCCCCCCTCTATCTTTAAATTGTGCCCCCTTGTTCTTACACATCTCTTTTTCTGAAAAATGCTACCCTCCTGGACTTTGTTGATTCCCTTGGGGTACTTAAAAGTTTCTATCATGTCCCACCTGTCCCTCCTTTCATCAAGGGTATACATATTAAGCTCTCTCAGTCTCTCTTCATATGGTTTCTGATGCAGACCCTGCACCATTTTAGTTGCCCTCCTCTGGACTGCTTCCATCCTGTCTATGTCCTTGCGTAGATGGGGTCTCCAAAACTGCACACAGTATTCCAGATGGGGTCTCACCAACTGTCTGTACAGAGGGATAACCACTTCCCTTTTTCTACTTGTGATGCTCTATCCTATGCATCCTAGTATCCCCCTGGCTCTCCTTACTGACTTCTCACATTGCTTACCCACTGTGGTCATCTGATATGACTACCCAATTCCTTTCCATTTTGTGGTTGTTAGTACTTCCCTGCTATTGTGTACTCTTCTCCTGGGTTTTTGTTTCCCAGGTGCATTACTTTGCACTTCTTTGCATTGAATCTAAGTTGCCATATGTCTGACCATTCCTCCAACCTTGCCAAGTCCCTTCTCATCCTTTCTACCCCCTTGTGTATCAACTCTGTTACAGATCTTTGTGTCATCTGCAAAGAGGCATACCTTTCCCTCCAGACCCTCTGCAATGTCACCTATAAAGATGTTAAAGAGGACTGGAACCAGTACTGAGCCCTGAGGTACTCCACTAGTAACCCCCTTTCTTCGGAATGTGTTCCATTCACTGTTACCTTCTGTGTCCTGTTGTGCAGCCAGTTTGCTACCCAGGCTACCACCCTGGAACCCACTCCCAGGCTGGCTAACTTGATTATTAGTCTTTTGTTCAGGACTGTGTCAAATGCCTTGCTAAAGTCTAGGTAGGCCATATCCACAGCCCCTCCCTGGTCTATTACTTTGGTCACCCAGTCAAAGAAATCGATTAGATTCATCTGACATGACCTTCCTGCTGTAAATCCATGCTGCTTTGGGTCCTGTGACCCGCTGGCCTCTAGGTACTCAACAGTTCTTCCTTTCAGAAGTGATTCCATCATTTTCCCTACCACTGAGGTCAAACTTACAGGTCTGTAGTTTCCTGCTTCTGCCTTGCTCCCACTTTTGTGAAGGGGAATCACATCTGCCCTCCTCCAGTCCTTAGGTACCACCCCATCCTCCCATGATTTGTTAAAAAGTGTGGTCAGTGGTGTCACTAGGTCCTCCCTTAGTTCTTTTAGGATTCTGGGGTGAATCCCATCAGGCCCCATTGCTTTGTCCACCTTGAGTTTTAGGAGTTCTTTCAGGACTCTTTCTTCTGTAAATGGACTGGTGTCAACCCCCTACCCAGAGTGCTTCTATTGTCTGGTTTAGGTAACTCCTCCTCATCTTTTTTTGTGAATACTGAGCAAAAGTATTCATTCAGTATCTCTGCCTTTTCACTGTCTCCCTCTGCCCACCTCCCCTCTCCTTTATTAATCTTCACTATTCCTCCCTTAACCTTTCTAATGTACCTATAGAAGGTTGTATCCCCTTCTTAACTGAGTTGGCTATTTTTCCTCAGTTTGGGCCTTGCTATTCTGACTGCTCTTCCCACTTCTTTCTGCTTTAATTGGTACAGTTCCCTGTCATGCTCCTTCTGTGATTCCTTATACTTTTTGAATGCAGCCTTTTTCTCCTTAACCTTCCTTGCCACCTCTTTTGAGAACCATAGTGGTTTTTTACTCTGCTTTGTTTTCTTTATTTGTTTCACACAAAGGTTTGTTGCCTCTATGACAGCAGTTTTGAATTTTTCTCCATTGTTCTTCCACCCCTCCTTTTTGGCCATTTGCTAGTGCATTCCTCAGGAATTCACCCATTTTGCCAAAGTCGGCCCTTCTAAAGTCCAGTATCCTTGTTTTTGTATGGCTTGTCTCCATGGTTGTGCTTATTGTGAAGCACACTGTGCAGTGGTCACTTGTTCCCAGATGTCTACTGACTTCTAAATTTGTGATCCTCTCTCCATTTGAGAGTACCAGGTCTAGTATTGCTCCCTCCCGAATGGGTTCCAACACTAGCTGTCTAAGGCCTGCCCCCTGCAGGGCATCGAGAATGACCCTGCTCTTGGATGTGGCTGCAGTACATGTCATCCAGTTAACATCTGGCATATTCAGGTCCCCCATCAACAGTATCTCCCCCTTTTCAGCCATTTTGAGAATGTCCTCCATCATTTTCTTGTCCGTTTCCTCCCCTTGAGACAGGGATCTGTATACAACCCCTGTGCGGATTGTGATGCCATTCCCTGTCTCCAAGGTGACCCAGAGTGCCTCTTGTCCTCCCCCTTTACTTTTTACTTCTGTAGCTTTGATCGTTTCCCTTACGTATAAAGCTACTCTACCTACTCTTTTACCCTCCCTGTCCCTTCTGTAGACGGTGTACCCCGGTATGTTGACATCCCAGTCATGGTTCTCCATAATAAATAAAGAGAATAAGAGAGGGCCAAGGATAGACTCTTGGGGGACACCATCTTTTATGGCACTGAAAGTGAAGATATGTCTGGACCACCTCACACATTGGGTACAGCCAGAGAGATAGCTAAAAAACCAGTTTAATGATGGGACATCAAGACCAAAAAAGAGGAGCGTGTGGAGCAGGAGGTTATGGTTGACAAGGTCAAAGACCTTGGTAAGGTCAACAAATATAGCACCAATTACAAGGCCTTTGTCCATAGAAGTAAGGACATCAGATGTTACCTTAATAAGGGTGGTGTGAGTGCTGTGGGATTTATGGAATCCATGCTGGTTAATGGAGAGTGAAGTATTTAGCTCTAGGTGTTGCTGAAGTTGTGTATGTATAATTATTTCCTGTATTTTAACGAGTGGGGGCAGAGTATGGAGATTGGCCGGTGTCACAAACCCACTCAGCAGGTCAGGCCCTCTACTCCCAAAGTGCCAACCTCCGAGCGCAGTCTTGTGAACAGTTTAACAGAACAAGGTAACCCTCTTGTCCATTTTTGTGGGTTCAAAATCAACCTTTGGTCTCAAGTCTTGGAGTGGATTCAAACTGTCAGCCTCTTGTTAGCGTACCCAATGCACAGGCTCAGATATATCTGTCTTCGGGGGGCCAGATATCTTTGCCTATGGGTACCTAACCAGGTGTACAAAAATGAACCCTTAAACTTTAATAAAGACCTCAGATTATTCTTACTTTTACTGGTTTGGTATCACCATTCAAGCTTATGCCCAGTATCTGTTGTAACCATATATACTCTACTTGTAAAGGAAAGAAATCAAAGACAGACCAAGTAAGCTCTAAAAAGAGTTTTACTAAAATAGATAATAACATGTAAAACTTACAATACAGAACTATTATATCACAAGAAATACAAATCTTTTAAAAGAACAAGGTTTTAAACAGTGCAATTCCTACTACAGTAATTAGATTTGTCTCTCTTTCTAAATACCTGTTTAAAGTGCTCACAGATGTTTCTTTGTCAGAGTCTAGATAAAAGTGTCTCTGAAGGAAAACAGAATAATGTTTTAAAAGCTGGTTTTCCCCACTTATTTTGCATGAGGTCACCTAGCTCCTCCCTGTCAGAATATATAAAAAAAAAATATCTATATAAAAACAGGATGTCTTTTCCAAGTATTAAATTCTACAATCCTCAGCATGGCTCATGTCCTTCAAATGACATTTCTTTGATCTATTGATCAGTTTCCCCTCTCACACAGACATCAGCATTTGTGATTTCGTACCAGTTTAGTAAACCTGGCTTCCTCCTCTTGAAACGTCATAAAAGGGATGCTGATTTTTCTTTTAGCAGCTAAAGCTATAATTTACTTAGAAAAGTCTGTAATTAGCTTCTGGCCTGTCATGTAGCACCTTGTATCTAAAACCTGTGTGTGTGTGTGTGTGTGTGTGTGATCTCACATGCTGTTTCAGCATTTCTCATGGGAGACCGTTGATACGTATTTTTATATTTTACAAAAAATGATACAGTGATCAGAACCAGTTGTCCAAGTGTCACAGCCAGTAGTTCTCAAATGCAGAGTTAGGGCCGCTCTTGTGAATAGGAATGACAGTAGCGGCCTACCACTTGGAAGGCACAGTGTTTGGAGCAGAAGGATTTGTTGATTAGGTCATGCACAGTGGAGGCAATGGCGATGGCTCCAAATTTTAGGAATCGGGGTTCAAGGGTTTCGAACCCTGTCAGGAGGTTTCCTTTACACTCTTAAGGTGGCACATCACCTCATTCTGGGTGGCTAGTTTAAGGTGGAAGGGGGAGAGGAGGGAGGAGATGGAACAAGGGCCAGGAGGGAGGTCTTATGCTTAGAGAGGTCAGTGAAAGCCATGTTAAATTCAGAGACAATGGTGGTGGGGTCAGTAACCTCAGCACCATCGTGCAGCATAGTGCTGGGAAGGGATGCGGATTTACCCTTTAGTAGAGAGTCAATTTGACCCCAGAATTCTTTGGGGTTGGAGAGGTTGCTAATTTGGAGGGACTGGAGGAAGGAGCGTTTGGCTGAATGCAGCATGCTGTTGCATTGACTACGTAGCTGTCTATAAGCTTGTTGGTAGGTAGGCCAGAGCTCTTATAAAGCCTCCAGGTGGCATCCCGAGAAACCATGAGGTTCCTAAGCTCTTTAGAGAGACAAGGGGCATGAGCCCCCTTGGCTCTTCGCTTGGACAAAGGGGCATGGAGGTTGACTTTTTGAGTTAAATGTATTTGTAAAGAATTCCAGTGCAGAATCACCCTCCGGTAACAGTTAACCAGGGACCAATCAGTCTGAGATAGGAAGGCTTGAAAGGCTTGAGGAGAGAAAGAGGTCATGTCCCTAGATTACACGATAATGGTGGGAGGGTTGGGAGAATTGTTCCTCCACACACAGAAGGTGGGGGAGTGATCACTTAAACATATAAGTACCTTAAGGGTATAAACAAGGTACCATACACAGAACTCTTCACCACAGTGAGTGGGACCATTACAAAGGGGCATGACTGGAAACTAAAAGGGGGTAATTTTAAACATGAGTTCAGAAACACTTCTTTTACAGAGAGAGTGATCAAGCCATGGAATAGGCTGCCGGCGGTGGCGGTGGAGGCTAAAACGGTCACAACTTTCAAGAAGGGGTGGGATAAAGCGTACAAACCAAATATGAGCTAGACCCTGATATCCCATAGTGGTTACAGGGTACCTACTTGGTCTTCTGCCATCAACTTTTCTATGTTTCTGTTTTTCTATAGCTAGTATTTCCCTGTCATGTTGAGTTTTTCCTTAGTGTAGTGGTAATGTTTTCCCTTAGTGTAGTGTGTTTTTGTAAGGACTGCCTGTTTTGTCCCTTTCCTGTTTTCGTTGTGCAGGGGCCTCCAATAAAAGGAGGCAAGGCTCCCACTGTCTTTCCTTTACTGGAGTAATGGCAGAAGTGGTGTGTGGTGGTCTTGGGAGTGAGATGCAGTTGGTGTGATCAGAAAGAGCATGTGATGTGGTTTGTGGTTGGGAATGGGCTAGGAGCAGCCCTTCATATGGCCAGAGAAGCCTTTACTAGCAGGTCATTGTGGGACTTCCCAGAACTCTGTAGAATGGTAACAGCGTGGAGGGCCTTGTATCAGGATATTCAAGATACTGCTTTAGTAGGGTAGGTTTCTGCAAGTAGCAGGGTGTAGGGTGGCTGTTGCATGTATTATTGAGGTGGTTGGTAGTGTGTTTGATATTAATGTGTTACTACAGTGTTAATAACACATTAATATGGTGTAGTTAGCTAATTGGCTGCATAATATGTTAATTGGCTACCATAATATATGTGGAGATATATAATGGCTTTTTCAGCGGGGCAAGGGCCCAACCCTGCATTATATAGAGAGAATGAGTGCTAGGAAAGTGTAGTATACCAGGTATAATGCCATGGAGGGGGCTATTTAGCCAGTAACCCATGAGCCCAAAGGGCAAGTGGGTTTATTGAGTTAATTAGCCCCCAGGATGTCATTATATCCTCATATACTACATTTTACAAGCATCTGTTTTATATCATAAATGTGGATGATGTTATCTCTTCTTTAGATTGCATTTCTGGGTTTGCCTTGATTTATTTTGTCCCTCCTGCTTTTTCATAGCGCAAGATAGCAACATAGGAATTGTGTCAGCAGACGGGGACTGCAAGATCCATCTAGTCTGCCTATGTTTCTGCCCCTCCCTATTTAGACTGCACCCTGATGTGTTCACAATGTATGTCCCATGCGAGTTTGCACTCGCGTACTGTCTTGGATTCCACCACTTCCTGAGGTAGGCTGTTCCATGAGTCTGTGACCCTTTCTGTAAAGAAGTACTTCCTGAGGTTGCTTCTGAACTTGCCTCCCATGAGGCGCAAGTTGTGCCCCCTTGTACGTGCATCCCTGTTTTGCTGGAAGAGGTTTTCTGCTTGTGTTGTGTTCATTCCCTTAACGTACTTAAGTTTAGATCATGTCCCCTCTGTTTTTTCTCTGCTCAAGGGTGAACAGATTTAATTCCCTGAGTCTTACCTTGTATGGCTTATGATGCAGTCCATGCACCATCTTTGTAGCCCTTCTCTGTACCATCTCCAGATGGTCCATGTCCTTTTTGAGGTGGGGCCTCCAAAACTGACTTCAGTACTCTAAATGTGGCCTCACCAAGGACCTGTAGAAAGGAAAGATAACCTCGGTCTTTCTACTTGTAATTCCCCTACCAATGCATCCAAGGATCCTCCTATATATGGAGGTGTGACTTGGGTAGTTGGTCAGTTAACGTGTGCTGTTGAGGATGGGAATGGTGTGCGGTTCAGATTGACGTGGTGATTGGGAGTGCATTTCAGGGCAGCTGGGCAGTTGGTAGTGCAGTTCAAGTTGGTGTGATGGTCAGGAGTGCAGTGTGATTGGGCTTTGTATAGGTAAAGGTGTCCTGTTGTGTTCAGCTTTGGTGGCAGTTGGATGGATTGATTGGGTGAGTACATTACCTCCACCCGCCCTCCATTACTTTGTATATCACAATATCCAAGAAGTCTGGTCCTTTCATTTTTCAAATGTGTTTAGTATTTCTTTTTTTTTTTAACTCAAGTTTATTAACATCAGTCAGGTACAATTAACAAAAAGGGGGGTTACAGATTAAAGCATATTCACTTACAAGTGTTATTTCAATATGTAGTCCATTACATCAACTCGCATCTTTCAGCTCTTTCAAGATAGTAATCCTTCACAAATATTATATTCGGCGTATATCTAATAATTTCATCCCTATTAAAATTAAGTTCCACATAGTGCCGTGATAATTCCTTCTGGTCAAATTGGAGGCCCAGAATTCTGGAGATATAGGTTGGGGGAGGGTGGGCTCCCTGAGCTGATCAACTAAGGGGTGGCCCGGAATTGGTCTCCAGCCACATCTGCCACCTTGTCCATCTTCAGATATATGTGTGCGTTTTTTGATTTATCTTAAATGTCAACTCCTCAAGCTCTGCAATGCTCTGAACCACCTGTTTCCAGGTGTGTATGGTGGGGAGCTCTGGGCTGAGCCAGAGGCGAGTGATTACTTGATGTGCCACTGTGAGGAGAATGGCCCAAAGACAGATCACATCAACCCCCCCTCAAACCCTCCGGGGGTTCTCCCAGGATTACTTTAGTCCATTCCAAAGGGGCATCCAGAGCCAAGAGGTCTCTCAATGCTAGGATCACTTTCCTCCAAAAGGCCTCAATCTGTGGACAAAGCCAGAAAATATGTAAGTGGCTCGCTGAGGGTTCCCCACATGACCTCCATTAAGTCGGCTGTCGGCCTGGGTCTCTCCTGTTTAGCACCTGGTGAGTGGGGAAAAAAGCGGACCTTTACCTTCCAACTTAAGTCTTGCCAGTGTGGGGAGCATGTAGTCTTTGAGACAACAGAAAAAACTGAGTCCCAGTTGATGTCCCTCTGGTTCCCCCCAGCATCTCTCTGCCAACTGTGTTTAATTTTCTCTAAGGGGTCTGTCTTTAATTCTGCTAGGGAATTTATAAATTACTGAAATGAGGCCCTTTGTCTTCTGGGAGGAGAGGATTGCTAGAAAACATTAAATAAGAGGGGAGGTCCTGTTTGGGCTTGGGTCTTTTCCCTGACAGCTGGTAATGTATGCCCTGGTCTGAAGATATCTGAAATGGTCTGAGCTTCGCAAAACTCTGAAGTGTGTTTCCTTGGAAATACTGTTTTATGTAAACTAGACCGAGTCTCTCCCATGTTCTAAAGAAATGATCGAGTAGAGAAGGGGTAAAGACAGGGTCTCTGGCCAGTCGATTTAGGGGCCAAAGAGAAGCTTTTAACTTACATTTTTGCCAAGCCCTACGGGTAGCCTTTATGGTTCCTGTAACTGTGAATAATATGGGTGACTGAGTTAGGGGCATGATAGAAGGGTTCAGAAATCTTTTTTCCAAGAGTATGCCCTGTTCTTCCTCCTCTCCCCTTTCCATGTCTTTCCAATTGGAGGTATATGCCGGGGTGGCCCACTGAAGAGCTGCTTTCAATTGGGCTGCAAGGAAATAATCCTGCTGGTCAGGAAGGGATCTGCCTCCTCTAGCTTTGTTTGTCTGAAGGATACGCATGTTTATTCTTGGCTTTTTATTATCCCAGACAAATTTTGAGATCAACTTTTGCCAGGCCTGAAAGTATGATTTAGGAATGAAAAGGGGAAGGCATTGGAAAAGGTATAGAAATCTGGGAAGAACATTCATGGTGATCGTCTGCATCCTTGAATACCAGGGGAATTTTATCAGGGACCAGCTAGCAAAATCCTTTTTAATTTACCTCACCAACGGGAGGTAGTTTGCTTTAAAGAGTTGAGAATGATGTTTAGTGAACCAGGTGCCCAAATATTTTATCTTGTCAGCTCCCCAATTTAGGGGTAGAAAGTCCAGGATTGTTCGGGAGGGGGTATAATAGAAACTAATTAACTCTGTTTTAGTCTTATTAAGTAAATAACCAGAGTGTTTTCCGAACTCCTCCAGGGTTGACCAGACTTACGGTATGGATTGCTCAGGGCGGGTGAGGTAGAGCAGGACATCGTCTGCATATAGTGATATTTTCCTTTGCTGCCCCCCCCCCATCTCAACCCCTCAGCTGGTATCTGAGACACGAAAGGCCTCTGCCAGGGGCTCAATATATAGAGCAAACAAAAGGGGGGAGAGGGGGCAGCCCTGATGGGTGCCCCTATTTAAGCGGAATCTATTTGAGATCCCCCCATTGACTGTGACATATGCCTGTGGGCAACTATAGAGTGTCTTAATGCTGTTAATAAAGGCCTGTGGGAATCTCATTGGCTCCAATACCAGGAACAGGAAACCCCATGAGACATGGTCAAAGGCCTTCTCAGCATCTAGGCTCCTAAGGCAGGCAGGTAGATGAGTACGATGTATGGTGTCAGTGATATTTAATGCAGCGCGGATACTGTCCAGGGCCTGTCGGCCCAAGATGAATCAGGTCTGATGTAATTTAATTAAGTCTGGCAGTAGCAAATTCAGCCTAGAGGCTATTATTGAGGTATATATCTTATAGTCCGAATTAAGGAGAGAAATGGGATGGTAGGATTCACAGCGGGTGGGGTCCTTATTTTCTTTATGTATGAGAGTGATGGTGGCGTAGTGCCATGATAGAGGAAGTGGGCCCCCCCCCAGATCCGAGAGTAAACATCAGAGAGCAAGAGCACTACCTCCCCCCTGAAGGTTTTGTAGAACTCGGCACCAAAGCCGTCTGGCCCTGGGCATTTCACGGTCTTTAAATCCCTAATGGTGCCCAGGATCTCCAATTGTGAGATTGGCCTGGTCAGTGCTTAGCCCTTTTCAGCTACAAGGGTAGAGAGGGGAAGGGCCTCCAGGTATGTTAATTTGTCCTCTAGACTAGTGTCAGTCTGTGATCCATACAGCCTGGAGTAATAAGAGACAAAGGCCTCTACAATTTGTTCTGATCTATTAACTACATGGCCTGTAGTTGGGGATTTTATTTTTGTAATAGTGGCCCTGGATGCGTGTTGCCGTAAGTGAAATGCTAATAGTTTGGTGCTTCTTGGGCCTCCCTCATAGTATTTCTGTTTCAGAGAGAAGAGGGATCTTTATATTTCCTGTTTTTGGAGCCCCTGGAGGTCCCCTCTAAGTTTCTTTAATCTGGAGTCCCTTAGCCCCTCCCACTGAATTTCTGAGAGGTCTCCAGTTCTTTAATTAAAGTTAGCAAGGTCTGTTGTCGAAGCAAATGTGCTTTTTTCTTTTGAGACGCTATTGCAATTAATTTCCCCCTGATGGTGGCCTTAAGGGTATCCCACAGAATCTGGGGGGTGACCCCAGCGCTGCATTTTCCGCAGTGATTTCTTTCATGTGTTGCTTAAGTTTAGCAATAACCTCCCTACCTTGTAATAGAGATGTGTTTAGCCTTCAGTGAATGCTTTTCTTCGGGAGAGAAAGGGCAACCTCCAAGAAGATGGAGTTATAGTCAGAGAGGGTAGAGGTACCTACCCACATGGAGGGGAAACCAGAGAGACTCGAAGCAAAGGTGACGTAGGTATCCAATCTAGAAAAAAATTTGAATCTAGGGGAATAATAGGTATATTCCCTTGCCCTGGGGTATTTTTCCCCTCCATATATCCACCAGGTCTATTTGATTGAAGAGTTTTTTAAAAGCACATGCCTTTTAAAAGTCTGGATTTTGAATACGGGAGGTAGTATCCAAGGTTCTGTCAATAACTAAATTCCAATCTCCCCCCATTATGAGAGTACCCTTCATCTTCTCTGTTACTAATTGAGCAAGTGAGGTATAGAATGATATGGGAACTCTGGGGGTGTATATACATTGACCAGAGTCACCCATGCATCCTGTACCCTGCCCACCAGAAAGACGTATCGCACTCCAGGATCTGCTATCACTTCCTCCTGTTCAAAGGGGAGGGAAGCGGAGAGCAGAATAGCTACCCCTCTCTTCCACCCGGAGCCTAATGAGATGTGAAATAGGTATGGGTGGGACTTGGACTTCAGTTTCAAAACCTCATCTGGTGACAAATGAGTCTCCTGTACGAAATTCACATCACATTTTTGTGCAGTGATAAACCTCAAGATCTGCTTCCTCTTAATAGGATTGGAACAGCCATTGATGTTAAAAGACAATATTTTTGCATTTTGATTATCCATTTGGAAGCATTACAGCCAGCCCATCTGTTAAAAAGTGCGAGGATTGTCGAAAAGGTTCTATCAGAAAACCCCAAGTTTCTTTAACAGAAAAGTACCCGTGTAGCAAAAAATACCTGAACTGCAACTGAGAACTTGTATACATTTGAATTAATAAAACAAGGACCCAAACATGGGCAACATGTATTTGTTTGGGCCTAATCATGGTTAAGGCCACGAACTTATAAACACCAGGATGCAGCAAGGCTTTTAGACCCCGATACATCCAGTTTAGAACAGTTATAGCTTTGCTTCTAAGGTGTAGCTGGCAGCTCTTATCCAGCTGTGAGGCTTTCGCTGGCGTGAGAAGTAAGAGGATGTTCTAAAAAATCAGGAGCAGTCCCCACAGCCCTGGGAATTTAACCCATAATAGGCCAGGCCATTTGTCAGCAACAAACATATAGCGGACACGGCTGCCCACCCCCCATGACCAATTTAACAGCTATCATATTTATATGATATCACCCATTAAAGGGACACTGTCAACCCCTTTAGGTCTCAAAGTGTCCCTAGTTAAAAAAAAAAAAGAACAACCAGAAATAATACAATGAAAAACAGGTTGACAGTGACCCCTCAACCATAACGTAGCAAGTGTCTGCAAGATATTGTATATCTCAAAGGAAATTTGTAAGAAATAAGAAATACACCAAAACTGGGAACTGTGAATCGCAGTTATCAGTTCTGCACCCTTTAGTAGGCGACTCAGGATGTCAAGGAGACAGCCTTATTTACACTCTAACTTTGTTTGTAAGAGAGTCAGTGTACTGACGCTGTACTGCCTGAGGAGGGCAGCATCAGCAGTTGTTTTCATCGATTACTTCTTGCTAGCGATGTCTCCTTCCTGTTACAGAGCAAGTGGATAGCAGAAGTTGCCTATTGCCCAGTTTAGCCATCAAGTAATGTCCTGAAATGTTGAAGCAAGACATTGTTTAACTGGGGCAGTATGGTAGCGTGAGTCAGGGACTTCACTATCCGTTGTCACCGTGTCAGCTTTAATAAGACAGCATAAGGGATACAGAGCAAAAAGGGAAATGGGAGGTTCTGTTTGGAGAATTCCAATTCACAGGGTTGCTGGCATCCACGGCAGACATCCCGCCTAGTAGGTCCCCCTCCCAGACCCCCCAAAGAGTCTAGCAGATCCCCTATCAGGATCTGATGCGATGCCCATCTAAATTTGAGTACTCAAAGAGTTCCAGTGTCGGTACAAGTTGAAGGGCCTGCTTCCTTTACTCCGATGAGGAATGAGGCAAGATTGGGGCCAGACCAAAGGCATCAAGGACAGACGTTCCGGATCAGGAGGGGGTCTAGTTAGAAATGAGGCCTAGGGGGTGCAGAGGGAGCATCTACAAGTAATCCTAAGCAAAAAGAAAGTAGTGCTAGTGATCAAGGTACCTCAGGTCTCCTGGTTGGATGAAGAAATGCAATTCGAGGAAGGTCCCTCCGATTCCACCTGGAGGTGCTCTGCTTTTTTGTTTACTTTGGCAGGATTGCTGTATCGTCAGAGTAAGGCGGACACATCTGCTCGTAGGTTTGTCTGCTGTCGACCCTGAGTGGATCCCAGCATGGAGATTCCCTTCTGGGCGACGGTCCATGCTGATGAGAGCAGATCCTTTTCGAGCCTTTCCTTCACCAATGGTAGAACATTGATCCCTTTAGACTGCAGGTATGGAGTCGCTGCCAGAAGGTTTTGAAATACTTTAGTGCCTTGGTCTGTGGTCACCTTTAGTCTGGCCGGATGTAGGATCTGGGCTCTGATATTTTGGACTAATAGTTGTTTCACTATAGGCCATAATGTTCTTCTAGCCTCCTGCACGACAGATGTGTAGTCATTGTCGATGGTAATATGATGGCCATCTAGCTGTAATGAGCCCTGTTGCCAGGCCTTATGTAGCAGCTCTTCTTTTTATTGGTATGAGGTAAACCACGCTATGATGGAGCGGGGTCGCGCTTCGGCACTGGCAGATCTGGGGCCCAGGGATCTGTGGGCACGATCCATGGCGAGATCAAACTCTTGGGGAAGGGCGAGTAATTTCTTGAAGAGGTCTTGCAAGAAGGCAATTACATTAGGGTGCTTGTCTTCCAATCCTTCAGGAACCCTGAAGACCCTCACATTCTGCCTTCTACTTCTGCCTTCCAGATCATCGAGGCGGAGAGTCAGCTCATGATCTTGTGCCAGAAGGTAGAGGATCAGTCTGTCGTGCCTATCACCCTGCTCTGAAATCTGGGCCATACATAGTTCTAGCTGCTCAGTTTTGTATTCTACTCTGTTAAGATCTGCTAGAAACTCATTGAGGGTATGATCGATTTTGGAGACTGTGCAAGCTGTCTGGAGAATCGTTTCGGCCAGGTCTGGTTGCATCTCGTTAAAACGCGACCCTATCTGCAGTAAGGTCTCAGGTCCCTCATTGTCTTCACTATCATCTGCTTGCTCCTGATGTATTAAACCTCTCAATTGTTGCACTGGTGTCAATACCAGCTACTCTGGTTTGTTCCTCTTAGCTTTTATTGGTGATGCCATCTTAGTAGAGGGTGATGTGCAAAGATTATAGTTGGTCGGGAGACTGAGCTCAGGGGCTAAGCAGCCATAAGTTTGCTGATGTCACCGGAAGTCCAAATGTTTTTAGTATTTCTGTGTCTCCCCATGTCCTCTCTCCTGCCCTTGGGCCATTGTTCAAAAAAGCTCAGTAGTGATCTAATTTATTTAAAGAGCTTGTGACACATTCAGGAGAACTTAAGCAAAACATAATATTTAGGCACTGTCCAGCTTGTACTTTCCATTAGTTCTGTATTCTTCCTCCCTATTATTTAGTAGTGCGGTCATTTGCATGAAAATAGGATCTTTGGTCCTGAAGAGTTTTATCTATTTCTGCTGCTTTCTTCCTACCTAAAGTCATAGAGCACTGCTTGTGACCTCACAGTTACTCCCATGGCAACAGATTGTGACTTCACAACAGAAGATTATGACTTGAAGTAGGGAGTAAGATACAGAGGCAGATGAACTCGAAATGAACTATATGGGACAACAATCATATATTCATACACATTTCTTTAGTAATAAATTATGAGGAGGAGAAATATATAAAATATAAATGGAATGCAAGCAGAATAGTACCTAATTATTATGTGTTTTAAGGTTTTCTTCCCAGCGTCAGTAGCTCTTTAAAGAAAGACTAATTAGAATAAATTGTGCTCAGTAAAGTTCCTTAGAAGCTGCAGCCCAGAATCTGTGTCGGTGTCACTAGTTGTAATTAAGTTTTGAAAGGAGGTACATTCCAGCCTGTGTGCTACTGACATGCTAGGTTTTGGCTTGGAAAAAAGTGACTCAGCTCTACTCAGTTCACTGATATTCTAACAGCTGCAGTGCCGTGAAAATAAGAGAGTGTTGTATTGCAAAGAAAGACTTACTGTTTTGATAAACATTCACCATTATATAGAACAGAATCCCTTCTGAATGGTGTAGGATAACCTGTTCAGTTTTAGCCTTGCACCATGATTCTCCAGAACCCCCGACATTTAGAAAAGAAACAAAATGTAGCTCATGACAGTTCTTCAGGGCAGAAGTAAGACTGGAACTTCAGTGGCAGTGTCATGTATCATGTCAATCAAAGTCATGTACCACGGCCAGCCATGGTATTTATTTATTTATTTATTTAAACATCAGTTTAACAACCTTTGAGCCAGGGGCTCATTTACAAAGGTACCTCGTCACATAGAGGACACAGACAGTGGTACAAGAGACAACAGATAGACAGCAATACAGGCTCAAAATAAGTGTCAGTCAAGGTTACAGTTGTTTCCAATACATAGGAGGAATAAATAAGCTAGTTAGGGGTAGTGGGATGGTGGATAGAGGAGGATAGGAGTAGGGCTGGGAAGCAGAAGAAGGGGGAAGGCCAGAGAGGTAGAGTGAGCAAGTGAGGTGGCGTGTAGGAAGGGGGAGTGCAGCTCAGTGAGCATTGTCAGAGGGGAGGGAATTTTTAGGGGCAGTGGCAGCTGCATGAGGTGAGCAAGTGTTTTCTGAGGCTGTGTTTAAAGCATGCTAACGAGGGGGTGTCAGTGATAATGGTAGGGAGGGAGTTATACCAGGTGGGTGCTCTGTAAGGGAAAGCCCTTTGGCCTTGTGAGGTCCTAGCTCTTGGTATGACCAGTGCTGTTTTGCATGAGCTGCGGGTGTTCACTGTTGGATTAGCCCGGCGGATTGAGTCAGATAAGCTGGGGGGGGGATAGGCCATGGAGGGCTTTAAAGGTGAGTTGGCAGGTTTGGTACATGAGCCGCTCATCCAGGTTGAGTAGGGTAGCCATGGAGTACAGCAGACAGGTGTGGGTAAGTCTAGGAGCACTGGTAATAAGTCTACAGGCTTTGTTAAGTGTAAAGGCGAACCTGCGCGGGGCGTCTAATCTGCAGCCCCATAGACAGGAGGCCGTAGTCGATTGGTGATATGACAGAGGTGACAGCCAGGTGGAGGCGTCTGAGGGAGGCAGTTTTGTGTGCAAAGAATACCCAGCCGTGTGTTGGAGGCAGAGGTCAGGGCAGAGATATGGCCATGGAAGGAGAGGCAGAGTCAAAGATTATTCCAAGGTATTTATAGGACTGCACACGTTCGATGGGGATATTGAGGGTGGAGTGGACAGCGAGAGGAAAATTGCTGGACTTATTTTGGGGTGGGCAAAGAGCATGGTTTTGTTTTCTTTAGGTTGATTATGAGTGGGGTGCTCAGTGAACCAGGTTTCAGCGGTATCATAGGGCTAGCTGGAGAGAATTCTGGAAGCCGAAATGGGGTTACTGTCAGAGGCAATGAGTACTGCATCATCAGCGTAGAGTAGGATCTTACCTGCACATTCACTAGGTAGCGAGTTGAGGAAGAGGGAGAAGAGTAAGGGTCCGAGAATAGAGCCCTGAGGGACTCCAGAGCGGGTTGGGCAGGTACTGGAGAGAGTTCCACTAACCTTCACACATTGAGAGCAGGCCGAGAGGTAGCTAGCACACCAGGAGACTGGACCAGTGGCAAAGCCTAGGTGGTCCAGGGTGGTTAACAAGAGAGGATGTGAGACAGTGTCAAAGGCTTTAGACAGGTCAATGAATACCGCACCAGCCGTGGAGCCAGAGTCCAAAGAGGTGTGGAGGAAGTTAGCAAACTCCAGGAGTGCTGTATTGGTGCTATGGCCAGCTCTGAACCCATGTTGTTCAGGGCAAAGAACATTGTATTTAGAGAGGTAGCCAGAGATTTGGGTGGCCACAATTTTCTCTAAGGCCTTAGAGAGGGGTGGAGGATTGAGATAGGCCGGTAGTTACCTGGAAGCATCCTGTCGCCACCTTTGTGGATAGGGGTAACTGTAGCGACCCTCCAGACAGAGGGGAATTGTCCGAGGCAGAGGGATTTATTAAAGATGCAGGTGATAGGCGAGATGACCTGGTCCAGGACCTGACGTAGGAGACAGGGATCTAGGGAGTCATTACCGATTGTGTTACATTTTTAGGTTTTAAGCAGGTATGGCCTGACTTCTTGAGTGGTGACACAACGGAGGTGGAACAAGGGGCGTGAGATGAGTGGGGCAGACCTGGGGGGAGGAGGACTGAAGAAATTGCCAGGGAGCACCGGGCTAAGATCGGGAAAGGAGTTATTGAGGTGAGTGGCAATGAGGGCAGGATCAGAGGAGACAGTACCATTGATGTTAAGAAGTGAAGGTGGGGGGACCGGGAGTGACCATTCAGCTGCTTGACGTTGTCCCAGAAGGACCTGGGGTTCCCCCATGAGGAGGTAAGGGAGGCTTGATAATACTCAGCCTTTGCTTTGAGGATAGCCCAAGTGCACCTGTTCCGAGCCGCAGCATAGGCCTGTCTGTCCGCTGGGCGGCCAGTTTCAACAGCGAGGTGCCAAAGGTTGTCCCGCTGCTTAAAAAGTAGTGGCAGGGCAGGGATAACCCAGGGGGCATGTCTTACTTTAGATCTACGAGCAGTTATAGGTGCAAAGATGTCACAGGCAGAGTTGAAGGTGCTGATAAAGAAGGCCAGTGCCTTGTCAATTTTAGGAGTGTTTAGCAATGGAGACCAGTCTGTGTGGGCAAGGTAATGCTTTAGGTCTTTCAACCCACCAGGTCTAAGCCACCTCCGAAAGGTGGTTTGGACAGAGGGCTTGGGCAGAGAGGTTACCCAGTTGAAGAGAACAGGGGAGTGGTCACTAAGGCAGTCAGGGAGGATTTGGATATTGTGGATGCGGCAAGGCCTGTTAGTGAGGACCACATCAAGGAGAGTGCTAGAGCCCCTTCTGGGATTAATTCTGGTAGGCTGGGAGACTAGTTGGGTTAGATCAATAGCAGCAAAAGCCTCACGGGAGGAAGAGGATGAGGGACAAAGGTATTTACCTTTAATGACTATAGCACGTGATTTTAATTGGTGTGATACATGGGGAAATAGTTGATGGTTTTTCAATGGGACACAAGCCCCATCCACGTATTATACTGTATATAGAATAAGGGATGGGTAAGTGTAATATAAATGTATAAGGAAATAAACCCATCGGGTGGGCTAACCAGACCATAAAGCCACGAGCCTGAAGGGTGAAGAGGTTTATGATCTGGTTAGTCTCCACGATGAGTTTATTGCTGAGTATAGCAGACCTACCCATCTTTATGTAATACAGCTGGAGGATTACTGTTAGTTTTGATCACATTATACTAGTGGTACGCAAATTCGATAAATCATGTTATGTTGGGATACATATTTATTTTCATGTAGAACACATTTTATTTCACTTAGAACATGATATTTTCACTTAAAATGTTGTAATGGAATACAGAGAACATTGAGAGTTTTCAATGGAAATAAAAGGCAATTTTTAGCTAAAACAATGTAAAACACTAATGCAGATATTTGAAATATTATGGTATACTGTATGTCAAACATCGAATGGCTTTAAGTGGAAAAACACTTTTATTTCCACACATTAGTAGCAAGACCTTTATAACTTACTCGTGGCTAAGCCTTGCCACTCACTAGTGGAGGTAATTGTGTCATTCCACTGCAACCCATTATGTATTGCATATACAGGAAGTGAGTACCTTGTTGAGTTCCTTGGATGAGAGAACTGTGAAGCAAAGCAGAGTAGTTCTAGCATAGAAAGCACTTGAGAAAATACTCTAAGAGACAGCATAACGATATATTTGAGCATATTTACCACCACAGTTTAAATCATCCAAAACTTGTATTTCAACCACTTTTTTATTGCACTACTATCCCAGTTTTAATTAATTAATTTATTTATTCATGTAACCCCTAGATGGCGCTATCCCAGGGGCTACTACCCCTGCCTGATTTGCCACTAACAGGTTGAGGGGCCTGGATCCAATGGCGGGTGCCTCCACCCAGAGGTCAGGGTTTGCAATAGTTAAACTAACTTGGTCACAGCCCTCTGGGACACTGCAACCCCCCTTTCTTCCCACTAGTGGCCTACACAATATATCAGAATTACCTTCACAGTATACACTTACCCCCAGGTCTGGTTCCGGCACTGGGACCTCCTGTGAAATGAGATACAGTGCAACAATCACAGTACAGTACTTTAACATAGACAAATACCCTCAGGCAGTATAACTTTGCTGAAACAAGCAGCTCTGATTTATTTAGGGGATATAACAAGGACAGGGAAATCAGGTTAATTAGCTTATCACTCTAATAATCTACCTATGGCTCTGTGCACAGGCCTATCCCTATCAGTTACTGTCCCTGGGTACCCAAGCCCTAGTGGCTAGTCCAAACCGTGGCAGCTGGTAGGGGCCCTTTCACACAGAGAAAAGGAGAATTAAACAGTCAGCAGTACAGTAATTCCATTTGGATTTAATGTGGCAATTCAACAGGGAGGCGACCCTGAATTAGTACTCACGACCTCCAAATAAGATAGGGTCCTTCAATGTCAGCAGGGCTCACTTGAGGTACACAAACCTCTTCACACATCCATATAAAGAAAGCACTATACCAGGCAGGCTGCATCTGTATCCCGATCGCAATTACTGCACAATACCGGGAGAACACACAGCAGATTCAGTTCCTGACAGACCGAGTGCAGTTTTCAGCAAGTCCTCCAGTCTTCTACAGGGTGAGCCTGGTTTCTACTCTTCAGAGATCCTTTGATTCTTTTCACAGGACATGATTCAGTCCTAACAAGCTGTTACACAAGCTGCAGACGGAACTCTGGGCCTTACACGTTTTTTGACTAAAACTGCACACTGAAAAGCACAGGGCTCCTTTCTTCTTCACTGCCAAAGCTCAACTGAAACTCCAACCGACAAAACCGGGCACTTCCTTTGAGTTCCTCCCAGTTCTTGACTGGATTGGCTGTCACTCACAATAGACTGCTGCTGTTGGTCCAAAAAGGCACTGAAGTCTAAACTACATCTCCGAGTCACTGCCCATACAATCCTCTTGTGGCTGGCTCAGATTATGAGTCCAAGTTCTGATTCGTCCAAGGCACCATTTTAGAGCTAGCACCCACACTGATTGGTCCAGTTCAGCAGTTCAAACCAGAATGGGGAACTAGCAGACACAGTTCTGACTGCAAAGCAAGCAGGTTAGACAAACTGTAATTTCATTATTACTCTAAATAATTTCTGGCAAACAGTTACATCTTTCAGATAGGTTCTCTTTGCACTCTAGTGACTGCAAAATGAAGTGAATTGGCAGCAGCTCAAGTGGTACTCAGAGAAGCACACAGTCCCCCATACAAACTAATTATGTCTGCAAGCAGACAGCTCTTAAAGAGACAGTACCAGAGGCTCTAAAAACACTCACTGATAAATGGCTTAAATGCCAAACACCATTCAGGCTTGGAGCATTCAAGCAAGCTCCTGGAAGTCTTTTGGGAACCCCAATTTGCAGGGGGGTTACATTCATTTGTTAACCGGGTTGGTGCACTGATCCAAAGACCCGGGCCAGAAACAGTGGGAGATACAGTGAGGACAAACAACAATGCACAGACATGAACAGTGAGTAGAATCAAGTGCAAGTCAGGCTAACATACAGTGGTAAGGTAATCAAAACACAGGCGACTGGACCAAAGGTGAGGTAATCAGTACACAGCTGACTGTACCAGAATACATCAATCAAGGTGTACATAGTAGATATATATTCAAATGGTGTTTAGGTAGCAACCGCCTCTGCTCTTTAGGTGTAGAAATAAATCGGCAGAGTCATTAGTATAAAAAAATACACAGATTACAAAGTTGATTATACAGGTAGAACTCAACTGTCAACAGGATAAGATGGCAGCCATAGAGCCAGTTTCAGGGTAGGAGAAAAGGCTACTGGCGGTGGGGGGGGGGAGTGAGGGAGAGCAACATAGTAGGCACAGCAGTACTAGAGGCCTGATGACAGTTGCAGGTCAAGATGGACAGGAAGTGGGTTCTTAGTTAGGTATTGTTGGGACGACTGATGAAGACTGCAGCCATAAGTCTTAGGATGGAGCAGAAGAGATAGAAGGGAGAAAGAGAGGCTATGGATGGCATCCCCGATGATCTGGGCCAGCAGGTATGAGTGTTGAGCTTGAGGGGTGAGCCAGTTTAGGGACCGGTAGAGAGAGCAGTGGTGCTAGAGAGAGGGTTGTGGAGAGCAAAGCAGCAAATCCAGTTGTAAGTTGTATTCAGCTGGTATTGGTTGGCAATGGAGGTAAGGGAGTATACTGGACACCCATAATCAAGGGGGTGGAGGAGGTTGCCGTGGGCTACAGCAAGGCAAGCTTCTGGTGTGAGATGATAAATTAGGCAGTAGCAGAGACCTAGCTTCTGGTTTATGCAATGTATCAGGGAAGTAATGTGGTTGGAGTGGGTAAGGGACAGGTCAAGGATTACCCCCAGATATTTGAATGAGTAAGCAGTGTTGAGGAGTGATCTATCCGGGGAGTGGACAGTGAGAAGGCAGCCAGAGTGACCAAAGGCGAAGCATTTGGGTTTTGAGCCATATAGCATGGCCTTTATTTTAGCTGCATTCACCAGTAGCTTGTTGGAGCAGAACCAACGGTGGGACGTACAGAAATCAGTGGTGAGGGTGGAGGACAGTGAGGAGGGAAGGGGTCGTTTTGGAAGAGCATCAGGTCATCGGCATAGAGGAGGGAGTGACATGAGAGGCCCTCTGATGGGAGGGAGTTAATGAAAAAGGAAAAGAGGAGAGGGACAAGTATGGAGCCCTGGCAGACACCCACTGAGACAGGCAATTGTGGGGGGGTGACACCACCAAGGCAGACCATTTGGGTTCTACCAGAGAGGTAGATGGTGAGACAGGCTGTGAAGGCAGAGGAGAAGCCAAGGGCACAAAGTGTAGTTATTAGGATGTTATGACTGACTAAGTCGAAGGCCTTGGATAGATCAACAAATACTGCACCTGTCAACTTCCCTTCATCCATATTCCTAAGCACATGGTCAGTGAAGAGAGCCAGGACGGTGGTTGTGCTGTGCCCCTTCCTGAAACCATGTTGCTGAGGGCAAAGGAGGTTGTATTTGGTGACATGGTCAGTGATTTGGTAGTTGACAGCCTTCATGACAAGCTTTCCAAGATAGAGCAGTATGGAAATGGGTCGATACTTATCCATAATGCTAGGATCTCCCGATTTGTGAATAGGGACAATTTTGGCCTGCTTCCAGGCAGGGGATGATAGAGGCCATGGTGAGAGATAGATTAAAGACAAAGGTAAGTGTGTAGGCAATGTCATGGGCCACTAATTTTAGAAAGCTGGGAGATAAACCATCACTACCAGCACTCCCTCTTAACAGAAGACTGAGGAGGACTTTAAGTGTCCCAGGACAGGAAATGGTACTGAAATAAAAGTGGGGCTGCTAGAAGTAGTGGAAGGGGGCATGAACAAGGGGGTGGAGGGGAGCCATTTAGCCAGGCAGTTGCTGTAATTGTAGAAATTGGCATTGAGTGCATTTGCAGTGTCAGTGGGGTCTGACAGGCAGCCATGTTGGGTGTTAAGGGGAAGGGGACTGCCTTTTAAAGGGGGAGAGCAAGGTATGAAGGGAGGACTAAGAAATGCCTGGGGTTTCCTAGGTGTTGGGACTGGAGTGACTGGAAATAAGCCGACTTCCTTGAGTGGATGAGGCACTTGCAAGGATTCCACAGGCGACGGTAGTCATTCCAACGGGGAGGGGATGGTGTGGCTTTATAGTCGACCCACTTGGTGTTCCTCTCCAGCATGAGAGGTCAGATGGGAGCCAGCGAATGTTGCCCCCATGCACTCTACAGGTAGCAAGCAGAAAATGTTTATTTTGGACAAGTAAGAGGGCGGAGAAAAATGTGTCCAGAGCTAGGGCAGTGTCAGTGGCATTGTAAAGGGTAGTCCAATCAAGGGGTCTGAGGTCGTACTGGAGCCTGAGTGGGTCGTAGCTAGAAAAGTTGCTGAAAAGTCAGATAGGTGGGTGGAGGGCAAGTGGGTTTGGTACACCAGACACAGTAGATGGGGGGTGATCACTGATGGCGTCGGATAGTGTGCCAGCATGGGCAACTTTGTCAGCTTAGGTCATTAGGATCCAGTCAAGAAAAGTGTGATTATGGGTTTGATTGTTGGGGCATTGTGGGAAGCAATTAGCTGCGTAAGATTATGTTGTTGTATGAGGGAGCTGCAGTCAGACAGAGGGTTTGTATCCCAGTTGATATTGAAGCCTCCTAAGAGAATGGTGTCTCTAGAGAGAGAGAGAGGGCCAAGGATGTTCAGGAGTGATGCAAGACTGGAGACACCACTCTTCCGGGGGGGGGGGGTTATAACAACACCCAACAACCAGCTTCTTATTGGTGGCAACGGTTAGTTCTGCTACAAGCCACTCGATAGGGAGGTCACTAGCATTTTTATTTATTTATTTTAACTTTCATTAACCAGGTAAGTGCAGTGAGCTAAGGTCCCTTTTCGTACATAGAAACATTAACTTTGACAGCAGATAAGGACCGCTTGGCCCACCCAGTCTGCTCATTTCCCTACCTATTGGATAAGCTGCAGATCCTAGTTAACCAACAACCTACTTCCTCCTACCCCCCACCAGAATTGCCTTATATCTGTCCCATGCATTCTTGAATTCCCTCACTGTTTTTGACCCCATGACCTCCTCAGAAAGGCCGTTCCATGCGTCCACCATCCTCTCCATGAAAAAAATACTTCCTCACATTGCCTATTAGCCGTCCCCCCTCTATTTTCAAATTGTGCCCCCTTGTTCTTGCACATCTCGTTTTCTGAAATATGCTACCCTCTTGGACTTTGTTGATTCCCTTGAGGTACTTGAAAGTTTCTGTTATGTCTCCTCTCTCCCTCCTCTCCTCAAGGCTATACATATTAAGCTCCTGTAGTCTCTCTTACTATGGCTTCTGGTGCAGACCTTGCATCATTTTAGTTGCCCTCCTCTAGACTGCCTTCATCCTGTCTATGTCCTTGCAGAGATGGAGTCTCCAGAACTGCACGCAATACTCTAGATTGAGTCTCACCAACTGTCTGTACAGATGGATAACAACGTCCTGTATTCTACTGGTGATGCTTCTCCCTATGCACCCCACTGTCCCCCCAGCCCTCCTTACTGCCTTCTCACATTGCTTGCCTACCTTTAGGTCTTCTGGTATGGCTACCCCCAGGTCCTTTTCCATTTTGTTGTTGTTAGTACCTCTTCTCCCATTGTGTACTCTTCCCCTTAGTTTTTCTTTCCCAGGTGCATTAATTTGCACTTCTTTACATTGAATCTAAGCTGCTATACTTTTGATCATTCCTCCAACTTTGCCAAATCCCTTCTCATCCTTTCCACCCTCCCTTGTGTATCAACCCTGTTGCAGATCTTTGTGTCGTCTGCAAAGAGGCACACTTTTCCTTCCAGTCCCTCTGCAATGTCACTTATAAAGACATTAAAGAGGACCCAGTACTGAACCTTGCGGTACCCCACTAGCAACCCCCCTTTCTTCAGAGTGGACTCCGTTTACTATTACCCTCTGTATCCTGTTGTCCAGCCAATTTCTTACCCACACTACCACCCTGGGACCCACTTGCAGGCTGGTTAACTTGTTTATTAATCTTCTGTGTGGGACTGTGTCAGATGCCTTGCTAAAGTCTAGGTAGGCCATGTCCACAACCCCTCCCTGGTCTACTACTTTGGTCACCCAGTCAAAGAAATCTATGAGATTTGTCTGACATGACCTTCCTGCTGTGAATCCATGCTGCCTTGGGTCTTGTGCCCTGACGGCCTCTAGGTACTCTACAGTTCTTTCTTTCAGAAGTGATTCCATCATTTTCCCTACCGCTGAGGTCAAACTAACAGGTCTATAGTTTCCTGCCTCTGCCTTGCTCCCACTAATGTACCTATAAAAGATTTTATCTCCCTTCTTAACTGAGTTGGCTATCTTTTCCTCAGTTTGGGCCTTTGCTATTCTAGCTGCCTTCCCCGCTTCCTTCTGCTTTAACTGGTACAGTGTTTTTTTCCCCTTCATTTTGATTTGTCTATTTGCTTCACACAAAGGCTTGTTGCCTGTGTGCTGGCAGTTTTGATGTTTCCCCATTGTTCCTCCACCCCTCCTTCTAGCCCGTTTGCAAGTGCTTTTCTGAGACACTCTCCCATTTTACCAAAGCTGGCCCTCCTAAAGTCCAATACCCTTGCTTTTGTATGGCTTGACTCTATGGCTGTGTTTATCATGAACCGTACTGTTTGGTGGTTGCTTGTTCCCCGATGGCTACACACTTCTAAATCTGAGATCCTCTCCCCATCCCCATTTGAGAGCACCAGGTCTAAGATTGCTCCCTGCCGAATGGGTTCCAACACTAGGTGTCTGAGGCATGCTCCCTGTAGGGCATCGAGAATGACCCTGCTCTTGGATGTGGCTGCTGCAAAGTTGCTCCAGTTAACATCTGGCATATTCAAGTCCCCCAAAAACAATATCTCCCCTTTTTCTGCTTGACCTGGGACCATAAGAAATAGCCTTGATGTAACATTAATGTAAACAATAAGATAACAATACAACAATGATGACAAATACATAAATACATAGTATTCACAATGGTACAATGCAGCAGTGTCATTAGAAATGTTATCATTTAAACTGACTAAAAAATGTTTCTAAAAAATGATATTTAAAACCTTTGTGACTAGTCCCTCCTTGTAAAGACCCCAGTAAGCTGTTTCTTGCAGCACTAACTACAAAAGCAAATAGACTGGCCAAGAAGCGTAGTGTGAAAGGAGTTATGGTAGTACAAGAATGCACCCCCACCACAATGGGATGTAGTCAGATCACAGCGTAGGAAAGTGTAACCAGGCAGGGAACAGCTGGGATTAGAGTGTTGTCGAGGCACAGGTCAGGAAACATAGGAAAACTAGAAACAGTTTTAAAATTCTCAAATAGCATTTTATTTTTCTCAATAACAGTAAAATAAAAAATATAAATTATTCAGTGTAACTATTTACAAATGCAGTACAAACAAAGAAAACTAAGTCCTTCTTCTGAGGGTATCTCTTACTTCCAAGTTTGCCTCTCAGTGTCTCTCTCTTTGTCTCTCTAGCAAAAGCATTGCTGCTCTTTTTATAAGTCTTTGTCTGAGAATTCGTTAAGAGAGCCTGCTTCTCACAGAATGTTCTTGTCAGTTTTTTTTCCTTGCAGGTGCAGCAAAACAGTACATAGTGATCCGGAACTGACCTCTTGTTTATAGCTCTGCAAAAGGCTTAAAACTGCATCTCAGGTTAACCCCTTGAGTTCCAAATAGCTTTGCAATCATTTCAACAGTATAACTATATGAGATTCACATATATTTTTTTATAATTGCAGATATGCAAGGGGGAAGAAAAGACAGAAATAGTAAGGGAAGGCAGAGAGATAGCAAGAGGTGGAGAACTGAGAAACCGTCGGAGTGATCAGTTCCTAGGTCTCACAAGAAAATTTTGGTTGCACAACCAGACAGACAAGAGAAAAGGAGTGGAAAGAACATATCCTTGCGTTTAAACTCTTTCTGCATAACAAATGGGACAGGGCCTTATTCAGCCCTGTCACAGGGCTGGCAGTATAGCTTAGAGGTTAGAGGAACGAGGTGTGAAGGAGCTTGATACATCCAGCAGACCAGACCTGAGTTTGATTCTCACAACCTCCACTTGCATACTGTGTGGCTCTGAGCAAGTCACTTAACCGCCCAGTGCTCCCAGGTCGCCCCTAAAAACAGGCACTTGTGCCTAGTGGGCCTTACCCGGTTACCAAAGACAAAAAAAAAAAAAATAGGGTGGAGCTTTTTATCCTGGTCTCAGAGATGCCCAGGATGTCAGGCTTGTACAGTGAGACCCAGGCTTCCAGCTCTGCTATTTTAGATAGTAGACTCCTCACATTCAGATGGACTATTTTTAGGCCAGGTTTAACCCCCATGGTGGGTGACTGTGGGAGAGAGGAGTGTTTAAAGGGGGTGTGATTGAGGGGTCAGCATTGCTTTCAATGTCCCCAGAGAGTAGAAGGTGTGCGGTATGAAAGGTGGATGGGAGGAAGATGGAGGGAGACGGGACGAAAAGAGAGGTGGAGGAATAGGCACTGACAGCCATGACAGTTTTTATTATTTATTATTTTTTTATTTTTATTTAGTTTTTGTTAACCAGGTAAGTACACTAGACAAGACAATTTGCCTATTTTTCAGGTACGACCCGGGAGAGTACAGAAAATTACATACACACTTGGGACAACATGGTACATAATTAGGAAAAGATTACACGTCATGAGACAACAAGGTACAAGTTAGAAAAAACAAACTTGCATGTCACGTACGAACATCATAATGTAGAATACACAAAGTACAAGGCATATGAGGCACATTTAGTTAGAATAGGTACAGCAGAGTAAGCGGTGTGTGCCAGTTTTGGAGCAGTACAAGGTAAGGATTGGTAGCAGCAAGTACAAAACTATCATCTTAAGAGCCAGCTGTTATGCATGAGTGCTAAGTGCTAACATATGTCAAAGGGGTGTTTTTGGCACCTGCAGGCTGATCCGAGTTTGAGATGGTTCCATAGGGAGGAACACAGGCTGCCCTGAGAGGGGGCAACATGGACCTGGGCTGGGAAGGTGTTCCAAAGTTTGGGGGCACATGCTGCAAAATCCCTTTCACCTATTTGAGTCTGAGTCACAGGTACCTTGGGTGTGGCAGATCCCGAGGACCTTTCCTGTGAAGCAACCAAGGACAAAGTCAATGTGCTTTGAGGGCAAGAGCCAGTTTAACTTATTGTAGAGATCACAGTGGTGAGTGAGCCGGGGGGCCACTAGGGCGAAGCAGCAGACATTGTTGTAGGCCATTGACCACCTAGAGAGATGGGCTTTAGTGGTGCTGGCAAACAACAGGAGCCCATAACATAGTGAGGGGAGAAGCATACCTCTAGCAAGAGCAATATGCGCAGCCGGCGTGAGGTTATTTTTTGCTCTGTAAGCCAGACCCAGTTTACAGTTGACAGTTTTGCATGTCTTCTGGATATGGTGGCCAAGGTCAAGCTGTGGGTCCAATGTTACATCAAGGTGTTTGAAATTGTCCGTGATTGGGATCGAACGCTCCCTTACCGGAAACACAGAACGGCACAGGGGAGGCCTTAATCTTACGCGGGACCCAAAGAGCATGGCCTGGGTTTTTTTTAGATTTAGGACTAACTTATGGTTCAGGATCCATGTCTGAATGTTTCTTAGGTCATCACTCAGGTGGTTGTTAATGACTCCCACCTCTGGGGAGTGAGACAGGATGACCAGATCATCTGCATAGAGGATTGGTTTACAGTGAGCAGCGGTTGTGGGGAGATTATTAACGAAAATGGAGAAAAGCATTAGTCCAAGGACGGATCCTTGGGGAACCCCCATTGTTACTGGGATGGGACCCGAGATCTCTTTGCCATGTTTAACCCACTGTGTTCTACCATATAGGTAGTTGGAGAACCAACTGAGAGCAGCAGTGGATAGTCCAATTGATCTAAGCTGTGTTGATAGCATGGCATGGTCGACCAGGTCAAACGCCTTCGAGAGGTCTATAAAGATAGCCCCCGAGAGTTTGCTTTGGTCTGTGGCCTCCCTAATCCACGATGAAACAGTAACTAGGGCTGAGGAGGTACCATGCCCCTTCCTGAATCCATGCTGTACAGGAGACTTAATGTCATATGCCTGTAAGTACTCTGAGAGTTGCCCTGCCACAACTTTCTCCAGAAATTTGCTAACCGTGGATAGGATGGATATGGGGCGATAGTTGTCTATCAGTTTAGGGTTCCTCTGTTTAAGGATTGGGACTACCCTGGCAATCTTCCATATCTCTGGGATAACTCCAGTTGACAGGGACAGATTGAAGATGTGTGCCACCAGAGGGGCAAGCCAGGGGGCACCGAGACTGAGGAGCTTTGGTTCCAGGCCATCTTGGCCAGCACTTGAGAAGGGAGAGAGTCCAGCTAGCAGTTTCTGCACCTCTTGAGCCACCACTGCCCTGAACAGAAAGGGCGGGCGGAGTGATGATGGTGCTATGGGCTGGTTGCCGCTGACACCACCACCATTGGAGAATGTCGAGGTATACTCGGACAGATCAGAAAAAATAATGATTGAAGGAGTTGGCAATGGTTTCTGAGTTGTTGCAGCTGGAACTTTCAATTATCATATCAGTGGACTCAACACTCTGTGTACCACTCACAACATGTTTAATATTCCTCCAGAACCTCCTTGGATCCCTAGCCGAGTTCAGTAACGCAGATTTTCAGAACTCACTCTTGGCTATCCTTATGTTCTTTTTGCACTCATTTCTGAGTTTCCTGTATCTCTGAAAGATAGCCTGGTCAGCCATGGCCTTAAACTTGGCCCAGCACTTATCTCTGGTGTTGAGGAGGGCCAGGAGACTACCATGAAGCCATTTAGTAGTCATTCCCCTCATCCTCCGTCTGATGAGGGGGGCATGTTTCTCCTGCAGGGCCCTTAACGAGATGAGGAAGTGACTGACAGCGGATGTGGAGTCCTGAGTATTCCATACTGCCAACCAGTCAGTGTACTTGATATCATTTTGAAAGGAGGACAGATCAAACCTAGAGTAGTCTCTGATCTGGATAATTTTATGGGGTATTTTCAGAAGTGGGATCCACCAGACACAGTACACCGGGGAGTGATCAGAGATAGGATCAGGTAGGATATCAGACGAGCTGATCCTATCAGGTCTATTTGTCAAGATCCAGTCCAGGAGGGAGCTCTTACCACCATTTGTAGAGCATCTGGTAGGATCCTTGACAAGCTGTGTCAGTGAGAGACCGGCAAGTGACGGTTCAAAGGCTTTGGTGTTGCCACCCAGCCAATTGAGGTTGAGGTCACCCAGAATGATTAGCTCATTCTGCCATGTTACTGCACCAACTGTGTCAAGGAGGCCAGTCAGTCCCTCTATGCCTCCCTTTGGAGGATTGTAGGTGTATACAATGTGTATCTTTTTTGTCATCCCTAGTAACAGCACCGTGTGCAGTGTCTCCCAGGGGACTGCACTGTCTGTTGATGAGGTAGGGCAGATGGGTTAAGATGGCTCCTGTAGTAGACCAGGATACCACCACCTCTCTTTTCTTCGAGGGCGATCATGCGGATTTGGTCATAACCAGGAAGGCACATACAGAGTTTGGGGTGGAAGGTTTCAGCCAGGTTTCTGTAATGCCAAGAATGTCTGGACTATGACGAGTTACCCAGACAATAAGTTCTGGCCAGGTTTGGCAGCAGACTTCTGATATTAAGATGGGCTACCTCTCAGCCCTTTTACCGCAGACCAGCCGCCAGTGTAGGTGAGGACTGGAGTGAGGTCCTGGGTTTAGTTCTATGTCCCCTGCTAGTACAAGGGTCACCAGCAGGAGCCAGAATAGATGCCTTAATGGGGGAGATCTATCCTTGTTCTGTGACTTCCAGTCATAGCGCCTGACCTTTCAGGCAGGTCTCAATAGGCTCCTCAGGTTAAGACCACCGAGGACTCCGGTCAGGGGTGAGCTGTCTGCTAGAATGTTTGTGAAGGTGAAGTCAGACTCCACCGGTTGGACACACGTACACCAGGGGTCTCTTTTTAAGGGGTCACCCGCCCTTGAGATCCAGGGGATCCATGACGCAGTAAGGATCACAGTGGCGATAGTGCCCAGGAGTAACAAGCTCAGGACTAGCTTTGATGGGAGCTCAGGAAGTCCCATGATTGCCCCAGTATGGTTGTCCGGCTGAGACAGAAAGGGGATTTCCGCCATAGGTCACCAATGGACACAGGACAGTGCCAAATGGGTATTTAGTAGCCTGGCAAATGGCGGGAAATAGATTATTTGTACCTTACTGGCACTTATCTCAAGAACAACTAGTGTATTATTATGTGATAAAGACAGTTAGCTGACTAGTAGAGCCATAGTGCTAGTATTAATCATATGGAGACGTCAGACATAGGTTTGGGCAGGCAAGTAAACAGAACAATAGGTACAGTGCCACCGTTCTAGACACGTGTCTAGTTGCCACCAAGAGACCAGAGAATTACCCTGCAGGTTTCTCCACCACGAGACTAGAGGATACCATGCAGGTTAACAGTCTAGAGGCAACTAGATTTATTTTGCGTGCATGAGATAGGCAGATAGGAATAAAAATTATGCTGGCAGTGATTACTTCCACAGGCATGAGTTAGGCTGAACAGGATGTAGTTATACTGGTACACAGCAGACAAACTGGGTTGAAATATATCAGTTACGAATAATGCAATAAGACCGGCTATTAGTTGACTACACTGGCAAGAGGAGATCACCACTATGAATTTTATCGCAGGGTTCAGACTGTCAGACAGTTAGCAGTCTGGGTGAGTAGGCACTGCACTGTAGCCAGAAGGGGAACACCCAAGAGACTACAGGATGGTCCTTTGACAGCTGCTCCGTACTGCCCTAACTCAGTTTTTAATTGGCCAATATTAAACTGAGGGCATGGCTACTTGGAATTTAATGGGAGGAGGGAACGGGGTGGGCAGGTGGGCCGAAAAATCAAGTCCAGCAGAGCTCCTGTGTGCAGCTCCCAGCCCCTCCACAACCCCTTCGGTCCCTGACTAATCAGCAGAAAGTGTCCCAACAATTACACTCATTTTTCTATCTGCAGAGGAGGTCTGCCCGGTTTCCCGGCACCTCAACTCCGCGGCGTGCGGCTTCGTGGATGCAGGGGGCAAGAGCCGCCCGCCCTATACAAGTTCCAGTCTGTTGTAAAAATCAGCAGTTCACGCTGCTTTAAATCTCCTAGCCCAGCCAGCAAAGTTTTGGCCAGTTGGCACTTCTGCCTTCAGCTCACTGAGAAAATGGCACCAGAATTCAAACTGCAGCAGGGTATGATCTGAAGTCACCAACGGCAGGTCGGGGGTCGCACAGCAGGTAAGTGACTCGGAAGAATGGCAAAATCAAGTCCAGTAGAGCTCCTGTGTGTCAGCCCCAGCCCCTCCCCAACCCCTTCGGTCCCGACTAATCAGCAGAAAGTGTCCCAGCAATTACACTCATTTTTCTGTCTGCAGGGAGGTCCGCCTGGTTTCCCGGCATCTCAACCCCACGGGCGCGCGGCGGCCAGGATGCAAGGGGCAAGATCCACCGCCCCCTACACAAGTTCCAGTCTGTTAGAAATCAGCAGCACTCTGCTGCTTTAAATTCCCAGCCCAGGCCAGCAAAAGTTTTTGGGGTCAATCAGTGCTTCTGCCTTTCAGCTCAGCAGAAAATGGCACCAGAATTCAAACTGCAGCAGTGGTACGATCTGAAGTCACCAACGGCAGGCCGTGGGGTCACACAGCAGGTAAGCAACTCGCAGGCAGGCTGCATTCTGGACTCAGCAGAATAGGAGTGGGGCAAAAGGTAGGTGGGGCATGCCTCAGAGTGACTTGTTCCAGGTCTAGGACCGAGTTGCCAAAATCAAGGCAAGACTGAGAAGTGTGCAGAGAGATAGAAGCTTGACTGTAAGGGAGGTTATTTTTTTGGGGGGCGTGGAGGTGGTGGAATTACAGTTGAGGATGCAGATAGGAGGGGAAATAAAGGGTATGAAAAGTGGAACGTGGACCAGGGAGAAAAAAAGACAGTGATTGACAGGTAGTGCCACCTGGTGGGGGAGGAGGAATGAGATTACTAGAGAGGAGCCAAACCAGGAGCAGGGGAGAAAAGGAGCAGAGCAGAAACACCAGGAGGTACCAAGAGCGACAGTGGTGGGGTGGGGTGGAGGCTGAGGTACTAGTAGATCATACCAGCTGAGACAATTACTACTGGTGATATGGCCTAGTGGTCAGAGCAGCAAGCTATGGATGGTTCAGGCCTAGTGGTCAGAGCAGCAAGCTATGGATGGTTCAGGCATCAAAGGCCAGGGGTTCAAATCCCATGGGATGAAAGTGTGAAATTGGGAAGAGGATTGTTTAGAAAAGAGGCTGGTTTCAGGAGTAAGTGGGGAGAGGAACAGGAAGTTAAGGGATGATGCAGTGTAAGGGCACAGTAATTTATATTAAGAGCTGGGGAGAGGTATAAGTAAAGCAGCAGGGACCTCTAGTGGCCCAACAGTATAAGCAACTGATGGAGTTTGGTGGGATAGGAACTACACAGCGGATCACATGATGATGATCACATGACATTGAACACCCATTAGAGAAGTGCACACCCAGGGTGGGGGGGCACATAGTCCCTCCAACAACAAGGTGCTGCAGCTCGTATCTGTAGGGTAATGCAGGCTCCAGAGAGGGGTTCCGATGTGGTGGCTGACTTTGGGGAGAACTTCCTGGTATCTGGCCCTCACAGACTGTCTGAGGAGAAACAAAAGGCATGGGTTAACTTAAAATTACTGCAGGGGATTAAGGGGTCAGAGAATCAAACAAAGGGATGTCAGGTGTCAGAATGGGAAACAGGAAAGGAGACGTGCGGGGGGGGGGGGCAATGCAGCAACAGCAGGAAACTACAAATCGGAAATGGCAGAGAGACCAGGCAAAGGCAAACCAGCACAAAAGGTAACACAACAGCCTTAAGCACACCAGCAGTAAATGGCAACACAATGGCCGTAAGGCAGATACAGTTCACATACAGGGCAATAACAATAGCCTTAAGGTGTTTGGCAGATATAGTAAACATCACAGGTGAATACAGACAGTAACTTAGTTTGAAATAAATAATAGAAACATAGAAACATAGAAGTTGACGGCAGATAAGGACCGCAAGGCCCATCCAGTCTGCCCATTTCTTTTTCTACCTTATAAATGTGCCATCGGCCTTTGCTCTGACAGTGGCCTATCTATTCATAGTCATTTGTATTGCTCCCTTATGCCTATCCCATGCCTGTTTGAAGCCCTGCACTGTATTCATAGCCACCACTTCTTGTGGTAAGCCATTCCATGCATCCACCACCCTTTCTGTGAAAAGAATTTCCTCACATTCCCTCTAATCGGCCTCCTCTAATCTCATGCTGTGTCCTCTTGTCCTGCTATTTTTCTTATATTTAAACATGTTAGACTCTTTCACCTTGTTTATGCCCTTAAGGTGTTTGAATGCCTCGATCATATCACCTCTCTCCCTCCTTTGCTCAAGGGTATACATATTGAGCTCCGTTAATCTGTCCTCATATGTCTTCTGATGCAGTCCTGCACCATTTTGGTTGCCCTTCTCTGGACTGCCTCAATTTGGTTAATGTCCTTGTGAGGTGTGGCCTCCAATACTGCAGCAGTACTCCAGATGGGGCCTAACCAGTGTCTTGTACAGAGGGATTATTATCTCTCTCTTACGACTTGTGATACCCCTACTAATACACCCTAACACCCCCCTAGCCTTACCTACTGCTTTAGAGGTCTGCTTGGATGATTTTAGGTCATCAGTGATGATGATGCCCAAGTCTCTTTCTTTCTTTGTGACTGCTAGCAACTCCCCTCCCAGTCTATAGTTGGCTTCAGGGTTTCTCTTCCCTATGTGCATGATTTTGCACTTCTTGCATTAAATCCCAGTTGCCACTCTTCTGACCATTCTGCTAGTTTATCCAGATCTCTTCTCATTCTGCCCACCCCATCTGGATCATTACTCTGTTGCAGATCTTGGTGTCATCTGCAAACAGACAAGCTTTACCTCTAGTCCATCTGCAAGGTCACTAATGAAGATGTTAAAGAGGACTGGCCCCAGGACTGATCCCTGAGGTACCCCACTTGTGACTTGCATCTCTTCTGACTGTATACCATTTACCACCACTCTGTTTTCTGCCCGTCAACCAGTTTGCCACCCAGTTGACCAACTTCTGACCCACCCCAGCCTACCCAGCTTATTTATCAATCTTCTATGTGGAACAGTGTCAAAGCTTTGCTGAAGTCAAGGTGGTGACATCAACTGCTCCCCTTGGTCCACCACTCTGGTTACCCAGTCAAAGAAATCTATGAGATTAGTTTGACAGGACCTTCCTTTGTAAATCCATGCTGTCTTGGATCCTGTGCCCCTATGGATTCCAGGTGTTGCACTATCCTTTCCTTAAGGAGTGCCTCCAATCTTGCCCACTACTGAGGTAAGACTGACCGTCTGTAGTTCCCCGCCTCCTCCTGCTACCACTCTTGTGGAGCGGGATCACATGAGCCCTTCTCCAGTCTTCTGGGACCTCTCCCTGCACAGAGACTCACTAAACAATTCTGCTAATGGCTCTGCTAGTTCCTTCTTTAGCTCCTTAAGTACCCTGGGATGTATGCCATCAGGTCCCATTGCCTTATCCACCCTGAGCTTAGCAAGCTCTTGTAGGACCCTTTCTTTTGTGAAGGGAGTAGTGCTCACCTCCCTCCCCGTGTCCATGATGCTGAGCTGTGGGCCCTGCCCTACCTTCTCTTCAGTAAATACTGAGCAAAAGTATCTATTTAGGATAGATACCTTTACAGGGTCCTCCTCCTCACATGCTCCATTTTCTCCATTAAGCTTAGCAATACCCCCTCTGGACTTTCTCCTTTCACTAATGTATCTATAGAAAGTCTTGTCACCTTCTTTTACTGTTCGTGCTAGTGTTTCCTCAGTTTGGGACTTTGCCTGCCTTACTGCCTTCCCTGCTTCCCTTAGGGCAGTTTGGTATGCCTCCCTATCTTCATCCCGCTGTGTTCCCTTATATTTCCTGAAGGCCAGCCTTTTGGCTCTGACCTTTTCTGCTACTGTATTTGAGAACCAAAGCTGTTTCCTTCTTCTTTTGCACTTCCTTTTCTGTCTAACACAATGGGATGTTGCTTCAAGTATTGCATCCTTAATGCTTGCCCACTTTGCCTGTACCCTCACCTGTGTTTCTTTTTGCCAGGGCTAGCTTAACTCTGTTGGCCATCTTATCAAAGTCAGCTCCTCTGAAGTCCCATATTTTTGCCTTGGAATGGGATGATTTAGATGTAGTAGCCAAATTGAACCATACCATGTGATGGTCACTGGCCCCCAGGTGACCTTCTACCTGGAGATCTGTGATCCCTTCTTTGTTAGTCAGTACTAGATCTAGGATAGCCTTGTCTCTTGTGGGTTGCTGTACCAGTTGTTTGAGGCCCTCCCCCTGCAGGGAATCCACTATGAGTCTAGTTCTGGCAGATGTTCCTGCTGGTATTGACCAATCTGTATTCTACTCAATCCCTCTGACAACAAGGTGCTGCAGTCCTTACTTGCGAGGTAATGCAGGTTTCAGGGAGGAGTTCTGATGTGATGGCTGACTTAAGGGAGAGCCTCCTGGTATCTGGCCCTTACAGACTGCCTGGGGGTAATGCAGGCTCCAGGGAGGGGTTCCGATGTGGCGGCTGACTTAGAGGAGGGCTTCCTGGTATCTGGTCCTCACTTACTGCCTGCAGGGTAATGCAGGCTCCAAGGAGGGGTTCTGATGTGGCAGCTGACTTAAGAGAGAGCCTCCTGGTATCTGGCCATCATGGAGTGCCTGCGGGGTAGTGCAGGCTCCAGGCAGGGGTTCCGATGTGGTGGCTGACTTAACGGAAAGTGTCTTGGTATCTGACCCTCACTAACAGTGGCACTCAGTACCTTACATAAAGCCCATTTGTACAGAGCATGTACAGTGCATATAGAGTCACAGGGTATGATGTATTGGATGTACCTTTGGCCCTTCATCACCTCTCTGTACTTCTAGGCAACGAGGAACCCTGAACAGTGTTTTACAATTAACCACAAAGTCAAATCCCAAATTACCATCGTAACTGAATTGAAGCGACAGAACCCACACAACAATCGAAGTCTAGAGGCAGAGATTAAACTTTTCAGTCCTATGGTATTTTAACTCAAATAAGTGAAAATCCATAATGCTTTCCTCTAGCTGTTATGTGCTCATGCAGTAGCACACAGGCTGAAAGCACATATTCTGTGTAATCTTCTGCATCCTTGAGTTTTAAAATACCAAGAGCAGACTAGAGTGTAATAAACAGGCCTATAAGAATGCACAAAGGGATTGTAAGAGGGCAATTAGGAAAGTAACATAGGATTATGAAACATGCATAGTGGGGGTTATTAAAGAGAATGTAATTATCACGGTATGTACTTTAATAAACTTTATGTTTCAGCCATAATGATTTACTAGAGAATATTTTGTTTTCCTTTTTGTGGTTCCTTCCCAGGGTTTATAACCTATCCTGACAGTCTGTCCAAGGAGACTGTATAAAGCATGCGGTTGCTCCCAGATGACCTTATATTGCTCATGTATGACATCACAGTACATTCCACAGCAACAGACTGTAATGTCACAAACACAGCAACTGTCCATTCATTTCATGTTATATGTTTCACCCTGCGGCTGTTCCGGAGGAGGGCGGTATGCGAGGTGTCTTACGCATGCGTGTCTCTTGGACATTAACAGCTGTGGCAGTGAGTGCTGGACCTAAAGGACAGTGGCAGAGAGAAAAAAGTAAGGACACATTTGGTGTAACTGGTGCCCATATGCTATAAAATATAATGACTGGGTTATAGTAAATGACTGGACTGAAATCACCTCTTGTGGTTGCCAGGACAACAATATACCCCTTGAGCTGCTCTCTTGAGGTTTACTATGTTGTCCTGGCAACCACTCGAGATGGTTACAGTGCAATTATTAACCGTAAACCAGTCATTATCCTCTATGTCATGAATGTAAGAGTCTGTAGTCTTTTTGTTTTAGTAGAGAACTGCTTTTAAAGGAGAACTACTCTGAACTTATAAGTAATTTTCCCCAGCAGAATCTGTTTTTAAAAGCACTAGTTCAAATTTTGTTATTGTGCCACCTATACAGGCCTTGCAGTAACCACAGTATATGCATCAATCTGATTTACACCGTGGAGACAAGTACCATTTTAGAACTGCAGACTGGTCGCAAAAGAAACTGTAACCAAATGGACAGCAGTTTGAACAGTGCCAGATGACATCACAGTGGCTTCTGCTGCACTCAAAACGTAGCAATGAAGTCCAACACAAACAGTTAAATCTTCATAAAAATAACAATTAAAAGCATTACAATTAAAAATATGTTGCATCAACTGGGCTAAAAATGGACTTGCTCAGAATATGCTATTTGTCATAACTTGTGAGGGGGCTGGAATGAATTTGTCACTTGTGAGTTATTCTCCTCCCCCTCATTCATGGAGATATATGGCACATTCCAGGTCAGTCCAATGTGTATTTGGCGGGGGTTGCCCTGTGCCGTTCCCTGCTAGTGGTTGACAGCTCGACTGGAGGGATTCTCCACAACAAATATTTACTTTTATCAGGATTGGTCACCTGAGTGTTCCAACCTTGTTCAGATTTGGAGAAGAGGACATCCCAAATAGCAATAAATCACAAGCAGAAGATGTAGAGGGCACATGGATTTACGCCGTGTTCACTATTCTGAGTCATTTCCAAATCACTTTAGGCTCAGGGGCTCCAGTTCATTTTCTGAATTTTGCACAATAGTTGTCTGTCTCTCTCTCTCTCTCTCAGAGCATATGTTGAATGGACATTCACAGTCCTTTGCTCACTTCAGGAGCAACATGCATTTGAGAATCTCTGGTGAAGCCATCAGCTTGACTTTCCCTGAGTGTGTGATCACTTTATTGCACGCTGAATTTATCAGAGCTCTAGCATAGCCAGTCTTTTACATTCAGGTCCTCCTGCCCCTAGGATCTGGACTGTATCTCATATTAACATGGTATGAGTGTTCTGAAAGATCATTAACACGATGCTACGCCCTTTTTAGGCATATCACTGTGAAAGCCTATCAGGGCAAGAACCATTTAATTACAAATGAGGCACTTGGGACCTGCAGTGCTTTGTGCCATGTCAGTTTCCTCCCAACATTCCTAGTGAAGAAGCCCATGAACCTAGCCCAGCTACCCTCCCCTTGAGCAGTGCTGCCACACAGTACCAAAATGCCCCCACAATGCTCCAGGTCATTGTGGGGTACTCTTCCACCAGGGTTCCCACTCCCTGAGACACCATGGTCTTCCATGCCATGCAACATCTCCTAGCCTGCTGCCAGCATCAATCAGATACAGTATTCTGCATTGCATCATTATGGGCCTCTTCCTAGGCATGGGCACATTCCTGATCATGCCCTCCCCAATGACTGTCCTTAAGGTTCAGGGGACTCTCCTCAGGCCAGCCATCAGGTTGTTCCCCTTGAGGAGGAAACACCCTGTGGTTCCACACCCAAACCCTCCTGGTGATTACCTTATTATACTTTACTACTATAGAAATTATCACTTTTAAAAGGGTGTACAAACTCTTTAAAGCACTTCCATTGGCAGCCTTTCACTCTGTTTCTTGGGAGCCCTCAGACCCCCTCCGACTTTCATGCCTACCTCCTTTACCTGCTATATATTTATTTCTTAGGCTCCTCCTGCACCCCTATCCCTTGAGACTTGATATCAGGAATTTTAGCCTAAGGACAGGCATCATTTGGTGAACAACCTCTGCTCCTGCTGGTAGGAGGGGAGTAATACATACTGTACTCTCAAACTCAAAACTAGACTTTCATAAAAAAGATATCCCAACAGTTTGGGTTAACTTATTCCTCAGCACAGTTGAAAATTCAATAGATCCCATTTAAGAAACATTTCAGATCCCATATTCAGAATTCCATTAAAAAAGCCATGGTTCTGCCAGTAGAAAAGTAGGACAGGAATTCTTAAATGTTACAGGAGACAGTTGTCTAGCATGATATGTCAAATAGTTCACTAAGTAGTAAATATATTGGATTTAGTTTGAGCAATGGGAATACTCCCTTCTGCAGGGGTGGGTGAAAACCTAGGGTCTAGCGACCATGGCATGATAACATTCTAACTAAGGTGGCAGCTAAAACAAAACTGAAAACTCCAAACTTCAACATGACAGACTTTGCTACATTGAGGAGATTATTGGAGAGGGGCCAGGATAAAATGTCTAAGTAAAGGGAGTGGAGGAGATGTGTAACTCCTTCAAGGTGAATAGTGAAGTAGTGGATCACTGTGAACCCATGAGAAACAAGCATTTGTCAATGCCGAAGTTCACTGTTGGTACTTGTATTAGTATTGTACCAGGTGGGACAGGGCTACAGATCGTAGAGCAGGCTTATTTACATGTTTTTCTTTTGACAAGTGCTTACGGACCTGAGTGGGGGACTGAAAAGTTCAGGTCCGCAGTGGGTGGAGGTGCCAAAACATACGAACATACGAACATACGAAATTTGCCAGCAGATAAAGGCCTAGAGGTCTATCAAGTCTGCTCGAATGTGCAGCTAGCACCCCTTATTCTGCAGCTGCCCTTCCCTTCCACCCTTCCCCTTCATTAACCCTCCCCCTTGTCCTGTCCCATCCTCATTTGAAGCAGTCCACTGTTCTACTGCATACCACTTCTGCAGGTAACGATTCCACCCAGCCACCACCCTCTCTGTAAAAGTGTCTCCTCATCTCCCTCCTGAACCTTCCTCGCCCAGTCTCATATCATGGCCCCTGGTGGCCCTCCTCCTTTACTTTGAACAGCCCTCTGTACCTGTCTTGTTTATTCCTTTCATGTATTTAAAGGTTTCAACTATGTCCCCTGTCTCTCCTCTCCTCCAGTGAGTACATGTTCAACTCCTTCAACCTCCCTCATATGATAAGTCCCCAGACCCTTGATCATCTTTTGTCGCTTCATGCACTCCCTCCAGTAACTTAAGTCCCTTTCAGACACGGATCACCAGAACTGCACGCAGTACTCCAGGTGTGGTCTAACTAATGACCTATACAGTGGCAGAATCACCTCCTCCCTCCTTGAGGATACTCCCTTGCAATACAACCCAGCATTTTGTTGGCCTTTGCAGCTGCCTTCCTACACTGTGCCGAGTTGTTCATTGACCCTGTGATGAGCACACCCAGATCCTTCTCCTCCTCTGTCTGGGCTAGCTGCACTCCTAGCTGGTAAGTCCTCCTTGGGTTCTTCATCCCAAAATGCATCACCTTGCACTTTTGGCATTAAAGCCCAGTTGCCAGGTGTCTGACCAGGTTTCAAGCTTTGCCAGATCATCCTGCAACCCCTGCCATCCCCCTAGGTCATCCACCACCGCGCCAACCTTGGTATCATCAGCAAACAGACTGATCTTGCTCTTGATGTCCCATGATATGTCTGCAATGAATATCCCAAACAATACTGGTCCCAACACCGAGCCCTGTGGGACACCACTCGTCACTGCCCTTGGGTGTGAGACATGAACGGACTGAGAATGCAGCCTGTGATTGGTGGACTGGTCGCTGACGTCACTATGTGTGACATATACAGGCTCCATTGGTGTAGCACAGTAAAGAATCACAGGGGAAACAGTAAGCTTGGACCACGTGGCTGCTCAGTCTGAAAGGAGTAGGCATTCTCGGGACATTGGCGAATGGCGATGGGATGCAGGACGTCTAGACAGTCGGCCAAAAACCAGGACTTCTGGAAAATCCGGGACAGTCGAGAGGTATGCCCCCCATGATGGTGGGAGCAGAGTAAGGAGGTGGCAGCGAGAGCAGAAAAGGTCAGACTGGTTAGGGAAGGGACTGGTGGGGTGGCAAGGGGGGGGCTGCTGAGACGTCAGCCAGGCTGATCAGGATGCAAACAACTGTTTGCTGGGTGATGACCTGCTGATAAAAGGAAAAAGCCACCACATGATTGGAGTGGCTTTTTCTTTTCAAGTGCAGACCACTTCAGGCAAAACAGCATCACGATCAGCCTGGCTGATGACTGGTGTGATACTATTGAGCTCCTTGCAGATCACTCTGCATTGGACAGACTGTGTCACCCCCCACAAAAGTCACTCATAGCAAGAAGTTTGCCACACATGCTTGAACGTAATAAAGGGGTAAACAAGGAAGTGTCCTCACTGGATGGTCATGACCTCTATGTAATTGGTAAAGGAAAAAATAAAGGCATTTGTTACACATATGGAGAAATAACCTGTGGAAAACAGGGGCTGATATAAGCGGCACTAAAAAATGTAAAAAGTTCATCAGACTGTCAAAAGAAACAAACTGGAGAGTGGCATGGCAAAGGACAGTAATGAGGGTAAAAAAAAATCCTTTCATTATACCAGTGGAAAAAGGGCACTCAAGAAGAGAGTGGGACTGATGCTTTGGAAGCGAAAAGGCTACAAGAATATTTCAATTTAGTTTTTACTGTGGAAGAGTTGGGAGACTTACCACATCTTCCAGCATAATAGATATCATTGATGAATTAGTTGCTGTACAACTATGTAAGTTCAAAGTAGATAAATCTGATGGTTTGCAGTCAGAATTTCTCAAAGATCTAAAGGATGTGATAGCAGAATCTCTAGTAATAGTACTCCAGAACTCTTTGTAATCTGCCGAGATGTGTTCCTATGCCAGATCAAGATTAGAGATCCTTAAAATATTTGGTTCAGAGTTTCATTCTTTGCATAATTGATTATGGCATTATGGACTGTGGTCCGGCAAGTGACTGTGTACTGTTCAGGGTTAAAAGTTTATTTGTGATGGCTCATAAACTTGATACACCCGTGTTCTCTAGGATAGTAATGGATGGCTTCCTTTTAACTTGCATGAGCACTTCCACACAATGGTTAGGGGCAAATAAAAGCTATACTTGGTTCACTTACTTTACCGCTGCAGTGCAAATTTAGATTTATCACAGATAAATCCCAAACAAGGGGTATAGCTTGTAACTCTTTACTGTTGCCGCTTTCAAAGTCACCATTTAAAGAAAGCTTCTCTGGACCCGGAGATCAGGGCAAATTACCGTCCTATCTCCAACCTTCCATTTTTGGGAAAGATTGTTGAGAAGGTGGTATCACTTCAGTTGGGGGAACATCTCAGGACCCACGAGTTGTACGATCCCTTCCAGTCAGCTTATCGAGCCAGACATAGCACTGAAACTGCATTAGTTCGTGTGCATAATGACCTCCTTAGGGCTAGGGATCGGGGGGACAAGACAATTCTTGTTCGCCTCAATCTCTCTTCAGCATTTGATACTGTGGACCATAGTGTATTGCTTTTCCACCTGAGGGAGCTATGTGGACTCATCGATGTTGTCATCAAATGGTTTGAGTCATTTCTTACTAACAGGAGGCAGCGGATTGTGATGGGTAATTTCTCATCTGCACCCTACCTCCTTCCATGTGGAGTCCCTTCAGGGTTCGTATTGGCTCCTATGTTGTTCGTGAGTATACATGCTGCCCTGGGGAGATCATTAGGAGGTATGGTTTGAGTTTTCATTGCTATGCTGATGATACTCAGCTATACCTCTCCTTTGCCCCTGGAACATCAAATGCAATGAATGTGTTAAATATCTGTCTGGCTGAGATAAATGACTGGATGTCTTCCAGCTGGCTGCGACTGAACCCTAACAAGACTGAGGTATTAGTAGTGGAGTCGAACAGAGTTCGTGATGAGATGACCTCTGACTCTGTGACTGGCATTGTGCTAGGAGCTGTGTCATTGATGGCCTCCCCATGGGTGCGAAATCTTGGTGTGATCTTTGACAGGAACTTGTCCATGGAGGCTCAGGTATCCTCGGTGGTTCGTTCCTGTTTTTTTCATCTGAGAAACATCGCCAGGATTAAACCCTTGGTTCCGGCTCTGGACCTCCCTACTTTGGTACATGCCTTAGTCACTTCTAGGCTTGACTACTGTAATGCCCTCTATCTCGGAGTCTCTGGAACTTCTCTTTGCAGACTGCAGCTAGTGCAAAATGCCGCCGCCCGGTTTTTGACTGGACAAAGTAAGGTCATCATATTATCTTATTACGCGACTGTAATTGGCTGGCCGGTCAGGTGGAGAGTATTGTTCAAGGTGGGTTGTCTCACCTATAAGACCCTACACGGACAGGGCCCTGGTTACCTTTCTGATCTCCTGGAACTGTCCACCTCTGTCCGTGATCTCCGCTCTTCCAATAGCGGCCTCCTCAAAATCCCGAGAGCGAGATTGAAATCAGCTGGAGACCGATCGTTTGGAGTTGCTGCTCCAGTCTTATGGAACTCGCTGCCGTTGGAAGTGAGAGAGGCCTCTACTATAGAGGCTTTCAAGAGCCATCTGAAGACCTTTTTATTTATGCAGGCATTTGGGAATTTAATTTTATGTATGTTGTTTTAAGGAATGTATATGGTATGACACACTGTATAGTTTTGTGCGGCGCCCAGAGCCTTTGGGATTGGGCGTCTTTTTAAATAAAATTGACATTGACATTGACATTAGGTCAGAACTCATTCACCTACAGATTAACTAAATCCTGAAATGCCTCATCTATTGATGAAGGACTGTGATTCTATCTCCTCTGTCACAAATCAAATACTGGATGTACTCACTGCCTCAAAACTTGTAATTGCTTCTTGAGTTTGTTAGTCTTGACTATGTAGTAGTAGCAGTAGTATTAATATATTTTATTCAGGACAATGCCATGAAATGGATAAAACACCACTGAGTGAACTCATTTTTAAGGTGATCCAGTTATAATAATAATAATAATAATAATCTTTATTTATATTGTGCCTTTCAAATGTCAAGGCGTATTACAGAATATAAAATCTTATAAAACAGCAATAAATACATAAAAATCATACAATAGCACAGTTAATCACAGTAAGCCTTACTCCATAAATACTTCTTCAATGCCTGCTTAAACCCCAGCAAGGTTACGCACTCCCGAATCAGACAGGGTAGAGAATTCCAAAGGGTAGGGGCCACGTATGCAAATGCATGGGCCCCTGAAGATTTCAACACTACCCTTGGAATTTCTAGCAACCCCTCATCAGTTGAGCGGAGCAATTTGCTCGGGGCAGTAAGGAACCAGGAGCTCTTTCAGGTAGTCAGGACTGAGTCGACGTAGGGCTTTGTAAGTCAGTAATCCGACTTTGAAGGTGATCCGCCACTGAACTGGCAGCCAGTGCAGTTCGCGCAGGACTGGCATAATATGGGAAGTCCGAGAAGTCCCTGTCAACAACCGGGCCACAGCGTTCTGCACTAGCTGCAGGTGACAGTTATGTATACATACAGTTACCTTACACACATTGTACATAAGTAATTAGTAATAAGACGAAATACAAAAGTTACAAAAATACACATTACATATAATGAATAAATCCAATATTCACAACTAATCAAAAGACCAACAGACTATGAAAAATATGTTTAGAGATTCCAAGGTATTGCTGACAAATGACATACTGCAGGTACATGACTTTGATTATTAAACCATAACTTGATATGTTTCTTTTTATTCAGTGTGGAAGAATCTCTTATTTCAATGGGAAGTTGATTCCAAACTACCACACCCCTATGTTTAACTGAGCATCTCCCTATAGCTAATCTAACTTTAGGTACATTAAATTAAAGTAAATTAATTGTGTCTCCTTTATACTATTTCATATGTCTTTGTCTCTTATGTAAGTTTTGCTTTTATTTAATTCTGCATAATTTATGTATGACTACAGATCCTTTGAAAAATAGGTTCTTGCCTAAAGTATTTTTTGTCTAATAAAAATTAAATGAAAAAAATGGATTTTGAGGAAAAACTGGGCTTGGTTAAACTTAGAGTTTCTTGTAGGTCCAGGCTTTTCCTTGAATTCCAATAGTAGAAAAAGCTACAAAGGTGTTTGCATTCTGATTTCTAGGTTCTAGGAGACATTTGGATTGTCTTTTAGTCACAGTCTTAAGTTTTGTGAAGCTATAGTAGTAGCTTGTTAAAAACTTTTTACCACAGTTAACATTACCGCAGATTTCCTGGGCAAAATGGTCCTACACTCCTGCATCGGATTAAAAAAAATCCCAACTCCGGCACTTGAGTTATTAATTTATTTTGTCATGCTGGGCATAAAAATTACAAGTGCATAGAGCTGAGCACAGACTGATCACAACTACAAGTACAAAGAATTGAACACAGACCAGTCACCTGGGAAAATACTGCCAGCCTGTGTTCAGCTCTTTGCACTTGTAATTTTTATGTCTGGCACAACAAAATAAATTAATACTGCAAGAGCAGGAGTTTGGACTTTTTAATCTGATACAGGAGTGCAGTACCATTTTATTTGCAATTATTTCCTGTGTGAGGGACCGGGGTTAGACACCACTGGTACTACACCCCACTGTTTCTCCACACAAGCGCGTTTGCAAGTCTGTATCAGTTGGTGTATGTCCCTGCAGGAGAATTGAACCTGTGATCTCTTGGTCTGCACTTTAAAGAGCCCTGACATCATTAGGAAAACTTTGAAAAAAGTAAGATTTATATTCAACTCCATCCCATTTTTATGTTCGCTTGCGCACATGCGCAAGGAACGTTTTGGGAGAGTAGCACACTTTGGAGGTGTGCCTCTCCCTTTCAATCCACTGCTCCATTGAGCAGGCATGGCAGTCCTGCACCAATGGGTGCAGGAGCTGTGTATGACAGCAGTGGTCTTCGCTTCAAAGAAAACCACCGCTGTCATACAGAGCACCGTGTCATGCCGCCCCCCGCATCACGCCGCCCCCCAAAGCTTTGGTGCCACGCTGGGAGCTCACCCTAGCGTGGCAAACGTCCTGCTGTTTGGTTTAATGGGTGCCCAATCCCCATCGGCCCATGGCCCCCCAACCATCCTTCTGCCACGCTGGGAGCCCACCCAGCGTGGCAAACATCCCGCAACGTTTTCTGACGGGTGCCCAATCCCGCCGGCTCCTCGCCCCCAGCCATCCTTCTGCCATGCTGGAGCCCACCCCAGCGTGGCAACGTCCCCACATAGTCTTTTTTTTTTTCACCTGTAAAGCAAAAACTGTCCCACGGCGCTTCTCTCAGTCCCCCCTCCCACAACCCACACCCACCCACTGTGCACCCAGCCTCCCCACACCCCCAACTCACCCCATATGTACCTCTGGAGCTCGGCGCGACGATCTTCGGTGCACCGAGAACACGTCTGCACTCTTCAAAGCCGACCGCGAACTGAGGAAATGCCGGTAAGCTGTATAATGGGCTAGATATGGGGTTTTCAACTTTATTGCATATCTCAGGCATTTTATGGAATTTTTGCACCAAATTTTCAACATGGGGTTTTCGGGACCCCTTCTCATAAATGGTGTCACTGCCATGGCGTTATTCAGGCCCGAAGGGTGATTTTGCAGTCACTGCGTGAAATCACCCTTCGGGCACGAATAATGCCATGACAGTGAATCATTCATGAGAAGGGGTCCCAAATACCCCATGCTGAAAATTTGGTGTAAAAATTCAAAAAAATGACTGTTTTACGAGCGCATTGCGCAGTTCCTACGCAGGCTTGTAAGTTCGTGAATTTTCAATATTTTCATTCCAGATTTTCAACATTGCCATTTTACCACACCTCCTTATGAGCAGTACAGCTGTCATTTTTCACATCCTGCCCAAAACATGTTTCCGCTTAGGTAGCGCACAATGGCGCAGTCGGTGTGCGAAATCAATGTATGGGACACATTAAGAAAATCACAGTGACACTGTTCATGAGCAGAGGTCTTAAAATGGCTGTGTTGAAAATTTGGTGAAAAAATTCCTAAAAATGACTGTTTTACAAGTGTTCATTGCGCAGCTCCTATGCACGCTCGTAAGTCTGCGAATTTTCAATATTTTCACTCCACATTTTCAACATTGCCATTTTACCAGACCTCTTTATGAGCAGTGCAGCTGTCATTTTTCACATCTTGCCCAAAACGTGTTTCCGCCCATGTAGCTCACAATGGCACAGTCGGTGTGCAAACTCAGTGTATGGGACACATTAAGAAAATCACAGTGTCACTATTCATGAGCAGAGATCTTAAAATGGCTATGTTGAAAATTTGGTGAAAAAATTCCTACAAATAACTGTTTTACAAGTGTGCGTTGTGTAGTTCCTACGCACGCTCGTAAGTTTGCGAATTTTCAATATTTTCACTCCAGATTTTCAACATTGCCATTTTACCACACCTCCTTATGAGCAGTACAGCTGTCATTTTTCACATCCTGCCCAAAACGTGTTTCCGCCCATGTAGTGCATAATGGCGCAGTCGGTGTGCGAAATCAATGTATGGGACACATTAAGAAAATCACAGTGACACTGTTCATTAGCAGAGGTTTTAAAATGGCAATGTTGAAAATATGGTGAAAAATTCCTAAAATGACTGTTTATGAAGGCAGTGTACAGTCCCCATGCACGCCTGTAGGTTTGCGAATTTTCAATATTTCACCCAGATTTTCAACATTGGTATTTACCACACCTCCTCATGAGCAGTACAGCTGTCATTTTCACATCCTGCCCAAAACATGTTTCCACTCATGTAGCGACAATGGCGCAGTCGGTGAAGTAAATCAATGTATGGGACATATTAAGAAAATCACAGTGACACTGATCATGAGCAGAGGTCTTAAAATGGCTGTGTTGAAAATTTGGTGAAAAATTCTAAAATGACTGTTTTATGAGCGTTGCTATGCAGTTCCTATGCACGCCATAGGTTTGCGAATTTTCAATATTTCACTCCATATTTTCAACATTGCCATTTTACCACACCTTCTTATGAGCAGTACAGCTGTCATTTTTCACATCTCACCCAAAATGTGTTTCCGCCATGTAGCCATAAACGGCGCAGTCGGTGTACAAATCAATGTATGGGACACATTAAGAAAATCACGTGTCACTGTTCATGAGCAGAGATCTTAAATGGCTGTGTTGAAAATTTGGTGAAAAAATTCCTAAAAATGACTGTTTTACAAGCGTGCATTGTGCAGTTCCTACGCATGCTCGTAAGTTTGCGAATTTTCAATATTTTCACTCCAGATTTTCAACATTGCCATTTTACTATACCTCCTTATGAGCAGTACAGCTGTCATTTTTCACATCCTGCCCAAAATGTGTTTCCGCCCATGTAGTACACAATGGCGCAGTCGGTGTGCAAACTCAGTGTATGGGACACATTAAGAAAATCACAGTGTCACTGTTCATGAGCAGAGATCTTAAAATGGCTATGTTGAAAATTTGGTGAAAAATTCCTACAAATAACTGTTTTACAAGCGTGCATTGTGCAGTTCCTACGCATGCTCGTAAGTTTGCGAATTTTCAATATTTTCACTCCAGATTTTCAACATTGCCATTTTACCACACCTCCTTATGAGCAGTACAGCTGTCATTTTTCACATCCTGCCCAAAAATGTTTCCGCCCATGTAGTGCACAATGGCTAGTGCCTATGCAAATCAATGTATGGGACATATTAAGAAAATCACAGTGACACTGATCATGAGCAGAGGTCTTAAATGGCTGTGTTGAAAATTTGTTGACAAAATTCCTAAAAATGACTGTTTTACGTTAGTGTGCATTGCGCAGTTCTTTGCACGCTTGTAAGTTTGCGAATTTCTAATATTTTCACTCCAGATTTTCAACATTGCCATTTTACCACACCTCCTTATGAGCAGTACAGCTGTCATTTTTCACATCCTGCCCAAAACGTGTTTCCACCCATGTAGTGCACAATGGCGCAGTCGGTGTGCGAAATCAATGTATGGGACACAGTAAGAAAATCACAGTGACACTGTTCATTAGCAGAGGTTTTAAAATGCCAATGTTGAAAATTTGGTGAAAAAATTCCTAAAAATGACTGTTTTACGAGCGTGTGTTGCACAGTTCCCACGCACGCTCGTAGGTTTGCGAATTTTCAATATTTCCACTCCAGATTTTCAACATTGCCATTTTACCACACTTCCTTATGAGCAGTACAGCTGTCATTTTTCACATCCTGCCCAAAATGTGTTTCCGCCTATGTAGCGCACAATGGGGGTAACAAAAAGGTCATGCTGAAAATTTATTGTGCAAATACCAGCAATCGCACAGGGCATTAGGGTAAAGCACCATACGTGCCAAACACCACTGCAAATACCTGCAAGCGAAGGTTCGGCATTGACAAATGCTTGTCTTTATTACTACTGTGCATATATGTTCAGTAATTAATTCCTCATTTTTTATTATTACTGAAAATAGTTGCACAAAGGCAAGATCCCTGTCCTCTAGACTATATCTACTCTGGCTGCTTCTCTACACATGTCATTACAACCCCCTGTTTATGGTATCATAATTATTTCCACAGCAACACCTTTGTCATAAACAGAATTATGATGTCAGGTGTAGATAGGCAGCCAGAACTAAAAGGACAGAGATGCGGTATTCATGAAAATACCCATAGTAATAATGAAATACAGTTGAGAATTACAGAATAAAATACAAAATATAAGCTACATTAATGCCTCAATATTACATTTTTTTTCAAAGTTCTCTCAGCTGTGTCAGGAGCTCTTTAACCCTATGGGGCATTTGGATTGTTTACGACAGTATAGCTGTGCCCCGCATACTCCCTCTGTTTGTTCCAACGTATCTAAACTTTTCCTGTCTGCAACATTTCTTTCATAATGGCCTTGTCTTAGGTATTTCACCAACAGCATCAACAGCTGTTAGGTTTCCCCTTCATACATTAAAACTGACACTATGACAACACAAAATAATAGGGGTGAACAAAGTCATCTGTGATGATGTTTTATTAGTGTGAAATAAAAAATCGGTGATAAAAAGTTTAAAAAGTCTAAATTTGATGCACAGCAAAATGGATTTCCAATCTACTGCAGATTACAAAGCCACAGCCTATTGTAAAAAAAAATCCAGCATCTGTTTTTTTTTTAACACTTTACACTATTCTTGTCATTGCTGCTGAAGTGTAACATATTTACTCTAAATGCTTCCTTGTTAATCCAACCCTTGCATGGTGTGCCACTAAACATCCTAACAGTTTTTAGAACAAGGTGTGTTTTTGGACATCCAAGCTTCAGAAATGCTGAGAAAAGCTGGAGGCCAAGGATTTCTATGCTCTGAAAAAGTCTAAGCTTTTGTAAGAGTTGTAAGCTTGGGCAGATCTGGGAAATCTTCGGGTTTCCTAGAGTTCTAACCTTTTCATCAAAAGCTCAGTGTGACATTCTGCAAGGGCAAATTTGAATCCTCTGTTTAAAAAGGGAAGTAAACGTGATTCAGGTAACTACACTATATGTCTGTGAGCCTGACCTTAATTTTGGAAGCAGTACTGGAGATGTTTTTCAGAGATTAGACTATAGAACATATATTGTATGTTATTTATGAACCTGCCAGGCATTGACTGGACATCTGTAGAGGTTGGCACGTTCTGATATAGCTCTTTTGCAAAACGGCTATTGTACTATAATTAGAACAGCTAGTTCTGCAGCCAACAAGAGGAACTAATACATTAGATCTAGTTCTCAGTGACATATGAGAAGAGAGTGTGAACTGTGTCAGTAGTGCACCTCTTGTTGATGGTGCTAATGCCTTGATTACTTTCACCGTGGGCAGGGGGGTTGACAGGGTCAAAGGCATGGCTAGATGTAGAAACTACAAGATGGGAAACTTTAGTGCCATTAAATCTGAACTAGAAAATTGGGATTGGGAAAGGGAAATTGAAGGTAAAAATATTGACCAAGCATTAGAGAGAAAAATAATATATGTTGAAGGTCAATTTATACCTATAATCAAGAAATATAATAATAGGGGAAAGGTTCAAGTATGGCTGAACAGAAATATAATGAACAAAATTAAGAGCAAAAGAAAAGTATTCAAAAAAGCAAACTAAATAAGAGGAGTTAATCTATGGGAAACATACAAGAAGAAAGCCAAGGACTGCAACACAGAAAAATAGCTAAAAGAAACAGAACTGGAAATTGATAGGAACTCCAAACGAAATGCCAAGACTTTCTGATCATACATTAGAGTCCAAGAGGAAGTGACGAGAAAGAAATAGCAGATCTGTTAAATAAATGTTTTGGGTCTTTTTTTCTAGAAACAGAAATTAATAAGAGTTGGTGTACAGGATCAAGACACGCCACTATTTCCTGAGGAAGCAGATATTTTAAAACTGTTTGAAAACATACTGTAAAGTTAATAAAGCCCAGGTACAAGATGGACTACATCAGAGGACGCTGAGTGAGATGGCAGTGGTTCTGGCTGGGCCAGTAACAAGGACTTTTAACATATCACCAAAGGAGGGAGAAACAGCAGTAGCCTAGAGATTAGCAGTTGTAGTGACAATCCATACTATAACAAGCAGTTGTCAATGCCGAATGTTGGCTTGCTGATATTAGCATTGGACATTAGAAGCTCTAATGCCCTGGGTGTTTGTTGGTATGGGTACTACAAATTTTCAACATGGCCCTTTTGTGACCCACACCTCAAGAAAGCATTTGGGACCTCTGCTCATGAACAGTGGCACAGTGATTTTGTTAATCTGCGCCATTCTGCACCATATGTGCGAAAACACAGTTCAGGCAGGATGTGAAAAATTGACAGCTGTACCATTCATAGGGAGGAGTGAAGAGATGGCAGTGTTGAAAATCTGGAGTGAAGATATTAAAAATGCTCGAAAGTATGAGCGTACATGGAGCCTGAGTAATGCACGCTCGTAACACAGTCATTTAGTGGAATTATTTCACCAAATTTTCAACATAAGCATTTTGTGACCTCTGCTCATGAACACTGTCACTACGAGTTTCTTAATCTGTCCCGAACGTTGATTTCCCATAGTGACCGTGCCTTTGTGCACCAGATGTGTGAAAACACATTTCAGGCAGATTGTGAAAAATGACAGCTGTACTGTTCATATGGAGGTGTGCAAAATTGACAGTGTTGAAAATCTTGGGTGAAAATATTACAAATTCTCGAAGTTACGAGTGTGCGTGGAAACTGCGCAATGTACACTCGTAACATAGTCATTTTAAGGACTTTTGTCACCAAATTTTCAACATAGGCATTTTGGGACCTCCGCTCATGAACAGTGTCACTGCGATTTTCTTAATCTGTCTCGAACACTGATTTCCCACAGGACTGCACCATTCTGTGCGGAAGTGCGAAACACATTTCAGCCAGGATGTGAAAATGACAGCTGTACTGTTCATAAGGAGGTGTAAAAAAATGCCAATGTTGAAAATCTGGAGTGAAAATATTAAAATTCGTGAAGTTACGAGTGTGTGTGGAAACTGCGCAATGCACACTCGTGACAGTCATTTTTTGGAATTGTTTCACCAAATTTGCAACATAGGCTTTTTGGGAACCCATCTCATGAATTTTGTTACTCAGTCCCAAAAGGTGATTCCACGCAGTGGCTGAGAAATCACCTTTCAGGACCAAATAACCAGATGACAGTCACTGAATTCATGAGATGGGGTCCCAAGAACCCCATATTGAAAAGTTAGTGCCAAAATTCACAAAAATGGCAGCGATATCCACATAAGTTGAAAAAGCCCCATTTATGCCATTATACAGCTTACCGGCATTTCTTCAATTTGTGGACTGCTTTGAAGAGTGCAGATGTGTTCCCAGTCCACCGAAGATTGTCATGCCGGGCTCTGGAGATAAGTATGGGGTAAGGGGTGTGGGGTGTTGGGGTGTACAGAGGGTGGGTGCGGGTTGGGAAGGGCCACCAGACACAATGAGGGACGTTGTTTTCTTTCACAGGTAATTAAAAAAAATGCGAGAAGGTTTTCTTTTTTCATAGGTGGTTTGGTACGCTGGAGTAGGCTCCCAGCATGCCACCTGAGTGTTTGTTGGGGGGGTCTGTAGCCAATGGGGATTGGGCACCCCAGAGTGTTTGGGGGGATGCATGAGCCGATGGGGACTGGGCACTCCCCTCAGCACACAACAAATGGGAGGTCATTATGCCGATGGGGACTGGGCTCCCCGTTGGCAAAATGAACTTGGGAGGGGTATGCCGACAGGGGGATTGGGCACCCCACCTGCTTTCATGGGGACTGGTAGAGGCAGATAGCGATATCCCCCACCATGTAAATGTAAAAGAAATGTGGGGACATTTTGCTGACGGGGATTGGGCTACCCCATTGGCAAATGAACTGGGGAGGGGGCATGCTAACAGGGGTATTGGGCACCCCCGTCGGCTTTCATGGGGACTGTGAGAGGCGGATGGCGATAGCCACTGCCATGTTTTTTGAAATGGGACACCAGACAAGGCAAGCTGTAACTCGCTGCTGTAATCAGGGACCGCCCCAGCAGCAAAAACAGCTGATTGTTAATGACGGGGCACTCCCTGATTGCAGTGGTGAGTTTCTTTCAAGTTGGCTGGACAACAGGATGCAAAGGGTAATAGTAAACAGAGTCCACAGTGAAGAAAGGAGGGTACTGCAGGGTTCAGTACTGGGGCCGGTCCTCTTTAATGTCTTTATAAGTGACATTGGAGAGCACCTGGAAAGAAAAGTATGTCTCTTTGCAGATGACACAAAGATTTGCAACAGGGTTGATACACAGGGTGGGATGGAAAGGATGAGAAAGGACTTGGCTAGGTTGGAGGAATGGTCAGATGTATGACAGCTCAGATTCAACGCAAAGAAGTGCAAGGTAATGCACCTGGGGAACAAAAACCCAGGGGAAGAGTATACAGTGGGGGGGGGAGATACAAACAACAACAAAAATGGAAAGGGACCTGGGAGTAATTATATCAGATGACCTAAAGGTGGGCAAGCAATGTGAGAAGGCAGTAAGAAGGGCTGGTGGGATACTGGGATGTATAGGGAGAGGCATCAACAGTAGAAAACAGGAAGTTGTTATCCCTCTGTACAGACAGTTGGTGAGACCCCATCTGGAGTACTGTGTGCAGTTTTGGAGACCCCATCTCCCCAAAGATATAGACAGAGTGGAGGCTGTCCAGAGGAGGGCTACCAGAATGGTGCAGGGTCTGCACCAGAAGACATATGAAGAGAGACTAAAGGAGCTTAATATGTATACACTCAAGGAAAGGAGGGAGAGGGAGAGGGGGGACATGATAGAAACTTTCAAGTACCTCAAGGGAATCAACAAAGTCCAAGAGGGTAGCATCTTTCAGAAAAAGAGATGTGCAAGAACAAGTGAGCACAATTTGAAGATAGAGGGGGGATGATTCAGAGGTAATGTTAGGAAGTATTTTTTCATGGAGAGGGTTGTAGATGCATGGAACAGCCTTCCTGAGGAGGTCATGGAGTCAAGAGCAGTGGGGGAATTCAAGAATGCATGGGACAGACATAAGGCAATTTTGGTGGGGGGGTAGGAGGAAGTAGGCTGTTGGTTAACTAGGATCTGCAGCTTATCCATCAGGTAGGGAAATGGGCAGATTGGGTGGGCCAAGTGGTCCTTATCTGCTGTCAAATTCTATGTTTCTATGGTGACACTCTGCAAAACTGCTGTCATTGACAGCGTGCTCCTCTATTGGAGCCACAGAGACCAGCCCCAAAATGGACTGTTGGCATTCGCCACAGCACTGCGGTTCCTCCACAACTCGCTACTACAGCAAGCTGCCGCAATATGTTTCTTGCCCATGCACGCAAGCAAACATAAAAAGGGCAGCAAGGCAGACAAAACCAACTACAGGCCATTGAGCTTGACATCAGTCCTTGGAAAAAGTTTGGAAACATGGATAAGAGATAAGATCGCTAGCAGTATTATCAACAAGAATTTATGTGACCCTACACAGCATGGATTTACTAGGGGAAGATCATGTCTGACAAATTTCATGGATCTTTTTGAAGAGGTTTGTTTAGCCCTGGATGAAGAAACACCAGTGGATGTGGTTTACTTGGATTTCAGTAAAGCATTTATTTATTTATTTATTGAATTTTGATGACCGGGTAGGCCCACTGGGCCTTGGAGGTCCCTTTTTCAGGGGCGACCCAGGTGAATCAACAACATTACAGGTAACGGATCAGTACAGTCATGTGATTGTAAAGTATAACAGTAAGAAATACATAGGTATACAGGCGGCAGGTAGTGTACAACATGCAGGCAGTAAGGACATAGAGGTTACACATAATGAGACCGTCATTCATCCCAGGTTAGTGAATTAGGTTGAAGTGCTCTGGTAGACAAGCAGAAGCTAAAGACCTGGGGTTAGCTTCATTGTGGGCATATTGGAAGGGGGATGAGAGGGACAAAGTGCACCCCATCTTAGGGGGAGGTCCGTTATGCTTCCAGTAGTCTATGCAAAGTCGGGTCTGATGAGCTACCCGGATGGCTGTACGTGGTCAAGTCCTGTAACAAAGACATGTGCTCCTGATGAGCAAGTGATCCTTGAGCTTTGTTCAGAAGCTGGTGACAGACCCAGCCTCCCGTACCTCCAAGGGGAGGTTGTTCCAGGTGGAAGGGGCGGTGTATGCAAAGGACCTGGACCCGGCTTTTGTCCTGGTCTTGGGACCCACGAGGAGAGTTTGGCTTGATGAGCGCAGGCACCGTGGGTTGGGTTTCACCTCTGAGACCATTCAGGCTGGGGGAGGTGTGGGACCCAGTAGCTTGAATGTAAGGCAGAGGGTTGAGTAGGAGAGCGAGCTTCCAGAGACGGCCACCTGAGCTTAGATTGGGCCTCGCAGTGGTGAGTCCTCGGTGTGACATAGTGGCAAAGCAGACTATTTTGTTGTACTGTGTCTGTAGCCTCCCTAACTCCATCACGGCCACGCCCTGGAGAATCGGGGCCGTGTATGTGAGCTTTGGGAGGAGTACGCTTTCGGCAATGGCTACCCTAGCTTCAGGGATAATCTGGTCCTTCAGTCTATAAAGGATTCCAAGTTTCCCATGGATGGCTTTGGTGATTTGGTCTACGTGATTTTTTAGTGTGAAGCCTTGGTCCAGGGTAAGTCCAAGGTATTTGGTAGAGGAGACCACCTCAAGTTTTGTACCCCCCCTGGACTGGAGTTGTAGAAGATGTGCCCTCTCAGATCCCAGGGATCTAGGACCAAAGAGCATTACCTTTGTTTTGTTGGTGTTTAGAACCATTTTGTTCAGCGTGAGCCAGTCCTCCAGCTGAAGGATGTCTTCTTGGAGGGCTGTCTCCAACTCGGGTAAAACGGAAGCTCTGTAAATGACCGCATCGATCCGCGTACTGGATAACGCTACTGCTCCCATGATGTATGTGCAGATCATTTATGAACAGTGTAAAGAGAAGGGGCGAGGATTGACCCTTGAGGTGCCCTTCTTTGAGTGGAGCTAGCTTGGAGACTTTATCCTCCCACTTGACCCTCTGAGTGCGTCCAGAGAGATAACTCTTGAACCATCCCAGTGAATGAGAGTCAAGGCCAAGTGGCGCATTTATTGTAGTAGGAGGTTGTGGTTTACCAAATTCGAATGCCTTAGATAGGTCAATAAAGACGCCCTGTGCTGACCCTCACGTCATTATTGCTCAGGACATCGGCTGAGAGTTTAGTTAGCGCAGTATCTGCCCCATGCTTGGCTCTGAAGCCATGCTGTGATGGTGAGATTACCCGTGGATTTCTAGGTATTCTCGGAGTTGGGAGTAGACTAGCTTCTCCTGTACTTTTGCAAAGACACATAGCAAAGAGATGGGCCTGTAGTTCTCAATTGGCTCAGTTGGCCCTCCCTTGTGTATAGGAATCACTAGGGCCTGTTTCCAAAGCTTGGGTACAGACCCCTCCATAATAGACCGGTTTATCAGCCAGGTTAGGGGCTTAGCTAAAGCTGGGGCCCCCTCCTTGAGGATTCTGGTTTGGATCCCATCGGGGCCCCCAGATCCTCTCGAGTGTAGGGATTTAAGGATGGTCAAAACCTTTGACACTACCACATGCAGAGCTATTGGAAGCTTTACTTAAAGCAAGGATAAACATTAGACTTGTTAAATGGATCAAGTCCTGGCTTAAAAATAGAATGCAACTAGTGAGAGTGAATGGATTTGATTTTGACAAAATTAGCATGACCAGTGGGGTTCCTCAGGGGACAGTTCTTGGTCTGGCATTAATTAGCATGTATATTGCTAGCATGCAAATGGCCAGTGGAGAGTGGATGTCCAAAATTCAGATGATGCTAAAACTGGATATATAGTAGACATTAGAAAAAGCATCATGCCTCCAAGCTGAGCTGCATGGATTGCATACTTGGTCGATATGAAACAAGATGAAATTGAACCATGACAAATGTGTTGTAATGTACCTTGTAGTGACCAATCCATGTATAAAATACAGTATGGGAGATGCAGGTCAGGTGGCGCTGGAGGTTGAGGTGCTGGATGCCACACTTCTCGCCATGCCGGCGACCCAGGTTCAGGAATGAGCCTGGGCCTTCAAGGGTGAGAAAGGATCGAGTGTCTGGAGGACTGCTTTCCTCTCTTGGGGAGGGAGGGATTGTCATCCCACCTGCTTGCTGCCCTCTGGTGGGGGCTGGGGGGTAGTGCAGGTAGGGAGGGCACAGTACTAACATACTAAAATGCCAGCAGAATAGGCCTAACGGTCTTTCATGTCTGCTCATTTGGTCAGTCCCCACCCTGGGAGCTGACCTTGCTGACCCCCTCGCCTTCTCTGGCTTCTCCCTTCCCAGTTCTGGATATTCTTGCTGCACTGGATTTTGCTTCCAGAACCCTTCCCCTGTACCTGTCCCACCCCCTCTTGAACCCCTCCACCGTCTCTGCTTCCACCAGCCCCTGGGCAGCGCATTCCATGGCTTCACCACCCTCTCAGTGAAGTAGCACCTCCTCCTTTGTCCCCTGAATCTTCCCCTCCAGCTTCCACCCATGCCTCTAGTTCCCCTCCTCCTCCTTCCTTGAAGCACCCTGACTGCTCCTCCCTATTTACCCCTTCATGTACCTGAATACCTCTATCATGTCCCCCAGTCCTTCTCTCTTCCAATGTGAACATATTTAGCTCTTCGAGCCTCTCCCTATAGGTCCTGTCCCCCAAGCCACAAATCATTTTGGTTGCCCTCCTCTGGACTCTCTCCAGGAGTTTAATGTCCCTCTTTAAGTGTGGCCTCCAAAACTGCATGCAGTACTCGAGGTGTGGCCTCACCAAGCAGTTATACAGAGGGAGTATCACTTCCCTCCTTCTGGAGGTGATCCCCCTAGCGATGCATCCCAGCATCCTGTTGGCCTTGGCTGCTGCCCTCCTACAAGTCTCCGAGTTGTTCATCTTGACATCCACCACCACCCCCAGGTCCCTCTCAGCCATCGAGACTTGTAGCATTTCCCCCTCAGGGTGTACACTTGGCCCAGGTTTCTGGCCCCCAGGTGCAGTACCTTGCATTTCCCTGCATTGAACCTCAGCTTCCACTTTCTAGACCATCTTTCCAGAGCCTCCAGGTCCCCCTGTAGGGCCACCCCCCTCCTCCCCATCTACCACCACCCCCAGTTTTGAGTTATCCACAAAGAGACTCATCTCACTCCTGATACCTGTCCTTATGTCAGAGACATAGGCATTGAACAGGAGGGGCCCAAGGACTGATTCCTGTGGGACCCCACTAATGACCCTCCTTGGGGATGAGACTATCCTGCCAACTACGACCCTCTGGGTCCAGTCCTGGAGCCAATTGTCTAGCCATCGGATCATCTGGTTCCCCACCCCCATTTCTCCCAGCTTATCCAACAGGCCCTCATGAGGAACAGAGTCAAATGCCTTGCTGAAGTCTAGAAAGAGGACATCCGCTGGTCTACCCAGGTCCAAGGCACTCGTCACCCAGTCATAGAACTCCACAAGGTTTGTCTGACATGATTTCCCTGGGATGAATCCATGCTGTCTATCGTCCAGGCACCCTGACTTTTCCAGGTCCCCCCCTAGCCTCTCCTCGACAATGCCCTCCATCACCTTGCCCACCACTGATGTCAGGCTGACAGGCCTGTAGTTCCCTGCCACCTCCCTTGATCCCCCCTTATGGATAGGCACTATATGCGCCACCTTCCAGTCCTGGGGCACCCACCCTGTCCTCAGAGAGATGGTGAAAAGCTCCGCCAGGGGTTTTGCCAGGACATCTGCAAGTTCCTTCAGCACTCTGGGATGTAATTTATCCGGCCCCGGTGCTCTCTCTGTCTTAAGGGACCTGAGGGCTTCCCTCACTCTCTCTGCTGTGATTTCCACCTCCGCTACCTCTTCTCCCTGCTTAGCCTTCCCCTCCTGCCAGTGATGCCTCCCCCTCTCCCCAGACCCGCCGATCAGTAAGGTTCCCCCCCCTTCTCAGTATCACTGTCTTATCCCATGTATGATGCAGCACCCCCATTTTCCTTGGTGAAACCTGAGGTGAAGTACTCATTTAGTACCTCAGCCTGCTCCCCCGGGTCTTGTGCCCATCTCTCCCCTGTTTTAATCCTGCTAATCTGCCCCGTCACCCTTCATTTTTCCCCAATGTATCTAAAGAACCCCTTGTTCCCTCTCCTAATTTCCCTGGCCAGGTTCTGCTCCTTCCTTGCCTTAGCCCCTCTCACCACCCTAGTGGCCCTTCTAGCTATCAGTTCATACTCCCCTCGATCCCTTTCACTCCTTGTGCACTTGAATTGCCTATAGGCTGCCTTCTTTTCCCACACCACCTCCTGGACCTCCCTGGTCCACCAGCAGGGTTTTCGGGCCCTACCGCATTTTCGTCTTACTCTGGCACAGGTATTGGTAGCATCCTGCACCCCTCTCCTGATTATTTCCCACCTACTGTCAGCGTCCATGTCTGACCCAATCACATCCAAATGCTCCTTAAGGATCCTTCCTATTTCCTTAAAATCCACCCCACTGAAGTCAGTTACCTCCGTCTTTGTGCAGCCTTCTACCCCTCCTAGTAGCTGGTGATCGCGCCATGTGCATGCCCCCACACGCATGTAGCAGTGCGCTGGGAGGAAGGGGGTCCAGAAAAAAGGAAAATGGCAGTTGGGTGGGACTTCATGAAGCCCTTTCCTGTCTCGCTGCTCTGCTGCCACCTCCCCAGGTTTGGATTGTGCTCCGGGGAGGGGGCAAGCTCCCTTTCTAGCCCTGCCATGGAGGACTTGGGGATGGTTGGCAGTAGGCAAGGGTGCGGGCGGCGATACGGGGGGCTGAATCCTTGTCCCCCAGCATGCGGGAGCAAAAATGATGAATAATTTAAAAAAAATTACAGTATGGGAGAAGCTGTACTGAGGGGAACCAGTGGGGAGAGGAGCCTTGAAATTAAAGTGACAAATACCCTTAAGCACACTACACAGTGTGATGAAGCCATCTCAAAGTGAAATAAAACTCTAGCCTGCATTAAGCAGAACATTACAAGTGGGGACAAGTAAGTCATCCTTCCTATGTATAGCGTGTTGGTGTGACTACACAGAGTCTGGGTTCTATTGAGAGGTCCGAGCCAGATAGCAAGATAGGGATTTGTGCATGAGCAGTTTGTGATCAAGCAATCCAATATCACATGTGTCCTTAGCATCCATAGTGAACCAGTTTATCCTTCTGGCAGTGATAGTTTTGTGGGTCAGCCATCAGAGAAATCCAGCAATGCTCATATAAAGAATTGTTCTTCACAATTATAGGGCTTGGGCAGGGTCACAGATTAGGGATCCATAATCAAGAATTGGTAACAGGATCTGCTGGGGAAAAGTGATGTTGGTTTCAGGGGTAGGACAGTTATTTATTCTGTATAGCATGCCAAGTTTCTGATGTACTTTCCTTGTTGTTGCATTTTGGTGTTCTGCAAAGATGAATGTGAGGTCCAGACGCACCCCTGGATATTTGAAATAGTTTATTCTTTTATTCGGTTGCTTTTGAATGAGGCTGGATTTCAGATATTTTTGTTTTGTTATTATTCCTTCCCCTGCCGGCCCTGCAACACTCTAGGCTTGTTTCTGAACCCTGGATAATTAGAGTCACAAATTGTAGCACTAGCCCTGTGCCAGTGCCTTATACTGATGATATTTATTTTATAAATGGTGTATTATGATGATGGTATATTAATGTATATATGATTTTTGTGGTTTTAAGCATGATGTGTTTTTTTTTTTTATATAATTGTATGTGACTTTCAACCTGCATGTGCTCATGCATGGTTGCAATATTATTAATAAATCAAAAAAATGACTTTAACCAAGTGCAGGTCTGGTTACCAGCCAATAGGCTTCTATTAAACAGAAGCAAAACAAAGGCTATGCTCTTTGGCACCAACTCTGAAGAGAGCAAAATAAAAATGTCTTCAGTCTGGAGGCAGTATAGCGTAGTGGTTAAGAGCACTGAGCTACAAACCTAGAGACTTGGGTTTGAATCCCACAGCCACCAGCTGCATACTGTGTGACTCTGAGCAAGTCACTTAACTTCCTTGTGCTCCCAGGTAGCACCTGGAAACAAGCTTCAGCTTAGTGTGCATTTCCTGATTAAACAATTTCCCATTTCAATCTGGCCTCCTCTGACAGCACCCTTATTGAAAGTGTGGACTATTTTAAAGCAGCAGTGCAATATAAGTAGGCAAAAAATGTGACCCCACCATTTTTCACTGTAAAAGATTCCAAGCATCTTCATGTATTTCGTGGTAAAATGTTACAGCTCCAACATGTTTAAGTGTTTAATTTAGTTGATTCTCAAAAAAAAAAAAAAAGACTGCCGCATTTAGCTTAGAAATGGCTTTGTAGGCCTGGCAAGGGTTAGGATCGAGAAAATTTGAAAAAACTCACGATGCATAGTGTAGGAGGCACCTAGAGAAGTGGATTTGACAGACATGGTAACATTTTTATAGTAATTGTAGCTGAAATTAGCATTTTTAAATAACTGTTTTGTTACACTGCTGCTCTAAATAGTATATTTAGGGGTTCATTTGGACTACACCCTCACCTTTGCAGAACAGTTAACTGCAACAAAGTACATCAGAGAGTTGGCATGCTGTACACAATCAACAACTGTCTTATACCTGAAAACAGGAACACAGTTGTCCAGCAGATCCTGCTACCAGTTCATAGCTATGCAACCCTAGCCTGTGATCATGCCCCAGCCCTGGATTGTGGAGAAAAAAAAACTGCCCTGCTTTAACAACCACATTGCAGATTTGCTGTGATGGCTGACCCATGATCCCATCATTGGTAGTTATACTCCAGGCTAAACTGGCTCCCAAAGGATGCTACGGAAACATACAGTGTTGTATCACTTGATCACAAACTGTTGTTGCACAAATCTCTTATCTTGCTACCCAACTGGCACCCCCAACCCCCTCAAGAAGCTGTATTCCTCAATCCACTGACACTAGTCAGCTACATATGTGAGGACTGCAGTGAGTGTGAAAGCTTGTGGTTCCAGTGGACCCAGGATCTGAAATAACCATCCAGTTTACATCAGAATGATCAAAAACCATTGACATCTTTAAAACAAATCTGAAGGAAAATTTGTCCTTGTCCTCTGCATGTAAATGTCCATGACCAGTTCATTTTGTGTGCTGTCTTAGCTAATCTGCATAATGCAATTTATCCCTGTGTCTTGGTTGCCCTCGTACAGGGGACACTGTCACAGCAAGCTGACCTGGTTAACAAAAAAAATAAACAAACAAACTGGTGTGAGAGGGTGGAATACCAGTCAAGCAGTCAGACTTCATGATTCTGCAATTTAGTCAGGAGACCTCAAAGACTTGCTGTGGACTTCATTATTCTGCCTTTGAGTTTTCAGCCAATATTCAGTTGAGTGACAGCCTGACCAACATTCCCCCATGACTGATAGAAGGATTTGACCAATCAAATGACTGAAATCACAAGTGGTGTGAGACTTTGCAACAGCTTCTCAGTCTTCATGTGAGGAAGTAGACCTACTGTTTTTACCGTTTGTGCCAATTTGCATAGACACACTGGAGGTAGACTTGTGATTTTATGGTTGAGAGAGAGAGAGAGATATAGCAACTTAAGAAGACATTCTGCTGTAGTAAGCTATCCCTCAGTTTGTGCTCCAGTGTGAACTGAATGACTTTGAGCTGGCCTGTCGGTGCTGCGGTAGGGCTTCCACTTGCAATACCGGCAGCTCGAGTTCAGGAATGAGCTCGGGTCATCAGAGGGCCAGCCAGGGGAGGAAGATCAAGTGTCCCATGAACTGCTCTCCTCCTTCGGGGGGGAGGGGGAGCTGCTGGGGTTCGACTGACCCCTGATAGAGGCTAGGCAGTATTAGGAGGCGTGCAAGATGTGCAGCATATGTGCCATCATGTCCTTGCATGTCCTGCATCACCGGGGCACAATATTAAAAAATGATCTGACCGTGCACCAGGATGTCTGTCCCACACCGCAGGCCCTATGCTGCCAACCATAAATCCTTGCTCCTGCGTACCGGCCAAGTCTCCGTCAGGGGTAGGGCCCCCCAGCAGCCCTATCCTTGGGGGCAAGCCAGGGTGCCCAGGAGTTGAGGCTAGTAGGGGTGAAGGTGGGTGGGCACAGTGAACAGGACCGATGCATGGACCGTCAGATGGAGCCAGAAAAACCAAAAATAACAAATAAAAAGAACTGAAAGACTTTGTGCCAAATCAGACCTAAGGGTCTGTGAACACAGAAACTGCCACAGACAATATGAGGAGCCACCATCATTAGTCACTATGAAGTGTTGACTGGCCTGCAGTGGGGAGTTGCCTTGAGGCAGCACTGGTCAGCGTGGAGGGTGCTCCTTAGCAAATGCTGCATCATGAGTTGAATGACTGGTGGAAAGAGTCAGAGCTGTGCAGAGATATTGGAATCAACCTGAGACTGCAGTCAGCAACTAGTATATTCGTCCAGTACTGCATTGCTTGACTGAGGAGACATGAGTAATCAGAGTCTTGGCCTTGCACTTGTGCAGGTTGGAATTCAAGTAGGCCAACAGGCCTACAGATTACAGATAGTACACTTGGGTTTTATTTGTATTTTTGTTACCACCTATCAAATGCAACCTGACTGTCAACAAGTCAAGACCATTCCACCGGCTGGGTACCCTGTGAGGCACTGGGAGCTCCCTATAGTTAAAGGTAATACTGGTACCTGTAGGGGATTGACATAGAAGCATGCATAGAAAATGTAGGCATAGTATATGTGAAAGGTGAGGACGGACAGAGTGTTGGTCCATAGTTAATAGCCAGAAGGGAACTACTACCTGCTGTTACTATTTGCTCAGTACACTTTAACCCTTTCCTTCCCCAGATCCTTGTTCCTGATCCCAATAAAACCCCTTATTATTTTTGCACTTAAAACTGTCTTGTGTGCATTCTTTTGAGTTTACACTGCATATTATGTTCTCTGATGATACAGTGTGGGAAGTGGGTAGTTTGAACCTGTGGAGCCACAGTGGGTTGGTATTGTTTTCTTTAAGGTATTACTAGTTAGTCCCCTAGCCCACTTATTTTTTCCTGTGTGGAGGCACCACACAATTTATTTCAGCTTAGAACATTAACCCCAACAGGAACTTAACAGTTCAGGCCTCTTCGCCAAAGGCCAGGGCACTATCTCGATTGCTAGGTACATCAGAAAATTTCCCTTTCAGTTATCAACATGCACTCACATTCTGCTACTGTGGAGAAGTCCAGCAGAATTATCAAACAGACAAGTTTGCACCTGCATATCTTTGGTTCTTCCTGTTCTTAATGCAAAAAGTGAAAAGAGGCAGGTACAGCAGAACTCAAATTCTACAGGTTACGCATAAGGGGCAGTCCCTCCAGGAATTTGTTTCACAACAACTTGTGGTTGTTTGGAAGTACCAGATATAGGCAAGGTAAGACAAATTTTATTTTTAAGACGCCCAATCCCTAAGGCTCTAGGCGCCTAACAAAATATAACACAATATCAACAATTACAGTCCAAAAATGGCAGGAATAAATAAATTCAAAGCTCAGTTATTAAAACTAACTAAAATAGTAAAACAGATTGGATACAAATTACTTTATAAATGCTAGGCTGAAAAGGTGGGCCTTTAATAACACAGACAGAAATGAATCCTTGGTGTTGTAAAAAGTACTGGATCCTGTAACATAATTTTAATACAAGAGAAATGTCAGAAGACTCACGCAAGTCAAATGACTAAAGTGGAGGTTTGACTTTTATTATTTCAGTTTTGGGCTTCATAGTCTATTACCCTGTGGGAGTGATAGTCAGCGTGTGCCAAAATTATAAAATTTACTGCTGTCCAGTAAGATAGGGAAGGGATCGTAACTCTGGCTGAACTGCCAGCCAGCCAATCCCTTTCCATTTTGTGGTCCACCTACTTCATCCCCGTGCTCCAATGTCTTGTGATGTTTAACCAGGGAGAGCATGGGGGCACACACCATACAAGTCTATGGGGCTCATTTTCAAAACGTTTTCACAGACATTTAAGCAACCTTTGATAAAAAATTAAAGCCACTGCTTGACTAATAGGGTCCGGCTTTCATTTTTTGTCAAAGGTTGCTTAAATGTCTGTAAAAACATTTTGAAAATGAACCTCATAGACTTGTATGGGGTGCGCCCCCACCCTCTCCCTGGTTAAATGTCACAAAATGTCGGCGCACAGGTGCGGAGCAGGCAGACCGGGAAGTGGAAAGGGATCGGCTGGCCGGCAGTTTGCCTAGAGTTACGATCCCTTACCTCCCTTACTGGACAGTAGTAAATTTTATAATTTTGGCACAGATTGACTATCACCCCCATAGGATAACAGGCTATGAAGCCCAATAAGGTATATCATGCATTTACTTTGAGTCCTTTATGAATCTGACTACAACGCAGAAGAGAATATGTACACTGGTAAATTCAAAAGGTTTTAATAATAAAAACATGCAGATAAAAGGACATGCACACTTCTTACAAATTGTTTGAGGAACAAAGAAATGTTGCACTTGTACCAGAAGCTGAGCCAGTTTCTACCAGTATATGGCCATGTTTCAAGAAGTCACCTTAAGTTGCACACCCTCACACATTGTAAATGTTATTTGTTTTCTTGTCACCAATTGACTCCATTTCTATAGCATTTTGATATAGAAACACTTGTTTTAGTTTACTGTTAGTAGCAGTCTTCCGTAACTATCCTGGGTGCCTCCATTTCCTGAAATCTTAGTTTGTTTCTTGGAGCTGCATTGACAGTGAAAAGATTGTGCTTCAACACTCATTAGTCTCCACAGTATGCCCATCTCATAATTTAAAATAAGAAACATAGAAGTTGACAGCAGATAAGGACTGCAAGGCCCATCCAGTCTGACCATTTTTTTCTACCTTATGAATGTGCCATAGGCCTGTACTGTCAATGTCCTATCTATTCATACTCATCTGTATTGCTCCCTTATGCCTATCCCATGCCAGTTTGAAGCCCTGCACTGTATTCATATCCACCACTTCCTGAAGTAGGCCATTCCATGCAACCATCACCTCACTTCCTCACATTACCCCTTAATCAGCCTCCCTCTAATTTCATGCTGTGTCCTCTTGTTCTGCTATTTTTCTTATATTTAAACATGTCAGACTCTTTCACCTTGTTAATGCCCTTAACATGTTTGAATGTTACATACTAACATACTAAAATGCCAGCAGAATAGGCTTAACAGTCTTTCGTGTGTGCTCGTTTGGTCAGCCCCCCCTGGGAGCTGACCTTGCTGCCCCCCTCGCCTTCTCTGGCTTCTCCTTCCAGTTCGGATATTCTCACTGCATTGGATTTTGCTTCCAGAACCTTCCCTGCACACCTGTCCACCCTCTCTTGAACCCCCCACCGTCTCTGCCTCCACTAGCCCCCTAGGCAGTGCATTCCATGCTCCACCACCCTCTCAGTGAGTAGCACCTCCTCCTTTCTCCCTGAATCTTGGCCCTCCAGCTTCCACCCATGCCCTCTAGTGGCCCCTCCTCCTTCCTTCAAGTACCCTGACTGTTCCTCCCCTATTTACCCCTTCTTCATGTACCTGAAGACCTCATCATGTCCCCCGGTCCTTCTCTCTTCCAGTGTGTACATATTTAGCTCTTGAGCCTCTCCTCATAGGTTCTGTCCCCAAGCCCCAAATCATTTTGGTTGCCCTCTTCTGGACCCTCTCCAGGAGTTTAATGTCCCTCTTTAAGTGTGGCCTCCAAAACTGCACACAGTACTCGAGATGCAGCCTCACCAAGCAGTTACACAGAGGGAGTATCACTTCCCTCCTTCTGGAGGTGATCTCCCTAGCGATGCATCCCAGCATCCTGTTGGCCTTGGCTGCTGCCCTCCTACAATGTTTCAATCATATCGCCTCTCTCTCCCTCCTTTGCTCTAGGGTATACATATTGAGCTCCATTAACCTGTCCTCATATATTTTCTGATGCAGTCCCTGCACCATTTTGGTTGCCCTTCTCTGGACTTCCTCAATTTGGTTAATGTCCTCGTGCAGGTGCGGCCTCCAGTACTGCACGCAGTACTCCAGATGGGGGCTAACCAGTGTCTTGTAAAGAGGGATTATTACCTCCCTCTTACAACCTGTGATACCCCTACTAATACACCCCAACATCCCTTTAGCCCTACCTACTGCTTTAGTGGTCTCCTTGGATGATTTCAGGTCATCTGTGATGATGATGTCCAGGTCTCTTTCTTCCCTTGTGATTGCCAGCAACTCCCCTCCCAACCTATAAGTGGCTTCAGGGTTTCTCTTCCCTATGTGCATGATCTTGCACTTCTTTACATTAAACCCCAGTTGCCACACTTCTGACCATTTTGCCAGTTTATCCAGATCTCTTCTCATTCTGCCCACCCCATCTGGATCTTCTACTCTGTTGCAGATCTTGGTGTCATCTGCAAACAGACAAACCTTACCCTCCAGTCCATCCTCAATGTCACTGTTGAAGATATTGAAGAAGACTGGCCCCAGGACTGATCCCTGAGGTACCCCACTTGTGACTTGCATCTCTTCTGACTGTATACCGTTTACCACCTCTCTGTTTTCTGCCTGCCAACCAGTTTACCACCCAGTTGACCAACTTCTGACCCACCCCGAGCCTACCCAGCTTATTAAGCAATCTTCTATGTGGAACAGTATCAAAAGCTTTGCTGAAGTCAAGGTAGGTGACATCAACGCTGCACCCTAGGTCCACCACTCTGGTTACCCAGTCAAAGAAATCTGTGAGATTAGTTTGACAGGACCTTCCTTTGTAAACACATGCTGTCTTGGATCCTGTGCTCCTATGGATTCCAGGTGTTGCACTATCCTTTCCTTAAGGAGTGCCTCCATAATCTTGCCCACTACTGAGGAAAGACTGACTGGTCTGTAGTTCCCTGCCTCCTCCTTGCTACCACTCTTGTGAAGCGGGATCACATGAGCCCTTCTCTAGTCTTCTGGGACCTCTCCTGTGCTCAGAGACTCACTAAACAGTTCTGATAATGGCTCTGCTATTCCACCCTTAGCTCCTTTAGTACCCTGGGATATATGCCATCTGGTCCCATTGCCTTGTGCACCCTGAGCTTAGTGAGCTCTTGTAGGACCCTTTCTTTTGTGAAGGGACTAGTGCACACCTCCCTTCCCCCTGTGTCCATGATGCTGAGCTGTGGGCCCTGCCCTACCTTGTCCTCTGTAAATACTGAGCAGAAGTATCTACTTAGGATAGATGCTTTTCCTTGGTCCTCCTCCACACACTTCCCCTTATCCCCTTTGATCTTAGCAATACCCCCTCTGGACTTTCTCCTTTCACTAATATATCTATAGAAAGTCTTGTCCCCTTCTTTTACTGTCCGTGCTAGTGTTTCCTCGGTTTGGGCCTTTGCCTGCCTTACTGCCTTCCCTGCTTCCTTGGGGAAGTTTGGTATGCCTCCCTATCTTTGTCCCGTTGCATTCCCTTATGTTTCTTGAAGGCCAGCCTTTTGGCTCTGACCTTTCTGCTACTGTTTTTGAGAACCAAAGTGGTTTCCTCCTTCTTTTGCTCTTGCTTTTCTCTCTAACACAATGGGATGTTGCTTCAAGTATTGCATCCCTAATGCTTGTCCACTTTGCCTGTACCCCTCACCTGCATTTCTTCTTGCCAGGGCTAGCTTAACTCTGTTGGCCATATTATCAATGTCAGCTCCTCTGAAGTCCCATGGTTTTGCCTTGGAATGGGATGATTTAGTTCTAGTGGCCAAATTAAACCATACCATGTGATGGTTCCCGGCCCCCAGGTGACCGTCCACCTGGAGAGCTGTGATCCTTTCCCCATTTGTCAGTACTAGATCTAGGATAGTACTGTCTCTTGTGGGTTGTTGTACCCATTGTTTGAGACCCTCACCCTGCAGGGAATCAAATGTTGTGTTTAGTTCTGGCAGCTGTTCCTGCTGGTACTGACCAATCTGTATCTGTCATGTTGAAGTCTCCCATTATCAGAACCTCCCCTTTAGCTGTCATGTTTTGTATATCTTCTAACAGTAATGTGTCTGTGTCCTCCCCCTGGTCTGGAGGCCTATAGACAACCCCAGTTCGTATGGCTGTCCCATTTCCTGTTTCCAGGGTGACCCACAGTTCTTCTGGCTCCTTATGTGTATTCTGAATTTCTGTAGCTTTGATATTTTCATTGACATAAAGGGCCACTCCCCCCTCCCCCCTTTTGCACCTCAGTCTTTTCTGAACAGTACATAGCTGGGTACTGAAGTCTCCCAAGTGTGGTTACTGGCGAACCATGTCTCACTAATGGCTACTATGTCCAGTTTAGCCTCTGTCATTGTTGTCTACAGGTCTGGGATCTTGTATCCCAGACTGCGCGCATTTGTGTACATTATTTTCCATTGGTCAGATTTTGGTGCGTGTTGTTGGGCGAGGTCCGGCGTGTCCCCTGCATGTCATATGGGGAGCCAGACCTTTTTCCTTACCTGGTGATGCAAATGAACTACAAACATGCTGAATTCCTGTTTGATCACTAGCTGAGGAGGGGATGGGTGTTCTTCCCATTCCATGTATCGGGTGCTGCACCACTCTCCCCATTTACTATTTTAAATATTCTGCAAAGATATCAAACTTCTTCCCCAATGCACTGCCTCCCTCCTTAGTCAGATGCAGTCCTTTGAATTTAAAGAACTTTCGCTCCCAAAACTGTTGCCAGTTACCTACAAAGTTGTATCCTTTTTCCTGGCGCCAGTCTTTGAGCCACATGTTTAGCTCCCCTATCTCCCCTTCTCTGACCTTCCGTCCTTCTGCACCCCCCAGACCAGCAGGATCTCAGAGAAGGAGATGACAGATGAAATGGCTGACTGTTTGTTTCCCAGCCTGGTCAGGTGTTCCTTGGTCTCCACAACTGACAAGCTGGCGAGATCGTTAGTCCCTATGTGTATCAGGACATTGATGTTTTCTCCTGCTTCCTGCACGATTTTAACGATGAGGTCAGTGTCTTTCCAAGCTGATGTACCTGGGAGACATCTGACCATTACTCCCGGCTGGAGGTAAGTATCAGCTCCCTGAATCATGGAGTCTCCCATGATCAGAAGTGTTTTGGATTTCCTTTTTGCTTTGTTTGTTTTGGTCCATGTTTTGGGTGAGTTTTGTTGTGCTAGCTCCTGTGCTGCAGTGTTCTGCTCTGCAGTGTCCTCTGCCCCTTGGTTTGATTTCGGAGATAGAGGCAGATACCCGTTTGTAGTTTTTATATGGTTTGTGGAGATTGTATGTTGGAGAGCATTGAGTGATGGGGCACCCAATTTGTCCCTCCTAACCTCCTGCCAACCTCCCAGATCAGCTACCCTCTGTGGTCGAGGTGCTTCAGTTGGATAATAGGGAAATGGCGGGTGGTTCTTATAATATATTTATTTATTTATTGATTGATTGAATTTTTACAGTTTTATCTATCATTAGGCTAAGCTTTCAGGGCTACTGCATTTGTTGTTGGTTGATTGTTTCTGCTCTTACCTCCTTGTTTCTTTTGTCCGTGGTTCTCCTTTTTTAGCAGGGGAAGGGCCCAGTCACCCACCTTCATCCCTCATAATAGGTAGGCCTGCTGAGCCCCGAAGGTCCCTTTTTCAATGGTGGCCCAGAGAGACATTAAATGGCATTACATGTAATTACATGACATACATGGTGAAGCAGACAGTAAACAGGTATTAACTGACATACAGGTTCAATAGTTACAGTTTTTGACATTGATTCATAACAATAGAGGCAACCTATCCAAAATGGTTTGGCACAACTCTTATCGGTAAGGTGATAGGCATAAGTCTGTTGGGGGACTGTCAGGTGCCATGACATAGGCAAGTGCTTGCCTCGAGTAGATGCGCCTTGAGCCTGGTACGGAAGTTCATATGATTTGAGGCACGCAGTCTCTGCCCATGCTACCTGGAGTGCAGCCCTTAGATCTCCAATGGTCCAGAATTTAGGACAGCATCCTAAATCATGTATAACTGCCCTCTTGAAAAGAGTCCTGCAGTACCTGCAGTTAATAATATCCCTTCCAGATGAGTTGCTGGGTTTATAACCTGGTCCGAATAATTAGACTGAGGAAAATGAAAGCAAAAGTTTGATTTTATGTTTTGTTTGTTTTTGTATAACTTGTTACAACAAGTTAAATTACTTGTGCCCCTGTAAGTGAGGTCACTGAGTGGCTACCCCTCTGATCCTCCCCTTCCTGCTTTGCTACAGGAAATGTCACGACTGTGCTACCCAATAAAAGGAATGTAGCATGGGGTGATTGGAGATGAGGGTGGGTGACCGGGCCCTTCCCCTGCCGAAAAAGAAGAATCACGTATGAAAGAAACAAGGAGGTAAGAGCAGAAACAATCAACCAGCAATAAATGCAGTAGCCCTGAAAGCTTAGCCCAATGATAGATAAAACTGTAAAGCCTGTAAAGCACCAACAGTAATAATTTCACAGAAGATATACCCTGCAAAAAACACTTTGTTACAGAGAAAAATAAAGCAGTAACAGAAGTACACCTTGCAAAAACAATTTGAATCAGTGAAGATTACAGCAGTATTCTGTAAGCACAAAACAGTAACAAGTCTGTTGGCACACCCTGTAATAATGCAGCAGAAAGTATACCTTGCAACAGCAATTTGAATCAGAGAACAATGAAGCAGTAAAATGTTAGCAAGAAACAGTAACAAACCCTGTGAGTACAAAAGAAAATAGTAACACACAGTAAATCTGCCTAGCTCTGATAATGTTCCTTGCTCCGTCATTTCAAGCAAACCTATAAGAAAACAGATCAGGTGAAGATAAGTGCCTTTGCCAGCAGGTATGGAATACGCTCCTATTTACCTTAAAAAAGTTTTTTAAAACTTATTAAGAGTGATGGAGCAGGATCTTTTTGCTTGCAGATCATTTTCACTTTGTGTATTTCTTGAGAGTTTTTAAGCTTATTTAGATTTGCATCACAGAGATGTATACTTTAAATGAATGCAGGAAGCAGTATGGCACAGTGGTTTAAGGCTCTGAGCTGCAAATCTGGAGACCTGGGTTTGAATCTCACAGCCCCCATTTGCATACTTTGTGACCCTGAGCAAGTCACTTAACTTCCTCGTGCTCCCAGGTTGCACCTGTAAACAAGATTTCAGCTTAGTGTGTCTCACCTGTTTAAATAATTGGAAAAAAAACAAACAAAAAAAAAATGCAGAAGATGACATTAGCCACCTGGTGTGGTTGTGAGCCAGCCTGTGTTTGTAGGCTTCCTCCACCTTTCTCCCGAATGCCAGCCACCTCTCCTTGCAAGCAGCAGGAGCTGCTTTTGTGCTTGCATCAGCTGTAACCAGTGTATGCTCTTAGCGGAGGAACCTGAATGCCTAACTTTGCAGCCAGCTTCATTAGCCACCCAGACACCATGCAAAGAACACCATTAGTCATGTAGGGGGTCATGAGTCAGCCTTAGTTATAGGTTCCCTCTGCCTTTTTCTACTTGCCACCTGCCTCTTCCTACAAGCATCAGGAGCTGCTTTTGTGCCTACATCAGCTATAACCAATTCTAGGGACGTGGATATGTTGTTCAATCCACACTTATTGGCAGGTTCCTTGCCACTTTAAATGTTGCCGGAAAGTCTTCAAGCTGGCTCCTCCCACCCACCCAGGTGGTAAATCTCTCGACTCCACTCCATGATGCCAGATCTTCCTTACCACTTGGAAGCTCAGGTTCCCTCCTTGGCGCTCTGTGTTTTAGGCCTGGATCCAAACTCTTCAGTTATTCCGAAACTTATTTTAAAATTTACAAGACTTCGGTATGTATCTTCCCTCGTGGATGCGATGAACAAATCGACTCCCGGATTTCATCGGTGCCCCTGTGGGCAGAAGATGTCCCGGACTGATCCGCACGCCACGTGTGTTTATTGCCTTGGACTCTGTCATGACTCACAGGCTTGTGAGTTGTGCAAATCTTTTTTGGCTTCAGTCTTGGAGGACCGTGCTGCCTGGTTACTGTTGGGGTGACCCAAAAAATGTTACCCTCCGGTTAAGTCTAAGGACGCCTATTGGGTGGTGTCCGCGGCTGCAGGCTCGGTGGAACAGCTAGAGCAGATGATCGCCCTCGAGAAGGAGGCGGCCCAGGCTGCATCTTCATCATCATCGGTCGTGGCATTTATCCCGCTCTCTTTGGAATCCTCCTACACAGCTTCTTTCAAAGAGCTTTGCCAGTCCCTCTCCACCAAGGGAGAAGGTCCTTCGGGACATTCCTCTCGGTCCAAAAAGAAGGACCCTAAAGGTAAGTCCCACCGTCGACATTCGTGGGAGCAGGAGAGGTCCCCTTCCCCGGATAGTCGACACTCGACTTCGGTCGAGGTTGCGGCTAAGGCCGCTGGCTTCACGGTGTCCCCGTCAGGTCAGCCGGCTGAGACACCCATCGACGCGGTCGAGATTTTTCTCAACCCGTCAGACGGGCTGTCGACTGGAGAAGCCGACAACCCTTCTTCACCGGTTCCCCCGGTGGAAACCGAGGACTTGCCTGTGCCTCCTGTGCCGGAGTCCCCGGTTAAGGTCCCTGAACCGAGGGAGAAGTGGGTTTCCCCCGCCCCCTTCTCAGACCCACCCTTGGAAACACTGAAGGTCTCGGTCTTGGACCTTTTCCCGGTCCAGCCGATCCCACCGACATTGGCGGTCTTGGCACCGTGGAAAGCAGTGGCGCCGCTCATCCTCATCTTTGTCCTCTTCGGAGGATAGGCTCCAGCGCAAATTGCATCGGCGCTATGAGGCGCTAATGTGGCAGCAGCTCCTTTTGACCGGGAATAGGCTGACTTCGTCATCTTCCCCGGCCATTAAGTGGCTGTCACCAAAGCGGCCGAAACAACCCCTCATAGTGGTCGAGGAGCTGAAGCCAGCACCGGTTGTTCGGCCGAAACCGGCTGCGCCACCCATTGTGGTGGGACCCTCACCTCCCCAACCTAAATTTGGGGCCCCGACCAAGGATTCTCAGTCAGGTCAGGGCTTGCCCCATTGGTTGTCGGTCTCCCTCACTCCCGATCGACCTCGGCAGGCGGATGGTGGCTCAGGCACTCAGCAGCTGTTCGCAGACTCCTCGGAGTCTGATGATGACTCCTCCTTGTTCTCCAGGCTGCTTGACTTGGAGTCCACTGGGGGTCAGTCAGTGGACGAGAGCCCATCCTCGTTCCTTGGAATGCTTCAGCTCATCTCAGAGTCCACTGGGATGAAGCTTGAACCCGTTTCAAAATGGGCCAAGTATCCCCTCATGGAGATACTGGACCGAGGGGATTCCCCTATGGAGGCCTTCCCGGTGGCTGAAGCCATTGTTGGCCCGGCCTTGGAGCTATGGCAGCGGCCAGCTTCTTGTCCAGCACCTTCGGCCAGGATGGCTCAGAAGTATGCTGTTCCCACCGGTTCACTCTCCAGTTTCTCGGAGCACCCCTCTGCAGAGGGGCTCGTGACCGATAGCGTTTTCCAGCATTCCCAGAACGCTCAGGACATGGACAAGCCTCCCAACAAGGAGTCCAAGAAGTTGGACTACTCTGGGTGGAAAGTTTACGTTGCTTCCTCCATAGGCCTTCATCAGGACAGCTCAGCCGTCCTGAGGGGGCACACTTTTCACATGCCATTTTGGGCTCCCTGGATGAGGTGATTTCTCATCTCCCGGCTGATCTCCAAACTACGGTCAAGCAGGTGCAGGATCAGGGAAAGGGCAGTGGCCAAACAGCAGCTCCAGACTTCTCTGGACATAGCTGATTCATATGCCTGGTCAGTAGCGGCTGCAGTGGCCATGCACCGCAGAGCTTGGCTGCGGATCTCCACTTTCACGGCAGATACCCAGCACAAGCTGGCAGACGTTCCCTTCCTGGGTACCGACTTGTTCGGTCCCGGGGTTGAGGGGCATCTTCAGCTGATCGAGAAGTCCAATGCCACCTTGGACTCGGTCACTTCTGCCCAGAAGGACAAAGGCCACCAGCAGCAGCATAAGCCCTTTCGTCTTTCAGCCCCTGCGGCACATCCGGCCCAGCAACACCAGCATCAGGGCCAGCAGGCTCGCACTTGGCAACCCAAAGCCAAGCCTGCTGCTTCCTCCAACAGGAAGCCTGGAGGGAAAGGTCCAGGAGGCTCCTCGGCCGGTCCTTCCTTCAAGCCTGCCCAGTGATGGGTTGAAGGGTGTTGCCCCCAACCTCGTCACTCCTCCCCGGGTTCCCCCCATGGGGGAACGGCTCCGCCACTTCATTTCCACCTGGTCCGATATCGCCACGGACCGCTGGGTGTTGGAAGTGGTAGGAAAGGGTCTGCTGCTGGAATTCGAGCAGTCCCCACCCTATCGAGCCGTCACCTCACGGGGGGCTACGGGGTCCGCAGCCTCTCTGTCAGCCCGTCAAGCTAACAGAGCCCTGCTCCTCCAGAAGGAGGTGACTGATCCTCCATCTGACCCAGGGTTTGTGTCCAGGTACTTCCTGGTCCCAAAACGGACGGGGGGGCTGGCGCCCCATTCTAGACCTACATGACCTGAACAAGTTCCTAAGGTCTCGAACCTTCAGGATGGTCACTCTGGCTCAGATCATCCCATCCTTGGAACGAGGCCTGTGGTTCTGTTCTCTGGACCTTCAGGACGTGTTCTTTCATGTCCCAATCCATCCGTCCCACCAGCGATTCCTCCACTTCAGAGTGGAGGGATCCCTTTACGAGTTGTGGGCCATGCCCGTCAGCCTCTTTCCAGCTCCCAGGGTCTTCACCAAATGCATGGCAGTGGTGACAGCATTTCTGCGGTGCTGAAGGGTCCGGGTGCACCCTTACCTGGATGACTGGCTGATTGCAGCCTCCTCCAAGTCAGAGGTGGAGCGGTCCAGGGATCTGGCCCTCCAGGTCTGCTCTCAGATTGGCCTCCTAATCAACGAGGCCAAATCGGAACTCGTGCTAATGTAGGTGATTCAGTTCATCGGGGCAGAGCTTGACTCTCTTCGAGCCAGAGCACAGCTCCCGGTGGACAGGGCCAAGGTTCTTTCCTCCTTTGCCCAGTCATTTCTGGTTGGGCAGTTGCGCCCTGCCCGGGACTTCCTGGGCCTCATGGCGGCTTGCACCAGCGTGGTCCGTTGGGCCCGCTGGCACATGCGTCCCCTGCAATGGGGACTGGCCTGCCAATGGTCACAGTGCTCCAGTCCTCTGGACCAGCCAGTGATGGTGACCCAGGAGATGGGGAACACTCTCCAGTGGTGGATTGTTCCGGCTCATCTGCAGGAGGGTATCCCGCTTGTCCGCCCAGAGCCGACAGTCACTCTAACGACCGATGCCTCTCTGATGGGTTGGGGTGCCCATCTGGGGGAGCTCAGACGCACAGCCTCTGGTCCCCTCAGGAGTTTCGATGCCACATCAACCTGCTGGAACTGCGAGCGGTCCGACTAGCCCTCACCGCCTTCGCTCCATTTGTACGGGGTCAAGTGGTCCAGGTCCAGATGGACAACACCACGACCATGTACTACCTGAACCGCCAGGACGGGATGCGCCCCTTGCCTCTGTGCAAGGAAGCTCTCCGCACTTGGTCTCTCATGGGCAGTCTGGAGGCGGATCTCCTAGCCATTCATGTGGCGGGAGCCTCCAACACTCTGGCCGATGCCCTAAGCCGGATAGGTGCTGCATCTCACGAGTGGTCTCTCCTGCCGGAGGTAGTACACGATCTGTTCTCCCACTGGGGCACACCTCAGGTGGATCTGTTTGCCTCAAGGGAGAATGCAAAGCTGAGGCTGTTTCATGCCTGCCCCCTTCAGCAGGGCTCGCTGCAGGTGGATGCCTTCTCGAGGCCATGGACCCCGGGCCTCTTCTATGCCTTTCCCCCATTTCCCTTGATCCACAAGGTGCTTCTCAAGGTGAGGAGGGACAAGGCACAGGTGATTCTGGTAGCCCCAGACTGGCCCCGTCAGTTCTGGTATCCAGATCTCCTCAGCCTCAGCTCCAGGCTCCCGAGACAGCTTCCAGCCCACCCAGACCTGATCTCAGTCAACCAGGGGAAGGTATTCCACCCGGACCTTCAATCTCTGCACCTGACGGCCTGGTTCCTGAGCGGCTAGAGTTCCAGGCCTTGGGTCTTTCCAACGAGGTCCTCAATGTTGTTGAGGCATCTCATAGGGAGTCGACCAGAAAATGCTATGCCTTCAAATGGAAGAGATTCTCCATTTGGTGTCAGGATAAGGGGTTGGACCCTTCCTCCTGTTCCTTGGCCAGCATTCTGGACTACCTGTGGTCCCTTTCTCAGCTAGGGCTTCGGTTGATGACCCTTAAGGTGCACCTGGCAGCCATCTCTGCTTACCGGGCATGGGCCAGAGAGCAGTCGGTGGCGCAGGAGAAGGTGGTCGGGTGCTTTTTCAAAGGCCTTGATCACATATCCCCTCTGGTGTGAGAACCTCCACCTCCATGAGATCTACTGCTGGTATTGGCTACACTCATGGGCAAGCCATTCAAACTGATGCACGGGTGTGACATCTCTCACCTGTCGTGGAAGACCACCTTCTTGGTGGCTATCATGTCAGCCAGAAGGATGAGAGAGCGCCAGGTGCTTTCCATCGAGTGTCCTTATCTGGTCTTCCACAGGGACAAGGTTGTCCTGCGCCCCCACCCGAAATTCCTTCCAAAGGTGGTGTCGGAGTTTCACCATAACTAGGTGTTGACTCTGCTGGTGTTCTACCCCAATCACACCTCGGAGGCCTAATATAGGCTCCATACTTTGGACCCTAGAAGAGCGCTCTCTTATTATAAGGAGCGGATGGCTGAAGTTCAGGGAGAGGTTCACCAGCTGTTTGTCACCTATGCTGAAGCCGCACCTGGCAGACCTGCAGCCAAGGGGACGATAGGCAGGTGGGTCACCTCCTGCATAGATCTCTGCTATAGGTTGGCGGGCATGGAGCCTCCCAGAGGGATAAGAGCTCATTCTACCCGCCATACTGCTGCTTCCGTGGCTGCTTCCAGGGACGTCCCTATCCAGGAAATCTGCAGGGCTGCTACCTGGAAGTCAGCACACACCTTCATTACCCATTACCACATCGACCTAGAGTCACGCTGGGATGCTGGTTTTGGGACCTCGGTTCTCCAGTCCTTATTCCCTAAGTAGGGGGTGCACGCCTTGCCTCCCTCCTCCCGGAGAACTGCTAGGAGTCTGCCAATAAGTGTAGATTGAACAACATATCCATGTCCCTAGAAATACAGGTTACTCATCTGTAACAGGAGTTCTAGGAGTGGTATATGTTGTTCATCCACACAACCCACCCGACCTCCCCGGCTTCGACGCGAATCCTGGCTTCCAGCGGGCTAGATCTGGCATCATGGGGTGGAGCCGAGAGTTTTACCACCCGGGTGGGTGGGAGGAACCAGCTTGAAGACCTTCCAGCAACATTTAAAGTGGCATGGATCCTGCCAATAAGTGTGGATGAACAATATATACCACTCCTAGAACTCCTGTTACAGGTGAGTAACCTGTATTTAGCACTTGCACACTGTTATCTTAACTCCCAGCCTCCTAGTGGTTCCATGTGGGTTGTCCCAGCATGAATGGCACATCAGGAGTAGTAGTCCTCAAGGAGAGCCACCAGACGGAGACAACAGGGAACTCTGCACTTCCTTTCACCCTGTAGCCTCCATGCAAATCTTGTATGCTGTAGCTAGGTCAGCCATTATAGGTGCAATCTAAGTACAGCACTATGGTAATGTCATGAAGGTGCTTGTTTGAGTGCTAGCTCTGCATATTTTTCTATACTTCCACTGCCATCTGTCACCTAGCTGCCATTCCTGGACCTGGGCATGTAACTATAACTGAATTCATAATGGTACTTCTTATGTTGTGGGTGCTGGTATCTTGTTTTCCTTTTCCCTGCCCCTTGTTGAAGGACAATGTTGAACCAAAACCTATTGTCCTATAGCAGGAAAGTAATGTCTTTAAACATATGCTTGTCTTTGATCATGGTGCCTGTTACTGGTATGGTACTACATACTGTACAGTGTTTTTATGGTGTTTCTCTGTCTCAGTGACATTACTAGGGAAGCCTTGTTGTAATTTGTTAGGAGAGCCTTTTTATCAGCTGAAAAGCTTAAATGCTCAGTTAAAGTTAGACCTAACTCTTTCAATGCCAGTTATGTTCTGAGGCAGCTGTAGCTCATGTTGCTTATTCTTCCTGGAAATGTACACCCTAATCTGGCCCTGTTGTGCCTGCAGAGTCCTACAGGATTTTTGTAGATGTAGCCATGTCTGCATTGGTGGCCTTATGCCAAAACTTGAGAAGTTTAAGTTCTGGGTTTTTAATTCTCAGTATGATGTTGTGGTAGTTATTGAATTATGGCTTACAAATATGTTAAATAATTCTCAAAAGTTGACATACTTTGCAATAGGATAGATTACTTCACTTACAAACTTCTTGCCTTAACCTAAAGTTTGGGCAACGTGATGAAAATAACTTTAATTTCCTGTTTATACACATCCCACCTCAAAATGATTTTAGTGATTTTGTTTTATTATCACAGTTAAAGGTCTGCACAGTTAGCATGTACAAATTGTGGTTGGTGATTTAAATTGTAATTGGTTAGCTAGTAATAGCACAGACTATAGGGATATATTTGACAACATTTGCACTGTACTGTATCTCACTCAAATTATCTCTAATCCTACTTGTGTAAACTGCAAAACTGGTATGGTAACCTTTCTAGACTGGATCTTGGTTAGTCACCATGATTAAATCATTGCCGCAGACATTCTGCCAGATTTTCTAAGTGAACATTCACCTGTAGATGGTGGGCAAAGCATAGTAACAGTGAACCTTCTAAAACAACCTCACCTATTTTTCACTGCAGAAGTGCCCCTATTTTAAAGCACTTCTGCAGCAACTAGGTAGACTGGTATTTTCTTAGTGGAGCATGAGATGCTAACACAGCTCTTCACTGTTTTGTTCATCACTTCAGTAGAGTCGGTGACATCATTTCTCCGGTTAGACCAGTAGCTAAGAAGCATAATGCACCGGTTTGGTTTACCCCTGCTATTAAGAGTAAGGTACATAGAATGAGGTAATTATAGAGAAAGGAATGAAAATAAGCACAGAAAGTGAAAGGTCAGAGAAGTAGCTGAAGGAGAAATTACGAATATGGGGAGTGTATGTTAAATAAGGAGTGTGGGCATGAAGTACTTCTAAGAGTATGGTTACACCTGCAGGAGAATGTGCTAAAGCAAGATACATACAAAACAAAATTATTGTTACAGTGAGATTGAACAAAGAGTTCCAATACATCCAGACTGTCTTATTTTTAAAACCTCTGGCTAGTCTTTCACACTTCAAATTTTCTAGTAAGGCATTCTACCTTGGGTTCAACCCATAGACTCAATATGCAATTTTTGCTGCAATAGAAATCATAGATATCATGTGTTTGAGCTCTGCTGGTATGAAGGTACCATCAAGGAATTGTCTGACTATGCTTTTTCTTTCTTTCTTCCTTCCCGTCTTTTTCTGTTGTATTCTAGCTTGTTTCATGAATCTCAAACCCCTTATCCTTTTTTTCAGGGGAACTTGTTTCGGTAAAAAAGGGGAACTTGTCTCTTTTAATAAAAACAGGTAAGGAATTTTCAATGCATGTTTTATCAAATTATCTAAATTCCTATGATTTGTGTCTTTTTTTCGTTGGTTGGTGTTAATTTATAAATTGCTCTTTTCAGTTTAGACTTCTCTCACTAGTGAATTCATGAATTGGTTGTTTATTTCTCATGTTTGTGATAAGTAATGTATTGTACCTTAATAATCTTTGCATGTAATGTTATTTTCTGTGTTTATCTTAATAAAAAATGTTGTTAACAACAAAAAGAGTAAAGTACATGATGGGATCGTCTCTGGAATCTATGTAAGGATTGAGGACAACAGAAGTATCTACAGAAATGCATCTGCAAGAATATAGAGAGTTGAAGAATTTCCATAAAGGTACAGATTCAGGTTGCTAAAGCCAAATGTTTTAAATCCTAGCAAAAAAATCTCCTGAACCTTGCTAAAAAACTCTGGGGCAACATCATTGAGCTCTTGGGAAACTGTAAGGAAGAATTACCTTATGCCATCATGATAGACAAGTCTTGGTTAGCAGGCATAAGGATGTCACAAATGTATTTAATAAAGCTTTTAGTTACCAATCAACTTGTATACCTGACCCGAAGAAGGCCTCAACTGTACCTGGGGAATACCCTGTAGAACAAAACTACCCAAATTTTGTTTTACTGTAAGCTGGATTGAGGTATACATCTATCTGACAAAGCTTAAAGTCAGTTCTAGACTGGGTATTGATAATATTGATATGACACATCTGAAACTCTGTCTTAGTTAAGTTACTTACTCTGTTTAGTTAATGTTTAACTTGTCTTTAAGAGATGGAAGAATTCCGGAAATATGGAAGAAAGTGTGTGTAATATCTGTCTATAAAAGCAGTGATATTAATATCCCTTGAAACCACTGCCCTATCTCTGTTCCTCCACCCCTGTCCAAGGCCCTTGAGAGGATAGTGAATGTCTATTGGAGTATCTGAATAAACAAGAAATTCAGAAATGGGGATGATTGGTGACATGAAAACATATAACATTGACATTATGTGAGGGTATAATTCTCCTTTAAAAGAACATTGAAAAGCTGTGTTTAAATTAACAGGGAGGGGACGTTGTGACTAAGAGATAAGCACATTTAAGTTGTTTATCAGAAGGAACTTTGGTACATTCCACATACCGTATCCAGCCAGGCAGTCTGTGTTTGTGGTGTTTTGCAGCAAAGAAAAAAGTCTGTGCAGTTAGTGAGTATTAGAGAAAGCAGTTACGACTAAATCCGTACTTCTCTGCACATAGTCCTGTTGAATATGACACAATAATCGTGTGTAATGAGAGTGGACCATGGCTGCTCTTATGGTTGATGGAACTGCGATATATCACCATTTGTCCAGAGTATCATGTGGGAAACAGTGTGAGATTAACACAAATGAAGACAGACAACAAAACAATTACAAAAACTAAATTGAACTAGACACATTTAATAAAGGCAATAACTAAATGTTAAAATGTAGTGTCTACAGTTCAATATTGCATTACTCCAAGAAGAGTATCAAGCTGGAGAATGGCACATTCTGTTAAAATGTATGACTGCTGCAGCAGAACCATGTCATAAATTGTTTGATATTTCCATTAATACAATGTTACTACTCATTATAGTGGTTCAACTTGCTTAGATACCAGGTCTGCTCTGACCTCTGAATAATGGCACTCATTATTTTTCAGAATGTCCTATTTAACTGCAGGATTTGCTTCACAGTTTATTTCCTTACCATTTCATACAAAAGGTAGGGAGACAATCCCTGTGTATATCCCAAATCTGTATTTCTGTTGGACCTTCCATATTGTTTTGCAGTTTGCCATATTTTTGTAATACACTACAGTAACTTGAAGCTGAGTTTTATTCATAGGGAAAGGGACTGTTTACACTCTCTTTATTTTCCAAATGCAAACTTCCTAAGTGGTGAGGTTTGCTCTTTACTGCCTGTCCGTCAAAACATTTGGGCAATTAAAAAGCTAGTACACTGAAATTAATGTGAAAAAGTAGTCAAGTCTTATTCATTGCATCTGAAGTACTTTTTTTCCTTATTCCTTATGCTAATTAGAAGATTTTCTCCGTGATGAGTGCTAGCCATGATGTGTGGAAGAGTACTGTAGCTGGAGGCTGACATCTCTGGTTATATTCCCCTTCATACCTCATTAGCATGGTGACATCAGTCACTGTACTATCCCAGCTGGCCAAGAAGAGCCACTCACTCCACTCACCTTCTGTTAGATTGGTCATTAGTGATACCACAATGCTGATGAGATATTGAGGGGAGTAGAACTAGAGATAGCCTCTAGGGAAAGTGCAGTTCAGTGTTCTGTAAATCACATTGAGTACTATCAGATAAATAACCTAATTAGCAAAAGGAAAAAGCTCAGAAAGAAAATTTAACAACTAGTTACTTTTCAAAATTGTCATTTTCTGTCTACTGTTTTTTTGGTGCTACGAGCTCTTTATTGGAGGAGTTTTAGAAAGACTATTAAATGGGAACAGTCAACAGCAAGGTCCCCACACCCAGCTGTGGGGGCTGGTACCAATATGCACTTTGTGTGCAAAAATATTGTTTTTACAGTACTTACTGTTTACTATAGTATAGTATGTTGTATCAGACTGATTTGCCTACTTCCTGACTAGTGAAATAGAATCAAGACCTGCTACTCCTGAATTAAAGGGCACCTAAACAGGGCAAATTACTGTAACTAAATATTTTTATCCAAAAACATAGCTCTGTAGTAAGAGCCTTATCTACAGAGTGATGTGCCCCGTTTGCTTCAAAAATGCAGTTTAATACATTTTCATCAGGTTTAAAAGATATATCTAAATGTAAATAATCCAAGGAATGCCAAGCTCCAATACTCTGTCTAAAACGGCTGTGACATCAGTGTGCGATGATGTCATTGGGGCAACTGAGCTCCCGAGCCAGCCTTCACTTTGAATAGGGACATATTACATATAGTTTTGCTATTATATTAAGATTGCATTTCTCATCAAAATCCATTACTGTGCATGTGTGACAACCTTTTCACACATGTAAAGTAAAGGATTTTGATGAGAAATGCAATCTTAATATAATGGCATAATTATATTTACAGTGTCCCTATTCAAAGCAAATGCTGGTTCTGGAACTCGGGCACATTAATGTCATGGCCATTTTAGGCACGTGCTGTAGCATGGCTTTCCTTGGTTTGTTTACATTCAGATACATCTTTTAAACCTGATAAAAAATGCATTTTTGAAGCAAATGGGTCACATCACCCTGTAGGTAAGGCTCTTACCTACAGCACTGTGTTTTTGGAGTTCCATATTTCAAGTTATTGGACTGCCTGTTTACTTGTCATTTAAGTAATATATTTAAAATTTTTATTGTTTAATACTGACACCTCATGATATACATGATGTGTGCCATAAGGAGGCAGTATTAAAAAAATAATAACAATAACATTGATTACTTAATTTAGGAGTAGCAGTCTCTATTCTGTTTCCTTGGTCTTACTACGTACAATAGAAACATAGAAGCATAACATTTTTAGGAAAAAAAGGGCTGCTTGGCCAACCCAGTCTGCCCAGATGGACCCTGCCTAGTCTTTCTCTGCAGACCCTAACTGGTCTCTGACGACTCTACCTCCTCCCTGTCTGTTTACTAGTATTCTGCTGTGTTACTCCCACACATGCTTGAAGCCCCTTACTGTTTTCACCTCTGCCACTTCCGCAGGCAGTCTGTTTCAGGTGTCGACCACACTTTCAGTGAAGTAGTACTTCTTCATATCCCTCTTAACACCCCCATCTTCATCACATGCCCACATATCCTGGTGCTCTTTCTCATTTGAAAAAAAAATCCCCTCCTGTGCCTTGATCACCCCTGTGAGGTACTTATGGGTCTCTATCATGTCCCTTCTCACTTTCCTCTCTTCCAGGGTGTAAATGTTGAGATCCCCAGTTTGCTTTTCATAGGCTTTTGATGCAACTCCTGCACCATTTTAGTCGCCCTCCTCTGGACTGCCTTCACCCTATGTCCTTTCTGAGGTTCAGCCTCCAGAACTAGACACAATACTCTAGGTGGGGTATAACAAGCAATCATTACAGTGGCAATACCACCTCCCTCTTCCTGCCAGAGATATCTCCCTAGGCATCCCAGCATTCCACTGGCCCTACCCATTGCTTTGTAAAACTATCCTGCCATTTTGAGGTTATCGGGTATGATAACCCTAAGGTCCTTTTCCCGCTAGGTGACTTCAGTACCTCCCCCATCCTTTACACAGCTTCATGGTTCCTATGCCCTAGATGCATGATTTTGCACTTTTTGGCATTGAACTCCAAGTACCATGCTCTTGACGCTGTCCCCAAGATGCCTACGAATTCTCTCCACCTCCTCCTGAGCGTCCGTCTAATTACTGATTTTGGTGTTATCTACAAAAAGGCATACGTTCCCTTCCTTCTGCAGTGTCACATAAACTGAAAAACAGTCACTCGAGACCGGGAAGCACACTGACAATAATAGACATACTGAGACAGTGTAATAAGCTTAAGTAAACTTTTAATTAATAATTCAAAAGACATAGCTCTGGAACACCAATTAACCACACAGTGCTTCGACTGCTCACGAGTCTTCCTCAGAGGTGTGGTTAGAAGATGGGAGAGACATTTAAATACACATGCAGTTCATTGTAAAAGCATGATGTCACAAAGTGTGCAAAAGTAAATAACTTTTCTTATTTCTTAAAACTAAGTCACAAACACAGTTATGTACTTTCTAAACAATCTTAACAAAATACTATCTTTCTAAGTCATTTTTAGAATTTTATATCAAATGTAAAATCTCTAAAGTTCTAGCTGGGCTCTGTAATGACAGACATAGATTAAGTAATTTTCACCATTTGGAAGAATAATAATAATAAATGTCTCTACTATAACAGTGCCTATATCATATCCTGAATGTTTCCAAAATCTAAATGTATAGCAGCTGCTAAATATAAGCACACTATGCTAATTTATACATGGATACAAATCAGGGGTATGAAATCTGTAACCAAAAGGAAAAATCAGTCTCTGGAGCATGTCAAGGCAACATACTATAATTGGCACAGGTAATAAAATGAATTTTGTACCATACTTGATATCCCAACATGGCAACAGTGGATCCAGAGAACAGAAGACTCCTAGAAGGACCTAAGAAAGAAATGTGAAAAAGAATTAGTGCCAACAGTTAAATTATAGAATGAAACAATACTCGCTAAATATTCAAATAAACATTACATCAGTGTCTATGTTTCAGGAAGGGCTTCAGGTCCCATCTATCATTTAAACCAACAGGCTTAACACTGCACAACTTACAGAGCCACTGACTTTCTTTTTCTGACAAATTTGGTCTATCTCCACCACATTCTAACAGTGGTATCCATTCAATTCCAGTGAATTTCAAAGAATCAGGTTTAGACTGGGGGGAAAAGGCTAAAATGAATACCCACCAGTGTATCCTCCCTTTTGTTAATGATAGAGCGAATATGCTCCTGTCACCTTTGTTTTACCCACATACAGTAAACTACAACTGTACCAAAGTGCTTAAACCATGTAACTGGTGTCACATGTTATCAGTTGATTGCTCTCCACTCTATTACCCTGGAACTTCGGATGTTCAAATGTCCTACCCTGACTGCCATACTTGCAGATATTGTATCTTGCACATCTGAAATACCCTTTTGATCTTTGTGGCAGCCATGTTGTCCTGGGATTGATTGAATTACTAAATCTGCTGTGTACAAATGTATTTTTTTAAATTCCTCGCCCTACTGAAAGAGACCCTTGAATAGGGCCCCACAGCTTGTCCTACTATCACATCACTAAGGAGGATGGGCCAGTTTTTATGTATTTTGTTGCCTGTTCATCCTGCCTTATGGTTAAATTCTGTTACAAATGTGTGATGGATGTTGTAATGGATCTGTTCAGCAGGCTGTCCCTATCTGTTGCCATTGCTCTTTCTTTATGTTTTTGTAATAAGATATGTTCATAACCCCTATCTTTAAATCTATCAATAAGATGCTCAGACTGTAGTTCAAAAGGGGCATCAGAACTACAGTTGCTATATCACGCCCCCATCCTATGGAACTCCTTGCCCCCAGGAGTCCATGAAGCTACCTTCCTCAACAGCTTCCGCACAGGGCTTAGGGCACATATTATGTCCACCTCCAAGTGCAACTGCTAAAGAAAGGGGGCCCCCAAGCGTAAGCCCAAAATATCACAGCCCTACACCCATCAATGAAACAGGGGGCTACACCCCCCTACACTTTAGGGTAGTATCTCTTGTGATTGCACTAACCAAATGTTGAACTCAGCATATGTAACCAGCTGAGGTACAACTATGTATAACCCTGTAGTATGTTTGTATGCCTCCTTTGTAAAGGCCGCCCCTGAAAAAGGGACCTTCAGGGCCCAGTGGGCTCACCCGGTTACCACAATTTAATAAATAAATAAATAAATATCCAGATTAGCCGACTGTAGGGTATGGAGTCCTTCAAATGCTGTGGATGAGCACTATCTGCGTGTAAAAACTGAGTTCATGGCTGTGGGTTTGTGATAACATTTAGTATTAATGAAGTGATTATGCTCATTAACAGACAGTCACAGCATTAATGTTCTAGATTTAAACCTACCAGTTTCATGTGTACATTTCAGGTTTAAATGATTGTCATTCAGCCAGTTGATGAAAGCAGTACTGTGGCTATGTCTCCCTCCCATATACAGAGCACATCATCTATAAAACGATACCAGTGCTTTATGTGTTTCAAAAAAAGATTGATGTCTAGATTAAATATAATGGTGCATTCCCAGAACTCCAAGAATAAGTTTTCGTAACTTGGGGCCATGGCTGCATCCATAGCCTTACCACATTTCTGTAGAAAAAAATGATCTTCGAATTTAAAGTAATTGTGATGTAAGGTAAATTCACGTGCCTGAATGAGAAAATCCTTGGTATATTTTCAGTCAATGAAAGTTCTTCCAAGAAGAACTGAACTGCTGAGATTCCTTGGTTATGTTGAATCGAAGTGTATAAAAATTCAACATCAATCCCTAACCAGCACATGTTTGCCTCCCAGTTTATATCCTGGATTTTTTGCAAAAGGTGTTTTGTATCTTTGCTTTGATATATGAATCTAGGCTTAAAACACTGTGCTGGAGAAAGAAATCAAAAAATTTGCCCAAATTTTGTGTCATACTGCCCATACCTGCCACTATAGGCCTGCCTGAGGGATTTGTCCTATTCTTATGCAATTGGGCAAAACGTAAAACCCAGGTACTACAGGATGTTCACTCCATAAATACTAAAACTCACATTCTGATATGTCACCATTTTGTAATGCCTGTGACAACAATTTATGTAATTCTTTTCTGTACACAATTGTGTGATCAAAATTTAGCCCTTTGATAATTTTGTTCATTTTCAAGTAGAGACATTACTATGGATTTATAGTGGTCTCTGTTGAGAATGACAATGTTGCCCCCTTTATCAGCTGGTTTTATCACAATCTAATTCTCACTTGACAACTCTTTTATTGCCTGTCGTTCATGTTTTGTCAAGTTATATTTGAGGCAACATTGTCATTCAAAACAGCCTCCACTTGTTGGCAAACTATTTTCTCATATGTGTTGATCACACCACTGTAAATGTTAGGACAGAAGGTAGAATTTGGTTTACACTTATTTAACCTCATTTTATGTATATGCTTCCTACAGTGTCACTTATGAAAACATTGAAGAGTACCGGTCCCAGAACTGAGCCCTGAGGTATTCTGCTGTTCAATCTTCTCTCATTAGAGTGAGTGCTGTTAACCACCATCCTCTGCTGCATATACATTAACTAGTTCCTTACTCAGTTTACCACTTTGAATCCTACCGTTAGGTTGCTGGATTTCTTTATCAGTCTTCTGTGTGGCATTCTGATGAAGTCCTTGCTAAGGTCCAGATAGGCCATGTCAATTGCCCTCCCCAGATCTATCTCCCTGGCCACCTAGTCAAAGAAATCAGTCAGATTTGTCTGACATCACCTCTCTCCATAAATCTAGGTTGCCTTTGGTCTTGCAGGCCATTGGATTCAAGATACTCTACCAACCTTTTCCTTAAAAATTGGAGATGCGCACTCTGATTCCAAACCTGTCCTCTCTGGAGTCTCCCAGGGTTCAATACTGGGCCCTCTACTTTTCAGCCTGTTCCTTAACACCCTACTGGACTCCTGCACTGGACATATCATTCTGTATGCCGATGATGCAGTAATCCTTGCCACACACCAGGACCCAAAGAAATTGCAAGAAAATCTCCAACTCGGCTTCTCCTCAGTTGAGAATTGGCTCACAAAGCACAAACTGATCCTTAATCAAAAAAAAAAGACAAAGGCCATGATCTTCAGCAACTCCCATAATAAACATAAGCACTTCCAACTCTCTGTTATCACCAGACAAGGTGCCGCACTGGAACAGGTCAAAAACTTTAAATACCTCGGGATCACCCTTGACCCTCACCTCTCCTTCACTGCCCACATCGACTATGTCACCAAAGCCGCTAACTCTCGGCTAGGCCTGCTATTCCATCATAGAAAACACCTGACACTCGAAGCCCCTCGCTGTCGCTGACCAGAACTCCATCATATCCATCATTGATTATGGCATTATCATTTACGGCTCTGCTACAACCACCACACTCAAACGTGTATCCACCACCCTCAACAAGGCCTGTCAACTTGTCACTGGCTCCCAGCGCCTAACTCACACCTGTGACCTCTATTCTCAAACTGGATGGCTGAATCTTGCCAATCAAATAAAACACCAAACTTGTATTACTACTAAGAAAATCTTGCTGGGCCTTGCCCCCCCCGGAGTCTGTGCCCTCATACAACCGAGGATCAAAACCTCAGCTTCTGCAAGTCCCGCATTGCCGCACAACACAAGGCCAAAGATCATTTGCTTACCGGGCCACTAGTTGGTACAATGGTCTTCCCAGCGACATCTCATCCTTACTATCGCTCAGCACTTTTAAGACTTGTCTTCGCCTAACACTCACTGCCTCCAACCTCTGTGACTGTTGTGGCTAAACATGTCTTTTGGTTCCATAGCTGAAGATGCCCTTTTTGGATCCACATCTACTCCTGCACTTTGCCAGCACCCCCCCTCCTATCTTCACCTCCCCTGCTGGCCCATGCCACCCGGCTGCACTACCTCTATTTTTATCTGCCTTCCACCGCTCCTCTCTCTGTCCCCCCCAACCTACCTCCCCTTTTCTCCCATCTACTTAGTCTCCCTGATTTCACCCTCCTCCTTTGCCTTTCCCCTCCCCAAAGTTTCACCTTATTGTTCTTTTTTCATCTACAAGACTATGTGTTTTTTTTTTTAATTTTATAAACTGATATCTTTGCTTATGATTGTCTCCATTGTACCAAGGACGTGGTACCTTTGTAAAAGAGCCTCGGCTCAAAGGTATTTGTAATCCTAGAACAAATAAATAAATAAATAAATAACAGGTTTTCCACCAACTTCTACATGACTGATGTGAGACTGGCCCATATTTGCTAGCTTCCTCCATGCAACTGTTATGGAGGGGACCACTTCTGCTTTCCTTCAGTCCTCCAGAACCACAACTATTACCAGTGAGCTGTTAAATAAGGCCATCAGTGGGGCAGCTAGCACCTCCCTGAGTTCCTTTTGTTCCCATGGGTGTATCCTGTCTGGTCCTATAGCCTTGTCCACTTTTTGAGCTGCAAGTTCCTTCAGGACTCCTTCCGATAAAAATGGACTTGTGTCCAACCCCCCCACCCCTCTGTTCCTCCTGCTCACTGGTGGTCCCCCCAACTGAGAAGACTGAGCCAGAAGTACCTGTTCAGGATGTCTGCTTTTTCTTGATCCTCTTCTGCACAGTCTCCTCTGATTATAAAATATCCTTTACCCACAATAGGGTAGTGGCATCCAATGATCAATCCCGCTTGTTTTAGATTTACTTCCAAGAGGACATCTTCTGTAACTACAAATCTTAGAATCCTCTGCAGCTGACATCAGAGCAGGATTGCAGCCGTGGGAGATTCAGTAGCCTGCAGTGCACATTAGAGTTTTTATAAGCTCTGATCAGATGTGTTCTGGTCCTCTGTGACTGTACTTAACCCCAGGAGGACAGTGGGACCAGCAAACAAAAGATCAGAGCTATAGAAACTGTAACATGCACTGCAGCCTATTGAATTTTCCCCTGCTGTAGCCCTGCTCTGATGTCATCTGCAGGTGATTCTGGGATTTGTTGTTACAGAACATGATAGCCTGGAAGTAAGCAAAATTAGTCTGATACAATCTACTTTATTACAGTAAACTGTAAAAAAAAAAAAAAAAAAAAAGTTTTTGAAGACAAAGTGCAGATTGGGACCAACCCTACACTTAGGTGTAGAGCACTTAGAGATGACTGTTCCCCTTTCAGAAATATTCTTTCACAAAAAGAGTGGTAACTTGGTGGAGTACAGTAGACCTCTGTAGTACACACCCCCACCTGTGTGGGGGCTAACCTTCAGGCTCTCCAGTACCACACTGCTGCCTACCACTGTTGTGCTCCTATCTGCCTCCTCAGGACTTGCATCACAGACAAAGTGGAAAAGAGTGCTGAATCCTTGGGGCTGCCAGCACAATGTATCAGCGCAGCTCTGGCTGCTTATCAAATGCACCAACTGCCACACCACATATGAGGAGCACTGTTGGTGAGCCCAATGGGGGGATTTCCTGACGGTCAGCCTTTGCCAGTCCGACATAAGCACAGAGTCAGACACACATAAGCACTAATAAATAAGGAAAGGAACCCTGTTGAAAATAAAGACTTTGGCTGTGTGCTCTATGGATTACAAAAGGGCAGCCATCTTGAAGAGCCTCTGACCTCTATCATTATATTAACAGGGTCACTCAGAAGGTAACAGCCAGTCAGGCTCCAGGCCAGCAAGGAAGCCTGCCAGGGGCTATAAAATTGCTAGAGGACTTCATTAAAACTCACTCAGCCTGTGGTGGCCATTTTGAATAAGGTTAAACATAGAATGTTTTGGCTCATATATGCACTATAGGAGTGAGTGAGATTTATTAATTCACCCAGAAGTGAGGCAAGAAAGCCTGCCAGGGACAATAGGAATGCTTGAGGACATCATTTATTTGCATAAGAGTGAGACAGCTAATCAGCTGCTGGGTGACAGCCAGATAGACCTTCTACAGTGACTAACAGAGGATCTCGGTCAGTTAGAGAGCTGAATCCATCAATGAACAGTAGGAGCTACTACAGAATGTTTCAGTTTTGCTTCAGTTCTTCATCAGAGACAGCTTGGAGGTAGAGTTGCTGCCTGAAATACCAGTGTGGGAGGCCTGCCTGGGCCATCTGCAGCAATGAACCAGAGGGGCCCCAATGTTCTTGAACAGCTACACAGCAGGAGAAGCCTGAGAGAGAGAGAGAGATATTGACATTGAAGTTGGCAGTTGAAACCATCAGACTGTAAGCGTAAGCTGCCCTGATGCTAAGCATTAGTGTGCAGCCAAACAGACATTTGCCAGAGACAGACTTGAGCAGTCAGAGAGGAGAGAGAACCAGCTAAGGCCTAAGGTCACATTGCTAACCACCATAGCCTGGTAAGCTGTGGCAGCCTGGGATCCTCAATACCCCCTGAGAGACCAGAGGAGGGCTCAGTTGGATCTGCATAAGGTACCAGACAGAACCACTAGCAGAGTATAGCCACATTGCTACCCACCAACATCAGACTGTGGACAGAGCAGGTGTATTCAGCTAGGATTACAGCTGGGAACAGCGACTGCCAACATCAGGGTAACTGTGAGTACTTAGTCAGGACCCATGGGTCCTAGGACATAAAACCTGTACATCATTCTGTAAGGCCCAAGCAGTTTTAAGTTTGTTGGATTAGGCCATTGACCAGGGTTTCAATTTGGATTTTGCTACCAATTCACTGTTGTTTAATTTAAGTACACCCAACTCTGGCCAACATTGTGCCGCTATAATGGGCCTACACTAATCCAACACCTTGGGTGCCCAGGCTTCCCTGGGATCTCCCTAGGATTAGGGGTATTGTCAACTAATGCCAGGTGGGATTGGGGTAGCAGCCCAACAGAACAATTGTGCTTAGCATTGTGATTAGTTTGGGGATGGACTGCATTATATTTTTGTCTGTGCCTAGAAGGGCATTAACAGACAGCCATCCCAGTAAGCCAGTGATGACTGCATTTTGTTTAGTTTGCTTTATCTCTTTTTCTTCCCCAATGATCTCATTCCTTATTCCCCAATAAATACTTGGTTGCTTCCAGTCCTTGTGTTGTGCGCATTACTGATCGTGTTAAGTTTCATATTTTGGCAGATTGTGGATTGCATTGTGCAGGAGTTGGGTGGGTTGTGCCATTGGGGATAGCAGTGGGTTGGCACTGTTTCCTAGGGGATAGTACTAGCATATTGCCTAGTTCATAACCATTTTCCCAGGGCGGAGGCACTGCACAGCTTATCACTGAAATACATCTTTGGGTAAAAAAAAACAAAAAAAAAAAACACAGGCATTATTGACCCATGCCCTTTAACCTGACTCATCTGCATTTCCACTGGAACTGCTTATTGTACTTGTAATGTTTTTATGTGACTATGTATTTGATGTGGAACCATTGTAAATGAGCCCTTGTGCTCAAAGATAATGTCTAAAGTTTTCAAGTCAATCCAATCAATCAATAAAGCCTTATTGGAGCCCTTAAGGCAGGGGTAGTGCACTGACATCTATAGCGACACTGTACACTTCCTAAATTAGTATTGGCTGAAACAGGAAATGTCTTCAGGTTAAGACTAGATAAGTACCTGGCAGAATAGACCTAGCTAATTCACAGTGGAGAGAGTTCAGGAGGAACTCACAAAGCTGAAGGTGGATAAAGCCAAGGGGCCAGATGACATACACCCGAGGATATTAAGGGAGCTACGGAGGGAACTAGCAGTGCCTGTAGCCACCCTGTTCACAGAGTCACACGACACAGGCATGTTTCCAGAGGACTGAAGGAGGGCGCATGTAGTCCCACTGCACGAAAGTGGCAGTGGGGTGGAAGCAGGGAACTACAGGCCAGTCAGCCTCACCTCAGTGGTGGGGAAGATTATGGAGACACTGCTGAAAGAAAGGATAGTGGCACACCTGGAATCCATTGGTGCACAGGATCTGAGGCAGCATGGATTCACATCAGGAAGGCCCTGTCAAACAAATTGGATAGATTTTTTTGATTGGGTGACTAGGGAAGTGAATAGGGGAGGAGCCATAGATGTTGCCTACCTGGATTTCAGCAAAGCCTTCGATACTGTCCCACACAGAAGGCTGGTTAACAAGATGAGTAGTCTGGGCATGGGGCATAAGGTGATACAGTGGGTTAGAAACTGGCTGATGGACAGAAGGCTGAGGGTGGTGGTAAATGGGATCCAATCCAGGGAGAGAGGGGTGACCAGCGGAGTGCCACAAGGATCAGTAGTGGGACCAGTCCTGTTCAATATCTTCATTAGTGACATTACAGAGAGGCTGGAAGGAAAGGTCTGCCTACTTGCAGATGACACCAAGATCTGCATCAGGGTGGATACTCCAGAAGGGGTGCAGATAATGAAGAGGGACCTGGAGAAGCTTGAAAGATGATCGGAGGTGTGGCAACTGAGGTTCAATGCAAAAATGCAAGATAATTCACTTAGGTAGGGGGAACCCTGGGGAGACCTACAGGATAGGGAGAGGTGCTGACCATCACCAAAGAGGAGAGGGACCTAGGGATTATCATATCTGATGACCTGAAGGTATCAAAGCAGTGTGCAAAGGCTGCAGGGAGGGCCAGTAGCATGCTGGGTGCATAGGCAGAGGTATTAATAGTAGGAGGCAGGAATTGGTTATGCCATTGTATAGAACACTGGTGAGGCCTCACCTGGCATACTGCATGCAGTTCTGGTGACCACACATGCGTAAGGACATAAACATGGTACAGGCTGTCCAGAGAAGGGCAACAAAGATGGTGCATGGTTTGCACCACAAAACATATGAGGAGAGACTAAGAGACCTCAGTATGTACTCACTGGAGGAAAGAAGAGAAAGGGGCGACATAATAGAAGCTTAAGTACCTCAAGGGCATAAACAAGGTGCAGTTGGGAGATATTTTCCAGTGTAGAAAAGGTACCAGAATGAGGAGGCACGATATGAAATTGGGGGGGGGGGATTAAGAGGTAACGTGAGGAAGTTTTTCTACGCGGAGAGGGTGGTGAATGCTTGGAATAGTCTGCCTCAAGAGGTGGTAGGGGCAAGCACAGTTCAGGGGTTTAAACATGCCTGGGACAAGCACAGGGAAACCATGGGCAGGAAGTGAGTGATGAAAAGCTGTTGACCACTTAGGGTGAGTAGATGCATACATGTATAGAGCCTACGGGCAGACTGGATGGGCCTAGCAGTCCTTATCTACCGACATATTCTATGTTTCTAAGCTGGAGGAATGGTCCAGAGTGTGGCAGCTGAGATTCAATACAAAAAAGTGCGAAATCATGCACTTGGGGCACAGTAACCAAGGGGAGGAGTACATGATGGACGGGGGGGGGAGGTGGTATTAGAGGCCGCAAAGCAGGAAAGAGATCTGGGAGTGATCATATCTGGCAACCTAAAGGTGGGCAACAAATGTACCAAGGTGGTGAGGAGGGCAAGCGGAGAGCTGGGGTATATAGGGAGAGGTATCACCATTAGAAGGAAAGCAGTCATAATGCCACTGTACGGGACACTGGTGAGATCTCAGTTGGAGTACTGTGTCCAGTTCTGGAAGCCGCATCTCCAAAAGGACATAGACAGGGTGGAAGCAGTTCAAAGAAGGGCAAAAAAAAAAAGGTGCTGGGTCTGCACCAAAGGTCATATGAGGAGAGATTGGAGGAACTCAATATGTATACCCTGGAGAAGAGGAAGGACAGGGGGACAGGAAAGAGAGGAAGGACAGGGGGACATGAAAGAGAGGAAGGACAGGGGGACATGAAAGAGAGGAAGGACAGGGGACATGAAAGAGAGGAAGGATAGGGGGACATGAAAGAGAGGAGGGATGGGGGGCATGATAGAGACCTTCAAGTATCTCAAGGGAGTAAATAAGGTAGAGGAGGACAGTATTTTCCAAAAGCAAAAATGCTCTAGGACAACAAGCAGTCATGACATGAGACTGGAAGGGGGTAGACTCAGGGCAACACTAAAAATACTTCTACACTGAGAGGGTGGTAGAAGCATGGGACAGCTTGCCAGTGGAGGTGGTGGTGGCAGAGACAGTGGGTGGTTCCAAAACTGCATGGGATAGACGTAGGGCTGCCATAGCAGTTCAGAAAGGAAGATAAATCTGGAGATTAAGTAGGATCTACGGCATACTTGCTGGAAGGGACACAGGGCAGCCTAGATGGGCCAGGCAGTCCTTATCTGCTGTCAAATTCTATGTTTCTGTGATTCTACGCTACATACTGTAGTTATGCCCAGTGAGTGAGTTGAGGAAGAAATGTGATGGACCAAACATCTTCTTTATTTATTGTAATAGTTTTCTTATTGTTTTGAGAGAAACAGTACAAAAAGCTTCCAGAAGAGCAACTCTGATTTGTTTACATACACCAACAGTCTTTGAACATTATGAAACAATGCTACACTCAATTGTGCCACAGCTTTTGGGAGGTACTCGGACAGATTCAAAGTAAACTAATCAGTGAGCCGTGCTTCCACGACAAATAGCCCATGTATCTGTATTAGATTGAAAAGGTCCTACCTACTCTTGTCACCTGTACAGTTCACAATAAGTCTTAGAGCAGGCAGCTTCTGTGTGATGAATATTTGGTAGGAAAATCCCACCTCATTCATAAATAATAAGAAAATAACACAGTTATTCAAACCACATTTATAACCAAAATAGAGGCCAGCCTGCCGGTGCACCGGTTGGATTTCCACTTGCGGTGCCGGCAACCCGGGTTCAGGTACGGACTCGGGTTGCTGGAGGACCGGCTGGGGGAGAAGGATGGAGTGTCCTAGGGAGTGCTCTCCTTCTCCGGAAGTCGATGGTGACACTGCCTGGCACTTGACAGATCCTGGCCGAGGCCGGGGTACCGCAGCCACCGGCGCTCGGACAGTATTCAGGAGGCGGGCGGATGCAGGACATCATTGCACGTCCCTGCCTCCCGTGCAACAACAAGGGGATAAACACTCCTGCTCCCACTCATGCTGCATTAGGCACTCAGGCCGACTCCCACCTCTCCCAAGTTCATGGCGCCCTTGGTCAAAGCGTTGCGACCCCGCCCTGGGGGGGAATCCAGGGGGTTAAGGGAGGATGGCTAAATGTGAGCAGCCGCAGCCAGAGTCCGTGACTGGGTTGATAGTCCCAGCGCGGGGATGCAGGGGCCAAAAATAGTAAATTGAAAAAAAAAAATACATCTCTATTGAGGAGAAGAGTATAAACATGAAATGAATACTAAAGTAACAGCATGTACCTGCAGCTAGGTGAGACCTTGTAAATGGAATAAACTTGGCATGAGTCCTAGGCATGACCATTACACAGTAATGCACGCTTGGGTGTGACATTGTGGGATTTAGCTGCGCCTCGTGTGGTGTGTCATGAGGCACTGCTGAATGCCTTAAACCATGTCAGAAGTGGATAAATCCTACAGCAGCACACAGCCTGGAGTGTACTGTGGCAGTTGCACAATGACTCCCAGTTTTAAAAAGTTTTAAGAAGGTAACAGAGGAAAGACATTATTTTATTAAAGGAGGAAGAACAACAGAAAGCAAGAAAAAAGCAAGATTTTAGACAGTGTGTCATGCTGAGAGTTACCCACAGGCTCCAGTCCTCATAGGCCTTTCTGATTGCAGTATGTGAATGAGCCATTTTATAACCACAAAGTACAAGTTAAACCAAATAAGGGGAAAGATTTTCCGTCTTCCCACCACTTAATATGCTGAAATGGAGTTCAGTACAAACTGAAATATTCTTCCCATGAGTTTGTTTACTGGAATCATTCCTAAAGCAACATTAGGCAGATTCCACAAGAATAAATCAATGCATGCACTATGGTTTCAGGTGTCTAGGGTTCCTTTTTATGATACTATATTTAGGTACTGCATTTTGTTCTTTATCCATTTGTAGCCCTTTGTCTCCCACTCAGATGTTGGGGGGCAGGGACCAACTCCTGCCAGTGGGTGAGCGTGCATAACGTAGAAACATAGACTTTTCCAGCAGATGAGGACCACTTGGCTCACCCAATCTGCCCATTTTTCCCTGCCTACAGTATCTCTGCAGACTCTACTTGATCTCCAGTCCATTCACTCACCCCCTTCCCTTTTTCTAAGATTCCCTTATGCCTAGCCCATGTATTTTTGAACCACACCTCTTTTTCTGCCCCACCAACTCCACTGGAAGACTGTTCCAGAAATCCACCACTCTTTCTGTGAAGAAGTACTTCCTCACATCTTTACAAAATCTACCCCCTCCAGCTTCTTATCATGCCCCCTTGTCCATAATCACCTTTTTTCTGAAAAATACTTCCCTCTTGTACCTTGTTTACCCCTGCAAGGTATCTAAAGATCTCTATCATACCCCCCCTTTTCTTTTCCAGTGCATCTGTGCAGCCTTTTAAGTTGATGCCAGTGCTAATGTGATCAGTCGGAAGACAGAATATGTTAATGGCAGGTGTCAGACGCCATTCCTCCCTAGGGGTCAAATGCCTTGCCTTTGCAATGTCCCCATCACCCTCAATGTAATATTCCTGGATTTGAACACTACCCCCCTGCTTGAAGGTGGCAGCATTATGTCCTGCCCACCACACCCTTGGGACAGCCTTAGGTACTTGGGTACTGCACTTATATATGCAAGCAATAACACATGACAAAATGTGGGTTATCTCCTGATAAGAGCATGCCCAGGTGTGTTATAAGACATGGGGTGCTTGTGCCAAATGCCTTATGTACCTGGGCGTGCTCTTATCAGGAGATAACCCACACCTCGGAGTGTGCTATTGCGCGTATAAAATGGGCCCCTCCCCCAGTAAAGATCTCATTTTAAAAAATGCATACACAGAGTGTATGTAAAAAAGAGTAAAACAATATGCTTAGTAGTGAATAATAAAAAAGTAGTCCCTGTCACTGTGTTTGAGTGGACCTTAATTTAGTATAGGAGGTTGGTGTTTGTGTCTTTACTCCCAGCTACCCACACACCTGATCCTGGTATAAGTTTTAAAGAGATACTTAAAATTGTTTTAAAAATATCTGGCTGATCCTGCCATTTTCACCAAGTGTTATTGAAGAAGCAGCTTCAATTCTGACAGCGTCACCGAGTGCTGTCAGTACTGCAACATGAAGTCCTGTCAGATATTTGGAGCAAGGTACTTTGTGTTTAAAAAGTTTGGTTGTGTGTATATTTCCTTAGCTTTACTGTTTTCTTTAACAGAAGCTGTTGACAGTTGCAAACTGAGAGTGAGCAAGTCCACGACTGAGGGAAGTAGGTGGAAGTCCTAACGAGCGTTGCTATGGCAACACACGCTCGCAGTTGTCTGCAGTTTTCAGAAACTGCGACTCCTATGGTCTCATCTTTGTGGTGTCTGCAAACAAACATAGGATTCAGAAAAATAAACACGTTGTGCAATTTAAAAACTTTGGCACTATAATTTTCACAGGGTAGTGATTACAGGGCCCGGCTGGCTATGGAAAGAAAATGGCAAGGGTAGAACGGACGACCGGATGAACGGCAGCTGTGGAAAAGACAAATAAATAGGGCAGATTTGTTTTTTAATAAGGTGCTTTTCAAAACATTTTCTTACTTGTCATTTTGTGATTTTAACAATTGCAACCGACTCGTGAGTGAGCCGACCACTCAAGACTGACTTCCAGTTAGGATCACCTTTATCACATCGCGGTCGACTTTAGTGAGTGCAGTCCGCTTTACAGTTTGAGCAGTGCCAGTGCGTGTTTTTGTTTAGGGTTGGCACAGCTCACTGATTTGATGTTGTTATGGGGCCGGGCAGAGGAGGTTAGTGCTGGTTGGCTAGTATACCTTCTGATAAGGACATGGCTCAGAAGATGTACTAGCCAATCGAATTTCTAGATTTCTGAAGCCCATTTTATAAATATAGCCAGCTGTCCTTGCAGTGACTGAGACCTCCATCCCTAGCTACAATTCGCATAGGTTTGACCAATCTGTGAAAAGGGGGGGGTTGCATAATCTACATCTGGAACCATATGCTGTGCCATAGAATCCAACTAACCCCTGCGAATAGTGACTGCAGATGTGTTGCTGTAAAAATACTGCTTGGCAAAGGAGGTAAAGGCCCAGTTGTCATGGCGGTCTACATTTCCCCAGGGAGGCGGCAAGCATGGCTGGAAGCCTTTGCGTCCCTATTCACCCAGGCCAGCCAAAATAAAGAAACCATTGTACTAGGGGACTTTAACTCCAACTGGCTGGCCAGCTCCAGTGAGAGAGACAGAGAACTAATTTCTGGGCTTTACCTAACACAGATGGTTGCCAGCAGCACCAGAACTAGCTATCTTAAAGGGACTAGTACCTTAATCGACTGGGTACTTACCATGCACCCAGAAAGACTTACCAATGTTCAGTACTACCTGACACCCTGAGTGACCACTCACCCACCCAATGTGAGTGGTTAGCTAAAAAGATCAAGTCCCCTCCTCGACTAGTATGAAATAGAGTCATCAGAGCCAGCTCCATGGTCAACTTCAGGAACCATCTTGCAAACCAAGACTGGAGCATCCTCAATAAATGCCCTTCGATCGACACAGCCTTTCAACTCTTCCTCACCCTCTTTAATGTGGCAGCGGACAAATTCGCTCCCTATCGCAGTAAAAGGATAAAAGGTGGTAGCACAGACTGGGTCACCCCTCAACTACTCACTATGATGCGACAGAATGATCTCCTCTGGCACCATCCTAGGGCAACTAGGGCTACCACGGACTTACAAAATTACAGAGCTGCCAGAAACAAATTTACCTGGGAAATACGATAGGCCAAAACTGCGTTTCACAAGACACGGCAATCCCAGAGTTTGGGTGATTGGAAGACGTTCTGGGCCTCAATAAAAGAACCTCCTCAGGGCCAGCAATATATCACCCCCCATGCTCCAACATAAAGGGGAGATCATTACTGATGATGCTGCCATGGTCAATGTATTCAACGAAGCCTTCTTGGACTATAGCATGGCCGTCCCCGGACCCACAGCCCCATGGCAGTATACCGCCCACCAATCTACTGTCCCCCTCTAATTGCTGCCCTAATTTCTACTTCAGACAAGTGGCCGTGGCTGAAGCCAAAAAGTACATTACCATAGTCTTAGGGAAACCTCGTATGGAAGGTGAAGGCCTTGATATGAAACTGATCAATATTGCATTACCTGAGATAGTTTTTCCCATCACCAACTGTTCAACCTATCACTCCACATGTCCTCCTTCCCTTCTGTCTGGAAGTCCGCTTTGGTCACCTTAGTGTTAAAAGGGGGAGATTGAGCACTAGTAGCCAACTACAGAACAATATCAATCCTGTTCCCGCTGTCCAAAGAGCTTGAGAGAATCATAGCCAACCAGCTCATGGACCACCTGCTTAAATACAACCTCCTCTGCCCCCAGCAGCACTGGTTCTGCTGATTGCACAGCACAAGCATAGCTGTAATTGATTTTACTGGCTATATGCACGAGGCACTTGACCAGGGCAGCTTGGTTGGGGCAATCTTCATTGACCTGACCAAGGCCTTCGACCTTGTCAGTCACCAGTTACTGCTCCTTAGGCTAAGTGCCCTAGGACTATCCTCAAATACAGTCAGATGGTTCTCCAGCTACCTGACTGGGCAGTCCCAGCAAGTAAAAATCAATGGAGTCATATCTGAGAAGTGCAAAGTCACAGTTGTGGTCCCCAAGGTTCTGTCCTGGGCTCTCTTCTATTCAGCCTCTTCGTGAATAATCTTCTGGCTGCCTGCCCAACCTCTGAGATACTGCTTTATGCAGACAACACAGTCATTTTCTCTCATAGTCCCTGCCAAGAAACACTCACCAGGAACCTCCAGCACAACTTTAACCTGTTTCAAAACTGGCTCACCGATAGTCTGCTGGCACTCAACAGCAAAAAGACTAAAACTATGTTCTTCGCAGGGTACCAGAAGAAGAGGCTAACAAAGTCTCTCTGTCAATTACCCAAAACTCTATCTCCATCCTTGAGCAGGTGTCCTCAATCCAGTATTTGGGAGTCACCATTGATGAATCCCTTTCCTTCGACGAGCAGATATCCAATTTCCCCACTGCTGCTGACAGGAAACTAGGTGCCCTTTATAGGGTTCAGTTCTGCCTTACAACTGAGGCTGGGCTCCAGACAGTTAGAGGTACAATTTTACCAATACTTGACTATGGAAACATGGTATATGCTGCTGCCACAGACACCAACCTTTGCAGAATACAGACCTCCCTCAATAAAGCCTGCAGATTTGTCATAGATGCTGATTGCCTTAAGCATACATGTGATCTTTATATTAGGACGCAATGGCTCCCTCTCCAAGACCGGATCAAGCTGCATTCCTGCATCCTGGGTAAGAAAGCCCTCCTTGGTCTTACACCTTCTTCTCTACAGGCCTTCTTCCAACCAGCCCCAGCTGAGCATGCCACTAGAAGCATCATTAAACATGCACTAGCTGTGCCTTTTAGAAAAACAGCCTTGGGAAAGCGAGGCTTTGTGGTAAGGGCTCCCTCCTGGCTCAGTGCACTCCTTTTCTCTGCTAACAGCCACACAAGCCTTAGCCACTTCAAAACCGAACTAAGAAAATTCAACATGCTCCCTGAGCAGTGCTTCTACCACCTCTAGCCACTAGCTCCCTGAAAGCCTCGCCCAGCCCAGATTGCACACTCTATTCTGTTGCTTATGCCCCTTCCCCTACTACCTCCCCTATTGTCTCGCCTGTCTTCCTAACCCCCTTTAACTCCCCCCACTATTTACCTAACACCGCATCCACAACTAGCTAACCTGCTGGGTCTTGCACTCTCTCCCACCTTTCTTCGGTGGCCCATCCTAGTTAGAGCCAGGCTCACTCCTAGTGCCGCTGCCACTGCCTACTCACTATTATTCAGTTCCTGTACCTTTCTGACTTTGCACTTTTCCTCCTCATCATGGGTGAGATCCCTTATAATCTGGTGTTCCAAATCTTTGTGAACTCCGTAATATTGTTGACATTACTGTGATACTGTATACTGTATGGCCCGGACATTCAAAGGGGTTGCGTCCGGCGCAACTCCGATTGCACCCCGGTGGGATATTGAGAAGTCTGCCTGGGCAGCACAAATCCAGATGCGCTGGGGCACAATGATAATGTAGTGTGGTGCAAATGCAGAAATTGTGCCCATGCATGTCGGCGTCGATATTCAACCTGGGATGTGCGGCGCGCGGCGCACCCCTGCACTGCGCCGCATAGAGGGGCTCAAAGTTGAGCCCATGTAGAACAGGAACAAATCCCAGGCACCCACAGGCGGGCTGCTGTATTGCAGGGTGCAATGCATCAGCCCAGTCATGGGTGGCCACCTGCGCAGAACACCATCCTGAAGCACTCACAACCCTGGTGGTCTAGTGGACCCCCCGCAGCCGCAAACACGTGGTATATGTTTATAACGATATCCCTGGTAGTTTAGTGGCCCCCCCAGTACCCAATGCCCTGATAAGCATGAAACATGAGCTAACATTGAGACATGATGGTCAAAGATGGCCGCCAGGCTGGGCGTGTTGCCGCTGCTCTTTTGTAGAATTTTTTAGTTTTCATGTATTTTTAGTTATTTTTAGCCATTTCAAATTTTTTTTTGTGGATTTGGGAAGAGAGGCCGGTGGGGCTTTTTCCTTTTTTCCTCCCTTACAGACTTTGTGTGTTCTGCCTCCCGCCTATCGCTGATATTGGCATTGTCTGGTCCTGAGGGAGTTTGGAAGTGTACAGGGAATTTGTGTTTGCTGTACCTTGCTCCCTACATTGGAAGTACCTCACGAGTGTACGGAGGACAAGGAGCTATTGAAGAGCATTTGGATAGTCCCTGAGGAGTGCTTGGTGGAGCCCTGGATGTGGTGAATGTTAGCAAGGAGGACGGAGAATAGAGAACGGAGAATTCTCGATTTGGGCTGTGTGCTCTCTGACCACCTTAAAATCTTGGGTGGTGGGGTGATCAAGTTTGGTGGAGAACCCTTGGCTAAGCTCAAATCTTTGTCGCCTGGTTACTCCGGCAGGTGTTCTTTTTGGGATTTGCTACTCCACGGGGGCTTGGAGTATTTTTCTAGCCGGGGAGCCGGCTGGGGTACTACGCTCCCTTGGATCCATGGAAACGGCTGCAATAGTGGCCTTTCTTATGATCCTTTGGTGTGGGTTGCATTATTTCCCTGGGAGTACACTTAGCAGGGAGTGAAGGGGTCTAAGTGTGGCTGAGTCTCTTCAAATAAAGCATTTTCGTGGACTTATTCCCTGGACTGTTTTTCCCTCTTTGATTTATTTGGTTTTATGACTTTTTCCCGGAGCTGGATCTACTGAATTTTCTTTGAATTCTGGGCTTGTACTGAGAGACTGCTGACTTTTTCCTTGGACTAAAACTTTCTTTTGTTTGGACAATCGGGTGGTGAGAGGACCCTATGTCCATACATTTTGTTTATTTGTTTATTTATTTTATTTATATTTGTTTTGTTTTACTTTACAGTTTATGATTTTTTTTCTTTTGGCAGTGGGAAGAGTCAATATTATCTTTCTCCCCAGCTGTGGGAAAACTGGGGAATCCATAACTCTTTCATTGGTTGAAAAATGTATGTTTTTATGATGGCTTTGCTATAATGGTTTGGCAGTGACAGTGCCATTTTACCCTCTTTCTCTGGTGGTGAGAGGACTGGGGGGGGCGGTTATACAGGAGGAGACTTGTTATTTATTTGTTTGTTTAAAGTTTATATATTTTTTGTTTGTTTTTGTTTTATTTATTTTATTTTATTTATTTGTGGGTCTTCAGTCCAGTCCAGATTTGAATTTTCTTGTGAGGTTGGGTTTTTTGTTTATTTGTTTTTGTTTAGTTATGTTGGATACATTTAGGGATTATTTGATAATTTTATATTGTTAAGACTGAGTATTTTGTGTTTGGTGTTTATTGTTTTATTTAAGTAGTGACATGTGCTGGCCTTTAGTCCCCATGGTGGTGTGCTATTCATCCTCCTCTCTTCGCGCTACCTCCGCCCTTTTTATGCTCCTGCCCTGCAATTCGACACCTACCAGCACTGTAGAGCATTGGGGATTGTTCGTGGGAGAGTGAAGAGGCCGGGGGTATGCGAACAGGAGAGGATGAATGAGCGGGGCCATCGAATCGGGGTTATTAAGTCCAGAAGGTGCCCTGGGGCGAAATGGAATCCAGACCGGGGTTTACCATGTCTGGTGCCCATACCCAAGGGCACTACTGATTTTAGTAGGCAGATAGGCCCAACAACCTCCGAGGTTTGTCCAACTCGGGCGGTGTTATGCAATGCCAGGTCTGTTAGGAATAAGACCGCCATTATTGCTGCTCTTGTTGGCTCGGTTGACCTGGCTTGCTTCACTGAGACCTGGCTGGATGAAAATTCAGGCCCCATAGTGGAGGCCATGACTCCAGCCAGGTACTTGGTGATACACCGCCTGAGATTGGACCGCGGGGGGGGGGGTTGCAGTCTGTTTCAAGACTGAATTGGGCCTCACGAATGTAGTAGTAGGTGAGGTTGAGTCCTTCGAGTGCACAGTTGTAGCAGGTGTAGGTGTTCGAATCGTTCTCATCTACCGTCCACCCAGAGATGGGAAATGCTTCTTACAGGAAGTAGCAGACTTCCTCATCGACATGTTGTTTGAGTCACCCAGATTGATGGTTCTGGGTGACTTCAACGCCTGGGTCAATGATGATCTCTCACAATTTGGTAATCACTTCCTCCAATTAATGTCTTCTTTGGGCCTTATACAGGTAGTTTCCACTGCTACGCATAAATCTGGATACTCTTTGGACTTAGTCTTCCTTCTAGGGATTGATGCATCCAATGTGGGGGTGGAACCCGTCACCTGGTCTGACCACTACTACACGTGAGGTTAAATTTTTGCACCCCCCCTTAGAAGGCCTTCCCCTGTGGAGATGGTCAGGTACCACCCATTACAGAATATTACTTCACAAGGCCTAGCGGCGGTCCTTGACCTATCATCCCCCGTGTTCGTGAGCAGTAATCCAGAGGCACTGGTGTCGGCCTATAATGAGGCCGTTACGGCTGCCCTGGATCTTATTGCTCCTGTTCGTGAGCGCCCCTTATCCCTTCACTCTAGGTCTCCTTGGTTTGACAGGACACTGAGGGAGATGCGGAGACAGGGGCGAAGGTTAGAGCATTGTTGGCGCAAGTCTGCCCTTGAAGCCGACCGCCTTAGATTGGTGGAACATTATTCTATCTATCAATCTGCAATCACCCATAAGAAGGCAGAATTCCTGTCCATGGAGATTGCAGTTGCTCAGAATCGACTGGCTCAGCTGTTTCGAACTGTAGACAGACTGTGCAACCCAGCCTATCTGCAAGTTCAGAAAGCCTTTTCGCAATTAGAGTGCGAGGAGCTCTCTCATTACTTTGCAACTAAAGTGGCCGACATCAGGGCGGACTTGTGTCCGGCAACCTCTAAGGGTGATGTTGAACAGTGTGAGATCACAGTGCCTCAGTTCTCTTGGAGTTCCTTTTGTCGACCTGAGTTCGTGGATATTATGAGGATCATCCATAGTGTGTGTCTCACAAGCTGTGGTTTGGACCCTGGACCGACTTCCCTAATTTTGGGTTGTTCAGATATCATTGGTCCAGTCCTGGTGCAAATAGTCTGGTGCTCCTTGGAGTCAGGTGAGTTTTCTAGCTCCCTGAAAAAGGCGGTGGTGACACCTCTCTTGAAGAAAGCTACCTTGGATCCAGACTGTTTGTCAAACTACAGACCTATCTATAACCTTCCCTTTATTGGGAAGGTTATTGAGAAGGCTGTGGCAGCCCAATTGGAGGACCATCTAACCATCCATAGTATCTACAAATCCTTCCAATCTGGTTTCCGTAAAAGACATAGCATTGAGACTGTGCTGGTTCGGGTGATAATGATCTTCTGAGGACGAGGGATCAGAAGAGACGTTCCATTCTGGTTCTCCTTGATCTTTCATCAGCTTTTGACACTGTGGATCACATGGTGTTGATAGCACACCTGAGGCAAATTTGTGGAATGTCGGGAACCGTTTTACAATGGTACACTTCATTCCTCACTGGGAGATCACAAAGAGTTGTGTAGAGGATTTTTTCCTCTGGCCCAATCTCTTTGTTATGTGGGGTGCCTCAGGGTTCAGTGCTGTCACCCATGTTATTTGCAGTGTATATGCTGCCCCTCGGAGACATTATAAGATGGTATGGGCTGGGGTTTCACTGCTATGCAGATGATACCCAGCTATACCTGTCTTTTGCACCCAACCCGGATGGAGCTCTCGCGGTGTTTGACAACTGTCTGGATGAAATCCAAGGTTGGATGGATTCTAGTTGGCTAAAGTTGAACTCGGAGAAGACAGAGATTTTGGTGGTGGACCCGGGTGGTCAGATTGAGAGGTCACATAATGGCATGCCTTCTGGAATTTTTCTTGGCGGCGTGTCACTTCCGACCTCTGAACGGGTGCGTAGCCTTGGGATTGTCCTGGGCGACAGGCTGACTCTACAATCTCAAGTGCTGACCGTTGTCAGGGCTTCCTTTTACCATCTTAGGAATATTGCCAGGGTTAGGCACCTTGTTCCGTCTGACTCTTTGCCAATGTTGGTCCACGCCTTTGTGTCCTCGCGCTTGGACTACTGCAACGCCCTTTACTTTGGGCTTTCTGGGGTAGAAATCTGTCGCCTACAGCTGGTGCAGAACGCTGCAGCCCGGGTTTTCACTGGGACAAGTAGGTTCTGTCATATTACCCCAGTGCTGCGCGAACTGCACTGGCTCCCTATACGGTGGCGGATCACCTTTAAAGTCATTTTATTGACTTTTAAAGCCCTTCATGATCAGGGTACGACCTATGTGAAAGAACTTCTGGCGCCTTATTGCCCTGGCCAATCGCTCCGCTCGGCCAACGAGGGGTTGTTAGAGATTCCAAGAGTGAGTCTAAAATCTTCAGGCAGCAGAGCATTCTCTCATGCTGCACCCACTCTTTGGAATGCTCCACCATGCCGGTTATGGGAATGCACCTCCGTGGAGATATTTAAGAAAGATCTGAAAACATACTTAGGGCAAATGGCCTTCTTGGATAACTAAGTCAATTTTAGTGTGTCTGTATCTTTATTATAACTTATTATGTTTTAATATCTGATGTTATTATGGTACATTTATTGTACATGTTTTGTAGATTTGTATTTGAAATTTGAATTTATGATCTTAAAATGTTCAACGCCTTGATACATTGAAAGGCGCTTTATAAATAAAATTATTATTATTATTATTATCCCTGGTGGTCTAGTGGTCCCCCCTCCCACCCGAGTCCCCGATTCCTCGATAAATGACAATATGACGTCCCTGATGGTCTAGTGGACACCCCCACCCATTGCCGTGATCATGGCAAATTCCCGTATTAAATGCCTGGTGATCCAGTGGTACCCCTACCTACCCACCCACACAGAATCCATTGCCCACCACTCCCCATCATCGGTGGGCGGCTGCATCCTGCCTGCCTGGCCGCCCGCTTGAATGACAGGTACAGTATGGGCTGTAGGCCCATTGGTCCCCAGTGTGGATCAATGGGTTTGCAGGAGCATCCTGTACTAGACAGTTCAAATATGTAATGGAGTCATTCACAGATTGGGGACTGTCTAGTACAATATGCCCTACAAACCGATGGTCCACACTGAGAGACAATAAGATTACAGCCCATACTGTACCTGTCATTGCGGCAGCCGGGCAGTGTGGTGGGATGCAGCCACCCGCCGATGGTGGGGGGACAGTGGGGGGCAAGGGTTCTGTGTGGGTGGGTGGGATGGTGCCACTGGATCACCAGGGCATTTAATATTGGAATTTACTGCGTTCGTGGCAATGGGCGGGGGTTCCACTAGACCACCAGGGGACGTCATATTGTCATTTATCAGAGAAATGGGGACTTGGGTGGGAGGGGACCACTAGACCACCAGGGATGGTCATGTTTCATACCTATCGGGGACTGGGGGGGGCCACTAGACTACCAGGCATTTCTTTATTAACACATACCGCGCAATCGCGGCTATGAGTTGGGGGATGCCCCGGGATCCCCACAGCACACATCATGCTGTGCAGGGCGCCAGGTGCAAGTCACTGGCCTGCCCTGCACATGGCATGCAAATGGGGCCATAATGACATGCAAATGCCCCATTTGTGCCTTGCATGTATTATGGCCTCATTTGTATGCCCCCCTGCTGAATATCATGGGTGATGCACCTAGCACAACTGCACTTGTGCTGGCATATCCCCGTGCTCCCTATCTGTGGCTTGCGCCGGCACAGTGCCACTGCACTATGCACAGTTTGTGCGCTGACCATGCCATATTCAATGGTGCTGTGCCATTGAATATCACCTGGACCTAGCCCCGCTGCATCACAGTTGCACTGTACCCAGGCTTGCGCCAATGCCTGGTGCAGTCTGAATATCCTGACCTATATATTTAATACTGTTTATTTTTGACAATGCCTCACAGCTGCATATGTTCCCACCTGTCTTGTGTCCCCCTCCTTTTTTTTTGTTATTGTATGATGAGAATCCTTCATAAAGGAGCTTTCAGCTCAAAGGATGTACTTCCAACTTTCCTAATAAAATAAAATAAAAATAAAATAAATATATATACTTGAAATTCAAACTACTGATTTGATTATAGAAATAAAAGTTCTTTGCTTATTGGAGGATTGAGAGCATCCCTTTTGCTGGGATTTGGCAAAGATGACTGCGTGAAATAATTTGGTGTCTTATTATGTAGGATAATATTATGAGAATGTAATATATCCTATCCCTATTGTTTCTGTATACAAAGTAAGATACATGATGCAGTTGATCTGTTGGCAGAGGACTCGAGGCATTAGAAATTAACCTGTTTTTGTACATTCCGTGTTCATACCACTCTAAATATGTAGGGCTGCATTTGCAGATTCTAGGAGTGGCAGTGCAAACTGGGAAAGAGGTGTCAGTTTCGGACTGGCCCACCTGGATAGCTGGACATTTTTAAGTGGGCCCCCTCAGTTGCAAACGCTGAACGTGTTTTCATATTTCATCCTTTTTCTACTTGAATGAGGTTTGCTGATCTCTGTAAGTTAATATGAAATGCAAGCATGGTGCCCATGTGCCAAATTTAGGTGTACTGGTGATATGGTTGTGTCAACTCTGTGCTCCTGTTTATTTTTTCTAGTGGTCCCTAGTACCCAGTTTCCAGGTGGGCTTCATTCACCATCGTCTTACTTGCTTTTCATCCTATTGCCCCACCCCCACACAAGCATCTTCTGCGCACAAATTATGGCGCTTGTCACGGGTGGAGAGAAACCTTCTGCAATGCTGGTGCAATGAAAAATGTTGATCCAGATGGTAGAGAGTTGCAAACAAGTTTAACCCTGCTAACATACTGGCTAGCTACTACAACAGGATTTTTGCATGGAAATGTGCCAGGGGTGTATGGCACAGTGCCACAGTCTCTTCCCACAGCCCCTCATACCTCTTGGACCCTTCTGGACCACTCGCTCCTGGGTTCATCACCTGATGGCTAATATCCTGATGGTCCAGTGGCACCCCTCCCTCTTCCCTTGCTGTAACAGTTTGGTAAGCTAGCAGTGTCCAACTTCCCTTGCTCACTTTCACCACTGTCACCATTTCCTGAGGGGCATATTCCTCTAACTGATGGCATCCTCCTCTTTCTGGTGCCCTTAGCTGTCACTCACAGTACTGCAGTGGTTCTATCCTGCTGATCCCCAGGGCATTTTCTGTATTCTCACTCCACTGGCTGGGAACAAGCAATGCACGCTAGGTTAACAGCCATATGTACAGCAATACCTCTTGGTCTTCTTGCTCTCTGCCATCTCCAACAGACTTACTCCTCATGGGCAGCTCCCCCAAGTGGCACTCAAACAGAGGAGATTGGTTTGCCTTCTATCCTGAGAAGGTGAGCGCCATATGGGGTACTCAAACCTGCCCCCCACGGCCGTCCTGTGCCCTGAGCTCACTCCTGAACCCGGATTGTTTTTATCATGAGCGACTCAACCCCGCCAGTCGAAATTGACACCGACCCACTACTCAAATGATAGTAGATTTTGTATTGGCTACTAAGATTTTTCTTTATCTAACCCAGTGCACTTGTATTGGAGAAGGTAACATTTCAATAAGTACACCAGCTGGGCCAGAGGAAACGTCTGTGGGGCCAATGGATTTTTCCAGTCACTAGCCTTGATGGCTAGTGGCTGCAAAACTTCACTTTGATCCCTGCAACCTTGTTGCTGCATTGACAGGTTGGCTGCAGTGTCAGTTTTTCTGACAAAATGACAGTTAAGTGATGAACAGATTGTTTGGAGAGATGAGAATTGATTTCAAAAGTAGAGTTATAAAGAAACAGACGTTTTTCCTCTCTCCTTTTGAAATAACACTGAATCAAACCCTAAGAGCCCCAGGCTAATCCTGTTACATTATAACAAGTTGTTTGTTTTAGCCAGAACAAAAATCCAAAGGCACAGAACAGAAGCCAAAATGTGCTGTTTGTCTTCTGTGGTTTGCGTGTTCCAGCTGTGCCAGCACAGTGGGTCTGTTTACTCTGGGATAAAACAACTAGCAAAAAAGAAAAATTATATTTTTTGTGTTTATCTGTTTTTTTTTATGCTGATCCAGTTACAAGACAATAGTTTCCCAAGGCAGGTAGAAATTCAGTGATTTCTTCATGGTGTCCCCAAACAAAGAATCATCACATTTAAGGTAACACTCCCATGCATCTTAGCAACTGGTTGTCTGTAAAACTGAGATTTAAGTGATTGTATGTGGGTAAAATGCTGGGAGTGGTGGTGAAACATGGGAAGGGCTACTTGATGAGATATGGTGATAACCTCATTCCTACAGCAATTGGAGTTCAGTAAGGAAAGGCAAAGATGTGAAAACAAATCTTCCCCTCTAGCAAATACATGCCTTCCCTAGGATCAAATATGTCTCCTAAAAGCAGGTTAGAGTAGCATACTTAGTAATGCAAACACGTATAACAAAACAAGCATCGGTCAATGCTGGTTATATTTGCTTGCATGTTTTTATAATGCAAATGTGGTGTGAAAAAGGGCACGGAGGAGGTAGACGAAAAGGGGGGTGGGAGTAGCTGAATGCTGCATGAGTGGCTGTACCAGGAGGTTCAGTTGTGTATTCAGTTATTTGGGTTGGTTGAGGGGGGACAGGATTGCCCAGGGTCACAAATCCTATAGAAATGGCTCCGTCGTCCGGCCCAATGGCACTGAGGGTTGAGGCGCTGGATGCCACACCTCCCGCTACGCTGGCGACCCGGGTTCGAGAATGGACTCAGGGTTGTCGGGGACCAGTGGGGAGGCGGAGAATTGAGCATCCCAACAGATGCTCTCCTCCACCAGGGGTGGGTTACCGGAGGTGTCTCACGCACCCGACATTCCTGGGGGCCGGTGGAAGCACAGGCTTACAGGGGCAATGGCAGCTCTTCAGAGCCAGGGAGGGGAGGATGCTCTGGATGCTTGGCGATGGCGTGCGTCAGCACATCGTCTGCCTTGGACATATGTTCTTCGCTCCGGCATCCTTGGGGGTTCAGGAGAGAAAAATGGGGGGAAAAAAAAGAAATGTCTCTCTCTCTCTTCTATGGGGGCTGTGCTAGCTTTCCACCGAGCATGGCTTCTATACTGCTGCTCCCTCTTCTGAGGAGGGTGGGCCGGGCACTGAGTGTGGCCCCCTATTCCTGGGGGGTGGCTGGATGACTGCTGAGCTTGGCTCCTATTGCTGTTTCTGTGGGGAGGGGGACAAGGATGTGCTGCTTTAGTGGTGGGTAGCTGATTGGGTCCCTGCTACATCTGCAGGGGTTGTGGCATGGCCCATTTTGGTGGCCTGCAGTTGGTTGGGCACTAGTACCCAGCTCTGTGTCTCGGCAAGGCACCACTGGCCCTCCATATTGACTCCTCAGTGTCACTCCACTGGTGTACCCTTTTACGCCTGTGCATTCTACCATCCACTCCCCCTGTGCTCACCTATTGTCCCTCAATGCAGACCCCTCAAGGTCCCTCGATGCCCTCTTGCTCTGCGGTCTGACTGCATTGAAATGAATAGGGCCCATTCATTTCAATGTTTTTTTCTCTAATTCTTAACTTTTTTGATTTTTAATATTTTTCCCTGCTTTTTTAGGCCAAGGTCTTTTTTAGCCCCACCTTGAGAAACCCTATGGGTGTCAACTTTCAGATCCCCCTGAAATGGGTGTTTGCATTGTATGCCAGCATCCATCTCAAACACCCATTTTGGGGGCAGGTTTGAGGGATAGCTGTTGGTGCCACTGGGGGGGAAGCTTTGTAAGGTGCACAAAGGTAGGTGGTTATTTGTTTTTAAACCATTTGGGGGGGCATACTAATGCAGACTTCGAGAGACAGTAATGTTTATTTGCAGTGGGGATTCGGTACCTGACCGCTGAACTGGGGGGACAGTAATACTTACCATCGGTGGGACTGGGTGCCCAACCACCTGACTTGAGCAGGGAGACAGTAATGTTTACCAGCAATGCAGTTGGACATCTGACCACCAGATTTGTAGGGTAAAGTAAATTTTACCAGTGGCAAGGTAGAGCATCTGACCACCGGACTTAAATGGAGAAGCCCATAGTAGGCTACATATTCTGACAGCTGGCACACAGCAGACAGCATTCTGGGGAATATTTTACAGAAATGGTGTGGCAGAAAGGGGGAAGAGAGTTAGATGACTGCACAACATCATCAGAATGGCAAAACCAAGCACAGTGAATGGAGCTGTGAAACTGCTTTGAAAAGTGTGCTATCCAGCAAAAAATCTGCATCATTGACCCATTGACTGTAGTCTGATTTCCAGCCACTTCATTGGCTCACAGCCTGACACACACCCAGAACCTACTATTTCAATGAAAAACTACAGCATGCCTTTATGTTTGATTTGCACTCTACAATCAAACATAAAAAGACAGCAATTCCCCGGTCTAGCACACGCATACAGTATAATGTAACACACTTGTTGTGCCAGTCTATCCCCCACTGCCAGAGCCAATATTGAATTGTGTTCTAATTATATTTATTTAATTCAGATGTTTTACCAGAAAAACATGCTGAGTTGATATGAACTAATTTTCAAATGCTCCGGGAGGGTAGGAGGAAGTACAGCTTAGTCAGAAAATACCATAAGGTGCATTTGACATAAAAAGATACAAAAATTGTAAACATAACAGTAATGCAGCTACATTTAGAATACGTAATGAACCGTTCACATAAGCAGCATTAACATTAATATACTACAATAACTAGAAAGCATTTTCTGCTTGAGGGACATGGTTATAATTCGTCATTCTAAGCAGCTGGTTATAATGGTGAACATGTGCCGGCTTTCCACCCATGCGCACATTGCCTGCCTCATGCAGACACTTTGATTAGCTCAAAGTAAACAGACTCGGAGTAAGTTTTTTCTCAAGCTTCTTTATAAATATAATTGTTGTTCAGTTCCTTTATGTTTAGTTTCAGAGCCGTTGCACAAAAAGTAAAAAAAAAAAAAAAAGTAAAAGGGAAACCACACTCCAGGATGACAGCACTACTGGAGCCACTCTTTTCTGTAATTGCTTGGAAGTGTTTTCAAGGTGAGAAAATTCTTCCCAGCAACTATATAAAAGAAGACATGGGGCAGTGTGTAAAACATAAATTTTACACACCTCCTCATGCTGGATGCCTGTTTGAACTACTTGAGCTTTGCTCTCTGGGTTTATGTAGCATCCAACACCTCAGGTGTGTGTAAAATTTTCAATATACACACTACCCCATATATTATTATATCTGTATAGCTATCATATATATACTGGGGTCGGTTTTCTTCCATAGGGAAACCCGGTTATAATTCACCATTGTAACCAGCTGGTTATAATGGCAAGCACGTGATCGGTTACTGTATGAAAAAGCTGCGTGCCACACTTCATGTCGGTAAAATCAAGTAGTAGCTCATAATCAAGACTGCATCACTGTTGCCCTAACATTATAAGCTACCAGCAGCCAGACTCATCCCACATCCTCCAGCCAGAAACAGAAACTCCAGTTCCTCATTGTGAAAAAAATAAAAGTAAAAGTGCCTCAAGCCACGTGGCACCTCAGCCTGACCACGCTACCTCTGGGCTCTGCCCTCCACTGCCCCATTCACTTTGACTACTTCAGTTCATCACATCTGCCCTCACTGCCACATTAAAATAAACTCTTGTCAGAGCCAGAATGGCTGCTAATGCCTTAATCTGACAAGGGGTATAGAATTAATGTATGGGTTGAACTGCAGTGAATAGACACACACACACACACACACACACACACACACACACACACACACTCACTCTTCTTCAGCTTTGGCTGTCTATAGCTGATACCATGTAAAAAATACTGTAGAGCAAGTTGCAGCATGTAAATCTGCTTAAGAAATCTTTAGCAAGTGTGATGTGTGCCAGAATTCCAGTACAAGTTTGTGCCTGAATTACAATGGAAGTTTAAAATGAATTTACATCTTCCCCACTGCTGCACTTTGAGGAGGCTGGACGTCATCATTCCTGTCCTGGGACTGACAAAGGGAACAGAATCCGGGGAGAGAGCGTGGAATGGAGACTTTTTTTGTTATAAAAATAAGATGGGCATGAAGCTTGAGGGAGTCCTCTCCTCACCAGTAGTAAATGGGAATGGAGTTGGCGAGAAGAGAGTGGGAAAAGAAGACCAGTTTCATTTTTTAAATGGGAATGGAGGGCATCACTTGCAGTGTAGGAGTGTGACACAGAGGGCAGGACTTGTGTCAGGGCATCTGTGTGCAAAGGATGCCCTGAAGCAATTCCCGCCCAAGTCTGCATTGTCACTCACACATCTAACATGGCATAGAACAGAAACAGCAGTTGTGTGCTAGTTACTGAATTGCTCCCCCTTACCATAACACAGCTTTTGGATCTAGCAATAGACAGGGTGTGGGGAATGAAGGATGAAGGACACCCACCACCTTTACCGATTCGCTGGGCTTAATTAGGGTCAATTTCAGAGACCGCTTTTGCTTCCGTGGCTACCTGACATGCTGCACATGCATATCGGTGGTTAGTCGGTGAGAAAACAGACCTGCTTTGTGGGTGGTCTGAGTGGAGCAGAGCAGCTTTTCTTTACCCTTGCTTTGTTCCACTGAAAAAGTACATGTGCACTTTTGCAGAGTGCCAAAAAGCCAGCTTGTAATTAAATAAAAAGATGCCACTCACTGGTAGCAGAGTGATCCTCCCCTTCTCTAATGAGCGTGGTTTGGGCTCACCATGGCTTTGGATGTTGCACCTGTGAGACGGAGCATGTGGGGGAGACAGGGCTGACTCACTGGGCTTGACCAGAGTCAGTATCAGAGTCTCCCCTTTTCCTCACTGGCCATCTAACATGCTACGCATGCGTGTCGGTGGTTAGTCTGAGAGAAAACAGGCCCTCTCTGTGAATGGTCTGAGCAGAGCAGAGCATTCTTTACTCTTCCCCTACTCCACTCAAGCTGTATATGTGCACTTTTGCTGAGCTGCTGATAAGGCAGCTTGAATTAAACAAAAAGATAGGACTCATTGGCAGTAGGGCTGTTCTTCACTTCTGTAATGATCACGGTATGGGCTAACTGCTGCTCTAGATGTATAGTGGCGATGCCAGTGGGTGGGGGCCAGCAGGTGGGGGAGGAAAGATGGAAATATTCAGTGGGGTGCAGGGGTTGGTGTTAAAGAGAGACAGAGAGGGGAAGTGCATTGATTCATGCTCCTCTACCCAGAGGAGTAATATGTGATGCAATCACACCTATTTCAGACCCTCTGTCCTCCTCTGTTAGCAAGACATCAGCATAGCTCTCACGATGCAGCCACAAAAAGCCATTGCAACCACACTGACTATCTGGTGTGCTTGGTTGTCAAAGTATCTTACCTGACATGTATGTGTTGTGTGACACCATGTATTTTAAACAACAGATGCAGTAATATTTATATTCACTTGCAGATCTTCACACTTCTTGTTCTGAATAACAGGAGCAATTATAACAAACATCATGTTTGATTTTCTCCTAGGTATTTTGTATACTTATAATGGCCTGCAAACAGCAGCAAAGATGCTATTAAAATAATACCCACAATGTTGACACAGAAAGTATGATTAATATTTTATACAGGTTCCTAGTGACTGTTCCATTTTTATGCACAACCTCCTTCTAGTCCTAAGTGACTAGAGAAAGAAGGTTCCGGTATTGAATGTTGCATTTAAAACACTTTCCCACACATAGAGGAGCACTATTTCCTAATATCACTAAAGCCCCACAAACTCTAGACAAATAATAAGAAAAGAATATTATTATAGTAGCATCTAAGCCACTCAGAATCAAAGGAAGAAAAGAAAGAGAAAATAATTGCATTAGAAATTAATAACTTTTATACAAACTGTACCCTAATGTGCGCTTTATAAGTCATTAGGAGAGAACATGAGTTTTATCTGAGATAGAGAGAAATTGAGACAGAGATAAACAGAAAAAGGCAACTGATTTGCTTAGAGCTACAATTGGGCACTTTAACTATAACAAGTCCATAGAGAGCCCCAACACCATATTTAACAGAAAACAAATACACTATCTAATACACAGCAAAGAGATCAACTCAGAAACATGAAAAAAGTTGTGTAACCTTCTAATCGCAGTAGAGGCTTGCAAAAGTGATCGTGTCCTTCAAGAAGCAAATATATATATATATATATATATATATATATATATTTAACCTATTGGATGGATGATACATGATAAACTGTTAAATGTGTTATCATCAATAAAATACCAATGGAAGGTTATAACCCTGTTTCTGTACATTCGTGACTTCAGCACATATTCTTCTGGCTAACTAATCATTTTCACATAACCTCAGTGTTTCATGAACATGGTAAGGGCAAATGAGAAACCACAAGGCAAACTCTGAAACTACTGAATGAATCTGGTCCTACTTTGGCTGAGCCGTTCAGATGACAGAGTTATGTCATAGATACATAGACAGTGTCAGCAGATAAGGGCCTATGGCCCACCCAGTCTGCCCATTTGAGCTTGTAAGTTCAGTTTATGTTTTCCTAGAAGTCTGTTGCCCCTTACCCCTGACCTCCAGAATTTCTTTATGTCTATCCCATGCATTCTTAAATCCCGTGATTGTTTCAGCCCCCACCACTTCCTCTGGCAGGGTGTTCCACTTGTCCACCACCCCGTTCTGTGAAGAAATTCTTCCTCACGTTTCCTCTGAATCGTCCTCCCTCCAACTTCATCCCATGCCCTCTAGTCCTGGAACATCTTTTTCACTTAAAATAGTGTATTCCTGCACCCTGTTCCTCCCTGTAAGATACTTGTATGTCTCTATCATATCCCCTCTCTCCCTCCTCTCCTCCAGGGAGTACATGTTCAGTTCCTTCAACCTGTCTTCATAGGACTTGTGATGCAATCCATGTACCATCTTTGTTGCCCTCCTCTGAACCTTCTCTACCCTGTCTATGTCCTTACGTAGGTATGGTCTCCAGAACTGTACACTGTACTCCAGGTGGGGCCTCACTAGTGTCTTGTATAGCGGAATTATGACCTCCTTTTTCCTGCTGGTGATGCTCCTGCCTATACATCCCAGCATCCTATTTGCTTTACCTGCTGCCTTGTCACACTGTTTCCCTACCTTGAGGTCATCAGAGATGATAACCCCAAGATCCCTTTCCTGCTTGGTGCATGCTATATCCTCACCCCCCAACTGATATATTGTGCCAGGGTTTTTGTGCCCGTATGCATTATCTTGCACTTCCTTGCATTGAATTTCAACTGCAAACCCCTGACCATTCTTCAAGTTTCTGCAGGTCCTTCTCATTCTGTCTACACCCTCTGGTGTGTCTACTCTGTTACAGAGCTTTGTGTCATCAGCGAACAGTGAAATTCTGCCTTCTAGGTCCTGCATAATGTCACTGATGAAGATGTTGAATAGGACGTCCCAGCACTGATCCCTGTGGTACCCCACTGGTCACTCTTCCCTCTGTGGAGTGACAGCCATTTACCACCACCCTCTGTGTCCTGTCACCCAGCCAGTTTCCTACCCACCACACTACTGCCCTGCCCACACCCATATTCCCCAGTTTGTGTAATAGTCTTCTATGTGGCACAGTGTCAAAGGCCTTGCTGAAGTCCAGATAGGCCATGTCCACTGCCCTCCTCTGATCCACGTCCCTAGTCACCCAGTCAAAAAATTCAACCAGGTTGGTCTGACATGACCTTCCCCTGGTGAGACCATGCTGCCTTGGGTCCTGTAGTCCATTGACAACCAGATGTTCCACCAATCTCTCCTTCAGTAGTGCTTCCATGATCTTCCCCACTACCGAGGTGAGGCTGACTGGTCTGTAGTTCCCTGCTTCCTCTTTGTTCCCACTTTTGTATAAGGGGACTACATCTGCTGTCCTCCAGTCTTTGGGTACCTCCCCTGTTTCCAGTGATCAGCTAAACAGGATAGCCAGAGGTTCAGCCACCACCTCTCTTAGTTCTTTAAGGACCCTGGGGTGCACCCCATCTGGCCCCATTGCTTTATCAACTCTGATTACTTCCAGTTCCTTCAGGACCCTTTCTGGTGTAAAGGGACTTGTGTCCATTTCTGCACCATTCTCACCCCTTGTACTCCCTTCAGACCCATTACCCTCCTCTTCTTCAGTAAAGACTGAGCAGAAATACCTGTTCAATATGTCAGCTTTACTGCTGTCATCCTCCATGCGGCCCCCATCCTCCCCCTTCAGTCTCACTATCCCTCCCTTTGTCTTTCTTTTTTCACTTATGTACCTGTAAAAGGTTTTGTCCCTCTACCCACTGATTTTGCAATGTGTTCTTCTGTCTGAGCTTTTGGCTTCCTTACTAACCTCCCTGCCTCCCTTTGCTTCTCCTGGTACTTCTCCTATCCCTTCTGCCTGTGTCTTTTGTATTGCCTGAATGCAATCTTTTTGGCTTTCACTTTCTTTGCTACCTCTTTGGAAAACCATAATGGTCTCTTCCTTTTCCTCTTGCTAATCTGCTTAATGCATAATTCTGTTGTTCTTGTAATCCCCATTTTAAATACTGCCCACTGTTCCTCAACCCCTGATTCCTGTCCCATTCCCCTGAATGCCTCTTTCAAGTATCTCCCCATTTTCCCAAAGTCTGCCCCCTAAAATCCAGGATACGTGTTTTTGTGTGGTTTGGTTCTGCTCTTTCTGTGATTTCAAACCACAATGACTGGTGGTCACTGTTCCCCAGGTGCTCCCCCACTGTTACCCCCATCACACTGTCCCTGTTTGTGAGCACAAGGTCCAGTATTGCCTTCTGCCGAGTTGGTTCCATGACCAGTTGCTTGAGGAAGGCACCCTGAAGGGAGTCCAGGATAAATCTGCTCCTAGTTGATGCTGCTGCTGGGATGCTCCAGTCCACGTCTGGAATATTGAAGTCTCCAACCAGTACTACCTCACCCTTGTCTGCCATCCTTTGGATGGCTAGCATCAGCTCCCTATCTGTTTCTTCCTCCTGGGTTGGTGGTCTATAGACCACACCTGTGCGGATGGCTGTCCTTATTTTACTTTCCAGCTTAACCCACAGTATCTCTCCCCCATTTTGTTCCTCCTGGATCTCTGTGGCCCTTATGTCATTTTTCACATACAGTGCCACTCCTTCTCCCTTCCTGCCTGCTCTGTCTCTTGTGAATATGTTGTAGCCAGGTATGGTCACCGTGTTGCATTTTAATTATGGCATCCCATAAGTCAGTATCTGTAAATTGTTGTAACTTGACAGAGCAGTGACACAGGTCCTGCACGTGCTTAAACATCAGTAAGTGTGACAGTGACACCATGCTGTATTTTCTGGTTATGAAACACACAATAATAATTTCACATTAAATGCACAAGTCATTAGAAATGCATTCCCCAAAGTTCACTGCTGCAGCAAAGCTGGCAGCAGGGCATTAGTCTTGTGTTAACTTGTCCCCTATCTCTGCCATGGGCAGGGCACACATTTAAAGTTTCAGAGCTGTGAACAGAACACTTCCCCAAAGTTCACTGCTGCAGCAAAGCTGTCGGCAGGGCATAGTCTACTTGTCCCCGATCTCTGCCATGGGCAGGGCACACCCTTAAAGTTTCAGAGCTGTGAACAGAACACTTCCCCAACGTTCACTGCTGCAGCAAAGTTCTAGCTGGCAGCAGGGCTAGTGTCCTAATTTGTTACTTGTCCCCTCAGGTCCAATGGGCAGGGCACACAAGAGTTACAACTTCCCTAGTGGAACAGAGCAAGCAGGTGTATTTTGGTTTTTGTCCCCTTCATCTATACCAAAGCAGGGCACTGATACAATTTGTTTACTCCTGTTTCCTCTCCCCTAAGAACTCAGGAAAAATCAGGGCACAATTCTTATCACTGTTGCAAAAAAGGGCTGGCTGGGCACAAAATAAAGCAGGCAGGGTGGGCATGACCACTCATTGTCCCCGTCATCTCTGCCAAAAGCAGGGTACCTTTACTTAAATGTCACTGAAGTTTTTCTTTTCTTTCCTCCCTTTTATAGAACTCTCTGGAGTGAACCAGGGCACAATTCTCAGTACTTTCTATTCCCAAAAATGTTCTTCTACTTGCAAGTCAATACAGTTTGTTTGCTTAATCCCCCATCATCATTTCTGTAGTAAGGGTTGGGTGCATTTTAAAGCTGGGCATGACTGTTGTCCCTCCATCTCTGCCAAAAGCAGGGCCCATTTAGTCACACAAGTTACTTTCCCCTTTTTGTATCATCTCCCCTCAGAACACTCTGGAAAAACCAGGGCACAATTCTCATTTGTTTTCTGTTCCCAAACAGTTTGCGAGAGTGCAGTAAAGTCTGATATTTTTCCACCATCAGATCAGTCACTGGCATTCAATTTGGCTGCGCTCAAAATAAAGCCCATTTGCACCACTCTGTTCATCTCTGCTAAGCAGGATAATAGTCAGTTCACATTTACTTTCTTGTTGTTTTCTCTCCCTGATTCCTCTCTGTTTTGCCCACAGTTTAGGCCCATCCCACGAGGTGCCCACCTTGCCCTGACCACCCCCCCCCATGTCATGCCACTGCCCTGCCTCATGCCTTCCCATTGAGTTCATTCCTCCAGGCTTCCCCGGTCAATCAATTGAAAAGTTTGTACTTGTTTTTTTTTGTAGAGACTCCCCCGATTGTCTGCTCAGCTATGTGCTGCTCCTTCGCTAGTTGCTCAGCCGAATCTGCATCACGATGCCTGCTCGCCCCACCACGATGCTTCACGTGGTTCTCTTCTGGTCCCGGTTCTTTCTCGCACCATCTCGGCCTCCTCAGCTCCCTTGCTCCTCAGTGCGGCTCCTCTATGCTCCCTCTTCTCCATGTACTGATTCAATCAACAGATGCATTACACTGTATAATCTACCATCACCATGACATACCCAAAAATGTTTGGTTTAAATAACACACAATAAATAAGATGCAGCAAACAAAGCAACATATATGTATAGCTATTTTTCATCCAGATTGTCAAACCTTTAAGGCCCTAGCAACAGTTTAACTTTTAAGCCAGTTGGATGGTCTGTAAATTCCAATGGGTACAACAAAAGACAACTCTGATTACCTAGCAAATGCAAGCAGTGTGTTCCTAAGTGGGGACTAGGGCAGCTGAATAAATCCTACCTAGTGCCTCGAATATTTTAAATGAAGAGATGATGCTTTAAGGGTGAACTCTTCAAAAAATAACCTATCATATTGGCAGCAGCATTAACCACTGCACAGGAAGCCTGCTAATAAAATGCAACCTGGTCGAGGGAAAAAATGTTGGGAGCTTCAGTTTGCAGTTGCAAAGGATGTTCGAAAACTGGTGCTGAACTTAAAGTTGGCTGTAAAATAATCTGAGGTGAAAATCAAGATTGCAAACCAGGGCTTCCTCGCACGATTAGTCACCATGCTTAATGAAAATAGGAAATGATTTGTACATAGTTATCTGCCCTTTTAACTTCCTTCCTTCCCAGTTATGTATTCTGATACGCTTTGATGATTTTTTGATAAATAAATAATCTTGCTTTGAGGCGCTTTCAGATCTACATAGAATTCCACTCTCCTCACTACCTACTGCTCTTGATTTTCATCTTTCTAAGACATTCTATTTCATAAACTCCCATTCCATGCTATTCATTTGGATGGCCTGGAATGGGTGTTTCTGATGTCATAGACTGTTCAGGTAGTATGAAAACAGAAAGCAGCAACTGCTGAGCAGGAGTGATTCAGGGTTCACAAATTCACTCAACCGGTCAGCCCTCTACTCCCAAAGTGCCAACCTCTGAGCGTATGATTTGTGGACAGTGAACAGAAGAAGGTAACCCTCTTGTCTGTTTTGTGGGTTCAAGTCATCTTAGTCTCAAGCTCTGGAGGGATTCAAACTGATAACCTCTTGTTAGCGTACCCAATTACCAGGCTCAGATAATCCTGTCTTCGGGGGGGCCAGATATCTTTGCCAACAGGAACCCAACCAGGTCTTTCAAATGAACCCTTAGAACTCTATGCAAGACTTTAGAGAACTCTATCCGTTTCTCAGTTTGGTATATCAGTAAGCCCATACACAGTGCAAACTGTAACCTTTTAAAAGCTCCACTTAAATAAAAAGAAATGTCAAGGCACTCCAGGCAGTTTCCATTGTAAAATATATCTTTACTTTAAAATATCAAAACAGAACAGTAAATACAGAATAAATATCCCAAACACATACAATCTTAAAAATAAAACAGGTTTTTAAAGTACAAACTAAGCTCTCTTAGCCATGTAATACTTATCTACTACAGTGCTGATGTTGTCCTTCTTCTCTCAGTCAGTAATAAAATAAAATGTCTCTGTCAAGGTCTTCTCAGTATGTTAAGAACAGTTCCCGAGCCGGCCTTCTCGCTGAGGTCACCAAACTCTGCCTTGGTGTAACAAAATCTATATTTTTTTATAACACCAAGATGTCTAAATAAGATACTTAAAAAAACATAATAGGTGACCTCACTGACTTTCCTCTCCTTAGGTTAACCAGACAAAATTGGTTTGTGCTCTGCTATTCATACATATCAACAGTTTCTTTGATATAAGTCACTGTATTCAAAGCAAAAGTGTATTTGACTCTTTAATCCCATTTGGGCTTGTTATCTACACATCAAAGGTCTCTTTGATGAAATGCTGATTTCCTGGAAGGTTATTCATGACATTGGCCAGTGTCCTTTCTCTCAGGACATCTAGTACAGATCAAAGAATTTCCCTGAGGACGTCCTGAATGGCTAATTTTCATCTCCTGGGATCAAAGCAAAATTGACCAGATAATTGCACCCCAGATATCTGCAGTTTAGCTATGTCCTGTTCTTTGAACTTATCCCTGGGAGTATTGAAGAGTCAGTTCCAGCCAGACTGTAGTTTTCTCAAACTGACCTTCCCATTACATTTTTTATATGTAATAAAAAAATTGATATTTCACTCACAACTGGCTGTCTACATCACACAGGATAGTTACAAATGCAACAAAATTAGATTATTAATTTAACAAAAAAGATCAAAAGCATATCAGAATACTGGGTAGCCAATAAAAGAATAACTAGAGGGTATCTAGAGGTCTAAAAATTGTTTCCTATCACCTTTAAGATTTGTTTCTTCTGTTTTTAAGTAGATTTTGAAGCTAGGCCCCAAAAGTTGTTCTTCTTTTCTTTTAGCCACTAGAATGAAAGCTCCACAAAGAGCTCAGTGGAGCTCTGCTTTCCAAAATAAAGCAGCAGGGCTAATTAGATAATAGAAGCCAACCAATTATATGTAACAAGTAGGCAAACAAAAGGGAAAAAAGAATGAAGGACAGAAACTTTGAACACTTACCATTCAAACCTTCAACAAGAAATGCTATTATTTGAAAAGAAAAGAAATGCTGTTATTTGGAAAATTAATAAAATTGCTCCAACAATGCAGAGTTTCTTTGTGCTTATGTTTTCTATTATTGCCCTGGACATTTTGCCTTTTTTCCATGCAGTATCACTAACTGGCTGACTCATGCAAAAATGAATTAAGGAAACCCAGAAAGCAGCTGCCTCTGTTCTTAAAGTCTGAGATTCTGACTAGCTCTCCGCTACCTTCCAGCTTTTCAAATGAGAAATAGAAAAAACAAAAATCACACAACACCCTGTTTGATCCTGTTGAGCGGAATGGTATCTATTAACAGTTGAAGTCTAGTCTGACTTTAATAAAAGCATTATCGCACCCACTTTACTGCCATTTTCAAGTAAATCTGTCCCCACTAATACTATGTAAATGAATATGAAAACCATCTGGTTAGGTGTTGTGACACTGTTTTCATCTTGAGGAAAATGTTTCACATTTTGCATAGCTATAGAGCATAATAACACTCCATCGAATAAAAGTTAATGCACAGAGAACAAACCACATCAGAAAAGCTTTAAGTTTTTAGGGATTGACGATTTTGTCTATTTGGGAACTAATGTTCAGCATCCCCTGCCCAGAATAACCTCCATTCACTTCTTAAACCCTGTCTCCAGTGATATAAGTGAGTGTTAGACCCCGGCAGCTATTGCTGTACCTGGTAAAGGTTTCTCAAAGCCATGCTCAGTTACAGAACTTGACTGTCTGTTCTTTCTTACTTTCTCCACCTGTGCTGAGCAAGCCATTTGCAGGATGACAGGCTCTGGGTTTCGCTGTGTGCAGAATCGCTCAATCACTAAATAGAAGGCCAAACTGAAAGAGACGATTAGCTTAATTTTACGAGTTGGGAGCTTCAAATGCAAAAAAAACAGTGTGCTGGGGAAGGGGGAGAAGGAAACGCATTTTAGTGAATGGGAAGGACATGGACAGATCTGCAGAAAGATGTGCTTCAACTCCACTCCGCTGTAACACAGCTGTGCCGCATTAGGAATTCTGGTCAGACCCCTTACTTTTCTTCTTCTGTTTGCAGTATGTCAGCATAGTTCTGGGCTGTGCACTCATAGCAGTGGCTGGAAATGGCGTATTTTGACTCACCAACATGCATTCTATAGGTTATGATAATGACTAGAAACCTTCATGAACAATGGAACAGAATTTAAACAAAACATAAGTATTTTAGTTGAACCATATTTAATATTTTAATATTATGTAAAGCAGCTGCATTATGGTGAAAATGTTGTACCTCTACCATCTTATTTGAGTTTAGATTGCCTGTTTTCTTCTGTCTTATAAGATGTCCCCCCAACTTTGCTTTATATTTGGAAATCTGCACATGTGGTGCCAATTCATAAGAAAGGCTCCAAACTAGACCCAAACAATTATAGACCAATCAGCCTAACATCTACCGTTTGCAAGATCATTGTTTAATCAAATTCATTTTTATTAACTTAACAAATGTCCTAGACCATGAACAACATGGATTCAGGAGGGAAACTGCAAATTTAATCTGTTTTTATGAAGAAATTTGGGGGGTGAGGGGGGCTTGCCCCTATGTTGGGGGTGCAACCACTAAATCTAACATCCAGCACTTTGGCCCACACCTGCTTACTTAATCCATTCTCCACCTACACTCTGCCCTCTCCTCTCTTGTACCCACCCTCCTTCACTCACCCACCCTTCTGCTCCCATCGCTCTCACCTTACCTAACCCATCCTCCACATACACTCTCCCCTCCCCTCTCTTGCATCCACCCTCCTCCACCCCTCTTCTTCCATCGCTCTCACCTTACCTCAGACTTCCACTTTTTCTCCTTCCCCACACTAGCAATCCCCCACCCTTTTTCCTCGCACTCTCCTTTGTGGACAGTGGGAATCTTAAGTCATCAGACTCCCTGCCAGGACCTATACTGACAAAGGGCCCCTGGTCCATCTGGCCTTCAGCCCTGAATTCCAGTTGCCCCCTTCTTTTCCCCTCTCGTTTCCAAGCTCTCTACTTTTAGTCATCTCATTATTGTTTTCTCTCTAATTGAAATTAGTAGCCTGTCTTGTCTGAACCTTGATTTGTCAACCCAAACATATGCCTACCTGACTGTATGATTATAATGTATCTGTTTTTTAAATCTGTACCAGACCTAACTTTGTACCACCTACTTGACTTAATGTAAACTGTTTGTACTAATTCACTAATGACGTGGAACCTTTGTAAATAAGCTTCCAGCTCAAAGGTTGTGATCTGAGACTTGAATAAATAAAATAAATAAAAAAAACATGATTTTCTCTTTTTTTTTGTTATTAAGTAGGTGACCATCGTTATTTGCGACGGTCGGTGATGTGCGTTTTGCCCTTTTGACATCGGCCAGTTGTTGGCTCGCTTTATGTGATCGGCGGTTTTATAGGCCCGCTTTTATCACATAAAACCTGGTTAACTATATTGGAATAAATTTAGTTAAGAATAACAATTTTGTGAAGGTAAATTGTCAGCTGGAATGAGATCCCACCACAAAAGGGAATCACACTAGTGAAAACCGGTAAAAACTGCCATTTTAATTAATATAAATAACAGTGTACATCCAACCTCGCCAGAACGGACATCAGAGCAAGCAGATGCCAACAAGTTATGTTTCGCTCAGTATCTACTGAGCTTCATCAGATGACTCTCAGTAGATACTGATCAAATCGTAACTTGTGGGCGTCTGCTTGCTCTGATGTCCGTTCTGGCATGGTGTTGATGTACACTGTTATTTATATTAATTAAAGATGCAGTTGTTTTTTTTTACCATTTTCACTAGTGTGACTCCCTTTTGTGGTGAATGCTGAACTGTTTGATGCCTATGTCTATCCATTGTTTGATAGCATCACCACGTTTTCCTGGTGCTGTTCATTTTTTTTTTACTGTTTTGGAATGAGATCCCCAGTTACCTGTTTTGCAGATTGTGACATAACATCTGCACCATAGGAAATACAACTCACTTACCTGCAGCTCAGTGGCACACTGAATGCGTGTTTGCTTAAAATAATGACAGAGGCTAAACTGGACATAGTAGCCATTAGCGAAACATGGTTTACCAGTAACCACACTTGGGAGACTTCAGTACCTGGCTATCTACTGTTCAGAAGAGACCGATGTGCAAAAAGTAGGGGTGGAGTGGCCCTTTATGTCAATGAAAACATCAAAGCTACAGAAATTCAGAATACACATAAGGAGCCAGAAGAACTGTGGGTCACCTTGGAAACAGGAAATGGGACAGCCATACAAACTAGAGTTGTCTACAGGCCTCTAGACCAGGAGACCACATAGACATATTACTGTTAGAAGATATACAAAACATGACAGCTAAAGGGGAGGTTCTGATAATGAGAGACTTCAACATGCCAGATACAGACTGATCAATACCAGCAGGAACATCTGCCAGAACTAGACACATGATGGATTCTCTGCAGGGCGTGGGCCTCAAACAACTGGTACAACAACCCACAAGAGACAAGGCTATCCTAGATCTAGTACTGACTAACAAGGAAAGGAACACAGATCTCCAGTTAGTAGGTCACCTGGGGGCCAGTGACCATCACATGGTATGGTTCAATTTGGCCACTAGAACTAAATCATCCCATTCCAAGGCAAAAATATGGGACTTCAGAGGAGCAGACTTTGATAAGATGGCCAACAGAAATAAGCTAGACCTGGCAAAAAGAAATACAGGTGAGGGGGTACAGGCAAAGTGGGCAAGCATTAAGGATGCAGTACTTGAAGCAACATCCCATTGTGATAGAGAGAAAATGAAGTGCAAAAGAAGAAGGAAACCACTTTGGTTCTCAGAAACAGTAGCAGAAAAGGTCAGAGCCAAATGGCTGGCCTTCAGAAAATATAAGGGAACACAGCAGGATGAAGATAGGGAATTAGATCTCTCATCTATTGTTTTGCAGGCTGCAACATAGCCTCTGCACCATAGGAAATGCAACTCACTTACTTGCAGCTCAGTAGCACAGAATGTGTGTGTTTGCTTAGGCAAGGAATCAGTGGTTTAAACACAGTTATAACATGGGTTCTGAAAATACTGTCTTCTGATTCATCCAAACAGGTCACCTGACCATTGATTAATCCCTGATATACACAGGGCTTTATTTTACTATTTCTTTAGGCAAAACTCTAATATAACATTACCCATGTTATAAGAGGATTAACCCACTCCAGGGTATGAGTTTACTGAGCATTAATCCATGCCTGGGTGGTTGCAGTCACTCAGTTTTGCCTCCTGACTCCACCCCCCAGGCATGGATTAATGCTCAGTAGAACCATACCCTGTCGGGGGTTAAACCTGCCATAGACATAGTTCAAATCTGGGCAGGGGCTTAAATATTTTTTCAAATTTGTTTTGTAAGATGAAAACTCACTTGAGTGGTAATCATGGTGGTGTGGAGTTGGAATAGCAAATCATATTAAAAGTAAATTAAGATAAGAACAGTTTATAAAGGTAAATTGCATGCTGGAGTTGCCTGCTTTGTAGGTTGTGGCATAACTTCTACACCATATGAACTGCAGCCTGCTTACCTGCAGCTCAGTGGCACACCAAATGTGTTTTCACTTAGCAGACAAAGGATCAGCAGTTCAAATCCTGGCAATGACTTAAAAATACGTTTCTACTGTGTTTTGTAAAATGGAAAGGCACTTGAGTGGTGATTCATGGTGGTGTATGATTAGAATAATATATTAAATAAGAAGTACATTTAGCAAGAACATCAGTTTGTGAAGGTACATTGCCTGTTGGGATTAGAACCCCAGTCGCCTGTTTTGCAAGTTGTACATTAACATGTAGACACAGAACTGCAATTCCCTTACCTGCAGCTCAGTGGCACACTAAATGTGTGTTCATTAAGCAGATAAAAGATCAGTGGTTTCAGTCCAGGTACAGTATATTGTATTTTAATACATCATTATTTTTTACCATTTGTATATTCATTATATTTCTATTCTGCAATTTCTGGCATGGTGGTTGTCTTTTCTTTGCATACATACTTTCTGCCACTGAGGGTTGTCCTTCTAGCCAGCTATGTTATTTCAGTGCTTTTAGATTTTACATGATAACTGGTGTATTTCACTTTTTTTGCCTTATACTTGGTAATGTTCCCATGTACTGTTTCGATCTTGGTATTGTGTTCATAAAAGTTTCACGAAAAAGATTAACTGTAAATACAGAGTTATTTCACACTTCATAGACCTTATTTGGCACCTTTAGTATCATTGGTACTTTGATTGTAGTTTTGGGAATGAAAATAATTAAAATATTAAAGTGAAAATAAATTCCCACTAGTTGCGTATGAGCATTTTATTTTTTAAGTAGTTTTTTCTAGGGCAGTGGTTCTCAAATGGTGAGACCAGCCTCCCAGGGGAGGCCCAGTCAAGTCTGAGAATGTACAGTATTTAAATTCTAAGTTTTGGCTATTTTGTGTGACAGGATAAAACAAATTAAATATGGATAATTGCAGGTGAGATTATTTGCTTATGCACACATTTGTGATCAGGAAGTCCCTATTGACCCACAGCTTGTTTATAGGTATGTATTTATATGTAAATTAATGCCTAGGGAAGGCATGCTGAGCAAGGCTTGTTTCTACAATGGGTATTTATATGCAAGTTAGTGACTTGGAAAGGCACACTGAGTCAAGGCTCATTTCTACAGTAGGTATTTATATGTAAATTAGTAACTGGGAAAAGCACAGTGATCCGATGCATGTGTTCAGGTGTGACCTGAGGTAAGGGTACAGGAAGTTACCTAACTGCAGGGTAAGAGGGGGAGAGATGAAGTCGCTAGGTTAGTTGTTCCAGACAGAGAGGAAACAGAGTAACAAGGGCCCAAGAGTCAGAAAAAAGGAGTGACAAAGTATAACCTGGGGTGCCTGGTCAGGTGTAAACTCAGAGGCCGTGGTCGGGTGGGGGAGCAATAAGTTGAATAAAAGAGAATATACTCATTCAGCTTTATTAGTTTCACTTTATTCCTGGTGTACTGTGCAAAGTAGGATCTATTTTTTTCTGTGGGGAGGACCAAGATTTTTTCCAAATCTGAGGGAGGCTCAAAATCTTTTTCATGGCTTAGGGAGGCTCACTATCACAAATTGTGAGAACTAATGTTCTAGGGTGTTTTCATCTGCCTGTAATCACATTCAGCAATTGCAGGTGCGTGAGTGCTACATGCATGCTGTCCCCCAGTTTTAAATATGGTACTGGGGGCACATCCCTTGTGCCACTTAACTAAACTGATTGTAATTTAAACTGGCAGCGAAAGCCCATCCCCACTGCCAATAAATTTCATATTCATATCTGTAACACTGGGAATCCCTCCCCGGTATCACTAATTTAACCCCTCAGACATACCCTGTATACGCATACTTGTTTACTACACCAGGAGTTCAACCCCCAAGTCACACAAGTCCTACTCCCACCAAAACAGACATTAAAAATCTGATACATACTCAGAGTGTCAAGTAACTTTTATTATCCCCCCACAGTCCTAATTTCAACACTGGGAGCATATTCCCAGCGTTGAAACACACATGTCCCCTCACTGCAATCCCCATCAGTAAGGGCAACACAGAGAGGCCATACCCAATGTTGTTGAAAACAAGTCCCCTGCCACTGAGTGTAACACGGGGAGCCCATCACTTTGTAACAAAGGCCCCCCCCCCCACACACACACACACACACACACAAATTTATTTGGCTGTCGGTGTCGATTAGTGCCTAAAAAAAGCAACAAACAAAAAAAACAGTTTTAAAACTGTGACTTTTTTACCAATGGGATCCCATCCCTGGTGCCACTAAAGCCCCATCTTCAAGATGGTGGAATGCAAAAACCCAAAACTCCCTTCCTTGACTGTACACAGTCTGAACTACAATATCCCAGACCATAATCTCCAAAACAGATGTACACTGGGCCTATTTCATGAATAGTGGTTTGCATTATTATAGCAAACCACATTTTATGAAACAGTCACAGTGTGCATCTGTTTCATAAATAGCACTTTGCAATACTGTAATCCCAACAGTGGCCAGTCGAGGATATGAGTAGATGGTTTGTGCCAGGTACTGTCTGGGGGTAGTTGGTATGATGACTGCATGTCGACACCACCATGTCGAAGACCATCACAGTGACAGAATTTGACGAAAAGCGTCAGGTCACTGTGATGGTCCCCATAGACACCAGTGGTGCATCTCTCGGTGTGTTGCCCCCTCCTTGAGACAACTCCGACTCAGAGTTGTATATCTAGAGACTGGGGGGTGTGGGGGCTTCGGGGACACAGCCCCCCATAGAAAGCATGCCAACATCCCCGACAGTACAATGCTGACACTCAGCATTGTGTCTGTCATTGTCTAGGATGTCGGCATAGTAGATGTCGGCTCGCGATAGGTAAACTGGGGTAGTTTAAGGCAGTATACCATCAAGATCGCATTGGGATTGCAGCGCAGTGAAAGTTGCACTGACAAAATAGTGTGACTGAAAACAGCTGAATGGACAATAACAGTGGGGCTATTATAGCACTGCTGTACATGTAGCTGGTTTCTCTCATGCTGCCTAACCGTGCAGGAAGTGGCATAGAGGTTAGAGTCATGAGCTGTGACTGGATTTGCTACATCCAGCAGGGCTGGGTTTGATCCTGATGGCTTTTTTTCTGTTGCACCTGCTGTCCGCCCGCCCCGAGTTGCATCCTCTGGAGTTGAATGGCAAATCTCCCCCAGACTTCCTCCTCCCTCCCGAGTTGCATCCCCTTGGAGTTGGAATACTTAATCTCCCCCTTCCCCACTTTCTCCTTCCCCACTTGCATCCCCTCTGGAGTTCACGCTATGTGTGCCTTGCGGCATTTTCACATAGTGCGAATTTCCATTTAGCTGATTTCCATGTGTGGTTTTCAACCATGCTTTCTTCTATTTAGCGATCTTATAGGTAACCCGTTTAAGGTTTGGTGAGGAAGGGGGTACCACTGGGTGTCAGGGACTACTTGGTTTGGTACAGGGTGAGGGAAGGGAATGCCACTGATTAAAATGGACATGTAGCCCCTAGGTGGCGATATCCTAAGGGCTACTACCCCTGCCTGTTTGACTACGGACAGGTTGACGGGCCTAGGTCCTATGGCGGGTGCCTCCACCCAGAGGTCAGGGATTGTAGTGGTTAGACTAACTTGGTAACAGCCCTCTGGGACCCTGAGACCCTCTTTTATCCCCCCTAGTGGCTCACACAGTACACCGGAGTTACAGCCCCAATACCCCACGTTTACACACTGTTCACTCAAATAAATGCCACTTACCCTCGAGACTGATTCAGCAGCACGTCTCTGAGGACTCCCTGTAAAGTAAGGTTAAACAACATACACAGCAAAACACAATACTGTTTCCATAAGTACCACCACCACAGACAGTATATAGTATAACAACAGCAAATCTGATTTATTTAGGGGACAGTAACATGGGAGGGGGAAATCAGGTTAATTAGTGGCATTAAATCACAGTACTGTGCACACATACAGGGTCTGAAAAGTCACACTCTGGGTACCCAGGTGGGGGGGGGCTAGCCAGGTCCATTGCCCGGGGTTGGCCGGCAGGTGCAGATGGATAGGGCCCTGTAGAAGAAAATATCTGCACAACACCCAATTGTAATCCGGAGCCAGAGGGCTCAGTCCATGAAACAGTGAAACAACAAGAATTAGATGACACACTTGTGATTGAAAAACAAGCTGCAGGGGAATACCCTGATTTGTACTCACAACACCCAAGCTGGGGATCAGATGGAGAATGTCCCTCTGGATTGCCAGAAGAGCAGGGCATGAGGATAAGGTCCTTGTGACTGGACCCCACTGCAGTTGATAACAAATGGATGTAGTCCGAATTAAGCTGGGGTTTACTTCCAGCTTCAGCACATAATTCACTGTACAGGGAATTTGTAATAGTGATTCTCCACAAGCTCTATGCACATTTATATGTAAAAGGAAAGTACTATACCAGGCAGGCTGCTTCTCGATCCCGATCACAATTACTGCAAAATACCCGGGAGCACACACAGCAGCTTCAGTTCCTGACAGACCGAGCACGATTCAGCAATTTCTCCAATCTTCTACAGGGTGAGCCCAGTTTCTACACTTCTAGTGCTTCTTTCTCCTCACAGCTTGGATTCAGTCCAAACTGGCACTCACAAAGGCTGCAGACCAAAACTCAGGGCCTCACACGCACTTCCCGCGCGAAACTATACACCGTAGAAGCACACAGCTCCTTCTCTCTTCACTGCCACAACTGATCTGATCTTTCCAGTCACAGAGCAGGGCATTTCCTTTAGCTCCACACTATTCTGTTGGCTGATTCAGCTGTCACTCACAATAAGACTCCCTCTGTTGGTAGAAAAAGGCGCCAAGGTGAAAACTACATTTCCCAGAGTCACTGCCCATACAATACCCTTGTGGCTGGCTCAAATTAAGAGTCCAAGTTCTGATTTGTCCACAGGCTCCATTTTAGGGCTCCCGTAACCCAATTGGCCCAGCACAGCAGTTTAGGTCCAAAATGGAGAGGTAACACACAGAGTCCCAGCTGCAATAAAGGCAGGTTAGACAAACTACAATTTTGCTAATGCTTTAAATGATTACAGGCAAACAGTTACAGCTTTCAGGTGGGCTCCCTTTGCACCTTTGGCAGACCGCAAAATGGAGCGATTACTCCACAGCTCGGGTGGGATTCGAGCATTAAATACACAGTCCCCCCATACAAACTAATTAAGTCTGCAAGCAGACAACTCTTAAAGAGACAGTACGTGGAGGCTCAAATAGCACTCACTTGCAACCACAGTTAAGCAGCTCAGACGCCGAGCACCACCCAGGCTTGGTGCATTCAGGCAAGCTCCTGGAAGACTTTTGGGAACCCCCATTTGCAGGGGGGTTACAGACATCTTGGCTTGGGGAAGGGTGAGGGGACGGGAAGGATGTCAGGAACTGTTTAGCATGGGACAGGTTGAGGAAGCGTGGTGCCACGGGTTGCCAGGGATTGCTTGGCTTAAAATAGGGTGATGGAGGGGGTGCTACAATATGTTAAGGGCTGCTTTGCTTGTGGCAGGGTAGGGGTGCCACTGGACACCTAGGACTTGTTACATTCTGGCAAGGTGAAGGCAGGAAGTGCTTCTGGACACTAGGGACCGTTGGGGGCAAAAGCTTTGGCAATGCCAGCCATTACAAATTAACATGCATTTGTTATTAAATATCCTTTTAAAATAGAATAGAAAGTAATAAAAAAAAATACATTTAATGTTGAAGGACTAAGCCACAAAAGTGGGGAAATTCAATGTTATGTTAGGAAGTCTCTGTACTCTTCATAATTATGTGGTGTGTTTTTTAAACGAGTGCATGAAGCAGCGTTAGCAGTACCCTAACATCGGCACACTCTCTTAAATCATTAGTGTGTGAGTATATTGCTGCTCCATGAAACATAATGACAAAGTCAATGTAACACCAGCACTGCTTCAAGTAATTGTTTAAAACCTGAGGCATACCACACCATACAATTGCTAAGACGATTCAGGTGACTTTTCAATCTAATATCTTATTTCCCTTCTTTGTGGCTTTCTGCTTCAACCCTCCTAGGGGATGCCTAAACATAGTTTTATACATAATAATTTAATATTATAAAATGGATAGGAAAAAATGTGATTGATCAGTTGAACTACAGTCCTGTGGCGATACCTCCGCACAACAGCACAGGTCGGAATTACATCACTGAATCAGTTAGGATCTTGTGGCAAGTCATTTATACCCAACTGCAAGCGCAAACATGTCTGCCACTGTCCCTTACTAATGGATCCCTCCCTCCCAAAATAAACCTGAAACTCCAAAATCACAGCAAGAGTTAGAAATGTACATAACTCACCCCCACTTCCCAGGTTTGCCAGTCCTCCTTTAAAAAACTATTGCAGACAGTAGATATAATTTACAAAAACCATAACCTCTCCCCCTTCCTAACTTAGCAAATCCCCCTTCTCAGGATTTGATATAATTGTTTGATGTAAACTAAAACCCTAATTCACCCCACTTCCTGCTGTGCACATCTATCCTGTTTTTTTTTTCATATTTAATTAAGATGAATTAATGTAGTCCCTCACACAGTAGGATTCTTGCAAAAGTTCTGTGAACATGGCATTGTGGGGCAGACCAAGCTGTACTGAAGTTTGGAGTCCTGAGTGGATGGCAGATACCAAATGGTGACTAAACCAACAGTTCTCAAGAGTTGTATGCCATGGGGCTCAGTGCTGGGCCATCTCTTGTTCAGTATATTCATTATATCCAGTCATTTGTATGTACTTCAAAAGGTAGTCTGATGTAGTGTTAAGACAACTACCTTAAAGGGGAACAGTCAGCACAGAGAAACCCACACTCAAGTGTGAGGTTGGTCCCACTCAGTGTGCACTTTGTGAGAAGAAACATTCTGGTTTACTTACTGTTTACTCAAGTGTCAAGTTTATAGCAGACTAATTTTGCTAGTCGTAGGCTGACATCTTACGAACATTAGAACATATGAACATACAAAGGAAGCCAAAAGATACAGGCCCTGAAGGTCTATCTCATTTGCTCAGTTGTGCAGTTTGTGGTTTACGTCACATATGCATCTCCCCCTCCCCCTATTCCAATCCAAGATGAGTTCTCCCCTTGTGTCGAGTCTCCTTTGATAATTATATTGCCCTTAAATTTATCCCATCCTCTATTAAATCCGTTCACTGTCTTCTGTGAGACCAACTCCTCTGGAAGTCTGTTCCACTCCTCCACCACCCTCTTCATAAAATAGTTTCTCCTCATGTCCCTCCTGAACCTCCCCCTTCCAGCTTCATGCTATATCCCCTGGTGACCCCTCCCTTTTCAGCCTGAACATGTGGTCAATAGCCCCCTTATTTATGCCCTTTATATATTTAAATGTCTCTATCATAACCCCCCCATCCCTTTTGTCCTCCAGTGAGTACAAGTTGAGCTCCCCCAACCTCTCTTCATAGGGGTTTCCTCCCACTTCCCTTATATTTTGGTTACCCCTCTCTGGACCCTCTCCAGGAGTTTAGGTTCATAGGTTTAGGTTACAAGTCCAATCAGCTACGAGAGCCATAAATGGACTTGCCACTGTTCAGTGGGTATATTTTCAATTTGTTTCTCCTATATGCTAATCAAGCAGAAGCTTGAAAGTTGCTATGCTACCTGCACCTACCACAGCTGAGAAAAGTGAATTCCACACTTCCACTATCCTCTGGTTGAACCACCGTCCTGTTTTGATAGTTCTATAATTCTCACCAAGTAATTGATAAGAATGGAACCTGGTTATTAGGGTTATTAACCATCAATTGAGTGAGGACTTCAGGAGCATCCAATCCTGGATTGCATCCCATAAGCTGGTTCTCAACCTCAAAAAAACTCAGGCCATGCTTTTTGGGTCCCTGGCCAAGATTAAGGCCTCCCATGCCCCAATGTGCATCACTGGACTTGATGATTCTCCAGTCCTCATCACCAATAACTTCAAGTACCTTGGTGTTACACTTGACCCACAGCTTGACCTTGGACTTCATATCCAGAATGTATGCAAAGCTGTCAACTGTAAACTGGGTATGGCTTACAGAGCAAAGAACAACCTCACCCATGCTGCATGACTTGCACTGGCTCGTGGTGTGTTCCTCCCCTCTCTCTCCTACGGAGCCCTTCTGTTTGCTCACACCGCCAAAGTGCACCTTTCTAGGTGGACTGTCTCATATAATATCTGCCACTTTGCCCTCGCTGCCCCTCATCTCACCCACCACTGTGACCTGTACAGCAAGTTGAACTGGCTTTCTCCATCTTGTTATTTAGACTTTGTCCTGGGGTGCTTTGTGGGTAAGGTTCTTCAGACTGGCACCCCCCCGGGCTAGTGGAGCTCCTTGTGCCGGCTGTCTTCTCTTACTACTCTCTCAGGTCCCTGGACTCCGCTGTCCTTAGGATTCCAGCCACTCAGACTCAAATGGGAGACGGAGACTTTGCCTCGCGTGCACCCAGGCTGTGGAACTTGCTTCCTGTCCTGATCCGCTCCTCTCCCTCACAAGGATACCTCAGATCCTCCCTATTGAACCACCTGAAGATTTCCTCTGTGTGTGATTGTCCAAAGCCCCCATGATTTCACCTGGCACTGGCTCTGGGGTGAGGCTTGGTATGTGCTGCCTCTACCCTGGACTCTGCTCTGGGCATGATCCTGACCATGGCTCCACTTTTCTGGGTCATATAAGTTGTACATAATCAGTACTGGGGGGCCTTCCTTACTGGGGTTCCACAGTTGTAGATATAATAGTATTTTTCATACCTCTACTTTTATGCACTGCACTACTCGTTTCTTAAAGCATAAGTCCTACTGTATGTAACCACTTGATCATTTTATGTATGCTCTGACTCTGTATACTGAATGTATCTGTAACTGAGTTGTCAAATGTATTTCGAAATTGTATTTCCTGTACTCTCCTGGGTCGTACCTGAAAATAGGCATATGTTTTGTCTAGTGTACCTACCCGGTTAACAAAAGCTTAATAAAATAATAATAAATAAATACCCAGTATTGCCTTTCTATTTAAACCCACACATTCCCAGAGTATCGCATTCCGAAATACATTGTAGACATAACAGAGATCCTCTGGTTCTACGATATGTCATTGAATAAAACCCCAGATCCTTCTGTCTATCATAGTATTCTTTATTTTGTACTATATTTACTCTTTTAGTGTCCCTCAGAGTATAGGCAGTTCCAGGCTTACAGAGAGAGTCCAAAGGAGATTAACTAAGAGGTACATCATACTCTAGGACCAGCCTAACCAGGGATCTGTACAAGGGCACCAAAACCTTCTCATTCCAGCTTCTTATATTTCTCAAGATGTTACCTATTATTTTGTTAACACGTTTAGCAACTTTGTTATGCTTGTTGAATGTTAATGTGTTCAATAGTAATCCCAAGATCTTTTTCATTTTCTGTACTTGTAATGTCTTTATTTATTTGATATTGTGCTTTTATATTGTTGAATCCAAAGTGCATTACCTTGCACTTGTTTTCATTGAACCTCAACCTATCGGACCTTGCCCAGTCTTCTAACTTATGTAGCTGATCTGAAGCTTTTTTATTGACACTGCATCGTTCACAATTGCCCCCACCTTCGTGTCGTCTGCATACTTGCAGAGCCATGCCCCTTCTGACACCTGCTAGCAGAGACAAAGATGTTGAAGAGTAGGGGCCCCAGAATCAACCCCTGGGGCATTCTACTGGTGACCCTATCCCATTCAAACATAAACCCTCTTATTTGAACCCTCTGGTATCTTTCATGGAACTATGAACCTATGCATGACCTAAGGCATACATTAACCCCAAGTTCTTGCAGAGACTTCATCAAGATTTTGTGAGACACTGAATCAAAGGCCTTGGCATAGTCAAGACACACCACATCAACTGGTAGACCCTGATCCAGTGCCTGACTCACTGGCTCAGAAAAATGAAGCAGGTTACTAGCGCAAGATCTACCTGATACGAACCCGTGCTGTGACACATCTACCACCATAACCGTCTTAGATCTTCCTCCAAAAACTCCTTGATAAAAGCCTCCATGACCTTTCCTATCACTGACGTAATAATAATTGGTTTATAGTTATCGACTAAGGTCTTATCTCCTGTTTTATGAATTGGGGTGATATGGGCCATTCTCCATACCTTCAACACCTTCCTCTCCCTTATGGACATATTAAATAGAATCACCAGTGGTCCCAGTATCTCCTCAGTAAGATTGTTCAGGAACGTGGGGTGGAAATCATCTGGTCCCCCAGACTTGAATTTATTAAAGTTTGAAAGCTTCTCTTTAATGTGTGTTGCCATAATTTCAGTATGCCACCTTCTCCCCACCTGTACAGTTGATTCCCTCTGTGCCCTGATAGACACTCAGGAAATATTTTGATGTCTCTCTTTAAGTAGGAGTGCCAGAACTGCATGCAGTATTCTAAGTGCGGCCTCACCAGTGACCTGTACAATGGCAGGATAACTTCATCACTTCTGGAGGTGATCCCTCTGGCAGTACACCCCAACATCTTGTTGGCCTTTGCTGCCACCCTCCTGCATTGCTCTGAGTGGTTTAACCTCCCTGCTATTATCACCCCAGATCCTTTAGCCTTTCCTCTCCTAAATGGTAGCTGTACTTGGGGGTTTTTGGACCTGAAGTGCATGATCTTGCACATTTTGGCATTGAAGCCCAGCTGCCAAGTCTCAGACCATTTCTGTAGAGTATCCAGATCTTTTTGGAGAACCTTCCCCCCTTCCCAACCATCCACTACTGCACCAGTTTGGGTGGGTGGAAGAGGCGAGGGACCAGGCAGAGGTATTAAACGAGTACTTCACCTCTGTGTTCACTAGGAAGGGGGATGGGATATCTACAAAGTAAGGCACGATGGGGATAGAAGCAGCAGTGAGTGGGATCAGGGGAGCAACAGAAATGGAGCAGGAGGGAGGGAGAGGTACACCAGCGGTGTCACATCAGGATAAGGATAAAAATGCCAGTAAGGTGGAAGGGACGGATGATGCTATCTCCACTGAAAGGGTGGGGTTAGCCCTCAAGGCCCTAAAGAAAGACAAATCTCCTGGGCTGGATGGCATTCATTCGAGAGTACTATGGGAATTGGTGGACATACTGGCTGCACCCCTGGCGGAGCTCTTCAACAGGTCACTTGAGACAGAGAGGGTACCTAGGGATTGGCGAGAGGCACATGTGGTGCCAATCCATAAAGGGGGCTCGAGGGAAGTACCAGGTAACTATAGACCCATCAGTTTGACCTCAGTGGTGGGAAATTAAGAGTATACTAAAGGAACGATTGGGGTGTACTTGGAGGAGGTGGAGGTTTGGATAGTCAGCAACATGGGTTTGTGCCAGGTAGATCAAGTCAAACCAATCTTGTGGAGTTCTATGAGTGGGTAACATCAGAACTGGACAGGGGAAAGCCTCTGGATGTATTATTCTTGGACTTCAGCAAGGCGTTCGACTCTGTCCCCCACAATGGTCTGGTGGAGAAACTGATGGGGTTGGGAGTAGGCCCTTTGATGGTCAGATGGATTGAAAACTGGCTAGCTGGATGCACCCAGAAAATAGTGGTCAGTGGGGAGCTTTCGAACCCTAGAGAGGTCGGTAGTGGGGTACCGCAGGGCTCGGTCCTGGGTCCAATCCTGTTTAATGCATACATATTGGACATCAGGGAGGGTATAGGGTGTGAAATTAGTCTTTTTGCTGATGACTCCAAGATGGGAGCAGTAGTTGAGGGAGAAGAGGGGAGGTTGGCCCTGCAAGGGGACCTGAATGCCCTGGAAAGCTGGGCTCACACATGGAAATTAAATTTCAATATCACCAAGTGCAAGGTGTTACATCTTGGGCGGGGAAACCCTAGACACAGGTACACCCTGGGAGGGGAGGCCCTGGAGGCCTCAATAGGGGAAAAAGACCTAGGGGTCATGGTGGATGCATGTATGAATAACTCTGAGCAGTGCAGGAGAGTGGCTAGCAAGGCAAACAGGATGTTGGGATGCATCGTAAGGGGGATCACCTTTAGGAGCACGGAAGTGATTCTGCCGCTGTACAATGGACTGGTTAGACCACACCTTGAGTACTGTGTACAGTACTGGAGACCACACTTGAAGAGGGTCATACAGCTCCTGGAGAGGGTACAGAGGAGGGCACCTAAGATGATACGAGGACTAGGGGATTTGACCTATGAGGACAGACTTAAGGATCTCTGCCTGTTTTCATTGGAGGAGAGGAGAGACGGGGAGACATGATTGAGGTCTTCAAGTACCTCAAGGGAATAAATAGGGTAAACATGGAAGGGATCTTTAGACTAAAGCAGGGAGGTATCACCAGAGGGCATGGTTTGAAGTTGGAAGGTGGAAGGGTGAGGGGGGAAGAAGAGGAGGTTTTTCACTGAGAGGGTGGTGGATCCTTGGAATGCACTGCCTGGCGAGCTGGTTCAGAGATCCACAGTGGAAGGCTTCAAGAGAGGGTGGGACAGACACAGAAAGAGGATGTATCAGATGATGGCCTGGCCCAGGGGGGTGAGGATGGATGATAGGGATTTCTGGAACACAAGGGGGGCAGAGGGCCTCGGCACCCGACTCGGGATCTGAGGTTCGAGCAGACTCGATAGACCGTAAGACCTAATCTGCTGGCAATTAGTATGTTAGTATGTTAATTTTGGTGTCGTCTGCAAACAGGCTCATTTTGCTCCCAATCCCTCCTGTTATATCAGCTATAAAGATGTTGAAGAGAACAGGCCCCGGACAGAGCCCTGTGGGACCCCACTGATGACTGCTGTAGGCTTTGAGAGCCCCACCACCACCCTCTGTTGCCTGTCCCTCAGCCAGTTTCCTATCCATTGGGCCATTCTTTCCCCTGCTCCCAGGGTCCTTAGTTAACACAGTAGACCTCCTTGTGGCACTTAATCAAAGGCCTTACTGAAGTCTAAGACATCAACTGCCTGCCCCCATCCAATGCTCAATTTTACAACAAATCTCAGACTCTCCTGCAGCTGACATCAGAGAAATAGACAGCAGTTGGAGATTCAATAGCCTGCAGTACATGTTAGAGGTTTTATATGCTCCCTTAAGGTGTTTTCTGGGATTGCTTTTCTCCAGGGCCTAAATACAGTCCTGTGTGACTATTCATAGTCCATGGAGGACAGTGGGACCAGCAAACAAAAGATCAAAGTTTATATAAACTCAAACATGCACTGCAGGCTATTGAATCTTTTCACTGCTGCCTACTGCGCTGATGTCATCTGCAGGGGATTGTGGGATTTGTAGTAAAAGAAGATGTCAGCCTACAACTAAGCATAATTAGTCTGATACAATCTAGATACAACAGGAAACAATTAGTAAACCAAAATGTTTCTGCCTACAAAGTTCACATTGGGACCAGCCCCACACTTCAGAGTGAGGGCCCTTGGAGGGGAATGTTCCCATTTAAGAACCAGGAGTTTACAGGTTCAAACCCTGCTACAGCCAAATACTCAGTGTGTTACCTTGGGCAAGTCACTTAAAGAGCTAGTGGACTGAGCTGTTTTCTTGACGCAGTGATTTTGGGAGTACGACTCTTCAAACAGTAATCTACCTTCCTTCCCTTTATCTTTTGTATTCCCTAGTCTTTATATGCCTTTTTGAAGTCAGGCACGCTGCTGGCTCTTCAATCAGCAGTAAAGTAGTGTGCATGGGTGTACACCTAACCTTAGTCAGGAAGTGACATCATGGGCGGAAAGCGAGGTATGAGAGATGCTGTTTGAAAACAGTGTAAATCAAGCTGTCAGTTTTCTTGTAGTTTCCAAATGAGCCCATATTACTGTCCAGATTAGTATGTAGGGTAAGGTATTTAATATATTAAAATTATTATTGTCAGCACCCTTGGCTTGTGGTCATGAAACTCACTATCTGAGTGATTATTTGCAGAGTTGTATAGTGCAAGACCTAGCAGCCAGTACTGTTTGCACTCGCGTAAGTTTCTCATCTTTACTTGGAAGCTGTTGGCATCATCGCAGCAGTCCTTGACTTTACTCAGTTGTGTACGGAGCAGGTTTTTTCTGCTAACTATTAATAAAATGACAAGATGCAGCACAAGAGCAGAAAGGTGATTTGGCTAATTCAGCAAACACAGAGCAGTTGTAAGGTGGGAGGAACTGGTGTGAATGGCAGTGGGGGGTGTAAATGCACTGAGACGCGTAGAATGCCTCAATTCCCTTTCTCCCAAGTAAGCCAAACTCACAGTTGATGCAGCCCAACCCTTTATCCAAGGCTCCAAAATCACAGGTGGGTCTCTTTATCTGGAGTGAACCAAGAAGATATAGTGGGCTGGATTTTCAAAGCCCTTAGATGCAAGGTGCATGCGGCAAACATTTGTGCTGCAACTGGCACCTTGTGTCCGAAGATGCATCCGGGAGCTGTTCAGCAATGAATGGCAGACTGCTTGCTGTAAAGGGGATTTGCACCAGACATGTGCCACAAAAATGGCTGCGGCATAGTGCTAGAGGGCTTGCAGCAGTAATCCATGTTCAGAGAACCCTGCCAGAGGACAATGGTCTAAGTACCATTAGACCACCAAAAAGCAGGCGTAACGGTACTACGACACCCTCTGGGAGGGTTGTAAGCCATGTGCCACAGTGTCGGCCCCCCACCCGACCTGCCAGTGAAGTCTTTCACTGTAGGTAATCCCCTGGTGATCTAGTGCCCCCCCCACAGCCCCAATCTCCAAATTAATTAAATATGTCAGTCCCCCCAGCACCTATCCCCGAATTTCCTTGTTTGCAATTATGCATCCTTTGGTAGTTTGTATTCCTTCAGTAAGCTACGTAGCCCTGGTGGTCTGATGGCCCCAACCCCCACCTGGCAGTGCCAGACCACCCAGCTCCCCTGACCCGTACTTGCGTTGGAGTGACCAGCCCACTACCACCGTGGCCAGTCATGATTGATCTCTCAGTATGAGATTTACAGTAATAGTATGTACTAGTGAATGACAGCAGCTGCTGTTCACTGAGTGTGTACTATTTACTGTACGTGCTCATACAGAGCTTAGTAAGTGGCTGGCCGCGGCAATGAGAGGTGGGCTGTGCCAGTCACCAGCTGGGTAAGGGTCGGGGGGAGTGGGGTGGTCTGGCACTGCCGGGTGGAGGGCCACTAGACCACCAGGGCTAATGTACATTATGAATGAATACAAACTACCAAAGGATGCATAACTGCAAAACAGGGAAATTCAGGGATCAGGGCTGGGGCTGAAATATTTATTTAGTTTGGGGATCAGGCTGGGAGCCCAGTAGCCCACAAGGGCTGAATGTTTCCTAATACCAGGGATTGGGGCTGGGGTAAGCAAACCACTATCTTAAATGCCTCCTGACATCCCACGGCTTCCGCATACTCGGTGGTTGCACTGTCTGTTTGCGGCTCTACCACTGATGCTGCAGGATGCAGACTCAGGGACCCTGTCCAGTACTGAATTGGGTGCAGGGTCCCTGACTCGGGGGCTGTCGGTGCAAGCTGCCATTATCACAACTTGCGTTTGACCTTTGAAAATCCAGCCCATTGTTTTCAAGTGTTGGGCATTGACTGGATTCATTGTCTGTAATCACAGTATTCCGACCCATTGATATTGAGACACTGAGAACTGTGGTGGGGTTCATAATCTAGACAGCAAAGCTCTGCCATTTCCGGTTATGGCTAAGGACAAGTTTTAGTTTGTAATGTTGCACATGAAGCTGCACTTGCTGGGAAAGAAGCTGTTGTTGCAGCATTAGGCTTATAGAAAGATCTTACTTGCTTTGAAATGTAGCAGCCCTGAGAGCAGCAGCTTGAATAAAAATAAGACCAAATTGTGTGGAAAAAAGACAAGCACAGTTACAGTTTAACCCAGAGTCAGCCTTTAATACTCCACATTAGCACATGACTGCAAGTTGTAAATGGAAGACTTTAAAACAGTTACAGTCCAATTAGTAAACAAGGTCTAACAGTGCTACATGGACAGACTATGCAACAAAAACAAAGCAGCAGCTTTCTTCCCACGACGTCAGTACCTGTCTTCATTTTAAATGATTTCACTGCACATCCAGTGAGAGCACTGTCCACAGGAAAGCTACAGGTAGAGAAGCATGAGGGAAGGGGGAGAGACTGACTACTAGGATGCTCAAATCATACCATTGGCTGGGCAGACTGGATAGGCTGAATGGCCTTTTTCTGTTGTCAGTATCCATATTTCTGTGGCACCCCTGTCTTAAAAAATATTTAAGGCAGGCTGTATGGGTGTCAAAACTCTACTGGGGGGGCAGATCAGCAAGAGACTACATATATTACAGCTACCCATGAGGAAACAGGATTAGGAAGAGGAGGGGAGGGTGCCACTGGATGCCAGGAACTTGTTTTCTTTTCATTTTCACTTCATCATGTACCCTGGAAGTCATACTGAGCAACACTGCCAGTTTTGAAATGCATCCAGTATACAGGTACAGGATGGGAAGAGGGATAAGGGCCACTTAACGAGAGGAAGACTAGGAGCTGGAAATCCAAAAAGATTCTTTGGCCCAGAAGTAGGTCTAAAGGTGAGGACTGGGTAGTGTTTCTGCCCACTGCTCACAGCCAACTGGCACAGACCTCCATGGGTGTAGCAGAACAGGAGCTAGTGGGAGCGAACTCTGTTTGCCCACATCAACATCTAACAAGTCCCGTCTGCATTCCGAATCAGTTGGGGAGTTAAAGCAGTTCCTTTCTTTTTATTCTGTTGATAAGTCAGTAAACTCACTCAGTAAAAATAGCAAACGTTTGTATGGCCCTGTGATTTTATTTATCCTGCGTGGTGGTCACTATTTAATTGTTTTCTAGTTAGTTCTCCTATTGTACCCTGCCAGCTTTATTAACTTGAACTGAATGTACCTGCAATGTAGTCAAGCAGCATTTGAAAGAGTTGTCACTGTATTTTTATTTTTCCTTGAACTGTTTTCCTATAACTGCTTTAGTTTGCTAGTAAAACCTGTTACTCTAGGATTCTACTTAGTGCTAGAACCATAGAACTGATTTTAAAGGGAAGCTAACATGTAGAATTAAAATAATCAATATTGCTACCAAAGGAAATCTGCTTTACATAAGCTATTGACCAAACCCATAACACTTTTAGGGCCAGAATTAAAACCCATTCAGTTGCCCATCCCTTTGTAGCTGCAGGCATCCATTTTCTAAATCACAAGTACAGGAAATGACATCACATCAGGTGAAAACACATTTAGCCGATAAACTTTTTAACCAGAAGAGGCACACTAAACCAAAGCTTGATTCCAGGTGTGACCTGAGAGCACAAGAAAGTTAAGTGACTTGCTCAGGGTCACACAATAATGCAAGTGAGGACTGTGGGATTCAAACCCAGGTCTCCAGGTTTGCAGCTCAGAGCCTTAAACCACTGGGCTATACAGCCTCCATGAAGGGAAAGAAAAAAAAAATATGTTTTTACCCAGTCCATGGGGATGTGAACTTGTCTCTAATCTCGAAGGGGTTGCTATAAACAAAAGTTGTGTGCTGCCATTGCCAACAGTTTCCGAGCTCCTTTGAGGTTCTATTGCTTTGTACAAAGTTTTGTGACATTTCAGTTTAGTGTCTATATGATTTGCAGAATATTCTGCTACTGTGGTAACAGTGTAAATAACTTTTATTCCTGTACCTATTTAGTTCCAGTATTTGTTAGCACTGAAGTAGTTGTGTTTTAATTTTTTTGTTGGCATCAAGTTCTGTCATTTGTAAGAGTGGGATCTAGTGTCTAGAACACACGCTTGGGGCCCAGGAGATGAGAAGTTCAGGCCTCAGTAAAGTTAAATACTAACTGTGTGACCTTGAATAAGTCACATAACTTCTCAGTGATCCTGTCCACCTAGCAGCAGAAATGAATAGCAGCAGGATCCCACTGAAAATGAAGTGGCACATCTCAGCTGGACTATCCTGGGTAAATAAGTTGTAAAAAAAAAGAATTGTTTTGTGTTGGTGTGTAATAGGATAGATGGCTGTCAGCAGAAGACCCTTCTGAACATGGGTGCCAGAAACCTATAGGTGTGTGGGGTAGACACACCCCACTTTTGCCCATGAGCATTCACAGTGCCCCTTTAATGCATGCATTGTCAGAAGGGAAGCAATCACTATCTCTTTATTACTACAGTGCCCCCTCCCCCACACACACATACTCACTTTTCTCCATGTTCCAGCACTACTCCTTCTGAAGGTTGCAAAATAAAAAAAAAAATGCATTTGAACACCACCCAGAAATAGGTTTCCTTTCACCAAAGAAAAAGAAGAAAAAAAAAAAGCAGATTTTTTTTTTTTCATTTCATGATTCCAATTGTTTATCACTCTGTCTTTCTTGCAGGAAATCTCCAGTAGCCCCCTTTTTTTTGAGATAAAACCTTTTCACTTTCCTGATGCTCCCAGGTGCAATCACTAAATTATTAAGTGGCTGGTTGTGGCAGCTCATCAAGAGGGCCAGCTCCTTCAGGATTAGAGACAAATTTACATCCTCATGGACTGGGTAAAAACATTAATTTTTTTCTTTTCCTTTTACCTTTATGGAGGCAGTATACTGCAGTGGTTTAAGGCTTTGAGCTGCAAAACTGGAGACCTGGGTTTGAATCCAACAGTCCCCACTTGCATTACTGTGTGACCCTGAGCAAGTCACTTAACTTTCTTGTGCTCTCAGGTCACACCTGGACTCAAGCTTCGGCTAAGCATGCCTCTGATGGTTAAACAAGCATTTGTCAATGCCAAATGTTTGCTTGCTGGCATTGGCATTGGTAGCGTAGGAGTTAGAGTTGCATAATAGGAGTGGCAGTGAAGTATTGAACTGAAGCCAACCTCACCAGCACCCTGCAGACACTGACAAGTATCACGGTGTGCCTTGGGGTTTTTGGCCCTTATGCGCACCCCATTCCATCAGGAAATACAGTGAGATGAGTGCTGTATAGGAGAATGGGGTGAAATTTGGGGCCGAAGAGTCCAAGGCACACCTTGATGCCTCTCAGTGGCTGCAGGGTGTGGGTGGGGGTGAAATGATATGAGCATTGCAGGTGACAATCCCAAGTCACAGCCCTGATGCCTGTCATTCTCTACAGGGTGGGGCATTATGGTCGGAAACCCCTAACGCCTCAGGCATTCATTGGTATTTTCACTCCAAATTTTCAACATGGTTTTTTTGTAACCCCCACCTCACGAACAGTGGCAATATCAGTTTATTAGCCGAAAGCTGCTTTTGCACAGCGACTACGGCATTTGTCACCACAGGTGCAAAAACACATTCCGAACAGGATGTAAAAAATTACAGCTGTACTGTTCATGGGGAGGTGTAAAAAATGGCAATGTTGAAAATCTGCAGTGAAAATATTAAAAAAACTGGTAAAGTCACGAGCGTGCGTAGAAACTGTGCAAAGCACACCCGTAATGTAATTAATTTGGGGATTTGTCCACACAGTTATTTTGGAACTTCCGATAATAAACAGTGTCACTGTGATTTTCTTTATCTGTCCTGAACAATAATTTCCCACAGTGACCATGCATTTCTGTGCTGAAAGTGTGAAAACACATTTCGGCCATGTTGTGAAAAATGACAGCTGTACTGTTCATAAGGAATTGTGGAAAAATGCCACTGGTGAAAATCTGGACTGAAAATATTACAAATTCATTAACTTACGAGGGTGCATGGAAACTGCGCAGTGCTCACTCATAACACCATCATTTTATGGACTTTTATCACCAAATTTTCAACATAGCCATTTTAAGACCTCTGCTCATGGCCAGTGTCACTGTGACTTTCTTAATCTGTCCCAAACATTGCTTTCGCACACTGACTGCACTATTGTGCGCTACATGTGCGGAAACACATTTTGGGTGAGATGTGAAGATTGGCAGCTGTACTGCTCATAAGGAAGTGTGGTAAAATGGCAATGTTGAAAATCTGGTTTGCAAATATTAAAAATTCGCAAACTTGCGAGCGTGCGTAGGAATTGTGCAATGTGTGCTCCTAAAACAGTAATTTTAGGGAATTATTTCACCAAATTTTCAACATAGCCATTTTAAGACCTCTGCTCATGAACAGTGTCACTGTGGTTTTCTTAATGTGTCCCATACTTTGATTTCACACACCGATTGCGCCATTGTGCGCTACATGCACGGAAACACATTTTGGGCAAGATCTGAAAAATGACAGCTGTACTGCTCATAAGGAGATGTGGTAAAATGGCAATGTTGAAAATCTGAGGGTAAATATTAAAATTTGCGAATTACGAGCGCATGAGGAACTGCGCAACGCAGGCTCAGAAACAGTCATTTATAGGAATTGTTTCACCAAATTTGCAACATAGGCTTTTTGAGAGCCCACCTTGTAGATTTGGCACTGTTATTTTCATTAATCGGTCCAGAAAGGTGATTTCATGCAGTGACCGCGAAATCACCCTTTGGGCCCGATTAACGCCATGACAGTGAATAATTCATGGGGGGATCCCAAAAACCCCATGTTGAAAATTTGGTGCCAAAATTCCAAAAAATGCCTGAGATATGCAGCAAAGTTGAAAAAACCCTATTTATTACATTATACAGCTTACCGGCATTTCCTCAGTTCGCAGTCGGCTTTGAAGAGTGCAGACGTATTCCCGGTCCACCGAAGATCATCGCACTGAGCTCCTGAGGTAAGTATGGGGTCTGGTGGGGGGGGTGGAGAGGCAGAGTGCGCAGATGGTGGGCATGGGTGGGCAAGGAGACCGCCGAGAGAATGTTTTTTTATTTACAGGTTTTTGTTTTATTTTGGGAAGACGACGTGGGACATTTACCACGCTGGGATGGGCTCCTAGCATTGCAGCTGGAAGACTATTTTGTGGGGGCCTGGAGCCGACGTGGGATTGGGCACCCCCGTCGGCCATACAGTGTGTGTGCATGGGAGGTTTCATGAGCACACACATGCGGCTTATGCGTGCGTGTGGTGTGGGGGGAGCGTACTCACTGAAGCGGAGCTCTCTCTTCAACTGTACAGCACTGCATTTTGATCATCGCATATGTTTCTTGCACATGCATGCAAGTAAACATAAAAATGTATCGGCTACATGTGTTTTCCCCTGATGTGATGTCATTTCCTGTGCCTGTGATTTAGAAAATGGATGCCTGCAGCTATAAAGGGAGGGGAAACTGAATGGGTTATAATTCTGGCCCTAAAAGTGTTATGGGTTTGGTCAACAGCTTATGTATGGCAAATTTCCATTGGTAACAATACTGATTAATTTAGTTCTACATGTTAGTTTCCCTTTAAATTATGCCACTGTGTTCTACACCTGTAAGGTTTGGTGTTGTATAAATACTAATGTTCTCATTCTTTGATTTAGTTGCTTGTATTGTAAGGTTAATTTGCAGAAGCTTAAGTAATTTTTAAAGTTTTATAATGTCTAATTGTCATTTTGGCTATTCCTAGTTGCAGGATATGCAATATCGAAGAAAATATGTCAGGGAACCCCTGGTCCAACCATGTGAGCCAGTAGTCCAGTGGTTAGAGCACTGGGACAGTATTCAGGGCCCTGTGTTCAGTTCCCAGTAGGTCACATTATTTCTTTCTGTCTACTATTTGTGATTTAAATTGCTTAGTAGTGGCTAATATTACACCAGAAAACATCTAATTGTCATAATGATGTATTTTAAAGGATCCATTTGAAATGTTAAAAAAGTACCTGTGGTTTAGCTGAAATTGTCACTGGGACAATGGATTGAGATAAAGTAGCATCAGAGAATTGCTTCCACTTGGAACAATCTACCTAGTAATGCAGTTCATAGCTCCAACACAAGCCAGTTTAAGAAATCACAAGATGTAGTTATGAAAGAAAGAGGATTAGTGGGATATGTTTAATATGTGAAGCAAGTCACTATGGCGAATGCTAATGGACCTGTAAACATCCTATGAGTAAACTATGCGTCACTCCTCTTTTTAATTTGCCAGATTGTAGGCTGTATGAAAGCATATGTGTATAAATAAGATTGGAGGGTTCTTGTACCGACTTGTACTGTACGTTGTTTTTGACATTTTTTGATTGTATTTATTTACAAGTCTATTTCGAAGATGGGTTGTAAAAGTAAAGATAGCTGTTAAATGTGTCACAAATTATCTGTGTACTGAATAAAACAAGCATTTGTCAATGCCAAATTTTTGCTTGCTGGTATTAGCATTGGGAATGCAGGAATTAGACAGATGCAGAATAGGAATGGCAGTGAAGTATGGAACTTCATGCCAACCCCACCTCCACCCTGCAGAGAGGGACAAGCATCGGGGCATGTGTTTGGGTCGTCGCCCATAATGTTTATGCCATTTCACCTCACCCTATTCTGCAGATACCAACATATGTTGAGGTGTACCTTGGGGTGTTTGTCTATACATTCACCCCATTCCATAATGACATACGCTGAAATGGGTGCAGTATAGGAGAATGGGGTGAACTCTGGTGCCGAAGAGTCCAAGGCACATCTCAGTGCCTGTCACTGGCTGCAGGGTGGGGGTGGTATGGCATGAGTATTACAGTCGACAATCCAAAGGCATACCCCTGATGCTTGTCAGTCTGTACAGGGTGGGACGTTATGGTTAGAAACTCTAACACCCCGGGTGTTTGTTGGTTTTTGCAGTATAAATCTTCAACATGACCTTTTTGTGACCCACACCTCGTGAAAGCATTTGGGACCTCTTCTCATGAACAGTGGCACTGTGATTTTGTTAATGTGTCCCGAACTTTGTGTTCCCACAGCAACTGTGCCATTCTGCGCCAGATGTATGAAAACACAGATCAGGCAGGATGTGAAGAATGACAGCTGTACCACTCATAGGGAGGTGTAAAGAGATGGCTATGTTGAAAATATGTAGTGAAAATATTAAAAATGCTTGAACTTCCAAGCATACGTGGAAACTGCACAATGCATGCATGTAACACAGTCATTTAGTGGAATTATTTCACCAAATATTCAACATAAGCATTTTGTGACCTCTGCTCATAAACACTGTCACTGTGATTTTCTTAATCTGTCCCGAACATTAATTTCCCACAGCGATCAAACTATTCTGCGCCAGATGTGTAAACACATATTTTAGGCAGGATATGAAAAATGACAGCTGGACTGTTCATAAGGAGGTGTGAAAAAATGCCAGTGTTGAAAATCTGGAGTGAAAATATTACAAATGCGCAAAATTACGAGGGTGCGTGGAAACTGTACAACGTATGCTCATGACAGTCATTTCAGGGGCTTATGTCACTAAATTTTCAGCATAGGCATTTTAGCACCTGTGCTCATAAACACAGTCACTCTGATTTTCTTAATCTGTGCCAAACACTTATTTCCCACAGCGACCACGCTATTCTGCGCCGGAAGTGCGAAAACACATTTTGGCCAGGATGTGGAAAATGACAGCTGTACTGTTCATAAGGAGGTGTGGAAAAATGCCAATGTAGAAAATCTGGAGTGAAAATATTACAAATTCATGAAGTTATGAGGGACTGTGGAAACTGCGCAATGCACACTCGTAAGACAGTCATTTTTCGGATTTGTTTCATAAAATTTGCAACATAGGCTTTTTGAGAGCCCACCTCATGAACAGTGGCACGGTCATTTCATTAATCAGTTCCAAAAGGTGATTCCACGCGGTGACCATGAAATCACTTTTCGGGACCGAATAACGCCATGACAGTGATTGTATTCATGAGGAGGGGTCCCAATAACCACATGTTGAAATTGTGTTGGCAAAAGTCCAAAAAATGGCTGACATATCTGCATAAGTTGAAAAAAACCTATTTATGCCATTATACAGCATACCGGCATTTCTTCAGTTCGTGGTTGGCTTTGAAAAATGCAGACGTGTTCCCGACAGGGGCACCGACAGCGCGGGTGTTCGGGTGCTTGAGCACCCACAAAGTTTATATGAGCATCCCCAAATTCTTGTCCTCCACGGTCCACCTTGCCTTTTCATTTCCCCGCTTCTCTGTCTGTTTGCCTGATACTCCGTGACCGACCATCCCTTCAACTTTCACAAATTGATCCCCCATAGCGGCAACCTGGCACTGGCGCAACTGCTCACTTTGACAGTTCAGCTGATAACCGGGTCCTATGGTAATTATTTTCTGTGTTAGTAACTGTATATTGGAGATCTCTGTTTGCAGCCCCCACTGTGTTACTCGGGCAATTAACATTTTACTTTCACAAGCTTTTAATTTCAGTTGAGTAATGGTATCAAAAACACCTAATTTAAACATGGATATTCTTGGCTTAGTATGGAAGGCTGCACTGTAGCTTCGGCAAGAGCCCGATTATGAAAGTAACTGTCTTCAAAGTTTGCACCCCTTAAATTAAAACTAAGCAGCAGGTGACTAAATCTTCATACCGGGAGGAACTAAGCTTCAGAGCCTGATTAGTTAAGTTACTGAAGTGCTTTGGATGGACTAGTAACTAGTCCATCCAAAGCGCTTCTGTAACTTAGCTAATCAGTCGGCTCTGAAACTGAAATAGTGATCTGCCGAATTAAAGCAAGAGCCATGCCTGTTATACAAGGTTGTAGGGCTATAGAACAGGACTGCACTGTAGCTTCGGCAAGAGCCCAAATATAAAAGTAATTTATGTACTGTTCTCAAGCTTTGCATCTCTTAAAGTAAAACTAAGCCACGGGTGCCTAAGTCTCCATACCGGGAGGAACTAGTCCAAAAGCACTACCAACGAATAAACTGATCAGGCTCTGTAATTAATTTATACTCTGCCAAATTAAAACAGAATCCATGTCAGTTTGACATGAATGAAACAAAAAATCATCAGAATGGGATTTCCAATAGAGCAGACTATACCTTCTAAAAGTACAAGGCTAAACCTTATTAAATGGAGAATAAGGTAGTTCACCAAACCTGGTAGATCCAAAAAATGTTTGACCACAGCTCGCTCTGCTTTTCCAAATAAATCTATCTGGCAGAAGCTTAGACAGTTCAGCCTGGGCTGGGGCAGGAGATTCATACAGGAAGGCTGACTCCCCCACCTTGTTGTCGCATCACCTTTTGGTGACATCACACAGCTCGTCTCAACTGTAGATGGGGGCTGTGCTGAAGGGTCGTGGAGGGCAGTGCTCAATGGAAACCCATGAGGGAGTCGAGAGACAGAGCGTAGTGCATGTGTGAGTGACTGAGCCTAGGGAAGGATGCAGAGTGTAATGGGACAGGCTGGACTCAAGCTGTCTTAAGACATCTTTAATCAGTCAGCATCAATGGTCAGCCAGAAGGAGAAGCTGAGAGGCAGAGGGGGTTTAGGGCAAACAGCAGGGATTCAGGGCTGGAGACTGCCCCATATAGATGGATCACACACACTAACACTACTCTCGTCTCTCGACGATTTCCGACACCCAACCTGAACCTGCATGCCGTGCGCCTTGTACTCGCTCGCTGGCTGCAACTGGCTCCCCGCTTCTCCAATCGCCAGGATAGATGTAGTCTAGACACATGACTCATCAAGGAGGCGGTCATGTGATGCAGGTAGAGAGCAGCTTCAACTGAGAGCTGCCAGCCTGCATATCACATGTGAGGAGAGTCAGCAGAGTGAGTTGGTCAACCGCACGCAGTGAGGATCCATTGCTCTGTGTGTGTGTGAGCTGAGTGAGGAGCAAGTTGTTTTTTTCGTGAAATTTTTACTGTTGGTTGTGGACTGGACTGGTCGTTGTCGGTCAAGAACTGACTCTTTAGCTAGCTAGCTAAGGGACCAAGGGTACTGTACCCAACTACCCGCCCTGTTGCAGACAGGCAGAACCCTGTTATAACTTAAAAAAAATCATTTTAAAATAGTCTGCAGCCAGTGCTGTGCTACTATAGACAGTAGATAGACACAGTGTTCAGTAATTGTTCAACAAACACAACCACAAACTGTGTTGTGTCTTGTGACACTGACTGAGTCTCTGGCTGGGTGGGGATAGAAAAGCAAGATTAAGGACAGAAATAGAACAAAAACAAACTGAAAAAATAATTCTGGCAACACTGCAGTGCAGTCACCAGTCAGTCAGAGAGACAGGAATCAGGACAGACTAGTAAAACCAAACAGCATTGTTTTTACAAAAAAATTTTGCAGTGGGTTCGGGCTAGGAAGGCCAGGCTCAGGCTGTGTGTGTCGGTGGTGTGGGTCGTCTTTCATCTGCAGCAAAGTTAGCTAGCTGCAGCAGGGGAGATTCTCAGTCTGGAGAGGAAGGGAGAGTTGCTACTTCAGTTGGAGTGAATTGAACAGTCAGTTGGTCATTGTTTGCTGACTGTGACACTGATGGGCTACAGCCTAGTACTTCTGTCTAGTGGTGCCCATACCACCAGTGGCAGAGTCTGACCATCCAAAAGTGAACAAAATCAAGTCAGAGTGTAGGTTTCAGAGAGGGGTCTGCAAGTGAATAGGTGGTGGTGCTCTGTCTTATAGTTATTCAACAAGTCCAGCACTCACCACCACTAAACACGCTGCTCGCTGTTTCCAAGTGCGATATTTTTATTCAAAGTGCCACATTGAATTAAGCTCTGTCTTATCCTGCCAGTCCAAGTAAATAGGCAGTGAGTACTCTGTCTGTGGGTTCTTGTGAAGTCTGTGTGAGAGGGTGAGCAGCTGAGTCTTATCCTGAGACAGTCACAGTCCTCCTGTCCAGTCTGTACCAGTGTCTGACTGTCCAAAAGAAAAAATGCAAGTAAAATATTAAAGTCAGAGTGCTGATTGCACAGAGGTGTCTTCTGTGCCATATAGTGCAAGACTCCAAGTGAATAGGCAGTGCTCTGTCTGTGGACGCTTGTGAAGTCTGTGTGAGAGGGTGAGCAGCTGAGTCTTATCCTGAGACAGTCACAGTCCTCCTGTCCAGTCCGTACCAGTGTCTGACCGTCCGAAAGAAAAAATACAAGTAAAATATTAAAGTCAGAGTGCTGATTGCACAGAGGTGTCTTCTGTGCCCTATAGTGCAAGACTCGGTCTCCAAGTGAATAGGCAGTGCTCTGTCTGTGGATGCTTGTGAAGTCTGTGTGAGAGGGTGAGCAGCTGAGACTAACCTAGCCTGTCAGTGCTGTTATAGTCCTCCTACTGTCCTGTCTGGACAGTCCCTACCAGTGTCTGACCATCCAAAAACCAATAAAAAAAAACAAAATAAATCAGACTATTAGGATTTAAGAGGGGTTCTTGTGTCAAAAACAAAGTGCTGTGAACTGATTGTCTAGTGTTATTCTGACCAGACCAGCAACTAACAGTGTAACCTATTCTGAATCAACACAAGAGAAACACACACTGTAAGTTAAAATGGACAAGTTTATTAAAAATTGGGCTAAACAGAGTGAAGCAAGCAGTACAACAGCAGCACCATCAACAAGTGACATAGCAAGTTGTGAGACTGAAGCTGAGGAAACAGCAGCTGCACAAGTTCACATTGCTAGGGATGTGGACGTGGTTGATGTTGAGGAGCCATGTAGCAGCAGCAGCACTCTGTCTGTAAAAGGAAAAACAAGACAGGAATCATTAGTAGTCGCCAAGAAAAAAGGCAGAATCTTTCAAGAAAGGTGGCTTGACCGGTTCAAATGGTTACCGTATGATTCCAATCAAAAAAAGGCCTTCTGTTCAGTGTGTAAAGAGGCAAGAGAGAAAAAACTGCTCACATTTTCCACAAAAGCTGATGAAGCAGTCACAGTTACTGGTTATAGTGCATGGCATAAGGCAATAGAAAGATTTGAATCCCATAAAAAAAGTGGCTGCCACAGTGAGGCTGTAATGAAAACACATGTTAAGCAAAATGTGTACAGCATTATGTCTGATGCCAGTAGGCAGCAAGCAGTAGATGCAAGGACTGCACTTTTAAAAATGATGACAACTTTAAGATTACTGGCCCGACAGGTGCTTGCTATCTGGGGCCATACAGATGAGAGTTCAAATTACATGCAAGTGCTAAAAGTGCGAGCCACTGATTGTCCACAGTTGCAGTAGTGGTTGTTAAGGGATAGCTACAGGTTGTTGTCTCATGACGTAATGAATGAAATGCTGTACATTATGGGACAAGATGTGCAAAACACAATTGTTTCCAAAATCAAAGCAGCTCAGTATTTTGCTGTAATGATGGATGAGACAATGGACATTACTGTTCATGAGCAAGTCTCAATATGTTTTCGATTTGTCAGTGAGGATTTCGGAATTGAAGAAGGATTTTTAGGATTTCATGAAACACCAGCTGTAGATGCTGCTACACTATTCAGTATCCTTAAAGATGTTTTGTTACATTTTGACTTGGATATAAATAAATGCCGGGGTCAGTGTTATGATGGAGCTGCTACTATGGCTGGTATTCACTCTGGAGTGCAGGCTAGGCAATGCTGTTGAGCCTAGGCCCTTTTGTACATTGTTTGGCACATTCCTTGAACCTTGTAGTACAGGACTGCATCAGCAAATACAAGAATGTCGAGACATACTAAATCAGTTACGAACTCATAATATTCATTAGAGACTCTCCAAAACGGCTAACTTTTTTGAAAACATACAAAGCAGTATGGAAGACACTAGGCCTGGTTTTACGACCATTTGCTCCAACAAGGTGGACAGTGAGGGCAAATAGTTTAAATTCGATTCTAGAAAACTATTTAGCATTATTGGAATTTCTGGACAGTGTGTCCTCAGAGAATACTCGGGGAGTGTGGGGCAAAAGCAGGAGGGTTCTTGGCACAGCTACGAGGATTTTTCTTCTTGAGTCTTCTCTTAAAAATTTCTCTCACTGTGACAGCATAAACACAGCCCTTCAAGCAACCTCTCTTCAATTTCTAAAAGCTAATTGTATGATTCAAACTCTTCTCGACACTATGCAACAATACAGAGGGCAGTTTGACAACTTCTGGGAGTACAGTGGATGGAAGAGCTGAGGAACTGCAGTTTGATGAACCAGTTCTTCCACGTCAACGCAAAGTTCCTCGTCGTATAGATGATGGCTCTCAATCAGTTACTGATGCATCCCCAAAAGACCACTTCAGGAGAATATTTTTCCAAGTGATTGATCAGGTTGTTCTTTCAGTCAAAGATAGATTTCAGACTCCAGCTCAGAAGCTTATGTTAGATTCAGAACGATTTGCGATAGGACAAGGGCCATTAGATTCCATATCTAATTTTTATGGCAATGACTTAGATGCAGGGCGTCTGCAACTACACCGTGACATGTTCATTGACATTGCAAAGGTTAGTGGGAAAACTGTTGATTCATTGCAAGATGTGTACTGTGTCATCACAGAAAAACAAGCCATTCGTGATTTACTGCCAGAGTTTGTAAAATTTATTCAGATCTTACTGACATTACCAGTATCAACTTGTACAGCTGAGCCGTTCTTTCTCAGGACTCAGGAGACTGAAAACATATCTTAGATCAACAATGTCACAGAGACGCTTAAATAGTGTTGTTTGCTTTACATTCATCAGGAACACACTGATGCATTAGACATGGACAAAATAGTTGATGAGTTTATTGGGAGAGCAACAGTTCGTAGAACGCCTTCCATGTGGTTAAATAATGTGTAATCATTCATGGCATTTGCAGTTATGTTTACTATTGAAAATCATCAGCAACTGTCTCTAGCAACTTACAATTACTCCTGCTTTTGACCTGGATAGTCCTAAAAAATTGTAATACCATTACACTGACACATGCTTCCCCCTTCCCCTGGTCATTTCTGAAATGAGCTCTGCTCATGGTACCTTTCCCGGTTATCAACTTTAAAATAAATAACGTGCTAAGTGAATCCTTTGAGCACCTGATGGCATCAAAGAGCCATTCAGGGCACTCTTCCATGTCTTCTTGCACCACCTGGAGGTATCAGAGACTTCCAATAGAAGAGTGCTATGAGGGCTCTTGATACCCCCAGGTGCCTCTAAGGTTGCCCTTGTGATTTAAGATACAGCATCACTACTCCACAGAGTGCAGGAGTGCCCTCTTTGTTGTTTTCTGTGCTGCAAGAAGACATGGAAGTTCCTTGTCTTTCTGCAGCACCTGGTGGAGGTAAACTAAAATCTTAAAGAGCATCCTTTACAACACCTGGATCATGCATCAAAGAGCCCTCCAGTGCACTCTTGCACACTGTGGAGTGGTGACACTGTCTGCAACCTAAAATCACAAAGACATCCTTAGAGCACCTGGGGGCATGAAATGGCCCTCCAGGGCACTCTTCTATGTCTACTTGCAGCACCTGGATGCATCTAAGAGCCCTCCAGGGCATTCTTATACCCTGTGGGTGAGTGGCACTGTACCCTAAAAGTCACAAAAGGCATCCTTAGAGCACCTGGGAGCATCAAAGAGCCCATCCATAGCACTCTTCCTTGGAGGGCTCTTTGATGCCTCAGGTTCTCAAGAAGACATTTAAGAGTGCCCAGAAGAGCTCTTTGATGCCTCCAGATGCTGCAAGTAGACATGGAAGAAGAGTTTCCTGGAGGGCTGTTTGATGCCTCAGGCTCTAGCTGCAAGAAGACATGGAAGTTCCTTGTCTTTTTCAGCACAGAATGAAAGGCAAACTAAAATCTCAAAGGGCAGTCCTTTAGCACCTAGAGACATGAAAGAGCTCCTCCAGGGCACTCTTGCACCCTCTGGAGTGGTGGCACTGTTCTGCAACCTGCAATCACAAAGGACATCCTTAGAACACCAGGGGGAATGAAAGGCCTCCAGGCACTCTTCTGTGTCTTCTTGAGCACATAGAGTTATCAAACAGCCCTCCAACCCAGGAAGAGTGCCGTAGAGGGCTCTGCAATGCCCCCAGGTGCTCTAAGGATGTTCTTTGTGATTTTAGGGCACAGCACCACCACTCCACAAGGGTGCAAGAGTGCCCTAGAGGGTTTTTGTTGTCTCCAGGTGCTGAAAGAAGACATGGGAGAATGTCTGACTGGGGCTTTTATACCTCAAGTGCTGCAAGAATACATAGAAGAGTGCCCTGAGGGTCCTTTTTATGCCCCAGTTGCTCTAAGGGTGTTTATTGTGATTTTAGGTTGTAGACAGTGCCACCACTCCACAGGGTGCAAGGTGCACTGGAGGGCTCTTTGATGTCTCCAGGTGCTCAAAGGATGCCCTTTGAGATTTTAGTTTGCTCATTCGATGCTGAAAAAGACAAGACTCTTCCATGTCTTCTTGCAGCACCTGGGAGTGTCAGTGAGCCCTCCAGGCACTCTCTTTCACCCTTTTGGAGTGGTGGCACTGTCTGCAACCTAAAATCACAAAGGACCTCCCTTAGAGCACCTGGGATACGAAAGGGGCCCCAGGGCACTTTCCTATGTCTTCTTGCAGCACATGAAGGCATCAAAGAGCCCTCCAAGCCAGGAACAGTGCCACAAAGGGCTCTGTGATGCCCTGGTGCTCTAAGGATGTCCTTTGCGATTATAGGTACAGCACCACCCTCACTGAACATGGTGCAAGAGTGCCTTAGATAGAGGGCTTTTGTTGCCTCCAGGTGCTGCACGAAGACATAGAAAAGTGCCATGAAGGCTCATTCATGCCCTCAGGTGCTCTAAGGATGTCCTTTGTGATTTTAGGTTGCAGACATTGCCACCACCCCACAGGGTGCAAGATGCCCGGCTGGAGGGCTGTTTGATGCCTCCAGCTGCTAAAAGGATGCCCTTTGAGATTTTAGTTTGCATCTACCAGGTGCTGAAAAAGACAAGAAAATTCCATGTCTTCTTGCAGCACCATCCTGAGGCATCAAAGAGTCCTCCAGGTACTCTTCCATGTCTTCCTTGCAGTTGCAGCACATGGCTAAGCCTGGAGGCATCAAACAGCCCACGAAGTGCACTCTTCCATGTCTTCTTGGAGCACATGGAGGCATCAAAGAGCCCTCCAAGGCACTGTTGCACCCTGTGGAGTGGTGGCACTGTCTGTAACCATCACTAAGGGCATCCTTAAAGCATGTGAGGGCATCAAAGAGCCCACCACCCAGGCACTCGTCTGTGGTTCCTTAACTGGAGGCATCTAAGAGCCCTTCAGGATACACTTGCACACTGTTGAGTGGTGGCACTGCGTCTGCAACCTAACATCAGTACTCTGACATGCTTGCAAAACTGGGAGCATGAAAGATCCCTCCAGGTGGGCACTCTCTTATTGATCTTAGCACCTGCTCAGGCATCAAATAGCCCCCAATGGTAACCTGGCATCCTCTACATTGGAGTAGTTGTGATGGTAGCATGCTCATTCCAAAATGTATCAAAATAACCACCAAAATGCACCAGAAAGCATGAAAAACCCTATAGCTTCTGGGGGCCTAGGCAGCCCCCAGACCCCCGGCCTTTTATTAGAACTCTGAGCACCCATAAACTTTTTAAAAACCTGCCACCCCTGGTTCCCGATCCACCAAAGATCATCGCGCTGAGTCCCAGAGGTAAGTATGGGGTGAGGGGGGGTGTGGGGAGCTTGGAGTGCGCAGAGGGTGGGTGTGAGTTGGGGAAGGGGGCATGACAGACAACGAGGGACCGTTTTCTTTATTTCAGGGACAAAAATAATGAAAAGGCCATCACAGGAAGGTTGTCTTTTCTTCAGGCTTTATTTATGTACACTGGGGTGGGCTTCCAGTGTGCCGCCAGCATTTTGGGGAAGGGGGGACTTAAGCTGATGGGGATTTGGCCCCTCGTTGGCAAATAAAGACTGTTTGGGGGGATATAATGCCAAGGGGGATGGGGCACCCCCTTGGCATACAACAAATGGGCGGCTTTATGCCGACAGGGAGTGGGCTCCCCATCGGCAAATGAATTGGGTCATTGGCATGCTGACAGGGGGATGGGGCATCCCCAGCTTACATGGGACTGTGAGGCAGCAGCATAGAGTCACGGCCATGTTCACAGAAATGTTACACTAGACAAGGTACTGCCCTACAGTGATGGGTCGCTCCCTCATTGCAGTGGAATTACTGATGCTGCAATGATGAGGTGGCCCCTCATTGCAGCGGCCAAATCATTTTAAGTTGGTGGCACTTCTGCAGAACCAGTATTATCAGGACACTGGGCCATCATTGGGTGTACATCACCAAGCCCACAAATGCAGTGCTGGCATTGGCCACCACACTACCGCACCTCCACATCCCACTTCTCTCCTAACCTGCTGCATAATGTTTCTTTCACATGCGTGCAAGCAAACATAACAACCCACCTGAAAATGACATGTGTTGAAGTTGTTGTGGTCCTGTGTCAGCAGGGCAGGCCTACAGAACAGGAAGACTGACTTTGTTCAGATATGCAGCAATGAACAGTTTCTTTTGTTTTATTTTCTTTCATTAGTTTTTAATCAAGTTGAAAAATACATTGCAAACCACAAGATATAAAATTGGGGAGGGGGGACACAAAAAATTAAGAAATTGGGACCATGATAAATTATCTTTTTTTTCCTTTTTGTTTGTTTTGTTATAGAGCTTTTACTCCAGTACTGCCACCTCCAACTTTCTTCTGAGTGTTAAGTCTGCAGCCTCCCAACTTTATTGGCCATCCCCCTCCCCCCACACTGTTCAAGCTAGTGGAGATCCACATGATGTAATGTGGTGGCCCGAGACTACAGGCAGCTGTCATACAGGCAGCATGAGAGACCTGAGATTTTCTGGCTTGCTCCCATTGCTATAATCATGAGGTGCAGCTGGGAATGACATTTAGGAGGGATGCAAGGAAGTATTACTTCACTGAAAGAGTGGTGGACTGCCAGCAAAAGTGGTGAGGTGAATAGTGTGGGCTTCAAGCATGTGTGGGACAAACATAGGGCAATATAAGTAGATAGGCTGGGAGGAGGCAGGGTCGCTGCAGACAGGTTATGGTATGCAGAAACAGAGTAGGAAGGGAACATCTGGGCAGACTGGGTGGGCTAAGTGGTCCTTTTCTGCTGACAGATTCTATGTTTCTATGCAAAGTGCTCCCACCTCCCTGATCCTGGGTAATGTCCTGTCAGGCCTCCCATGCATGGATGCAGTGACACCACTGTGGAGAAGAGAAGCCCCACAGCACACCAAAGGAGTTGCTAAGGCTATGGAAACACAGCACCAACCCTGTTTGGTTGAGTGCACCGTCATGTGGCAGTGCTGTGCCAGCCTGCTTGGCCACCTGACCCAACTTCTGAGTCGACTCCCAATCCTGGCTCACTGACGCGGAATCGCAGCATGCTACCATCTGGTGGGCCATTGGGCTGCCTGACTAATTACCTTCTAAAAATGAAACACAGCTACAAAACATCAGGATTACATCATAACAGCTACTAATGCTATTCTAATGGAAACAGAGTATATTTTAACAAAAAAAGTTTTACAGATTATGTTTGTTCAAGTGATGCCGTGATTCCTTCATGCGAGCAGCTGGCTTCATTTAGGCAAGTTCAATTCTCAGTACCAAATTTATTCAGCTAAAATGCACAGCTGCCTAAAATTTAAGAAGGAGAGTTATGGCAGCCTGTCAGTATGGCAGCGAGGCTACTGCTCCCAGTGCTAGCAGCCTGGGTTCAGGAATGAGCCTGGGGGCACTGGGGATGGGCGTAAGGAAGGAGGGAGGACACAGCATTCTGGAGGGTGCCTTCCTCCTCCTTCAGGGAGGGAGGGAGGCTAACAGATCCGGCAGCACTACTGCCGCCCAGTGAGCACAGCTGGCAGTGCAAGCTGGAGCCTGGCTGGAGAAGTGGAATGCCGCACAATGGCGCACAAGCATATCTGACATGCGTGTGCCTTGCCATCTTCGCCCTTGGCATCCCAGAAGTCAGTAGGGCAGTGTAAAGAACCCCTGCCAAGACAGGATAAAGCCAGTCATCTGTAGGCTCCACCCCATTGACTAAAGCCACCTCTGCCACTACACAGAAGTCATGGAGGGGCTGGGGAAATGTTGGCAGCCCACTATGGCGGGGGGGGGGGCTCAAAGTTTCCAGAGGTAAGGGGTAAGCTCCCAGAGAAGGCAGGTGATGTAGCTGTGGGAGGGAGTCTGTCAGAAAGGGGAGGTGGGAAAGTGCAAGTGCATAAAAAGGAAAAGGAGCATAATGTGTGTCAGGCAGGGAAGAATAATAGTTTTTTTTTAGATAAGATTTAAAAAAATGAGGGTGTGCTAATTAGATCACCTAATTACTAGACATGTGAGAACCACAAAAGGTTCTGAGGTTCCCAAAGGTTCTGATGAGCCATGAACAGTTCTGATAGTTATTAGGCCAAGCTTTATCAGATCTTTCAGAACCTCTGAGTCCAAAGTACAGACACTCTTTTAACCATCGATTTCTACGCTAAGCTATTATCAATGAAGGGGAGGAAAGCTAAATGCAACTTGGAGTGGTACAATAATATATAGAATAATACATGGGGAGGTGTGTATAATGAGAATTGTACACATTTGATATATGTGGGATGTTACATATCCCCTGAGAGTAAAGCTTGAGGGGTTTACAAAAGCACTGAGGGTGTATGTAAAATTTAAGTTTTACACACCTCCCGATGTTTTGATTTATATAATTGATGGGTAGTGTTTTCTTGCCTTGAAAACATGATCCAGCAATTACAGAAAACAGAATGGCCAATAGTTGCTGTAGCGCTAAGTCACAGTGTGCACATGCATGGAGCGAGGGAAACCTGGTGCATGTTTGTGCTTATAACCAGCTGGTTATAACAGTGAATTATAACTAGGTTTCCCTATGGAAGAAAATTCCCTCCAGTTATTATATATTTAATGTGCTGGTTCCACCAAGCTGCATCAACAGGAATTCTGTCGAATGGCATTACAACGATGGCACAATGCCAACAGCTGGCATTGTGCTGTCAGTGGAAGCACGTGTTTTTTTGTGGGGGGCACCCCTGCACTGTATATTATCAAGTTGGAGTTATTTTGGGGAGGGGGAAAACTCCCCAGAGAAAGCAGTGTTGGGAAACCTGCAGACCATCGCAGTGAACAGCCAATTCTGTCGCTGTGATGATCTTCACTGTTTTTCTGTCACTGCGGCAACAGTATACCTAATGTGCCATATGGCTAGTTAGTACCCCATGTGTAACACCACTAAAAGTTGGACCACATAATATTGATCTGGCTTTCTGGGTCCTGTCAACACCCTCAACCTTTCCTCTTGTTCCTTTCACCACCACTAGCAGTCTCTGTTCCAGATAGAGACCAGCTAAGAGAGTATATAATGCTCCCAAATCTATGTTTTTAAAATGATCAGAAACTTATGGCACACCGAAAAAGTTCTGTTGACATTCTTTTACAGAAAATTTGACATGTTCTGAAAGTTTCAAAACTTTTCTGAACCAGCGTCCCCATCTCTGCTAATCATTGTTAAAAAAAAGTTCTAAAGATTTGAAATGCAAATGTGGAATTAGTACATTATATAATTAATTTTGCAGATGTACAGTAATTCCAAGGTGCGAAGAGGGGATTCAAAAACATGGGCTTAGACTGGAACCAATCCTGATAAGAGCAAGAAAAGGTCCACTGGCCTTGAATACCTATGCCTCCATTGTATGCACTCCACTCCAGGTTTTTGCTGCTCCTCTCATCTCAAAGCAATATAAAATCAGCCAGGTGCCAGCAAACCACACAATGAATCTGTTTCTGAAAGCTGCGGATAACTAAAACACTTAAAATGATTTGGGACATTTCAACTGTATCAACAATGCATCCCTCCTTTACAAGTTCTGCAGCCGTTATTACTGACAAGGCACTTTGTGTCTGCTTAACCCTCCCAATAAAGTGTTTTTCTTGTTATTTTAACTTGTACCTATGTTTTGAGTTATTCTGTAAATTCTGAATCCAAGCTGTATCGTTCATTGTGATGTACCTTTGCCTTCTCCTATTGTACTTTGTTTTGCAATCTATGACGTGGAACCTTTGTAAAAGAGCTTGCGCTCAAAGGTCTTTTCTGAATCACTAAATAAATAAATAAAATAAATAAATAAAATATTATGGTGATGTGGAGACGGATATCTGGTCAGAAACTGTGTGATGGAGCCAGGACACACCTTGCTGTGAACTGTCTGAAAAGCTAGTAGACAAAAATATTCTGGTCCCACTATCAGCAGAGATGATTAGCTGTGCTCTAGGGGCCTTGTCTCCAGAGAGAAGTTATACGACTCTCTACGGACAATATATCAGTGTACTACTGAACAGCTAATGGGGCTTATTTGTAAAGGAGTAGAATTTGACTTTATATTTTATTTTTTATACACACTGTGTCTCACAGTGCTTTTCAAAAAGAAGGAAAAGATTTGGTGTTTATATAGTGCCTTTCATGCACACGGTATCCCAGAGTAATTCAGAAAGTAAAGGAAGGAATTTAGGTTTATATAGTGCCTTTCATACACACTGTATCCCAAAATGCAGGAAGTGAGTGATCACAGAGCCACCAAAGACCCACCATCCTAGAAGGGCAAGAGTAGCTCTCTGGCCCACTCTAGCTGCTGGAGGCCTGCCTCTGAGCAAGTAAGGGATCTACTGAGAAATATAGGATATTCTTGTCTCAGAACAGGACAATCAGGAGCTTAAAGGGCACACATGTAGAAAGTAAGGAGAGAGAGAAAAAAAAAACAGAGGAAAGAGTAAGGATTGCAAACAGTTAAGAGGCCAAAAATAAGACATGATTGGAGTGGTGCAGTGCAGTGGCTGTGGAGCAGCAGTCTTCCGGAGACGTTCTGGAGGATGCAGTGTTGTCCCATCTGCAGGCACCTCTCTGGGTTGAGGGAGGAGGTTGCTCATCTCCAGGCTGAGTTGGCCAGGATTTGTGGGACCTCCTCTTCCATCCAGGGACCACCAGTGCCACTGCCGTTGCCTCAGAGGTTGCCAAGAAAGAGGAGCAGTTGGACCACAGTGGGCTCAGGGAGGGTGAGGGTGGTGGAACAGAGGCACATCCCTCCAGTTGTACCTCTCCACAATTCCTATGCCATTCTGGTGAAGTGTGGTTCCTCTATGGAGGCACCCACAGTGGAGACCAAGGAGGATGCTGGGAACCTCCACAAAGGAGACCCACAGGAGGGTGGCAGGGGACCCCACAGGGGAAGGAAACAACTCCTGGTGGGGGACTCCATTGTTAGGAAGGTAGAACTGGGGGAGGAAGGGAAGAGGGAGGTAAGGTGCCTGCCTGGCGCCATGGCTTGGAGGGACAGGGAGCGAATCCTCAGGAGTGCCGGAGCAGCTGCACCATGGGATTCAATCAGTGGTTGAAAAACTGGTGTGGAGCTCAGGGATTTGGCTTCATTGGGGACTGGGGGTCCACCTCGAGTGATGCAAGCCTATACTGGCATGATGGGCTGCATCTGTCCAGGAGGGGAACCAGGATCCTAGGTGATAGGTTTAAATGCTTCATTGGCAAGCATTTAAACTAACCAAGGGGGAGGAACTGGAAAGGAACAGGGAAATCCTAGCCCCCCCCAAAAAATCACGGTAGTAAGTGCGGCAAACACCAACATAGAGGTGTCAATAGGGAGAAGGGCAGGGGTAAATGGAGAAAGTGACAAAGGCAAGAAGGACAGGGATGGGGCAAAAAGGAGTAAGACCATCAGGAAATGGAGGGTAATGAGTACCAATGCCCTGTAGTCTGGGCAACAAGCTCCCTGAGCTGGTGGCCTTGATGCAAGAGGGATGCCTGGATATCGTAGCAGTCACAGAAACATGGTACACAGAGAACCATGACTGGGATGTTAACATACCAGGGTACATAACCTACAGGAGAGACAGGCAGGGAGAAGAGGGGGAGGAGTAGCTCTCTATGTAAAGGAAGGGATAAAAGCAACTGAACAAAAGAGTAAACAGGGAGGGAGAGAGGCACTGTGGGTCACCTTGGAGACTGGAAAGGGCACCACAATCTGCACAGGGGTTGTGTACAGACCCCCATGTCAGGGGGAGGGAATGGACAAGGATATGATAGAAGGCATTCTTAGAATGGCAGAGAAAGGGGAGATACTGTTGATGGGAGACCTGAATATGCCAGACGTTAACTGGAGCACATTTGCTGCAGCCACATCCAAGAGCAGGGCCATTCTTGATGCCCTACAGGTGGCAGGCCTCAGACAGCTAGTTTCGGAACCCACTCGTGAGGGAGCAATCTTAGACCTCGTACTCTCAAGCGGAAGTGAGAGGATCTCAGATCTAGAAGTGGGTTGTCATCTGGGAACAAGTGACCATCAAACAGTGTGGTTCACGTTAAACTCAGCTACAGAGTCAAGCCAACAAAAGTGAAGGTACTGGCCTTTAGGAGGGCTGACTTTAGCAAGATGGAGAGTGCCTCAGAAAAGCACTAGCAAACAGGCTAGAAGGAGGTGGAGCAACAATGGGAATCATCAAAACTGCCATCACAGAGGCAACAAGCCTTGTGTGAAGCAAATAAACAAATCAAAATGAAAGAAAAGCCACTATGGTTCTCGAAAGAGGTGGCTGTGAAAGTCAGGAAGAAAAGATAGCATTCCGAAGTATAAGAAAACACAGAAGGAGCAGGACAGAGAGCTGTACCAGTTAAGGCAGAAGGAAGCAGGGAAGGAAGTCAGAATAGCAAAGACCCAAACTGAGGAAAAGATAGCCAACTCGGTTAAGAAGGGGGTAAAACCTTTATAGGTACATCAGCGAAGTGAGAAAGACAAAGGGAGGGATAGTGAGGCTGAATAGAATGAACTGTGGGTGGGCAGAGGGGACAGTGAAAAGCAGGGATACTGAATGAATATTTCTGCTCAGTATTCACAAAAGAGGAGGGGAAGTGCCTAATCCAATTAACAGAAGCACTCTGATAGGGGGTCAATCCCAGTCCTTTCACAGAAGAAAGGGTTCTGCAAGAACCCTAAAACTGAAGGTGGACAAAGCAATGGGTCCTGATGGAATTCACCCCAGAATTCTAAAAGAATTAAGGGAGGAACTAGTGAAACCACTGGCTACTCTTTTTAATATTATTTGATTAATGTACGGCGCCCAGAGCATCCGGGATGGGCGTCTTTTTAAATAAAATTTGCCTTGCCTTGCCTAATAAATCATGGGAGGATGGTGTGGTACCCGAGGACTGGAGGAGGGCAGATGTGATTCCCCTTCACAAAAGTGGGACCAAGACAGAGGCAGGAAACTACAGACCTGTCAGTCTGACCTCTGTGGTAGGGAAAGTGATGGAGCCACTTCTGAAGGAAAGAATAGTTGAGTACCTAGAGGCCAGTGGGGCATAGGACCCAAGGCAGCATGGGTTCACAGCGGGAAGGTCATGTCAGATGAATCTAATAGATTTCTTTAACTGGGTGACCAAAGTAGTAGACCAGGGAGGGGCTGTGGACATAGCCTACCTAGACTTTAGCAAGGCATTTGACACAGTCCCACACAAAAATAATAGTCAAATTAACCAGCCTGGGAGTGGGTCCCAAGGTGGTAGCCTGGGTAAAACATTGGCTGCACAACAGGACACAGAAGGTAATTGTAAATGGAGTCCACTCTGAAGAAAGAGGGGTTACTAGTGGGCACCCAGGGTTCAGGATTGGGTCCAGTCCTTTTAATGTCTCCATCAGTGACATTGCAGAGGGACTGGAAGGAAAAGTATGCCTTTTGCAGATGACAAAGGTCTGCAACAGGGTTGATACACAAGGAGGAGTGGAAAGGATGAGAAGGGACTTAGCAAGGTTGGAGGAATGGTCAGAAGTATGGCAGCTAGGATTCAATGCAAAGAAGTGCAAATAATGCACCTGGGAAACAAGAACCCAGGGAAGAATACACAACGGGGGAGGTAGTAACAACAAAAAGGAAAGGGACCTGGGGTAATCATATCAGATGACCTCAGTTAGACAAGCAATGTGAGAAGGCAGTAGGAGGGCTGGGGGGTATACTGGGATGCATAGGGAGGCATCAGCTGCAGAAAACAGGAAGTTGCTATCCTCTGTACTGACAGTTGGTGAGACCCCATCTGAGTACTGCATCCAGTTCTGGAGACCCCATCTCCGCAAGGACATAGACAGGATAGAGGCAGTCCAGAGGAGGGCAACTAAAATGGTGCAGAGTCTGCAAGAGAAGCTGTAAGGAGGAGAGACTAAAGGAGTTTAATATGTATACCCTTGAGGAAAGAAGGGAGAGGGGACATGATAGAAACTTTAAGTACCTCAGTGGAATCAACAAAGTCCAAGAGGTAGCATCTTTCAGAAAAGAGACGTGCAAGAACAAGGGGACACAATTTAAAGATAGAAGGGGTGGTTCTAGGGCAATGGAGGAAGTATTATTTCACAGAGAGGGTAGGATGCATGGAACAGCCTTCCTGAGGAGGTTGTGGGGTCTAAAACTGTGGGAGACTTCAAGAATGCATGGGACAGACATAAGGCAATTCTTGTGGGGGGTAAGAAGAAATAGGCTGTTGGTTAACTAGGATCTGCGGCCTATCCTGTAGGTAGGGAAATGGGCAGACTAGATGGGCCAAGTGGTCCTTATCTGCCGTCAAAGTCTATGTTTCTATGTTTACAAAGGGAATGAAAGGAGTTTGGGTTTATATAGTAGCTTTCATGCACATGGTATCCCAAAGTGCCTTACAATGTGAAGGAAATGAATTTTGGTTTATACAGCACTCTTCATATGCACTATATCCCAATGTTCTTTGCAAAGGGAATGAAAGGAGTTTGGATTTATATAGTAGCTTTCATGCACACTGTATTCCAACATGCTTTACGAAGAAAAGGAAATAAGTGTGGGTTTATACAATGCCTTTCTACAAGCTGTATCCAAACGGCTTTACAAAGAGAAGGAAAGGAATCTGGATTTATATAGTGCCTTTCATACCCACTGTATGGAAAAGGGAAATTGTTTAACCAGGAAAGGCACACTAAGCCACAGCTTGTTTCCAGGTGGGACCTGGGAGCACAAGGAACTTAAGTTATTTGTTTAGGGTCACACAGTATGCAAGTGGGGGCTGATGGGATTCAAATTCAGGTCTCCAGGTTTGCGGCTTAGTGCCCTTAACCACTACACTATACTGCCTCCTGGAAAGGGAAGGGGAAAGGAGAACTACTGTATACCAAAGTGCTTGACAAAGCAATGTGCTAGATACTGGCAATGCTGGGTCTGTATGCAGTATACAGATAATAATCACTTAGGCCCTGTCCACACTACACTGAAAACACCCCTCTGTAATGTTACAGAGGGGCCAAACCGTTACCGCAACAGTTTGCGTTTACACCTGTAATGTTACAGGAGGCGTTTCCATAACCGTTGTTGAAACCACTTATGAGGTGCTTTCAACAATGGTTACAGGACTGGTGCTGCCTCTGTAACGTTACTGGTTGTAGTGTGGATGCATGAGCGTGTAGCTTCAGCTGTCCCCCAGTGCAGCAGACACTGCATTGTGGGATAGGGTGCTGACCGTAATGATCCCACGGCACCCACAATGTGGATGGGCTGCGCAGGTTTGGAACTGTTACCAGGTCTGTTCACTGGCAGTGTGGATGCACGGTAATGGTTGCTGTCTGTATCGGTGTGGCACTGTTACGGCATTGTAACGGTGCAGTGTGGGCAGGGCCTAAGTAGGCTAATACCACACATAGCTTTTTATATTGGAATTTTTGTTACTGAGAGGCGGGAATGTTGGCCAATGCCACTGGGTAACACCCCTGTTCTTTTGAAAATACCTTTAAATCCTACCTAGAGGCTGGATAACATGTGGAATAGCCTGTCCAGTACGTTTGTGGGTGCTTGCACTGTTCAAGCTTTCAAAGTAGGCTAGACAGAGTTCTGGGACAGGAGAGTACTCAGTGCTACAGCATACAGCTTGAATAGAGGTAGCATTCTGGTTAAGTTTCAGTGTGTGTCCCTACACAAATTGGGTACAGTCACTGCCATAAGGCAGATGGGGGTAGGTAAGATGGACTTAAAGTCCTTTTACCTCATCACAATAATACTAATAAAGAGCTGATTGAACTGAAATGCAAATTTATTTTGGAGTGTTGTGCCATGAAGTTCTTCTCGGCAGAACTCTAATTGTTTTTCCCAGTGACTGGAATCATTCTGTTAATTTACTTTTGAGAAATGACTTCTCATTTAGACATTTTAAATAGAGAGCTGATTGCCATGTTTCAGACATTGTCAGCTCTTGACTCTGAATTAAAAAGAGTCTAAATCAGCTAGCAATGGGGGGAGAGACCATGTCACTTTAAACCTCTGTGTGGTCCAGTGACCACCACATGGTGTCGTTCAACATGGAGACATGGACTAAATGTTTAAGACACAGACTGCTCCTTCCTTATGTATCCCTTCCCCCCAGGTCGCACCAGGAGATGGACAACTTGTAACTAAGTATGCCTTCCTGGTAAAACATTTCAATAAATAAACACAAAGGCAAGAGAATTAGATTTCAGGAGGGCGGATTTCACTGAAATGGGCAAATGTATACAAGCAGTGCTGGAGAAATGAGAGGTAATAAGGGGGGGTGGAAGAACAATGGGAGAACCTAAAAGGAGCCATAGTGGATATAACAAACTAATGAGTTAAGATAGTGGCCAAAGGGAAAAGAAGAAGGAAACCACTATGGTTCTCCAAAGAGGTGGGGGACAAAGTCAGGGCTAAAAGGCAGAGTTTCAGGAAATATACGGGGAGCCAAAGGGAGGAGGACAGGGAGGTGTACTTTGACTTTCTAAGAGAAGCAGGGAAGGCTGTTAGGAGGGCAAAAGCTCAGATAGAAGAGGGCTTACCACAGTCTGTAAACAAAGGGAATAAGGCATTTTATAGATACATCAGTGAAAGAAGAAATCCGGGGTTGGTGAGGCTCAAAAGGGGAAGGAGAGTGTAAGGAGGATATGGACAGGGCAGAAATACTGAACAAATTCTTCTGCTCAGTATTCACTAAGGAGGGGGAGGGTCAAGGACCACAGTTGGGATGCAGAGGCAATGGGGGGGGAGTGGACACCAGTCCATTAGTTCTGGAAGAACTCACAAAGCTGAAGGTGGATAAAGCCATGGGGCCAGAAGGCATTCACCTGAGGATATTAAAGGAACTGCAAAGGCAACTATCAGTGCCTCTGGCGGCCCTGTTCACAGAGTCACTAAACATAGGTGTCATTCCAGAGGACTGGAGGAGGGCACATGTAGTCCCACTGCACGAAAGCGGCAGTAGGGAGGAGAAGGGGAACTACAGGCCAGGCAGCCTCACCTCAGTGGTTGGAAAGATCATGGAGACACTGCTGAAAGAAAGGAGAGGAGAGTGGCACATATGGAATCCAGCAGTGCTCAGGATCTGAGGCAACATGTATTCACAGCAGGAAGGTCATGTCAAATGAATTTATTAAATTTTTTTGATTGGGTGACTAAGGAACTAAATCAGAGAGGGGCAGTAGACGTTGCCTACCTAGATTTCAGCAAAGCCTACAACATCATCCCACATAGAAGGCTGATTAACAAGATGGATAGTCTTGGCATGGGAGACAAGGTGGTGAACTGGGTTAGGAACTAGTTAACAGACAGAAGATAGAGGGTGGTGTTAAATGGGGTACAATCTGGGGAGTGACCAGTGACCAGTGAGGGACCACAGGGATCAGTACTAGGACTAGTCCTGTTCAATGTCTTCATTAGTGACATTGCAGAGGGGCTGGAAGGAAAGGTCTGCCTGTTTGAAGATGGCATCAAGATCTGCAACAAGGTGGATACTCCAGAAGGAGTGCAGAAAATGAAGAGGGACCTGGATAAGCTTGAAAGATGGTTGGAGATGTGGCAGCTGAGGTTCAATACAAAGAAGTGCAAAATAATGCACCTGGGTAGAGGGTACCCTGGGGAGAATCACAGGTTGGGGGGGGAGCTGACTGTCACCAAAGAGGAAAGAGACCTAGGAGTTATCATCTCTGATGACCTTAAGGCATCAAAGCAGTGTACCAAGGCAACAGGGAGGGCCAGTGGCATGCTGGGGTGCATAGGCAGGGGTATCACTAGCAGGAGGTGGGAGGAGGTAATGCCAATGTATAAAACATTGGTAAGGCCTCACCTGGAGTACTGTGTGCAGTTCTGGGGGCCACACCTGTGCAAGGACATAGACAAGGTGGAGACTATCCAGAGAAGGGCAACAAAGATGGTGCCGGGCTTGCACCACAGAACATATGAGGAGAAACTAAGGGACCTCAATATGTAGTCACTGGAGGAGAGGAGACAGCGGGGGGACATGATTGAAACTTTCAAGTACCTCAAGGGCGTAAACAAGGTGCAGGTCAGGGACCTTTTCCAAGGTAGAAAAAGATACAGAGGACACCTAACCTCCCCTCTCCTGGATGAAAACACCATAACTGTGCATCCTAGCATCTCAATAGTTTTACCAACTGCCTGTTGCACTGCCCCACCACCTTGAGATTGTCAGATATGATTTCCCCATTGTCCTTTATTGATTGTTGACTGTAAGTAACACCCATCTTATACACAGCCCCTTGGCTTCTCTGCCCAAGGTGCATGACTTTGCCCTTTTTGGCTTTGAAACCCAGCTTCCACCCTCTAGACTACTCCTCTAGTTTCCCCAGGTCCCAGTGCAATCTGTCCACTCCTTTATGGGCATCCACCCTTTTGCAGCTTCCTGTGTCATCTGCAAAAAGAAACTCCTTCACCTCTGGTTCCACATCAATGTCACTTATTAAGACATTGAAGAGGACATAACTCAGTATTAATCCCTGTGGCATCCCACTGGTCACTCTGCCGTCTCCTGGGTGGCTTCTGTTTACCGCCACCCTCTGTCTCCTATCCTTTAACCAGTTTGATAACCAGCTTACTACCTTCTCCACAACCCCATCTTGCTAAGTTTCTCTCTGTTTCTTTATTAGCCTGTGTGTGACGGTGACAAAGGCATTACTGACGTCCAGAGAGGCCACATCCATTGCCTTCTTCTGATCTTCCTCCTTAGTCACTCAGTCAAAGAAATCTGTGAGGGTTTGAAACGAGCCCCCACCCCACACACACACACACATACCCACATCGGTAAAACCATGCAGCTCATTTAACTCCATAAGCCTCTCCTTCAGCACAGCCTCCTTTAATTTCCCAAGCACTGATATTTGCTGAGGTTTTCTGCCACCCCTACCCACATTGGGGCCTCCCACATGAAGGATCCTCACATCCTCTCTTGCCACTATGACAGGTGCCTCCCTCTTGGCAGTCTCATCGTGCCAGAGCATCAAAAGGGTTGTGTTAGTGGCTGAGGAATGAGTTCCTGTCCCGTAACCCCCACCCTACTGGAGCCCACCATAATCCAAGCAGTCTTACTTCTTGGCACCCTGTGAGGCACAATAGTAGTGAAACAGCATAATCTCTCACAGGGTTCCCATCTGGGCTGACATGGGTTACCACACATCAACTAGCTCTGCCTCCAGGGCATTGCCTCGGTCTATGCCAGTGAGATGGGACCCAGAAAATGGAAAAGTCGCCCATCTTGGGCTGCCAGATGATGACTGCCTAGCTTCTCCCATGCCACACATCCCCCTAGAGCACCACTCCTGCTCCCCCAACCCTGCACACCTTGCAGACAGACCCCTCCAGGAATGCTGCTCCCCTTCATTCACCCGAGCAGAGGGGCCCCCCCAGCAGGCATAAGCTGAACCCTCCAAGATGTAGGGATACTGGGGAGCCAGATGGCAGAAGTGGCAGTGAAGGGTGAGACTTGGTAGGGGGTGGCAGGGCGGAACAAAAAAAAAAATTGTGACACACAAGAATCCATATATTGACTGTAGTACAGTACCCCCCCAACACACACAATAATCCATATATTGATCATAGCACACAGCCATCAAATGGTTGGTTATTAACAAAGTGATAAAACTTTGCCACCCATATACACATACAGTCAAATTCTGACATTATCACATGCACCACTCTCTGCCCCCATCCACCCACCCACCCACAAAGTCTGGACTACTGACAAGATGCTCTGAATTCTGATACACACACACACACACACACAGGCAGCTATTGCCCACCTTCCAAAACAGCAGTTCAAGTATGATATAAATGCTGCAGTATATACATCCTACACTACAAACAAACACCCACACAAAGAAGGAGCCCTCCATGGCAGGTATTGTCAACAGCACCCTCCCATCACCGTCAGAAAGGTATTGGCTATTTAGAAATCCTTGTATACTATGTATCTCACACACACACACACACACACACACACACACACACCTGTATCTACACATATGCATAAAACCGACTATATCTACTGTATACGTGCATACACGCACATGCACACACACACACACACACACACACACAAAACCACCTGTATCTACACACACACAATCCCCTTTGGCAGCAGTTAAGTGTAGCATACATTCCATCTAACCCATAGCAAACTTTCATGCAATAAAAAAAAAAATTGCTGCAGTATAAGACTGGCCAGAAGGCATGGGGGGCAGAAGTTCTGTGTGCCTTACCTCCAGTCATGCCTCTGACCTGGGTTTGGGAGCTAGCTTGGTTGCTAGGGGTGGGGGGTACTGAGCATCCATCAGCAGACAGCTCCTCTGTCTCAGGGTGGGGAGGCATGCTGATTCAGCCCTTGACTGCCCCAGGTGGAGATCTGTGGGTGGTGCCGGAAGCCTAAGCAACATAAAAGGGAGGGGCAATTTTTCTGTAGCAGTTGTGCACATCCTTGCATGCATGCTTACGTACCACCACAACAGGGGAGAATAAAACTTAAAAATCATCAACACAGACTTCATGAAACCCTGGCTGCTTACATCTATCCCATGCCACCAACTAAACCACTGGCCCAATTCTGGAAGTGACTCACTGGGTGGGTGGAGAACAGCCCTCACTTCCAGGCCCCAACACGGGGTGGGGAGAACAATCTATAGGGGGACTTGGGTTTCTTGGATATGGTTGAGGTGAGTGCTGGACGGGTGAGGAGGGAACAGGGCTGAGAGCTCACCAGTGTCAACCTCCAAGGCAAAAATGTTATTAAAAAAAATAAATAAAAATGCAGAGCTGCACCATTACAGTAAACCCAAGTGTAGATAATATGTAGAAGATCTCTTACCTGGGAACTAGGTAGCCAGAGCAAGGAGCCTTGAAGGGTAAAACGTACATCGGACCTGTAGAATACAATATAGGAAAGAGGTCACAAAGGATCCGTAGTTCTTACGGATGAAATAGTAAGAACAGGACAAGTTAGATGTAGAGCAATACTTATCTGATAGAGAAGGAGTCAACATCCTCTTAGATCTGTTAAAAGAAAAATAGGTTAGTATGCAGAAAATACAGTCATGACAGCAGAGAGCAGACAGATACGAAATGTGTATAGGACAGCTTAAGAGTAAAAAAGGGAGTGTTAGATAAAAAATTACAGTTGGGGCACAGGAAGAAGATAAAGATTCAGAGAAAGATGGAGAAATAAATAACATTAATAAACACATGGCAAAAGAGACTATACCGGGGGCATGAAACCATTTATCACCCCCTAGATGGTCTAGTGGCCAGTAAGTAAAATTAGTAGCCCAGCTGTTCAAGTTTGTATTCTTTAGAGATAACGGCCAGCATTATTAAAATAATTTAACACTGCTGGGGTGGGGGGCTAGTGTTGTCACAGGTATGTGAGGTATTTCTGTAATACCCCTAAGTGGGCTGCTTTACTGTGTGGCCATTGGCCAATGTATTTCAACTGAAAATAATATTTTTCCCTGAATTTAGTGGTGGTGGATTTCTTGATCCTGATAAATATTTTGTTTGTCAGCAGCCAGCACGGATGTGGAGTGTGAGGAGAACGAGCTGGGACAGCTGCAGCAAGCAGCGCGATTGACCGTGCTAAAGTGAACGTCAGTGGCTTGGGTGCACTCTACTCCCAGCCCATATGGAGCTTGGGCTGTGGCCTGCTCCATACAGGCAGGAGAGTGAGGGACAGTAGCTCATCAGGAGGTGAAGGAGGCTAGTGTAGGAGTGCCTCCCTCCACCTACCTGCTTCAGCAGCAAACGTAGTTTCCTGGAGGGGCTCTGGAGCCACAGCAGCATCAGGGAGGCTGTTACGCAGCACGCCACACTCGTGGCTGTTATAAAAGATATAAAAGTTCATAGCTGGGGGCGGATACCGCAAGGGAGCTCAGCTGCACTGCGACTTCTTTAACTAGCCAGGGGTGGGGGTGAGTGCTGGTAACTAGCTCTGTGTGGGCTTTTGTTGCAGGTCCAGGGATGACTGCTGCTGATTAACTTGCTCTGTGGGCTTTTGATGCTGGTCCAGGCAGGGCGAGTACAGCCAATTAAAGCCGAATCAGCAACTAAGTTTAAAGTAGTACTCGTTGCCCTCCACTTCTGATTTGGAGAGCCATCAGACAGCTGAGCCACACTGGGGCTGTTCTGAAATAGCCCGGTGGCAAATTTGATGCATGTGGTGGTGGTACGGCAGGAATGAAAGTTAAAGCCACATGGAGTCTAAGTTTACAGTGCCTGACTGGCCCTTATTTATCTAAATAATGCATGCATAGGTAAGAACAGGGCTGTTGCTGTAAGTCAGCTCCAATGGGCTCTGTGTGAGCAGTGGTGTGGAGGAAATTGACTAGGAGAGGGGACTAATGCAGGAGTGTGTATATCCCAATAGTGGCACTTTATATAAAAGGCGGTACCCATGCTCGTCAGAACTTTTTCAAAATGACCCCTTTTTTCTTGTTTTGGATTTATAAATGTGTACCCCTAACATACCAATTCAAGGAGTCCGTTCTGGACTCCTGCCCCCCCCTTTTAGCATAATGTGAGGAGGCAGATTATGGTACACATACAGCAGTGGCATAATACATGTGTAATCCTGGCCCAAATCTAACCCATCTCAACTCCAGAGCCCAATCTTTCTCTGATTCTCCACATCCCACCATCAGTCTCTTTCATGGTACTGATATATGCACTTATCTGACTTCAGCACATGCCAGTTGCTCAGGAGAAACTTCAAAAATACTTTTCTAAGTCTTAATTAAAAAAAAAAATTATTTTCAAAGTACCTTTAAAAATAAAATGAAGCCTGCTCCTTTTACCCATAACTCAAGGATCCTGGATTCAATGGTAATATTGGTGGGTCCCCAAGCCCCCCAGAACTCACCAGCCACATAAACATTGCATGATAAAAACAAAATTGTAATTTAACTACACACAGTAAAGCCCCTGCAAGGCAAATAAATAAATATGGGTCCTCCACTTTTTTGACTAGGACTCCCTGAAAAGCTGACGCTGTAACACACACACACACACACACCTGCCCCTCCAACACATGTGCAAAGCTCACCATCACCATGGCCCAGCCCCCCTACACACACACACACACACACACACACCACCCCCAGACACAGCCAGCTCCTCCTCCCCTACACACATGGCCAGCACCCCCCACACACCCCAGACACAGCTCCTCCTCCTCCCCCCACACATGGCCAGCACCCTCCACACACACACACAATATCAACCCCAACCCCACACATGCAGCTCCCCACCCTCAGGCACTTACATCTGCACATGCGCGCACACACACAGTTATTCAGTATTCAGTTTTTAGTATTAGTCATTAATTTGATTTATTTAGTTTTTTGCCAACAGCCTGATATATTGTACATGCAACTTGACCCCTTCACCTCTCTACCCCCTTTAGCTATGACATGAAAATGTGGTGTTGTATCTTTTTCAAAAATTAGATAGAAGGTGCTGTTTTACTGTACTGTACCTATGCTGTGTTTATCATGCAACTCAATCCCTGACTGTGCCACTGTACAGTAGTTAGTTTGAAGCCAACTTGCAAATACCATTTTATTCCCTCACACACCAGAAACAGAGCCCTCACATGCTGACATGCTGCAACATCATCTGAACTAATTAACTCTGGAATTAACTGAACATTCCTGACTGAGACCCGGGCTGAGATGATTACATGATACATAGATAGATAAATGAAATACTTTCAAATCGGAGAATGAACATTACAGTGTGAACTCACCTGGGGAACTCAAGCTTAACTCTCTCCTTGTGGTTCCGAGATCTCCAGTCCCCCATTGGGTCCTCTATTCTGCCTTGTTTCCCCGGTCCTGGGTGAACCCTCAAGAGCCCATCTAAAACCCAGCTATAACAAATTTACCTAATTGCTGGAGTGAAGGAGAAGTGGAGTAAACTTGTTACTCCAGTCAGCTAGTTTTGTTGCTTCAGTCAGCATGTTGCGCTCCCGGTCGTGCTCAAACAGACTGGCTTGCAGACCCGCTTGCAGCACTGTTGGCCCCCAGCCCTGTAACCCACAATAATCTTAAAGGAGATAGGAAATGAATTTACTAATGTTTTTATCTGTTAAATAAATTGGAAATTAACAATAATAGCCTGTGTGTGTTGTTCTCTATTGGTAATGTTTATTGTGCATTTTTTATGCTCATTGTAGTATCTGAAACCACCACTGGCTTTACAGATTGATTTTCAGTATCACAGTCAGCGCGAGCCCCCTTTTGAATTGCTGACATCATTAACTCCGATTCAATTTGAAGATAACGTGTGCGCTGAACTCCTCGGTTTCAAACAGAAACATTACACAAATGTTGATTGACTCCATTAATATAAGTAAAAGATGCACCAAATCCCCAAAAATTATACAATTATTCTTCCACCAGCAATCGGATTCAGCTCAGTTCAGCCCCCTCCTGACTCCCTGATATTAGTGAAAGATAGATGCCCGACGGCGAACTCCCCAAATAATAACATTTTCAGGGATCAGCTTTGGTGCAGTTCAGCCTCCGGATATTAGTGAAAGATAGATGCTGATGGCAAAGTCCAAAAATACAATTATTCAGGGATTAGCTTCGGTTCAGTCTCCCCCAACCATCTGCAGCTGATCATCTTACATATTCCGGAGCAGGTGTTAGCACAGTTCCTTTTTTTTTTCTCCTTGGGTCCCATTCATTTTTTAGTAGCAAAACTGTATTTTTTCCCTGGTGTACTGTCAGTCCATACCCTGCCCTATTATTGACTGTACACCCCCCCCACCCCTGGAGCTTAGCTTACCTCTATAGCCCTATTTGTGTTGCCCAGCAGCACGGTCTACGTGCACTCCGGGGTACGTGAGTGGGGAGCGGGGCAGACAGCACACAGTGGGAGTGTGTACTGGCACTTCTGGTGCCACAATGGAGGGAGTGGGGTGAACAGAAATGTTTCGGCATGCAAGGCACGCTCTGCAATGATGGGGCACTCCCTCATTGCAGCAGAATTGCTGAGACTGCAATGATGAGGCGGCCCCTCATTGCAGCGGCCAAATAGTTGCAAGTTGGTGGCACTTCTGCAGAACCAGTGTCTTCAGGACACTGGGCCTGCATTGGGTGCACACTGCCATGCCCACAAATGCAGTGATGGCATTGGCCGCCACACTGCCGCACCTCCACAACCCGCTTCTCTCCTAAACTGCCGCATAATGTTTCTTGTGCATGTGCGCAAGCAAACATAAAAAGAGATACATCAGTAATGTGTTGGTCTAAATCTCTTTATTTATATTGAAATTGGCATGGAAAATACAGGAGTTTACTTCCTGCAACTCAAAAATCAATGGAAATTGGATGGAATACCAAATTCTTAGGGGGAATACGAAAATCAGAATCTTGGTAAACCTTCTGAAATACCATTTTTTCTTACATTTTACCCCTGTTGAGATTTCCTTAAATGTAGGCTACCTTCTTCTACAAAATCTTTCTTTTCTTTTTTTTAATCTGTATGGGTAAATATTTTGAAAACATGACAGCTGACACCGTCAGGGCAGGCAAGTCACATCAGGGTGCTTCCTGCACAAGTTGTTAAAAAAGTAGTTTTAAGTTTTTATTTACATAGAAGATCATAGTGCACTGTACAATTCCATTCAAAAGCACAAAAAAAATTATAAAAGAAAAAAACATTAAATAAAAACATTTAGAATTAGTATATAAATTATATAAACTAAAGAAAAAAATATTAATTTAGTTTTACAAAGTGAATGCAACTTTTTAAGTATTTGTTATGTCATACAGAAAAGGAACTCTGTATTAGTATGACTAAGAGTATGTATCTAAAAAGAAAATAACAGCAGTGGCTCATACATAAGATATGTATTTTTAGGAAATGAGTTACAAAAATCCTGCAACCTGATTGGCCTGGGCCTGTCATGAGGGGTGCGGTTATCCATCAACATTGTTGGGGGGGAGGAGCAGGTATGTGGCTCACATTCCTACAGTGCAGCTTATGTTGACACTTAAAGCGCTCCACTTGGCATACTGCTTGCAATTCTTTAAAATCCAGTCCTATCACGGCTAGAAAATGGGGTGTGTCAGGCCAACACAGCCCATCTATGTGCATTCAGACCCTTCAGGGTGTGCGATGTTAGATACCCACACTTCCAGGGCTGCGAGGCTCTCTGCCTGTGGTGTCTGACCTCACCTACTCCCTGGCTGTGCGAATATCCCTCAGCACCGCATACCCTGTTGGGTCTTATTGTTTACTTTGTGTCGTAGTTAACTAAAAACTTTTATAGGGCCCACTCAGATTCTGTAGACTTTGGAGTCATAAGCTGTAGCTGCACCCCGAACTCAGCATTTTGATGCTGCTACTTTTAAATGAGGTACAGGCTACAGCCTGTTTAATGTAAAGTAGAATGGGGAGGGGCCTTTTTATACTAACTTTTCACAACTTAGTAGATGACTTTCATGTTTCAGGCACTATATTAAACATGTTACTCCCTTCCCCAAAATGAAAGGTACCTTTTAAGTTGAATAAAGTGACAAAAGCAGCTCCCCTCGCCAATTCTTCTACACTTTACTCTGAATATGCTGTATCCCGGCCCCCTCACATGACATCATCAATCCTATTGGTGGAGCTACATCATGAGACTCAAAATCTGACTGAATCTTTGTGGGTCCTACAAAGGGTTTTAACTAATTCATTACTCTGTGAAGGTTTTTTTTTTTTTAAATGCTCATTTAGACCCTGAAGGAGGCAGCACCTTGATGTGACTTGCCTACCCCAAGTTTAAAAAAGGCTTCAGCAGCTCTTTAAGCAAGATACAACGTTGCAGCCTAGACATCATGATCAAGTGTTGCTGTTTACAAAATCCTTCTAAAACTAGTATTTTTAGTAGAATAATTAAACCAATCATTATGTCGCTGTGCCATACTATGATTTTTACATTGCTTGACTTGCTCGGCTCACCCTTTGCATGTATAGGGACTTAGGGTATTCATTACAAACGCCTGCCTAATAAGCCTCCTGATGCTAATACTGTAAAACAATATTTTGTGTTGCTATTTATTCTCTCACAGCTCTTGCCCCATTTGCCTACTTACAGGAAACATTTCAGCCTCAGCAACACTTTACTTAAGGGTTCCTTAGCCCCACAATTTACACCTGTGGTGGGACCTTCAGGGCACCATCTCCATCTCCTCCAGAGCCTGACTCTGACTCGCATGTCTCAGCAGCTGCATAGGACCCAGAGGTACTTCCCATCAGTCTTCATTCTGATGGGATATTTTGTGCCTCTTTGTCAGGACCCCCTTGGCTGGGGCCCAGGGACATATGCACGCAGATGTATGTCATGGTGGAGCCAGGTGGCAACCAGTTTGCTGCTCTGTACTACTGCCTGTTGTCACCCGGGTGACGCAAACATAACAGAAGTAGTCACTCTCCCTCTCTGAAGGAGAGCATCCTCCGCAACATTCAGTCCTTTTCCCACAGCCCTCCTCTGCTGCAGGCATGGAGCATGAGCCAAGGTTGGGAGTGTCACATGCAACAGTGCTGTTGCTGTGACAGCAGGTCACCCAGAAAATACAGGTTACTCACCTGTAACAGGAGTTCTAGGAATGGTATATGTTGTTCACCCACACTTTCTGGCAGGTATCCTTGCCGCTTTAAGTCTTGCCGGAAGGTCTTCAAGCTGGCTTCTCCCACCCACCCGGGTGGTAAAACTCTTGGCTCCACCCCATGACGCCGGATCTGGCCCACTGGAAGCTCAGGTAGTGCGTCGAAGCTGGGGAGGTCGGGTGGGTCGTGTGGATGAACAACATATACCATTCCTAGAACTCCTGTTACAGGTGAGTAACCTGTATTTCTGGGGACATGGATATGTTGTTCATCCACACTTTCTGGCAGACTCCTAGCAGTTCTCCGGGAGGAGGGAAGCAAGGCGCACACCCCCTACTTAGGGAATAGAGACTGGAGAACTGAGGCCCCAAACCAGCATCCCGGCGTGACTCAAGGTCAATGTGGTAGTGGGTGATGAAGGTGTGTGCTGACTTCCAGGTAGCAGCCCTGCAGGTTTCCTGGATAGACGTCCCTGGAAGCAGCCACCGATGCAGCCGTATGGCGGGTAGAATGAGCTCTTATCCCTCTGGGAGGCTCCATGCCCGCCAACCTATAGCAGAGATCTATGCAGGAGGTGACCCACCTGCTTATCGTCCGCTTGGCTGCAGGTCTTCCAGGTGCGGCTTCAGCTTAGGTGACAAACAGCTGGCGAACCTCTCCCCGAATTTCAGCTGTGCGCTCCTTATAGTAAGTGAGCGCCCTTCTAGGGTCCAAAGTATGGAGCCTATATTCGGCCTCCGAGGTGTGATTGGGGTAGAACACCGGCAGAGTCAACACCTGGTTAAGGTGAAACTCCGACACCACCTTTGGAAGGAATTTCGTGGAAGAGGGACAACCTTGTCCCTGTGGAAGACCAGGTAAGGAGACTCGATGGAAAGCGCCTGGAGCTCTCCCATCCTTCTGGCTGACGTAATAGCCACCAAGAAGGCGGTCTTCCATGACAGGTGAGAGAGATCACACCTGTGCATTGGTTCGAAGGACTTGCCCATGAGCTTTGCCAGTACCAGCAGTAGATCCCACAGAGGCGGAGGTTCTCGCACTGGAGGGGAAATGTGATCAAGGCCTTTGAAAAAGCGCCAGACCACCTTCTCCTGCGCCACCGACTGCTTCCCAGCCCGCGCCCGGTAGGCAGAGATGGCTGCCAGGTGCATCTTTAGGGTCGTCGACCTAAGCCCTTGCTGAGAAAGGGACCATAGATAGTCCAAGATGCTTGCCAAGGAACAGGAGGAAGGGTCCAGGCCCTTGCCCTGACACCAAATGGAAAATCTCTTCCATTTGAAGGCATAGCATTTCCTGGTCGACTCCTTACGGGACGCCTCAACTACATTGAGGACCTCGTCGGAAAGACCCAAGGCCTGGAACTCTAGCTGCTCAGGAACCAGGCTGTCAGGTGCAGAGATTGAAGGTCCGGATGGAACACCTTCCCCTGATTGACTGAAAGTAGGTCCGGGTGAGCTGGAAGCTGCCTCGGGAGCCTGGAGCTGAGGCTGAGGAGATCTGGATACCAGCATTGGCGGGGCCAGTCTAGGGCTACCAGAATCACCTGCGCCTTGTCCCTCCTCACCTTGAGAAGCACCTTGTGGATCAAGGAAAATGGGGAAAGGCGAGAAGAGGCCCGGGGTCCACGGCCTCGAGAAGGCATCCCCCTGCAGCGAGCCCTGCTGAGGGGGGCGGGCATGGAACAGCCTCAGCTTCGCATTCTCCCTGGAGGCAAACAGGTCCACCTGAGGTGTGCCTCAATGGGAGAACAGATCTTGTACTACCTCCGGCAGGAGAGACCACTCGTGAGACACAGCCCCTATCCAGCTTAGGGCATCGGCCAGGGTGTTGGAGGCTCCTGCCACATGAATGGCTAGGAGATCCACCTCCAGGCTGCACACGAGTGACCAAATGTGGAGAGCTTCCTTGCACAGAGGCATGGAGCATGTCCTGCCCAGGCGGTTTAGGTAGTACATGGTCGTGGTATTGTCCATCTGGACCTGAACCACTTGACCCCGTAGAAACGGAGCAAAGGCGGTGAAAGCTAGATGGACCGCCCGAAGCTCCAGCAGGTTGATATGGCATCGGGACTCCCGAGGGGACCAGAGGCCGTGCGTTCTGTGCTCCCCCAGATGGGCACCCCAACCCATCAGAGAGGCGTCGGTCGATAGCGAGACTGTTGGCTTGCGGCGGACAAACGGGATGCCCTCCTGCAGATGAGCTGGAACGATCCACCACTGGAGAGCGTTCCACATCCCCTGGGTCACCGTCACTAGCTGGTCCAATGGATCGCAGCGTTGGGACCACTGGCTGGCCAACCCCCATTGAACGGGACGCATGTTCCAGCGGGCCCAACGGACCACGCTGGTGCAGGCCACCATGAGACCCAGGAGGCGCAGGAAGTCCCGGGAAGGGCGCGATTGCCCAACCAGAAATGATTGGGCAAAGGAGGAAAGAACCTCGGCCCTGTCCACCAGGAGCCGTGCTCTGGCTCAAAGAGAGTCGAACTCTGCCCCGATGAAAAGAATCACCTGCTTCGGTTCTAGTTACTACTTGGCCTCGTTGATGAGGAGGCCGATCTGAGAGCAAACCTGGAGGGCCAGATCTCTGGACCGCTCCACCTCCTGTCTGGAGGGGGCTGCTATCAGCCAATTGTCCAGGTAAGGGTACACCCGGACCCCTTAGTGCCGCAGGAATGCTGTCACCACTGCCACGCATTTGGTGAAGATCCTGGGGGCAAGAGAAAGGCAGAAGGGCATGGTTTGGAACTCGTAAAGGGATCCTTCCGCTCGAAAGCGAAGGAATATCTGGTGAGACGGATGGATAGGGACATGAAAAAAACGCGTCCTTTAGGTCCAGAGAACCACACACTGCATTCCAGGGATGGTATTATCTGAGCCAGAGTGACCATCCTGAAGGTCTGAGACCTTAGGAACTTGTTTAGGTCGTGCAGGTCGAGAATGGGGCGCCAGCCCCCCATCCGTTTTGGGACCAGGAAGTACTTGGACACAAACCCCGGGTCTGAGGGAGGGTCCGCCACTCTCTGATCACCTCCTTCTCGAGAGCAGAGCGATGTCACGGCAAGCCGACAGTGAGGCTGTGGACTTGAGACTTCGGCGACGGCTCGGAAGGCGGGGCCTGTTGAACTCCAGAGGCAGGCTCTTTCCCACCACTTCTCCAACACCCACTGGTCTGTGGTGATAGCGGACCAGGTGGAAAGGAAGTGGCAAAGCCATCCCCCCACAGGGGGAACCTGGGTGGGGTGACGAGGTTGGGGGTGGCACCCCTCAACCCGTCACTGAGCAGGCTTGGAGGAGGGACCGGCCGAGGGACCACCTGGGCCTTTATCTCCCTGCTTCCTGGAGGAGGAAGCTGCGGGCTTGGGTTTGGGATGCCAAGCATGAGCCTGCTGGCCCTGATGCTGCTGGGCCAGACGTGCCGCGGGCGCAGACGGATGAAAGGGCTTGGGTTGCGGTCTGTGGCCCTTGTACCTCTGGGTGGATGAGACCGAGTCCAGAGTGGCATTGGACTTTTCGATCCTCTGGAGGTGACCTTCCACTCCAGGGCCAAAGAGGTCGGTCCCCAGGAAGGGGATATCCGCCAACTTGTGCTGGGTATCCGCTGTGAAGGTGAATATCCTCAGCCATGCCCGACGGCGCATAGCCACTGTGGCTGCGACTGACCTGGCACATGAGTCACCGATGTCCAAAGCAGTCTGAAGCTGCTGCTTGGTAACTGCCCTGCCCTCGTCCTGCACCTGCTTAACCGTGGTCTGCAGGTCAGCCAGGAGATGAGGGACTACCTCATCCAGGGAGCCCAACAGGGTGTGAGAGAAGTGTGCCATCAGCACGGCCTAGCTGGCCTGACGAAGGTCAAGGGAGGACGCAGTGTAGACTTTGCACCCCGCGTAGTCCAACTTCTTGGACTCCTTGTCGGGAGGCTTGTCCACGTCCCTGGCGCTTCCGGCACGCCGGAAGACGCTGTCGGTAACCAACCCCTCGGCCGAGGGGTGTTCCGAAAAACCAGACAAGGAACCGGTAGGGATGGCATACTTCCTCGCCATCCTGGCTGAGGGCACAGGATAGGAAGCAGGGCGCTGCCAGAGCTCCAAGGCCGGGCCGACAATGGCCTCGGCCACTGGAAGGGCCTCCGTGGGAGAATCCCCTTGGTCCAATATCTTCATGAGGGGATACTTGGCCCGCTTGGATACGGGCTCGAGCTACATCCCGGTGGACTCCGAGATGAGTCTAAACAAACCCATGAAGGACGATGGGCTATCATCCAGCGACTGACCTCCAGAGGACTCCAAGTCGACCTGCCTGGAGAACAGGAAGAAATCGTCATCGGACTTGGAAGAGTCCGCAAAGAGCTGTCTTGGGCCTGAGCCACCCTCCACCTGCCGAGGGCGATCGGGAGTGAGGGTGACAGACAGCCTATGGGGCAGACCCTGGGCCAACCGAGAATTCTTGGTCAGGGCCCCAAACAACGGCTGTGGCGGCGGAGGTTCCACCAGAATCGGTGGGGCAGCCGGTTTTGGTTGAGCAACAGGCCTGGGAGCAGGCGCCTCGGCTAGAGCGAGGGGTTGCTTCGCCACCCGTGACAGCCACTTGATAGCCGGGGAAGGCGACGACGGCGGCTTGCTCCTGGACAGAAGGAGCTGTTGCCACATGAGGTCCTCATAGCGCTGATGCAACTTGCCTCGAAGCCTCCCCTTGTCTGAGGAGGAAGACGAGGACGAGCGGCGACGCTGCTTGCCATGGTACCGAGACCGAGACCGCCTATGACGGCGGGATCGGCTGGACCGAGAAGAAGACCGAGACCGCGAACCTCAGCTTTTCCGAGGAGGGTTCTGGGGCAGGGCAGGGGAAACCCGCTCACCCCTCGGCTCGGAGGGTTCAACCATGGACTCCGGAACCGGAGGCACGGGCAAGTCCACGGAAACCTCAATCTCCGCTGGGGGAACCGGGGAGTGAGGGTTTTCGGCTTCACCGGTCCACAGCCCATCCGATGGGTTGAGAAAAATCTCCACTGTGTCGACGAGAGTCTCGGTCAACTGACCTGACGGGGACACCATGAGGCCAGTGGCTGAAGCTGAAGGATCAACCGAAGTTCGATGGTCGACTACTCGGGGAGAGGGACCTCTCCCGCTCCCAAGAGCGTCATCGGAGGGACTTACCTTTGTGGTCCTTCTTCTTGGATCGAGAGGAAGGCCCTGAGGATGTTGGTCCTGCTCCCTTAGTGGAAAGGGACAGACAGAGCTCCTTAAAAGAAGCTGAATAGGAGGATCCCAGGGAGAGTGGGATAAAGGCCGCGGCCGAGGTAGACGAAGATGCGGCCTGCGCCGCCTCCTCCTCGAGGGCGATCATCTGCTCAAGCTGTTCCGCTGAGCCCGCCGCCGCGGAAACCACCAAACGGGCCTCCTTTGACTTTACTGGAGGGTAACATTTCTCGGGGTACCCAAGTTGTAAACGGGCGGCGCAGTCTTTCAGGACGTAGGCTGAAAAGGAAGAGCACAGGTCGCAAGCCTGCGGGTCGTGCTCAGGGCCCAGCAGTGAGCCGGCGTGAGTCTTGAATCCATCAAAGACATCTTCTGCCGCATGGGCACCTCCAGAGCAGTGGGTTGTATCGCGAGCTGCGGGGAAATAAATGACCAGTCTTGAAAACCTTAAAGTAATTTCGGGTAAACCGAAGAAATAGGAACCAGTCTTATACGCAGAGCGTTAAGGAGGGAACCTGAGCTTCCAAGCGGTAAGGAAGACCTGGCGTCATGGGGCGGAGCCGAGAGTTTTACCACCCGGGTGGGTGGGAGGAGCCAGCTTGAAGACCTTCGGGCAAGACTTAAAGCGGCAAGGATACCTGCCAGAAAGTGTGGATGAACAACATATCCATGTCCCTAGAAACAATATTCTTTGCCACAGCACCTTCAAAACAACTTAAAGGATTTCACTTCAGTTCTGCGGCTCAGTGGATCCTGGATGGCAGACTGTTCTTCTTGATGTAATTGTTCCAAAGTGACTGAACCAAGTTTTGCCAGTTTTATTGAATGGGTAACCTTTTCGTGCAGAGGTTTGCCAGTTTTATTGAATGGGTACCCTTTTCATGCAGAGGTTTGCCAGTTTTATTGAATGGGTACTATTTTCATGCAGAGGTTTGCCAGTTTTATTGAATGGGGACCCTTTTCGTGCAGAGGTTTGCCAGTTTTATTGAATGGGTACCCTTTTCGTGCAGAGGTTTGCCAGTTTTATTGAATGGGGACCCTTTTCATGCAGAGGTTTGCCAGTTCCCATTTTACTTTTTCAGCTTTATTTTTCCTCTTTGGTACCTCTGGCCAGGGTTTCCTTCAGCAACTGCCACTGCAGTCTTCCTTTCTGTTGAGGTTCTTCCTTTCCCAGGCTTCCCAGGAGTCTCAGTCCATCTGCAACACACTGCCAAGTTGCTCTCTTGGCTTGAGCTCCCCCTCCTTGTTGGGGCCTACCTTTCTGCTCCATGGAAACTCCACCCCTTTAGGCAGTCACCAACAGTGGAGGTGAAGCCCAGGTGCCAATCTGATAACCAGCAGAAGAGAGCTCGACAGTGGATTGGGGGGGGGGCACACAGTGTGTCATCTGCCCAGCTGATAGTCATTTTTTCACCAGTATTTTTCCCCCCTCTCTCCGGGGATGCTCCCATCCAGTGCACATACTATAGGGACGTACGCATGTATCCACGGGTGATACCAACATCAGCAGCATTCCACCCCTATCCTGTTGTATCCCAAGTCATGCTGTTACTCAGACTGTGCTAGGTGGCAGTCAAATAGTGGGATGTATATCCTTCCCTCCCCATAGGAGGAGAGAAGTCCTCAGAATGCTCAGTATTTCTTCTCCTGGCTGACTCCCGATGACTCAAGCTCTCTTCTGAACTCAGTTCACCTGTGTAAGGAATGGTAGTGCTACTGGGCCAGCCACTGATTTTCATTTTTGGAAAGCATCACAAGCCTGTCCCAAAGAAGTGTGTACCAGGGAATGCTTGCTTGCCTTTTCCCCCAAAATAAATGAACATTTCTTGTAAAGTTTCTCTAACTCTCATAATTTGTCTTTCTAAACTATTGGCTCTTGTTAAACATGTTCACAAGTACGGGGCCTCCCAATGACTCAGTAGTTAGCGTTGCGTGCTCCCATGCTGGCGACCCGGTTCAGAAGTGAACTCAGGAAGGTGATTGGTCAGCCTCGAGGCTGGGAAGGTGCTGTTGCTGCATGGCAGCACTTGCAGCTGTTGAGGGAAAAACATCTGGTTCCGCCGCACTAACTAACCTGTAGTAGGCCAGGGAGTTTGCCTCTTCCACAGAGGCATGTTAGCTGCATGTGAGATCTGATGGAACATGGCCCGACATCAGGGAGAAGGGCAGGGGTAAGGGAGAAAAAGGGGAAAAAAAAGAACACCCCGCCATCAGGATGAAGCTCCAGCCCGCCGCAGGCTCCCACCGCCAACTGAGCCCTGACTCCATATCTGAATAAAGACACCAGCGGTGGGGTGGGGAGGACACCTCCCCTGGCCCTGCCACAGGGGGCAATCTGTTGGGGATCATCAGAGCCAGGTTAGTCTCTGTGATGGTGAGTGATCTGGCTGGAGGGGCTGGTAGCAGAAGGGGCTGGCGGAGAGAAGAGGCATAAATACATGATGTAAATGTCCCTGACTGGCCCATACCTAGAGCTCCGCCTGGCCCAATTTACAGACAATGTCCTTCCGGACTGCCTTCTCCCCCAGCTACCACCCTTTCCCCCCAGGTATCTCTCCCTAGAACCCCTAGCGGTACCTTATTATTTATATACTAGACTAATTGTAACTAATTGAAGCCTCTGTAAACCATTGTATTACTGGAATTGCTTAGTGTGTTCTTTTATTGTATCTCACCTGTAATTGTTTCCATTGTTGTACTCCACCACCAGTTGCTGTCTACCCTTCCTGCGACAAGGTGCCTTTGTAAATGAGTCTTTGACTCAAAGGTTATAAATCCGAATTATGAAATAAATAAAAAAAAATCAAAAAAAAAATCACATATTCTTGTTTTTTTAAAAAACATTTTTCTGTTGATTGAAGCATCCTGTAATTATAGTCAAGGTGCCATGGATAAGTCAAGGGAGAGGGTTCAGTAATACTTGTTGTAATTAAGGGAGTATGTAAATATGAAACAGAGGTTTTTTTCCATATATCTAAGGGAACAGGCTTAATTGGCTTTCAAATGATACTTTCTGTGATGAATATAATTTGATATGGCAGCATTACCACTCACTGGCATTTACAGAGATTAGTACTTGAATTTCCCTTAGGGCTTTCTGCTCCCTTCAGTGTACAGAAAACCCTATGCTCTGCATGGGGGGGGAGAAAAGTGCAGTAGGGCTTTTATCCAAGATTCCCTGGCAGACATGCAGAAGTGTAATGGAAAAGCAACTTCAGCATCAGTAGTCAGCAGTTTTTGTGATCTGCAGTTAAAACATTTTCTGGGTGCTAAGTGGAGCAAAATGACCTCTTAACAGCTGCAAAACATGTGCGACCCTATCCAGTCATGCTTGAAGCGATCGCAGAAGATCTGGGCTCTCCTGCAAAGCTATTTATAATTGTCTAGGAATTGAGGCTATGAAGCAAATGTGCCACATTGACATGTAAACTGCATTGTGGCTCTCACATTTTGAGTAGCATGTGGCAACCATGTGCACCTGCTTACAGTGGAGGTTGTTAGTGGAGTGGCTTAGCATACCTGTGCAGGAGAGGGCATGTGACACCAGGGAGGACACTACAAGGTCAAGTGATGGGGGAGGGGTATACACATTGAATGGAAGAACTTCACATGGTATGGTTGGAACCTACATCAGAGGGGAGACTTTTTTTATGTGGTCAAGGGACTGGATTGAGAAAGTTGGAGTGATGGGCCATGTGACACTGGCAGGTCAGGAACTGTGAGGGAGGAACAAGGGGACAAAAAGACTAAAAGTGTGAGACCGGGTTGGGGGCTGGGGGGTTGGGGCTGGTCTTGGCACCATATAAGTAGTACATGTAGAATTGCACCATGCTGCAGGTTTACCGTGTCTGGCATGACACGTTACTTCTTATGCCCCTTATTGGGGTGGATCTGGATCAGCAATTCCTAATGCACTGATTTATTTATTTATTTAAATTTTGGTAACTGGGTAAGCCCACTGAGACCATGCAGTCTGGGTGACCCGGGGGAGTGGGTACATAGGAAGAGTATACAAATCTGCATACTTAGGTACATATATATATATATATATACACACACACACATACATACATACATATGGCATTTAGCCATAATACAGAGATGTACACTGCAAATTACAGTCATAGGAAAAATGTAGCAATATAGTACAATAATGTAGCAATGTAGTACAATAAATTATAAAAGCAAAACAAAATGGTTATATTAAATGCACGCTGAAAATAGAAAATACAGTTAAAAATCTACGTTTCAACCTTAGGTCTTCTTCAGGAAATATCTAAAAGAGAAAAAAAAAATAAGTTAGTGTAGAGGAGAGGTAAATTGAGAGAGATATATATGTGGAGAAAGAAGAAAGGGGAGGCTCAGGGAGAATAAGTGATAAATGGTAAGATTAAGAGAGAATCTGTGAAACAAAAAGGTGATGATGGGCAAGATAAAGCATAATCGGAGTGAAACAGCTGGGGAAGTTCCCAGGTGGGGACTAATTAGCAGGGCCTAGTAAGAAGGCTGAAAGATGACAAATGTGGGGGAAGGAGACAGAAATGGAGACTTCTAGGGACATGGATATGTTGTTTATCCACACTATCTGGCAGGTTCCTTGCCGCTTTAAATCTTGCCGGAAGGTCTTCAAGCTGGCTCCTCTCACCCACCTGGGTGGTAAAACTCTCGGCTCCGCCCCATGAAGCCAGATCTTCCTTACCGCTTGGAAGCTCAGGTTCCCTCCTTAGCGCCTATTTCCGACTGGTTCCTGATTATTCGGTTCGTCCAATTTAGTCTGAAGTTTAAAAAAAAAACGTTGGTCTTTCCTCGGCCACATGGACAATTCGCTTCCCAGCGCTCTTTGAGGGCGCCCGGGCGGGCGGAATATCTCCAGGACTGCTCCACACTCCATGTGCGTTTACTGCCTCGACTTGGACCATGATCCGCAAGTTTCGGAATTGTGCTGCGCCCTTTCGACCAACGTCTTGGAGGATTGTGCAGCCCATTTGGGGCTTGGGCACCCGAGGATTTTTCCGTGCTGGTAAAATCTTTAGAGGCTCGTCGGGCGGTGTCCACGTCAGCTGTCTCAGCTGAGCAGCTCGATCTCTCTACCTCCCTGGAGGAGGCGGCAGCCAAGGCTGCATCCCCCTCCTCCTCGGTCGCGGCTTTTATCCCACTCTCTTTGAGTTCCTCTCATTCGGCTTCGTTCAAGAAGCTTTGCCAGTCCTTTTCCACGAAGGGAGAGGGGCCATCGGGACCTGCCTCTCGGCCCAGGTCAAGGGAGTTGCAGGGTAAGTCCCATCGTCGACATTTGTGGGAGCGGGAGAGGTCCCCTCCCCCTGTCCGCTGACCTTCGACTTCGGTCGAGGTTGCGGCTCAGGCCATTGGCTTCACGGTGTCCCCGTCAGGCCAGCCGGCCAAGACTCCCGTCGACGTTGTTGAGTTTTCTCTCGACCCATCTCCCGGGCGGTCGACTGCAAGAGCCGTCAACTCTTCGCCGGTTTCCCCGGTGGAGGCCAGTGTTCTGCCTGCGCCTTCGGGGCAGCAGTCCTCGGTCATTCTGTCCGAGCTGAGGGAAGAGCGGGTGTCCCCTGCTCCTTCCCAGACCCACCCTCAGTTTTGCCGAGGATCTGGGTCTCAGTCTCGGTCCTCTTCTCGGTCAAGCCGCTCCCGCCGATTTCAGCGGTCTCGGTCAGGGCACCGAGTTAAGTGGCAACACCGTTCCTCCTCGTCTCCCTCCTCGGATGAGGAGAGGCTTCGATGCAGATGGCGTCGATGTTACGAGGAGCTCATGTGGCAGCAGTTGCTGTTGTCCGGCAATCAATCTACTCCGATTCATTCCCCGTCGATCAAGCAGCTGCCGCCAGAATGGCCGACGCAGCCGCTCGCTGCAGTCGAGGTGCCCACTTCTGAGCCAGTTGCTCTACCAAATCTTGCTGCCCCACCGATTATGGTGGAACCTCGGTCGGGTCACGACCTGTCCCGCAGGTTGTTGGTCACCCTCACTCCCGCCTGCCCTCGGCGGGTGAAGAGTGGCTCTGCTTTTTGCACACCCTTCAGAGTCCGACGACGATTCCTCCGTGTTCCCCAGATGGGAGGGCCCGGAGTCCTCCCTGGACCAGTCTGTGGACGACAGCCCATCGTCCTTTCTGGGTCTGCTTAGGCTCATCTTGGAGTTCACTGGGATGCAGCTCGAACCCGTGTCCAAATGGGCCTCTTATCCCCTGACAGAGATCCTAGACCTAAGGGGTTTACCCTTGGAGGCCTTCCTGGTGGCTGAGGCCATCGTCGGCCCAGCCTTGGAGCTTTGGCAGCAGCCTACTTCCTGTCCTGCGCCCTCAGCCAGGATGGCCAGGAAGTATTCTGTCCCTATCGGTTCTTTGCCGCTTTTGGAGCACCCCTCCACTGAGGGTTAGTTACCGATAATGTCTTCCAGCGTTCTGTGAGCATTTCCGGGATATGGATAGGCCCTCCGACAAAGAGTCCAAAAGGATGGACTATGTCAGGCGCAAGGTTTACGCCGCGTCCTCCTAGGCCTCCAACAGGCCAGCTCGGCCACACTGATGGCACATTTTTCCCACGCCCTCTTGGGCTCCCTGGATGAGGTGCTCCCTCATCTCCCGGCCGATCTTCGGACCCTGGTCTGGCGGGTGTGGGACCAGGGTAGGGCGGTGGTGAAGCAGCAGCTTCAGACTGCTTTAAACATAGGTGATTCCTGTGCCAGGTCAGTAGTGGCCACGGTGGCCATGCACCACAGGGCATAGCTGAGGATATCCATCTTCTCGACTGATACCCAGCACAAGTTGGCGGACATTCCCTTCTTGGGGACTGACCTCTTCGGCCCTGGAGTGGAGGGACACCTCCAGGGGACTGAGAAGTCCAGTGTCACTCTGGACTCGGTCACCCCCACCCAGAGGGACAAGGGCCACTGGCAACCTTTGCACAAGCCCCATCGCCCTTGGCTCTCTCGGCACTCACCGCCCATCAACAGCAGCATGAGGGCCGACAGGCTTTCCGCTATATCCTGACACTAAGCCAGCGGCTTCCTCCAAGGGAAGCAAGGAGGTAAAGGCTCAGGAGCCCTCGGCCAGTCCCTTCTCCAAGCCTGCTCAGTGACAGGCTGAGGGGCACTGCCCCCGGCCTTGTCACCCCTACCCGGATCCCCCAAGGGGGAGACGGCTCCGCCCTTCCTCCGCCTGGTCTGCTATCACCACAGACCGCTGGGTGTCGGAGGTGCTAGGGAAGGGGCCTGCCTCTGGATTTTGAGCAGGCCCCACCCATTTGAGCCGTCACCTCTCAGGGGGGACCACGGGGTCTGCAGCCTTGCTGTTGGCCCATCGAGCCGATTTTGCCCTGCCCCTCGAGAAAGAGGTGATCAAGAAGTTGGCGGATCCTCCTCCAGACCCGGGGTTTGTGTCCAGGCTTTTCCTGGTCTCCAAACAGATGGGGGGCTTGTGCCCCATCCTTGACCGGCATGACCTGAACAGCTTCTTAAGGTCTCGGACCTTCGGGATGGTCACTCTGACTCAGATATCCCATCCTCGGAACGAGGCATGTGGCTCTATTTCCTGGACCTCCAGGACATATTCTTCACACTTCAATCCGTCCGTTTCTTGGGAGACTCCTCCGCTTCAAGAGCGGGGGGATCTCTTTACGAGTTCCAGGCCAGACCCTTCAGCCTCTTCTCAGCAGCATTCCTGCGGCACCGAAGGGTCCAGGTGTACCCCTACCTGGATGGCGGGCTGACTGCAACCCCTCCAGAGTGGAGGTGGGGCGGTCCAGAGTTCTGGCCCTCTAGGTTTCTCTTAGACCCGTCTCCTCTCCAACGGAGCCAAGTCGGAACTCGTGTCAAAGCGGGTGATCCTTTCATCGGGACAGAGCTCGACTCTTTGAGCCAGAGCTCGGCTCCCAGCAGACAGGGCCGAGGTTCTTCCTCCTTTACCTAATCATGTCTGATTGGGCAACTGCGCCCTGCCTGGGACTTTCTGCACCTCCTGGGCCTCAGTGCAGCCTGCACCAGTGTGGTCCAATTGGACCCGCCGGTTCATGCATCCCCTTTATGGGGGCTGGCCAGCCAGTGGTCACAACGCTGTGATCCTTTGGACCAGCCCGTGACAGTAACCCAGGGGATGTGGAATGCTCTCCTATGGTGGACCGTTCCAGCTCATCTGCAGGAGGGCATCCCATTCGTCCACCCCGAGTCGACGGTCTTCTGCGACCGATGCATCTCTGACGGGTTGGGGTGCCCATCAAGGGGAGCACAGAGTGCACTGCCTCTGGTCCCGTCAGGAGTCCTGATGCCATTTCAACCTGCTGGAGCTTCATGCAGTCCACTTAGCTCGCACCATTTTCGCTCCGTTTGTGCGGGGTCAAGTGGTTTAGGTCCAGGTGGACAATACCACGACCATGTGCTACCTAACCTGCCAGGGCCGGACGCGCCCCTTGCCATTGCGTAAGGAGGTTCTCCACATTTGGTCTCGTGTGCAGCCTGGAGGCAGTTTTCCTAGCCATCTCGATGGCAAGAACCTTCAGCACCCTGGCTGATGCCCTAAGCTGGATAAGGCCTGTGCCTCACGAGTGGTCTTCCCTGCCGGAGGTAGCACAAGATCTTTCTCCCACTAGGTCACGCCTCGGGTGGACCTTTTTCCCTCCGGGGAGAATGCGAAGCTGAGACTGTCTCATGCCCACCCCCCTCAGCAGGGCTTTCTGTAAGGGGATGCCTTGAGGCTGCGGACCCCAGGCCTTTTCTCCGCCTCTCCCCCATTTCCCTTGACCCACAGGCAAGGTGAGGAGGGACTAGGTGCAAGTGATTCTGGTAGCCCCAGACTGGTTCTGCCAGCTCTGGTATCCAGCTCTCCTCAGTCTCAGCCCCAGGCTCACGAGGCGCCTTCCAGCCCGCCCGGTCCTGATCTCTGTTGTCAGGGGAAGGTTTTCCATCCAGACCTTCAATCCCTGCACCTGGTGGCCTGGTTCCTGTGTGGCTAGTGGCCAGGCCTTGGGTCTTCCGGCGAGCTCCTCGACGTTGTTGAGGCGTCCCGCCAGGAGTCGACCAGATATGCTACGCCTTCAAATGGAAAAGTTCTCCATTTGGTGTTAGGATAGGGCCTGGTCCCCTCTCCTGTTCTTCGGCGAGCATTCCAGACTACCTGTGGTCCATTCTTCTTCTTTAGCAAGGGCTTCAGTCGATGACCCTTAAGGTGCTCCTGGCAGCCACCCCTGTCCTCCGGGCACGGGCCGGAAGGTAGTCGGTGGCGCAGGAAAGGTGGTCTGGTGCTTTTCCAAGGCCTTGATCATGCCTCCCCTCTTGGGAGAGAATCTCCACCTCCATGGGATCTTATGCTGGTATGGGCTTAGCTCACGGGCAAGCCATTCAAACCTATGCACAGGTGCGATTCTCCCACCTGTTGTGGAAGAACACCTTCTCAGGGGCTACCACGTCAACCAGAAGGATGGGAGAACTCCAGGCGCTTCCTTCGAGTCTCCCTATCTGGTCTTCCACAGGGACAAGATTGTCCTGCGTCCCACCCGAAGTTCCTTCTGTAGGTGGTGTTGGAGAGTTACCCTAACCGGGTATTGTCTCTGCCGGGGTTTAAGCCCATTCACACCTCGGAGGCCGCATATAGGCTCCATTTGAACCCTATTTGAGCGCTCACCTTCTCAGGGAGTGTAGGGCTGAAGTTCGGGAGAGGTTCTTCAGCTGTTTGTCATCTACGCTGAAGCCGCACCTGGCAGACCTGCAGCCAAGCGGACGATGAGCGGGTGGGTCATCTCCTGCATAGATCTCCGCTATAGGTGGGCGGGCATGGAACCTCCCAGAGGGAAAAGTGCTCATTTTACCCGCCCTTCCACTGCATCGGTGGCTGCTTCCGGGGATGTCCCTACCCAGAATATCTGCGGGGCTCCTACCTGGAAGTCGGCACATACCGTTTTACCCCTACCACATCGACCTTGGGTCACGCCGGGATGCTGGTTGGGGCATCGGCTCTCCAGTCTTTATTTCCTAAGTAGGGGTGCACCTGCCTCCCTCTCCGGAGAACTGCTAGGAGTCTGCCAGATAGTGTGGATGAACAACATATCCATGTCTCTAGAATACAGGTTACTCACTTGGGGCAGGAGTTCTAGGAATGGTATATGTTGTTCATCCATACATGACCCACCCAACTCCCCCAGCTTCGATGCACAACCTGGCTTCCAGCGGGTTAGATCTGGCATCATGGGGCGGAGCTGAGAGTTTTACCACCCGGGTGGGTGGGAGGAGCCAGCTTGAAGACCTTCCGGCAAGATTTAAAGCGGCAAGGAACCTGCCAGATAGTGTGGATGAACAATATATGCCATTCCTAGAACTCCTGTTGCAGGTGAGTAACCTGTATTTATGGTGAAAATGAAAAATAAATGAGTACAAAAACAAATAGACTTTAGGGGAAAAAAAGGGATGGCTGAAAGATTTTAGTGGAAAATAAGTCTACATTTAAACCAGAGGGCTGCTGAGAGCCAAGGCAGATGATCAGCTTGGCTTCCATGTTTTTTCTATGGTCAGGATCCCAGAAGCCCTGCTGAAGGACACAAACAGAAAGGTCATTGACATTGTGGTCCCTGGAGATAAAGTGGGATACAATGGGTTTAGCAGTTTCACCATTCCTGACTGCTCTGTAATGTTCCCTGAAACGGTCAGCAAGACGCCTACCAGTTTCTCCAATATAAATAGCTGTACACTTCCTGCAAAGAATACAATACACCAATACATACAATAAATTATGACTAGTACAGGAATAAAGAGTCACAGTTCTGTGTCTTATCCACAGCATGGGATTGTACTTAGACAAGATCAAGGAAGACAACGACAGAATATATGGTTCAAGTTGCCGAGGCCGAGGGACAGTCAGTCGGAAGTGTCAGCATTCGAGTTAAGCAAGGTGACGCCAGTACAGTAGCAAATTGGGAATTGAACATAGGGGTGGTGGCATAGCATGCTACAAGCATAAACTGGTGTATCAGTTGGGGCAATTACAGGTTCCAGAGTGGGAGAAGTGTTTTTTTTGGGCCCCCAATGTAAAAGAAACTCTTTGCCATGGTACTGACAACAATGAACAGCAGGCATCCATTGTGTTGTGAGGAGTACAATTTTTTCACAGTTGTTTTCCCACGGAACAGTTCAGCTTAACTTTAAGTTCCTAGTGTCTGCACACACAGCTTCTTTTTTAATCTTTTAAAGAAGTAGTGTACTGCCTAAAATGGCTGGGGGAAGGTTCCAGAAGAAGGCCAAAAGGCACTTCTTCATAGAGAGAGGTTTGAAGGGGTGCAACAAGCTACCAGAAGAGATGACAAGCAAGAAAACTGTAGACTTCAAGATGGGATAAGATAAAGTTAAAGGGGAACTGCCTTGAATCTGCAAACCTGTGTTTTCTGTAGGAATTGTGTTTCTAATACTGGTTCACATTCTGTTTTTGTTTCATCTATACTGGCCTTTTAGTAGAGTCACTGGGTGTTTCTGCTTTTCACTGTGGTCGGCAGTACCATATTAGAACTTTATGATGTATGCTATGTCCTTGTTAAAGAACTTTCACTGTTTTCACAATGAATTAATGCTCTACTCTGGAACTCTCTGACCCAAAAGGGACATAAACTACATCATACAGTTCAAAAATGGCACTTACCAGCAGTGTGTTAATCAGAAACACCTACTGTGTTTACTAAAAGGTCAGTAAAAATGTAACAATAACAGAAACGGATCAAATATATGGAAAACACATCTACTGGGAATGCTGTACTCTTAGACACGGAACGCCACAACATGTATGTGTAGCTCTAATTGCTTGGTTTTTCTGGTACTGTACTGTATGTTATTGTGCTTAGAGATAGTGTTTTGTATTCACTTTGTGAGTGGGAGGGAGGGAGGTAGAGATTAAAATCTTTAATCTTTATTGAAATGTGCTTAAGAAAAAAGTGGTAAAAAAAACAACTCTGGTAGCAGTAGTGATCGCTTGAAGAAGCTATGAAGAGTAGTCTGCCTTACAGCAGTAGTTGTATGGGGTGAAAGCTCCTCTCAATACCTTCCATCAGCCTTCAGTCAGGCTGAATTTCCATACCATGCTCCATGGCTCATCTGAGTGTAAGCAGAGCCATATGAACATCCCATGTCGTGACAAGTATGGTTTCTGGCTCATCAGGGTCCTCTTCCTCAACTTCTGCTTCGTGCTGGCTGTTCGAATGCTGCATGCCATCCAGAACTCAGGAGGTTTCGTCACTTCTGTCAGTTTCTGGCTCACTGTCTCCTAGATAGAGATGCAGCAAAGTTTAAAGTCACCTGTGGAGTTAAGGCAAAGTGGGCAGCTTCAAATTAGCGTAACACTACGTGAAATTCCCATTAAAAAATTGAAATTCACCTTAACGGACTTCGCGTTTGTGCACCTCGTGTTCATGTCACGTTGCATTTTGAGAAGGTGAAGTTGGCAAGAAACAGCCCACAGATCACATGTCTGACAGTTTGCAGGTAACATGATGCAGGGAGGAAGTTAATCAGGCAAGACCTTGAACTAGTTTCACTTTCCCTTGCCTGTGCTAGAGAAGGAGTTTTTTGAGTGTGTCTGCATAGTGCTAGTTAGATATTTACTCAGTGTTTCTGTTTACTGCCATAGTTCTGCTTTTGAGTTTTGCCCCTTTTGTTATCATATTCCTGAGTCCTGATTTTACTGTTTTTCTTTTTTGTATACCTCTGAAACATAGAAACATAGAATTTGATGGCAGATAAAGACCGCTTGGCCCACCTAGTCTGCCCATTTCCCTACCTAACGGATAAGCTGCAGATCCTAGTTAACCAACAGCCTACTTCCTCCTAACCCCCACTAGAATTGCCTTATGTCTGTCCCATGCATTCTTGAATTCCCCCACTGTTTTTGACTCCATGGCCTCCTCAGGAAGGCTGTTCCATGCATCCACAACCCTCTCCATGAAAAAGTACTTCCTCACATAACCTCTGAGCCATCCCCCTCTATCTTCAAATTGTGCTCCCTTGTTCTTGCACATCTCTTTGTCTGAAAGATACTACCCTCTTGGACTTTGTTGATTCTCTTGAGGTGCTTGAAAGTTTCTGTCATGTCCTCCCTCTCCCTCCTTTCCTCGAGGGTATACATATTAAGCTCCTTTAATCTCTCTTCGTATGTCTTCTGGTGCAGACTCTGCACCATATTGGTTGCCTTCCTCTGGACAGTCTCCACCCTGTCTATGTCTTTGCGGAGATGGGGTCTCCAGAACTGCACACAGGACTCCAGATGGGGTCTCACCAACTGTCTGTACAGAGGGATAACAACTTCCTGTTTTCAACTGGTGATGCCTCTCCCTATGCATCCCAGTATCCCCCCAGCCCTCCTTACTGCCTTCTCACATTGCTTGCCCACCTATAGGTCATCTGATATAACTTCCCCAGGTCCCTTTCCATTTTTGTTGTTGTCAGTATCTCACCCCCCATTGTGCACTCTTCCCCTGGGTTTTTGTTTCCCAGGTGCATTACTTTGCACTTCTTTGCATTGAATCTAAGATGCCATACATTTGACCATTCCTCGAACCTTGCCAAGTCCCCTTCTCATTCTTTCCACCCCACCTTGTGTATCAACCCTGTTGCAGATCTTTGTGTCATTTGCAAAGAGATATACTTTTCCTTCCAGTCCCTCTGCAGTGTCACTTATAAAGACATTAAAAAGGACCAGACCCAGTACTGAACCCTGTGGCACCCCACTCATAACCCCCTTTCTTCAGAGTGGACTCCGTTTACTATTACCATCTGTGTCCTGTTGTCCAGCCAGTGTTTTACTCAGGCTACCAGCCTGGGATCCACTCCCAGGCTGACAAATTTGTTTATTAATCTTTTGTGTGGGACTGTGTCAAATGACTTGCTAAAGTCTAGGTTGACCATATCCACAGCCCCTCCCTGGTCTACTACTTTGGTCACCCAGTCAAAGAAATCGATTAGATTCATCTGACATGACCTTCCTGCTATGAATCCATGCTGCCTTGGGTCCTGTGCCCCACTGGCCTCTAAGTACTCAACAATTCTTTCCTTCGGAAGTGACTCCATCATTTTCCCTACCACTGAGGTCAAACTGACAGGTCTGTAGTTTAATGCCTCTGTCTTGCTCCCACTTTTGTGAAGGGGAATCACATCTGCCCTCCTCCAGTCCTCCGGTACCACACCATCCTCCCATGATTTATTAAAAAGGGTAGTCAGTGGTGTTACTAGTTCTCCCCTTAGTTCTTTTAGAATTCTGGGGTGAATCCCATCAGGCCCCACATTCTTTTCCAAATAGAGAAAGGTGATTTTCCTTCGGGGACTCGTGGTGGTCATCTTGGCCCAAGGATGCGTGGTGGTGGTGTTCACATCAACCGTGCAAACTTGTTCCCATCTAGTGCTTCCTTCCCAGTAAATGTGTCCATTGGCAGTGGAGTTAGTGGTGCCAGACAAGCAGCACCGGTGGCCTAGCACTGCCCCCCTACCACTGGCCAATGTTCAAGAACAGCAGCAACAGGAACAACAACAGCAGCAAGTTGTTCTCTCCCCCCCAACTGTACAGCAGCCTACTACATCTGAACCCCTCCCTCCACTGCCTGTGCCTGGTCCTCCATGCAGCTCAGCAGTGTGGCAATTTTTCAACACACTGCAAGGTGACCCTAGTGCAGTGAAATGTAATATCTGTGGCATGATGGTGCGGCGGGGTTGGAAGGGTACACATCTGGGGACAGGTGGCCAGAGAACTCACCTGACTGTCCACCACTGTGCAGAGTGGGAGGTCAAGGTGGGTGAAGTAGCAGGAAACACTCCTGCAGTGCAAGAGATGTCAGCATGGCCTCAGCCTGCATGGCGTGAGAAGCGCAGCAGAAGGGAAAGGGAACAAGTGCCTGCTCCCGCACCTGCATTCGAGCGCAACCTAGCTGAAAGCCCGACCACACTGGCAGATCTTGGCCTACTGTGAAGTGAGGTCTACCACCTCGGTAACATGGTCGACAAAATGCAGCAGCAGTTGGACTGAATGGAGGGTCATCAGCTGCAAATAATGGCTATGCTCCAACTGCTGATTAGTCAGAACCAGGCACAGTAGTCTTTTGGTTTTCTTTCTAATTTGTATTGTGTGTTCTGTCTTTATTTTTCCTGTCTTCCCCCCCAAAAAATATTAAAAACACACTCCAAAAAATGATAAAATAAAAAAATTAAAAAAATCCTGTCCTGCGCTTTCCTTCTTTTCCTACTTAATAATCTTTTTACATACAGAAAAGGTATTTAATTTTTTTTTTGCAGTAATGTTGTCTTCCTGTTGTATTGTGTCAAAGCAGCAGTGCAATAATATGTTAACAATTTTGACCTATACTATTTTATTCTGTTTTCAATTGTCCCTTATCTACTGACTTGTATGATACCATTCCTTCCACAGTTGATGTTATTATGCATTATAAAACGGTCATTAATGGAAGGTCAAATGTGACGACATGCCATTGGGGAAAAAGTGTCACCTGATCATTCATTAATGTCCTGGTACACCAACAGTTGGCATGCTGATTGTAAAAAGCTTTTTATTTTTGTGTTTTACAGTTAGCCCATTTTATAAGTGTGATAGCCCACTTCAGCCCATGGGTGCATTAATGCACTTCCCTCCCAGGTGCTGTAAGTCACTCGGGCAATCCCTCATGCCTCACAGTGCACCCAGGGCATGCATTAATGCCCTGATACACCCATTCTCTGCCGTGGGGTATAGCGCGCTTACTCCCTATTTTTAGATATGAAATAATAAAAGTAGTGCTCCTTTCAATATTGTTCATATCTGGTTTTCATCCGTATACCCAGCTGTTTTTGAACACCTACTGCTCCATAAGGTCATGGTGGTGGACGTGTCCTGCTGTATTGCATGCTAGTTCATTTTAGTCACAATAAAAATGATTTTATATAATAGTTGTACAAAAACCGATGGCAATACTGATGGAAACCAGCTGCAAGGCAGATTAAAACTAGCAATCTGTTTATTATTTCAGATGTTAAAAAGGGGTACAGCAGCCATAAATCGTGGAAAGAATATAAACAAGTCAGTAGATAAGTACCAATCGAAAATGGAATACAAAAGTATAGGTAAAACTTGTCACCTGATTATTGCACTGCCGCTGTACTTGTCATGCTATATTACTTTTTTGTTGCTGTTGACTGTGTTAAGTTTTTGTAGCACACCCACAACTACAATCAAAATACACTAGCATCACACACAATTACAACCCCCCGTAAAAAATCAAAATCATGAAAAGTCCACCTGAAGAATAGTCACATGAGAAACTGTTCAGAAAAGTCACAAGTATTTCTTGAAGCACTGCTAAAAGCATGCACCTAGAGCCAGAACTCTGCATAACTGTCCTGAGTGAGAAAATAGCTTTCTGGCATCTGCTGCTGTTGTTGTCCATCTGTTTTCTGCTGATGATGTACAGCGTGTTACTAAATGATGATAGCCACAGATGACCATGGATTGAACTATAATGTGATGTTCTGGTAAATTCTTCAGCTGCGCTGACTGAAACATGCTGCCCTATGTGTGTGTATTTATACCAACACTGGTAAGTTAGTGTACGCGGCACTGTCATGTTTTTTCAGAGACACTGACATTTAATTTGTATTGAATCTTTTTGTTGTAAGCACTGAACAGGCCATCATGTCCCTTTGCAGGGAATCAGCACCATACATATTGAATGTTTCCCCTTCACCAGTGTGTTGGCCAAGGTCACATTCACATGCCATACATATGTGCCGCCATCTAATGTGGTACTGTAAAATTTACATTTTTCCCCGGGGGCGGGGGTACTGCTGTGATTGAGTGAATTATAAGCATTTCTCATTCCTGTACTTTTCTTTTGCATTCTCAGGTTACAGCACACAGATTCCTGACTGTAGTGATGAAACCATGTTGTCACTGCATATGTGTTCCACATGTGTCTGATTGTTGACTTCGGCTGTACAAACAATGTCAATCCATGAAAGGTAAGTATTTTTTTTTGGGGGGGGGGGGTTTCATGAGTCATTTGGAAAACAATTTTCATTAATATTTTTGTCTTCTTTCCAGGTCTTCAGTGTATCCAAACTGTTGTCCGTATTCAGATTGGAACATACAACAGTCCACGATACTTCAATGCTACCTGCAAACAGATGAAGAAGAAATTATTCTGAGTTCATTCCAGTACCCCATGGAACTGTTCCTCTCTTTTGTTATATCCATCATCTGGCCTGTATGTCACCGCTGTTAAATATTTTACACTGGCAGAAAACAAAAAAAAAAGGAAAGCAGCCCTCGCAAACCTCAGTGCCGGAGTTGTACCCACTTGGAAATTCATTTTCCATGACTGCATCAGCAACCTCAGGGGTACACTGTTTTACACTGCACCAGGGTGGTCTGCTTTGTCTGCATTATTCAGCACCGCCATCATCATGACTGGGTACAAACATAGATGTGATTGTCCTGTTGGTATATTGGACAAAAATAGGTGAAGTACTATGATTAGTGATCGTGAAGATGAAGAATGTGATTTGTCTCGTGACTCGTGAATCCATGATGGTGAGATGACAATGGGTACAACGTTAACACTGAGATATGCACCACACTGGTACTCTGAACAGTACTTGAACATTCAAAGTCCCCCTCCTCATGCCTGTGGTAAACCTCCAGTGTTAATTCACAACTTTTACCTACATGGCTAATTGCTGTTACTTGAGGACTGGCTGGCAGATTTTATTTCAGGCACACAAACACAATTAATTTCACACACCACCTATGCTAAGGTCTCGTGATCATGGCATGACATGACATGACTCAGTCATGATGAAATTCCCAGAACTGTACAATGTTCGCGCCGAGATAATATCTACAGGATTAAATAGGCCAGCTTCTTGTGAGGACAAAGATTTGAGTTGGGCATCCTACAGAACGTGAACACAAACAGAAGCATCATACTAGACCAAGGATCTTGAGTAGCGTGACATGATAACTGGGTGTCCCCTAGTCCTGATTCATGATGAAACCGAAGATTTAAAAAAAAAACAGGGTTGGACCAAAAAAAGTTAAAGTTGTGTGATTCGTGATCATGAGGATGAAGAACGTGATTTGTCTCATGACTCGTGATTCGTGATCATGAGGATGAAGAACGTGATTTGTCTCATGACTCGTGATTGTGACATGACAATGAGTACAACGTTCACACCAAGATATGCACCACACTGGTACTCTGAACACTTCTTGAACATTCAAAGTCCCCCTCCTCGTGCCTGTGGCAAACCTCTGGTGTTAATTCACAACTTTTCCCTACATGGCTACTTGCTGTTACTTAATGACTGGCTGGCAGATTTTATTTCAGACACACACACACAATTTATTTCTCACACCATCTATGCTAAGGGTGATGCTGCAGGCACTGCTGTTACCCATACAGATTCAAGGACCTTGCCTGTCCTAACCATCTCTGACACAGTACTTTTTCCCTTTAAGGATTTTTTTCCTTTTTTATTTATTCCACGTGATGTGAGAGAATGCCCTGACCACAGAGCCAAAGCTTATACCCCACTGACCTACGTGGCTCATACACCACGGGTATAAACACCTTTGCCTGACCGTGTCTTTGAGGCCATTTTTTTAGATTACACAGCGTCACTAAGAAAAGAAACACATTTCTTACAAACACTGATTTTTTTCTAAGTTTGTGGGTTGCTAACAAATTCAAGAGAATTCACAAGACAGCACAATGCCAAAAACACTGCAGTAGTGAACGTTTCTTTATTATGTCTTTTACTTTCGGTTAAATGCTATAATATGCAGTGAGAAACAGTATTCAATCACGGTACTGTGGGGAAACACGCGGTAGTGGTACAATGACAACAGTTTCAACAGACTGAACACAGATTAACAGCAACATTATATTTATTCAGTTTTTGGTGGATGGGAAGCCAGAACACAAAAACAGTGACTTCCAGGTAGAAACTGAGCACTAAACAGATGTAGCCACACTGGCACAACAAGACCTTAACCAGTCTTCAGAAATCTGACAGTGGAATAACAATACCTTTATTTTGGGGGGTGTTACAGTAGTAGCTAGATAGAAGCAGGAAAAAATACCGCAGATGGGCTAAGAAATTAAGAGTATTGCTATTATAGTGGTGCAATAAAATGCTTCTGACTTGACAGCACGCACACAGACTAAAGGTAATGATGCACGGAAACTTCAACAGTTCAGTAAACTACAACACAGTCTTTTAAACAGACTGAGAAAATGCACAGCAGTGCAGCACAGCAAACAGCAACAACTGATAAAAACTTAATAGAAGTATTGCTGTGTGTACCTGAACACAAAAATACTAAAGCACTAGCAAACAACAGTTGGAAAAACCTTTCTCACTGTGAATCTCCCTTCTACAATCTACACCACAGATCTTCCCCTCCGCTGAAGCACACTTCTACAGTGTCTGTCAATAGCGAGGCTGAATGTACTAAATTAACATTCAATATTCACTTGCCCGGTGGTGCTGAGGGTTTGAGGCACTGGACACAACACCTTGCGCCACACCGCCGACCGGGGTTCAGAAGCGAACTCAGGAGCCAGGGGTCAGTTGGAGAGGAGAAGGATTGAGCATCCATTTGAATGCTCTCCTCTCCTTTCCTGGGGGGGTGGTATCTGTCCTGCAGTGCTAGTGGCTCCTAGTGGAGACTAGGGGCACAGCAGCTGGGGGACTATGTAACAGGGGCGACATCAGGCAGCCATCATGCGGTGTGGGTGAGCTTGCTCATGTCTCGTGCGGATGGCATTGCACATCCTGCACCAGGAAGGGGAGAACAATGGAAAATCCCTGACTCCGGGAAGGCGGAGGTGGAGCCCTGTAGCCGTGCCCACATGCCCAATGCTGGCCCGAACCCAATATGGCTCTCCATGGTCCTCTGCCTCTCTCATGGCTGGGGAAGAGGGGGGGCTACCCAGCATACCTGATTTCCCAGTTGGGTAAGGGTTCAGGCAGGCGGTGGAGGCATAAGACCCCGTGGATCCACTAGAGAGATGCCTCGGAGACCAGTGTCAGGAGGGAAAAAGAATCTAAAAAAAATTAAATATTCACACAAAATCAATAAATGTCCGATGATATAAACACACAAGGGTTTACTACAATCAATGTACTAACTTTTGACACAAAATTTTGTGGCAAAAATGTATTTTTAAAGGTTTTTCGATAGTTTGATTTTCAGAGCTCTGAGAGCAAACTGTCTCTAGCTTTCCACTACACACACTACACTGAACGTAAGCTGTACAAGACAATGTAGAGCCCATGTGACCTTATGAATCACTGCAAAATTTGCCTTAAAGAGCAAAAAAAAAGGTGAAGTAATGCGAAGTCCATAGAGAATAATGGGAACTTCACTTACTTTGAGATACAAAGTTATTTGCTTCGCTTTTCGGAATATTAAGCGAAATTTGGGTTCTACGCGAAATACTACGCGTGGCAAATTTTATGCACTTCTCCCACCTCTACTTTTAGATGGCATAGGTAGGCAAAATCTTATTATGTGAGACCGGGTGGAGTAGGGATTAAATCTTCGACTGGGGTAGGTGCCTGTGGTTCCTCCGTAATTCAGCCTGCTTAAACCCAGCTTTGGAAAAGCAGTTTGCGACTGTGTCAGCAGTAACGCTGTCCTTTGCTTTCTTAAGCATACACACAGCATATAACAAGTTGATCCATCTGATGCAGTCCATAGCTGTAAGTTCACCCCCCCCCCCCAAATTGAGCTCCTCCAGAACCCGGGATCGCATTTTCCTTACATAATGTCTCTTCATGGACTAGATCACACCCTGATCATGGGGTTGAATAATTGAAGTGGTGTTGGGAGGTAAGAAAATCATCTTTGTTCCTCAGGTTCTGCATGTCTTGGTCCCCAGTGAAGTTATTGAGGAGAAGGGCAATTTTGCGGCCGCGCAGCCGCGCAGTTTTCTTGTCTCGTGCCCTGACCCATTCAGTGAAAATTTCACCGGTCATCCAGGCCATTCTGTTGTGGTGGTAAGCCACGGGGGGGTGAGCTACAACTTGAAAACATCTGGCCAAGATCGACACCCTCTCATTGACCTTTTTAAAAAAATTTTGTTTTTTATTGCCAGGAGTTATTACCAAGAGGGAGACACTAAGCTGAATGCTTGTTTACAGGTGCGACCTGGGAGCACAAAGAAGTTAAGTGACTTGCTCAGGGTCACACAGTATGCAAGTGGGGGCTGTGGGGATTCAAACCCATGTCTCCAGGTTTGCAGCTTAGAGCCTTAAACCACTGCACTATACTGCTTCCTTATTCTTCCTTTTTCTGCCCTGTGGAAGCTCTGACTTAAAAGTTAAAGTCCCCTGCCCAACACATCTAAAGAATAGCCCCATCTCATCTGCATTAAAGATGTTGTAGGCTGCATAACCTGACAGAATGTCTGGAATCACGTCCCGTACCCTGTCTGTTGTGCCTGAATTATCGTCTTTCTGTTTCTCCCTATGTGCGCACCTGTAACATGTTCACACAATGCAATGCATCATGGGCTGCAATTTGCAAATCACCACAGAATGTTATGCTGGTTCAACTTTAAGCAGAATTGCATGGTGCCGAAAGGCCTCTCACACAGTTTGCAAAGGGTGCTAACAGATCATAGACACGTGTTTCGTCCTACCAGGACTCATCAGTATGCCTCATCTGTCTGACACCCCAGTGGAATGAACCAGCAACCCCTAAGACGGTCTGTCTGGGTTATGTTGTGGTGAGACCGTCTTAGGGTAGCTGGTTCATTCCACTGGGGTGTCAGACAGACGAGACATACTGATGAGTCCTGGTAGGACGAAACACGTGTCTATGTCATCTGTTAGCACCCTTTGCAAACTGTGTTGAGAGGCCTTTCGGCACTATGCAATTCTGCTTAAAGTTGAACCAGCATAACATTCTGTGGTGATTTGCATATGCAGCCCATGATGCTTTGCATTGTGTGGGCATGTGTGATTTTGTATTTTCTTGAAACTTGGCTTCCCAACCAAATGCCCTTTGGGGTAACCCTTGCCTCAGTGTTTGTGCACAGAGGTTCTTTGTCTGTAACATGTTGTTGCGTACCTTCCACCGCTGTAGCCAGCCATCTTTAGGGTTAAAATCTTTCTTCCCCATTACAGCTGCAATTTATTTTGCCTTGGTAGCTAACATGCTGCTCACCATCGCTTCCCTTTTCCTTACTGTGATGAACCACAGCAATAGTGCCTCTTCAACCACAGAATCCTTACCCTCTCTCTTTTTTTTCCATTGAGGGTTCTGGTTGGAGTGCCACTTGGACCACAGTCTCTCTTTGCTGTGCAGCAGGTCTGATAAGAGTCGATTTTGGTATGGAAAGACAGACAGCCAAGTCTCTGATGCTCATTTCAGGAGAGCATCAATCTCTTCAGTTGCTCGATTTTTTGAGCAAGCGGTGTTCCAGAGCGCTTAGACATGCTACAGCACAGAATAAAGAGGTTCAGGAACAAAGACAAACTAAAGCTAGCGGGTAATCTGTGGCTGAAAACATGTAACCGTACTTAAGTACTATACAGGCGATTAGCGAGTGCAGCAAGTGTGAAATAAAGTGTTAGCCGCAATCAGTGGCCTTAATCACCAGCGCAGCTGTCCATGGTTGCCAGCAGGTGATGTCCACATTAAAAGATGGAAACAATGCAATTTGCTGTGTTTGTTTTTGGTTTTAAAAATGTCTCCGCCTTTGCCAATTGTCCATGTTAACCACGTCCATAGTATGCGGCGTGAACTGTATTAGCTTTAAAAGAAGTGATATATCTAAAGTATGTCTGTCTTTTCTTTTTTGCTAATTAGAAGACATTATACCTGACAATGTTTGGTGACACATGTGGAACAGTGTTTGACCTGGAGGATGGCATAGCTAGTTCCAGTCCTCCTCATACCTTTGCAACACTGTCACCTCACTGTCTGTGACATCACACTGATTAGGAAGAGTCAGTCACCTGCTTCCAGATCAGTCACTTGTGATGTCACAATAAGTGAGATCACATTACTGCTGTGGTATAAAGATGAATAGAACGAAATATGCCAGTCTCCAGGTAAAGTATGAATCTTTACATCACATCTAATACTGTCTGGTAAAAAATCTTCTCACCACCAAATGCAAAATGAAAAATACTTCCAGAAAAAAAAGTGAAAACTAATTTTAAAAATTAATAGCATACCACCTAGTTTTATTGTGACCATTCCTTTAAAACTGTTTCTTAATGTGGCTTATAACAACATTTTTAATCCCCCCACCACCACCCTCATCAGTTGTTTACTACTAGACTTAAAGTGACAAGTGCCTCATCTTCAGCTCAGAGTACTGAACTCTTGACATAGCCAATTATGTAACCTGCTGTTAATTACTGATGCTTAACCTCGTTTATGTTGTGATGACTGCATGTCATGACGGGTTGTTTCCCAGAATTCACTGCTACTTTTACATGGGTTTCTTGTATTCTGCTTTATTCTGCTTTCTAAATTACTGTGGATTTTCACACACTGCAAATGCCTATATGAGACCAAAACAACTGTCCTTTGTCCCATGGCAGGCAGGCCCAGCTTGTCCCATGGATCCTATGGTTGTAAGCCCTTTCTTCCTCCCAGACACTGCAGTCATGCCTTGACTTATACTTGGGAGGATGGACAAATGACTGTCTTTGGAGTTGCTACATGTCAGACTGCCAAGCCAGACCTTTCTTTGATATTTTTCATATAGCTATATTCCTATATAATATAAGGTATGTATAAAAGGTATCACCTGCAACATATTTATTGTTTTCTCTTCTATCTAATGTAGTAAAATTTAGATTTAACTAACAGAATCTGTTGTTTCCCTTAACCCAGAGTCATCATGTCTAGTGTAAAACAATTAGTGCATACCAGTAATTGCTTTTACTCTTTGTCTGTGGCTCCACCCCTTTGTACACAGTTTAATTAGTATTGCTAACATGCAGGATCTGCCACTGCCCATGCTTGTAGCTATGAACTGGAATTGCACGCTGCACCAAAAAGTAAACAACGTGACTATACCATGTCCTCATGTGAGATGCTTTCCTAAGAGAGTGGTAGACCTATGGAACAAGCTCCAAATGGAAGTGGGGAGTGTTGAAATTGGATCAGTTTCTCATGGATGATAACATTACTGGGTGCAGTATCTAATTACTTAGCAAAGGGACGGCCAAGAGTAGCCTAGGTGATAGCAAAATTGGTATGCGTGGGGAAACAGATCATGTTTCCTCAAGTTCTCAGTGTTTTCTGCAGCTGTTATTTATATAGTTTTTTTCTCCCTCTCCCCCAGCCATTGCTTCTAGGATATACCCTGCAGCTAAGGATATGTCCTGTTCAGTCAGTCTGCCATCATTCAGATAGCTGGGGGGGGGGCCTTCCCAGGATTTTCTCCCCATGTTCTTTTCTCTACCCAATGGCATGGGCAGTGCCTCAGTGGTCTTGTATACACACAGCACCCCTGCGGTGAGAGGCAGCTCCCTGGCCCAGCAGCAACAGTTGCTGTGGCTCTGCAGCCCACCACCAACTCATACAGGTGGAGGTATGCTGGCACGCAACAGCTACCTCAGCCTGACCTGCCTCCAGACATGGTGACCCAAGCTCGCTGCTGAATTTGGGTCACCTGCACTGCAGCGAGATGCACTGCTGCTGGCCCTTTGGGGCTTTTATTTCCTTCTTGTGGCCAAATCAACTGGCACCACTTCCCATCAAACAATGTGTACTGTCAGTTCCCATATTGTGGAATGCTGTGGCTGCTGGAATGCAGGAGTCGAACATTAACCAGGACCCTGGGGCTAGATTTTCAAAAGTCATGACACAGGCACAGTGTACAATTTTAAGTTGTGTCTGCATCAAAATAATGTTGTCCTATCACAACTCATTTTGTAACTGTGATATGATGGGGCTGAAATGCGCTGCAAGGATCTCAGAGAGGAGGGCTTTCGATGCCAGAATAAGCAGCATCATGAACGTGTGAGCCACATACCAGCTGTATAGTTGAGTCGTGGAACCAGTGGGCTGATCTATAAAAAAAAAAAAAAAACAGGACACTTACATTTGAACACTATTTAATTTAATAACCTCAATGTTTTGTCATGTTCGTATATGGCTTCTTTGGGTACACTGTAATTTAATAAAAAAACATAATGAGATCACTTTCTACACAAATGACTACAATTAATAAAGCTATGAGGTACAGAACTTGAGGACTTTTTCTCCACTATTTTCAAGTCAGCGTAAGACAATTTATACTGCTTAGTAAATCTATAACAATATAAAAATACAAAAATGAATTATGTTCCTGCTTTGGGTACAAAATGCCATCACACCAGACAGTATCACCACATACTGTATTCTGCCATGAACCTAAAATGCTACTTCTATCTTATAGTATATGGGCAGTGTTTGTTCTGTATGGAATTCGGTGACAGCTGAAAAGCTGTTGTACCATCATTCTGATGTCAGATTGCTGTTGTACCATCGATCTGACATCAGATCAATGGTATAACTGCAAGCCGCCAACAAAGGCCCACATTACATTTAAAAAAAATGGGCATTCACTTCTTTCAGTCAGAATGAGTCTTAACTGACAATCTACTTTTAAATTGCAGTTTAAACAAATGCTGCCCATACTGTATACTGTAAAAAAATAGCCAATGGCTCCCCCATGCACAGACAAGCGCAGGATTCCATCTCGGACTTTTGATATAATCTGTGACCGCCCGAGCTTCACTGTCATGGTCATCCATTTCATCAAAAACCCTTGATGGAATCCTGTGCTTCTTGTGCATGGGAACCCATCCACTGTACTATTTATCTCCCACCTCCGGAGCTGTGGCTGTGATTTCACTCAGTGCAAAACCTATGTGATGGATTCAGAGAATAATCCCCCATGGGGGGGGGGGGCACAAGCAGGTGGCACCCATGGTCACTTTTGCTGAATTGTTACCTGTAGACAGCCAGAAGAGGATAGGACACTCTGCACCAGGACTTTCAGCAGTTGGTGAAGGCATGGTGTATAGTGGAGGGGTTCAACTACATTGGGAACAGGGGGCCAACCTGTGAGGTTATGGGCCTCAACGGGAGAGACGGCCTATATCTTTCCAGAAGGGGGACCACAGTCCTTAGTGGAAAGTTTAAATACTACTTGAGTGAGCAGTTAAACTAGCCAGGAGGGAGGCTGTAAGACCAAGGGAGGCAACAATTGCCCCCCCCAATGATGAATCAGCATGGAGGGAGAGCCCGAGGGGAATAAGCTCACCCACAGCAGGGGTGCAAGAAGACAGGGGTGGGGACAAGGCAGATGGCAAGGGGGGTGTAAATCAGAAAAGAAAAGAGTAAAGGAGACAGGTAATAGAGGAGGTAACAAGGGAAGAAGAGGGTCATGGGGAGCTTCAGGGAACTGTATAAGCAAGGGTAGAGCAGGGAAGCAGGCAGGGAGGGAGTATGGTATGGAGAGCCATGTGCGCCCATGCAGGGTGTCTGGGAAATAACATTCCGAACCTGGAGGCTAGCCTGGATTTGGTGGCTATAATGGAGTTGTGGTACACTGACAGCCACAACTGGGAATGGCCATACTGGTCTCCTCTCTGTTCAGGAAAGACAGGGCAAGGAGGAAGGGAGGTGGAGTTGTACTGCATGTGAAGAGGGAATCAAGGCCATAGAAGTACAGGAGCTCTTGGAGGAAAAAGAAGGGCTGAAGGTGCCATGGGTCATCCTGGAGACAGGTACCGGGGGCTGGTTGCTGTCCATGCAGGGGTGCTATATAGACCTTCAGGACAGGGAGAGGAGCTGGGTAAGGCACTTGAGGAAGCCATCATCAGGATGACAGATAAGGGGGAATTTCTGCTATTTGGGGAATTCAGTGTGGCAGATGTTGATTGGAGCCTTCCAACTGCAGCTTCAGCAAGGAGCAGGGCCATCCTTGACTCCTTAACAGTGGGCTTTTTACAGGCATTTTGTCAAGGAACCGACTAGGGACAGGACAGTGTTGAACCTGGTGTTTAAAAACTGGGACAGCATTGCAGACATTAAAATGGACAGTCTCCTTGGTGCCAATGATGATCACCATGCAGTGTGAGTATGAGGGTCCTAGACTTTGGGAAAATTGATTTTAAAGAAATGGGAGACTGCCTCAGAAACTGCCTCGTGGGGGGGGGGGTGTTGCCAGGGAGGGGTATAGGCACAGTGTGAAAGAATAAGGGAGGGCATAATTAAGGCAACCAACACCTGTGTGAAGGAAGTGAATAAAAAGGAGAAGGAAAAAGGGACTGCTATGGTTCTGTAGAGAAGTGGCCAGTGTGGTGAGGGTAAAAAAGGGTGGCAATCAGGACACAAAAGGAAACGTAGAGGAAGGAAGACGGAGGTATGCCAAGTAAAACAGAGGGAAGCAGGAAAGGCAGTTAAGGGAGCAAAGGTGCAGACAGAGAAAAGAATAGGCAGAGGGATAGCTAAAGGGGATAAAGCTTTCTTCAGGTACATAAGTGAGAAGAGGAAGCAAGGGGAGGGACAGTGAGGATAAGGAGGGTAGCCGGGAGAGACTGTGCAGAGGAGAGGATCAAGAAACAGCAGACACCCTGAACAAGTACTTCAGTTCAGCCTTCTCAGTGGAAGGAGGGGGGATGGGCCACCAGGGAACAGCTGGAACAAAGGGGGAGGTGGACACATGTCCATTTTCAGAGGAGAGAGCACTGAAGGGATGTGCAACTCTGAAAGTGGACAAGACTATAAGACTGGACAGGATACGCCCAAGGATATAAAAAAAAAACTCAGGTAAGTGGTAGTTGCCCCACTGGTGGCTTATTTAGCAGCTTCTGGAAAACGGGCATGAATCCAGAGGAGTGTAGGAAAACAGAAGTGGTCCCTCTTTATAAGAGAAGCAGCTGGAAGGAGGCTAGCAACTATAGACCAGTCAGCCTCACATCCATAGTGGGGAAATTAATGAAAACCCTGTTAAAGGAAAGGCTGGTAGAGTATCTTGAATCTAGTGACCTACAGAATCAATGGTAGCATGGATTCTTGGGGGCAGGTCATGTCAGATGAATTTGATTAATTTCTTCAACTGAGTGACCAGGGAAATAGATGAGGGGAAGGGGGTGGACATGGTCTATCTGGATTTTAGCAAGATCTTTGACACTGTGCCACACAGGAGACTGATAAAGAAATCAAGCAGCCTAGGGTGAGATCCAAAATAGTAAGGGACTGGTTATTGGATAAGCAACAGAGGGTGGAGGTTAACGAGTCACACTAATGGAGGAGAGTGAGCAGTGGGGTACCACAGGGCTCAGTACTGGAACCTGTCCTCTTCAATGTCTTCATAAGTGATACTGCAGATGAACTAGAAGGGAAGGTGTGCCTTTTTGCAGATGACACCACAATCTGTAATAGGGTGAACACTCAGGAGAGGATGGAGAGAATGCGTAAGGACTTGGGGAAACTCAAGGAGTGGTCAAGAGCATGGCAGTTGGGGTTCATTGCCAAAAAGTGCTAAATCACGCACTTTGGGCATAGGAACCCAGGAGCTGGGTATAGGATGAGGGAGGTACTGACAGGCACTAAGCAGGAAAGGGACTTTGGGGTTATCATATCTTTTTTTTTAACTCTCTGTTTATCACGCCCCCTTCTGTGCCACAGCTGAGCCACTCCCTTAGGGTCCTCCAAGGTACCTGTAGCTAAGCGTACTACCATACTACCTCCTGGCACTCAGTCTCAACATTGCCTCGGATTACCCCCCAGTGGGGAAGGAGAGCGCACCCCCTTTCTACTCCCCCCTGCCTGCACAAACTTTCGTCAAGCAGTGTCTATGGGTTTCTGGGTTTGGCTCTTTGCTGTAGTACCAGAGGCCATCATTGGGCCAGCTGTGGGGTCTTTTACATCATTTCTTCCGTCACTTAGGATATTGGCATGCATGGAGGTCCAAGGAGCATGTGCACGCAAGGCATGCTGTGCTCTGGATCTCATCTGACGTCCTCCCCTCCCACGGCACCTCCGAGTTGGGTGACCACAGGTGGCAGTATTGTAGTGGGGATGGTGACCTTCCCTCCCTAGAGGCGGAGAACCCGGGACGCTCAGTCGTCCTCCCTACTGGCCGGTCCTCGGCAGCTTGAGCTCATTTTCAAACCTGGGTTGCTGGTGTTGGGAGTGGTAGTGTTACAGCTGTGCTGACAGGCTGGTCTGGAGTTATCATATCTGATTACCTCTAAGTGGCAGGGCAGAGTTTGCACTAGGTAAGGCCAATGGGATGCTGGGATGTATAGGGAGAAGTATCTCCAGCAGGAGGAGGGAGGCAGTGTTACTACTGTATTGCTCGCTTGTTTGACCCCACCTGGAGTATTGTATCTCAGGTTTTGGAGGCCACACCTCAGAAGACACATAAACAGGGCGGAGGCAGTCCAGAGGAGGGCAACAAAAATGGTGCAGAGGTTGCATCAACAGCCCTGTAAGGAGAGACTGAGGGATCTCAAAAGAGAAGTGAACTAGGAAATGCATGATAGAGACTTACAAGTATTTCACAGGGATGAACAGGGTGCAGGAGGAGAGTCTCATTCCTAAGGAGGAAGAGCATCACGTCCTGTGGGCATGCAATGAAGCTGAAGAAGGGGGTGTGTGAAGAAGTATTACTTCACTGAAAGAGTGATGGAAGCCTGGAACAGACTGCAGGTGGAAGTGGTGAATGCAAAAACAGTACCGGCTTTCAAGCATGTGTGGGATAGATATTGGGGAATATTAGTAAATAGGCTAGGAGAAGGAGGGTCACTGAAGACCAGTTAGGGTCTGGAGAGACAGACTAGGCAGGGACACTCTGGGCAGACTGGGTGGACCAAGAGGTCCTTTTCTGCAGGCAAAGTCTGTATTTCCAAATGAATTAAGCAAACAACTGACAAGATGTTCTCACCACAAGTGTACATGCTTATTATTCAGTGCTTGTAACCATAATAGTCCCTGCACAACCTTTTACCTTTACTGGTAATCTTCACATATCTCAGCAAAATAAATTATATTGTGTTTATTCTTACTCCTTTTACTGAAGTTATCACTGTGCTTGCTAGGCACAGTCTCTAGGTGGCATTGTGTGCATGTTAGTTACCCTTGTTCTTTTTAAAAATTACGCCTTTTGCAACAGACATTTTATTTCTCAACCTTAAATTTGACAGTTTTTACTTTAGCAGATTTATTATAAAATCAGGGAGTGTTTCATTTCCACTAATTCCTGGTGATGTTTTGATCAAGTTGAACATTCAAGTCGTTTGTCTGTCATTTTCATGCAACCATTGCAAAGTTTTTCTTTTACTCAGCAATATTGAAATGTTCTTAATGATCTTCTTCGAGGATATCTCTTTCACCAGGCCACACTTATGGAACTTATAGCCACTAAGCACCAGGACCACACAGAAACTTTTGCAAGCAGTCAGCCAGGGGCCGCACAACGATGTCAGCATCCACATAAATGTTGGTGGCCCCTCTTCTCTCCAGTTCTTTTTCCACTTTTGATCAGACTCGTCGGACCACTGTGGAAATGCAGCTACAGTAGCCACCATTTATTCATTTTCAGGTGTCCAAAACATCATGGCACAGTCCAGTAAGCATGAATGGGAACTGCTGACCTCTGTGTTCAACTACCTGTTTGAAAGGTGGGGTCATTCAAACTTGGACCTTTTTGCATCCCCACACAATCAGAAGTGCCACTTTTCTGCTCGCTCGCTCCTGGGCCTGGAGTTTTCTGACGAGACATGTTGTCTCTCTCCTAGAAAGGGAGGTGTCTGTATACCTTCCCTCCCTTTCCTCTCATTCAGAGTACTACTGAAGTTGAAAATGGAGGAGGCAACTCTGATACTTGTTGCTCCCCTGTGGCCTTGACAGATCTGGTGCCTTCTGCTGCAATGGCGGGCTGTGAATCCCCAGTACCTCTGCCCTGTGCAAGGATCTGCTGTCACAGGAACAGGGAACCCTAGTCCATCGGACCTGAAGTCTCTTTATCTGCACACATCGCTCCTGAAGACAAAGCCATTGCCCATTCTGGAGTTTCCCAAAAAGTGATGGATGTTCTGGTGACTGCTAGAAAGTCACCCATCAGGTCTACTTACTCCATGAAGTGGAAATGGTTCACTTTATGGGCTGCTTTTCATCAGCTGGCTCAATTCACCCACCCAGTTAACCAGGTTCTAGAGAATCTGCTGTTCTTATTGGATTTAAGCCTGCAGTATTCCGCAATCAAAGTGCACTTGGCTGCTGTATCAGCATTCCATGTGCCTGTAGATGATCATACAGTGGCTCAGGTGGATTTATGCCTTATATTCTTGAGAGGCATTCTACATTTAAAGTCTTTTATCCACAATCCAGTCCCAGCTTGGGACCACAATTTTATTTTGGAAAAGCTCACTGTGGCTCCTGTTGAGACAGTTGCCACTTGTGGCCTATGCTTTCTCTCTTGGAAAGTGTTCTTTTTAGTTGCATGCACTTCAGCTTGAAGGATTTCAGAGCTACAGGTTGTAACGTGTGAGCTTTTTTATTTGGTTTTCCACAAAGACAGGCTGTCTCTGTATATTAATCTTAAGTTTCTATCAAAGATGGTGCCTGAGTTTACTTTAAATCAAACCATCCACCTGCCAGTGTATTACCCAGAGTATGCCAATCCAGGGGAAACCTTGCTCCATGCTTTAGATGTGCACAGAATACTCGGGTGGTATACACACCGGATAAAGGACAGCAGAAAGTCCTCACAGCTTTTTGTTGAAACAACATGAAGTCTTGCTATATTATGACATATGCAGTTTGACCCAGCCTTCGAACTGCTCCGGAGGTGAAAGAGTTAACTTTCCATGCCAGGCATGGAATCTTGAGCTCGAGCTCGGTTGAGAAACCTCTTTCTGTTGTTCTTCAAACTGAAACTGTCAGATTCTTTACTCCGCCTCACTGAACAGTCGCTCCAGAGATTTCTCCTGCTGCTCGGTTCATTTTGTCAGTTAAAAAGTGTAATTTCTCGGTTTTAAACCACATTTTGTATATAATTTAACCGCAACCAGTCGGTTCAAGCTCTGTCTGTGGTATCGTAAGTAATAGATAGGTTTTACATTATTTCTGTGTGGAAATTGCAAACGATATTATCGGTTCGGTTTGAACCGATCAGGTTGTTGTTAAACTTTATTAAATTGCAATTTAGAGTGCGGTTCCCGGTTCTTATTGGTTCTAAAAAAAACGGATTTTATTACGTTTTTTTCTACGACCCGTGACACGGTTGGGAACCGATAAGGGTGTCTTGCTTGGCAGATTGCCGTAAACGGGCAAGTTTTTGGTTAGGCTGGCACTATGTCTGAGAAACCCAAAAGAAAAACCGGGCCCACTGGGTTTCAGCACTGTAGTGTCTGTGGGGAAGCCTTTGCCAAGGCTGACCCACACACCACATGTGTTTATTGTCTGGGGTTTGACCACCTCAATGCAGACTGCCAGATTTGCAAGAATTTCCCTGCAGCTACCCTGGATAAGAGAGTTGGTAGGCTCAGGGAAAGAGAGGGCCAAAAGTCCGCTGACCCGGATGGCCAACCCGGTTCAGTGCCAACCGAACCGGAGGGAGTACCCTCTGACCAGGGCGAGACTTCCTCGGGCAAACGGAGGGCTGACTCGGAGGAGTCAGTCCCAGCGAAAAGGACTAGAAAATCAGCAGGTGTGGAGCCAAAATTTCCTTCTCCAACCGCTGCAGAGATAGCCAAAGCAATCAAAATTGTCCAGTCGCTTTCCCCGGTTCCGACCGAACCAGCACCATCAGGTAAGCGGTCGGTTCGATCGCCACTGGTTCAAGAATATGATATAGAGGAATTTTATGAACCAGAGGAGGGGAGGAAGATTATGAAGAGAGTGAATGTGATTTTGAAAGTCTGGATGTGCCCATTGAACCGGACCTCTCCCAGACAGACCTTCAGGAGTGTCTCCCCAGGCTTTCTGAGTCCCTCTCATTTTATGTTTTAAAAGAAAGTGGCTGAAACCCTCCAGCTCCCTTTGGAAGAAGCTGTGGATGAACAGGAGGAGCCTGACTATGTAGAAATGATGGATATCCCAGAGTCTAGGAGATTGTCTATTCCTTTACATAAATCTTTTAGGAAACAGACAATAAAAATTTTAAAGTTCCTCACACTATACCGCCTGTGGATAAAAAATGGACAAAGGTACACATTGTCAGGCCCTGATGCTGAATTCCTTTCACAACAATGCAGCCATGTTGGGTAGTGCAGGCTGCAGCCTGTGATAAAGCAAATATTCCTTGGCTTCACCCCCCTGACAAGGACTCAGGAGGATTGATGCCATGTCAAAGAAACAGTACATGGCAGCATCCTTGGGACTCAGACAGGCAAATTATATGGCCTATGTTGCAAGATACCAGAAATCCAGATGGGATACTGTTATGGCTCTAGCGAAACAGGTCCCTGGCCAGCTTGCCAAGGAGCTGGAGCAGGTGGCTGCTGATGGTATTGAGGCATCCAAGGTGCAATTCCATGCTGCAGTGGACTCTAATGATGTATCTTCAAGAGTCATGGCTACATCTGTGGCTTTCCGCAGAATGGCTTGGCTCAGGTGTACTAGCCTGTCGTGAGGATACCCAGGCTAAGGCCATGGATTTTCCTGTTGTGGGTAACTCTCTGTTTGGGGAGCAGACAGAGAATTACATGAAGAAAATGGATGAGTATAGGGACCACTTATGGGGTGCACAGGCCAAGGAGGCAGGCCACTCCTCAGAGGCAGCTTTCAGGGCAGGGCAGGCCGTTTCACAGATCTTTTACCAAGCCCAGGCCTCCCTCTCAGCCTGTGCCCAGAGGGGTTCTTCAGAGGGAGAGGCAGACGGGTGCAGCAGGCCTGCTCCCACCCCTCAGCCTAAAGCCCCTGCCAAACAGGCACCCTGATGGGAGGGCCAGGGCCGATTTTCCATTACCTATAGGGAGCAGGCTGGCTTACTTCATCCAGGACTGGGAGTCTTTAACATCAGACAAGTGGGTCCTGGAAGTAGTAGGCCAGGGACTGGTTCTCAGCTTCAAAAAATTTCCAAAGATGAGAACCAGATCCTTTCCACCAGCAAATCCATCAGAGGCTCTCACTCTGGAAACAGAAGTCTCAACCCTCCTGGCTCTCAGAGCTGTAGAAAGGGTACCTCCCTCACACCAGGGCAAAGGACTGTACTCCAGGTACCTCCTTACCCCAAAAAGACAGGAGAATGGCGCCCATCCTGGATCTCAGATACCTAAACAAGCACCTTTTAAAACCAAAATTCAAAATGGTGACTCTGGGAATTATTTTACCTCTCTAAGGCCAGGGGACTGGCTAGCATCCCTGGACCTCAAGGATGCCTACTTCCATGTTCTCATCAAGCTCCCGCCGGTACTCAGATTGAACTGCCCTCAGGCCATTACCAGTTCAGAGCAATGCCCTTTGGCCTCACCTCTGCCTCAAGGGTATTCACAAAATGCCTGGCAGTAGCAGTTGCTCATTTAAGAAGGTAAAAGATTGCCATCTTTCCTTACCTGGACGACTGGCTCATAGTGGGCCAGTCTCCAGACCAAGTCAAATTACACCTTCAGGTTACCCAGCAGCTGCTTACATCTCTAGGTTTCCTTCTCAATCTCCCAAAGTCAGTTCTAGAGCCTGTTCAGCTACTCACTTTCATAGGCGCAGAACTGGACACAAAGCAGGCCAGAGCTTTCCTCCCTCTAGAAGGAGCAAAGACCCTGGTGGCTCTGGCCTCCTCCATCACTCTGCAGGTCTCTCGACCAGCAAGGCATTTTCTGCAGCTCCTAGGGCACATGGCTGCCTCCACAGCAGTAGTGCAGGGAGCAAGATTTCAGATAAGGGACATTCAGTTCCATTTGAGAGCCTTCTGGTCTCAAAGGAGAGATCCTCTAACCAAATTGATCCCAGTAACTCGAACCCTGATCCAGGCCCTACAGTGGTGGCAGAATCAAAGCAACCTGAGACAAGGGGTTCCTTTCATCCCTCAATCTCACTCCTTGACCCTTACTACAGATGCGTCCCTCTTGGGGTGGGGAGCTCACATGGGCAACCTCACCACCCAGGGATTGTGGTCACCTCAGGAATCTCTGCTCCACATCAATCTGTTGGAACTCAGAGCAGTTTTCTAGCACTTCAGTTTTTTTCTGCATCTGTTCAGAACAAAGTGGTACAGGTCAGAACAGACAACACCACTACAATGTGGTACATCAACAAGCAAGGGGCACTCGGTCTTCGGCCTTGTGCACCGAGGCAATGAAGTTGTGGTCTCTGGCTTATTCCCTGAACACCTCCCTCATGGCAGTTCACCTCCCAGACAAGGACAATGTCCTGGCAGATGCTCTCAGCAGGATTTCCCAGGGCCATCACAATGGTCTCTGGACCCCTAGTACTGGAGGTGTTTTTGCCAGGTGGGGCACCCTCAGATAGATCTTTTTGCAGCCCCAGACAATCATCAACTTCCGCTATTTTGCTGCAGGCCCCCAGTGTTGGGCTCAGTCCTCCTGGATGCCTTCCTTCTCAGCTGGGAAGGAAGTTCTCTATGCTCCCCTCTTGTTCAAGGTGCTAGTCAAAATCAGATCTCAACCTTGCAAGATGATTCTGATTGCTCCAGATTGGGCCAGACAGCCCTGGTATCCACTCCTTCTGTCCTTAGCAGTCCACTTTCCCTGTGTCTTCCAGGAATCACAATCTGTTAACCTGTGCCCAGGGAGAGTTTGGTACCAATCTCAAATCCTCAATCTCAAGGCCTGGCTCTTGAAGAGTTAGAGTTTGCTGACCTACACCTTTCTCGAGGTGTACTGATATCCTGAAAGCTTCTAGGAAGCCTTCTACCAGGGCTACTTATAATTCTAAATGGAAAAGGTTTTCCATATGGTGCTCTGAAAGCATATTTCCCAGAATCTGCTGATTTGCCCACAGTCCTGGATTATATGGTCCACTTAAATACTTTGGGGCTGAGGCCAGCTACCCTGAAAGTGCACTTGGCAGCTGTCTCTGCTTTTATATCAGCAGGAAAGCCCTCTTCTCTTTCTGCTCACCCTGTATTCTCCAAGTTTTTCAAGGGTTGCTTCACACCAACCTCCATTCAGGGACCCTGCCCGCCTGGGATCTTAATGTTTGCATTGCTCAGCTTATGCAACCTCCCTTTGAGCCCTTGTCTTCAGCAGAGCTTAAGTACTTGACTTGGAAAACTGTGTTTCTGGTAGCCATCACTTCTGCCAGATGCATAACTGAATTACAAGCTTTGTCAGTGGAGTCTGATTTTATCTCCTTTCACAGAGATAAAGTGGTCCTCAGGACCAACAGGAAGTTTTTGCCTAAGGTGGTTTCTGATTTCCACCTTAATCAATCTATATTTCTTCCAGTGTACTTCACTGACCATTCCTCCTCTGGCGAGAGGAGGCTGCACAGCTTAGATGTGAAGAGAGCCCTTAGTTACTACATAGAGCGTACCAAGGGTCACAGGTTTGACTCCCTCCAACTGTTCCTCACTTATGGTGAGGTTGGTAAAGGGAAACCTGCCACTAAAAGATCCATTGCCAGGTGGATTGTCTCTTGTATCCAATTTTGTTATCAAAACTGGTAAGGTTCCCCTTCAGGCCTGAGGGCTCACTCTACTAGAGGTACAGCTCGTCCCTGGCTGCAGCCAGGGACATCCTATCATAGAGATATGTCAAGCAGCTACCTGGAAAACAGTTCACACTTTCACCAAGCATTACTCCTGGAAATCCAGGCTAGGAGTGATGCTCGGTTCTAACACAGCTGTGCTTCAGGCCTATTTCCTAAGTAGGTTCTGTCCCTCCTCCATGGAGGTACTGCTGTATAGTTCGCATATGTCATAATATAGCAAGACTTCATGTTGTTTGAAGAAAAATTACTCACCTTAGTAATGTTGTTTCTTCTAATGAGTCTTATATTATGACCTCCCATGCCCATCTCAGAACCTCTGTTTTTGGGTTGTGGGTGGGCAGTGCAGTGTTGACACTTAATAGATGCCCACCTTGTTTTTTCATCCTCTTTGGGGTGTTTGGTGTTGTGTTTTTATTTTTGGATCCCCTGACTTGAGTCTTGTTTTGGAACCAAAAATGTGTTAATATTTAGTAGCCAGTTGGCTAGTGTAGGTTTACAGCTTCCACACAGAATCTTAGTGAGTTTTGCTCGTAAAGATCTGACAGTTTCAGTTTGAAGAACAACAGACAGAGTTTCTCAACCGAGCTCGCACTCAAGATTCCATGCCTGGCATGGAAAGTTAACTCTTTCACCTCCGGAGCAGTTCGAAGGCTGGGTCAAACTGCATATGTCATAATATAGCAAGACTCCATTAGAAGAAACAACATTACTAAGGTGAGTAATTTTTTCTTTCGTTCACCCCTGGGAAAGAGGGCACCCCAGTTTCTGAACATCGCTTGTCCAAGTGGCTAGCAAACTATTACTTTTTGTTACAGGAAATATGGCAGGGAACTTCTTAGTGTGGTTTGGGGTCAATCCACTAGAGGCATGGCCACCTCTGTTGCTTGTTTTAAGAAATGTGTATGTTGCAGAAATCTATGTAGCTGCTACCTGGCGTACTGTCGACACCTCCACTAAACACTACAATCTGGACATTGTTTCTCATAGACTGGCTGGCTTTGGCCTAGCCACTTTGGCCCAGCTGTACTACAAGGCCTACTTTGGTAAGCCTACAGGCTCCAGCCACCCAGATGTTTAAATTTTTCTGTACTGCTTGGTACTTGTTCTCATTCCATAGGTGTGGTTTGATGAAAGAGATATCCTCAAGGAAGAAAGAACAGTTATGTACTTACCATAATAGTAGATCTTCGAGAGAATCTCTTTCAAGTCATGCTGTCCCATCCTCCTTTCCCCTTTTTTGGACCTGCTGCACTGGGTTTTGGGGCTCCTATCTCAATTAATACAGTTTCTAGCCTTCTTCCTCACCTGGCTGGTGGAGTGCTGGGTTCTCCTGGTTCCCTACAGGTTGGTCCTCCTAGCATGATCTCTGGCAGGGAGCTGAGGAGAGGAGGGGCCGCCCACATTTATGTGGATGTTGCATCTAACATCGTCATGGGCATCCCCTGGCTAATTGCTAGCAAAAGTTTCGATGTGGTCCTAGTGCCTGGTGGTTATAAGTGCCATAGGTGTGGCTTGATGAAAGAGATTCTCTTTAAGAGCTACTCTTACGGTAAGTACATAACTGTTCTTTCTGGGTGCCTGTTCGCCTCTCTGTACACTGTGAAACTGGCCACACAGAGCTGCAGGAGGCAAGCTGTATTGTGCCTGCAGCCAGACAGGCGTGGTGATGTGGTGGTGATTTCACTTAGCTCTAATTTGTCAGTGCCTAGCAACCATCCAAAACAACAAACCTGCTGTTGGCTTGGCCACGGGTACCCTGTAGGGATTTACTGTGAAAGATCAAAATTTAGAAGACTGAGTGTCAGGATCCTGAGACTGACTGCTTGAAACTTGGAATCCCGACATTCGTAAATGCCCATGCAGAGTTTTTTCTGCCACCCTCCCCCACTTAACAGAACAAACTCCACTGCAGGCAATTACCGAAAGTGTCTCTACAAATATTGTGTTTATAAATAGAAAGAATTCACTAATATGGGCCTCTTAAAATCACATTTTAGCCAAATTAAAGTCAAATGAATGTGCTTGGTACTCTTGTATGGAAACCTAGTAACATAACATTCAATAGTGTCTGCTTGATCCTTTGCATAGTAATATGGTGCCATATGTTGTACACTTTTTAATGCTCTTCACACCTGCACTACAAGATAATTTTCTCAGTTTCCTGTGTAGTAAGATTCTGTTTGACGAATTACAGTTCTAACAGGCATACACCTGTGCCTGTGTGGTATGCTGCTGTTTTATAATTGACACAGATTTTATGGGTGGGAGGGAGGAGGCATTTCCTTGATGGAACACTGAGTTTGAGCTACTGCACTCAAAGTCCTCATTATCATAGGTGGCATCGTGCGTACCAGCATGCCTGTCAATTGGAGTCCTCATTAAGGACCCATCTTTTATCGAGGGTGCCTAACTAATGGATCCACCACATTTCTGCCTTCTCTACCTGTTTGTTATAGTCCTAGTCCATGGTGCTGGCACTATGTGCTGCAGACCCCAAACTCTTAGCAAGACCCCACTGTGCCCTGCCCTTGTTCCTTGAAGTGTTTTGCCACACTTGAACTTTCATCTGCCCTTCGGATAGTACTCTTACACTCATGAGTCCTTTTCTTTACCTTCCTGATGATTTTCATAGGGACATTGGAGGACATAAATCACACCTGATGTATTACAGTTATTTGATGGGGTATTACTTACCTTTGTGGGGATGCTTGAACACCTCCTTCCTTGAGGTGTGTCCACACACACAGCAGTGCCCACAGGGGTATATGCCTGGCTTGAGGGGTCCCAGGAGTAATTGCCTCTGGTTGGGGCGGTGGTCAAGGATCCTTGATGGTCTAAATGAACCAGTTTGGCTTTATGTTGGTGCACTTTTTGATGTGACCAAAGGCTTTTATTCAAATGTTCTATTAGTGGAAAGGTGAAACTGCCGAATGTCTCAGTGTTTGCTTATCACTTTACGACAAAGGGCATCTCTTGGCTATGGGCAGTGAAGAACATTACATAATTAAACTGCCATGCTTGTTTTAATCTAACCACCAAAGCCTGGTCACTCAGGGTCTGGTCTGCCTTGGAGGTTGTCAGTTGGACTACCTGATATTTATAACTCCTATCCATGAGTCTTTGCATGGTGACTTGTCTTTCTTTCTTGTACTCGCCGTTGCTGCTGCAATTATGTTTTTCTCTCTTTATTTGAGAGTATGGAATACTCTCCTTTAATCAAGCAGGGTGAAAAGTTTGCATATGCAGTACTGTATTCCTATAAATGTGTTTCTGGCAGATGGTTGTGTCGATGACATTTTCATTTAAAGAGCTGCTGATGCCTCAAATAAAACTTAGAAAAACATGATATTTAGGTACAATTCAGTTTTTCAGTTTGCTTTCCATGTATATTCTATAGATTTCTCCTTCCCATTATTGTATACTGAGGAAATGTACATGAATACATGATTGCTATACCTTAGAGTTCATCTGCCTCTGTAGCTTAACCCTACTTTAAATCATAATCCTGTGTTGTGACATCACAGTCTGTTGCCTTGGGAGTAACTGTGATGTCAGATGCAGTGCATTATGACCTCAGATAGGGGAAAGCAACAGAAATAGATTAACTTTTCAGGAGCAAAGATCCTGTTTTCATACAAATGACGGTGATTGTGTAGATTATCAGATCAGTGTATACTGGCCGTAATCTGTTTAGCCGCCACTTGCGCTACTTTCACTGACATGGAATTGAATGCCGCAGCCGTGCAGGGTTACTTTACTCAAGTGCCGTGCTGGCTTTTTTGCTTGTTTGTACATTTCAGATGGTTTGCTGTTGATCTGTGTATTTCCAGTCTTTCCTTTTTTTTTTGGTATGTTACCTTATTAACTGTTAATGGCATAGTGAATAGATTACAATAAATGTCATATTGGTTACACCAATTTGTCCACAACCCATTTACCAAAACAAAAAAGGCTGTGGGGGGGCAAACCCCCCCCAACTAAAATAGACTGAAGATACACACATCAACAGCAAACAGTAGTGCATAATAGACCAGCATAAGTAATGTGACGTGCTGTCTCATTCATGAAGCAATTATGTCAGTGTACTTACGCTAGTCCGATAAAATACACAATCGCCCAAATGACCTCAGTAATAAATAATGGGGGAGGAGGAATACAGAACTAATGTGAAATATAAGCTGAACTGTGTCTAAATATTCTGTTTTGTTAAAGGTCTTCTGAAGGCATCAGCTGCTCTTTAATTTTATCCATATGTCCAGATAAGCCACATATGCTTTACTGTACATGGCAGTACACTGAAGGTGTGAGTTACATTTGTTAAAGTAATCCAGAAACTCTTTGAATTCCAATTCTGAGTCGGACCACATGAACCAGATATCATCAGCATAATGCTTCCATGAGCATTTATTGCTCCTTGCAGCTGTCTGTAACAATTTGCTAACTTTCTGTTGGCTGCAAGGAGGAAAGTGCATGAGAACCTGTTGAGGAAATTGGGAATGTCTCATGAACATGCAGCTGATCTAGGTGATACACTGAAGACATCCTCAGGTTGTATAGTCTAGCCCCTGTCCTCTGTGATGACAAGAATGACAATTAATGAGCTCAGAGTGGATGTACTAATACACTCTCAGTCTACACAACTTTGTGAATGAAAAGTTAACCTTTATTTTCTGAGGAAAAAAATGAAATCACCTGTATAAGTCTGAGAGTTTTCATGCTACTTAAAGGGGACATGAATAGCGTTTTGACTTCAGTGCATTTGTCTGTCTTTCTGATGTTTGAACCTATTAGTGCAGAGTCAGTTTAGATATTTTATTTTATTTATTTTATTAGGAAAGTCGGAAGTACACCCTTTGAGCTAAAAGCTCTTTTACGAAGGATCCTCATCATACAATAAAAAAAAAGAAGGGGGAGACAAGACAGGTGGGAACATATGCAACTGTGAGGCATTGTCAAAATAAACAGTATTAAATTATGGCAATGTTATGTCACAAAATTGAGTTTTATTGTGTTTCAGCATTTTTTTAAATATATAGGAAATGTAATACATAAATAGATGGGTATGATAGAGACTTTCAAAAAACTCAGAGGTATAAATAAGGTTCAAGAGGGAATCCATTTTCAGATAAAAAGATGGTCAAGAACAAGGGGTCGTGCTGTGAAGCTGGAGTGGGTAACACAGGAATCACTTCTTCACAGAAAGAGTAGTGGATGCCTGAAACTGCCTCCTGAGGAGGTGGTGGGGGCAAAAACTATAATGGGATTCAGGAAGGCATGGGATGGGCATAGGGGAATCTTAATGGTAAGGAAAGGGGGCCTAAAGTTGGAGATCTGTTAGGGTCTACGGTGTTACAGTAGATAGGGAAAATAGGCAGACTAGGTGGGCCAAGCGGTCTTTACCCGCATCAAACTCTATGTTTCCATGTTTATGTTTCTATGGTGGTTACAGGGGCGATCTGTAATGAACATCCATTTGACTGTGTAGTGCACACCTCCCACCTGTGAGGCAGTGATGTTGATGTGTGGTTTATTATAGCATATAACATTTGCAGTTCCAGCTGGCTGGTGCAGTCAGATGTTATGCGAGGAACTGTTTGAAAGGGTAACTATTGTGGTAACAGAGTTGGACACCTTTTCAGTCATGTCAGAAAAGCACTAAAACTTTGATTCCAGGGGGGGGCATGGCTTAGCTCCGATCCAAGATGGTAGCTTAAATCGGAGCCTCCTGGGTCCATCGAGAAATATCCTGAATTATCCGAAATATGCAGCATTACTAATAATCTAAGTACCTGAGGTAATAGCCGGAACTCCAAGGTACAGTCCGATCCTATTTTCTTCTGTGCCGAAGTCGAAATAACAGACCAACTTATCCCACTAGCTCCCGGGCCCATCGCCATGAGTGAAGCACAGAGGCAGAGCTGGTGGGAGGCATGGAACCCCCAAACAATCCAATCCATGTTCGCACAGCTTCTGCAAAAATTAGACCAACTGACTGCCGCTACTAATCAAACCACGGCCGCAGTTCATAGTATCGAGGTCAGACTTTTCCAAACAGAACACAGAATTGGGGCAAATGAGACTGCAATCCAAGACATCACAGAGGTAAACAAGGAGCAGGACAGAGCAATCCAGTCTCTAATGGCCAAAGTAGATGACCTTGAAAATCAGGGCCAGAGGAACAATCTCCAGCTCCTAGGATTCCTGGAGGATGCAGAAATGAATGATGCTGCCTGGTTTCTACAGACCATGCTCCCCAAAATCCTGCAAACATATGAGCAACCCCTGCTCCTAACTGAACATGCCCACAGAACTCTTGCCTCGAGGCTGAGAGAAGGGGAGAGGCCTAGACCACTTTTAGCCCAGTTTCTGGATTACCGTCAGAAAGACAGCATTCTAGCAGCCACATGTTCAAGAGGCCTCCTATATTGGCATTGTTGCAGAATTTCAATATTCCAAGATCACTGTAAGGAACTGGCAGATAAATGGAAGGCCTACATCGAGGCCTGCAGGACTATGCATCATCTCAGAGTCTCCTTCTCGCTGTGCTACCCTGCAGTCATGCAAGTCATCCATAATGGGGTCCCACTAAATTTTGAAACACCAGAGCACCTAATGGACTTTCCGCAAAGAACTTGGCCTCAAGAAATGAGTTGCTCTGGGTCTCCAAGCAGTAAGAGGCAAGAATATAGGGAAGCCAATGCTCAATCCGCTGAGGAACAGGCCAAGACAGGGTGGCATCAGGAGGCCACAACAGAAGCATGGTCTCTTCCTCCACGTAATTGGAAAAGGCAGGCCTTAAACCAACATGAAAGGAGAGTGCACCCCAAGAAGAGACCAGGACCAAGAAGCCCTGGGAGATGAGACAGACACCGGTGTATCAGTGCAGAGGAGGATCCGTGGCTCAAAGGGAATAGGTATGCGATGCTCCGCTCCCCCTCTCTGGCCTCTGAACTTAATGAACTGATTCCAATGTACAGTACAGCCTCTCCTCTGGACTCCACGAAGCAGATCATCACCACCTGGGCAGAGTGGATGGGGGCTGCATCTTCAAGTGGCTCCAACAACAGGGGCTACTATGGACTAGAGCAAGTGCTCTTGACTACCTCGCAGCTGCCTACAAATATCACTGTGACAGATACCAGCATGCTAGAAGAGAAGCCCTGTTAATGATCAGATTCGTGCTTTTTGTTTTCGGCTATTAGGGTGGGAGGGGGTCAAGAGCTTAGAATGGGGACCAGGGTCACCATGTTGTGTTGTCATCCCCACAACCCACTGACAAGGGATGGTGACTGGCCCTATTCCCTCCCCCACCATTTTCTACATTCTGCTCCCACGGTCTAGGTGTACAGACTTAGCAGATACGGCTAGAAAGAGTGAGCACCGGGCTAACAACCCCGCAATGAACTACCAGATTTCCTGATAATGCTGATGATATTTTAATCTTATGCAGCTGTACCCTCTCAGGCCATACATGCTCATCTTTCTCTCTCTATGTGTATGTTCTTAAACATGCAACTAGGATATGTTAGCCTCCTGAAGGCTGAGGGCTTATCAAAAGCTGGAGGGGGGGGCCTGTTCCTCAGACCTTAGGGCCCATATGACAGGATCAAGATTGCAACCGAAGGTACCCCCCCTTATAAATCCAGTCATACACCAAGAGGCCGTAGGCGCTCAGCTCTTAAGTTTATTACTCCGTGCGCTGTAGGTGTCTACAGGCTACTAAGGGATCAGGCTGGTCTCACAAGGTATTTTTTGGTGATACCCCCCCCATGGACCCTCCACCAAAACCAGTTAAACCCTGCACACCAGCTGCCTAGCCAGAATAAGTTTGCTCTAGTCAATCACCAGCAAGCATACCTACGCCTATCCAGGCACATACCCTAAGACGTCTCCTGATGAAGGGGTGGCATTGTCCTGAAGCACTGAGGCTGGAGAGAAGTGTTTGTGTACTCAATTCACATATGTGATGCATTTTTATTGCTTACAATTGTAAGTATATTTTATTTTAATATAACATTTAAATAAATACTCTCCCTGAATTTCTCTGGAGTCTGGAATGCTGGATTATTTAATTTTTTTGTCTGGTATTTTTTCCAGCACCCATTTTACCTGGAGAGCAGCTTTCCTTTTTGGAACATGCCCTCAAAAGACTGTGATTCTCACCCCACCCCTTTCCCCTCTGCTAGAGACTCCAAAGAGACCCCTAGGTGAACAGATGACACAGGGCACATATATAGGAAGTACCACCCCCTTTTTTCTTTCTTTCTTTCCCTGTGCTTACACGCAGTGCCCTTCTCACCCCCCCCCCCGCTTGGTTAACCAATTACGAAGAGCTACTTTAAGCACTAGCCCATTGTACAATTACAGCCCCATACCAACTGGCTGCTTTAAGGTGGACTCAGGCTCCACTCAAGGTACTCAATCCCTCCCCCCACTACACCTATTACAAGGAGCCTTGGAGACTCACCGACGTAGTCTCTATTTTGAGACACTGCAAGGACACTTCCCGAGTGAGATGACGAGCCCTGGCTATTCTCAGTCATCCAGCCCTACTCTCCTTACCCTTAAGGTTTCAAGTTGTGGCCTGTGTAAATAGTTCCAGCAATGTAGTTTGTAGTGTGGTGTTAGAAGTGTTCTACATGATGCTATGCACAACGAATAAAAGGTTCATCTTTTGCTTCGGTGGTTTCATCTGCAGTGTGTACTTCAAGAAGTTTATGGGTCGTAATCTTCCATTGGTGTATGGTGGAAGGCTAGGTCTGACTGGTCCATCACCCCCATTGTTAGCCCCCTCTCCCTGTATTTTCTCGAGATCTGGGAATGGGTGAGATCACTTGTACTTCGTGGAATGTGAGAGGCCTTAATACACCAATTAAGAGAAAACAAGTCCTCTCACACCTGAAAAAATGTAAGTCAGACATTGCCTTCCTTTAAGAAGCCAGTTTGTCACAGGGAGACCACTCTAGATTGGCAAGGGAGTGGGTGGGACAAGTGTTCTACTTCTCAGCCCCTACCCAAAAAAAAAGGGGTAGGTATCCTGGTCTATAAAAAGCTATGATGGACCCCAATCGCCACCGAGCAAGACCAGCAAGGGAGATGTGTTGGTACTGATGGACACACCTCAGGGCCCCCTATTACTAGGTAATATATACAGGCCCAATATGGATAACCCAGCGTACTTCCATAATGTTGCCCAGAAGATGGAGTCCCTTGCCCCCACCCCCACCCCAGTCCTTCTGGGCGGGGATTTTAACCTCACCCTCGACCCACTGTTGGACAGAAGTGCCAGTCGGATTGAACCTCATGGTAGAGGGTTAGTGGCGCTCTCCCAGTTGATGAAGGGTGTGGGCCTAGTGGACATATGGCAGGTTTTCCACCCCTGTGATTGAGACTTCTCTTTCTACTCACTGGTACACGGATTGCATAGCCGCCTGGACCTCTGGCTGACCTCTCCCCAGGTGACTCGGGCATCCCTTAACTCCCGCATAGCCCACATGGTAATATCTGATCATGTGCCAGTACAGCTACATATCCTATGGGACCTCCCCCCCCCAGACCTCTGCTTCATGGAGGCTGGACCACCTTCTCCTTAAAGACCCAGAGTTCATCAAATGGGCCCGGAACACTATCACCCTCTTTTTTCAAGAGAACCGTATGGGGGACACTATACCTGGAAACACCTGGGAGACGTTTAAGGCCACCCTCAGGAGGGATTATGGGTATGCAGCTGCAAAACGGCATGCCAGGGAGAAACATCTGCTATCCCTTGAAAAGGAGCTTCAGACAGCAGAAGCTGCTTTCAAAGCAGCCCCTTGAGCAAACCTGAACTCCACCTTGGGACAGAAAATCCTGAGTGCACGAATGGATATCAATGATATACTCACCCGAAAGGCCGAGAGCTCCATTTTACACCTGAAACACAAATACTGGGAGGGAGGTGAGAAAGGAGGGAAGGTCCTTGCCTATCAGCTCAGAAAGCAGCAGGCCAAGAGGTATATCTTGGGCCTGCAAGACTCCAGTGGGCACATTCAAACCCAAGCCATGGAAATAAATGTTATAATGAAGCAAGTTTACTGTACTCTATACCAACAGTTCTCAAACTTTGTCACAGTGAGCCTCCCCTAAGCCATGAAAAAGATCTTGAGCCTCCCCTAAAATACTGAAATATTTTTGGGCCTCCCCATAGAAAAATAGCCTACTCTTCACAGTACATCAGCAATAAATTGAAACCTCATGGCATACCTTGCTTTCATGTTATTAAGCTTATTGTACCCCCACCTCCCAAAAGGACAACCTACTTTCTCCAATATTTTGACTCTCAAACCATTGCTACCCCTTACTGCCATACCTTCATGGGTCAGACTGCTTTTTCTGTTTCTCCTAACTGGAATAACCTTCCTGCCGACTCTGCATCTCCCTCACTCTGCTCTTACAACTTTCAGGATCATTTTCTGTCTCCTGCCCTTATTCCTACTACCTGTATGGTTAACTCTTGTATTTGGATAGTTCTGCTGCCAGTCAAATTAATCGTTGTTCCTTATGTTGTTGGTTTATTGTTCGTAATTTGTTTGCACTTTCATTCATTTTGTATTGCTTGAGTGTTTTGCAGTTACATTTTGAATTGTATTCTCTCACTACCCTTCCCTGGGAACACCTGAAATAAGCCATGGCTACAGTACTTTCCTGGTCACAGACTTGTGAATAAATACATCCATTCACCTACTATTATCCTCTTTCAGTTTGTCTTATCCCTTCACTCAAACTCTATAAAGTTCAAAATTTAAATGCAGTACTTTTTCAAGACTTGCTTGAGCCTCCCTTGGAACAGGTTGGGGCCTCCCCAGGGAGGCTGGCCTCACCATTTGAGAACCCCTGCTCTATACTCATCCTCTCATACACCTAATCCCTCCGAAGTAAAAGAGTTTGTAGCCCCATTGGATATGCCATGACTGTCTAGTCAGCAAATGGTCCAACTTGATGCCGCCATATCCGAGAAAGAAGTCACAGAAGCTGTCCATGCTCTTAAGGCAGGGAAGGCCCCCAGTGGGGATAGGTTCAATGTGGACCTGTGGCAGCTGCTCTCCTCAGAGATAATTTCCCCCCTGAGTAAGGTTTACGCAGAAGCTCTGGACATGGGCCAGCTCCCACCCACCCTCACTGAAGCAGCGATAACCATCCTTCCCAAGAAAGGGAAAGACCCCACCCAGCCCTCCAGCTATAGATCCACATCTTTGATTAATGGGGATAGCAAATTATTTTGCAAAAATACTTGCTACCTGTCTTAGCCTCATGTTAATCCAGCTGATATACCCCTCCCAGGTGGAGGTGGGTTTCATCCCTGGGAGATACAGTGTGGATCACATCAGATCATTAATATCTTCACTGTGGCCAAGTCCCTACCCACCCCTGCAGCGGCACTGGCTATAGATTTCGAGAAAGCTTTTGATTCCTTAGAATGGGATTGTCTACTAGTGCTGACACATATGGAATTTGGTGGAAAATTTGTAACCTAGATCAACAACCTATACTCTGCCCCACAGCAAGGATTTTGACTAATTCCCTCATATCAGGCCCCTTCCCCTTGGGCAGAAGCACCAGGCAGGGTTGCCCCTTATCCCCACTCCTCTTTGTGCTGGTGGTGGAGCCTCTGGCGGTGGCTATTAGGCAGCACCCACAAATATATGGCGTTCCCATCGGCCAAAACAGTTACTCCATGCTTATGTATGCAGATGACCTGCTGATCTCTCTTGCTGATGTCACATTATCCATCAGCCCATTATTGGAAATGTTAGTGCACTTCGCCACCCTATTTGGTCTTAAAGTTAATCACAACAAGATGAAAGTGATGCCCCTAAATCTGTTATGCAAGGAAGGCATGGTCACCCCACATAACTTGAGATGGGCACCACAAGGCATCACATATCTGGGCATATGAATATCTAATGATGATTCATGGGTATGGGACCTGAACCTTAAACAGCTACTAAATTAAATATGTACAGAACTCTCCATATGGAAGTTACTGCACCTCACAATGGTGGGGAAAATTGCCGCCATTAAGATGATGATTTCCCCGAAGCTTCTATATGTTATCTCGCACCTAACATTATATCTACCCTCCGATGGTACACCCAAATTGATAGTGTCATTGGTAACTTTATATGGGAAGGTAGTAAACCTCAATACAGCAGGAATAAGCTGAGAGTGCACTGGTAATCAGGAAGCCGGAGCCTACTACCTGGTTTGAGGGGTACACCATGGCATATCATGTTGCCCAAACCATCCACTTGTTCCCTCCCCATTCCAGTTCCTCTCCACAATAGCTCCATATGGAAGAGGCACAGGCAGGGCTACATGTTCTATCCCCATTATTTTTGGCTCTCCTCTGATGAACCTAAAAACACACCCAACCATAAGCCACTCTGTCAGATACTGGTCGAGAGCACATATGCTCCTCAAGGCAAACCCAACCCCCCCCTTCGATATACCACCCTGTGGGACAATCAACATATCCAGGTAGATAACAAGCCCCTCTTTTGGTCCCACTGGATTAAACAGTGAGTAACGCACATCCAGCATGTGTTAGACCCCTCCAGTGGACAGGTGGCCACTTTTCTATCCCTTAAGGCCCAGTTTAATATACTTCAGTTGGATTTCTGGAGATATTTACAATTGAGGAGTGCTGTGCTGATGTACCTTCACAAACAAACCAACACCCACACCCCTAGTAGCATACAAGGATGGCTGTCTTGCAAGAGAGAGGTGGCCAGCTGGATATACTCTGACATCAGGAATAAAATCCCTAGCCAATTGCTTGAATCTAAGTCAAAATGGGAGAAGGCTGTACACACTGAGATCACAGACAAACATTGGCAAACCTGCTGGACAGCTGCACATAAGCTTTATCCTGATCCTAGGAGTCAGCTCATACAGAACAAGATTCTACATTCCTGGTACAGGGCCACAGAGGTACTGTATAAAGCCAAGCTCCTACCCACCGACCAATTCTGGAGATGCCTAGCTGCCAAAGGGGATCTCATCCATATTCTATGGACCTACCCCCTAATATCCCACTTTTTGACTCAGGTACTGTCATTAGCGGCTGATGTTATACACAAACCCACCCCCTCAAATGCTGCATTTTGGATTTTAGGGCTACCCCCTCCATGGTCCTGTACTCTACCTCTAAGAAAAGATGGCTGGCCCTGATCGTAATACAGGCCAAAAGACTTATCCTATCTAAGTGGAGAACGACAGTCACTCCCACTGTTCTAGAACTGTTGAACCCCCTCATGGCCCTTGCTTCCTTAGATAGGATCACCCAGCCAATAAGAGGTACCTCGGATAAATATTATAAGTGCTGAAACCCTTATATGGTTTACATTGATCCCAGGAAAGGTATGGCTGATCCCCCTTAAGCTCTCCCTTGCTATACCCCTCATGAATACCCATGACCTTAACTCAAGCACAAAAAAGCCTCAAACAACCTTACTTAAGACATTGTATGTTGTTGTCCTGTGTATGTGCATCGCACTGTTGTAGCCAAGATGTTTTGTGGTTCCATGCTTTTTTCCAGAGCTGAAGATTAGAGTAGCCCCTGTGCAGAAGACAGGACGTGATATGACAGTCACCTGTTAGTGCTGTCAGAAGAATGAGACCTTGGACAGCCCACTTGTCCTTTCCAGTCAGTCTGACAATCACACCAAAGAGCCCCCCTCCTTCATACCAGGTATTTGAATATTATTGCATATTATATTTGCCCTGTTGACTGTTGTATTAGACCAAGTCCTGATGTATGAATGTGTGTAACTGCTTCATCCCTCTACTCTTCTGTACTGCTGTTCATTTTATTTTATTTATTTATTGTAATTTCAGATTAACACCTTTGAGCCAGGAGCTCTTTTACGTAGGTTCCATGTCGAGTTACATAAACAGGTACAGAGCAAAGTATACAAGGAGGGCAGTATGAGACACGAATACAATATAACAGGAAGCAATAACTATCAGACAGTTTGCTAGTATTAAGCAGCATCATACAGTAGTGTACATAGTGCAGCGCAGCCCAGTGGTCTAGTCAAGGCTGATGTAAATTTAACATTGAATGCCAAACTGAACCCAGGCATTGGAAAATGCATGCCAGACCTAATAACTAAACAGACAGCATACTAGAAATTGAGCAGAGACATTCAATAACTGTACAAGAGGGGAAGTGCAGCCTAGGGGCCTTGTTAAGGCTGAAGTAAAGTTTAACATTGAAAATAACCAGCTGTGGCCAGGCACTGGACAATGTATGCCTGTCCTAATGATTAAACAGACTGGACCTAATAACAAAGAATTAAGTGTTCCTAGCACAAAGGTTCTATCTGTACAATGAGGTAAGATGCTGCCCAGAGGCATTGTCAAGGTAAGGGAGAAGAGATGAAAAGTAGGGGGGATTGGGAGGGATGGGGGAGGAGTAGAGAGGAGAGGGAGTGGTGGGGTGGTTAGATAAGAGGGATAAGTTTAGTAGGGAACAGGTCTCCACCATATTCATAAAAAACAGTCACAAGTGGCATGAGCAACAAGGAGTTGCCACAGTTTGCATTTAAATGGGCCTAGCGTGTTAGAGTTAGTGACATCACTGCTAAGGGAGTTAAACCACTTAGGGGCTCTGACTGCGAACGACCGCTGACCTTGTGAGGTATGACAGCAGGGGACTTGGAAGGCAGTGTTGCCAGAGCTTCTTGTGTGGTGGTTGGGGAAGTCTGGACTGAGGAGCTTCTGCACCCCTGGTGTCATGAGGCCGAGGGAGGCCTTCTTTGCTACCAGACAGGTTTGGTAGAAGACTCTGCCCTAAAACTGGAGCCAGTTTGCCTGCTCGTAAATGTCACAGGTGTGTGTGAGGCAAGTGGCCCCAGTTAGAAGTTGACAGGCCTTGTTAAAAACAATGGCAATATGACATAGGCCAGTGTTGATGGCAGATCCATAGGCCACTAGCTTGTAGTCAATGATGGAGATTACTGAACTCTGGATTATCAGATTAAGGGCTTCGGTAGTTAAACAGTGCTCATGTCGGAAAAGTAGCCCAATACGGGTATTAATGACCTTGCAAAAGACAGAGTGCTGTCTAAGTTCATACCAAGGTACATGAACAGTTGCATCTGTTTTACAGTAGTGTCCGAATCATTTCTTACAGTCAGCTGTCTGTTTTTATGCTTATTGCGCGTGCCATGGAATAACATAATTTTTTTTTTTTTTTTTGTAACGTAGTATGAGCTTCATAAGGATTAACCCATGACAGAGCATGGGTCTCTCAGGGATTAATGTACGGCTTTGGGGCGAGGGGGTGGGATGGTTCCAACCACCCAGCCATACATTAATCCCTGACAAACCCACGCTGTGGAATGGGTTAATCCTCTTGTAATATGGGGAAGAAGGATTCGGCACTCTTTTTATATGTTTCTCTGCCTCATGTTACATTTGCGTAAAAGTATTTTTAAAGTGTAAAATTACAAAGGTTCCGGGAGGATATTAAGGTTCTTATCATGGGGAAAAGAAAGGGGGGTCGCACCTGACTGGAGAAACTGCATGTTGAACTTTTTTATATTGTGACTGCAGCAGTGAACAATTACTGATTACATGCAGATGTCATCGACATTTCAGAATATGTGCTCATTTTGACTGACTTAGATTTGTAAACTGTGGAATCATCTCTGTTTTTCTGCTATGTTTGATGTTTGGATTTGGCTGCTGTGCATTATGGGTAATGCATATATTTAAATGCAGAGAAGATCTGAGATCTGGTAGTTGCTGCAATTCCCTTGGCCGACCAACAGTTGGTAGTACACTGAGGCTTACATCTTTTTTATCTGTGAATTTTACAGCCAGCATTGGACATTAATAACTTTGCCCTCTTTCAACTGATTTACATGAAATTTAGAACACACAGCCTCTGTGCCAGGAATTCTTGATCCTGTAAATTCCATGTAGATCAGTTCAGGGTTACAGAGGTGCAAAAAAATTCAACACTCTCAGTTTTTGAAAATGTTAAGCCTTTTTTTGTCATCCGATAACTAAAAAAATAAGAGACTTTGAAACCTGAAACTTTCAGATTTGATTGAGATTGGTCCAGGGTGTGTGCTTTTGTGGTTTTTAGGTCCCACTGTTTGTGTTTTTTTAAAATATTTAAAAAAAAGACATGGAGGCAATCTGGAAAATCATATGTGGCATACATTACTGTGTAGTTACTGAAAGGGTATGTGTTTCTGAGCCAATAGACTAAGTAAAAAAGAAACACATTACATAGTCATATAGATGTTTTCAAGCTACTTATGATGAAACTATCGGAAATTTCACTTAAGCATATCTATTCTTGTTTGACAGCCATCTGTTGGCCAGTCATGAATTGCAAGCTAAGACTGAATGGCACTACTGCATCTGTAAGAGGTTCTTGTGAGAGGGGGAAGACAATGTCGGGGGACACAACCATACATTAATTGAGGATTAATGTATGGTCAGCTGATGCAAACTGACCAATCCTGTGCAACCCTTTCTCTTCCCCATGTTACAATATGACTTGAACCAGGCTTCAGCATCTGCAAAACTGTTCTGAAGCTGATTTTGCAGAAGTGAGGGATCAGAGTTGCTCGAGAAGATTACTGTGTCATCCGAATATAGGAGAACCTGGTCAGGACACGTGGCAGGGAGTTTGTTTAGGAAAATGCTGAAAAGTAGTGGCCCCAGGATTGACCCATGGGGGGCACCTGACCGGGAAGGTTGCTTAGTTGAGAGGACATCACCGATCCTCACCTGTTGCAAATGGTCACAGAGGTAACTGCTGAACCATCTTGTGGTTTCCATGGATAGCCCCAAGTCTATTAACTGTTCAATCAGCAAGGCATGATTGACTGTATCAAAAGCCTTGGTAAGGTCAATAAAGGTGGTGCCTACAACGTGTCCTTGGTTAACAGCATTGTGGATAAAGCTTGTAAATTCTAGAAGGGCAGTGGTAGTACTATGCCCTTTTCTATATCCATGCTGTTGAGGACATTACAAGTTATATTACTCCAGGTAATCAACCAGCTGATCAGCAACAATTCTTTTGAGTGCTTTGGAGAAAGGGGGCAGAATGGAGATAGGCCTGTAGTTGTCATGAAGTGCCCTGTCACCACTTTTATGGATTGGGGTCACTAGTGCTGTCTTCCACTTAATGGGAAATTGGGAGAGTTCTAGGAACGATTTATAATCTTGGTAAGGGGACAAGACTTCATCAAGGGTGAGGGCAATGAGTTTCAGATCTAGTGAATACCCACTTGATCTGGTCCTGCCGAGTACTTTAAGTAAATATTTTTTTGCTTGAGCTTCAGACACTGCTTTAAAGTAGAATGGTGGAAGCGCCTGTTTCTTTTCTGATTTACCATGTCGACCTGCATCAGTGGCGATATCAAAGAAATGTGTGGGTATTGTTAAGGGGTCCAGGGTAATGGTGCCATCTATGTTGAGCATGGAAGGAGCCATTTTAGGATCTTTCCCTTTTACTTCTAAAATGTCACCCCAGAATTTCCTTCCATCATTCCATGTGTTGGCAAGTGCGCTTCTGTAGTAGTTGGCTTTTTCCAAGCGGATGGCTTTGGTACAGGCATTCCTGGCTGTCTTATATACCTAAATATCTACTTGTTTGCCTGTGGGCCTTGCTTGATACCACAGATGGTCCAGAGCTTTCATTTGTTCTAAGAGGCTATATGAAATCCAGGGATTGTTTATTCCCTTGATCTTTCACTTTTTGTGGGGGGGGGGCATGAATATCACAAGCTGCATTGAAACTGGAGATGAAGAGGTCCAGTGCAGTATCTATGTCAGCAGCTTTGTCAGTTTGTGACCAGTCTTGTTGCCACAGGAGTGCTTTTAGTGGCTCAAGGTGCCCACGAGTCAGTACTCTACTATTAATTGCTTTGTCCGAGGGGTTGTTGAATTTGTTTGACCAGTGGCACAGTATGGGGGAATGACTGCATATATACAGTGTGTATATTTATATATATATATATATATATATATATATATACACACACATACCCACACACGGAGAGGATAGTGGATACATGGAATGGCCTTCCTGAGGAGGTTATGGAGTCAAAAACAGTGGGGGAATTCAAGAATGCATGGGACAGACATAAGACAATTCTAGGGGGTGGGGCTAGGAGGAAGTAGGCTGTTGATTAACTAGGATCTGCAGCTTATCCATTAGGTAGGGAAATGGGCAGACTGGGTGGGCCAAGCGTTCCTTATCTGCCATCACATTCTATGTTTCTATGTTTATAGAGTCAGGAAGGACTGCAGTATTAGTGATATGTTCAGGGTGATTGGTAAGCACCCAGTCCAAGAGTGTACTGGTCCCTATTCTGTAATTGATCCTGGTAAGTGACTGAACCAGTTGCGAGACATCTGTAGCAGTAAAGGCATCCTTATAGCTATTTGCACTGGGCAAGAGCCAGTATACATTGAAGTCTCCAAGCATGAACATTTCTGAGATGAGTCCTAGGTTGCAGATACAATCAAGGAGGGAGTTTAGGCACAGTGCAGTCTGTTTGGGCGGTATATAAATTGATGCAATGCTTAGTGCCTTGTTGTATGCACTGAGCAGTATCTTGGTACCAAGGATCTGAATGCCCATTCCAGTGCTGGGCAGAGATGGGGCATGTCTCTTTAGTGATTATTTTAAATATATTGCACAGCCACCACCTTTTTTAGACAACCTATCCTGCCCAAAGACTGAGTAGCCTGGTATTACAATTGCATTATCAGAGATCTTTGGCAATAGCCATGTCTCAAGTACTGATAGGACGTCCAGGTTGTGTTGGGAGTTCCCAAGCAGTGAGTGCATCAGATTTAGCCAGGAGATTGCAGATATTGATGCCTGCAAATGAGAGTGACCCAGAGCTAGTTTTGGCAGTGGTGCTGTGTTGTGGAGGGCCAAGGTTGGGGTGTATGTTGCCAGAGATAAGCAGGTGTAGCAGGATTAACCTTTTTATTAGTACCTTGAGGTACAGGCTGCGAAGTAAGCATTTTTGAGGTTTCTTGACTGACCTTCTGCTGTACTGTCCAGATACTAGATATTAAACACTGTATGCAGTGAAGAGTGGGTATTTTCAGCAGGGGACGCAGAGATAACCAAGTATGTTTTGCCCTATGAAATGTATATTAGTGCAATTCAAGGAAATGCCAGTGGTTATGGTCCCAGAGTTTTTCAGTGGGTGTTCATCAATGTGTACTAATGGAGGGTGGGGGTGAGCACTCACCAACAGTGCCTGAGGGAGAGGTCAGCACGAACAGCATGAGCAGATGGCACAAGAAAGGTTAGTGCCATTTTGTATGGGGTAGTAGTAATAAGGGGAGTACCGATTAGAACTTGGGGACTAGGGGGAAGAGGAGATGGCTGCCACTGTAGAGAGTACTGCTAAGGTGCTTGTTTCTTAGTTAAGTATTCTAGCCCAGCCGTGGAATCATATAATAATGAGCAGCAGGGATGCACTGCATGCAATATCTAGTGGGGGGGAGAGAAGAGGGGGCAGTACTTCACTAGTGGCAGTAGGAATGTTGTGGGTCTTTAAGACCAGAGATCTACCTGATGATTGGGGCCAGTGAGAGAGGGGAAGTGAGAAATGGGAGGAGTTTATGTGTATTTAATAGAGGCCAAGGTCGGGGTGAGTGGGCAGGGAAAAAAAATTAACTTTAAAATAATTGCAGAGCCTGGGCTAAGGAGCTCTATGAAGCTACACTGTAAAAGTCTATGGAGTAGAAGTCAGCCAATAGCGAAAAGAGAGGTGTGCAGAGCAGCCAATAGTGCGCTGTTCAGCAGCTGTAGGAGTCAACAGGAGTCTCAGGTTTGGATTCCAGTTCTTCTCCATACCTTGAATCCCTGTGCGGGTGGGAGGTGAGGTGCGGCCAGCCAGAGGAGTGCCATACTGCAGCCGCCGGATGACTCCTAATTGCCTGGTCAAGGGCAGAATCCTAAAAGAGGGAGAAAATTGGGATTAGTAGAGGTTATATGTCAGCAACAGAGCGAGTAGTTAAGGTAAATGATGGGAGGGTCAGAGGGGAAACGAAACAAAGGAGTGTGAAGAGGAATCAAGCTGTGAGCAAGGGAATTGCAGGGAGAGAAGGGGGGGGTGGTCTGGCCTTAGGCGCCAAGGGCAGCTAGGTCAGGGTGCTGTGGATGGGAGAGATTTAAATAGGAAAAAAAAAAAAAACGGGCCAGGTAGCAGAATCAAGAGAGAAAGAAACTCGGATATTGCAGCTAAAATAACTATAGAGCAGTGCTAACACAGTACAATTAGACAATCAGCACATTCAATAACACATCAAAGTGCATAAAAAAAAATGTAACTTGAAACTAATAGCAGAGCCTGGGCTAAGGAGCTCAACGAAGCTACACTGTGAAAGTATATGGAGTAGAAATCGGCCAATAGCGAAAAGTGAGATGTGCAGGGCAGCCAATAGCGTGCTGTGCAGCAGCTGTAGGAGCAAATAGGAGTCTCAGGTATGGATTCCTGGGTTTGGAAAACCAATAACAAATATTTAAACAAAAACAAACATTGATTTAATGTGCCTTGATGCTTATAAATACAATTACCTTATCTGTTTTTGTGGTTGTGGTTCTAGTTACTAGCAGAAGAGAAGGTTGCAGTATGTTTTGTTTTCCTTTCTCAAGCCTCGAAATAATAAAAGAACAGTTTTGTTTTTCCATTCAGCATCTTATCAGGCTAGTCCCCCCACAGCAAGACAAACAACAAACAAGATTTACCTGTACTTCTTGCTCCAGTACTTGCAATGTGCCAAATAAGGAAGTCAGACCAGTTCGTTGGTAGCAGCAAAATATTTTTATTGCTTCCTAAGGATTGTTGTGTAGAGAATCACTTGGATTGCAAACATTGTGAGAGAAGTTACACATAATCACCAAACTCTCCTAATGCCCGGAAAGTATAGACAGTGGTAGACCAATCACTATTAAGGGCCAAATGAAGACCTTAAAGAACAGCTGACAGATACTCTCTGTGGGGCAGGCAACTCATGGCTAGGAGCTCCACAGGGTACCTCTGCACATACGAAACACCCAGGGGTGCAACCAGAGGGACGACCAGTCCCAAGTACATCAGATGAATCCAAACAGGTAGCACTCCAGAAGAATGGAAAATAGACGCAAATTTAATGCAAAATCAAAATGTCTTTATTTGGCTAATGCCATGCGACTGCTAGCCAGTCACCCCTTGAGTGAACAAGTCGTACCTCCACCCAGCACTTCACCTCGAAAAAGAGGCTTTGTTAGGGGGCTGACTACAGAAACGTAATACAATGCATTTATAGTGACATAGCTTGTTACATCATCACTCAAAGTTTCATTCATTGGTTCATTCAAAAAAAAACTAGAACCTTAGGTACTCTATATATTAATATCTAATAGCCTAATGAATTTAATTATTTTAACTTGTTCATAAGCACTAGATTATTTTAACACTAAGAGACTTTGTGTGTCAATACAAACCATAATTGTAACATTAAAAAATGAAAAAAGAGAAAAACTGACTCCCAGTCAAACTAAAGCTAGAGAGTTGTATTAAACTAAACACTACAATTGAACAACATATGTCTAAATATTATTATTATTTCTTATATAAAAGTATACACTGTAAGATTCCAGTTATTTGAAGTGGCGATCTACCACTTATTCAAGACATTGTTAGGGATCCACTGCCAAGTCAAATACTTCTGGAACTTGTTTCTTTTGTGTGAACTTGATTCAAATCATCTCTCCTGCAAGAGTAAAGGCACAGATTGTAAGAATGCCTGTTGTGTTTTTCAAAAAAAAATTTTCGAGGCAAAGCGCTGGGTGGAGGTACAATTTATTCACTTGAGGTGACTGGCTAGCAGCTGCATGGCATTAGCCAAATAAAGACATTTTGACTTTACATTAAATGTGCGACTACTTTCCATTCTTCTGGAGTGCTACCTGCTTGGATTTATCATGGCTAGGAGCTGCCTGCCCAGGACCTGAAATACCTCTTTAAGAAGGGCCTAAAATCCTATTTATTTTTACAAGCCTTTAATTGAGGGAGTATTAGAGTGATTAACATGCGCAGTAGCTATGCTAAAAAGTCCAGCTGTATTTTATTGCTGTTTTAAATTTGCGCTTCGTATTTTTAAATGTTTTTGCATTGTTCTTTTGTGCAGCACCCGGTGTCCAATTGGAGAAAGGTGCTATATAAATGAAATATTGATTGATATTGACACCCATAAAGTAAATATGTATGCAGGGGTTAAATAGCACATGTAATACTGCTCCCTTAGCATGTACATTTGCCTATAAATAGTATTAGTATCACCTGAAGAATGGCACTGCTCTCCAGAGCATTATAATCTTATCTATAGCCCTACAGCTTGTTCCTCACTTCATGTCATTAAAACGTGGTTTTGTGGGTGGGGCTGTGGCAGGCACTCAGTGGCTAGCAGTGCATACGGAAGTGAGATTACGCTTCTTGTAAGTAAAATTACCATTTAACCCATGCACAAAAAACTTTAACTTACAGGTATTTTAGGTGCTGTGACAGGCAGCTCCGAGCCAAGAATTGCCTGCCCACATGGTGCCATTTGCTGTTTAAAGAGATAAAGCACATTTCCCTGGTCAATGTACATGGAAATATAGTGTTTGTTTGGGGGGGGGGGTTCTAAACAGATGCCAAGACAGTTAATTGTCTTGACATCTATTTAAAGGACACACACACACACTAGATTCCCATATACCCTTGTCAGGGAAATATGATTTATCTCTTTAAGGGCTTCATCTGACCCGTTATAGTGATTAGTCTTGCAGTGTCTGCATTTTGGTATAAAAGGGCTTGACCATTCCTAGTTTCTGCCCCTGGCAAAGACCCACCTGATCAAAGCCCTAGTGTGTCAGGAGAGTTTGGTGGTTATGCATAATTTTTTTCACAATGCTTGCCATCCATGTGATTCTCAACACAGCAATCCTTAGAAAGCAATAAAAAAATATTTTGTTGCTACCAAACAATTGGTCTTACTTCCTTACTTGGTATACTGTGAGTACTGGAGCAAGGAGTGCAGGTACGTCCTGTTTGTTATTTTACCTACATAGCATCGGCAGAGATTGAGAGGGCGTGGGGGGGTGTTGCCCCCCCCCCAAAATTACATGCTGTCACATAACAAAACATTTTTTTATCTTGCTCAGCTGTCTGTTTTCTGTTTTTATAAGTGGATGCTGTGCCTTTAAATGTTCTTGTGCCCACTGCCTAGTGAGCATGTGAGTGCCATACCTATGCAGGGCATCCGCTCGTGCACACGGTCATCTTCTTATCAGCCACTGGCCACTCATTCCTCCTCGGGACTGTGGCGCGAAGGAGAGAGATCCAATGCCAGGGCACACTGTCGATGGGCAGAATGGGACTGCCAATGACGATCTCACATCATAACTGTAAGTCCTGTCCCTTCTTCTGTCTCGCCGGCAGTTGTGTTATGGCAATGGTTAGGTTGATACTAGAGAGGTTCTGCAGTGCTTCTGTGTGTGTATATGTGTGTGTGTGTGTGTGTGTGTGTGTGTGTGTGTGTGTGTGTGTCTGGAGGAGGCTAAGACCGGGGTGTTGATCAGTTATGTTATCTGTGATTTTTTACAGCGTCTTTTAAAAAAAACACAAAACTGCCATCTCAGCTGGATTTGGATAAAAAACCTAAATTATATTACAAATCAAGCCGCTAGCCTGGACCTAGTGTGCAGACATAGTGGGGCCAGCTGGCCATGTGGGGCCGGGGGGGGTGGTGGCTGTCTGGAAGTTGGAAGTCAGCTTGCTGGCTGCTTTAGTTTTGCAACTTTGTCTCTTATTATCTATTTCTAAAAACCCACCTCAGATTTAAATTTAAAAAAGTAAATATAAATTATATTTTATAAATCAAGCCCAGTGTGTAGACGTGGTGTCTGTGTTAGTAGTGTGTTGTAATAACTTGTGTGGGGAAATGGAAGGGGCTGGAACTTAGAAGTGGAACTCCACCTCAGCTTGCTGCTTTTTGCAGATTTTGCAGCTAATAGCTATCTCTTATTCTCCTCTGTCTTCCCTTCATCTGATATAAAAAAAAAAACCGAAACAAAAAGAGACAAAAAAAGTCCTCCTAGGCTTCTATGTTTTTTTTTATTTATCCAAGAACATTCTAATTGCATCCTGACTGACTGAGAGGAAAAAAAAATCAGTCTGTGGTGCACCGTGCAGGTGGGGCCCCTGCCCGCCCCCTGCCCCACCAAATGTCAAAGTCAGACTACGCCTATGCTGCATAGCTGGCTGCTGTTATGTTCCCTCTGACCCCTCCCCAGGACACACATGGAAATGAAGCTTGTCTGCAACTTAGTATGCCATCTTGGCCAAATATTTTTAAATAAATCAATAAATATTTGCACCACTGGCAGATAGATGCTGAAAACCGGGTCTAATGAAGCATGTCTGATTATGTTTTGTATGGTCTCATGTTTCTGCCAGTACTGGCATTTTTTCATTTATATACATTTTTTTGTTAATGCACACTGCTGTTGTAGGTGTTTGCTTTTAAGTACGGGCACATTGCTTACCTTTCTGACACAGGTTTACGTGTCTTTACAAGAGCTGGGAGCATGTTAGTCTTGTAATGACAGCTTGGAAAATGTTTTAAGACATGTCGTGGCATCTTGCTGCAGTTGAGTTATTATTTATAGATTACAGGAGGGTCGCTCTGTAGCTAACAAGCTGAATCTTTGCGTCTGTTTCACTGCTTGTTAAAACTTTTCTTTTGCTGTCATGCAGAACTTCTTTGTGGTGATGTCTAGTTCAGAGCTTAGAGGAATAGCTTGTTTGGCATATAAAGTGAGGAAGCCAGTTAGAAAGCGTATGATGCATTTGTCATTGAATCAGATGATGTGCAGAGCTCTGTCGTCTCATACTTGTTTTAGAACCACACCACTCTGAGGCATATCCAGATAGGGGGGTTCAAGTGTTAGAACCTCCTAGTTCTTCAGCCTAGACACTGCTAAAAATGTGCAGCACCCCTACCCTTTTATGACATTGTTAGATCCGCCCTCGACACCCTCACCTGTTTCTCCAGTGGTCGAGAATGTCTGGGATTTTAATTGACTATTTTCTTGCTATGAATGTGCTTGTATGAAATGCTTGTTCAGCTCCAGACACACAGGTTTATGTGGTGTGAAATGACAGCCTGTCACCTGCATTTTACTAGCAGTGTTTGCTAATAATAACAGTGAGTCATATGGTAGCTAGGGCATTTTACAGGAAGTCACAGACAAAAAAATTGTCACCCAATTGTGAACAAAATGGAATAATGATTTCATGACAAGATCATCATCTTTTTTAAACAGGATACAATTATGAACTAACTCAGTGTGTCATCTTTATCTCATCATTCTCCTAATTTAAAACCCATCATTTGCTTGAAGCTCTCCCAGGCCACCCTATAATACATAAATATCAATCCATACCTAAACATAAGCATGATTCAAGGGGAACAGTCAGCACTCGGATCCCCACACCCAAGTGTGGGGCTGCTCCTAATTAGCACTTCGTGTGCAAAACCTTTTTTGATGGGCTTGCTGTTTACTGCAGTATAGTCGGTTGTAGCAAAATGATTCTGCTGACTTGTGAGCTGACTTTTTCTGTAACTATAAATCATAGAATCCCCTGCACCTGTTATCAGAGGAGGGCTGGAGCAGTGAGAGATGCAATAGCTTGCAGTGTATGTTAGAATTTTATAAGCTCCGACTTTTGTTTGCTGGTCCTGCTATACAGTATTTAGCCCTGGGAGATCAGCAGGACCGGCAAACATTTTATAAAAGCTCTGGCATACACTGCAACATTTTGAATCTCCCATTGCTGCAGCCCTCCTCTGATGTCAGCCACAGGGGATTCTGGGATTTGTAATTATAGAAAATGTCAGCTTGCAAGTCAACAGTATCAGTCTGATACTGAACCACATATACTATACTGCATTAATCAGTAAGTGAAAAAAAAAATTTTTTGCACACAAAGTGCAAATTGGGATGAGCCCCACATTTGGGTGTGGGCTTTTATTGCTTACTGTTCTGCTGTAAAACAACATATAACAATTCAGACATGTTAGTTTTTGCAATGTATTATTTACTCTACCTTGACTAACGTAAAGTCCCCGTGGTGGGAGGAAGAGGCAGATAATAGTTCTTAGTAAGAGGGATGGGAGCCTTTGACTGGGAAATGATATGCATGCTGTTTTCTGGGAGCAGCAGTAAACAGGGTGTGGGTGTTACCCCTGCTAGAGAAGCTCATTAAAGCAGGGGCAGGAAAGTATGACATGGTGATTCATCTAAGAACCAATGATTTGGTGGGGTGCAGAGTAAAGCATCAAGACTGCTCTGAGAGCTAGGCAGAAAGTTGAAGCTAGTTGCAGAGACAGTAAGCACTGGTTGTTTGCCAGGAATACTGGGCCCTGTGCAGGTGTGACACCAGTACATTAGGGCAGAAGTTGGACATGGGACTAGCAAGAATTTAAACTAGGAAAGGGAGGACTTTGCTAGGATACGCAACAATGACATATACATGGGAAGCCTTGTGGACTCTCCACACCACATAGTAAATGGGAGATAGGGCTGGGCAGGGTGAAAATAATAGTACAGGGGAGAGGGCAAGTACTGGGTCCAAGGGAGTAAGGAGTTAAAAGACGCAGGCCCCAGAGGAAAAGAATAGTGAGGGGACTAGCTAGAGAGGGGTTCAGAACAGAGGTACCAAGGGAAAATGCAGGATGGAGGGTGAGTCAACCAAGAGGAAAAATGGTCTGGATAGGAAGAAGGCAAAGGAGGACTGAAACTAGGAATTGGAAGGTAGCCTGTATGAACACAAGGAGCCTGGGAAATAATATGGGACAGCTCCAGAAGGTCACTGCAGAGGCAAAATTAGAATTGTTGGTAATAACAGAAATATGGATGACGCAGTACCACGACTGGGATCTAGCTATTCCTGTGTATTCTCTTTTCAGAAGAGACAGGATGCAATGCAAAAAGGGGGATGGCTTGCTCTGTACATAAGACAGTATAGCAACCACAGAAGACATCACCCAAAAGGGGGTGAGTGGGAAGGAATTGGTATGGGTAAAGTTAGTGTCTGTTGAGGTGACATTAGGGTGGGGGTGGTGTATAGTCCACTTAACCAAATAGGTGATATGGATCGAATACTGGGGGAGGAACTGAGGGCAGCAGTCCCAAAAGGGGGAGGTTGTATTAATGGGAGATTTCATCCCACAGGATACTAACTGGAAAATCCCATGAGCCAAAAGTGCACAGAACCAGGAGACGGTAGAGGTAATTAAGCAATAAGGTACGACCAGGGGTTACGTTAATCATCTGTTAATCATCCCCTGAGGGGTGTAATGTGGCAGAAGGTGAAGCTGAGTGCCACATGCCCCAGAGGGTGATTAAGAGAGGATCTATGTAACCCTGGGAGTACCTTATTGCTTTTATAGTAATGAAAATAAATCCCTCAGGCCAACAGTTATGTTTTTAAAAAGACAAAAGCACCTCATTTAATTGTTAAATAGTCCTTCCACATTTGGATAGAACAGCTGAGCTCACAACGTTTGGTTCCTAAGTCTGACTTTGTGTATGAGACTCACTGTAAGAGTCATGCAGAGTTACAGAACAGACATGGAATGCTTAAAAAGATAACTACTGACTGAATGTTTACAAACAAAAAGTGCACATCAACATAAAAAAAAAAAAAAAAAAAAAGAACTCATGACACCCCATGGCTAGTGCTCTTGTTTATATGAGCAGTGCACAAATTAGCATGAGTGCCATTGTCATGGTAACTGGGATTGACAGCAATTTGGAGCTCGTGAAATAGCAATCTTTCAGAAGCTGACGTGCTGCTGAATCTTACTGAGAGTTAAAACTGAATAGTAAATGGATCAACCTCAGAAAACATTCCTGTTTCAGAGGCTCCAAGTTGCTGTCAATCCCAGTTACCCACCACGACAACAGCACCAATGCTGATTCATGCAGCACTTATGAGCACTTGCCATGGGGTGTCAGAAGTTCTTTTTTAAAGTGGGTTTGCATTTTTTGTGTAAATACATTTTGGGGTTATCTTTTTTTAAAACTACAAACATACAGTACTGTGGTCTCACACACGAACTCTAGCTGAGGAGCTCACTTGGGTGGTTTCTTTATGAAGCCATTCTTGGAATCTTTATTCTAATGAACGAACCCTGAAATAGTACTGTTAATAACAGAGCTTACAGAGCAGTGATCGGTTAGCAGAAGCAAGTATGACGGCTAGAGAAAACTGTCATGGGATGCTGCTACGAACCTGAATCAAAGAATTCCAGCATTCCATAAGAGGCTACAGTCAGCAGGGTTGGGTGATGATCTCTTTTTTGTGATCAGGCTCTACATGCATGTTAATCAAAGATTAATGAAAGGTAGAGTTTATAGCACTTCATAATCAGATTTCTTACACTAAATATACATTGCTATAATTCAAGAGTGCCTACCAGCCCTGTGGGTTAGGTAGTCTACCAGGGAAGGGCTGTTCTGGACTTAGGACTCTTCAGTGGGGACAGCATGGGAGAGGGCAATGTAGAGGAGCTCCTCCGGACCAGTAACTACAACTCCATGTGGTTTAGCATCTTGCTGGAAACACAATGCTTAAATTCAAGGACAGTAGTCCTGGATCTCAGACGGGCAGATTTCAGAAAGGTGGGCTGTTAATTTAGATAAACTTGTGGGTGTGAGTGAAACAGAGTTGAGGCCAAGTGGGAAATTATCCAGCAGGGACTTGTGGAAGCAGCTAGCTGCTGTTTGAGGCAGGTAGGAAAGAAAAAGAAAAACAAAAGACTACTTTGATTCTTGAGGGAAATGGCAGAAGCAGTAAGGATAAAGAGGGTACCTTTTAGGAAATGCAGCAGGGAACCACACATGAGAAATGGGGAAATCCATGCAGAGAATGCAAGGGAAGCAAACAGAGTGGTACGAAAGTGGAGGTTGGGCTGAAAATAGTGGAGGGTATAAAGGAAGTGGGCACAACTTTTTTCAACTACATCCAAGAACTGTGGAGGACAAAGTGGGACTCATCAAAGTAAACAAAGAAGGGAGAAACAGAAGAAGATGATAAGAAAAAGGCAGATCTTCTTAACAAATTCATCTGCTCAGTTTTCACACAGGAGGAGGTGGAAATCCTTCCAGTGTGTGGGATTCTAGCGGGGGGGGGGGACATGGAACAGTGATGGGAGGGATAGCAGTGGAAGGTTTCTCAAAAGGCTTGAGACTTTGAAAGTGGACAGGACACCAGGCCCTGCTGGTCTGCACTCCAGGTGGCTAAGGGAGGTTGCCTAGTTCTTGGTGAAACCACCAAATGGCCTCTTTAACTCTTCATAAATACAGGGGTGCTTTCAGCGGATTTAAAGGAGGCCGATGTGGTACAACTCTACAAGGGTGGGGGTAGAGAGGACACAGGGAACAGCAGACCAGTCTGCCTGACCTCGATCCTGGGGAAACTGCTTGAAGCCATTGTAACAGAGCATGAGATTTATATTATTGTGTCATATTTATCTGTTCTGATTTGTGAAGAGCTTTGGGCTCTGGAAAGGTGCTACATAAACAAAGTTTACAGACAGTTGGTGAGACCCCATCTGGAGTACTGTGTACAGTTCTGGAGACCCCCTCTCTGCAGAGATATAGACAGGATGGAGACATAAACAACGTCTATATTGTGGAATGGCTGGAGGTAAACTGGCTCCAGGACAAGAGGTAGCATGGGTTCATGTCAGGCAGATCATGCCAGACAAACTTGATGGACTTCAACTGTAGATAAAGACAAAGCAGTAGGCATACTGTATCGGCTTTTGACTGTGTGCCCCATAGGAAACTTGTAAAAAACCTGAGGGATCTGGTATGTAGACAAATTAACTAGGCGGACTAGTATATGGTTTGGGGGAGATCTCAAAGGGTAGTTGCCCAAGAGGGTTTCCACAGTGGTTGGTCCTGGTTCTTTTCTGCATAGACTTCTGGTGGCGCCATGACGAGGTGAAGAAAGCGGGGAAAGAGCTCCTAGACCACGGAATTACAAAATGTATTAAAATATTGCAAAAACCTCTCCAAATTAGATCTGCAGAAAGTATTTGGATTGACGTACCTGGCAGTCACTTCTTCACTGCAAACGCTGGCGTATTTTGCAAAAAATAAGTTCCAGGCGCTCTCTGAAGAACCGGAACTGGACGATGCGACACTTTCCAACATAGATCCTCCATCTAAAGCTCCCGACGACCTAAAACAGAGCCAATCAAACAAAAAATCTCAGAGGAAGGATCCCTCTGCTAGTCAGCCCCTGACAAACTTGATTCCATCCAGCAGACAATTGCAGACTTCCGTTTGGAGATGTAGGACTCCATCCAGGGGCTCCGAGTGGACTTGGGGGTCCTCCAGACAAGAGTCAATGAAGCAGACAATGAAATCTCCTCCAATGCGGCCAAAATTGAATTTTTACACTCATGCATGAACAAACTGGCATACTCGCTACTTCAGACTGCTGGTAGGCAGGAGGATGCAGAGAATCGGGGGAGGAGCAAGAATCTGTGACTGTACAGAATTGTCCCCCTAAACTGGCCCCTGTTCAAAAGTCAGCTTCAGTACCCTTTATTATGCATGGTGTTCAAACTAATCTCTGTCTATACACTGCCTAGTCTGGCTGGTCTTCTGATCACCAAGCGCCCACCTAGGTTGCTCCATTCCTCCAGCAAAAAATTGCTAGAAGTGCCTAAGATCCGTAGTTCTCTGGGGCAAAGATCTTTCACTTTCTCTGTCCCCTCCCTCTGAAATACACTTCCGGAGCCCCTGCAAACATCTAGCTCTCTATCCTGCTTTAGAAAGGGATTTAAAACATTTCATCTAGAAAACTCCGTCTTATTCTTATTAATTTTGAAGCCTGAAAGATGACCATATTCCCACAACAGGTTTCTGACCACGGGAAGCGACCGGGCTGGGTTAGAAAGATAAAACAGGGTGTCATCGGTGTATTGGGAAATTCATAAGCTTAGTTTGTATGCTCTACTGTATCTCACCTAGTGGATTTGATCATTGAAATGACTTGCATTTGTATGCTTTTTTTGTATCTCACCTGTATTGTTCTCCACTGTCTTGGATCACAAATATGTTGTCTCCCCTCCTTGTGACGAGGTGCCTTTGTAAATGAGTCTTTGACTCAAAGGTTTGTAAATCCGATTTGTGAAATAAATAAAAAAAAAATGTTCCTACAACTGTTTATCACCTCACTTGCCCAGATTTACTCCACACACAACTATATACAGTACCTGTCTCTGTTCCCAGTGTTACTATTATAGAAACATAGAAACATAGAATTTGACGGCAGATAAGGACCGCTTTGCCCACCCTGTCTGCCCATTTCCCTACCTAATGGATAAGCTGCAGATCCTAGTTAACCAGCAGCCTACTTCTTTCTACCCCCACCCCCTAGAATTGCCTTATGACTGTCCCATGCATTCTTGAATTCAACCACTGTTTTTGACTCCACAACCTCCTCTGGAAGGCTGTTCCATGCATCTACAACCCTCTCTGTGAAAAAATACTTCCTTACATTACCTCTGAGCCACCCCCATCTTCAAATTGTGCCCCTTGTTCTTGCACACCTCTTTTCTGAAAGATGCTACCCTCTTGGACTTTGTTGATTCCCTTGAGGTACATGAAAGTTTCTATCATGTCCCCCCCTCTCCCTCCTTTCCTCGAGGCTATACATACTAAGTTCCTGCTCTTATTCTGCATAGAGAAAAAAACAACAAATATGTTGCAGGTGATACCTTTTATTGGACTAACAAAATTATTTCTGAGGCTAGCTTTCGAGAGATAATACTCTCTTCTTCAGCTCAAGTCAGTCTGCTCTTACTCTGAACTTTTTCTGCATATTGACCTGCACTCTATATGTATGTGTTTACCTTGCACTTGCACGAGGTGATTTGACTCTTTACCGCAGATGTATTTCATGTCCCATTGTATTATTTCTATTGATAATGTATAACCACTTGTCTACCATTACCTTGCTGCTTGCCTGGCTAATGTTGACTGATAACCTGTGTAATTATGTACACATTCACCTTGAAAACAGTATTATAGTGTATGGTGGAACGCTGTTCCGAATGGAAATCCATGCCTGGAACAGCGTTGTTTTCCTGCACTCGGTGCGTCATGATCTTGTTGTGCTGCACAGAGTACATCACGATAAACACAACAAGATCCGAACACATTACACGCATGAATTGAGCAGCGTCTCGGCAACGCGGAAGCAACACACGGTACAGAAACAGAAGTAGTTTTTTTTGACAGATACTTGTTCCTGTGTTCATCGAGTACTGCGTATGGTTGCCCATACACTATAAAAGGTTGTGTATGAGCAACCATACACAAACAAGGCAGTTGTAAGATCTTGAGGTTTCCATGGTAACAGACCTCTCGAGCTACGCTCTCAAGGTCTCTGGTTACCACGGAAACCTCTCGATCACAACTGCCTTGTTGTGTTTGTTTGCTCATACACAATCCTCTATGTATTGTGTATGTCTGTCTATACATTCTCACTCTTTCATATGTAACTAATCCTGGGTCACTGCTGAAAAAGTCTCAGTGGGTTTACCCAGTTATCAACATGAAATAAATAAATAAAATAAACAAGTACAGTTTCAATTGCATTTTCCTGTAGGAATTAACTTTTTCTGCAAGGAGACGTGCTTTAGCAGAACTGGAACAAAACCATTTGCATGGGAGGTGGTTCAGTCATAGTTTAAGCAGTAATACATGACAGGGTGTGTGTTCTGGGATAATGGCACTCCTTAGGTGCATTATGAAGCACAAGGCAGCATCAAAGATATGGCAGCTCAGATTCAGTGCAAAAAAGTGCAAAGTGATGCACCTGGGAAACAAAAACCCAGGAGAAGAGTACACAATGGGGGGGAGATGCTAGCAACAACACAAATGGAAGGGGACCTAGGGGTAGTCATATCAGATGACCTTAAGGTAGATAAGCAATGTGAGAAGGCAGTAAGGCAGGCTGGGGGGGATACTAGGATGTATAGGGAGAGGGAGAGGGAGAGGCATCACAAGTAGAATACAGGAAGTTGTTATCCCTCTGTACAGACAGTTGGTGAGACCCCATCTGGAGTACTGTGTCCAGTTCTGGAGACCCCATCTCTGCAGGGACATAGACAGGATGGAGACAGTCCAAAGGAGGGCAATAAAATGGTACAGTGTCTGCAACAGAAGCCATACAAAGAGAGATTAGAAGTGCTGAATATGTATACCCTTGAGGAAAGGAGGGAGAGGGGGGACATGATAGAAATGTTCAGGTACCTTAAGGGAATCAACAAAGTCCAAGATGGGAGCATCTTTAAGAAAAAGAGATGTACAAGAACAAGGGGGTATAATTTGAAAATAGAAGGGGGAAGGCTCAGGAGCAACGTGAGGAAGTACTTTTTCACAGAGAGGGTGGTGGAGGCATGGAACTGCCTTCTTGAAGAGGTTGTGGGGTCAAAAACAGTGGGGGAATTCAAGAATGCATGGGATAGACATAAGGCAATTTTAGTGAGGGGTTGAAGGAAGTAGGGTGTTGGGTAACTGTAAACTGCAGCTTATCCAATAGGTAGGAAATGGACAGACTAGGTGGGCCAAGCGATCCTCATCTGCCATTAAAGTCAAAGTCTATGTTTCTATCACCAAGTGTTTTTAGCCATTTGAGAGATGCTATTGCCCTGCAATACATGGCAAGGTACTATGGTGCACACATAGAAACTGACACTCAGCTGTATAACAGGCAAAAATGTAATGTAAATGTATCACAAAGCAAGTACAAGATCACTGATACTGCACTGTGCAGGTGCCCCTGCACTTCACTCGTTAGGGCTTCATCAGGAGGCTGGGAAAACTAGCTGAACCAGCCCTTAAGTACTGCACAAATATGATGTCAGAGGCCAAAAATGACTGCCGTTTACATTACATAAAATAGTAATTTAAGTCAAATGTGCAGTCAGGGCGCCTGTTGCGGCACATCTGAAACAAACAGCTGTAGTACAAGACAAAAGTACAATGATTGTGCTAAGAATCCAAGTGTAGGAAACACACTACACTTAGACTGACACCCCAATCACACGTGTTAAATCAATACAAAATACCATTATGTAAAAATAAGGAGTGAGAGAATGAATAAAAAAAGAAAATACAAGTGCATGTGAAAAGTAGGAAAGACCTTGGAATAATTAATTAATTCATTAATACATCAATACCCAAATACTCTATATTGGATGGACAACAGCAACTTATAGGAACAGTATTCAGATAGTAATGGCAGTGGAGTCAGTAGCGATTGCACCAAGTAATGAGCAGACGGTTGAGTGTGGATCTGTCATCTCCTGAAATCTGATCATTATTCTGTAAATAAACAAAAAAAATAATGTATAAGAGTATCAAAGTAATAAAACAAATTGATTAGTACTCTCACTAAATTTCAGTTTGGTCCCAAATTTTGTAGTTGGCGTTAAAATATATATGCCTTTCTGCAAGCAAGGATACAAGTGAATGGTCTTTCTTCTAAGTTGAGGATAGAGCGGGCAGTAGAAAGGGGTTCACCCTCTCCCCTCTGCTGTTTGCCCTTAGCATGAAGCCTGTAGCAGCATTTATTTGGCATTCAAAAAATTATCAGGGTATACGGCTTGCAGGTAGTAAAGAGTTATGAATTCCCAGTACACCGATGACACCCTGCTTTATCTTTCTAACCCAGCCCGGTCACTTCCCGTGGTCAGAAACCTGTTGTGGGAATATGGTCATCTTTCAGGCTTCAAAATTAATGAGAATAAGATGGAGGTGATGTTTTAAAGGCACCCATTGGATGACTCGGTCTCCTCACGTTGTGGATTCCATCAGGTTAACGATGGGTTTAAATATTTGAGAATTTGGATCCCCAGGGACTTATCGAAGTTGTATGTGATGAACTATGATAAATTGTTCCAAGAGGTGCACAAGGACTGCGCTAGGTGGAAGGAGCTTCTTATATCGGTTGGACGGTGGAGGCAATCCATATGAATATTTTGCCCTGTTTTTATGTTTGCTTGCATGCATGTGCAAGAAACATAGTGCGACGATCCAAAATGCAGTGCCGTACAGTTGAAAGAGAGAGCACCTCTTGAGTGAGCAGTGCTCCCCCTCCCCACACCTTACCATTGCGTACTAGTCTTCTACCTCCCCCACGCACACACTGTATGGCTGATGGGGTGCCCAATTCCTGTCAGCTCTACTGTCCCCCCCAGAGTCTGTATGGCGACGGGTACCCAATCCCCGTCGGCTCTACTGCCCCCCAGACTATTGGGTGCCACATTGGGAGCCCACCCCAGCGTGCAACAGGTCCTATGGCTGGACGAGGGTGCCCAATCCCCCATTGGCTCCACTGCCCCCAACAGCTTTTTCAGCGGCCACGCTGGAGCCCACCCAGCGTGGCAAACGCCCGCATAGTCCAAATAAAAAAAACCTGAAAGAAAAAATCTTCCTCATTGCTGTCTTCACCCCTCTCCCACCGCGCCCACCCACTGGCGCACCCTGCCTCCTCACACTCTATCTCACCCCATACTTACCTCCAGAGCTTGGCCGATGATCTTCAGTGGACCAGGAACACGTATGCACTCTTCAAAGCCGACCGCGAACTGAGGAAATGCCGGTAAGCTGTATAATGTAATGAATAGGGTTTTTTCAACTTTGCTGCATATCTCAGGCATTTTTTGGAATTTTGGCACCAAATTTTCAACATGAGGTTTTTGGGACCCCTCCTCATGAATTCTGTCACTGTCATGGCGTTAATCAGGCCCGAAGGGTGATTTCGCGGTCACTGTGTGAAATCACCTTTTGGGACCGATTAACGAAATGACAGTGCCAGTGTTCGTAAGGTGGGCTCTCAAAAAGCCTATGTTGAAAATTTGGTGAAAGAATTCCTAAAAGTTATTGTTTTATGAGCGTGCATTGCGCTGTTCCTATGCACACTCGTAGGTTCGCAAATTTTCAATATATTCATTCTGGATTTTCAGCATTGCCATTTGACCACATTTCCTTATGAGTAGTACAGCTGTCATTTTTCATATCTCACCTAAAATGTGTTTCCGCGCATGTAGCGCACAATGGTGCAGTCGGTGTGTGAAATCAATGTTTGGGACACATTAAGAAAATCACAGTGACACTGTTCATGAGTAGAAGTGCTAAAAATGGCTATGTTAAAAATGTGGTGAAAAAATTTCCAAAAATGACTGTTTTACGAGCATTTGTTGCGCTGATCCTACGTACGCTCATAAGTTCGCAAATTTTCAATATTTTCACTCCAGATTTTCAACATTGCCATTTTACCACACCTCCTTATGAGCAGTACAGCTGTCATTTTTCATATCTCACCCAAAACATGTTTCCGCCCATGTAGCGCACAATGGCGCAGTCGGTGTGCGAAATCAATGTATGGGACACATTAAGATAATCACAATGACACTGTTCATGAGCAGAGGTCCTAAAATAGCTAATTTGGAAATTTGGTGAAAAAATTCCTAAAAATGACTGTGTTACAGTGAGCATTGCGCAGTTTCCACGCACCCTCGTAAGTTCATGAATTTGTAATATTTTTAGTCCAGATTTTCACCAGTGGCATTTTTCCACACTTCCTTATGAACAGTACAGCTGTCATTTTTCACAACATGGCCGAAATGTGTTTTCACACTTTCAGCACAGAAATGCGTGGTCGCTGTGGGAAATCATTGTTCGAGACAGATAAAGAAAATCACAGTGACACTGTTCATGACCGGAGGTCCCAAAATGCCTGTGTTGACAATCTGCTGTAAACAATTCCCAAACTAATTACATTATGGGTGCACGTTGCACAGTTTCTACATGCCTTCGTGACTTTACCAGTTTTTTAATATTTTCACTGCAGATTTTCAACATTGCTATTTTTACACCTCCCCATGAACAATACAGCTGTCATTTTTCACATCCTGTTCAGAATGTGTTTTGCACCTGTGGTGACAAATGCAGAGTCGCTGTGCAAAAGCAGCTTTTGGCTAACAAACTGATATTGCCACTGTTCATGAGGTGGGGGTCACAAAAAACCCACGTTGAAAATTTGGAGTGAAAATACCAATGAATGCCTGAGGTGTTAGGGTTTCCAACCATAACACCCCACCCTGTAGAGAATGACAGGCATCAGGGCTGTGACTTGGGATTGTCACCTGCAATGCTCATACCATTCCACCCCCACCCACACCCTACAGCCACTGAGAGGCATCGAGGTGTGCCTTGGACTCTTCGGCCCCAAAGTTCACCCCATTCTCCTATACCACACCCATCTCACAATATTTCCTGATGGAATGGGGTGCGCATAAGGGCCAAAGACCCCAAGGCCCACCCACACCGTGACACTTGTCAGTGTCTGCATGGTAGGGTGTGGTGAAATGGCGTGGCTGTTATGCCTGATGACCCAAAGGCACACCTCAATGTCTGTCACTGTCTGCAGGGTGGTGATGGGGTTGACTTCAGTTCAGTACTTCACTGCCATTCCTATTATGCAGCTCTGTGACTCCTACACTACCAATGCCAATGCCAGCAAGCAAACATTCGGCATTGACAAATGCTTGTCTCTTTTTATTTTCAACTCTACTGGTGCCTCTGCCAATTTCTTTTTGGCGGTCTTTAAAATGCCTGTTTTTATGGTTTATTTGGGAAACTCCAAGTTAAATGGGAGGTGCTTTTGGCTTCTAAATCTAAGGGTGAATTAGCAGAACCAGATTTTAGAAAATACTACTGAGCAGCCCAACTGCATTCTTTAAAAATTTCTACTTCCAATTACCACCCAGTCTGAGTGGATTTGGAATCTGCTTCAATACTCCCTCTACATCTTTTGGATATACCATTTGCAGTTCAGAAATGTTATCATTCATTGAGGCGCTCTAACCCCTGGACAGCACACATGTGGAGGTTGTGGGAAGAGGTATGTAAAGGGCTGGGTTTTGGAGGGGGGGGGCTCTGCAAGGAGTCTCCAATTAGTTCCTTTATTAGTACTAATGTTGGTAGACTTGACATAGGTTTTTGTAGGTGGGTATCTAAGGAGCTTTGCAAAGTGAGACAACTCTTTGATGGCATGGTTTTGAAATCTTTTTCTCAGTTAAGAGAGGAGTTTGGACTTATACCACAGGATTTTTTTCGGTATCTTCAGATGAGACACTGTGTGATGGAACACCAACAGAGGGAGGTGTTTCAGATTATGCATGACCCCCTGTGATCTCTTATGTTATCCCTGGCTGTTAATCCTGGGGTAAGAGGTTTAATCTCTGTGATTTATAAATGCTTTCGACAGTCGGATCCAGATACTCTGGTTTCTCTCAAGCAAAAATAGGAGGTAGAAACAGGGATCCGGGTGACAGATAAGGTTTGGGCCAGTATTTGGAGAGGAATTCACTCCACTACGGCCTCCCCATCTTGGAGAGAATTTCAGTGCAGAGTGGTTCTATGGTATTTCTATACCCCAGTCAGGGTTAAGTATTTTGGTAGACATGGCTGTGACCAGTGTTGGAGGGGTTGTGATGATCAAGAGACACACACTCATGTTTTTTAGTCCTGCATGAAAGTGCAGCTGTATTGGAAAGAGGTAAAATGTTGGAGGTTAATTTACCCCTTCTTTTTCAGATTTGGATTTTAGGTTTACTGCTGTCAGAACTTAAAGAGAATAATTCTAAATACTTATTTTATATACTGGTTGGGGCCACTTTAAAGACAATTATTCAGTTGTGGTTAAAACCAACGACTCCTACGTTAGATCATTGGGTCAAAAATTATCAGAAGATTTTGGTAATGGAACAAATTATGTCTCTCCTTAGATTCCAGAAAGATAAATTCCAAAGTCATTGGTTTCCTTTTTTCACTTTGTGGCAGAAAAGGAGGGGGTATCTACTGTTGAAATTCTGGTTCATTACTGTTCCTAATTTGTGATTGATATTGAAGGATGCTGTTTGGCTCTGGCATGTTCTCCCCTATTGGTAAAATAATGTTTGTATTTTTGTGAGAGGCTATGTATTGCTCTCTTTGTGTAAACTTTCAATAAAGTTTAATTACAAAAAAAAATTGATTATACAATCTAGTTACTATGTAGGAATCAACAGGGGAAAACAGGCTACACAGTACTGTAAGAGAAATTCTGTGTACACAATATAACCATACCAGAAATAAAGCTAAAGAGCTCAAAAAAAAAAAAAGGTTAAAGAGGCAGCATGGAATAGAACATAAAATAGCAAAAGGTAGCGGGAAGGAGTTAAATGGGGGCATGAAGGAGAAGGGGGGGGGCTTTTGGGGGTGAGGGGAGAGGACTTGGCTGAAGAAGAGAGGAAATGGAAGTTATAGAAATAAAATGAAAAATAAGACAAGGAATGAGATGAAGTCTAAAACTGACAGCAGAAAACATTTAGAAACTACACAACATACATGTTACACTAAATCAGAGTGAAGTAATCTACAGATGTTTATAGAAGGGGGCTTTAAATCCCAATTTTCATTTAATCCATGAGGCTTCAAGCTTTTTAGTGTGAAGATCCAGAAATGTTCTCATTGTAAGAGTCTTTAGTCTGTCTCCACCACGTCTGTTTGCACAAACGTGCTTAAGTCCCATAAAATGTAAATATTTGGGACTGCTATTGTGAACTTTATGAAAGTGCTTGCCAATGAAAATATCCAGGTTATGATTCCTAATGCTACACACATACCCCAGTGTACCTTCCTTGAATGTGCATATTGTGCATCCTATTTATGTCTTGTCACAGCCACACCATAACACATACACTGTAAAATTAGTTGTACAATTAATAAACTCTTGGACTTCAGTGGTTTTAGTAAGGTGTGGCAAACTAAACATTTTGGATGGATGACAATAGTAGCAAGCTAAGCAGTAGCCAGATTTGTACATTAAAACTGGCCTCACTGGCAACCATGAAAGGTACTCAGTACATGTGTCCTGATGCTGAAATTGGCTGTGAACCAAAGTGTCTCATACATTTTCAGCTTGTTTGTAGGCAATGTGAGGTGTTTCGCCTACTGCATGACCAAGTATTGCATCACACTGAAGAATAGGCCAAGCCCAAAACTGATATACAGTACTATATGATGCTACCCACTTTGCTACCCAGCGAGAATAAATACCATTACAAAACAAGTTTTATTCTCAGTTTCACTCAGTTTGTTTTAGGGGCAAGTAAGGTGACTCTATCTGTGTTTAGAGCCTTCTGGTATGCATCTTCAGTGCCTACTCTGCTATAACCCCTCTGTTTAAAGTTATGTTTCTTGATCTGCCGTGACTCAACATCCTCAACAACGTTGCAGTTCCTTCAGTATCTCAAAAACAGCCCATATGGTATAGAACGTATTAGGCTTCTAGGATGCCCAGTGTCCGCCCTTAATAGACTGTTTGTGGCAGTCAGCTTACTGTACCTTTTGCTGATTACTTTATTATCCCCAACACTTAAATTCACATCAAAAAATTAAGTTCTGTTTTATTGACCCTGCTGGTAAGCTTGAGGTTGAGGTCACTGGAATTTAGCCATTCAATGAATGCTTCTGCTTGACATTGGGGCACATCCCACACACAGTCCACATCATCAGTATAGCAATACCAGTGAATAATGTGGTCTGTGTGTGGGTTGTTGCCATGTTTGAAGATAGTGTTCTCCTCCCATTTCCCCAAAAATAAATTAGTGAATGAGGGCACCATGGTCACCCCCATGGCAGTCCCACATAACTGCAAAAGAATTCACCAGAAATTGTTAAGCCTCAATAATGAAATCAATAGAGAACAGATAATAAAGGGGGTGTTTATGTAGGAAATGTTCGCAAGCTGCCACTCCCTGATCGCGGTCAGTACAAGTACAGAGAGACACATCAATGCCTAAAAAGTATGCTAGGTAGGCTCATTGTGACCCTTGGATAGAGTAGGAGATGCACCACACACGGTTTCAAAATGAAATCAACAAACCTACAAATGTTGATGCAGTGAACGCACTCCAGACACAGTAGGTTGTCCTCGAGGGTCCAACCAGTCTTTCAGGAGTACAGGCAAAATATATATATATATATATATATATATATATATATATATATATATATGTATATATATATATATATATATATATATATATATATATACACACACACATATAAATAGGAGCACTGGGATTACTATTGAAAATAAATTGAAATTCATTCTCTGTAATAGAATCCATTTCCCTGGCCTTCTCCAAAAGTTCAGACAGTTTTTTCTGAAACAGTTGTGTGGGGTCACTGTTAAGCCTGTGGTAATCATGCGGTTTATTCAGTAGTTCTTAATCCCTTCCCACATAGAAATATTTAGGCATGGCTACTAGGCTACCCCCTCATGCATCTGTGTAAGAACAACCCAGGTACTGACTACCACCTGGGAGAGGAGACTAGCAGTTACCCAGCAGGAGCGAGATCTGGGAGTTATCACTTCAAATGATTTAAAAGTGGGCAACCAATGTGAAAAAACAGCATTAAGGGCCTGCAACATGCTAGGATGCATAGGTAGGGACATTTCAAGTAGAAAAAGGGAGGTGATCCTGCCACTGTACAGGTCCCTGGTGAGGTCCCACCTTGAGCACTGCATCCAGTTCTGGCGGCCTTACCTCAGGAAGGACATAGACAGACTGGAGACAGTGCAGAGGAGGGCAACTAAAATGATTCACAGTCTCCATGAGTTGTCTTACGAACACAGATTAAGGAAGCTCAACATGTACTCCCTGGAGCAGCGAAGAGATAGGGGGGACATGATTGAGACATTCAAGTACTTTTTTTTTTCAACTCTGTTTTATGCACCAGCTCTGTGGAACTCTCTCGGGCATCCTACAGTGCCCCCAACTCTGCCTCTGCGCCTGAGAGGCCTCCTGTATTCCTGGCACCAGCCCGGCTCTAAGCCCCCTGAGGTAGGGCAGCCCCATCCGCCCAGAGTGCTCTATCTGAAATTCGGGCTTTGCTGGGCTCGGCCCAGGCGAGGAGTGCCACCGGCGGTGGAGTGTGGTCAGGTGGATGTAGGTGCTGTCGCCTATCCACGAGCCGGGGTTTTTTCTATTTAGTTTCTACCCCTATCCCTCCCTTCCCCCGAGTTCAGGCGTGCAATGATGTCACTACGTCTGCCGCAACTCCGCTCCCTCTACTGTGGTGCCCAGACATGCCACATCCTCCGGTCTCCACTGGGTGATGCTGTTGCACCGGGCAGTCCCTGGATCCCTCCCCAGAGAGAGAAGAGCAGTCCAACAGACACTCAATCCTCTCTCTCCCCTGCCGACCCCCGGTGACCCAGGCTCGTTCCCGAACCCGGGTTGTCGGTGTGGTGCGAGGTGTGGCGTCCAGTGCCTCAACCCTCAGCACCACCAGGCCGGTTGCATTCAAGTACTTAAAGGGTATAGACAGAGTCCCCACCCAGGAGCTCTTTCTCATGAATAACTCCACGAGAACTAGAGAACACGACATGAAACTGGGGGGGGGGGTAGATTCAGAGGCAACATATGCACATTTTTTTCACAGAAAGGGTGGTTGATCCGTGGAATGGCCTATTTGCTGAAGTAATTGAATCCAAAACTTTTGGGGATTTCAATCAGCTTGGGATAGGCACAAGAGGATAGTTACAAAAAGTATTTGAATAGGGGGTTAGGATCTGGGCAGACTAGATGGACCTTTGTTCCCCATCTGTCATCACTTTCTGTGCTTCTATGTTTGTCCGCACAGGTTTGATGACTACATTAGGATTTTTTTGAACTCATTTAGGGCTTGACTCTCTGAAGCACTAATATTCCTGCAGAGAAAGGGGGTATTATAGAGAACAATGTATCCATCTCTTGCATAGCAACACATTCAATGGCTCTTTTAACATGGTTAGCGCAAGGTGGACAGAAATATGAATTACTTTTAAACATTGGCTTTCTTAAATTCTGAAAGTTATTACCTGACACATCATAAATGAGGAGTCGATTATCGGGGCTGTATGATGCTGGTTCAACAACAGTTTTGTCGACCGGCATCTCATTGACAGGAATTATGTTAACCGCAAGTTGTGGTCAACATAATTTCCGTGTGTCTCCTGGTCTGTTTTTTCATCTGGGGACTTTGCCCCCTGGACACCCCATGCAGGGGGGCCCTGCCCCTCGCACCACCCTCATTTAGGATTCTCAACTCCAGTTGGAGTTGACTTGGGGAGGGAGTGCAGGACCGGGAGACAGTGTGCCCCTGTGTCGGGCGCACCAACACAGCAATGTGTCGCCAACCTTTCGGTTTTGTCGACGGGTTGGTAGGTCACTGTGTTGGTGTCGCTGTCGGGGGGGGGGGGCATACCCATTATTGGTATCAATGTCCTGGTTTCCCAAATAAACTCTTCAAGGGCTTCCAGGTAAAGTAAGTCCTGATTTGTCAAATTTTCAGTGTCCATCCTGTTCAAATTTGGCTGCTCAGAAGTGTTAGTTAGCACCTGTTCTGAATTATCCAAAACATCAGTATCTGTCTCCGTCCTAGTCAAGTCCTTTAAAACAGGTGTGAAACCCATGCTGTCTCCCACTCTGGGATTTGTGCAGTGGTAGCCTTTTAAATATCACTTGTGGAACAGTTTGTAAATATCTATTTTAAGCTGAAACTTGTTGGGTTTTACTAAGGTCACAAAAGAGAGACTATGGGATGGAATTTTCTCTTGAGCATCTAAAAATCCAGTATCATGGAGATTATTTTCGTTGTGCCTTCCCCTGTTTCTTGAGGTAATTCTGTTTTTTTCTCTCTCTCTCTCTCTCCCTCCTCCTCCTCTCTCTCTCTCTCTCCTGCCCAGCCTTATTTTGAATTTTGTCCCTGTATTCCTTTTTTCTTTGCAGAAGTTCGAATGGGCTTGGGAAACAACCTCATCACTTTAGAGCGTGTTGGTTCTGGTGAGCTTGACCTAGAAGCTCCACACCATTTTTTAGATTCTTTAGCTGAATAGTTGTGGTAGCTTGTTGTGCTGCAGACTCCTGATGGTAGGGTGCTCACTGGTCTTGTACTTGTTTTGTGATACATTCTCAATAGATTTGACCTCTAATACACCTGAGTGTCTGTTTCTATGTGTGCACCACATCGGCTCTGCGATGCCGGTTCAACAACACTTTTGTCGACTGGCATCACATCAACAGGATTTATGCTGACCGCAAGTTGACATAAATCCCATTTTTCTCCCGGTCCTGTTTTTTCTAAAGGGGGCTTTCACCCCTGAACCCCCCATACTTTAGATTCTCAACTGCAGTTGGAGGGATTCAGGAGGTGGTGCAGGACCGGAGAGAGTGTGTGCCCCTGTGGGTCAGGGTGCTTTAACACAGCGAAATGTCGGCAAACTGTCGATTTTGTCGGCAGGTTTGTAGGTCTCTGTGTTGGTGTCGCTGTCGAGGTGGCACACCCACTGCATGCTTGGCTCGCCTAGTAGCCAAGTGAGGGTTGCCACCCTCCGCAGTAGCACCTAGTCACTCCCCATTACTGCCATCCCATACATTGTGGTTTGTACCCCACATATTACATACCCTGGAGTATCTTAGTGTTGTTACAATGGTTGAGATTTAACAGAAGTAAAATACATGTTTTGCTGTCAGAAAAATCCTGTTTTGTAGAGCCATGGCCTCAATTTAATCTGGGGCAGGACCAGCAGAGATTTCCATCATTCTAGCAAAAATAAAGGGTTTTTCATGGTCACCAAAGTGTAACTGGGTTTCCGTGAATGCTACAGTTACTACCCATACCTTGTGGGCTCAAACAAGATTGAGGAGCCTGGGCTCTGTTTTTCCTGATTGGGGGTCATTTCCAATAGAATGACAAATAGCACAGGCCTCCACCCAGAGATAAATTTAAGTGGGCCTGGTGAAAGAGCAGTACAAGCCCCTGGGATGCCGTACCTATCCCCCTCTCCTCTCAGTCACTCCACACATGGAATACCAAACACTGTTGCAATATTTCACTGCACATACAATTATTGACCATCTCTATTAATATGCTCATCAATGATTAAGGATCACGAAACAGGGTTAAAAAAGAACAACAAACTATTTATTAAGAAGGGTAGTTGTAGGAGAAAGGGATGCAGGGAATAAACACAGTTCAATGGTTTGAAAGGGTAAACAGTAAGAAATAATCCCCAAGGCCAAAGGTAATTGCACAGCCAGGCTCAGCCCACTAAACAAATGACAACCATTTTGCCTGTAAATACCAGGAACAGAAACAGTGCCCGCCTCTCACCAACAGCTGCAACAGTACAGTTCCCACTTCTCACATCCCACCTGTACTGGGGGCACTACCCACTTCCAACTGGTACCAGTTTTCCCCCAGTTAGCTAAATTGGGAGCTCCCACTATTTTCACTGGGTACCCAGCCATTGAAATGGTGCAGGCCTGATGACGATGCAGCTGGTTGGCCGGCGTTGGTACACTGTAAACAAATATGTTAACCCAAACCCTACAGGCCACGCAACTGCGAAAATGGCAATTTAGCTGAAACATGTAAATTCTGGCCTGATGGCCACAACAGTAGCTTTGGTGGAAAACTATTTACACAATCCCCAGTTGCAGGACAAGCCCTGATGTTACTCATCGTTCTGGAGATACCAGTCTTTGAGTCTATTCAGGCTGTAGGCCTTTCAAGCTACAGCTCTGGGGTGCACCAAACAAGGATGCAGATCTCAAGGCCAAATTGATAGCACGCTCACTTTGTAGACTTGACACGCCCTTCTGCTTCTTTTGCAGACAACTGGAAGGACTAGTCTTAGGAACCAGGGACGATAGCCAACACCTAACGGTGGCACTGAACAGGCAAAACAGGCAACAGCTTAATCTGGTTCAAGGTCAGTTGGCATTCATCTGTATCCCCCTCCCCCGGGTCGTGCCTGAAAATAGGCAGGATTTGTCTAGTGCACTTACCCGGTCAACAAAAGCTAAATAAATAAATAAATAAAATTCCCCAGATTGTCCACAGGCTTAAAGATCTCTCTATCAGCAATCACAGTCTTTAACCACACTGCAGGCTAGCAGCTGTGGCACTATTAGAACACGGTACCAGATTACCTCCTATGGCTGTAGGCAGGAATTAGTCTCTCAGTAGTTTGCAGGTGTTCTGGCCCTGTTCAGACAAAAAAACAGCACTTTTCACTTTAAACTGCTTGGATGCAGGTTGTTGAAACCTTTTGGAACACCTACTGATACCTGGCTGGGGAAACCTCTGACAGGCCTCCAACCTTCGGAAGGAACACAGTCCAAGCCCTCCTTACACTCTTGAGAGCGCCAGACAGACTGCAATGAGCTTTATCTGCCCTCAGGGTCTGAAGAAATCAGGACAGCATCCCACTGGAAAACAGGCTGTCAATCCACCAAATTAGTATGCAAAACATTCACTCAACACCTGATTGACTGTACAAACAGGTGCCAAGAGTACAGTCCTCTCCTCTCCTTTTACCCAGGAGCCATTGCTGAAGTCCTCCAGGCTCTTTGACCTCCTATTGGCTAAGAAAGAGGTCAAGGGTGACAAAAATGGTGGCTTACAGAGCATACAGTCCAGAGTCTCAACTTTAACCTTATTTTATATAGCTCCTGTCTATCTTTGATACTACTGGGCTCCAGGGTTCCATAGCTACCCCATTGCCCTGGTGTGTGGTGGCAGAGTGAGGCTTGGCAAGGACTCCTCCTGTCTATCACAAGTGCTGTAGCACTCTCCCCCCCAAGCAACTGGCAAGCCTATGCATGATAACAGCCTTGGCTGCTCTTAGATATATCGCTTTTTACGTGCTTAAGACGAAGTCCTTGCTGCTACCCCCTCGTGTGCCTCTGGACCCACACTTATGCTGCAGATGTCCCTGGGGGCCAGTGCACACAAAGAGGGCTTTGCCTTGGGCTGCCAGAGCAGCTTTAACCCTAAGCATCATACCGCTCCTACAGAGTGTACAAGCCGACCACACAGCTCGCATGTTTGAGCAGGTACCAGCTTGAATGTGCGTACACTGAGCAGTGCAGCACTTGCTTGAGCTTTACCACTGAGTGAGCGGTTTAACTTTGGATCTCACTCTTCCAGTTCCCCACAAGGATTTACAACACCGAGTGCTGGCAGGGGAACAGTAAGGGTAGCACAGATCCAAGTTTAAATGAAGTAAGCCCCAACCCATGGTGGGGGGGGTTACAAAAGAAACATCAGAAATTTAAACTTAATAGTATTTCTGTTTTGTTGTTGTTGTTTATGTGTGTAAGGAGGGGCTCATGAGAAGAAAAAAGATTTGATTATATATATTTATTTCGTAAATTTAAAGGAATCTTATTTATAAGGCCTAGATGAAAGTTTTCAGTCAGAAAAGGGTGACAGTTATGTGTGTGATGGCAGCCTGGGATGAGTGGAATATCTCAAGAATTCTTTCTGATTTGTCTGAATTCCAAAACCCACTGTCTAAACTTGTTCCAACATGTGCATTTATGAGAGATTAAGATATAGGACTCAGAATGTATTTAGCCAGTCATGAACCTTTAGTCTACTGTATACTGGCTGTATGCCAGGATAAACCTCCCGTGCTATTTCCACTGTGAAATAACCCTGATTAACATTAAAGACAACAGCAATTGCTGAATGATGGCCTCCTCAAATCTAGGGGTAGCACTGCTGAGGGTCCTGGTTACCTAAATAAAATAGATAATCATTCCTTTTTATTTATTTATTTATCTTTATTTTTTTTCTTGCACCTGCTTCTCTGCAGAAAACTAGCCATCAGTGACATTCGTATCTCAGGATATACCATGCCCAGCTCATTGTTCATAGTATGATACAGATTGAGTTTGGGTAGATAGGGTGCATGTGGCCACCAGGGGGGGTCATGGGCCCATCCACAGTTTTACATTCATGCCCTTTAAGTCTTTCCAGTATTAACTGCCATTTTTAAATTCAGCCCACCATTATAAGCTGTAGGCACCCCTTCAGACTTTAGCTCGCTCACAGAGGGCACCTTGGAGGTCTGGCCAAGGGTGGGTACCTCACATTTGCTGCTGTTCTTTGCCCTGCGGTTCCAGGGTGTAGAAGCAGCCATAGGGGTCTACATCCTTATGTACACCTCCTCCATTATCCCTTCCCTTGGGCGCACAGCTCCAGCTGCTGCCTTCTCTACCTCATGTTATATCTCTGGGTTCACATGCTCCCTGCCATAGTGTCTGAAGTGGCAAAGCTTTGACTGCTGCAGAACAGCGAGTAGTGCCCCTTCCCCCAGAGCTGGGAACTACCACACTGTGGAGCTCTGTGACCTTTCAGCAAACCATAGGAGTTGGGGGGTGGCTTCAGCCAGCCTGCCCAATCTAATTTACTCTGTAAATCCACCCAAATCCATGCTTCTAAGTACTGGCCTCACATGACATGCCCTTTTGGGAGAGAAATGACATCACATAGTCACTGGTGACTTTGATACTGCTCCAGTTTCCCTTCCAAAGCAGGTAGTCGAATAGAGCATTGAGCATTTCCCTGCCCCTCTGAGTTAAAGCCCACTGCCACTGCAGGATCCTCTAGCTTCTTCCAGCTTGGTTTGGGAAACAAATCCTGTTCTCCAGTATATAATGCAATACCTGCAGCACTGGGTTAGCCTTGAAAGCCATTATTGATTGAAACCCTAATGTGCATTCTTTGAATATTTGTCAGTGTCAGGACTATTTACATAGGTAAATTATTTTACCTATTTTTTTTTCTCCAGTTGCTGTCTTTGGAAAATATTCCTGACTGATACAGTATGTTCCTAAAGCTTCTTTGTAATATTTCCAGATTTCTGATCCCAAACGTCCACCTGTGGCACTACACCTGAAGCCACAGGTCTGTATCCAGCAAGTCCAAGAACAGTAGCACCACTCACTGAAAGCAATGTACCGTATGAGACTATATTCTCTGGAAGCTGAAAAATGCATCCCCTGTAATGCTGTAACATTGCTAGTCCATTCAGTCTGGCAGTTGGAACACTGAGTTCATTGCAGCTCAAATGTTTTTCAACATTTTTAAGAAAATGTATCTGTCAAAAAAACTAAGAAAAACTCTCTCTCTGAGTTAAATTTTTTGGCATCTGTGGGGGGGGGGGAATATAGTCCTATATGTCACTTGCAATGAGGGGTGCTGCTATTCCTGGACTAGCTGGTTACAGGGGATGCATTTTTCAGTGAGTCTTTGCTTTGTATATGACTGTCTTGGTGTGCACCCTTGCCAAATATCCTCGGAAAACCATAGTAATACCATTGGTTCACCATGCCATACCACTGTATGTACCAATGTAATACCAGTGAAATCTGGTTGACTGGTATCACATTGGATTTGTTTCAGTTCCAGTGTGATACCATTGTGGCCATGGTGGTACCATCTTTTACAGTGGTATCTCACTGGTAATGCATGGGTGGCTGGTACTACAATCCTACCATTGTGGTGCCACCACAATTGGTATCACAATGGATTTGTTTAAATTCCAATGTATTACCATTATGGTCATTGTGTAACCATTTTCCACTGTACTAGTGCAGGGGTATCTGTGTAGGTCAGTGGTAAGACAGTGATGTTGCCACTGTAGTACCATCACTATTGGTCTCACAATGGATTTGTTTCAATTCCATTGCCATACCATTGTGGACACCGTGGTACCATCTGTCTGCAATGGTAGCCGTGGTGCACAGAGGGGATGCTGATAGCTCATTGACAACATTGCATTACCACTGCTATTGGTAATCCCACCGCGGGGGTAGCATGTTAGTACAGTGGTTCTCATATGGTATGACACTGACCACTCCAGGTCCTCCCCCGCTATTCCCCCTCCCCCATACAAGGTGTCAGACTGACATCAGGGCCCCCCCAGTTCCTCCCCTCCTCCCGCATGCATCTTACATCCTCCACTTTAGCTCCCCATGCTGGTCTCCTCTTTCCTAGCTCCCGTGGAACTTAGGTCTGCAGCTGCACAGTAAGGACCACACATGCAACTGTTGTGCTCGGTCATAATAATTTTTAATCAGTACTTTTGGTGGTGCTAAATCATTATCTATCGTGATCGAGCAATACCCGAAGCAACCATAAACCATCATGATTAATCATAGTTGATCAATAGCTGATGCAGGTTATTGGCAACCAATCAGAATCTGCTTCACAGATCATAATTAATCATGCTTGGGCATATGCAGGTTATTAGCAGCCAATCAGAGTCTGCTTCACAGATCATGCTTGGTCATATGCTTGTAATATTTGGTCATGATTAATCATGACTGATGTTCCTGGCTCTCATTGGCTGCTCTGCTGTAATTAGTTTTCATAATTTGTCATGTTTAATTATGATCAGTCATTGCCTTTTAAAGTAAAGATGTGACATTCTGTATTGGGCTTCATTAAGCCTGTCCTGCAGTGGCAATAGTCTGTCCATGCAGAAATTATAAAATGTACTACTGTCCTGTAAGGGAAGGAGGGGACTGTAACTCTGGCAAACTGCTGGCCAGCCGACCCCTTTCCACTTTCTGGTCTGCCTGCTCTGCCCCCACGTTCTGACATTATGTGATGTCTCCAGAGAGGGCATGGGGGCACACCCCATATAAGTCTCTGGAGCTCATTTTCAAAATGGATTTACAGACGTTTAAGCAACCTTTGATAGAAAATGAAAGCTGCTGCTCAACTAATAGGGACCTTCCTGAATGCTAACCTTTTTGCCATAACCTTCCCCAACGCCTCCTTTGAAAACCATAGTGATCTTTTTTTTTCTCTTGCTTTTATTCACTTGCCTAATGCAGAGGTTTGTAGCCTTCACTGTAGTTCCTTTTAATTTCACCCACTGTTCCTGTACTCCACCCTAGTCTCCCCCCCCCACACCAGGGCATCCCCGAGGCAGTCCCCCATCTTTGTAAAGTCTGCCATGCTGAATTCCAGGACAGTCGCCTTTGTGTGGTTCGACTGCACCCCTGTTCTTATATTGAACCACACCATTCAATGATACTGGTCCCCAGGTGACCACCCCCTGTGATGTCTGCAGCACTGTCCCCGTTGGTGAGTACTAGGAAAAAATTGCTCCCTCATGACTGGGCTCATTTACTAATTTCCTGAGGAATGCCCACTGCAGGGAGTCCTGGATATCCCTACTCATAGCTGTAGTTGCAGCCAGGATGCTCCAGTCCACATCTGGCAGATTGAAGTCTCCCACCTGGAGCACTTCCCCCTTAGTTGCCATCTTATGGATGGCTTCCAGTAGAACCTTGTCTATCTCCTCCCCCTGTGCTGGAGGTCTGTAGATCACTCTAGTACAGATAGCGGCTCCATTTCCTGGTACTAGGGAAAGTTAAGTGACTTGCTCATGGTTACACAGTATGTAAGTGGGGGCAGTGGAATTCAAACATGGGTCTCCAGGTTTGCAGCTCAGTGCTCTGCCTTCAAGCATATGGTGCCTGAGTGCCCCAGAAACCGCACATCATGTCCCCACCACATATACATACAATATATACTTGTTGCAAAACAAAAAAATACATTAATGCAGGCATTAGAGTTGAAGAATGCAAAGCGCACAAAGAAAATGCAAAACAGGTTTTGAGCCTCATGAGTCTTGGCAAATTGGTTGTGTGGTGTTCCTTGGGGTTGCCAACCTTAATGCCCATCCCCTACTCCCAGCCCATAGCCTCCTTTCCGAAGCACAAGGTGCAGCTCTAAGCCAGTGCCTCAGGCAATTACTCTGAAGAAAAAGCATGGCTTGGCACATGTAGCTAACAGAATCAGTCATAGCTTTCTTCCCACAGGGCCCTGTGTGATGCAATTAAGCAATAATGCCAGACAGGGTGTGTGTCATGCTGGGATAACATCACACCTCGCGTCCAGCACCTGAGAAGTGACGTTATCCCAGCACGACACTCACCCTGGAGGGCATTATTGCTGTTATACAATGGCTTGTTATACAGAATTAAAAAAATAATAATTTTAAAGAATGTTTTTATTAGTGTAGAAAAATGTTTTTGCTTCTTAAGAGAAGATGCAAACAGTCATGCAGATCCAAACAATCAGTCAGGAGGTTCACAGTGCTGAGACTAGACCTGTGATGTTATACTGGGATAACATCACTGTGCCAGGCACACACTGACCAATCAGAGCCCAGGAAATGTTCTTGCCGTTGTATAATAGATCATGATTGCTTAGGGGGGGGTGGGCATTAGGCTTGACAACCCCAAGGAACACCATACCACCAATTCATCAAGACTCCAAGGACTTGGGGTTCTTTCCCCCAATGTCTGCATTAACATCATTTTAAATTTCTCTCCTGCATCACCAACCACCTAACAAGTGAAAGCCTACAGTGCCATAATATGTAGGGGTTGCACGGTTAACATCCTAGCAGAGATAAGAGATCTCTTACCTGGTTCTTGTGGAGCCTGGGATAAGGTGATCGAAGGGGAGTAGGCAATCATACCTGTAAAACAAGAACAGCAATAGGGTCACAAAGGATCTGTCGCTCTTAGCGGGGACAACAGGATGGAAAGGGCAGGATAGGTACAAAACTATACTTATCTGATGGGATAGGAGTCCGTATTCTGTCAGACCTGCAAAATAAAAACAAAATTAGGTTAGCTGGGAAAAATATAGTAGTTAAGCGAAACACAGGAAGGGAAATGTGGTTTGGGAGGGGGTAAAATGCTATTAACAAAATACAGTCCCCAACCTTCCTCCCCTGCTCAGATCACTAAATTCAAGTCCCCCATTCTCCCACCCTGTCAGTAACCTAATCCCACCCTCCTCCCCCAGCACCAACAATTCAAGTCCCACGATGGACGACTGAAGCAACCCACCCAATTCCACAGCTGGTCACTAATCTAAGCACTCATTTGCACTTCAAAAATTGAATGTCCCAACACTCCACCCCCTGCTGGCAGCACCCACCAACTGTCCTACCCCCAGCACCCAATTCATATATTAAATTAATTTTAAGGTGACCTGCATAAACCCAACTGCCTCCATGGTCGGGCGCCAATCTAAGCAAGCGCTCGACTGGGTCTTTTCATGTCCCCATCTCCAACACCCCTCCCCCAACCCACACTGGCAGCACCCACCAACCCTCCTCCTCTACAGCACCCAATTCATATTTTCATATTTTAATTTATTAAGGAAACTGCCACAAACACACCCTCCTCCACCACTGGCCAACTGCTGAATGAAGAATTCCCGCCTGCACATGCTCGCTCTCCAGTCTCTGCTGATCACATCAGTTCAGTACAGAAAGCGGGCAAGTGCTTCATTCTGCACTTCATTTGGCAGGCTGCTGGCTGTGGAGGAGGGGTGGTTTGTGCAGTTGCCTCAAAGAATTAATATTTGAATTGGATGCGGGACTGGGTTCTGACAGAGGGCGTGAGTATGAGGGAGTGGGGATTTAGTGATATGGGCTGTGGAGGAGGGCAGGGAGCTGTTAATTTTATTTTTTAATTGCATCCCCCCCTCCCGGAATGCCTGAATATTTGGAGCCCAAATACTATAATTGAAATAGGGTATTTGCACACCCCTAATGGCCAGTATTTTCATGATGATAGCCCAGGTGTGCTAGTGAACGCTCTTGGGGGGCTAGCAAGCCTGTGGGAGAATAAATGGAAGGCACTGGTGGTTTTGTGAGCTAGGAAATGCCCTGGGGGCCACTGTGTAAACATTTAGCTCTGGTGGTCTAGTGGGGTAGCTCCTGGATAACTGAGGCTTTCTTTTTTTTTAAATAAATATCCTTCCCTGGTGTCTAGTGGGGTCTCCCAGAGCCCTAGTGATGTGTGGGTGCTTTGTTGGAGCACACAGTTGCAGCCTGCCATAGTGCAACCACGTTAAAAGCTGAAGTGCTTGTGCAACTCCCAGCCCATACAGAGCCCAGGCTGCGGCCTACTCCGCCCGGGTGGGAGAGAAAGAGAGCGAGAGGAAAGAAACCAATGGGATGTGAAGGAGGCAGTAGTGGAAGCACCTTTCCTCACATTCCTGAACTGCCACTTCAGCTGCAGAAATTGTCAATGGTCACTCCAGTGGCAACAGTAAAGCTCGGGGTGGGTGCATTTAACCTGAAAGGAGCTGGCAGCAGTGGTGGGTGCCACACAGTGTAAGCCACACCACAGCCTGTGGCAATGTATGGTAGATGAAATTCTAATTTAATTGTAAATGCCTGCAGAATGCATGCAAGGGCTGAGCGCTCCCCGAGGAGAGTAAAGGACAGCTCCATCATGGTTGCAGGCAGGCCCCAAGGGGCAATAACTGAAATGGGGGGAGGGGGAGAGAAAAGTAGAACATACCATCTCAGACAGAGGAGTTAGACAGGGAACTAGTGGGACAGATCAGAAGGGCCTACGGAAAGGGTAGCACGGTGATTGTGGGGGACTTCAACCTGCCGGGAATGGATTGGAGTACCCCAGCCACCACAAATAAAAGGGAGCAGATACTTCTGAACGCTTTCCAGGATAGCTTCCTAATGCAAATGGTCAGCAAGCCAACCAGGTTAGGAAACATCCTAGACCTTGTGCTGGTAAATGGGGAGTTTGTGAGGGAGTTGGGGGTGGATGACCCATTGGCAGGGAACGACCGCCACTCAGTGTGGTTCATGTTTAAAATGGGTAAGGATGGAGTAGAAACAGGTACAAGAGTGTTGGACTTCAGGAAGGCCAACTTTGGGAGGATGGGGGAGGTAGTTAAAGGGTATCTAGCCAGAATCCAAACTAATATGGACACTAACCAGATGTTGGAGGTCATAAAGCTCAGGATTGAGGAGGCAACCAAAACCTGTATCAGGGTCCAGAGTAAGAGACCTAGGGCCAAGAAACCTAGCTGGTTGAGCAAGGGGGTCATAGAGAAAGTAAGAAATAAAAGAGCTGCCTGTAGGAGTTTCAAAAACAGGGAGAGGGGAGACAGAGAGGATTACCTTAAGGGAATCGGGAAGGAGGTGACGGCAGTAAGGGCAGCCAAGGCGTCTAAGGAGCTCAGACTGGCACAAGGCATCAAGAAGGGGGGAAGGAATTCTTCAGGTACATCAGGGAGAAAAGGAGTTGTAGGGACAAAATAGTAACGATTAAGAGGGATGGGGGTGGGTGAAACAGGGGCGGAGCAGGCAGAAATGCTTAATGAATACTTCTCTGTGTTTACTAAGGAGAAAGGAGGGATGCTACCAAGGAGGGGTGGGAGGTCAGGCTCAGGGGGGAGGAGGTGACAGATGGGGGAATCACAGAGGCGGGGTACTGGAGGGTCTGAGGGCACATGAGGGTGGACAAGGCACCAGGGCCAAGTGGCATTCGCCCCAGGGTACTGAGAGAGCTGGCAGAAATCCTGTTGAGGCCCTTGGCAAACCTGTTCAATGCCTCCCTGGTCTCAGAAAGTGTACCTCAGAACTGGAGGATGGCTTGCGTGGTACCCCTACATAACAGCTGTCCCAAAGATGAACCGGGAAACTACAGGCCGGTAAGCCTCATATCCATCATGGGAAAACTGATGGAGACAATCCTGAAGGAGAGGCTGGTGTCCCTTCTGGAGATCAGTGGGCTGCAGGACGTTAGGCAGCATAGGTTTGTCATGGGCAGATCCTGTCAGACCATCCTGGTGGATTACTTTGACTGGGTAACTAAACAGTTGGACAAGAGCCATGCAGTGAATGTCCTGTTTCTGGACTTCAGTAAGGCATTCAACTCGGTGCCACATGGGAGGCTGGGTAGTAAGCTGGCAGGTAGAGGTGCAGGGGCAAAAATGGTGGGATGGGTAGTAAACTGGTTACAGGGAAGGCAGCAGAGGGTGGTGGTGGGAGAGGAGCTCTCATCTCCATGGACAGTGACAAGTGGAGTACCACAGGGCTCAGTGCTGGGACCGGTGTTGTTTGGGTTGTTCATATCAGACATCTCAATGGGCATCAAGAGCAAGATCAGTTTGTTTGCAGATGACACCAAGATGGGAGCAGTACTGGATGACCTAGGAGGGTGCCATGGGTTGCAGGATGATCTGTGAAAACTAGAGACTTGTTCGGACACCTGGCAGTTGGATTCAATGCCAAAAAGTGCAAGGTGCTACATTTCTAGGCAAAAAACCCAAGAAGAAGCTAACAGCTGGGGAGTACAGCTAGCCATGGCAGAGAAGAAGGATCTGGGAGTGATTATAACAGGCTCAATGAACAACTCAGCACAATGCAGGAAGGCAGCGGCAAAGGCCAGTGAAATGCTGGGTTGTATTGCCAGGGGTATATCTTCAAGGAGCGGGGAGGTGATCCTGTCCTTGTATAGGTCACTGGTTAGGCCACACCTGGAGTACTGCGTGCAGTACTGGTGCCCATACCTGAAGAGGGACATTAAGTTACTGGAGGGGGTGCAGTGCAGGGTAACAAAGATGATCCAGGGACTAGGGGACATACCCTACGTGAGCAGGCTGAGGAGTTGAACATGTACTCACTGGAGGAGAGAAGAGGCAGGGAATATGATTGAAACCTTCAAGTACATGAAGGAATAAACAAGATGAGCACGGAGGACTATTCAAGTTAAAGTGGTAGGGACACTGAGATCACGATCTCAGATTGGAGGGAAGGTTCAGGAGGAAATGAAAAGACTTTTTTTTATGGAGAGTGGTATCTGGGTGGGCAGCATTGCCTATGGTAGTGGTATCCTGTAGAACAGTGGACTGCTTCAAAAGTGGATGGGATAGGGTAGGGGGGGGGGAGAGGGGCAGCTGCAGTATAAGGGTTGCTAGCTGCACACTCGAGCAGATTTGATAGGCCACAAGGTCTTTATCTACTGGCAAATTCGTATGTTTGTGTGTATGTTTGTATAAGGGCTAGGAGAGCCCACAGATAGTCGCATGGCATCCAGTAGCAAATGCCAAGGGGATATAAGCAGACAGATTAAGTGTATATTTAAAAAGAAGTGCCTACCTAGAGAGGGAAAGAAGCAAGCAGTCCCACGAGTAAAACGCCAGACAGGACATGTTTAAAATCTACTGGCTGGTGCGGATGTCATTTGGAGGTCATGACGTCAGCAGAAGTAGGCGGGATCAGCCAGATATTTTATTTATTTAAAGAGCACCATTCCCGATCATGGAAGAATATCTGAAAACTCACCAGAAGTCGTGCTTTTGAGTTGAAATGCGAGTACATGATTTTTTTTTGTTCCATTTTCAAGCTGTGTCTTTTTGTTCAGTAACTGCAGTTCTGTTTCGGTCGGCAGAGTTTCTCAGTGTGTGCAGGGTCCGGGAGTGCTCCTCCGTACTGCCAGCCTGTTTGCCTGTGATCAGTTACCACTCATGCTGCATAGCGGTGCTGCTGATTTCTTTTAAAGAACACACATTACTGAATGGGCATCTTAATGAAGTGTTATGTGGTTTTCTTACTGAGTGGTTCTGTGTCTCTGTTGACTCTTTGCAGGTTACAAGGTTCAGAGTCTGTCCCCCGTTCTTTCAATGTGTCAAGAAGCTGATTGTTTTCTGGAATTTCTCATCTTGCGCTGTCATTCAGTTCCAATGCACATAAAATTATATAGCTAACATGATTATTAAGCTGCTTTGCTATTTTCAGGGAGTGTGCAGTCTTTCGTTTTTGTGACAGTGCTGCATATGCTCACTGCATGCACTAGTGTGTTAGGATGGCATCTGCATCTGCCCCCCACCCCCTGTCTCTGCCCCCACCCCATTGTACTGCAATGCCATCATGTTGTGCTTTTACTACAGGGCAATAACATATCAATGCCAAAAATAAGGTGTGGTCATCATTCATGGTGTTGTAAGCTCTATATCGGGGGGGGGGTTCTTTCACCACTTTTAGATTTAGAAGACTGCACTCACCCTACCATCAAGGACTGTGTATCAAAATTGGGTGCAGTGCAACATTGTGAAATATCCTATTGTGAGGTTTTTTGGGGTTTTATTACATTTTTTTGGGTTTTTTCCCCTCGGTTTTCACTCTTCCCCTTCTCTGGATACACACACACGTGTGTGGAGGCCCAATACGCTACATTGTGAGATTCCCTCCCAACTGCCACCCTCCTGTCTGTGCTGCCCCTGGACCACCACCTGGTGGCAGCGGAACTACAGGGGGTGACAACCTCCCCGGGAAAGGAGAGCTGTCATTAGGTTGCTCCTGCTCCCTGTAACACCCCCACCCCCACCTCAGCAACTCAAGGTCGTTCCCGAACCCAGGTCATCAATGTAACACAAGGTAAGGCATAGCGCCTCAGCCCTCTGCGCCACTAGGCTGGCTTTGTGAGTGCTTTCTAAAGAGATGGATCATTTGAAAAGAAAATGCCAGCCCAAGGCATGCTGGCAGGTCTCAGCATATCAACTCGGGTCTTCTGTTAGGCTGTAAGACTGTGATCTCGGACGATGTGCATGCACAAGGTGCTACTAATGGGTTCCCCTTGAAAACCTGTTGATGAGCAAGATGGTTCAGTATAGTATTGCTCTCTCCTCATGAGAGGGACTGAAGGCTCCCTGGCTACTAGCCACCACCCGATGGAGGATGGATGGTGGCCCCGACCGGACTAAACCAGCTTCATGGGGCATGCATGCGCTTCCACACACGCACGATGCCTGTGTGTTGAGGCCCAAGGGAACAAGGGAGAAAAAAGGGGGAAAAACCCTGCAGAAATTGTAAATAAAATATCCCCCAGAGGGCAATATTCTAAGTACCCTTAGACCAGCCCTTGCTGGTCTAAGAGCACTTAGAATTTTGTCCTCTGGGAGGCTTTAGAGAATACCGAATTGGGGGATATAGCAGCTTGCAGCTGCCATGTCCTCTAGCACCATGACGCAGCTCATTTTGTGTTGCAAGGACAGTGCAACCTCCTTTGGTGCATGCCGCATGTAGTTGATGCAGGCTGTGTTGAGAATTGCTCACACTGCATCTTTTGGCACAAGGGGCACTTTGCACCATTCCTTCTGATACAAGGCCCTTGCACCATTTCGGTAGCTTTGAGAATCTGAGAAGTTGTGAACCAGGCGTAAATGCATTTTTTTTAATTGGTATTCATGTTCTCTGGAAATTTTACAAATTCAAAGGAGATGTGCAGCGCAACCCTGCGGCACAGGGTGATGCACCCTGCAACCCCAACAATGTTCAGTAGCACAATATTGAGAGGGGCAGGGTATGCTGGCTGCAAGGGAATGGACCCGGGTGCAGCAGTAATGTATGCCGCACATGTAGAGGTGGCATTCCCATGAATATGCTATGCAGCCCCTCACTGTCCAAGTATCCAGAGATGTGATGCACAAAGATCTGCTGCAAAAAGTAGGCATAAATCAGCCAGCCACCCACAGGTGGGTCATGGCAATGCAGGCAGGTGCACAGCAGCCAGCCCAGCAGCCATGTGGCAACCTCCCTTCCATCCCCGATTGTATGATACAATACTATCCCCAAATATCCCTGGTAGTCTTGTGGCCCCCCCTTCCCATTCCCGATTTATAAAATAAAAAATCTTCCCCTTCCCTCTCTGGTAGTCTAGTGGTCCCCTGCTCCCATCACCAATTGTAAATGAATATATCATCCCCATAGTTCCTTGGTAGTCTAGTGGCTCCCCCCGCCCCGATTGTAAATGAGTATATCATCCCCTTAGTTCCCTGGTAGACTAGTGGCCCTCTTCCCAGCCCAGATTGTAAACTTATAAAACCATCGCCAACCCTCTCTGGAAGTCTATGGAACTATCTGTATGGATAACTTATAAATGATTAGATAAAATGAATAATGTATAAAAAAAATATTACCCTGAACTATGTGCAATACATTGAATAAAAACATTTAAATATGTTTTCTTTTCAGTAACAGTATTACGTGGAATTATAGCAATAACATATTTTGCAAATTTTGGTTTCAAATTTTGATAAGAATACTTATCAAATGGTTGATGACACATCATGATATGTGTATAATCCTCACAAAGTGTGGCATTTTGGAATGAAATATAGGAATACTGCAAGGATGATTTTTAATATGTAAATTACCTAGAGGCCTAACCAAAAATGCATTTGAACTGAAAAAGGAAGTCTACTATCAAGCCATGTTTAGTCTTACTTTTTTGAAACAAGTTTAGAAGCATTTTCAAATCCTAAATAAATCTTCAGTGGTTTAGGAAAAAAATCCTTTTCAGAAAAGAGATTAATCCGCAAAAAATCAGAAAAACAACATTAAGACTGAGATAAGCTGAAAATAATCTTTTTTGTAAGGGTAAAGTCTAGTGAACAAATAAGATATGGAATTCAGAGCTGTCTTCCATGAGGTTGATAATGTAATTTATCTTTTTTTTTTTTCTACTTACTATGCTCTATCTTCTGGCATCTTCAGCCTCCTGCCTTTGCAGGCGGATCTGGGATCCCCCGTACACAGTGCTCCCTGGATTATCCCCCAGGTGGAGCCTCCAGAGCCCCCTGGTGCACCCTCATTAGGATCTAGGTCTCATATGTGATAGCGACCTAGATCCGCTACAGGGCAGGGGTGACAATGGGCACACTGGAGGCATTTTTCTGTTATGATTCTTGTGGGGGCATGCCTAGTGGATGCCAGGACATAACCACACCTTGTCTCCGACATGCCCCCCACCTTAGAGCTGCACTCGCTGGTGCTCTGGTAATGGTGCATCCCATTGTCACACCATAGCGCCATACCAGATTCACTCTACCTCCCCCCCAGAGGTGGAGAGCTTGCTGTGGATGCTCAATCCACCCCTGCCCCCAGCAGGCCCTTGGGCATCCTGAGCCTGTTCCTGAACCCAGGTCGCCTGCATCACAGCGGTAATTCTTTCTGCTGTGCTGACAGGCCGGCAATATAATTTATCTCAACAATGCATTACAGTACAGAGTACTGAGATAAATACTGATACCAGTGTGCTACCACATGAGTCCAGGGTCGACAGATGCATGTTAGGCAATATAAAAGAAAATACATGTATCTCCCATTCAATTTGGGAACTTAAGTAAGGGTTGTTGTGATTTGCATATACTGTACAGCTCATAATGCTTTTTATTTTCAGTGTATGTTTCATTTTGTATTTCTTTCAAACTTTTATTTTGATGTGTACCACGTTGGTACCACAGTGGTATCAATTTTCTAGATGCACTGATACCACAGTGATACCAAATAAGCTTGTGATTTATATGCACACCAATTTGCTCCTCTAACCTAGCACCCTTGTGGTGCCATTACCCAATACTGATACCATGGTCATACCAAATAAATATTGGTGGTATATAGAAAACAGTTTCGTATTACCGTTACATAGAAACATAGAATTTGACGGCAGATAAGGACCGCTTGGCCCACCCAGTCTGCCCATTTCCCTACCTACTGGATAAGCTGCAGATCCTAGTTAACCAGCAGCCTACTTCTTCCTACCCCCACCCCCCAGAACTGCCTTATGACTATCCCATGCATGCTTGAATTCCACCACTGATTTTGACTCCACAACCTCCTCCGGAAGGCCGCTCCATGCATCCACCACCTCTCTGTGAAAAATACTTCCTTAAATTACCTCTGAGCCACCCCTCTATCTTCAAATTGTGCCCTCTTGTTCTTGCACACCTCTTTTTTTGAAAGATGCTACCCTCTTGGACTTTGTTGATTCCCTTGAGGTACTTGAAAGTTTCTATCATGTCCCCCCTCTCCCTCCTTTCCTCGAGGCTATACATATTAAGCTCCTTAAGTCTCTCTTCATATGTCTTCCGGTGCAGACCCTGCACCATTTTAGGTGCATTATCATTTGCCACTTCTAGGGCAATATAGAGTCCCACATGAAAGGGGACTCAAAATTACATAATACCACTCTAGTACCATTACCCATTTACCAGTCTGGGCAACCTGCCAAAATTGCCATAGGAATGCCACTGTGCCATGGCACTACCACTGAGGCTGGAAAACTTGACTGGGTTGACACCATTGTACTACCAGACTACCACTGAGTAGTACCATTGCACGATTTCAGGCATACCCGGGTATTGCCATTGATAGAACACTGTGTTGCCATTGCAGAACATTTGGTAAGGGCAGGGCCACAGTGTGGTTCTTGGAGCACCACATTTGTTTCATCGTCCATCTCTGGCCTCCACTTCTAGCACCTAATCTACTGTACTTTCCCTACAGTAGAAAGAAGGTTTTTGTTTATCGCGAGTGTATATTTCACTGAGGCATGCTCCCCAACCCCCATTTACACACTCACTGATCAGAGCTGCAGACAAGAAATACAAAACATTTCCACTTGCTTCTGTGAGTACTTTTTATAAAGTAGCCATTAGAATCACGTTTCAGCTTAAATGTTATGTCAGTACAGCAGCACAGGCTGATACCATGTTCATTTTCTCAGCCTCATAATTTTGTTTCTATATTTTTGAGGTATCAAGTGTGCTAGACAAGGGTGTACTGTAGTTTTACTGATCTTATTTCAATAGCATACATCCTATATCAGGGTCTGAAAATCCTTTTTCTTTTCCTCCAAGCAAAATATCAAAACCCGTCTCCCTACCAATAGAATTCCTAGACCCAAGCTTGAGAATGTGAGCCCCGTCTGCCCATTACACAGATGCAGTGTAGTGTTGTTACATACTGTAGAAACATAAACTTTGATGGCAGATAAGGACCACTTGGCACACCCAGTCTGCCCATTTCTCTACCTATTTACTAAGCTGCAGATTCTAGTTAACCAACAGCCTACTTCCTGCAACCCCCCACTACAATTGCCTTATGTCTGTCCCATACATGTTTGAATTCCCCCACTGTTTTAGGCCCAACAACCTCCCCAGGAAGGCGGTTCCATGCATCCACCACTCTCTCTGTGAAAAAAAATTTCCTCACATTACCCCTGAGCTGTCCCCCCCTCTATCTTTAAATTGTGCCCCCTTGTTCTTACACATCTCTTTTTCTGAAAGATGCTACCCTCCTGGACTTTGTTGATTTCCTTGAGGTACTTGAAAGTTTCTATCATGTCCTCCCTGTCCCTCCTTTCATCAAGGGTATACATATTAAGCTCTCTCAGTCTCTCTTCATATGATTTCTGATGCAGACCCTGCAACATTTTAGTTGCCCTCCTCTGGACTGCTTCCAACCTGTCTATGTCCTTGCGTAGATGAGGTCTCCAAAACTGCACACAGTTACGTTGCCTCAACCACCACTTTGTGACACTGGTATATTTTCAACCTTGTTGTGCTAAGCATATTGGTTTCACAGCCATTCCCTTTGCAGTCACAAAGCACGTTGGGGTTGTGTGTGGAATAGGGTGGGGCTCACTGTGCAAATGGTCTGCAGGGCAATGCACAAAGCATGTAGACCTACACAAACCCTCTCTCACATGGAAGCGACATTTCTTGCCTGCAGAGCATGTGCTAATTGCAATCAGGTGTCAAGGGGGGTGGTGGACAGGAATCACAGCGAGCAGCAGTGAAAGATACTGCCACAGAGGTATGGGATGGGGGAGGGGGTCGGTCGACTGGATGCAAGAGAGTGTTGAGGGACTGGGATGTGGCTGGAGGTGGGGGCAAAGGGAGCGGACCAGAAGGCAGGAAAAGTAGTAAGACACAACAGTGCTGGAGGTGTGGGGAACAGCCGCACACCCAGTGGTATAATGAGGCCTGATGTCACAGGCGGAGGGCTTTATAGTCCCTAGAAGTGTGGCTATTGCCCAACAACGCACACTGTTGTTTCTTACTGCACTTAGAAAATGGGTTGGAATGCTAAAAAATATATATTTTACAGAGGTTCAAATGTTGGTTGAAATGTTGCTTTTGTTTGTAAAATACTTTTTACGTTGTATGTTAGTTGATCCCTATGAGTTTTAATTTTGTTGTTTGCCACTTGGGGGTACTGGAAAAGCTGAGAAATGCTTGATCACTGTGACATTTTTGTTAGTTTGTTTATTTTGCTTGTTTGCTTTGTTTTAATTGAGTTTTTAAACATTTTTTTTTCAATTTTGAAGTTTGGAAGTTTGCTTGTCCGAGGTTCCCAGGAACCTGTGTGGTACACTGTTTGTTTCCTCACTGAGTTTGTTATGCCAGCTGGTAATATCATGTGCGGCACAGCGAGTCGGAGGCACAGTGTGAGTGACCGCTGTCGAGAGCAAAACTTGTAAATTGTAGGCCAGTTTGAATCTTTAACAGATAAGTGAAAAAAGAATGAAAACAGCTTGTAACAAAAGAATGCTAGGAGATTAGATTGAGTGCTGTAGGTTGCTGTTGAGTGGACAGATGGCAAGTGTACTTGGAGTCAGCTAAGTGAGAAGGAAAAAATGGCAGTTGATTGCAAAATCAAAATTCAAAAGACAGGACATGCATATTTCTAGTAAAAAGGTAGTTTTTACAGGTTGGAATTGGCATATAAATGTACTGCAACAGAATGCCATCAGCCAGTCAGCAGCATCCAGGATTTGTAACCCATTTTCTAAATATAAATACAGCACTGCCCGGAATGGGGCATTAATGAAAGGGAAGGGTGGAATGGAAAATACATCCTGTGGAACCACCTGTCCCCACAGCATCACTGTGTGGAGTTGCTTGCAGATCCCTTGGCTGACCTGTTCAATAGTTCACTGGAGTCAGGCATGGTACCACAGGACTAGAGAAAGGCACATGTAATGCCTCTCCTTAAGGGTGGTCCCATGGATGACAGATGACACAGGGTACTATAGACTGGTCAGTCTGACCTCACTCGTGAGCAAGCTAATGGAGACCGTACTTAAGGAAAGGTTAGTAGTGTATCTGGATGAGAATGGTCTGCAAGATGAGAGGCAACGTGGGTTTATGGGAGGGAGGTCAAGTCAAACAAATCTCATTGACTTCTTTGACTAGGTCACTAAAACAGTGGACAGGGGCCAAGTGGTAGACATCTTTTACCTGGACTTCAGTATGGCCTTTGACTCTGTACCCCACAAGAGGCTGGTTAGGAGGTTGGTGGATGTAAGGGTTGGTGAAAAGTTGACTGGGTGGGTGGAAAACTGGCTGAGGGGCAGGACCCAGAGCATGGTGGTGGGAGGTGAGCTCTCCAGCACCAGGGAGGTCACCAGTGGGGTCCCACAGGACTCTGTGCTCGGACCGGTGCTGTTCAATGTCTTCATCAACGATACTGGAGATGGCATTGAGGGCAACATTTGCCTATTTGTAGATGACACCAAGTGCTGTGGGAGGGTGGACACAGCAGAAGAGATACAAGACCTAAGGGAAGATCTGGAAAAGCTAGAAAGGTGGTCCAGGGTTTGGCAACATGGCTTCAATGTAAAGAAATGCAGCGTTATGTACACTGGAGCCAAGAACCCAATGACTTGGAACAGCCTGGGTAGGGTCCAGGTGTCTGCTTCAGAGGTGGAGGGGAGGAGAAGAACGACCTGGGAGTGATTATCACTAGTGACCTGAAACACTCCCCCCAATGTAGGAAAGCAGCAGCAAAGGATACTATAATGTTGGGCTGTATTGCCAGGGGGGAACAGCAGCAGCTGGGAGGAGGTAATACTGCCCTTGTGCAGCTTATTAGCATAGGTGCTGGGTTTGTACAATTTTTGGTGGGGTTCAGGGGGCAAAGCCTGCAGTGGGAGTCTATGGGAGCAGAGCCCCCTATACTTGGGGGTCACATAAATATTATTATGCCTTCCCAACAAGTCCGCCCCAGCCCATACAAGTAAAGGAGGGGCAGCATCTAACCCCAGATGTTATCCCCCAGATACTGCATTGTCATAGCTTTCCTGCATCCCACAGCAAAACGCAGCAGGACTGGGGACCAAAGTATAATTACACCTTACTCGCTCCCTTCGACCTGTCTCAAGTACTGCACCAGCAGCTGCATGAACTGAGTTACTAGCACTTTCTCATACCTCCCTCCCCACATAAAATGCTGGAGGGGCAGTGTGGCGGTCATATTAATTCTAAGTAATGTATTCCCCAAATACAGGATTGCGGAATGGGCTGCTGGCTTTTACAAACTCATTTATGGGTATCCAAATGCTGATAGGAAGTATTTTATACTCTTCAGATTTCCAGGTAAAATATTTTTGAAACCATCCGCCCCCCCCCACCCCCACCCCCAGAAAATGTGAGGGTGCTGAAGTCAACTTTGTGGGGTGCTTGAGCAAGTCACCACTTATGGAGTTGATGCCTATGACTGCAAGGCTGGTGAATGTTTATTATTCCATGGTATTATTACACCATCCTCTCATCTCCCTCCCAATATACAGTAGGTCAGCTGCTTATACTAACATGCTAACATACTATTTGCCAGCAGATTAGGCCTTACAGTCTATCGAGTCTGCTCGAACCTCAGATCCCTAGTTGGGTGCCGAGGCCCTCCCCCTCCTTGTGTTCCAGAAACCCCTATCATCCATCCCCACCCCGCCGGGACAGGCCATCTTCTGATACATTCACTTTCTGTGTCTGTCCCACCCTCTCTTGAAGCCCTCCACTGTGGATCTCTGAACCAGCTCGCCAGGCAGTGCATTCCAAGAGTCCACCACCCTCTCAGTGAAAAACCTCCTTCTCTTTCCCCCCTCACCCTTCCACCTTCCAACTTCAAACCATGTCCTCTGGTGATACCTCCCTGCTTTAGTCTAAAGATCCCCTCCATGTTTACCCTATTTATTCCCTTGAGGTACGTGAAGACCTCAATCATGTCCCCGCTGTCTCTCCTCTCCTCCAATGAAAACAGGCAGAGCTCCTCAAGTCTGTCCTTATACGTCAAATCCCCTAGCCCTTGTATCATCTTAGTTGCCCTCCTCTGCACCCTCTCCACTTTCGCCTCCCTCTCCACATGAAATATTGGATAGCCAGGAGCAGTGCTTCAGATAACTCTATTTTGGATGTATTTGACGTTCATAATTTACTGGAAAATGTCCAAAAATTGACTCATTGGAGTCATGGACATCTAGCTACCATCCATTGTTCAAGGGAAGACATCCATTCTTTTATAGTGTGGACGTCACGTCAAAATATTTTATTTTTTTTATTTTTTTATGTGTCTGGGCTGGGTTGATGAACATCAATGTCAGGCGATGGGACCAGGTAGAAAGGTCCAATCGGATTATCCAGATCAAGTGCTGGGCTTTAGGGTTCTGACTGGAACACAGGGCTTTGGACTTTAGTTCCATTGGCTGCGAACGACCAATGACAGGTGAGCAGTGCTGCACTTTAGGAATAGGTTTCGATCATCCATCCGGGGCTGGCTCGAAATTCAAATAGAGAGCTTGCTGTCAATGTGGAGATTCTTGTCAGCCGTCACTCTCCATCTGTCTCTAATCTCCAGTGCCAGTCTGCCTGCTTTGACGGTCGGCTGAGTGTTTCCTCCCAGAGGTCCCCCGCCAACTGCGTCCGCGTTCAGTTTTTGCATGCACATGCACTGGCAGTTGCAGGAAGGGATCTCGAACAAACCTGACTGAACTGACTGTGTGAAGTAACAGAGCAAGGGGCTTGGATACTGCTGGTCATTTCCTTCCCCAACTAAGCAGCCGCCAGCCGGGTTGTCTCATCTTCACAACAGTGGCCTGACTGAGATGAGCAGTGGGCTAAGCAGGATCTAACGGCAACTGGAGCATGTGGTGGCCAGTGGACAAAGAGTAGCTGCCCGGCTGAGATCAGGAGTCCTGAGTGCCTGCAGAAGAACTAAAGCAGCCAGCAACCACTGGCTAGTACTACCACCCAGTGATGTACCAGCTATCAGAGTGTAGTACCATCCAGGGCAGGTGAGCTGTAAAATCTGGGGTACAGTCAAAGAAATAAATATGTAGGCAGCTCCTTGGGGGAATTATATATCTTTTTACAGCCTTGAATTGAGTGTCTGAGGGCAGAAGTAACTGGGCTACACTCCCTTATAGCAGTGGAAGCTGTGGTATAACTGAAGTAGTGTACGAGCAGGTCATCCTATGCCCCCATTTATTTTTTTCTCCTTTTTTCCACAACTTCTCCCTTTCCTTTATCCACCTCCATCCCCCCTGCTCCACCCCATTTGCTTAATATAGTACTCTGCCTCTACCCTACCCTTCCTTCCAGACTGGCACAGCAGAGCATGTGAAAATAACAGGTTGGCAGCATCATGGAAGCAATAGTAAGGTGTGGAGTGCATGCTTCTCTGATTCTCAGTGCTGACCATTTCTGCTGAGCCATGGAATGAACCATTGGCATGACAGAGCATGTTGTACATAGGAAGATTTAGTAGATTATGCAGCTGTGTCACAGCATGCTGTGCACTGAACAAATGATCACTCCCACTAAGGTTGTGCTCCTGGTAATAAGCCCAGGGAATCTGGGCTAATTCACAGGTGCACTGTGTTAAGTAGCTAACACCAAACAGGATGGAGGTGGACACAGCTGGGAGACCTCCATACAGGAGGTGTTCCAGGGTGAATCCCTGCTCCCAAAAAACTGAGCAGTTATTTCAAACCCTAAGGGGGTCAATAGCAGCACTGCAGCTCTTGATGATGATGGCCAGCGATTTGGAATGCAGTATATCTGCCTTATGCTACCCATTATTTTACTCTTATGCCCACATTATGACCTTGTTACCTACCCTTCCTTACTTACTGTTCCACTACCTTCCCGTATACAGTGGGATTACATTTACAAGGAAGGACTTCAACTCATTGATAAATCAACATGCTGAATGTGTTAATGTCCAAAAAGCTGGCCAGCTCTCTTAGACAGGATGTTATTGCATTTTCTGCATTGTATGTTCCTGTGGCCCGTGTTGTTTGACCCTTGCAGTGGGCTAGCCTACAGCACTGACTTTGAGGTGAAATGTGCCCCTCAGACTGTATGGCAGGTGCCTGTTATCCTAGAGTTTATGTGCTGCACAGTGAACTGTGGTTAACTTGTCAGTGATTTAATTTTGAGGTGTTTCCTGTAGATGGAATGTGTACATACGTGAACATATTTTTTTCCGGTTTGAGCCTGAATAAAGGCTGTATCTGCCTAGTGTACCTATATGGATTACAGTGAGGTATTCAGAAGGCCTAAGAGTTGCTTCAAAAACTATAGGACTTGGAGTATTTCGACTTACAAAATTTGTGGACTGGAATTATTTTGACTTCCAAAATTTGACAGCTGGAAGTATTTTGACTCCAGTAAAACTAAAATGACTTCCAAATTTTATCCCATGGAAATATTTGACTTCCATCAAAAAAAAATTATCTGAAGTCCTGGCCAGGAGCTACATAAATTAAAGCTATTATTACACCTTCTCCTTGCCTCCCTAACTGCATGCAGGTCAGGAAAGGTGGTGACTACATTCAATTACTGCACCTTCCAATCCTCATACCTCCCACCACACCCACCATAAAGTACAGTGCCGGCAACTAGATTAACCCAAAATGCAGTGTTAAACCTTCTTCACACCCCAACACACACAGAAATAACAGGGGGTGAGGCAGTAACAACATTATCTGAAGATATTGGACCTTATGTCTCCCTACCACAACCCACATACAGTACAAGAGGGCCAGCAGCAGCTACAGTAGTGTTACACCCAGGGGTTAAGCTGGCAATGTTTGTGAAGGAGAACTCTCATCCCTAGATAAGATCTCTTTGGAACTTTGGTACTGTATGTTAGCATGTAATGCTGAAGAGGCCAGAGAAGCAGGAATCACACTGTTCAGTAAAACTGGGTTCTGGTGGGTTCCATTATTATATCTTCCTTGCACTTCCCTCTTCACTTGCAATATCCCTACCCCCGTTATATCTCCTGAGCTCCCTTGCTCATTTTAAAATGCTTTGTCCCGTACCTTCTCACCTCTGACTAGGCCCCTGGGCTAATGCCATCCCTTACCTTGTTGATTATTAGACATTAGGCTAAGTCTGTTCTCATTTTCCTGTAAAGGGTCATTTAATAAGACCCCACCCCCTCTAATATGACTCTTTGAATTCCAGGTTTTAATCAAATATGCACCTTGGCATACATTGCACAGTGCCACATATATTGGAACTTCTCTAGTTATATACTGTTGTAATGTCTTGTATAATTCCTTGTTTTGTTTGTTCTTCATCTCATACTTTTCCAATATGTATTGTTCGTCTGACATGGAACCTATGAAATGAGTTTGTTCTCAACGGTGTTATCCGAAATTTCAATACAAATATATATATGTGTGTGTGTGTGCATGGGGGGGGAGCAGCTGCATTAACCCCAATTTATAGTTGCCATCTGAATGAACAGGAGAGCACACTTTACTATAGACACATGCCCCCACTCATTCGGTTGGTGGCTGGCTGAGGTGGTGAGAGGAGGACTGTACTGGTTCCTGTCCTCCACTGAGTTTTCTTTTTTGTGTCCTTTGGGTCAGGTGCCAGATTGGGAGTGGGAGGTTGGAGGGTGGTCGGTGCTGAGTAGGTGGGCCAGGGGATAACTCATTCACCAAGTCCCCAAAACAAAATGTGTTACACAGACCAAACCAGTCCAGCCCCTCAAATAACTGCCACTCAACCTTTCAAAAGCTTTCTCAGTATCTAAGGAGAGCACAGAACCATCTTCTGGATGTAAGAGACTCAATTAATCACATTTAGTATGTGCCTGATATTGTGGTATGAGATCTGGCCCACAACAAAACCAATCTAGTCTGGGTCTCCCAACATCAGGAGGACACACGCCACCATAGTGGTGAGTACTTTGCTAAAATCTTAGTGTCACAATTAAGCTGGAATATGGGTACCCACAAAAAAAGTTGGGTGCCGAGGCCCTCCCCCTCCTTGTGTTCCAGAAACCCCTATTATCCATCCCCACCCCCCCGGGACAGGCCATCTTCTGATACATTCACTTTCTGTGTCTGTCCCACCCTCTCTTGAAGCCCTCCACTGTGGATCTCTGAACCAGCTCGCCAGGCAGTGCATTCCAAGAGTCCACCACCCTCTCAGTGAAAACCTCCTTCTCTTTCCCCTCACCTTCCACCTTCCAACTTCAAACCATGTCCTCTGGTGATACCTCCTGCTTTAGTCTAAAGATCCCTCCATGTTTACCCTATTTATTCCCTTGAGGTACGTGAAGACCTCAATCATGTCCCCGCTGTCTCTCCTCTCCTCCAATGAAAACAGGCAGAGCTCCTCAAGTCTGTCCTTATACGTCAAATCCCCTAGCCCTTGTATCATCTTAGTTGCCCTCCTCTGCACCCTCTCCACTTTCGCCTCCCTCTCCACATGAAATATTGGATAGCCAGGAGCAGTGCTTCAGATAACTCTATTTTGGATGTATTTGACGTTCATAATTTACTGGAAAATGTCCAAAAATTGACTCATTGGAGTCATGGACATCTAGCTACCATCCATTGTTCAAGGGAAGACATCCATTCTTTTATAGTGTGGACGTCACGTCAAAATATTTTATTTTTTTATTTTTTTATGTGTCTGGGCTGGGTTGATGAACATCAATGTCAGGCGATGGGACCAAGTAGAAAGGTCAATCGGATTATCCAGATCAAGTGCTGGGCTTTAGGGTTCTGACTGGAACACAGGGCTTTGGACTTTAGTTCCATTGGCTGCTGACGACCAATGACAGGTGAGCAGTGCTGCACTTTAGGAATAGGTTTCGATCATCCATCCGGGGCTGGCTCGAAATTCAAATAGAGAGCTTGCTGTCAATGTGGAGATTCTTGTCAGCCGTCACTCTCCATCTGTCTCTAATCTCCAGTGCCAGTCTGCCTGCTTTGACGGTCGGCTGAGTGTTTCCTCCCCAGAGGTCCCCCGCCAACTGCCGTCCGCGTTCAGTTTTTGCATGCACATGCACTGGCAGTTGCAGGGAGGGATCTCGAACAAACCTGACTGAACTGACTGTGTGAAGTAACAGAGCAAGGGGCTTGGATACTGCTGGTCATTTCCTTCCCCAACTAAGCAGCCCCAGCGGGTTGTCTCATCTTCACAACAGTGGCCTGACTGAGATGAGCAGTGGGCTAAGCAGGATCTAACGGCAACTGGAGCATGTGGTGGCCAGTGGACAAAGAGTAGCTGCCGGCTGAGATCAGGAGTCCTGAGTGCCTGCAGAAGAACTAAAGCAGCCAGCAACCACTGGCTAGTACTACCACCCAGTGATGTACCAGCTATCAGTGTGTAGTACCATCCAGGGCAGGTGAGCTGTAAAATCTGGGGTACAGTCAAAGAAATAAATATGTAGGCAGCTCCTTGGGGAATTATATATCTTTTTACAGCCTTGAATTGAGTGTCTGAGGGCAGAAGTAACTGGGCTACACTCCCTTATAGCAGTGGAAGCTGTGGTATAACTGAAGTAGTGTACGAGCAGGTCATCCTATGCCCCCATTTATTTTTTTCTCCTTTTTTCCACAACTTCTCCCTTTCCTTTATCCACCTCCATCCCCCCTGCTCCACCCCATTTGCTTAATATAGTACTCTGCCTCTACCCTACCCTTCCTTCCAGACTGGCACAGCAGAGCATGTGAAAATAACAGGTTGGCAGCATCATGGAAGCAATAGTAAGGTGTGGAGTGCATGCTTCTCTGATTCTCAGTGCTGACCATTTCTGCTGAGCCATGTGAATGAACCATTGGCATGACAGAGCATGTTGTACATAGGAAGATTTAGTAGATTATGCAGCTGTGTCACAGCATGCTGTGCACTGAACAAATGATCACTCCCACTAAGGGTTGTGCTCCCTGGTAATAAGCCCAGGGGAATCTGGGCTAATTCACAGGTGCACTGTGTGCCTTAAGTAGCTAACACCAAACAGGATGGAGGTGGACACAGCTGGGAGACCTCCATACAGGAGGTGTTCCAGGGTGAATCCCTGCTCCCAAAAAACTGAGCAGTTATTTCAAACCCTAAGGGGGTCAATAGCAGCACTGCAGCTCTTGATGATGATGGCCAGCGATTTGGAATGCAGTATATCTGCCTTATGCTACCCATTATTTTACTCTTATGCCCACATTATGACCTTGTTACCTACCCTTCCTTACTTACTGTTCCACTACCTTCCCGTATACAGTGGGATTACATTTACAAGGAAGGACTTCAACTCATTGATAAATCAACATGCTGAATGTGTTAATGTCCAAAAAGCTGGCCAGCTCTCTTAGACAGGATGTTATTGCATTTTCTGCATTGTATGTTCCTGTGGCCCGTGTTGTTTGACCCTTGCAGTGGGCTAGCCTACAGCACTGACTTTGAGGTGAAATGTGCCCTCAGACTGTATGGCAGGTGCCTGTTATCCTAGAGTTTATGTGCTGCACAGTGAACTGTGGTTAACTTGTCAGTGATTTAATTTTGAGGTGTTTCCTGTAGATGGAATGTGTACATACGTGAACATATTTTTTCCGGTTTGAGCCTGAATAAAGGCTGTATCTGCCTAGTGTACCTATATGGATTACAGTGAGGTATTCAGAAGGCCTAAGAGTTGCTTCAAAAACTATAGGACTTGGAGTATTTCGACTTACAAAATTTGTGGACTGGAATTATTTTGACTTCCAAAATTTGACAGCTGGAAGTATTTTGACTCCAGTAAAACTAAAATGACTTCCAAATTTTATCCCATGGAAATATTTGACTTCCATCAAAAAAAAATTATCTGAAGTCCTGGCCAGGAGCTACATAAATTAAAGCTATTATTACACCTTCTCCTTGCCTCCCTAACTGCATGCAGGTCAGGAAAGGTGGTGACTACATTCAATTACTGCACCTTCCAATCCTCATACCTCCCACCACACCCACCATAAAGTACAGTGCCGGCAACTAGATTAACCCAAAATGCAGTGTTAAACCTTCTTACACCCCAACACACACAGAAATAACAGGGGTGAGGCAGTAACAACATTATCTGAAGATATTGGACCTATGTCTCCTTACCACAACCCACATACAGTACAAGAGGGCCAGCAGCAGCTACAGTAGTGTTACACCCAGGGTTAAGCTGGCAATGTTTGTGAAGGAGAACTCTCATCCCTAGATAAGATCTCTTTGGAACTTTGGTACTGTATGTTAGCATGTAATGCTGAAGAGGCCAGAGAAGCAGGAATCACACTGTTCAGTAAAACTGGGTTCTGTGGGTTCCATTATTATATCTTCCTTGCACTTCCTCTTCACTTGCAATATCCCTACCCCGTTATATCTCCTGAGCTCCCTTGCTCATTTTAAAATGCTTTGTCCGTACCTTCTCACCTCTGACTAGGCCCTGGCTAATGCCATCCCTTACCTTGTTGATTATTAGACATTAGGCTAAGTCTGTTCTCATTTTCCTGTAAGGGTCATTTAATAAGACCCACCCCTCTAATATGACTCTTTGAATTCCAGGTTTTAATCAAATATGCACCTTGGCATACATTGCACAGTGCCACATATATTGGAACTTCTAGTTATACTGTTGTAATGTCTTGTATAATTCCTTGTTTTGTTTGTTCTTCATCTCATACTTTTCCAATATGTATTGTTCGTCTGACATGGAACCTATGAAATGAGTTTGTTCTCAACGGTGTTATCCGAAATTTCAATACAAATATATATATGTGTGTGTGTGTGCATGGGGGGGGAGCAGCTGCATTAACCCCAATTTATAGTTGCCATCTGAATGAACAGGAGAGCACACTTTACTATAGACACATGCCCCCACTCATTCGGTTGGTGGCTGGCTGAGGTGGTGAGAGGAGGACTGTACTGGTTCCTGTCCTCCACTGAGTTTTCTTTTGTGTCCTTTGGGTCAGGTGCCAGATTGGGAGTGGGAGGTTGGAGGTGGTCGGTGCTGAGTAGGTGGGCCAGGGATAACTCATTCACCAAGTCCCCAAAACAAAATGTGTTACACAGACCAAACCAGTCCAGCCCTCAAATAACTGCCACTCAACCTTTCAAAAGCTTTCTCAGTATCTAAGGAGAGCACAGAACCATCTTCTGGATGTAAGAGACTCAATTAATCACATTTAGTATGTGCCTGATATTGTGGTATGAGATCTGGCCCACAACAAAACCAATCTAGTCTGGGTCTCCCAACATCAGGAGGACACACGCCACCATAGTGGTGAGTACTTTGCTAAAATCTTAGTGTCACAATTAAGCTGGAATATGGGTACCCACAAAAAAAGTTGGGTGCCGAGGCCCTCCCCCTCCTTGTGTTCCAGAAACCCCTATTATCCATCCCAACCCCCCCGGGACAGGCCATCTTCTGATACATTCACTTTCTGTGTCTGTCCCACCCTCTCTTGAAGCCCTCCACTGTGGATCTCTGAACCAGCTCGCCAGGCAGTGCATTCCAAGAGTCCACCACCCTCTCAGTGAAAAACCTCCTTCTTTCCCCCTCACCCTTCCACCTTCCAACTTCAAACCATGTCCTCTGGTGATACCTCCTGCTTTAGTCTAAAGATCCCTCCATGTTTACCCTATTTATTCCTTGAGGTACGTGAAGACCTCAATCATGTCCCCACTGTCTCTCCTCTCCTCCAATGAAAACAGGCAGAGCTCCTCAAGTCTGTCCTTATCGTCAAATCCCTAGCCCTTGTATCATCTTAGTTGCCCTCCTCTGCACCCTCTCCACTTTCGCCTCCCTCTCCATGAAATATTGGATAGCCAGGAGCAGTGCTTCAGATAACTCTATTTTGGATGTATTTGACGTTCATAATTTACTGGAAAATGTCCAAAATTGACTCATTGGAGTCATGGACATCTAGCTACCATCCATTGTTCAAGGAAGACATCCATTCTTTTATAGTGTGACGTCACGTCAAAATATTTTATTTTTATTTTTTTATGTGTCTGGGCTGGGTTGATGAACATCAATGTCAGGCGATGGGACCAGGTAGAAAGGTCAATCGGATTATCCAGATCAAGTGCTGGGCTTTAGGGTTCTGACTGGAACACAGGGCTTTGGACTTTAGTTCCATTGGCTGCGAACGACCAATGACAGGTGAGCAGTGCTGCACTTTAGGAATAGGTTTCGATCATCCATCCGGGGCTGGCTCGAAATTCAAATAGAGAGCTTGCTGTCAATGTGGAGATTCTTGTCAGCCGTCACTCTCCATCTGTCTCTAATCTCCAGTGCCAGTCTGCCTGCTTTGACGGTCGGCTGAGTGTTTCCTCCCCAGAGGTCCCCCGCCAACTGCCGTCCGCGTTCAGTTTTTGCATGCACATGCACTGGCAGTTGCAGGGAGGGATCTCGAACAAACCTGACTGAACTGACTGTGTGAAGTAACAGAGCAAGGGGCTTGGATACTGCTGGTCATTTCCTTCCCCAACTAAGCAGCCGCCAGCCGGGTTGTCTCATCTTCACAACAGTGGCCTGACTGAGATGAGCAGTGGGCTAAGCAGGATCTAACGGCAACTGGAGCATGTGGTGGCCAGTGGACAAAGAGTAGCTGCCCGGCTGAGATCAGGAGTCCTGAGTGCCTGCAGAAGAACTAAAGCAGCCAGCAACCACTGGCTAGTACTACCACCCAGTGATGTACCAGCTATCAGTGTGTAGTACCATCCAGGGCAGGTGAGCTGTAAAATCTGGGGTACAGTCAAAGAAATAAATATGTAGGCAGCTCCTTGGGGGAATTATATATCTTTTTACAGCCTTGAATTGAGTGTCTGAGGGCAGAAGTAACTGGGCTACACTCCCTTATAGCAGTGGAAGCTGTGGTATAACTGAAGTAGTGTACGAGCAGGTCATCCTATGCCCCCATTTATTTTTTTCTCCTTTTTTCCACAACTTCTCCCTTTCCTTTATCCACCTCCATCCCCCCTGCTCCACCCCATTTGCTTAATATAGTACTCTGCCTCTACCCTACCCTTCCTTCCAGACTGGCACAGCAGAGCATGTGAAAATAACAGGTTGGCAGCATCATGGAAGCAATAGTAAGGTGTGGAGTGCATGCTTCTCTGATTCTCAGTGCTGACCATTTCTGCTGAGCCATGTGAATGAACCATTGGCATGACAGAGCATGTTGTACATAGGAAGATTTAGTAGATTATGCAGCTGTGTCACAGCATGCTGTGCACTGAACAAATGATCACTCCCACTAAGGGTTGTGCTCCCTGGTAATAAGCCCAGGGGAATCTGGGCTAATTCACAGGTGCACTGTGTGCCTTAAGTAGCTAACACCAAACAGGATGGAGGTGGACACAGCTGGGAGACCTCCATACAGGAGGTGTTCCAGGGTGAATCCCTGCTCCCAAAAAACTGAGCAGTTATTTCAAACCCTAAGGGGGTCAATAGCAGCACTGCAGCTCTTGATGATGATAGCAGCGATTTGGAATGCAGTATATCTGCCTTATACTACCCATTATTTTACTCTTATGCCCACATTATGACCTTGTTACCTACCCTTCCTTACTTACTGTTCCACTACCTTCCCGTATACAGTGGGATTACATTTACAAGGAAGGACTTCAACTCATTGATAAATCAACATGCTGAATGTGTTAATGTCCAAAAAGCTGGCCAGCTCTCTTAGACAGGATGTTATTGCATTTTCTGCATTGTATGTTCCTGTGGCCCGTGTTGTTTGACCCTTGCAGTGGGCTAGCCTACAGCACTGACTTTGAGGTGAAATGTGCCCTCAGACTGTATGGCAGGTGCCTGTTATCCTAGAGTTTATGTGCTGCACAGTGAACTGTGGTTAACTTGTCAGTGATTTAATTTTGAGGTGTTTCCTGTAGATGGAATGTGTACATACGTGAACATATTTTTTCCGGTTTGAGCCTGAATAAAGGCTGTATCTGCCTAGTGTACCTATATGGATTACAGTGAGGTATTCAGAAGGCCTAAGAGTTGCTTCAAAAACTATAGGACTTGGAGTATTTCGACTTACAAAATTTGTGGACTGGAATTATTTTGACTTCCAAAATTTGACAGCTGGAAGTATTTTGACTCCAGTAAAACTAAAATGACTTCCAAATTTTATCCCATGGAAATATTTGACTTCCATCAAAAAAAAATTATCTGAAGTCCTGGCCAGGAGCTACATAAATTAAAGCTATTATTACACCTTCTCCTTGCCTCCCTAACTGCATGCAGGTCAGGAAAGGTGGTGACTACATTCAATTACTGCACCTTCCAATCCTCATACCTCCCACCACACCCACCATAAAGTACAGTGCCGGCAACTAGATTAACCCAAAATGCAGTGTTAAACCTTCTTCACACCCAACACACACAGAAATAACAGGGGTGAGGCAGTAACAACATTATCTGAAGATATTGGACCTATGTCTCCTACCACAACCCACATACAGTACAAGAGGGCCAGCAGCAGCTACAGTAGTGTTACACCCAGGGTTAAGCTGGCAATGTTTGTGAAGGAGAACTCTCATCCCTAGATAAGATCTCTTTGGAACTTTGGTACTGTATGTTAGCATGTAATGCTGAAGAGGCCAGAGAAGCAGGAATCACACTGTTCAGTAAAACTGGGTTCTGTGGGTTCCATTATTATATCTTCCTTGCACTTCCCTCTTCACTTGCAATATCCCTACCCCCGTTATATCTCCTGAGCTCCCTTGCTCATTTTAAAATGCTTTGTCCCGTACCTTCTCACCTCTGACTAGGCCCCTGGGCTAATGCCATCCCTTACCTTGTTGATTATTAGACATTAGGCTAAGTCTGTTCTCATTTTCCTGTAAAGGGTCATTTAATAAGACCCAACCCCCTCTAATATGACTCTTTGAATTCCAGGTTTTAATCAAATATGCACCTTGGCATACATTGCACAGTGCCACATATATTGGAACTTCTCTAGTTATATACTGTTGTAATGTCTTGTATAATTCCTTGTTTTGTTTGTTCTTCATCTCATACTTTTCCAATATGTATTGTTCGTCTGACATGGAACCTATGAAATGAGTTTGTTCTCAACGGTGTTATCCGAAATTTCAATACAAATATATATATGTGTGTGCATGGGGGGGGAGCAGCTGCATTAACCCCAATTTATAGTTGCCATCTGAATGAACAGGAGAGCACACTTTACTATAGACACATGCCCCCACTCATTCGGTTGGTGGCTGGCTGAGGTGGTGAGAGGAGGACTGTACTGGTTCCTGTCCTCCACTGAGTTTTCTTTTTTGTGTCCTTTGGGTCAGGTGCCAGATTGGGAGTGGGAGGTTGGAGGGTGGTCAGTGCTGAGTAGGTGGGCCAGGGGATAACTCATTCACCAAGTCCCCAAAACAAAATGTGTTACACAGACCAAACCAGTCCAGCCCCTCAAATAACTGCCACTCAACCTTTCAAAAGCTTTCTCAGTATCTAAGGAGAGCACAGAACCATCTTCTGGATGTAAGAGACTCAATTAATCACATTTAGTATGTGCCTGATATTGTGGTATGAGATCTGGCCCACAACAAAACCAATCTAGTCTGGGTCTCCCAACATCAGGAGGACACACGCCACCATAGTGGTGAGTACTTTGCTAAAATCTTAGTGTCACAATTAAGCTGGAATATGGGTACCCACAAAAACATTAGGCATACTTCCCAAGATTTGGGCAGTACACTAATCATGTCTTGGTGACATGTAACAGCAGGAAGTGCCCCTCTCCCAGTTCCTTTATGTAAACCTGGTGCAGACACTCAGCCACAGAACCTCCAAGAATTTTGAAACATTCAACAGACTGGCACTGTGCCAGAAAGACGAGAACTTTTTTTTTTTCTACAAACAACAACAAAAAATTGGGGTACTAAAGTCTGACATGACAACCAAGAAAATGACAGCCTGTAGAGCAAATTGATGGAGGCTGTGTAGAGAACGATAGAAAGCAAGTAAGCAAAGCGAACTGACTGAGCTATATCTGCTGTAATCTATTGGTTTTTTATTTTTTTTTTGTTACCAGAAAAAGTTTTTAAAAGAACCCACAGCCTTGGTGAAATCTTTTTTAACCACTACATAAGGAGTGCTTTCCTTGAGCTCTGTGATGGCTTTAAAAGCCTTGCACTGAAACTGATTTACATCGGACAAAGATTTCCTCTTTGTGGCAGGTTAAATCCACTCTGAAGTGATCCTGAGAGACAACCAGGTAACTGAATGCCTATCAGAAAATTGAGATTCTAGTACTAAGAGATTAATAAGCAGTAACTAGTGAGTAGCTTTAGTTGTGAACAGCCAGTGGGCAGCCAATGAGTAGTGAAAGATTGCTGATAACTTCCGTGTAGCAGATCTCCTACAGTTCAAGGTGGTACTCATCTGCCCCCAGTATCACACGAACATCAGCGGTGACGAGCTGTGGTAATTGGGGGGGGAGTCAGGCAATAAACAGCTTCTCCCCCCTCCTAGCTGAAACTCTTGTCTTCCCTAGAGACAGTTCTCTGTTCATTCCAGAGTCAAACAAGCTTGGCTCTGCCATAAACTTTCAACTACATACCCAGATTTTCCAGTTCCATGCATGCTTTTTTGGGTGAAAACTAGATTGAAAGGAATGCTCCTTTACAACTGGGAACATTACAATAAGCATGCAGCTAGTCTACAGTGCCATTTAAGAGCATTGCAAGCCTACACATTCAGTGCTGCAAACAAGCAGATATGCAGTCATTTATACCCTCACCAACTCTCACCCTCATACTCCCATCTCCCACTTCACTTTTATTGGGACTAGAACAGCAAGGACCCCTGAAACACCAGCTGTTTTAACCATTACACCCAGAACCCTCACAGTAATGCCCACTACACACCCCAAACCTCCAACAGCATCTGCAGTTGACCATCAATATCTACGTCCATGCATGAACCATAAAATCCCAGAGCCCTGACAGTACTGCCTGCTACATATACTAACCATCACAGCCGCACTGTGTGTGACAGGAGGAAGGCTGATTAACAGTGTATCCATTGGAGCGATCCTCTGTGACATGCAGGCTGATAGTGTATCCATAATCCATTGGTCCCCAATATTTTTACTCCTTTATTTCTTGGGACTTTAACTGTCTCCTGCTGGCTCAGTTGGACTTGGTACTCTGTCCTCCCCCTCCAGGCTCTCAACTCGTTGACGCAACTCATCACAACCGTCACCTGCTGATGGCCTACTAACTCTGAAGGACTGGTCCCCACTGTGTCGTTGCACACTGCCGCACCTGTCTGCCACCGACTAGTCCAACTCCTCACTGCTGCCCAATCAGAACTGCGCGATCTCTTTGCATGCATGTGCACTGTTTCAGCCACTCCTCCATGCCAAACAAGGCCACCAATAGGCAGAGGAGTGCAATTTAGTTTTCCAGCACTCGTTGTCAACCCTGAGGCCCGGAACAGCATTGGGGGGTGGGGTCTCAGCAGCCAGGAGAACAAACACACATCATGATGCCCGAGAGAGAGAGAGAGACCATCACGTATTTCAAAGGAATGAATAGGGTGGACAAAGAGCATCTCTTCAAGCTTAGTGGGAACTGAACCATGATGGGACACAGTCTCAAGTTGTGGGGGGGAGTTTAGGAGAGATGCTAGGAGCACTTTTTTATGGAGAGGGTGGTGGTGGGTTGGAATGGGCTTTCTGAGGAGGTGGTTTTGTTGAAAATGGTAGGCACTTCAAAAGAGGGTAGGATAGAGTTAAGAGGAAAATAAGGTTCATGAGAGTGGTGGGCGGAGGGGAAGGGAGAAATGGGAAGGGGGACAAAGTCAGTAGCTGATGCTGAGGACCGTACAATATGAGCAGTCTGGACTGACCTAATGGCCTTATTCTGCTGGCTTAGTCATATGTTTGTACTGTATGCATGACATAACGCCTTGCAACTGGCACTATGTCATGTTATAGCTCTCAGGAAGTCACTAACCAGCTTGTTAGCACTCATTAGCATATGGTCCAGCCATTTGCATTGTGGTATTGTTGCCGGGGGGGGGTCCTCCCCCCCACCCCAATGCCTGCCCTTTGTGTATAACACAATTGGGTGGCAGTGCAACAGTTGCCTATTTGCACCCCATTTTGCACTGTCACCCATTGCCACTGAGAATGGGGACTCAGATGTTTTAATATGGGCCACAACACTTTGCTGCATGACAATCTTGAGATTATTCCTTTTTTAATTAACAAAACAAAAAAAGCTTCAGTTTACCCTCAGCTGTTGAAGTCATGGGCATGGGTCTTTTGCCACCCTAACCATGCCTCTATACCCTATATCTACATTTAAAAGCACCCCCCCCCATTTCTAGAAGTTCTCACACTGTTCTTGGAGCCCCTAATAAATCTTTCAATCTCTCTGTGTTGTATAATAGTTCCTATAGCATTCTGACACACAGCCTCCTCCTTTGTGACTGCTAGACATGAAAAAGCATTCCCCTCAAACTCACACCTGCATAGGCAACTCGCATTGTAACGACCTCACCCTGTCCTGTGACTAGAACAATGGCACTTTATTTTATTATTCGTTTGTAATTTTTATGTTATTACTTTTGTATCAAGAACAATACAATTGATCCATTTAGGAATGTATACAAAGTGTGCATCACTGTACAAGGAGGATATTTCACAGACCTGTAGTAGTCGCCACACTGAAGGGCTACCTAAATCAGTTCACAAAACTTACATATTAACACAAGAGCTAACGCCTCGATGAGCAGGGACTCCAACACCTTTACATAGGGATGAATGTCCCTGGCTCATAGTAAATCAGTTAACATTTTTTTAAGCAGATTACTAGAGGTATATTCTCTAGAGGAGAAAGGCAGTTCTGTCTTATCCCTTAAGAAAACCAAAAACATTCAGAAACCTTTTAACTTCATATGCAGTTAGAAACAATAATAAACAGTACAGTTGCTTTATCCTTAATAAGCTAAGCAAATCCCATAAGGCCACTGAACTACAGAAATTTTTATCTGATCCCATGCATGTGTAATGAATTTTAGTCCATACAGAAGTTTTTAGACGTGCAGAGTGAATCAGGATACAGATCAGACTTCTGGCAGTCACCGCTTTGGGGTTGTACATAATTTGCAGTATAACTGAGGAAAAAAGCTGAGGAAACAATAGCCTTTTGTGTTAGCTTGTCTCAGTTGGCACCACATCTGCCTCTGGCCTGCAGATGGGTTGTAGGTGAAGCAAAGGTTCAACATGTTTTTATGGTTCTAGTTCGGTTCAGGTTCGGCAGGGTATAGTTAGAGTTTGGTTCAGTTCGATTTGATAAGTAGAAGTTTGGGTTCGAGTTCAGTTCAGTTAGAGTTTTTTTGTGTGTAATTTATCAGTTCAGGTTCTAATGAATTCACCCTACTGCCTCCATGTGGGTTCTCCTCATCTCACGTGATCTGGGTTCGGGTTCGGTTCGGGCGAAAATCAAATAGTTTGGGTTTGGTTCAGGTTCAATTCTCGGACGAACCCTGGTTCTAGCTTTAGATTCTAGTCCCACACTGGGACTTATACTAAAACCCCAAAATGTTGGCACCGTGTGCAGTGCAAGGGGTGTACAGTGCTATCAGTGTGTGCCATTCTGAGAAAAGCAGTAAAACCAAGGTTCCTTTTGCCCATCTTTGGTGCTGCACTGATGGATGTCCAGGTAGAACTCCAGAAACCTATGGCAGTTTTTGCAAGCATAGGGGATACTTTTTTGTGTCCAGACCAACCTTTCTCTTTCCAATAAAACCAGCTCAGGCAATTGTCCATGGCCTCTATGTGTTCTATCAGTCTCGCATTGCTTCTCGAGGGCTTTGGAATACAGTATATATAAAAAACACTACATCAATGTAAGCCCCCGTAAGCCAATAGTTCAAGTCAAGAGGGACTAAATGTAACACCCTCAAACCTTGCTAGACCTGGCTGCAGTATTTACCATGTTAAAAAAAAAATCTGACACGTTAGCATTTTTGTGTTTGCTTGCACATGCGTAAGGCTAATATATTGTTACTGTAGTGTAGGTGGCTATGTGGGTGTGTATTGTAGAAGCCAATGGATGTAGAAATGCAGGAGACTTACTTCTCAAAACCCAGTGGTGAAAAGACTGATGAATCATGATGTCAGTGTTTAGCTGTGCTGATGGAGGTACATTTCTTCTAGTTCAAAGGAGAAAGTCCCACTCACACTGGTTTTCTGCCCATTAGAATCTTAGAAACAGAGAATTTGATAGCAGATAAGGACTGCTTGGCCCACCTAGTCTGCCCATTTTCCCTACCTGTTTCACATATTGCAGATCCTAAATGACCTGTGGCTTACCCTCTTTTTCCTATCGCTAGAGTTCCTTTATGTCACTCCCATGCTTTTTTGAATTCCCCTACCATTTTTTGTTCCTACAACCTCTGCCAGGAGGCTGATCCATGGATCCACCACCCTTTCCATGAAAAAATACTTTTTCACGTTACCTCTAAGTCTGCCCCCCTCTATTTTCATATCAATGCCCCTTGTTCTTGAACATCTTTTTTTTTTTAATATGCTATCCTCTTGTACCTTACTTACACCCTTGAGATATTTGAAAGTCTCTACTATATCCCCCCCCCTTCAGAGAATACATATTGAGATCCTCCAGTCTCCACTCATACGACTTTTGGTGCAGCCCCTGCACCATTTTTGTTGCCCTTCTCTGAACCCCTTCTACTCTGTCTATGTCCTTCCGGAGACGCAGCCTCCAGAAATGGACACAGTACTCTAGATGAGGTCTCACCAATGTTCTAAACACTGGCATCACCACCTCCTTCCTTCTGCTGGAAATGTCTCTCCCTGTGTGCACCCCAGCATTTCACTGGCTGTCCTCACAGCCTTCTCACATTGTTTGGTAACCTTTAGATCATCAGATATGATTACTCCCAGGTCCCTTTCCCGGTTGGTGGCTGTCAGTACCTCCCCCATCATGTACTCCTCCTCCTCTGCATTTCTGTGCCCCAAGTGCATGATCTTGCAGTTCTTTGCATTGAATCTTAGCTGCCACACCCTTGACCACTCCTCAAGCTTGCATAGACCCCTTCTTATTTTCTCTACCCCTCCTGGAGTGCCTACCCTGTTGCAGATAATCGTGTCATCTGTAAAGAGACACACCTTCCCTTCCAGGCCCTCTGCAGTGTCGCTTATAAAGACATTAAAGAGGGCCAGTCCAAACACTGATCCCTGTGGGACCCTGCTGCTCACCCCCTCTCTTTGGATTGAACTCCATTCACCAACACCCTGTGTGTCCTATTGCTCATCCAATTTTTGACCCAGTTGACCACCTTGGGACCCACTCCCAGACTGCCCAGCTTGTTTACTAGCCTCCTGTGTGGTACGGTGTCGAAGGCCTTGCTGAAATCCAGGTAGGCCACATCCACTGCCCCTCCCTGATCCACTTTCCTAGTCACCCAGTCAAATAAATCTATCAGTTTTTTTGACAAGATCTTCCTATTGTGAATCCACGCTGCCTCGTATCCTCTGCTCCGTTGGATTTGAGATATAGCACAAATCTTTTCCAGTAGTGATTCCATTAGTTTCCCCACCACTGAAGTCAGGCTGACTGGCCTGTAATTGCTAGCCTCCTCCCTGCTCCCACTTTTGTGGAGGAGGACCAGATTTTCCCTCCTCCAGTCCTTTGGTACCATACCTGTTTCCAGCGAACTGTTGATCAGGGCTGTCAGTGGTGCTGCCAACACCTCCCTTAGTTCTGTTAATACTCTGGGATGTGTCCCATCTGGCCTCGTTGCCTTGAACACGTTCAGATTAGCAAGTTCCTTCAAGAGTCTCTCCTCCTTATAAATGGACTGGTTTCCACCTCCCTCCTAGCTAGCAGACATCATCAGGCTTTACATAGATACATAGAAATTGTTGGCAGATAAGGACTGCTAGGCCTATCTAGTCCGCCCATAAGCCCTAAACTTGTATGCAGTCACTGACCCTAAGTGATCAATGGCTTTTCATCACTCCTTCCCCACCCAATGTTCCCTTGTGCCTGTCCCAGGCATGTTTAAACCCCTCCACTGTGCTTGCCCCCACCACCTCTTGTGGCAGACTGTTCCAGTTTGTTCGAGACTGTTTGAAGATAAACAGCAAGCATCCCACTGTGTGTGTGTGTGTGTGTGTGTGTTTCCCCCTAATTACAGACAGGAAGTACCCATTTGAAATCACTAAACAGAGCTGAGAAAAAACAGTATGCAGGATGCAAATATAATAGCTTCAAATACATAAACAGCATGTCACTAATAAACAGAAAACACCAGCAACAGTTGATTTAAATTTCATATTGTTTATATTCCCTTCAAAGAGCCCCTGATACCAGTTGGAACATTTTGAAAAATGTGAGATTTAGACACAAATCATTCAAATATTTTAGCAATCCTTTTTTTGTGTGTGTGTGGGCTTTCTCCTCCTGCTGCTTCCCATCAGCTCCTTTCAGCTGTCGACCCACAGCCCCTTCAACCCACATCCAGAACTTACCCCATCTACTTCTTACCTCACTGTGTGAGTGAGTGCCATGGACAGTGGTGGTGTGGTGCCTTAAGTGTTGCAGCATCATCCTGCAGATGGGTTTATTTCAACCCGTTACTTCTCTTGAGTGAGAGCCAGCAGCATTCAGTGTCGCACACATAGACAGCAAAGATGTGCACACTTTCAATGGCTACCTCCGACTCTCAATTCTGGTGAGCACTGCTGTGCCACCTAGCTTCCACTAGTTGGCAGCCAAGCAGCAGTACACACTGTCCCCCCACTCTGCAGGAGGTGGGACATAGATGAATGTTAACTCCTACTTCCCCTGCCAGCTCCCGAATGACATTGGTCCATTCCTGGACCCAGGCCGCCAGTGAGGTGGGAGATGAGACATCCAGTGCCTTAGGTTTCCATGCCACTAGCCAGGCTACAAGTTTACTGTAGCTTGAATTTCCTTAGACAATATTGTTTGTGGCCTTAAGGGGTCTAAACCTGCAACCCACTGTTTTGCAGTTCTGTGCTTTTACCCTTTGTACCATTCAGACAGAACTATGTTTTTGCAGTTCTTTCCTCTTTTTATTACTGAGGGAAATGACATAAAAACAAGATTACTGTCCCTTGGACTTTATTAGCTTTGGCTGCTTGTGTACAGATGACATCATAATGCCCTATTTATGACATCATAATTATCTCCACAGCAACAGATTGGGATGTCATAAACAGAATTGTGACTGCAGAAGTAGACAAGCAGACAGAGCAAATAGGGCAAAGATCCTGTTTCCATGCAAATTTCCTTAGTAATAAACAAATAAGGGCAAGAGGTACAAAAAAGGAGTGACATATAAGCTAAATTGTGTCTAGATATCTTGGTATCTTGGTACTTTGAGACAAAAGAAGGCCAACGCCCATCATGGTTGTCTCCCACCATTAGGTGGGTTATTGTCTGGTTCTAGAATGAATAATAAATTTGCTGCATTCCCGCTTAAAACTCTTCATCAACTGTAGGTTAACTAAGAATTCAGGTAATGAGTTCCACATACAGGCTAGGGTTGCCACCTGTCAGGTTTTTTGCCTGGTGATCAGATATTCAGGGTCCCTATCAGGTAATCCGGTTTTGCTCTGTGCTGGTCAGGTTTTTGAGCCATTTTGAGTGGTCACATACTTTTGAAACAAATTTTGTCATATCATTCATTGTTTCAGCTACATGTCCAGGTTACAGACAACTTCTGTTGCCAGTATATCCCTTTGTTTGTGAAAGCAGTCAACCTGGGAGGTGTAAAGTATGGCCATTAACACCATTAGCACTTATTTAACCGAATCTTTCCCACTGCATCTTAAAGTAGCATAGCAGCAAAGCTACCCCAACCTTTTGTAATGGTGACAGAGCCAGTTGTCTTCTACTTTCATTTGCTGGTGAACATGTTCATCTCAAACAGAATTTAAGCATTTTTAAATGTTTTAAATTATTTTTTCCATCAAGAAAAAAGTATGGTCACTTCTTTGGCTTTGAAATAGTACTGTGGACATGAACAGGAAATGGAGCCAGAAAAAGAGATAATGTACACATTACAGGAAACAATATATTATGTATTATTATATACAATGGATACTGTAGTATGCTATTTATAGTGTTTCCCTTGTCTCCCCCAGATCAAATCTGTAAATGAGATTTCTTTTATCTCTGTATGTTTGTCTGGTAAACCAATGTCAATAAATAAATACATGAATAAATAACTAGGAAGAATCTATGAAAGTAACTTTAACAGGTATAGTACAGTATCTTAACATGTTTGTTGAACTGCTGCTTTAAGCATTGTCTTTTATTGATATAACAAATTATTTTCTAGGAGGAGCAATGCATGATGAGTCATGAAAAGGGGTGGAGCTAGGGGCGGAGCTTAGGGTCCGGTTTTTGCCTCATTCAAAGGTGGCAACCCTAATACAGGCTGATCTTACCGTGAAAAAATTCAACCTTTTATTTGTCTTTCCCCTTTGAACCATGAGTTGCTTATTATGAAACCTCAACTGAGTGTTTCTTTCACTTATGTTTTTCAGAGCTGTCCCAACAACATTAGGGGCTTTTTAAAGCTTGTTACACTTCAAGCAAACATTCAGCACTGTCAAACGTTTGCTTTGACTCTTTAGGCTGTGACAGCTCTGGAGGGTTATACAGTACAAGACTACCGTAGTCTGTAGCATCCCCTAGTGCTAATAAATAATATACATAAGTGTGTTTTTTAATACAGATCCTTAAAAAGGAGACGTCTTTCCCCCTGTATCAATAACTTTGTGAGACACCATTTTTAAGGCTGCTTGGCATAGCCAGAAGATTTCTTGAGGTTACTCCAGAATAGATCTGCACTAAGAGTCTCTGCATGCTTTTCCCGGCCACCAAATTTTAAATAAATAAAGGGTGTAGGAAAATGAACTAGTGAGTGATGGATTACTTTGGTATGTGCCACCACCCAGCCGTGGCATAAACCCCAGAATGGACAACTACAAGAACTGGTGTGGCAGCAGCAGAAATCAACACAATATGAAGGACCACATCAGAGAAAAGAAGCATGATGATCCAGTGCAACCACTGCAGTCATCTGTGATTCATAGAGCCAGAACAGTAGGCAATCCCAGTGCACCTCCAGCCCTTCTTCAATACTCCACATTATAAAATGGGCAAAAAATTTTACTTTCTCTGATTGGCTAAGCACCACTTTTGCCCGTGTCCTTATAGAGCCATATCGTGCCAACCTGCACTACATCTAAAGAAAATGACGCTGCTCAGCTCTATATCAAGGTTCAGCGCTGCACAATTCAAAATTTAGTTATCAGCTGAGCCGTCTCAAGCATTCGCTACGCGGAGCGTCAGAGCGAACCACCACGGAGACTCACTTCACCTCACCACACACAAACTCACTTAAGATAATGATACAAACAAATAAATGAAACTCTGACCTGTACAGTGCATACTAGATGAAATACTGCACACCAGAAAGCTATTCCATTACGATGAATGAACCATAGCGCGTGCCGCCACCAAAAGTGCTGAATCATGCAGGAGACCTGATCGACCATTTTCTCCTACATCAGAATATAAGTGGGGGAGAAAAACAAAGAAACCTGCACATCTTTTCCTTTCATAAGCACGCTCACTTAGCGAGATAATGCTGCAACAGAAACACACTTTTAAAAGACGCTCTACTGTATGGCGGCTGAAAAAGGACACGCTCACCCTCCTAACCGCCGCTATCAATTAAAGACACACTAAATTTCAAAGTGTGCAGAAAAAAAAACTCAGTGTGTTCCTGAGGGACTGCAGACACATAACCTGAGCAGTAGTTGGGAACAACAGGGGCACTGGGCAGCACTGCTACTCAAGCCAAATGCAGACTACTACACAGGACAGTACATCGAGGGACTATTTTTTCTTTGTTTTACAGTAGCAACTAAAAACATTTTTTTTTCCAAATGTTTTCTATTTTAACAGCTTTGTTTTAATTTCTACTTGAGGGGCCCATTTTATAAGCACAATAAGACCCTCCGAGGTGTGGATTATGGCCTGATAAAAGCACTTCCAAGGTGCTAAAGGCACTCGGCGCAAGCACCTCATGCCTCATAATGCACCTGGGGCATGCTCTTATCAGGCCATAACCCTCACCTCGGAGTGCCTTATTGCTGGCATATCAGACAGCAGACAGATGGGCAGCATGTTAAAAAAACACACGATACTGGAGCATTACTGCTGCTAAATGAAAAATCACAAGGAAGGCTGAATTTTCAGTATTTATTTCCATAACGTAGAAGCGAAAAGTACAGCTACCCCAGCACTTCGAGGCGCACTGCCCAGTCTTCATAGGGTGCCCATTGATGAACAGGACAGTGTGCCTTGAAGCCGTGGGGTAGTTGTTCCTTTTGCACCCATGTTACAGCAATAAATATTTGAAGTTCAGCTTGCCTTGTGACTTTTCATCTAGCAGTGGCAGTGCTCTGATATCATGCATTTTGCTGATATGCTACCATTTTCGGTACCGTGTGCCACCAGTAGTGAGAATGCGGTTCTGGAAGTAGATATGAAGCATGTTGCTTCAGAGAAAGACATTCAGCAGGGTACCATTTTGCAGTCCTGGCTTAACACAGCCCCTTTCTCAACAAATGCATTGGCTGAATCTGATAGTTCAGGTTACGGATGTGTGGGTGAGAGCCCAGTGAGCACTAACGACTTGGGTGTCACATTAACTCTCTCTTTCTGCACATCAAATGAGAATATCTCTCTTCCAGCTTGCTTTGTGATTGGCCTCACAGACAAACTATTAATCACAGATTCAAACTAAACCTGTATTACCTATGTGTAGCCAAATGTTGTTACAATGTTTCTGTCGCACATATGGTTTATGCAGTGGCAGGCTGGGCAGTGGTGTGTTGCGAAGGAGGAGTGTTGCAGGCGAGGGGATCCAACAGAATATGCTGGAGCAAGTAGCAAAAACTTTGCAAATGCCACCTGATTTATTGACAGCCATGCCACTGGTTGCAGTGGACTTAGTTATCTTTGCCAGTGGGTCAGGAACAGAGGTTAACCTGCAGATTTTATCCTTTGTTTGCCTTTTTTTTTGTTTGTTTTTTTTCTGTCTTAGTGCAGCACACTCTCCAGTGAGTGCTGGACTCTGTGCAGACGCACCTTGTTATCTGGTGCCCAAAGCGAGAATACCCTCAGCACCATTTTTATGTTTGCTTGCACGCATTTGCAAGAAACATAGTGCCACCATATGAGTTTTGATAGGTGTGCCTCCCCCACTTCCAATGCCCTGCTCCCTTTTGCTGCACCACGCTAATGAATATCTGAGCTGTCTAGGACAGCCGTTCAGATGCAGTGGCGTACAGTTCTGAGGAAAGCACTGCCACAATCAGCAGTGGTAATGTGTAGGCAGTTTGCATACTGCCGTCGACAGTATGCAAATAACCTACATGTCAGCACTGCATCTGAACTGTCATAGACAGCCCCCCCCCCGAACACCTGCGTAGCATGCTGGGAGCCCACCCCAGCGTGCTCATGCGCTCCACCCCAGACACTGTATGGCCGCGGGGTGCCCAATCACCCATCAGCTCTGCTGCCCTCCCCAAAACAGACTTCCAGGTGCCTCGCTGGGAGCCCACCCCAGCTTGGCAAAAGTCCTTATGGCGACAGGTGCCCAATCCCCGTCCAGCTCCACTATCCCCCCCCACAAAACCAAAAATTACTTCCAGTTGCCACGCTGGGAGCCCACCCCAGCGTGACAAACGTCCATATGGCTGGACAGGGTGCCCAGTCCCCCGTCGGCTCCACTGCCCCCCCAAAATAAACTTCCAGCTGCCACGTTGGGAGCCCACCCCAGCGTGGCAAAGTCCCATCATCTTCTAAAAGAAAAACAAACACCTGTAAAGAAAACAAACAAAAAAAAAGGTCACTCCTTGACTGTCTTTCCCTCAACCTCGCCCACCCACTTCCCATACCCCCACCCCATACTTACCTCAGGAGCCCAGCTGAACATCTTCGGTGAACCGGGACACATCTGCACTCTTCAAAGTGGACACTGCAACTGAAGACATGCCAGTAAGCTGTATAATGGCATAAATTTTTTTTTTCAACTTTGGTGCATATCTCGGCCATTTTGGGGAATGTTTTCACCAAATTTTCTACATGGGGTTCTTGGAGCCCTACCTCATGAACTCAGTCACTGTCATTTTGTTATATGGTCCTGAAAGGTGATTTCGCAGTCACTGCGCAGAACCACCTTCCGGGACTGAATAACGAAATGACAGTGTCACAGTTCATCAGGTAGGCCCACCAAAACCCTATGTTGAAAATTTGGTGAAAAAAGTCCAAAATATGACATGTTTACGAGCGTGCATTGCCTGGTTCCTACCCACATTCATAACTTTGAGAAATTGTAATATTTTCACTCCAGATTTTCAACATTGCCATTTTACCACACCTCCTTATGTATAGTACAGTTGTCATTTTTCATATCTTGCCCAAAATGTGTTTTCACGCAAGTAGCGTACAATGGCGCGATAGGTGTGCAAAATCAGTGTTCAGAACAGATTAAGAAAATCACACTGACATTTTTCATGAGCAGAGGTCATAAAATGGCTATGTTGAAAATTTGGTGACAAAAGTCCATAGAATGACTGTGTTACGAGTGTGCATTGCGCAGTTTCCCCCACCCACGTAAGTTCACAAATTTGTAATATTTTCAGTCCAGATTTTCTACACTAGCATTTTTCCACACCTCCTTATGAACAGTACAGCTGTCATTTTTAACACCCTGGCCGTAATGTGTTTTCGCACTTCAGGCGCAGAAATGCGTGGTCACTGTGGGAAGTCAGTGTTCGGGACAGATTAAAAAAATCACAGTGACACTGTTCATGAGCGGAGGTCCCAACATGCCTGTGTTGAAAATCTGCTGTAAAAAATCCCCAAACTAATTACATTATGGGTGTGCGTTGTGCAGTTTCTACGCACGCTCGTGACTTCACCAGTTTTTTTAATATTTTCACTGCAGATTTTCAACATTGCCATTTTTTACACCTCCCCATGAACAGTACAGCTGTAATTTTTCACATCCTGTTCGAAATGTGTTTTCGCACCTGTGGTGCTAATGGCGTAGTCACTGTGCAAAATCAGCTTTCGGCTACCAAACTGATATTGCCACTGTTCATGAGGTTGGGGACACAAAAAACCCATGTTGAAAATTTGCAGTGGAAATGTCACGAATGCCTGGGGTGTTAGGGTTTCCGGCCATAGCCCCTGACCCAGTAGAGACTGACAGGCATCAGGGGTGTGACCTGGGATTGTCACCTGTAATGCTCATGCCATTCCACCCCACCCACATCCTGCAGCCAGTGACAGGCATCAAGGTGTGCCTTGGACTCTTCGGCCCCAAAGTTCACCCCATTCTCCTATACTGCATCCATCTCACCATATTTCCTTATGGAATGGGGTGAGCATAAGGTCCAAAGACCCCAAGACACACCATGACACTTGTCGGCGTCTGCAGGGTAGGGTGTGGTGAAATGGTGTGGCCATAATGCCTGACGACCCAAAGGCACACCCCAATGCCTGTCAGTCTCTGCAGGGTGGTTGTGGGGTTGGCTTCAGTTCAGTACTTCACTGCCATTCCTATTATGCATCTCTCTAACTCCTACACTGCCAATGCCAATGCTAGCAAGCAAACATTCAGCATTGACAAATGCTTGTTGAACTTGCAGATGCTACCCCCAGATTCCACTTGAAGCCAGCATTCCTGCAGCTCAAGAAAAGTACCCTCACAGATGACTGCAAGGTGATGACAGGATTGGGCATTAATAGAAAGGTACTGGAAATCTGCAGTAAGAAAGGCAACATGAAGTTTATCCTGAATGCAGGAAGTGGCTTGGCTTAGGTTTTGCAAAAGCCCTGCTCAGTCATGCCCTCTGAAGAAGAGATATCACCTTGAAGTACCAAGGCTCATTATTTTTGCAGTTGTTTGTAACCGTTTACTACTTTGCACGGTTATGCTTTAAATAAATAAATAACACCTTTTAACTCTGAAGTGCTCGATCTCTTTGCTTTAGCCCAGCTCAGTAACATTGCCTTCCTCCCAATTATGTTAAGCTCTGAAGGGCAGACAGCGAGCTGGCCTTGGGAGAGGGGGTGGTTAGGGCATGGGGTTTGGGGGATTTGCAGTATAGTGTGCAGTAAAACCCTGTTTATCCAAATGGACTGTGGGACAGAAAAAAATTTCGGATAAATGAGGTTTCCGATAATTGGGAGGCTGTTGGCCGTGCACTGAAAACAATGACATTGACAACTACTTAAAAGTACTTTATTGCAGTAATTTTATAGCAGTCAAAGTTTAAAATGAAGTTAAAAGCAGGCATAATTTAGAATAAGTTAGAATACTGTAAATACATCACAGCTGTTTAAAAGTCTTTTATATTGGTCTGTTACTTTTACTGTTCCGCAGTCATACCACTTTGTTTTTCAGTGTTTGGCACAGTAGGATTTGCAGGGGGTCTGTGTCAGCGACGTTCTCCATCCACTGGATACATTTTTTGAAGCACTCCACAGCTTCAGAGTCTGTTACTACAGGTGCAGGTAGATCCACATCCTCCAGTTCCTGTTTGTCAGGTTTGTCAGTGATATTAGTTTCAGCAAACACACCTGAAAGAATTTCTTTCTCGGACAGCATCTCCTGTCCTGTTTCCTCTTCCTCCTGTTTCTCCCATTCAGAGACATTCACAGCTGTTCCATCTGCCAATGCATTGAGGGAGTTCTTGGCTTCTGTGACTTGATCCACAACTATCTGCTTGGATGGTGGTGGGGGAAGGGGGACAATAATAAGTTTTCATTTTTCCTAGCACTTTATTATAGTCTCCTTTTTAATTTCCCACCAGCTTTCCCCCAACATGTAGATTGCATCTTTTATTGTTAATCTTTTAACGTTGTCACAAAGTACAATCTCACCATTTTCTTCTGACAGCACACTTGAAAGCAGCTTACCTCTGTGCAGCCTTTTAAGTGTTGCCAAGATTCCCTGGCCCATAGGCTGTATTTTGGCTGTTGTGCTGGCTGGCAGAAATTCACATCAGATGCAGCCATTATCTGTTGTAAGGTGGTCGCTACTTGGGTGGACTCCAGTGTTATCACTTAGGAGCACAGCATGGGTTGGCAGCAGTCCCTTAGATCTGAGATGTGCTTTTATCAAAGTCATGAAAAAAAGAAAAAAAAAATATTCTCTGAAAATCTTTGCATTCATCCATGTACTTCTCTGGGCTCGGTACACAATGGGCAAGTTTTGCATGTCAGCATCCTTAAAGCAACAAGGGTTTGGTGCCTTGCCAATGACAAGGAGTGGCAGCATATGCTTACCTGTTGCATTGCCACAGTCTATGAAAGTCAGTCTTTCTTTATTTTTCATAAAGCTGGAGCACTTTTTTTGGTGCCAGAGGCTAGTGTTTTTTTCAGGGAGCAGCTTCCAGTAGCTGCCTGTTTCATTGGCATTGTAGATCTGCTCATCAGACAATGCCTCCCTCAGCATTATGTTCTTCATTTTTTCCCCAAAAGGCTGGATAGAGTCCAGGCTGGCAGAAAGAATCCCACTGGCAATTGACAGCTGTCGGATGCCATGCCTATGTTTAAATCTATCCAACTAGCCCTTGCTGGCAGAAAATGGTATTTGCAGTCCCATCTGTCTGTGAAAGTGTCTGGCTTTTTCCTTAGGCAGTGTGCCCTTGTTATAGTTCTGGATGAACCAAAGGCAATCAGCCTTGTTCAGGTTCTGGTCCCAATATGAGTGCATGGTTTTACGTGTTTCAGCACATAAGCCACAATTCATAGACGAAGCACCAATCTTGTCCTTGTGAATGTCACAGACGGTTGCACTGCCAACTCCAAAATGCCTGGCAACATCGACCACCTTCTTGTCAGCTTCTAGTGCCTCCACAAGTCCTAGTTTCACATTGCTGTCCAAAAACAGAGCACTCACGCTTGGCCATTACAAAACCAAATTGGCTCAGCTTCACTCAGTGAATGTGGCTGATGGCAGCTCAGAGAATACGCTCAGAGTAAGGTAACAACAGTTTAATCACTCACCTTAATCACTCTTTTAATAGCCCACTAATTTGTGTACCCCTCACAGCAGGTGTTTCTCATTGAGGCAAAGTGTTACAGCTAGCAGCTGATTGCCGCATCTCAATTACAGCAGAAAGTGTATTGTCACAGCTTCACTTACTCTGTGAAAACAGGGGACATCTCCCAGTTTTGGATAACTGAGAGTTTCAGATTAGAGGGATTCAGATAAATGGGGTTTTATTGTATTTCAGTCTGGAAACATTTCATTTCTACCAGCTTGGATTCAATTCACTGTCCACACTTTGATGTAGCTGGGAACCAACTCAATCACCCGACATCTTCAAGCTAAGCTCCTTCCACCATCTGTGGTCTTGTCCTCCAGCTCCACCCCATTGACATCCAATCTTCTTGTTCACTGGAAGGAATAGGCCTTCTTCTTTGCATCTACTGCAGCATTAGAGGGATTCCAGTTTTCAAGCACTAATACTTGGCAAATTTTTGACTTTTCACCTAAGTTTTCGAGTGATAGTACGTCTCTTGTCTTCTGGTTACCGCTCTGTTGATGATGCGAGGATGTACTGCAAGAAACTTGGTTTTAAGTGATGCACTTTTTAAAAGCCTCCTACCCCTAGCCTACCCACACTGTACCCCTGTGGCTGTACAAATTCAATTTAAATTGGTTAGCTATTGCAGTTTACAGACTTGGCGTCGGTCGTGGCAATGTATAATCTAGCACTTTGTGTGTTGTGTTTATTTGTGCTCACTGTAATTAATTGTAATAATAAAGCCCAAACTTGTTTTGTTTTGTTTTATCTGTAATATATAACCTGCTCTGTGAAGTGCACATATGACTGTCTCTCTGTAACACATGTTCTATTTTAACCCTTGCAGGGCCGCAGACTGATATACAAGTCCAAAACTCCCATACGTTCTAATTCTGTCAGCAACCTAAGGGTTAAGTTAATTAGCTTCTGAAGTATTACTTCCTTTCTCCAAACTGTTGGAGTGTACTGTATTCTCTGTATTCACTCAGTAATGTAATGTTTACCGCTCCTTCCCTTGTATCCCCCTCCCACCAGGACACATCTGGAAATGAGCTTTTACGGCTCATGATGTCTTTCCCAGTGAAACATTTCAAATAAATAAAACAAATGAAAACAGAAGATTTCATCCATGGAGCCACACAGCACATGTCCTACTATCTGGGGGCTAACCACAATGTCAAGTTGGTGCCCATGCTGCCAGGCCATGTATCCTTCATCGATCTCCTCCAAAGTAAGCCTCAGGAACATTGACAGGCCTTGGCCACCACTGGGTCAACAGCTCAGTTGGTGGCAATGGAAGAGGAGATGGTTGGTTCCTGATTGGTTCAGGTATTGGTGCCCGTGGGACTGTCTGAGGGCCCCCATTTCAGGGATTGCTTGGAGTTACAGGAAATGTACCTGACCCTCCAGACTATTGGGGAGAGTCCCTGCCATCAAAAGATGCAAAGAAGTGCCATCATCGATCATGGGAGAAAGAATGTTTCCGCTCTTCATGATTCCTCAACTTCCCCAATCGAGTGACCATGTTTGAGTTATACGAACATACGAACGTGCCAGCAGAAACAGACCATCCAGTCTATCTAAGTCTGCTCGGGTGTGCAGCTAGCACCGCTAGTTTGCAACTGCCTCACCCCCTCCCCTTTGTCATCCCACTGCCACCCCCACCTTCCCCACCCTCACTCTCCCATGTTCCCTGGCCCATGCCCTTTTGAAGCTGTTCACAGATTTACATGATACAGCCCATTCTGGTAGTGCGTTCCATTTTGCTAAAACCCTCTCTGTGAAATAGTGTCTCCTCATTTCCCTCCTAAATCTTCCTCCCTCTATTCTTAGCCCATGCCCCTTGGTGTCCTTCCCCTTCCTTAGCTTAAAGACCCCATCTGCTCCATCCTTATTGATTCCCCTCAGATACTTGAATGTCTCTATCACACCCCCCGTCCCTTTTATCCCCCAGAGTGTACATATGCACGTCTCTCAGCCTGCTGTCATAGTGTCTCCCCTCCATTCCACATATCATCTTTGTTGCCCTCCTCTGCACCCCCTCCAGTAGCCTGATATCATGCTTTAGGTATGGCCTCCAAAACTGCACAAAATACTCTAAGTGCGGCCTTACCAGCAACCTGTAGAGGTGCAAGATCACCTCTCTTTGCCTGGATGAAAACCCCCCGCGTTATGCACCCCAGCATTTTGTCTGCTTTTGCAGCCGATCTCCTGCACTGGGCAGTGTTGTTGATGGATATGGTCCCTGTTATCATTACACCTAGGTCCTTCTCCTCCTCAGTGGTCCCCAGCTTAACCCCCCCTCCCAGCCAGTATTCTCTCCTTGGGTTCTTTGCCCCAAAGTGCATAATGTTACACTTCTTTGCATTGAACCCCAACTGCCACCTCTCTGACCACTCCTCTAGCTTGCTTAGGTCCCCCTGCAGCTGCTTCCATCCCTCTCCTCCATCCACCACTGCTCCGATTTTGGTGTCATCAGCAAACAGACTTACCTTGCTCACCACCCCATGTGCAATGTCTGATATGAAGAGCCCAAATAATACTGGCCCCAGCACAGATTCTTGTGGCACCCCACTCGTCACCAGCCTTGGAGTTGAGAGCTCCCCTCTCACCACCACCCATTACAGCCTCCCACTTAGCCAGCTTGTAATCCAGTTTATCATTTTTGCTCCTACCCCTACACCAGTTAGCTTCCCCCCAAGCCATCCATGAGGCACCGAATCTAAGGCCTTGCTGAAGTCCAAGTAAAGAACATCCACTGCATGACCCTTATCCAGCTCACCTGTCACCCAGTCATAATACTGTATCAAGTTGGTCTGACAAGGCTTCCCTGAAACAAACCCATGCTGCCTCACATCCCAGAGGCCATTGTCCTCCAGGTACGACACCAGTCTTTCCTTTAGTATCATTTCCATGAGTTTGCACACTATGGAGGTGAGACTTACCGGACGATAATTACCCAGTTCATCCCTTGGCCCACTCTTGTGTAATGGTACTACATGTGTCATCCTCCAGTCCAATGGCACACATCCCGACTCCAGTGAGGTGCTGTACAGATCCACCAGTGGCTCCACCAATACCTCCGCCATCTCCCTCAGCACCCTGGGGTGGATACCATCCAGCACTAGTGCCTTGTCTACCTTCAGTGCCCTCAGTCCCTCTAGGACTCTACTTGCCTCAATTCTTCCATCTGTCACCTCCTCTCCCCCTGTCCCCACCCTCCCAACCCATACTAGTAGCGGTCTCCCCTTTTCTTCCATGAACACTGAGCAAAAGTATTCATTCAGTGCTTCTGCCTGCTCCTCCCCCTTTTCTGTCCACTCCCCACCCCTTTTTATCCTCACTATTGTCTCCTTGCACTTCCTTTTCTCCCTGATGTATCTGAAAAAGTCTCCCTGCCACCCCCCGTTAATAATCTCAGCTCCTTCTGGGCCTTGGCTTCTCTCACTTTTCTGGTCACCTACCTGGACCATCTTGCATATTCCTCCCTGTCTACTTCCTTCCCCATCTTCCTATACCTCTGGTGCACCACTCGTTTTGCCCTCACCACCTCCACAACCTTGCTGTTCAACCAGCATGGTTTTCTTGCTCTGCTCCTCTTACTCTGTGCCTTAGTACAGGCTTCTGTTGCCTCTGTAATCCCACGTTTAATAATATCCCATTTCTGTTCCACGTCCATCTTCTACCTTATCCCTTCCAGTTTCCCTTTCAGTGCTTCCTGCATCCTCTCAAAGTCCACCCCCCTGAAGTCTACCACTTGAGTAACTGATTTCTCTGGCTCCCCGCACATCGTGATATTAAACCACACCGTTTGGCAATCGCTGTCAGCTAGTGGGTCCTCTACCTTTATTCCCCTCACTGCCTCCCCATTCGACAATACCAGATCTAAAGTGTTTTTTAGCCTAGTAGGTACAGTAACCAACTGTGTCAGGAGATCCTCCTGGATCACGTCCAGGAGCACTTGCTCCCTATCACTGGAGGTAACTGGAATGCTCCAGTCAACCCCCGGCAAGTTGAAATCCCCCACGATGACCACCTTCCCTTTTCTACATACCTTTTTAATTTGTCCTGCTAATTCCCTGTCAAGCTCCTCAGACTGGGACAGTGGCCTGTATACCACCCCAAACCTCAATTTCCTACCCTTTGAGTCTAGAAGCTGCAGACAGATTGCCTCTGTTCTCCTTTCTTCTCCCTCGTCCCTTGTGCATTTGATCCCATCCCTCACATAGACTGCCACCCAACCCCCCTCCCCTCCTCACAGTCCTTCCTGTATATGTTGTATCCTGGGATTGCCAGATCCCAGTCCTGGTGCTTAGTTGCCCACGTTTCTGTGACAGCTGCAATACCCACCCTCCACACTGCTAAGAGTGCCTGTAGCTCAGCGGATTTGTTTCCTAGGCTTCTTGCATTCAATGAGACCACCCTCCATCCTACCCCCTTCCCTTCACTGGCCTCCATCTCCTCCCTTCTACTCCCTCCTTTTTTGACTGCCCTGAGTCCTTCCCTGCTAGCCTGGGGGGTAGGCTGTGACTTCACTCTATCGGATCTCTGCCTACCTGCTGTCCACTTACCACCCCCCCATCTAGTTTAAATCCACCCTTGTCACAATATACCTCCCCAGTCTTTGCTTTAATACCTCCTTCCCCTCCCCACTTAGGTGCAGCCTATTTCTTGCAAACAGATTGTTATTATCCTAGGTACTACCCCAGCCGCCCACAACACCATGCCCCTTAGTTCGACACCTGATCCTCTCCTTTCTCACCGTGCTTATGCAGAGTTCTGGGAGCACTTTGGAGAAGGCCACAGACTCTCCAGTCTCCTCACACAACCTTCCCACTTCCTTAGTCCTCTCCTTGTTACTGCCACCATTTCCCCCGCTAGGTCATTTGTCCTCACATGTACCACAGTGTGTGGTTTCCTCCTACCCCTCCTTATGCACCTTAGGATTACCTGTCCTGCCTTGTCTGCCTTTAATCCTGGTATGGACTCCACCCATATCTGACTGTGCCTCCCCCCCTTGCTGTCCCATCTGATCCCCTTGAGTATGGAGTCCCCCCAACACCAGTTCTCCCCCCTCCTCTTTCCTTGTGCTCATCGCCACCCCCCACCCAGGTTCTCATTTTTGGGGCTACTCAAGACTGTGTTTTTACCATGTGCCCTAGTGTCATCACCCCTGCCCCTCCCATTTGAGACCCTCCACCTCCTTCTGTTTGACTGCCAACCTCCCTCTCCCTGCTCACCACTCCAAGAATAATCCTTCCCCCTGGCACACCATGCTCAGTCTCTCTACTAGTAATGCCCTTCACTGCCAGTTACTGCCAGTCAAGGTGGAGGGTGAGGAAAGGGTCGAAACAAAGTTTCCAACCTCGACTTCTGTCAGTGAACAGATCCAGATTGTTCATGACCTGGTCAATCCATTGAGTCAGAGTAAGAGAGGGAGGTCAATTTGTAAGTCTTGAAGACCCTGGTTTTCCAATATTCCTCCCTGACTGAAAGGGAAGATGCTCTACTAGTGACCCCTGTTAAGCTGGTTTGGGTTCTAGTGACACCGGAGGCCCCTTTTTCCAGTGCCCGTTATGCCATGTTCATAGTCACATTGCCTAAGTATTTGGTCTACATGGCTCCACTCGTGGACCCCTGTCACCCTCAAAGGGGGTGGTGCTCAAGGTAGAGGTGCCATTCACAATTCTGCTCTCTATCACAGTCCCACTCAGACCTCCTGTGGCAGCAATGGGCACTCACTGGCACTGGGTGATTTGGCCCATCCTTCAGTACCTCCATTGGGTCCAGTGGCATCAGAGCTTCAGACAGTCATAGTGGAACCCACTTCTTCATAGCCGATGTAGGAGGTACCCATGAAGTGGTCTGAACAGGCCCTGACTTTCCTGGGAGCCTTTCAGTGGTTGTCACCCAGGGTACTAGTGTAACCCCCCTACAAATGGAGGTTCCCAAAAAGTCTTCCTTGAGCTTGCCTAAATGCTTACTGCAAGGCTGGTGTCCTGCGTTTTAGCAGTTTAAATGTGATTACCAGAGCCTGTATAGCCTCTGTGTACTGTCTCTTTAAGAGCTGCCTGATTGCAGCATAAGTAATCTGAGTGGGAGCTCTGTTGAAAGATGTAACTATTTGCTGAAAATCTTTTAAAGTGATAATGATAATGTAATTTGTCTAACATGCTTTCTTTGCAGCAAGGACTGTTTTGTTTGTCTCCACTATCTTGGTCCTGGACTGCAAATTGGACCAATCAGTTCTGGTGGGACCTAAAATGTAGCCAGACTACAGGAGCTGTCTGAAGTTAAAATCTGTAGGAATTGTAGTTTTGAACTTTTTGTGCCTTTTTTGCAACTGAAGGGGAAGCTCTTACCTTGACTGACAGCCAGGTCAGCCGACCAAACCTTTTGGATCTTGGGAAAGTCCCGTGCTGCTTGCAGTTTTCAGTTAGATCTAAGCTGGAAGCTGAAGTGATTCTGAGCAGCTATCCTGAGTGGATTCACATGGGAGAACTGTGAAAAGGCAGAGTTTTTGGCCCACATGTCTGTCTGTTACTCCTGTGAGGGAGAGAAGAGAATTATTTTTGACTAAATCAAGTTTTTGTGACCAAAGTAAGCTACTGAAGTGGGCCAGGCTCAACCTGAAGAAGACTGAAGATTTTTGCTGAATGCGATCGGCCTGTCAGGAGCTCCAGCTACCCCTAAGCTCCCGGTGTGTGCAGAGACTTTGCGATTGTGACTGGGGAGTGCTTTGCTTGGTACAGTAAAATTTTCTTACGTGTAAATATGCTATGAGCTGCTAGTGGGTTGTGAGTTAGTTCCCCACCGTGTGAACTGTGTTCTGCTTGCTGGAAGCTGTATGCAGCCAAAACGGACTGCATCTGAATTTGTCCACATGCGGTCTGGGCCTTGCCAGTCTGGCCCAGTCAGACTACCCACTGCACAGAGAAGCCATCAACGAGAGACCTGCCTGGGGATCAGCCCCCTGCTCCACCCTTGAACAGGAACAACACCTCTGCGACTCGTGTGAGCCCTGCTTCTCCTGGCATTCCAGATCAACCACCTGCAGTCTTGATTTTCATCCAGCCTGTGTCCAGTCTTGGGTATTGTGAGTAAATACCAGGGTAGCTCCCTGCAACAACAGCTTAATCTAAGTGTGCCATCTGATTGTCTTGTTGTTTCATTTCCTTTATGAACTGAGCCCTCTGGCTCCAGATTACAAATATTGTGTACTGTGCATGTTGTGTTTTCCATCACAGGGCCCCAACCAGCTGCGACGCCGGCCAACCCTGGGCATCAGTCCTGGCTAGCCCATCTCTTCTCCACCTGGGTACCCAGAGGTGTGACTGTGTGGGGGACTGACAGCGCATGCATAACTGCTTGACTGATATAACCTTTAATTTAATTAACCTGATTTTGCCCTTCCCTTGTTCAAGTCCCCTGAATAAATCAGATCTAACTTTTTCTGCATGTAATCTGACTGTGGTTCCTGTTTGTGCTCAAAGTACTGTACTGTTGCTATTTGCTGTGCATAACCTTGTTTTACAGGGGGTCCCCAGGGTTGAGCCAGAGGAACCAGCCCTGGTGGTAAGTGCAAACAGTGTGGGTACTTGTGTGGTGTACCAGGAGTATTGTAAAAGTGATCATTGTACAGTGTTCAGGCCACTAGAGGGGAAAGAGGGGCGTTACAGTGTCCTGGAGGGCTGTGCCCAGGTTAGCTTGACCACTACCAACCCTGACCTCCGGGTGGAGGCACCCATTTCAGAACTCAGGCCCCTTAACCTGCTACTAGCCAAGCAGGTAGGGGTAGTAGCCCTTGGGATAGCACCACCTAGGGGTTACACTAGGATTGTCACACTCCGGAAAAGCAACTGAGAGTGGAGTTCAAGGGTGACTCTGATTTGGAAGGGGAGTCCCTGACAGCCTTCACTAGTCAGTGTCTACCTCATCTGGTTCGATGTCGGATCCTCACAGAATGAGTTGACATAATTTGCCACTCTCCTGCAGCATGTGTCAGACCTTGAATGTGCCCTTGGATCCAGTCCAGAAGAAGAAATCTTGCTTGTTCATGGGCATCCTGGAACAGGATGACTCCCAAGGAGTGGCATTCTCAGGGGTTGAGGCTATTCTGGGGGCCAGTGCTGTGTCTCTGACAGTACCCTGCATCTTGCTCAGAGACCCCCTCCACATGGTCCACAATTACCAGGTCCCTATTGGGAGCCTATCTGGGTTCTCCGAGTACCCCTTATTGGAGTGTCTCTTGCCTGACTTGGCCCTTGAGAGAATGAAAGGCCAGTATGATGTGGGCAAGCCATTGGACAAGGAATCCAAGAAGCAGGACTTCATGGACAAGAAGGGCATCAGTCTAGCTATGCAATGATCACAAACAGTTGTGGTCACACCCTCATTGACTTCATCACTGAGTTTTTGTTCTTCTGCTTCCGGGCACAGATCAGTCTGAGACAAACAAACAGGATCCAGAGCACCACCCCCCCCAACTTGACAAAGCTGAGAAATTAAACATTGGCAGATCCTCTCAGCCTGGTATGCAAGACGTCACATAAGTGGTACTTGCATCAGTATGTGGTGGAGCAGTTGTTCTGCCAGTGGGGCACACATCTGGCAGACTGTTTTGGGAGGACAGAAAACTGAAACTATTCTGTGGCTGCCCCCCCATCTGGTGGCAATGCTGACAGGAAGGGGTGCCTTCTGCCAACTCTGGACCCTGGGCCTTCTGTATACCTTTCCTCCCTTCCCCTTGATCTCCAAGGTGGTACTCAAGGCTCACTGGCCCAGACAGTTCTGGTACCAAGATCTCCTCAGTCACATCAGCAGGTCCCCCATGACAGCTTCCGCTCCACTCTCGGACCTGTAGACAAGACGGGATAATTGTGTGTCACCAAAGCCTTTAGTCCCTGCACCTCTCAGCTTGGTATCTGAGCTGCTAGAGTGCCAGGCCTTGGGTCTTTTGAAAAACCTCCATGTGGTGGTGGCATCCCATAAGGAGTCTACTCATAAAACGTATACATTTAAGTGGAAGACAGTTTTGGTTTGGTGCCAGTGCAAGGATAGTGATCCCCTTGTCTGCCCAGTAGCTACAATCCTCAACTGCTTTTGGTCCATGTCTCAGTCAGGGCTAAGAACCACAACCCTAAAGGTGCACCTGGTAGACATCTCTGCATACTGGGGGTCAGCTGGTATGCTGATGGTGGCAAAGGAGAAGGTAGTCAAGCCCTTTTTAAAGGCCTGGGCCACTTGTCCCCTCTGTTGTGTGAACTGTTGTTGCCTCCATGGGGCTTACTGCTAGTGCCTGCAGTCTTGATGATTAAACCATTTGAGCCAAAGCACAAGTGTGAATTATCATACTTGATGTGGAAGGCCCCCTTCTTGGTCACTTTCACCTGTGCCAGAAAAGTGAATGAGCTCGTCACTTTGGTCAAGTCACCATACCTGTTTTTCCACAGGGATAAGGTCATCCTTTGCCCTCATGCAAAGTTCCTGCCTAAGATAGTGTTGGATTTCCACATAACTCAGGTGCTAAACCTCCAGGTATGTTTTAATACCCCTTCCTTGGATACTGAGTTTATGTTCCATACTTTGGACCTGTGTAGGTTGCTCTCTCTTTATGAGGACCATACAGCAGGGGTTCATCAAGAGGCTTGCCAGCTGTTTGTCTCTTATGTTGAAGCTGCCTGTGGCATAGTGGCAGCAAAGCAGATGATTAGTTGGTGGATAACATCCTGCATCATCCTCTACAATTGGTTAGCTAGTAGGGAGCTGCCTCTGAAGTTGAAGGCTCATTCCACCAGGTGTACCACTGCCTCAGTGGGTGTTTCCAAATACAGCCTGATCAAGGAGATATGCAAGGCTGCTACCTGTCTAAAGCACACATGTCCCACTACAACATTAATGTGATCAGTCATCACGATGCTGCTTTGGGGCCTCTTGCTGCTAATCTCTCTAGCCTTGGTGCATTCTCCAGGAGGATTGCTAAGTCTCTGCCAAAGTGTGGGTAGTGTACTGAATCCAAGTTGGTAGAAATAGAGGTTAATCACCTGTAACCATAGTTTTACCATTGGGATTCATTTCACATTCTCACACCAACCTGATCTCCCCTGGCAAGAGGTGTGTGGATCCTTGCTTTCAGCATGGGAGATCTGATGTCAGTTGGGTATAGCCAGAGGACAGCACCGCAGGTGGTGGGAGGAGCTTACCTCGAAGGCATCCAGTGATCCCGAAGTGTGGATGTGAACTGAATATCAAGTAGTAAAACTATGGTTACAGGTGAGTAACCTCTATTTCCTGCCACTCCACCACTTCAGTTTTTCATGCCCAGAATTTACTGGGCTGCTCAGGGAGACAGACTATGGGCATAAGGCGGTGGGGTTAGGTAACAGGGTTCAGTAGTCTGTTGCAAGGAGAAGCTTCAGAAACCTCCCTAGTACTATTCTACCCCCCCCCAAACACACACACACACACACACTCACAGTCCTTTTCCCTGGTCATATTGGACAGCAGCTGGGGAAGCAGGCAGCTTGTATGGCGCAGGGATCTGTAGGTACTACAGAGGGAAGAAAGTTTATGGTTTAGTAATTTCAACAACAAAAAGGGAAACATTACTAACCATTTTAGCAAACAAGATTGAAACTAGACATGCGGGAATAAGTCTGAATTCATTTGTGATCCTAGCTTATCTGAGATTTGGATTCTTTTTCTGACACAACCTAAGCCTGATGTCTGTACTTTGTTTATTGAATGCTGAAGTTTTTTCCTGGCATGTTTCACCTGCAAATATTTTGGACATGCCATTCAGAATGGAATGCAGGACAGCTTTCAGAAAGGTATTTGCTGTGTGTTTTCTTGTTTTGCTTTTGAAATGGATGTACAAATTACAAAAGAAGAGAAAGGCCTCTTTATGTTTGATGACTTATTTCCGCTATTAGGTAGTTTATCTTTTAACCCTCCCAGGTGCACACGTGCACAGACACACACACACACACACACACACACACACACACAGCTCTAATGTTCAGATACAGTTTTTTCTTTCCAAACTGGTGTGCTGCTATGGCCTTTGCGAATGGGGCAGGAAGTCTTTTTTAAAAGTAGATTAGTTCAAACAGGTTTGCAGTATTTAGAATTGGGTGGGAGGTTCAGGAGAATATGAATATTCAGAAGGAGAGACAATTCAGACTCTGATTGGATGAAACCTATTATTATTCTGTTTGTTTCTCATGAACAGAATGTTAATCTTGTTTACAAAGGTAAAGGAACTCAGACAGCCCACAGCATAAAGAAACCGGGAAAGATTGAGATAAATGAATATTTATGAAACCGAGACAGTTAAAGGACAGTGATGGGTGTTGAGAGACCATCAGTGTAAAATATGAAGGCTGTACGTGTTTTTGCATCTGTTTTATTCAATAATTCATCATATTAATTTCATTTTTGCTCCTGACTTGAGTATTAAAATCACCACCCATTGGATTATCACCAGCAGTAAGCACTAAAAGAAATCTGAATTTGAGTAAGACAGGCTTTTGTCTCTCAGGCTCAGCTATAAAACTAGAAATATTAAAAGCCCACCAGATGTGTTCCTTCTTTGCTGTGTACAAGAACTGGTAGGAGCCTTTTAAAGTTGATAGTGAAATAAATGTGGGAGTAGTCAAAGTTACTGCATCAGTTCATCAGGTTTTACTTGAGGTCACGAAGGAGGCCAGTTATTTTCTAATAAAGCAGAGTAAACAAACATTTGTCAATGCCAAATGATGTCTTGCTGGCATTGGCATTGGTAGTTCAGAGGTTAGATGCATAATAGGAATGGCAGTGAAGTATTGAACTGACACCAACCTCACCCCTACCCTGCAGAGAGTAACAGGCACTGGGGTGTGCCTTTGGGTTGTCGGCCATAATGCTCATGCCATTTCACCTCACTCTACCCTGCAGACACCGACAAGTGTCGTGGTTTGCCTTGGGGTCTTTGGGTCTTATGCTCACACCAATCCATAAGGAAATATGCTGAGATGGGTGCAGTATAGGAGAATGGGGTGAACTTTAGGGCTGAAGAGTCCAAGGCACACCTCAATGCCTGTCACTGGCAGCAGGGTGGGGGTGGAATGGTGTGAGCATTACAGCCAACAATCTCAAGTCACACCCCTGACACCTGTCAGTCTCTACAGGATGGAGCGTTACAGTTGGAAACCCTAATGGCCCGAGCATTTGTTGGTATTTTCACTCCAGATTTTCAACATGGGCTTTTTGTGACCCCACCTCATGAACAGTGGCACTATCGGTTCATTAGCTGAAAGGTGATTTTGCATAGCGACTGCGCCATTTAGCGCCACAGATGCAAAAATACACTTTGGGCAGGATGTGAAAAATGGCAGCTGTACTGTTCATGAGAAGGTGTAAAAAAATGGCAATGTTAAAAATCTGGAGTGAAAATATGAAAAATTGTTGAATTCACGTGCGTGCGTAGAAATTGCACAACACACGCAGGTAACACAATTATTTTGGGAATTTTTTTAATCACATTTTCAACATAGGGATTTTGGGACCTCCACTCATGAACAGTGGCACTGTGATTTTGTTAATCTGTCGCGAAAGTTGAATTTCCCAGTGACTGCGCCATTGTGTGCCAGATGTGCAAAAACACATTTCGGGCAGGATATGAAAAATGACAGCTATACTGTTCATAAGGAGGTGTGAAAAAATGGCAATGTTGAAAATCTAGAGTGAAAATATTGAAAATTGTCGAAGTTAAGAGCGTGCATGGAAACTGCTCAATGCATGCTCATAATGCAGTCATTTTTTGGAATTTTTTCACCAAATTTGCAACTTAGGCTTTTTGGGACCCCACCTCATAAATGGTGGCACTGTTGTTTCATCACTCTATCCTGAAAGGTGATTCCATGCAGTGACCGCAAAATCACCTTTCAGGACCGAATAACAAGATGACGGTGTATGTGTTCACGAGATAGGGTCCCAAGAACCTCATGCTGAAAATTTGGAGCCAAAATTCAAAAAAATGACTGAGATATCCACCTAAGTTGAAATCCCCCCAGTGATGCCATTATACAGCTTACTGGCATTTCATTTTGCAGTTCGGCTTTGAAGAGTCCTGACATGTTCCCGCTCTACCAAAGATCGCAGCGCCAGACCTCTGGAGGTAAGTATGGGGTGAGGGGAGGTGGGTGCTCAGAGAGTGGGTGCGGATTGGAGGAGGGGGGTCGCCGTGGACAATGGACCATTTTTTTTTTATTTAGGTACAAAAAAAAAAAACTGACACTGCACTGTGGGACCATTTTCTTTCTTCACAGGTGAAATAAAACAAGTGTTGCACACACTGGGGTGGGCTCCCAGTGTGCCCCATGACTTCAGGGAGGGGTGATGTTGGCCACACTGGGGTGGGCTCGCAGTGTGCCACACAATGGGGGTGGAGCAGGGGGAGGAACATGCCGACGCAGTCATCTTTCTGTGAGCAGAGGTACACTGAAGCGGGCTCTGACTGTGCCACACAATGGGGGGGAGGAGTTGTGGACATGCCAACATGGGGGATTACACCCCTTATGTCGGCCTTCTTTGGGAGCCACCACCATGTTTATTGCCTGTTGGCAAACAGATTGAACTGGGGGGCATGCCGACAGGGGGATTGGGCGCCCCCAAAGTCAGCTTTCTGGGTATTGTGCACCAGACAGCAGGGACTGCCATGTTTATTGAAATATTTAATTAGGAAAGGCACATAGGAGAGGTGTGTCATCTGTGCCGCTGCATGACGAGCTTGTCTTTGATTGCAGTGACACTTTTCTTACAAGTTGTGTCCACTTTACATAATGCTTGTGTCAGTGCTAGCATGCTGGCTAACTGGGGAATGAGGGAAGTGTGCCCTGCATTCACCAACACTGACACACCTCCACATTTCTCCTCCTACCACGACATGTTGCTTGCACAAGTTCACAAGACAACATAACAATTGCCACAGTAACCGTTCTATAAGTTAATATGGCCGTTATGGGGTATCTTTTAGGGTATTAAAAACTCCTGAGCATGAGGTTTGTGTGAGAAGGCCACAAAGTGAAGCGGAACAGTTCTGGCTGCCCAAACGTCACAAGTGGAATCTCTCATACAAAATGAGATACCCCATGGAGTCCCTATCAATTTATCATAAGTACCTCGGCTACCCCCTCCACCTCATTCCTCCCTTGAGATAGAATGTCATGGCCCTTTCCAGTGACTAGCAAGTTAATAGAGAATTGGTTTTATGGAACAAATATTGGGTCTGCCTCAAGCTGATATGTTACCCATTGCCTCCAGAATATCTTGTTTTTTTTCCTGTCCCCCCAGATGGTTGCCATTAAAGTGTCCATCCGGTATATATCATTTACCAGCAGATTTATAATAAGTTTTAAGTATTTGGGTTTTTTTTGTTGAAATTTTGAATGAAGCCGCCCTTCTGTGGCAGTGAAGTGGAACGCTCTACTCCAGACATTTCTGCATGAGAGACTACTGTTTACAGGATAACAGGTAGAGTGTTTCTGTATGCTGATTGGCTGAACTCACTAAGTGATTTATACTACTTATCTATGTCTGAGTAAACTACTGTGGTGTAAAAATGTTCTTGATATGTGGAGACACACAGTTAAATCAGCATGGGTCATTAACCTTTGCTTACTTTTAGTTCTGGCCAAAATGAAGAGAGTAGTATTATAGGCTATTCCACTGTATGGACAAAGTCCTAGGTTTTTCTTGAGAGACCATCATGGAAGGCACATAGTGTACTGAAAAGCTTCTGGGATCAAGACAGAAGACAGTCATCTAGACTCCCCACTGAACAGACTTCATCTGTCTCCAAATGCAGGTGAGCTCATGAGACATCCCCGCTCCTTGCTTGCTGTAAAAACAGAAATCAAGTTACAGATGCTGAGCAAAGCAAGGAATTGCACTGCTTTGCTTTTTTCACCTATTTGGCCCTATACTGGATGGGCCCAGGTTAGGTGTCTGAGCTCCTTCTTCCTTACATGTCAAATTGCCCTCTCTGGTCTGCCAAGCAGGGCCATCTCCAGGTTCCGGGGACTGGGCATGACATTGGCATCCCAGACATTGTGGAAAACGTTTCCTCAGGACCTTAGAGAAGCCCCATTCATTAATGTTGTTTAAAACAAGATTGAAATTTGATCTTTTTCATTTGGTCTACTCTGAACTATGAAGAACATGGTTGTGGATTTTAGGTTATCAGATAATATGAACATGACACTTGGGTCCTTCTCTTCTGCAATGCATTTTGATACCACCCACCCCCATCACGTACTGCACCCATGGGTTCTTTTTCATGATATACATTAGTTGGCTTTTTTAGGCTTAAACCTCAGCTGCAAGAGTGTTGATCATTTTTCCAAGTTACCCAAGTTCCTTTATCTTTGTCTCAGTGTCTACCCTTGCATAGATTTAAGTATCATTTACAAACAAGCAGTCCTTTCCCTTTATTCTTTTCCCTATGTCACATATAAATACATTAAAGAAGATTGTAGCTGCCACATGGCAGAATGTCATGGCCAGGAAAGGGTTAATGGTGAGCTCCAGCACTGCAGTGACCCCTGCGTTTGGGCCTGGAAGCTTGCTCCCACTGCAAGGGACATGCTGCATATGCACGAGGCTGACTGAAGCTGTAGTGATGTCAGGGAGGTGGAAGGGACCAGAAAAGAGAGCAAAAGCCATGGCTGTCTGAGTGACGGCCTGGTTTCCTGGCCCTCCAGTGTCCTAGTGCATGCCAGCACAGCATCCTGGTCCATATAGTGGATGAATTCTTGGGGGGACAGCCCTCCCTCTGGAGACCCTGCCATAGAGTTCAGAACTGTGGAGGAAGCCATTGGGCTTCTGGGGGGACCAAGAGACACAGGCTGAACAGAGTACATCCCTGGGACCAGGGTACATTCCTGAATGACAGCTGTGGCTGGATAGAAATATCTCCGTGGAAAAACAAAACCAAAAAAGCAGAGAGGGCAGGGCAGAGCACTAATCCCTGTGGCACTCTGCTTGTCACCTCCCTGACCTCAGAGAACTCCCCGTGTCCCTCTACTCTTTGTGTCCTTCCCCTCAGCCAACTCTTTACCCAAGCCACAAATCTTTCTTCCCTTAGTATTTTGACTAGCTTCCTGTGGAGGACTGGGGCAAAAGTCTTGCTAAAGTTTGGGTATAGTATTTATTTATTTAAAACATTTCACCAGGAAAGACATACTGAACTGATAGCGTCTCATTTCCAGATACTTTGGGGAAGGGGGGTAGAGGAGCGACATGATTAGCAATAGATACAGAATTTACATAACAGGAAGAAACAGAACTAAGCATAAAAAACAAGTTACAATAGATGGGCAATTTAGACACATTTTGTGCAATAGGCTAAGCATCACATACATGCTAGCCTAGATAGGCTATTTAAGCATTATGTACAGTGGTATGGGAAATAGCAGACATGCATCAGAAGGGTAGCAAGAGAGTGTTTTTGAATTTGAACTGACATTTTCAAATGACTGAAGCATACTGTAGTTCTCTGCATGCCATTTCTAACAGAATATATCAGAAATGTGAATCTTATCACCATTTAGCAATCAAACACCTGCCCTAGTGCATAGTAGGCGTAATTTAAATTCTGACAGAACCCCTGATGGCCTTGGGGTCATTATAGTACCACTATTTGCAAACTTTCAAAAGTCAGCGGTCATCTGCAGGAGTAGAAGTTAACATGATTGACAGCTCACAAAAATAGCACAGAAGACTACTTTCATGTCAAAATAAGCGTTATTATTCACATACATTTAAAAAGAGATACTATATACAGTACGTACGTATTAAAACATTTAGCTCATTTAAAGCAGCATGTAAAGAGGGAATAATTAAAATTAGCTTTATTCACATGAATGTCGAGAGATACAACATACATATGTAATGTTAATATTTAGCTCATTTAAAGGGCTGGTGATGCATTCAGGAGAACTTTAACAAAACATAATATTTAGACAAAGCTCAGCTTGTATTTCTCATTAGTTCTGTATTCTTCCTCTCCATTATTTATTAATGAGGTCATTTCCATGAAAACAGGACCATTGCTCCTGAGGAGTTCATCTATTCCTGCTGCTTTCTCCCTACCTGAGGTCATAATGCACTGCTTGTGACATCACAGTTACTCCCATGGTGCAGACTGTGATGTCACAACAGAGGACTTGGAGTAGGGACTAAGCTACAGAGACGGATGAACTCAAAGTGAACTCTAAGGGATAAAGATCATATATTTACACACATTTCCTTCATAATAAATTATGGGGAGGAGAAATATGTAAACTATAAATGGAATACAAGCAGAATTATACCTAATTATGTGTTTTAAAGTTTTCTTTGAGGCGTCAGTAGCTCTTTAATGCTGCTTTTAAAGCAGCTGTGCATGACAGTGGTAACAATGTATGTCCTTTACCTTTTGATTCTATTTTAGATTGTCCCATATCTCCAGATTCATATGATACTTCCACTTTGAGTCTGCTTTACCACTTTTTTACAAATGAAATAATAAAAGGTGTGCTCTTTTTAGTATGGCTCAGACTAAGTTTTTAGCAGTATTTTCTGTTGTTTTTGAAAACCCATTGTTTAAAATCACTTTCCATGTGACTATAATGAACTAGCATTCAGCAGACACTGCTCCCTGACCTTATGGAACAATAGGTGTACAGAAGTGGCTAAGAATACTAATGAAAACCTTGTAAGAGACATATTAAAAGACGTGCTCCTTTCATTACTTCAGATGTGAAAAAGAGTGCTAAAGCAGACTCAACATTTGTAAAGAATGGTATCCTACAAGTCAGGAGACAAGAGGCCATCTAAAATAGAATGAAAACGTATAGGTCAAACGTGTCACCGCTGTCATGCCCTGCTGCTTTAAAGGAGGGGAAAATAATTGTTTATCTTTCCGCACTAGTGAAACTGGAGGACAGGCATAGGACATCACCCGTTCGGCATTGACAAATTCTTGTTCTAGTGTGGAACAGTGAAGTTTTATCCTTCCAGTGCTGTAGAAGAACTTTCTTAGTTTTAATTAGCTGTAGAAGAACTTCCTTAGCATTAATTATAGCTAATTTAATGAAGTGTGTCTTATTCTTGTCAAATCTTCCATGATCCGGTAATGAGGCTCCCAACACCAGAATACCCGGGTCAAAGGGTAAGTCCTCTCTCAGTATACAGCCAAGGCATGACAGAATCATTATCAGGGAATCAGTATTCCCTATTAGTACGGCAAGATGCCAGAATATGCAAAGTGTTATTTATTACGCGTATTTGACATTTGTCTGATAAATTCACTGAGAATGTATGTAGCTTTGCTGGAGTATGATACAATCTATGTAATTTATTGTGTAGCATTTGTTTAGACTTAAAAATGTTTTTACCGTTTTTTGGCAAACCATATTAAGATACCCCTTTCCCTTGAGAGGGAGACTTTTAACTCTTTTTCCCAAGCTTTTTTCCAGGTCTGGTAAGCCATTCATCCCATGCTGGGATAATACACTGCATATTTTCCAATTACTTTCTTACCTTTCTCCCTCCTCTAACTTTAAGACATGTCCAAAAATTACCCGTGGGTAAGCAGAATTCCCTCAACATGTGGCTTATCACAAAATTCCCTCAACGTGTGGTTTATCACAAAATTCTCTTAACAAGTGGTTTATGAAAAAGGGGCAAGAAACAAACTGGGTTGAGCGATCCAAGATTTGGTTTAACTTCCTCATTTAAGAACTGTAATAAATCGATCAAATCAGATTCAGATTTGGAGTCTGAAATTCATGGAAATTCTCACCAAAGCAGTAACTAGAAAGAGACATTTAAACAAAAAATGTTCACAACAAATGCTTCCAAAGACCTCGTTCCCATCAGTGAGACAGCTGGAGGAGTACTTCACATTTACTCCCTTTCCTATTCAAAAATGCCTGCTGAGAATGAAACAATGCCTGATAAAGGTGATAAACTGACAAAAACGACAGGGAACAGAGTCTGATAACTATTCAGGAATCCCCATAAGGAGGGCAGGAATTACTAGATGTACAGCAGGATTTACTCATTCAAGGTCAGGCTAAGGTTTTCAAAGATGAAGGAATCTAGTTCATTCCTGCAGGATCCTGTTGCAGAATTAGGCATAAAGTTGACCAATTGGATATAAGAGCTAAGGAAGTGGAACCAAGAAGTTTGTAAAACCAAAGATTCATTAGCCTCTATTGAGCATTCTTTAAAATGCCACATGTGGGCTTGTCCCTTGTCAAGATGGCTGCCTAATCCCACTAGTCCTCTCCCCTCGGCATCTATACATTTTTATATGTTTTTCTACTCCTTTTGTGGCTCATCTGTTTGCCTAACTTCTACACTCTGTGCCAACGGTATTCATTTTGTTGGAGCTCCATCCTGATCCCGGTGGTACCAGCGTGTGTCTGCCTATCTGCCTACCTGGGAAAGCATGTCAATGGGGGTACAGTGGCAATTACTACAAGAAATGGCAGAAACCAAAGCGGCTTCACTCCGGTCTGCCCAGGCGCTCATGCAGTTGGATAGCCAACAGCAACAAAGCGAAAGAAAAGTGGATTCCCTCAGCATGGCTTTACACAAATTCCAGACCTCTCTTCAGGACCAAGGCAGGCTCATCAATCAACTGCAGATGAAAGCAGATGATGTGGAGAACTATAGCCATAGGAATAACCTACATTTTGCAGATTTTCCAAAAGGCGTGGAGCTGCACGACCTGGTATCCTTCTTGCAGCAGATACTTCCATCTATTCTGCAACTTAAGGGGAACCAATAGTTTGAAAGTGAGAGGCACACTGATCCTTGGCCCCTGTTCTGTGCCCAGGCGAATGTCTGCAGCTGATGCTGGCCAAGTTTCTACACTTCTTTACTAAGGAGGCAATCCTGTGGAGAGCTAGATACCTGGGCACCTACAGTGGCAAGAGCACACCATATAGATTTTCCAAGATTTTTCCATAGAACTGTCCAGCCGCAGGTGAGCTTACACAGAGGCCAGAAAGATCATGCATAAACTCAGCCTGCAGTTCTCCTTCTGCTACCTAGCCACCATGTGGGAGGTACACAACAGGGTCCTGCTGCTCCTCTCTACCCCAGACTCTTTGATGGACTTTATGGGGAAGTACTGGCCCAAGGAGCTCCAGACTCCCCGTCAGGAATTTCTTGCTAGTGACAGCACCTTCATGGACACTGTGGACACCCGTGCTCCCTTCTCTTCCCTGGCTGCTGAACTCATTCCGGTTGCCAGCCCTGAACCCTGGTCCCTACCTCCAAGATCCCACAAGAGGCAACAGAATCACCAGAGGCCAAGGAAGGACCCCCAGACCCAGCAACTTCACTCATGGAGTAATAGCAGAGAGGAAGACAAATCTGATGGATCCTCTGGAGGTCTCCAGAACTGGGAATATTCCACCTGGAATTAGTTAGTATTTTGGCTGTTCATTTTAGAAATAGTATTTTTGGCCCTCTGTCCTACCTTTGTCCCGCCTTATGTTAGTTGTTGTGCGGGTATGCCATACAGAATTTTTGAGCATTGTATGATGTGTTTCTTGTAGGATGAAGGAGCCAAATTGCTTTTATACTGTATATTAATTTTATTTGGTAGTAGATCTGTATTATCATGGTTATGTTGGGTGTAATGATGTTTTTGATTAGCTACAGCTTTTTCATGACATTAGTGGTCGCTAACACACAGGGTCTTCACTCAACAGTTTTAACTTGTCACAACATGGCACATATAACTTGTTGTGTGTGGGAACCATGAAGGGAAATATTTTTATTGAATTGGGTTTATTATCTGGGGTTTTATTTTAGTGACTTGACTAAGGTAGTGGTACTACAGAGTTCTGAATACCCCACCACAGCAAGATATGCTGTGATAAAGTTTGATCCAGTAAGAGTTTTAAATATAATCAAGGTGAAACGTTATAGAAAACATTTCTTGGGCACTATTAAATATTTTCTTATGTTTTCTCTGTTACTGTGTGGTGATATACACCTGAATCCAGGACCATTAGTAATTGACAATATAGATGCAGATATCTTAAAACAGGTACTCTTTGGGATTGTCCATTTTTCAATGCAAGAAGTGTCCGGGAAAAGTTTTACCAAATTAGGGATCGGGACTTGGGTAACAGACTAAAGAATATCTGACACTTCCATTGACCTGGATAATTACTAAATGTGTAGGAAAGATGGAAATAAAAAAGGAGGAGGGATTATAAGTTATGCCAATTCTGATTTAAACACTTATGAAATGCCATATGTACTGTATCTCAAACTGGTGGTTTGGAAGTCTTAAATATGGAAATGAAATTACCTCACAGGAAACTATTACTCTTGATAGGTGTTTATAAACCCCCTAAAATAAATTATAACCTTCAGGATTTCCTACAGGACTACATAAATTCTCATGAAATTTTGATGATGGGGGATTTCAGCATTAATTTGTTTGAGATAGACCCAAGTCACAATTTATCAGCATTGCAAGAAAATGTACGTTTTACTCAATTGATAAAGGAGCCAACTAGAATCAATCCCAAGTTTCCTACTAAGTCAACTCTTTTGGATCTTATTTTTACTAATTATCCACAATTATATTCGGTATGTGGAGTCTTACCCGATTCCTTTTCCGATCACCAGCTCATTTGTTGCATTAAGAAATAGATTGCATGAGCCTAAAATTGGATCAGCTGTGACTTGGAGAAGTTTTAAACAATTTAATTATTTATCATTTATGCTGGATATAGGAACAAATTGCCTGGTATAGGTTAGAACTTATTCTAACAGTGCCCAAGGCCTGGGAGTATTTTTATCAAGAGTTTATAAAAATTTGTGACCAACATGTGCCCATGAGAAAGAAGATAACTAAACACATGGGGGACAAATGGTTTAATTCCCATCTTCTCAAGCTCAAAAAGCATAGTGATAAGAAATAGCACAGAGCCAAAAAAAACCAAACTCATTAGATAGTGACTGGCACCAGTACAGGCAAGCACATATACACAGGCCAGAAGGTCAGCTAAACAGAATTACTTTAAGACCAATTTGAATAATAATATAAAGCAGAATCCTAGAACACTCTGGAAGACCACAACAAATTTAATGTGTAAAAACTAGAGTTCCCAAGTAAGCAAGATACAAATGAACAAAGAAACTATATTTTTAGGGGAAGAGCTTGTAAACATTTTTAATAATCATTTTAGTAATACGGATTCCATGGCATCTTGATGTAGTAATTTACACGTTTCAGACACAATAATTGAAAGTGCCCAGACCAGGGAGGAGTCACATGAATTGGTCAATGATGATTTGGCCTAGAAAAGACTGATGTGATGATGAGGAAGGGACTGCATATCACTAGAGCAGGTATGTTTGGGCAGGTGGTTGGGTGCACAGAGTGTAGTGTGGCCATGATACTGGACTGGGCTTGGAAGTGTGCTACCAGCTGGCACAGCTTAAGGAGGAGGAGGTAGAGGGGACAGAAGGCAGCTGAGGGTGCTGGGGGGAGGATTGGAGAGGTAGGAGGCAAGCAGTCACCTATATGGAAGCACTAGGTGCTGGGGCCTCCCAAGTTGGGGGAGGAGTGAAGAGAGGTGCTCACACTAGGGGAGGAAGGAAGGGGGTACACAGGGGGCACTGGGGACCCTGGCAGGTGGGGCCCAAAGGTGGAAATTTCCACAGCAGTAGGGAAGAGACTGAGGCGCCCAAAGTAAACCGAGAGGGCAGTAGGGACTGGGGGTACTGGGAGATGGGCTAAAGCTCGCGAATTGTTTTAACCCTCTATGCCCATTGGTAGAAGAGGGGTGTGGGGAAGGATGAAGATGATGATGATGCTGGTGAAGTTGGGGCAGGGACAGATAGAAAGGGTGAAAGGGGAAAGAGGCAAGGGAGCAATAGAGGGGGACCCAGACAACAGGATGGGGATGAGGGGTGGGGGGGAGAGAAAAGGAGAATCAGGGGAACAAGGAGGAGGCTGATGGTATGGATATGGGGAGCATGACAGGCAGGAAGGCGCAGGACATAAATGGGATGATAGTGGGCAGAAAGCCAAGTAGGCAAACAGGACGGATGGATTAGAAAGGAATGGGGAAAGAGATACAGAGAAAGATAACCAGGTGGGGGGGATAAAGAAGGCCAGGACACTGGTAGAAGAGGTGAACAGGGAAAACAGTGAAGGGGCTACCTTAGACACCCAGATTGTGGGAGGTGCGAGGGGCCGGTTGGGGGAGAACCCAGATGAAGGGATAAGGAGGGACATGGAAGGAGGGGAAACCCGAGGGGTGAACAGTGAGGCAAGGGGGAGGTTAGAGTACTCCTGTTGGGGGTCTCCATGATCAGAGGCATCCAGTGGGAGGGGCAGGGGGAGGGTAAAACCTGTCTGATCAGAACCAAATGCCACCCAGGCCTGATGGTGCACAAGGCCAAGCATCAGCTGTATTCACTGGCAAGGGAATGCGGGGGGACCCCGGACATTCTGATAGTGAACTAGGAATTCAGGCAAGGTTCTGGGAGTTGGCCAGGGTATGCCTTTCCATAGACTATAAGATCTCCTTTTCGGAAATCCTGCCGGTACCAAGGGCTAGTGGGGAAAACAAGAAGAAGAATAGGGAGGTAAATCAGTGGCTTAGGGAGTGGTGTGGGTAATTGTGGTTTGGACTGGTGGGAGACCTGGGAGGATGAGGGGTTGTATGCTAGGGACATGGAAGGAGGGGAAACCCGAGGGGTGAACAGTGAGGCAACGCTAGGGTCGATCCCAGTCCTTTCACAGAAGAAAGGGTTCTGCAAGAACTCCTAAAACTGAAGGTGGACAAAGCAATGGGTCCTGATGGAATTCACCCCAGAATTATAAAAGAATTAAGGGAGGAACTAGTGAAACCACTGGCTACTCTTTTTAATAAATCATGGGAGGATGGTGTGGTACCCGAGGACTGGAGGAAGGCGGATGTGATTCCCTTCACAAAAGTGGGACCAAGACAGAGGCAGGAAACTACAGACCTGTCAGTCTGACCTCTGTGGTAGGGAAAGTGATGGAGTCACTTCTGAAGGAAAGAATAGTTGAGTACCTAGAGGCCAGTGGAACACAGGACCCACGGCAGCATGGGTTCACAGTGGGAAGGTCATGTCAGACGAATCTAATAGATTTCTTTGACTGGGTGACCAAAGTAGTAGACCAGGGAGGGGCTGTGGGCATGGCCTACCTAGACTTTAACAAGGCGTCTGACACAATCCCACACAAAAGATTAATAGTCAAATTAACCAGCCTGGGAGTGGGACCCAGGGTGGTAGCCTGGGTAAAACATTGGCTGGACAACAGGACACAGAAGGTAATTGTAAATGGAGTCCCTCTGAAGAAAGGGGGTTACTAGTGGGGTACCACAGGGTTCAGTATTGGGTCCAGTCCTTTTAATGTCTTCATCAGTGACATTGCAGAGGGACTGGAAGGAAAAGTATGCCTTTTGCAGATGACACAAAGATCTGCAACAGGGTTGATACACAGGAGGTGTGGAAAGGATGAAAAGGGACTTGGCAAGGTTGGAGGAATGGTCAGAAGTATGGCAGCTAGGATTCAATGCAAAGAAGTGCAAAATAATGCACCTGGGAAACAAGAACCCAGGGGAAGAATACACAATGGATGGGAGGTAGTAACAACAACAAAAAAGGAAAGGGACCTAGGGGTAATCATATCAGATGACCTTAAGGTTAGCAAGCAATGTGAGAAGGCAGTAGGGAGGGCTGGAGGTATACTGGGATGTATAGGAGAGGCATCATCAGCAGAAACAGGAAGTGTTATCCTCTGTACAGACAGTTGGTGAGACCCCATCTGAGTACTGTGTCCAGTTCTGGAGACCCCATCTCCGCAAGGACATAGACAGGATAGAGGCAGTCCAGAGGAGGGCAACTAAAATGGTGCAGGGTCTGCAAGAGAAGCCGTATGAGGAGAGACTAAAGGAGCTTAATATGTATACCCTTGAGGAAAGAAGGGAGAGGGGGACATGATAGAAACTTTTAAGTACCTCAGTGGAATCAACAAAGTCCAAGAGGGTAGCATCTTTCAGAAAAAGAGACTTGTAAGAACAAGGGATACAATTTAAAGATAGAAGGAGGCGGTTCGGGGCAATGTGAGGAAGTATTATTTCACAGAGAGGGTAGTGGATGCATGGAACAGCCTTCCTGAGGAGGTTGTGGGTCTAAAACTGTGGGAGAATTCAAGAATGCATGGGACAGACATAAGGCAATTCTTGTGGGGGGTAGGAAGAAATAGGCTTTTGGTTAACTAGGATCTGCGGCCTATCCTGTAGGTAGGGAAATGGGCAGACTAGATGGGCCTAGTGGTCCTTATCTGCCGTCAAAGTCTATGTTTCTATGTTTCTATGACAGGCTCCACCTTAATTTGGAGGGGAAGGAAATCCTTAAGCTCAAACTAGCTGGGTTCATCAGCAAAAGGTGGGGTTTAAACTTGTGAAGGGGGGAGGGATCAAAAAAGGGACAGTGCCAGCAGGTATGATAAATGAGGGACGTGGTCTCCACTCCTCTAGGGGGCTAGGGAGATATGGAAATGGGTCACCAGTTAGGGTGCAGGAGCTGAGAAATGGGAGCTCAAGGGGGAGAAAGGAGAGGAGGGAAAAGGGGTGGAGAGTGGTCCTGATAAATGCCAGGAGCTTAGGAAATAAAATGCATGAGCTCCAGGCAATGCTAGTTGAGGGGGAGGTAGATGTGGCAGCAGTCACTGAGACCTGGGCCATTCAAGGGCACGAGTGGGACCTAAATCTGGAGGGCTGTACTATGTTCAGAAAAGATAGGGGTGAGGGAAGGGGGGTGGTGTAGCACTGTTAGTCAGAAATGGCATGGGTATTGGAGGGGTAGAGGAGGCAGAGGGGAACATGGAGGCTATTTGGGTCACCTTGCTGAGGCAGGAAGGTAAGAGAGTAAAAGTCGGAGTGGTATACAGACCACCAGCACTGGCGGAGGTTCTGGAAGAAAATTTGGTGGCAAATCTCGAGGGACACTGTAGATTGGGAAAGGGAAGAGTAGTGGTAATGGGGGACCTCAACATGCCAGGAACAGACTGGGAGATTATGATGTCACCAGTGGCCAGAGAGCAGAGGCTGCTGGATCTCTTCCAGGATGAGTTTCTGACACAACAGGTGGGTGAGCCAACTAGGGAGGCCCGGACACTGGACGTGGTCCTGGCAGACAGTGATCAGATTAGGGGTCTAGAGGTGAGGGACCCGTTGGTGGGGGTGATCATGCCACAGTCTGGTTCTTCCTGGACCTGGGGTGGGGGGGAGGTAAGCTGAACAAGGAAGATAGTAACCGACTTTAAGGGTGCAGACTTCAGGGAGATGGGAAGGATCCTTAAAGATCATCTGGTCAGGATAAGGCTGGATATGGATGCTGACAGCAGGTGGGGATCATTATGAGGGGAATACAGGAGGTTACCAGATCCTGCACAAGGGAAAGGCATAAGTTTGGTAAGGCCAGAAAATGCTGCTGCTGGACCCTGGAGGTACAGGAGGTGGTGAGGGAAAAGAAGGCGGCCTATAGGTGCTTCAAGTGCTCAAGGAGTGAAAGGGATCAGGAGGACTATGAGTTGACAGCCAAGAGAGTCAACAGGGTGGTGAGAGCAGCTAATGCAAAAAAGGAGCAGTCCTTGGCCAGTGGGATCCAGAGAAGGGACAAGGGGTTCTTTAGATGCATAAGGGAAAAGGGAAAGTAAGGGGGCAGATCAGCAAGATAAGGATAGGGGATGGTTGGGCAGAGGAGGCGGGGGAACAGGCAGAAGTCCTAAATGAGTACTTTGCCTCAGTCTTTACGGGGGGGGATTGAGGGGCTATGTCTTGCGAGGGGAGCGGAGACAAACCAGAGGAAGGGGTGGGACCAGTAGAGACCAGGGGCCCTGACAGGACTGGGGAAAGGGAGTGGCCACCACAGACAGGTGGGGGGCCAGCAGTGCAGGGTGAAAAGGGGGAGGATGTGGAGGCTGAAATCCCAGTAGAGAAAGTAAGGGAAGCCCTCAGGTTCCTTCAGACAGAGAAAGTACCTGGGCCAGATGAGATACATCCCAGGGTGCTGAGGGAACTGGTGGATGTCCTGGCAGTCCCTCTAGTGGAGCTTTTCAACATCTCTCTAAGAACTGGGTGGGTGCCCCAAGACTGGAGGGTGACCCGTGTCATGCTGATCCACAAGGGGGGGCTCAAGAGAGGAGGTGAGAAATTACAGGCCTGATAGCCTGACATCGGTGGTCGGCAAGGTGATGGAGGGTATTGTCAAGGAAAGTCTGGGGGGGTTACTGGAGCAAAGTGGGTACTTGGATGATAGGCAGCATGGCTTTGTCATGGAAAGATCATGCCAGACAAATCTTGTTGAGTTCTATGACTGGGTGACGAGGGCCCTAGACCAGGGTAGGCCAGTGGATGGCCTCTCTCTGGACTTTAGCAAGGTGTTTGATTCGGTACCCCACAGTGGCCTCCTGGCTAAGCTGAAGGAAATGGGTGTAGGGAGACAGTTGTGAAGATGGATAGGAAATTGGCTTTCTGAGCGTACTCAGAAGGTGGTGGTTGGAGGGTTAGCCTCATCTCCAAGGTGGGTTACTAGTGGGTTTCCCCATGAGTCAGTGCTGGGACCACTCCTGTTCAACGCCTATGTCTCAGATGTCAGGAAGGGGATCAGGAGTAAGATGAGTCTCTTTGCAGATGATTCAAAGCTGGGTACAGTGGTGGATGAGGAGGAGGTGAGGGTGGCCTTGCATGAGGGCCTGGAGGCTCTGGAAAGGTGGTTGGGAAAATGGAAATTAAAATTCAATGCAGGGAAGAGCAAGGTTCTGCACCTAGGAGTCAGAAATCCAGGCCAGGGGTATACCCTGGGAGGAGTCATGATTCAAGTTACGGAGGGTGAAAGGGACCTGGGAGTAGTGGTAGATGTCAAAATGAACAACTCAGTGACCTGTAGGAGGGCAGCGGCATGGGCAAATAGGGTGCTGGGATGCATCGCCAGGGGGATTGCCTCCAGAAAGGCGGAAGTGATCCTTCCACTGTACAACTGCTTGGTTAGGCCACACCTAAAGTATTGTGTGCAGTTTTGAAGACCACGTTTAAAGAGGGACATTACACTCTTAGAGAGGGTCCAAAGGAGGGCAACCAAAATGATCTGGGGGCTAGGGGAGAGGACCTATGAGGAGAGGCTCAAGGAGCTCTACATGTACACCCTGGAGGAGAGAAGGGACAGGGGGGACATGATAGAGGTCTTTAAGTACATGAAAGGGATCAATAAGGGAGGCCCAGTCAAGGTGCTCCAAAGGAAGGAGGGTGGGACAACGAGAGGTCACGGGTGTAAGCTGGAAGAGGGCAGGCTCAGAGGGGAGGGGAGAGGAGGAGATGTTATTTGACTGAAAGGGTGGTGGAGCCAGGGAATGCACTGCCCAGGGAACTGGTAGGGGTGGAGACTGTGGACGGGTTTAAGAGGGGATGGGACAGGTTCAGGGGGGAGGTAAATCTGACCAGGTGGAACATCTGGGACTGGGGACAGTATAACCCAAGGAAGAGGGGGGGACACCAAAATCGGCCCTCATTGCGGGTGCTGAAAATTGAGCAGACTCAAGAGACCATTAGGCCTATTCTGCTGACATTTTAGTATGTTAGTATGATGAATTTAATTTCAGTCACATTTTGGTAGCAGAGGTTAGAGATGAACTGTTGAAATTAGACATTATTAAGGCAAAACACCTGGATAAATTGCCCTCAAGACTGCTGAAGTATGCTGCCCCTTGTATAGCTCATCCGTTGTCACTTATACTTAAGCTATCCCTGAAAACAGGGAATACCCGAAGGGATGGAAAATAGCCAGGGTTATGCTGATTTTTAAGTCTGGATCAAGGAACATTATTGGAAATTATTGTCCAATTGCATTATCACCACAGATTTCAAAATTTTTTGAAAGATTAGTATCGAAACAATTGAAGGAATACTTGCAATCGAAAAATAAATTGTGTGTTTCAATTAGGTTTTAGGTCTCAACATAGTACCCAGACAGCGTTAGTTAAGGTAGTGAGTGACTTGCAATTGAGCCTGGACAGGAGGAACATGGTAGGTGCCCTGTTTATAGATCTATCCAAGGCCTTTGATACATTGAACCATGGAGTTCTCCTGTCTAGGCTGAAGGATATTGGCTTGTCGCACTCTGCCCTGGGTTGATTCACTTCATACTTACATGCCCGGAAACAATTGATTGAACTTGATCCATATAAATCACAGATGGTTAATATTAATACTGGCATACCCCAAGGGTCAATCTTGGGACCTCTTCTCTTTAATATTTACATAAACGAACTTAAGTTCAAAGATGACATCATCAGATGTCATCTATATGCAGATGACACAATAATTTACGTTGAGGGTACGACACTGGATTATATGAATGCTAAGCTCCAGCAAGCATTTGAACAAGTACAGTATTTTTTCAACAAACACCTTTTAGTACTCAATGACGAAAAAAACCCAAGCAGTTTTGTGTGGGAGGAACCAAATTCTAAATAAAGATATCTTGCTGTTTAATATCACAACATTGAGAGGAAAGAGTATCCAGCAGGGGTGCCATGTGATATGGGTGAACGTAAAAGAGCGAGCCCATATCAGTAACAGTAAAACAGCGACTGTGCTTTTTACACCCCCATCCCCCCCCCCTTGTTGTGGGGAGCTTTGCCCCTGTGTGCCCCAGTTTACTTATTATCTAACTCTGAAATTGTTATACCTCGGGGAAAGGGAATACCAGTTTTGCCGTTCCAGTACTCACCGTTTTGTATTCACCTTGACTTGGGCTCGCTATTATGCATTCGCCCAAATCACGGGTCACCTCCAGCAGGTTAATAGATATAAATATCTGGGGCTATGGCTTGACGGAGCTCTACAATGGAATGAACATATTGACATACTACTAATATAAGTAGGAAGCTGAGGGCTTTGTATAGATTTAAACATTGTATAACTCCGGAAGTGCGAATAAATATCGTAAATTCAGTTATTCTTCCCATTTTAGATTATGGGGACTTTATCTATGCAGGTTTCCTGGGAACCCAGTTGGATAAGGTGGACCTTATGTTTAACAGACTGACACGCTTTGCTCTAGATGTTCCTCGTAGAACCCACTGATGTTTATTTCATAATTCCCTAAATTGGCCTAATCCACAAGATAGAAGAAACCTCCTTCTCCTTCAGTTTATGCATAAAGTGTGGAAAGGCATCCTCCCTAAATATATCATAGACCTGTTTAATATTAAACCAGTTAGGGAAAAGTCTGAGATCTGCCAAGGGCATAGAATACTGTGTAAATAAATGCAATTTAGATATTTGAAGGTCATCTGTCCCATACAGAGAAGCAGTATTGTGGAATATGATACCTGTGAGTCTATAACAGCATAACCGCCTCATTAGATTTAGTGATTTAAAAAAATGGCTGGTAAATGGCCGAAATGCATCAATGTCTTGCTGCTTAAATGCAACGACCTAGTGCGTTATAGATTTGATGTAATTATGAATCTATGAAAGTAATATTCTGTTCCATGTCTTGTTCTGTTTTACATGGTTGTTGAAAGTACTTGTGTAACCCCCCTGCAAATGGGGGTTCCCAAAAGACTTCCAGGAGCTTGCTTGAATGCTCCAAGCCTGAATGGTGTTTGGCATTTAAGCCATTTATCAGTGAGTGTTTTTAGAGCCTCTGGTACTGTCTCTTTAAGAGCTGTCTGCTTGCAGACATAATTAGTTTGTATGGGGGGACTGTGTGCTTCTCTGAGTACCACTCGAGCTGCTGCCAATTCACTTCATTTTTGCAGTCACTAGGAGTGCAAAGGAACCTATTTGAAAGATGTAACTGTTTGCCAGAAATTATTTAGAGTAATAATGAAATTACAGTTTGTCTAACCTGCTTTCTTTGCAGTCAGAACTGTGTCTGCTAGTTCCCATTCTAGTTTTGAACTGCTGAACTGGACCAATCAGTGTGGGGTAAGCTAGCTCTAAAATGGTGCCTTGAATGAATCAGAACTTGGACTCATAATCTGAGCCAGCCACAAGAGGATTGTATGGGCAGTGACTCTGGGAGATGTAGTTTAGACTTCAGTGCCTTTTGGACCAACAGCAGCAGTCTATTGTGAGTGACAGCCAATCCAGTCAAGAACTGGGAGGAACTCAAAGGAAGTGCCGGTTTTGTCGGTTGGAGTTTCAGTTGAGCTTTGGCAGTGAAGAAGGAAGGGCCTGTGCTTTTTCAGTGTGCAGTTTTAGTCAAAAACGTGTAAGGCCCAGAGTTCCGGTCTGCAGCTTGTGTAACAGCTTGTTAGGACTGAATCCGTCCTGTGAAAAGAATCAAAGGATCTCTGAAGAGCAGAAACCAGGCTCACCCTGTAGAAGACTGGAGGAATTGCTGAAAATTGCACTCGGTCTGTCAGGAACTGAATCTGCTGTGTGTTCTCCCGGGTATTGTGCAGTAATTGCGATCGGGATACAGATGCAGCCTGCCTGGTATAGTGCTTTCTTTTATATGGATGTGTGAAGAGGTTTGTGTACCTCAAGTGAGCCCTGCTGACATTGAAGGACCCTATCTTATTTGGAGGTCGTGAGTACTAATTCAGGTTCGCTCCCTGTTGAATTGCCACATTAAATCCAAATGGAATTACTGTACTGCTGACTGTTTAATTCTCCTTTTCTCTGTGTGAAAGGCCCCTACCAGCTGCCACGGTTTGGACTAGCCACTAGGGTTTGGGTACGGGGACAGTAACTGATAGGGATAGGCCTGTGCACAGAGCCATAGATTAGATTATTAGAGTGATAAGCTAATTAACCTGATTTCCCCGTCCTTGTTATATCCCCTAAATAAATCAGAGCTGCTTGTTTCAGCAAAGTTATACTGCCTGAGGTATTTGTTTATGTTAAAGTACTGTACTGTGATTGTTGCACTGTATCTCATTTACAGGAGGTCAGTGCGGAACCAGACCTGGGGGTAAGTGTATACTGTGAAGGTAATTCTGATATATTGTGTGGGCCACTAGTGGGAAGAAAGGGGGGTTGCAGTGTCCCAGAGGGCTGTGACCAAGTTAGTTTAACTATTGCAAACCCTGACCTCTGGGTGGAGGCACCAGCCATTGGATCCAGGCCCCTCAACCTGTTAGTGGCAAATCAGGCAGGGGTAGTAGCCCCTGGGATAGCGCCATCTAGGGGTTACACTTGTATAACATTTTGATATTTTGACTTAACTTTTTTTTATTGATGTATGTAACTTTGTACTTTCCACTTTTGGACCTCATTGAAAATGAGCACTGCTCATTTGAGTGTTATCCTCTATTCATGGCATATGAATAAAAAGATCTACTACTACTACCGAATGCCAAACCATTTTGCAACTCTCCACCCTCTGTCTACATGGCCTGATGAGCTGCTCCGGCAAGACCAACTCCAGCGACTCTACCACTTCACCCCTGCCTCCCGATGCTTCATCTGCAGTCATGGAGGAGACCAGCAAAACATGGGCTGCAGTAGTTGCTGAAGTGAGGCCAAGCTGTTCCTCGGCTGGTGCACTGGATGTGTGATTGCTTTACAAGCAAAGGTTCAGAGGTTCGATTCTAGGTGGGGGAACATATTTACCATCTATTAAGTATATTCATGAATTATGACACATGGAACAGCCTTCTTGAGGAGGTCGTGGGGTCAAAAACAGTGGAGGAATTTAAGAATGAATGGGACAGACATTAGGCAATTCTAGTGGGAGGTAGGCTGCAGCTTATCCGATACAGTGGCGTGAAAAAGTATTTGCCCCCTTCCTGATTTTCTCTATTATTGCATATTTGTCACACTGGATGTTTTCAGGTCTTTAGACAAAATATAATATTAGATAAAGGGAACCTGAGTGAACAAATAACACTTTTTTTTTTACTTATTTCATTTATTTAATGAAAAAAGTTAACCAACACCAACTGGCACTGTGTGAAAAAGTAATTGCCCCTAGTTAAATCAACCCAATTAAAGGGATAATTAGAGTCAGCAGGTTGAACACAGCCAGGCTTGATTACAGCCAGCCCTGCTCAATATAAACCTCACTTATTTTGACCCTTACCATCAGAGTCACGTTGCCTGCACAAAGATTCAACAAGCACATTATGCCATGATCAAAGGAAGTTCCTGAAAAGATCAGAAAAAAAATTGTCGCCCTCTATCAGTCTGGAAAGGGTTACAAAGTTATTTCTAAGGCTCTGGGACTCCATCGAACCACAGTGAGAGCCATAATCTCCAAATGGAGAACACTTGGAACAGTAGTGAATCTTCCCAGGAGTGGGCGGCCTGCCAAAATTACTCCAAGGGTGCAGCGAAAATCATCCAGGAAGTCTCAAAGGATCCTAAAACAACATCTAAAGAACTGCAGGCTTCTCTTGCCTCAGCTAAGGTCAGTGTTCATGACTCCACAATCAGAAAGAGACTGGGCAAAATGGCTTCATGTGAGAGTAGCAAGCGGAAACCACTGCTAACCAAGAAGAACATAAACGTCCGTCTCTCATTTGCCAAGAAGCACCTGGATGATCCACAAGCCTTTTGGGAAAATGCTCTATGGACAGATGAGTCCAAAGTGGAACTTTTGGATGACATGGATCCCATAATGTCTCGCGTAAAGCAAACACAGCATTCCACAGTAAGAACACCATACCAACAGTCAAACATGGTGGTGGTAGTGTGATGGTGTGGGGATGCTTTGCTGCCTAAGGACCTGGATGACTTGCCATAATTAAAGGAACCATGAATTCTGCTCTGTACCAGAAAATTCTTAAGGAGAATGTCCGGTCATCCTTCCATCAGCTGAAGCTGAAGCGTAGTTGGGTCTTGCAGCAAGACAATGATCCAAAACACAAAAGCAAGTCCACATCAGAATGGCTAAAAGAAGTAAAATTAAAGTTTTGGAGTGGCATAGTCAAAGTCCAGACTTAAACCCAATAGAGATGCTGTGGCAGGACCTGAAACGAGCAGTTCATGCTGAAAACCTACCAAATGTTACTGAATTAAAGCAGTTCTGCGAGGAAGAGTGGGTTAAAATTCCTCCACAGCGATGTGAAAGACTGATATTGAATTATAGGAAGTGTTTGGTTGTAGTCATTGCAGCTAAATGTGGCGTAACCAGTTATTAAGTGTAAGGGGGCAATTACTTTTTCACACAGTGCCAGTTGGTGTTGGTTAACTTTTTTTCATTAAATAAGTGAAATAAAAAAAAAAACAAGTGTTATTTGTTCACTCAGGTTCCCTTTATCTAATATTACATTTTCTGTAAAGACCTGAAAACATCCAGTGTGACAAATATGCAATAATAGAGAAAATCAGGAAGGGGGCAAATACTTTTTCACGCCACTGTAGGTAGGGAAATAGGCAGACTGGGTGGGCCAAGCGGTCCTTATCTACCATCAATTATTCTGTGTTTCTATGTTTCAAGCCCCTCCACTCCATTACTGAGCGCTGAGGCACCGAAACTCCATTGCAAGCACCCAAACCTTCCTCACAAAAGCAACCTGCCCAGCTGCAGTGCCTAGTTGGCTGACGCCCAACATAAGGTACTGAGCACTTATGATCTTTTAATCTCCCCACCTTTCAGCTCTCTGTCCATTTTGCTCACAGCATGCTTGGGACTTGTGGCCACAGGATACTGGCTACTGATGTCTAACACTACCCCCACTGCCCATCTGTACTGGCAGTGCATCCCCGCTTTTCCCAGGCCACTGAACTGATCGGACACTACCATTCCACATGAGGCCTTACATTTCCCTTTGATTGTGGCTTATTTTCCCTGAGCTGCATACAGTGTCTGCTGCTGGTTCTAGCTGTCCTGCATTTTTATGGGCCTTACCGGAGAACTATAATGCCCCCCACTGAGTATACCATGGCACTGTTTGTTTAGAAGTTGACTGTTACATCTTTGCACCAGTATAGACTTAGTCTTGTGGAAGAGCCCCCAGGTCAGACAGTTTCTATGCCATATGGTGGTTACTCTCTGGGGGTGGAGGAACACCACCCCAACCTTCTGTATGTATACTGGACATTTACAAGACTTATAAGTTCGGGGGGGGGGGTTGCCTGTGTTTTGGAGCTATGTTTTGCAACTCTGTATGGGCTAGGAGCTCTGACCTGTAATCTCTGATTTTTCAGTGGCACATTTTTCAGTTGTGTCCTGCTAGAGCAACATACCCTCCCAGGCTGTATGTGCTTTTTCTATGTGTTCTTCTTTCATATGGATGTTTGCTGCCACCTTGTGTTATAACTCTGTTCTTTGTAATTCTTGGAGTCTCCTGTGCCCGGTTTAACCAGTCCCCCCCACCTTTTGGGCAGTTCCCCCCATACTGTCTTGGTGGATGGCATATGACCCCCCCACCATGTCCCAGAGTTTCTCCAACCACCCTTAGGGAGGATGCATACAAACCTACTCTAGCCTTTCCTGGCTTACCCCTGCCTCATCTTTGCCCCCCCACCACATATAGGGATTTATTTTAAGATCCCTGGAGGTCTTCCCTTTTTAGGTGGTGCATCTTCACCGCCACCCCAAGTTATAGTCAGAGGGAGACCCCCCCCATTTTGCAGGTCTGTGTATCTTTCCCATTTTCTGGCAGACTGGTTGCTCCCTGTAAACCCCACAGCAGATGGGTGCCTTTGTCAGTGTCCCTTGTGTGATTTCCTGATAGCAACCTTGAGAGGAGTGGCACCATAGTGAAACACTTTTTTGGATTTTGACTTAGAGCCTGCCTATATGCGTCTGAGTCCACAATACGCTGTGGTGTCTGCTTACCTCTTACTGCTACTACATGTTGGTTTCCACTTTTACCATTGGTCTGTTGTTATGGGCCAGTTCTTAGCCCAACCTTCTCTATGAGAACAACTCTTAGGTTTATTAAACTGTTTATTATTGTGTTTTGAACGTTTTACTGTTGGTTTGTTAATGTTAGAGGTGTCTGTTGCTTCAGATCGTAGTGTATGCCCTTTCCCCTGCATATCTGGTCCCCACTTGTTTCCTTCTGCCCTTCTTCACCCAGAGTATCAACACCTTGTAGGACAGGATAGTCCAGACCATGGGACACTAACCTGGATTGGCTCTCATTACCCGTGGTCATATATAGGCTGATCCTGCTTCTGGATCATGGGTGATGTGATTTGCCATACTTGGCACGTCTGTGATTTGAACTTCCCTGGTTAAGCGTAAACAGGTTTATCCGACCTTAGCGCCTCAAAACTACAGTTGCCTTCCTTCAAGAAACAAAACTCCTTGACAAAGACTAGTCTTGTCTCAAATCAGACTGGGTGGGTCAGGTCCTGCATGCCGCTACCCCCAAGTGGTGTCATTATTCTCCTCCATAAATCCCTTCCATGAGCTGTTTTTACCTTGAAGAGTGATCCAGACTGTTGGCTTCTGAACACTCCCGACAGTCCTATACTTTTGGGGAATATATATGCCCTGAACAGTGATGATTGTGACTTTTTCCATCACTTTATGCAACAGCTTGCAGATCTCCTCACCACTACTACCCCCCAAATAGGTGTGGATTTCAATCTAGTTTTGGATCCCCACCTCAACAGAAGCCATTCCAAGGCTGAACTGCATGTTAATGTCTCCCAAGCCATTGCCCTTTTCCTAAAGGACCATGGACTGGTGGACATTTGGCGTCTTTTTCACCCTCAGGACTAAGATTATTCTTATCACTTGGTGGTTCCTAATACCTACAGTCGCCTTGTTCTCTGATTGACTTCCCCCAAAATTACACGGGCCATTTTCAGCTTCGCCATCATGCCCCTCATTAATTCAGATCACGCACCTGTCCATCTTCACTTTATGTGGGGTGACTGGGTGAGGCTAAGTCTCCCACTTGAAGACTTGGTCCCTTGCTGCTCCGTGATCCTGAATTCTTACCCTGGATCAAGGCAGAAACCATTTCATTCCTGTAAGTCAACCAGCCCTACCTCACCAAAGACTACCTGGGAGGCCTAGAAATCCACAATGCAGGGGAAAACAATTGGCTTTGTGACCCACAGCAGGTGCCAAAGGGAATTGGAGCTCCAACAATTGGAACAGAATTTCAGACCAAAGAATCTAGTTTATCAGGCTCTCCCGCACCCAGACCTGAATTCGACATTGCATTCAGACATTTTGAGGCTTAGGCCAGAAATTAACACACTCCTCTCCAGGAAGGCTGAAGTTGCAATTCTATGCCTCGAGCACAAATACTCAGAAGGTGTGGGGGGGGGGGGGAGAAAGGCAGCAAAGTCTTAGCATACCAACTCCGTAAACAACAAATGGAGACACATTTCCCACCTTGGAGACCCAGCAGGAGTAGTACAAACCTCCCCCAAGTCAATCAACTCCATCATGCATCAATTCTATGCTATGCTATACTCATCCCTCTGCCCATCTAACCCCCAGCATATTCAAAGTTTTTTATCCTCCCTGCCGTTACCTACACTCACGGAGAAGCAAGCCACAGCCTTAGGCGCATACCTGTCTGTGGCTGAAATCTCAAAAGCCCTCTCATCCCTCAACTCCAGGAAATCTCCCAGAGGGGATGACTACCCCATAGAATTCTTCAAACCTCTGGCCTCTTTATTTTGCCCACTCCTTTGTGAGGTATACAAAGAGGTGGAGCACTCTTGAACCCTTCCTCCTACTGTAAATCCACAATGCAGGGAAAAACCGCCTCAGTAATCAGGGTATTGCTAAAAAAGGAAAGGATACCACTCTTTCATTGAACTACCACCATATATCTCTCATTAATGTTGATAGCAAGATATACGCTAAAGCCCTTGCCACGAGATTGAATCCACTTTTACCCCAACTCGTATACTCTGCCCACATGGGCTTTGTCTAAGGCTGGTTAAGCTCAGACCATCTGTGTTCCTTAGTTGATCTTATCCATGCCACTAAATCTTCATCCACCCTGGCAGCCGTGGTGACCATTGATTTCGAGTAAGCCTTTCATTCGATTAATTGGCAATACCTTCACCTTACCATAGGCCACCCGGGTCTTGGTCCCCATTTTTTTGTCCTGGATCCAAATCCTATACTCATCCCCATCAGCTAGGGTCTTACCAACTCCCTACTTTCTCCCTCCTTTCTCCAAACTAAAGGTATGAAGCAGCGATACCCATTGTCACCCTTGCTTTTTGTCCTGCCAATATAGCCATTGGCATCCGCAATCCATCATCATATACAAGTAAAAGGGCTCTCTCTTGGCAAAGAGGAGTACACTACTATGCTATATGCGGATGACCTGTTGGTTCTTCTGAGAGATGCGCTTAACTCTGTGCATCCCTTGCTGACCTTCATATCCTATTTCACTACCTTTTCTTGCCTCCGAGTGAATCAGTCAAAAACGGAGGTCCTCCCCCTTAAATCATAAATGCCAGTCAGCCTCTTTTGAAACCCTTGGTCTCTGCTGGTCATCTTAGTCTATCGCATACCTGGGTATACAGGTTACCTTTGACCTCGGCAAGATGTGTGACTCCAATCTGTCCCGCTACTAGATGAACTTAAAGCAGAATGAGATTGATGGAAGGCATTGTGACTTTCACTCCCAGGCAAGATTGCCGCTGTTAAAATGATATCCACCCCCAAAATACTGTATGTTTCATCACATCTTTCCCTGGAGATAACAACAAAATTTCTGTCCTTTCTAGATAGACACCTGGGCCACCTTATATGGGATGGCACCCAATCATGCTACAGCTGAGCTAAATTAAGGAGCCACTGGTCAAGAAGGGGGCTGGTGCCTCCCCTTGATCATGGGCTACCTGTGAACCTTCAGGGCAGTGCAAATGTTACAGCGGTTATGCACTCCACCATCCCATCCCACCCAGTGGGTTCCGATTGAGAGACATTTAATTGGTGGGAAAATGCTCACCTCCCTGATATAATGCCCCCTTCCTAAACACTTCAAATCTCACTGTTTGATTAAAGCTTCAGTCTTACGCTATCTAAGCTGAATAAATGGCTAGGCGCTGATCCCAAACCTTTTAGATATGCCCCGCTGTAGGATAATCCTGCAGTTCGAATAGCCCACACACCTCCCTCCCTGACCTCTTGGCATAATAAGGGCATCTGGCACATCCATGATATACTGGTGCAAACAGGCACATAGTTGTCTCCTTTCAGGAGCTGCAAAGCACATGGGGTATCCCCAGTTCCAATCTTTGGTATTTTCTACAGGTTTGCAGCTTGGTACAGCATTTACTAAAGTTCTCCGCACCTGCATAGTTGCCCCTTCCTATAGAGAGGTGGCTTACCTATGAAAGAGGCCTCTGAAGTCATATCTAGCAAAACATTAGGGATTACATTCCTAGGCAGCCCCCTGTTGCAAAAGCTAAATAGGAATGAATGCTCTCAATTGTCATATTAGAGGAGGAATGGGATAGTGGCTGGTCTTTTTGCTACAAGGCTTTCAGTGACACACACGTAGCAACCTTATTCAAAATAAGAGTCTTAATTCCTGATGCAGGACACTGGCAGTTTTACATGCTCTGAGGCTCCTGCCGGATGACACATGCTGGAGATGTAACTCCCCTAGAGAGAACCTTCTCCATATCTTATGGTCCTGCCCCAAAATGCAACCATTTTGAGAGCAAGTAGGTCAATTAGCATCTATGGCCTTGGGCTGCCCTATCCTCTATCCACTTCATTTTACCTGCTCGACCTTTCCTCGTCTGCACTGGACATTGACTCTTCTGGACACCGCTGGCTGGCGATACTCCATATACAAGCAAAGAGAATGCTACTGTGTAAATTTATTTATGTGAGTTTTGGTAACCGGGTAAGTCCACTGAGACAATTACAGTCCCTTTTTCAGGGTCGACCCGGGGCCGAGAATCAACCACGAAGGTATAAGTGCAACAAGCAATGCATGACACTCAACATCTGCACCCTCCTACTATGAACTGCCAGCAAGTCTGGCTCAGATGGCTACCCTAGACCATCTATCTCACTTAACTAAAAATGCCCTTGCCAGGATTACTAGCTGCTGGAGACCCTTTCTACAGTATATCACCCCCAGAACAGGTATGGGATATATGGCATGTGGAAACCCTATATTTCCACTAAAATTAGGGTTGCCAACATTGGATTTGAAAAATAAGGGACAGGGCCCCCGCCCCTTTCCTGCCCTAACACTCCCGGCTAGGAGGCTGGAACCACCAGTAACTGAAAAGCCCCCAATAATTCTTGGGCTCTAATAAAGAACAGGCAGTGTGCCCTAATGCCCCTAAACAAAGTTTTTGGGAGGATTGTACTGTGGTAAAGAGGCAGTGCTTGCTTGTGGCAGACTAGAGTTATTATCATTCTTACTTATAAATATGCAGGCAGATTTAAAATATTTGTCAGTGAGGCCAGCAGGCCCCCAAATCTTTGCTTCACACAGCAACTCTGGCTTGTCTTGTTTAAATTTATGCCTGCCATGAGCTTCATCTGCCTAAACCCTAAAATCTTCTGCCCATTCCTCATGTAAAAAAAGCAAATGCTACAAGCCCATTAAAATTCCCAGATCGAATAGCAAGGCCTGCCCAGTCCATAATCATCAGTGCCCCCCCCCCAAAACTAGGCACCCCCCAGGCCAACAGGCAGCCCAGCCTGGCAGTAGCCAGCCATGATCTCCTCTCAAGAGAGCCGACGTCAAAGACAGTTTGATCTTCGATGGACAATAATTGCTGACTACTGAGTGAGTGTGTTTTTGTGCAGTACTTACATTTTGGCTCAACAGTAGTCCAGTTACAAATTGAAGAAAGTCAAGAAGACAGGACTCTGAATGTGGCCCAGCTGCAGTCCATCTCCGGGGCCTGGCTCCCAACCCTGATCAGTCCACTCTCCAGCTGGGTCCTCTGACTCCTCTCTTTTTCTTCCCAAGTCCTCATCTCAGCAGCAGGCAGCACCCTAGGGCACAGGCCAAAGACTCCCTCTCCACTGTCCACTTTTACTAGGGTCCAAGGGTGCACAACCCATGTCCTGGTCTTGCAGAGCAGACTACAGGGCCTAGAGGCTGATCCAGTTCCCGCTGTGGTGCTGCCTGATGATTTTCAGCCACCTGTCGGAGTTGCCGGTTCTCTTGACTTACTCTGACTGACCACGGTCCACCGATCAAGATCTTTTAGGCAAGCAAGGCAACAACTTGCAGCTCCTCGAATTTAAACTAAAGTAATCCCTTATTGCATACAGAAGCGCATTCGCAACTTCACAAGAAACTCGGCTAGAGTCGCAACAGGCAGGAGGCTTCTTTCTGACTCCCGCTCTCTTGATGACATCCCTGGCAAGACAGGCTGCCCAGTGTCCCTTGCGCGAGTCGTGCATGTGCACAAAGGCTCCACGACTGCTACGGATCTTGGGACACAGAGTTTTTTTAAACAAACAAAGGCCACCAAAAATACAGGACAATAGGTGTCCCATATGAATTTCAAACAGGACAGAGAATTTCTGCCTTAAAAATACGGGACTGTTGGGAACCCTATCAGGACAGAGTCTTCTTCACCAGGGCTGACATACACTGGAGAACCTGCTGCTTTATTTGGCACTGACACCTCTTTACATTTCATTGTTTTTTGTTCTTTTATTGTGTGTAGGCTCATATACAATTCATTTTTACGTTCACTTGCGCGCATACGCAAGGAACGTTTTGGGAGAGTAGCACACTTTGGAGGTGTGCCTCTCCTGTTCAATGCACTGCTCCATTGAGCAGGTGTGGTGGTCCTGCACCAATGAGTGCGGGAGCTGTGTATGACAGCGGTGGTCTTCGCTTCAAAGAAAAACACCGCTGTCATACACAGCGCGCTAGCCAAACCTCACCCCCAAAGCTTTGGTGCCACACTGGAGCCACCCCAGCATGGCAAGCGTCCTGTGTTCTGTGCCGACGGGTGCCCAATCCCCGTCCGGTCCACGTCCCCCAAAGGCCCCCCACAAAGTTTTGGTGCCCACTGGAGCCCACCCCAGCGTGGCAACGCGCCCACGTTGTCTGCCGATGGGGTGCCCAATCCCCGTCAGCTCCACATCCTCCAAACACCCCCAAAGCTTTGGTGCCATGCTGGAAGCCCACCCCAGTGTGGCAAACATCCTGCATCGTCTTTTTTGTTTTTAACCTGAAAATAAAAGCGGTCCTGGCGCTTCTCCCAGCCCCTCCCACAACCCCACCCACCCACTCGCACCCTGCCTCCCCACCCCCTCACCCCATACCACTCCGGAGCTCGGCGCAATGATCTTGGTGGACGGGATCACGCCTGCACTCTTCAAAGCCACCACGAACTGAGGAAATGCGGTAAGCTGTATGATGGGCTAGATGGGGGTTTTCAACTTTATTACATATCTCAGGCATTTTGAGATTTTTGCACCAAAGTTTCAACATGGGGTTTGCGACCCCTTCATGATGTGTCACTGTCATGGCGTTAGCCGGGCCGAAGGGTGATTTCGCGATCACTCGCTCACGCAAAATCACCTTCAGGCCTGAATAATGCCATGACAGTGACATCATTCATGAGAAGGGGTCCCAAAACCCCATGTTGAAAATTTGGTGCAAAAATTCTAAAAATGACTGTTTTACGAGTGTGCGCGGCGGTTCGATGCAGGCTCATAAGTTCGCGAATTTTCAATATTTTCACTCCAGATTTTCAATATTGCCATTTTACCACACCTCCTTATGAGCAGTACAGCTGTCATTTTTCACATCCTGCCCAAAACGTGTTTCCGCCCATGTAGCGCACAATGGCGCGAGTCGGTGTGAACTCAATGTATGGGACACATTAAGAAAATCACAGTGATACTGATCATGAGCAGAGAGGTCTTAAAATGGCTGTGTTGAAAAATTTGGTGAAAAAATTCACAAAAATGACTGTTTCACGAGGTGTGCGTTAGCGGTTCTACGCGCTCATGGTATGCAATTTCAATATTTCCACTCCAGATTTTCAACATTGCCATTTTACCACACCTCCTTATGAGCAGTACAGCTGTCATTTTTCTCATCCTGCCCAAGACGTGTTTCTGCCCATGTAGCACACAATGGCACAGTCGGTGTGTGAACTCAATGTATGGGACACATTAACAAAATCACAGTGACACTGTTCATGAGCAGAGGTCTTAAAATGGCCTACATTGAAAATTTGGTGAAAAAATTCCTAAAAATGACTGTTTTATGAGTGTGCGTTGCGCAGTTCCTACGCACGCTCGTAAGTTCGCGAATTTTCAATATTTGCACTCCAATGACTTCCAAATACCTAAACATCACATAGAAGCATTCGGCATTGACAAATGCTTGTTTATTTTACATTAAGCTTGCATGCATGTGCAAAAGGCGTTTTGGGACAATCGACTTTTTTGAAGGTGTGTGACCCTCCTGTCCAATGCAGTGCTCAGTGTAACGTGTGCAACCCTACTGCACCAATGGATGCATGAGCTGTCTATGACAGCAGTTTGGCTGAAGTGGTCTTCAGTTAAAAGAAAAGCACCACTGCAATTAGCGTTGGTAACTTGTGTGTATTTAGCATATTGACGTCACCCTTTTCCCTCTGGCTGCTAATAAAATCCCTCCCACTTCCTCCCTCTGCTGGCGTCTACCCTGTGTGAGGGAATTTTTATATATCCTAAAGCTATATTTGCTATTATATGCCTTGAAGCTATGCTTGCTTTGAAAGCCATGCTGTAACAAAGTCACAATGAATGTAGTAGAAATTTCTGAGTTCATGCTGTTTTTTACAGGGTTATAGAATGATACTGAGGTTACTTGAGGTACATTTGTAGGAACAGAAAGCAAGATAAAACTGGGCAGAACTGGTTGTACCAGCCTGAATAACAGGCTCGGGCAAAATATAAGATAACAGCACGTTGAGGCATTGAAGGCAAGCTGTACGTTGCTATGGTGTGAGTGAAAACTCATTGTTTCTCTCAGGTCAGATTGACCCAGGCATATGTATCAAGAGGTATTGGGAAAGAAATGAAATAAGCAGTGGAAAAGTACCTCATACATATCAACTTGTTTTTCTGTTACATTGCTGAAAACTTGTTATGCTGTCTTATGATTGGCTTATATTGAAATGTTGGTATTTTTTCAAGATAAGAAGTGCAAAATCTAGCTTATAAAAAGCTGCTGTAAACTTTAATCAGGGAGCTTTCTCCTTTGCAGAATCTCCTGCATGCATGTGTAAGGTTTGATCAAATAAAGCGACGTTAAGACAAAACCCAGTGGTGTGGTTTTTGCCCCGTGACGACAGGAGCGGTTGCTCAGGTAATACTTACAGTGAGAGAATTTGCGATCACACCTGCTCCCTTGTTATTGCCCCCACCAAACACATTGTATGTGCCGACGGAGTGCACAGTCCCCATTGTCTCCAGCCCCCCCCAACAAACACCCAGGTGGCATGCTGAGAGCCCACCCCAGCATGCCCATTGTCCCTGTAAATGGGAAAACTGTCCCACAACATCTTTTGTTTTTTTTTAAACCTGTGAAAACAGAAAACCGTCCCTCGCTGTGTCTTGTGCCCCTTCCCCGAACCCACACCCACCCTCTGCATACCCCACCTCCCCCTCACCCCATACTTACCTCCGGAGCCTGGCGCAATGATCTTCAGTGGGTGGGAACCGTCTGCACTCTTGAAAGCAGAGCATAAACTGAAGAAATGACGGTAAGCTGTATAATGGCATAAATGTTTTTTTTTTCCAACTTATGTGGCTATCTCAGGCATTTTTGCAAATTTTGGCACCACATTTTCAACAGGGGATTCTTGGGACACCACCTCATGAATTCAGTTACTGTCATGTGAGTTATTCGGTCCTCAAAGGTGATTTCATAGTCACTGCACAAAATCACCTTTTGGGATTGATTAACTAAACAACAGTGTCACTGTTAATGAGGTGGGCCTCCAAAATCCTATGTTGCAAATTTGGTGAAAAAATGTCAAAAAATGACTGTGTTATGAGCGTGCGTTGCGCACTTTCCACGCACACTCATAACTTCCAGAATTTGAAATATTTTCACTCCAGATTTTCAACACTGGCATCTTTTCACACCTCCTTATGAACAGTACAGCTGACATTTTTCACATCCTGGCTGAAATGTGTTTTTGCACATCCAGCGCACAATGGTGTGGTCACAGTAAGAAATCAATGCTCAGGACAGATTATGAAAATCACAGTGACACTGTTCATGAACAGAGGTCCCACAATGCCTATGTTGAAAATTTGGTGACAAAAGTCCACAAAATGACTGAGTCATGAGCGTTCATTGCGCAGTTTCCATGTACGCTCGTAAGTTTGAGAAATTGTTGTATTTTCACTCCAGATCTTCAACATTGCTATCCCTTCACACCTCCCTATGAATGCTACAGCTGTCTTTTTTCACATCCTGCCCGAACTGTGTTTTTGCACATGTGGAGCACAACGGTGTGGTCGCTGTGGGAAATCAACGCTCAGGACAGATTAATAAAATAACAGTGGGACTGTTCATCAGCAGAGGTCTCAAATGCTTTTATGAGGTGGGGGTAACAAAAAAGGTCATGCTGAAAATGTATTGTGCAAATACCAGCAATCGCACAGGGCATTAGGGTAAAGCACCATATGTGCCAAACACCACTGCAAATACCTGCAAGCGAACGTTCGACATTGACAAATGTTTGTTGTGTTTTGCTGCACTCGGATCTTGCAGTGTCTGAAACGGTGGTGCTGCTGACCTGCCAGCAGTTCAGCAACAACCTAGTTACAGATTTCCTGCTATCTCTTTATGTTTACAGATTTCAGGACTCCATCTGCAGGTGAACATGTTCTACTTTTGTCACTTTGTATTCATACTTGCACCATTGTATCATTTGCTTTGCGTATAAATGATTGACTGCAAAAAATGTCACACGCAAGAATTGGCACTAACTGCAAGAAGTTTGGATTTAGAAACCAGAGCAACAGGATGCAACTTGAAATTAGGAGGGATTCCAGAGGGTATAAAGGAACCAGACACTTTATTATTTTTTGAAAAGCTACAAACAGAAGCATTAAAAAGACATGGAGCTCGATAGGGCCCGCAGAGCAGCTTGTAATCACAACTACAGAGATGACTTACCAAGATTTGTGTTTATAAAACCTCTTAGGTATCAAGACAGAGAGGCTATTCTGAACCTAGCTCAAATTGACAAAGGGCTACGTATTAGAAGCTGGGTTATTCAAGTTTATCCAAACTTCTCAGCAGAGGAGACAGCAAAGAGATCAGCTTTTTCAAAAGTAAAGCAGATGCTTAAGCAGTGAGATATCAAGTTTACCATTATACCCCCTGCAGAACTGAGTTTTCTTACAAGGAAAGGCCAGGATTTCTACCTATCCCCTAGAAGCAGAGAGACTCTGAGCTCTTTTTGTTTTGTTTTTTTGGTTACATTGAAAAGCCACCAGACTTTGTTAAATTAACCTGCTCTTCTGTTGTTTTTTTTTTTTTGTACGATACAATGCCACCAGCCCAAACACTGTAACATTTAAAATAGAAAGCTTTTTAATTAATAAATTACAATAAATATAACATTGCCATTGTATTCTGTTGCTCAATAAAGCCCTAAATTAGAGCACCATGTGGTGTTTATTTGGCCCATTACATCAAGTATTCTACTGTAATTTGCAGTGCCATGTTACAGCTTTGATTGTAGCACAGACAAGAAAGCACCTTTAGTGTCTATCACCACCTACTGGTGAAACATCAGTTACTGACCTTACAGTGAATATTTCAAATACAGTATAGAGATAAGCAAGTTGGTACCTTACGGTATGCAGCAGTATTGGGGAACCGGTTCATGACTGGCACTATATACCCTGATTGTCTATGGTGCAGCCTGTTTCATGGGTTCTTGAAGGCAGCTGCCATTTGTGTCTCAGGTGTCCTCTGTAGTTAGAGGCTACTTTTACCATTTAAAAAAATATTACCAAACTTTGCTCCAGGTTTTGGGCTGGCTGCCAGTAAGGTAGCTAATTGACTATTAGATTCTCTTACTTGTTTATAAAGCCATGTAACATGGCACTGCAAATGACAGTAGAATAGCTACCCTGGATTGGTTGGATGGAAACAGGTGACAATGTAGTAATTCTCAAGTAATTCATCATTGAGCCTCAATAAACCATGCTTGCTCTTGTAATTCTTTCATTCACCACCAAAACTAAACTCTCCTGTGCACTTAAATATATGCATTTCCCATCATGCACAGCAGCCAAATCCCAAACAGCAAACACAGCATAAAAAGAGACAATTCCACAGTTCACAAAAGTGTCAGCCCAAAACAACACATATTCTGAAATGTTGATCATGTCTGTGCATGTAATCAGTAATTGAATCACTGTTCACTGTTGTACTCACAATATTAAAAGGAAAATGAGCCTGTTTGGCACAATACAGAGTGCACTTAAATATATGCATTTCCCATCATGCACAGCAGCTGAATCCCTAACAGCAAACACAGCAGAAAAACTGAGACAGTTCCACAGTTCACAAAAGTATGTCAGCCAAAATCAACACATATTCTGAAATGTTGATCACATCTGCATGTAATCAGTAATTGAATCACTGTTCACTGTTGTACTCACAATATTAAAAGGAAATGCAGCCTGTTCAGCACAATACAGAATTCTACATTCCAACTACCTGTGTCTGTCTCTGTGACAGTGTTTTATTGTACTTGCTAATATAGGATGTAATGTTACAATCTCTTATCAAGCATAATTCCCTGTTTCTGCACTTTTCATGTTACAAGCACATTAATCCACTCCACAGCACGGTTCTACTGTAGAATTGATCCATGCCTGGGTGGTTGGAGGCGCTCAGCCTGCGGCCTTGTGCCCCAACCCCCAACCGCCCCCGGGCATGGTTTAATTTTACAGTAGAACCATGCTTTGTTGTGGATTAATGCATACTTAATGGATCAGAGCTCCCAGTACCTCAGTGAGTTCCTGACCCCTCCCTCATACCCCTGGGACATTGAGATCCACAGGGCAAAGGCTTTTAAGAATGCCACTACCCCCTTACCCCTTGGCACAAATTTGGCAGGTGACCAGCCCTCTTTAACGATCTTCCCTCAGATGATCTCACTTGACATTTTCAAATTAAAGCTGAAAAAATATTCTTGTATATAGCCTGCCTTATTGTTGTGTGGGGAAGTTTCCTTATGTCTGTATCATGCATTTCCATCATGTCTGCTTGTCAACCTTTTAATGCATGGTGTTATAGTCATTGATTATTAAAGAACCCTTAGCATTGGAAGGTCGCTGTATAAAATACCTACTGTGATGGCAGCAGTAGACTGCAATTGTGGACAGCAAAGAGACTTAACAATCTGAGCTAAGAATTTGCATCCCAGTAAGCTGGAAAAAAATATATATAATTGTTCTCTTCTAAGTAATGCGTGCTGATGGAAAAAAAGTTGGTGGAAAAAAGATTGAATTCAGAAAGATTAAGCCTGCCTTTTTTATTACACTTCTAAATAGCATTTTTGATGAATACTTGACAGACATCGCTATCCAGTTGTTTATGGTGTCTGAAAATGTATACTATTTAAGGTACAAAATTACTCATGGTGTGAAAGCTCTAGTTGAGTTCAAAACTGATTACACTGGTCCCCCTGATAACCAGTAGCTAATTGATTTCACAATCAAATTGTATGGCAGCTGGATAAGACGGAAAAGGTTACCCTCACACCAGAAAGCATTTGCAGAATTAAATGTATAATTCACATATCAGATTGTTTCCAGCTTCTCTGGCTGGCCCCAGGTAAGAACCTGTTTAGGCAAGCATATAGTGAAAACAAGGTTACTCGTGTACTTTATGTTTATTTATGGTTGTTCTGTGGAAAAAGTCTGCTAGCATATGCATCGTGTTTTCAGCCATGTTCCAGGCAAGAATTGATGACCCTGTCATAACATTAGGCTAAAGTTGTTACATCATAGCGTTAGGCCAAAGTTGTCACATCATAACGTTAGGCTAAAGTTGTACAGTAATTGAAACTGTTGTAGCTAGGTTCTGCTTGCTTCCGAGGCAAAGCTCTGCTATAGAACTGCATTTTCCTATAGTCGCTGCAGAATTGGGACAATGACATTTAAAAAAATTTTGAAGCCTGATAGCGTTTTTCAAATTTTGTATGAGTAAATATGTTTCTATTAGGGGTGTGCACACTCTGAAATGTTATTTTCCAAATATAAATAGTTAGCTTTCTGAATATTTGGTAACAATTCCCGAATAGCCCACCATTCATGGTATTTAGAAGTTACATACTATAGATACATAGAAATTGTTGGCAGATAAGGGCCGATAGGCCCTTCTAGTCTGCCCATAAGCCGTATACTTGTATGCAGTTACTGACCCTAAGTGATCAATGGCTTTTCATCACTCCCTTCCCACCCAGTGTTCCCTTGTGCCTGTTCCAGGCATGTTTAAACCCCTCCACTGTGCTTGCCCCACCACCTCTTGTGGCAGACTGTTCCAAGTGTCCACCGCCCTCTCTCCGTAGAAAAACATCCTCACATTACCTTTTAATCTACCCCTCTCCAATTTCATATCATGTCCCCTCATTCTGATATCTTTTCTACATTGGAAACGATCCCCCACCTGCACCTTGTTTATGCCCTTGAGGTACTTGAAAGTTTCAGTCATGCCCCCCCTTTCTCTTGTCTCATCCAGTGAGTACATATTGAGGTCTCTTAGTCTCTCTTCATATGTTTTGTGATATGTGCCATGCACCATCTTTGTCACCCTTCTCTGGATAGCCTCCACCGTGTCGTATGTCCTTATGTATGTGTCGTCTGTAGTACTACATGCAGTACTCCAGGTGAGGCCTTACCAGTGTTTTATATAATGGCATAACCAGCTCCCATCTCCTGCTAATACTGCCTCTGCCTATGCACCCCAGGATGACACTGTATGAGTAAATATGTTTCCCCTGTAGCCTTTACACACTGCTTTGATACCTTAAGGTCATCAGATATGATAACCCCTAGGTCCTTTTCCTCTTTGGTGATAGTCAGCACCTCCCTCCCCCATTCTATAGGTCTCCCTAGGGTTTCTTCTTCTACCCTTTTGCATTATCTTGCACTTTTTTGCGTTAAACCTCAGTTGCCACACCTCCGACCATCTTTTAAGCTTCTCAGGGTCCCTCTTCATTTTCTGCACCCTTCTGGAGTATCCACTCTGTTGCAGATCTTTGTCATCTGCAAATAGGCAAACCTTTCCTTCCAGCTCCTCTGCAATATAACTAATGAAGAAATTGAACAGGACTGGTCCCAGTACTGATCCCTGTGGTACTACGCTGGTCACTTCTCTCTCCCTGGATTGGATCCCATTTACCACCACCCTCTGTCTTCTGTCCGTCAGTCAGTTTCTAACCCAATGTATCATCTTATGCCCCATGCCCAGACTATGCATCTTGTTAACCAGCCTTCTGTGTGGGACAGTATCGAAGGCTTTGCTGAAATCTAGTTAGGCGATGTCTACCACCCCTCTCTGATTCACTTCCCTAGTTACCCAATCAAAAAAATCTCTATGATTTGTTTGACAAGACTTTCCTGCTGTAAATCCATGTTGCCTCAGATCCTGGGCACCATTGGATTCCAGGTGTGCCACTATCCTTGCTTTCAGCAGTGTCTCCATGATCTTCCCCACCACTGAGGTGAGGCTGACTGGCCTGTAGTTCCCTGCTTCCTCCCTACTGCCACTTTTGTGCAGTGCGACTACATGTACCCTCCTCCAGTCCTCTGGAACCACACCAGAGTTGAGTGACTCTGTGAACAGGGTGGCCAGAGGCGCTGCTAGTTCCCTTCTCAGCTCCCTTAATATCCTCAGGTACTGTATATGTGGTCTGGCCCCATGGCTTTATCTATCTTCAGCTTTGTGAGTTCCTCCAGAACTCTCTCCACTGTGAATGGACTGGTGTCCACTTCTCCCCCCCTCCATTGCCTCTGCTCCCCAACTGTGGTCCCTGACCCTGCCCCTCCTTAGTGATTACTGAACAGAAGTATTTGTTCAGTATTTCTGCTTTGTCTCGATCCCCCTCCTTACACTCTCCTTTCTCTCCTTTGAGCCTCAGTCCCCGGTTTTTCTTCTCTCGCTGGTGTACCTATAGAATGTCTTGTCCCCTTTTTCACAGTCCTTGCTAAACCCTCCTTTGTCTGTGCCTTGGTTCTCCTAACAGCTTTCCCTGTTTCCCTTAGACATTCAAGGTACACCTCCCTGTCCTCCTCCCTTTGGGTTCCCTTATACTTCCTGAAACTTGCTCTTTTAGCCCTTACTTTGTCTGCTACCTCTTTAGAGAACCATAGTGGTTTCCTTCATCTTTTCCCTTTGGCCACTATCCTAACGCATTTGTTAGTTACCTCCACTATGGCTCCTTTTAGTTTCCCCCACTGTTCCTCCATTCCCTCCTTTATCACTCCCTTTTCCAGGGCTGCTCTTAAACATGTACCCATTTCACTGAAATCTGCCCTCCTGAAATCTAATACTTTTGCCCTTGTGTGGCTTAATTGAGTTCCTGCCTCCATGCCAAACCACACCATGTGGTGGTCGCTGGATCCCAGCTGCCCTTCTACCTGGACTCATTCGACTCTGTTTCCATTAGTCCATACCAGGTCCAGAATCAATTTGTCACTGGTTGGCTCATGCACCAGCTGTCTGAGTCCAATCCCCTGCAGGGATTCCAGGATGGTCGTGCTTCTGGCTAAAGCAGCTGCCTGGGTGGTCCAATCTACATCTGGCATATTGAAATCCCCCATCAGCAGGATTTCACCTTTAGCTGGCATGTCATGAATTTCCTCCATTTGTACCCTGTCCACTTCCTCCCTCTGTGCCAGAGGTCTGTAGATTACCCCAGTATGTATTGCTGTGCCATTCCCTGGTTCAAGGATGATCCACATTGCCTCGGCCTTCCCCTGTCTTCCCTGTACTCCTGTAACCTTTATGCCTTCTCAGATGTATAGGGATACCCCCCTCCCTTTTTACATGCCCTGTCACTTCTGAACAGTGTATAGCCTGGTACATTGATGGCCCAGTTGTGATTAGCGGAGTACCATGTCTCTGTTATTGCTGCTATATCAAGGTCTGCATCCGTCATCAAGGCTTCCAGGTCTGGAACCTTATGTCCCAGACTGCAGGTATTTGTTAGCATGATCTTCCACATTTTACACCATGTCCTCCCTCTGTTCTTGTTCTCTCTCTCCCTTGCCTGTTTCCCCCACCCCAGTTTTCTTGTCCATGTACCCCCCCATACACTCTTTGCCTGCCTGTTCCTCACTGCCCGCTTCAGTTGTTCCTGTTGTCAACTTGTGTTTTTGCATGCTACAATTGGGGAGTGTTCCTAAGCCACCTGTCCCTCCTGGCTCTCCCTCCTTGGGGGTGGGTAACAAAAAAAATATCCCTCTCCATAGGTGATCAGAGCTAGTCTCCTGTCCACCCTCACTCCCATCGCAAACTTTTCGGATTCATTGGGGACTGTGGCTCCACCTGGCAGGGACTAGGGCTCCACCTGGCAGGATGGAGGCCTCTACAGGGGAGATGATCTGCATCCCTCCAGGAGGGGAACAGAGATCCTCAGTGAACAATTTAAATGCTACATTAGTAAGCATTTAAACTAGCTGGGGGGGGGGAAGGTGGAACAAGGCAGGAAAACAGAGTCTGTCCCCCCTCCCCCCTGGCACAGGGTCATAATGTCGCTGACCACAGCAGTGTGGCAGTAAATGCCGCACGCAACACAGTGTGCCCCAAAATAAGGTCAGAAAAAACACTGACCACAACAAAACAGCGTGCCCCATAGGAATCAATGAGACTTTCTCTTTTTAATAGGGGGCTTTGCCCTCTTCACCCCTGGACTTAAGATAACAAACTCCAAAGGGGTGTGGACTTCGGGGATGGGGCGAAACTCCTGGAGGGGGAAAAATTGAATTTGCTGAAAGATAAAAAAAACGCTGCAACATCAAGAGACCTCAGGGGAACAGAACCGTGGTCCTAGGTCTCCATACCTGCCATGTGCTGGTGCATTTGCCACTCCACCATGATAGTGGCTCAACCAGGCACCACACACACAGTTACTTGATCCCTTAGCAGTAAGAGTGTAGAGGGACAGGGGTAGTGGTAATTCCCTACCACTATTATACCCCTGTTGCACTCAGTGCTTGAGCGCTTTCCACAGAGCGCTTATTGCTGCTTTGTCTTTGTAGCACGGTATTGACCTGGTATCATTACACACACACACACACACACACACACACACACACACAGGCTTATAGGGTCAGTAGTGGGTATCCTGAGAGTGAGGAGTGCCAAAAAGAATATGATAGAAGAAATCCAAGGGATGGCTAATAAGGATAAAATATTGCTAGTGGGGGACTTCAATATGCCAGATGTAGAGTGGAGGCTCCCTGCTGCAGCAACAGGTAGGAGTGGGGAAATCCTAGACTCCCTGCAGGGGGGGGTCCTCAGGCAACTGGTTACAGAACCCACTTGTGAGGGGGTGATGCTGGACTTGGTGCTTGGGAAGCCACCTGGGGACGAGTAATCACCGGTCAGTGTTGCTCAACATTAGGAATGGGACAGAATCTATCCACATTAAAATGAAGGTCTTGGATTTCAAGAAGGCTAATTTCAAGAAAATGTGAGACTCCCTCAAGGAAGCCCTAACAGGAATAGGAAATTTGATGGAGTAGAGGAAAAATGGGCAAAAATAAAGAGGGCTGTAGGGAAGACAACTAACCTCTGTGTCAGGCAGGTTTAAAAAAAGCAAGAGAAAAAAAGAGACTGCTGTGGTTCACCAAGAAAGTAGCAGACAAAGTAAAAGAAAAGAAGCAGTCATTCAAAAGGTACAAGTTGACACAAAAGGAAGAGGATAGGGAGAGTTACCAGGAGAAACAAAGGGAGGCAGGGAAGGCAGTTAGATGACCAAAAGTACAAACAGAGGAAAACATAGCCAAGTCAGCAAAAGGAGGGATTAAACATTCTTTAGGTACATTAGCAAAAAGAAGAAAAGTAAGGCAGGGATAGTAAAACTAACAGGGTTGGGGGGGGGGAGCATGGCAGAGGACCAGAAGAAGGCAGACATATAGAACAAGTACTTTTGTTCAGTTCTCACAAGGGAAGGGGTAGGAGATTGGCCACAGATAGGGGGAAAGTGTATAATTAAGGGAAGAGAGGTGGACATTAGCCCTTTAATGGAGGAGAGCGCCCTCAGGGAACTAGCAAAACTAAAGGTAGACAAGACAATGGGGCCAGATGGGGTTCACTCCAGGGTACTGAGGGAACTAAAGGGGGACCTGGCTGGGTCTTTGATGGCCCTTTTCAATCTAATGCTGGAAATGGGGGAAGTTCCTGAGGACTGGAGGAGGGCAGATGTGGTCCCACTACACAAAAGTTGGGATAAAGAGGAGGCATGAAACTACAGACCTGTCAGCCTGACTTCAGTGGTGGGTAAGGTTATGGAAACACTACTTAAAGAAAGGATTGTGGAATACCTTAAAATCAGTGGATCGCAAGCTCCAAAGCAGCATGGGTTCACATGGGGGAGATCCTGCCAAACAAGTCTAATAGAGTTCTTTGTCTGGGTTACCAGGGAGGTGGATCAGGGAGGAGCAGTGGATGTGGCCTACCTGGATTTCAGTAGGGCCTTCGATACTGTTCCACACAAAACACTGGTAAGCAATCTGGGCAGCCTAGGAGTGGATCAAAAAATAATAAAATGGGTACAAAATTGGCTGAGTAACAGAACTCAGCAGGTGGTGGTAAATGCAGTTCACTTGGAAGAAGGTAAGATAACCAGTGGGGTGCCTCAATAGTCAGTACTGGGACTGGTCCTCTTCAGTGTCTTTATTAGTGACATCAAAGAGAAGCTGGAGGGAAGGTATGCCTGTTCGCAGATAACACAAAAATCTGTAAAAGAGTGTGTGTGGGGCGGGGGGCAATAAGGCCAGGGCTGAAAAACTGGAAGACTGATCAAGAGTTTGGCAGCTGGGCTTCAATGCCAAAATGCAAAATTATGCACATAGGATACAGAAACCCAAGGGCAGCATATCATTGTGAGTCTGTGCATGTGTGTGTGTGTGTGGGGGGGTTAACAAACACAAAACAGGAAAGGGATTTGGGGGTCATCATATCTGATGACCTGAAGGTAGCCAAGCAGTGTGATAAAGCCATAGGAAAGGCTAACAGAATGCTGGGGTGCATTGGGAGGGGTATCACCAGCAGGAAGAGAGAGGTAGTGATACCCTTGTATAGATTAATGGTGAGGCCCCACCTGGAATACTGTGTCCAGTTCTGGAGGCCCCATTTCAGGAAAGACATTGACCAGGTGGAGGCAGTACAGAGAAGGGCAACCAAAATGGTGTATAGCCTGCACCAGAAGCCCTACGAGGAAAGACTCAAGGAGTTAAATATGTACTCTCTAGAGGAAAGGAGGGAAAGGGAATACATGATTGAAACATTTATATGCCTTAAAAGTATCAATAAGGTACAGGAAGGCGCTGTTTTGCACAGAAAGAGATGCTCAAGGACAGGGGGGCGCGACATGAAACTGAAAGAGGGAAACTAAGACTAAGAGGGGATGTGAGGATCTACTTCTTTATGGAAAGGATAATGGACATCTGGAACAGCCTCCCAGCCAAGGTGGTGAGTACCAAAATGATAGCAGGTTTCAAACATGCACGGGATAGACACAAAGGAATCTTGGTAACAGGGCTGGGGGGGGGTAAAGTTGGAGATCAAGTAGGGTCTATGGCAGCGTAGTAGGTAGGGACTTTAGGGCAGATTGGGTGGGTCAGAAGGTCCTTTTCTGCTGAGAGCTTCTGTGTTTCACTCAACTCCCTCTTCCCCAGTGCCCAAGATACTTAGTAAAAGAGATCTTCAAAATTGATGGCCTCTGGCACAATACCATGAGTCGACAGCATCTTTTAGACTACACCCCACCCTAATGAACTTCCCACCCTAATGAACGTCCCCATTCCCTAAAACATACATGTTCATAGTCTGCCACCACCCCTTCTTGAAACTAGTCCTCAATTTCGGGGGGGGGGGTAGTAGCAAGAAACCCAGCTAGTCAATTGGTTCTCTACCAACAGGAAGACCTCGCCCAGCCTGCTCCACACTATGCCTATCTGATTGAATGGCGTGAGTGGACGTGTGATCGGGAGGAAGGGGTGGGGAAGTAGCATCATTAGTGATCCCAGAATGTATGCTTGAGTCACTGTACTACACTGTTTCATACAATAAAAGTGTTAATTTATTAATGGTTAACATTTATTTTTGCTTAAAAAGAAATGGTCTTTGGTGCCAAGCAATGGGGCGTCAGCTTGAGCCCAGAACATCAGATGTGGGAGCCAGCAGTGAGGATGCAGGGTGCATGATCACTCACTGCCAGGCACCCACCCCCCCCTCCAGGTTGACTGTAATATGTGCATCCATGATAGGGTAGAATGACAGAAGTGAAAAAGAGCCATCCTGTCACAGTCTCCATAAATGCCCCCTCAATACCATCAGACCCTTCATGGGGCCGTGCATGCTCCTCCAGCTTCCAGTGAGACCCTGCTTTCTCCCTGTGAGGCAGAGGTGGAAGTGAATGGGGCTTCTGAGGGTGGGTTGGCCCTAAACTAGGGGCCCTGGATACCCTGAGGAGCCAGGTGTCACACATAGGTGGCTCCAAGTAAATCTGGTAAGCAGCAAAGATGTACGATTGTGAATGTGAAGAAGATTGTCACCTGGAGACAGAAGAAAGAGGTAAACAACACAAAAAATGTCCCATCATATACTAAAACAAATTGAGTATTGGGGCCGCTGAATTTAAGCATAACAGGACTGTGACTCAATCTCAGGATTCTGATACCATAAAATCCACTCGCTTCATACTTGAGCTTTGTGATGTCATCAGAATCCGTGATGGACTCTGCCGTGCTGTACATGTTTCCCCATCCAGTCTTCTGTATGATATAAAGCGCTTTGAGATGCCCTCATGAAAGATGCTGTATAAATGAAGATGGGATTGGATGGTATGGTATGGTATGTGATTACATCACGCTGCATTATAATTGCAACAACCAGAACATGACTCAATAAAAAAGGGCCACATGGATACCTAGAAGTTCCAGGTGATCCTTTCTCCATGTTTCAAACACTGAACATCCCTTCATACAACAATATTTTCTAAGGAAATGGGATTTATTTGGTCTCTTCAAGTTTCTAAACCAGCAATAAGACATGATGAGGTGTGGGTTATGGTCTGATAAGAGCACACCCTAGGTGCATTTAAAGACACAAGGTGCTTGCGCCGAGTGCCTTTAGCACTTGGGAAGTGCTGTTATCAGGCCATAACCCACATCCTAGAGTGTCTTATTATGCTTATAAAATGGGCATTCATTCCAAGTAACTATGTAAGAAAGAAAGAAGAACAAAAAAAATCAAAAAGATTAAAAAAAGGTGGTTTTAATGGGTGGATTAGTAAAAAATAGTCCCCTACTATACTTTTATAAGTGTGTCATGAATAGTACAGGGCTCCTATTATCTGTGCATCAATAGTAATTTTATTACTCTTAGACACCCCTCCCGCACACACACAGTTATTTTTTTTTCTGGTGTCTTTGGTAGCTGTAGCTAAAAATGCTCCAGGGCTGTTTGAGTGAGGCTAACTGTCTGCTTTCGGTGAGAGCAAGCATCTCCTAATGCAGCCACCGTAGTGTGCATTTTTGAGATAGTACTTCCTAGAGTGTGCTTTTAAGTGAAAGCTGGCAATTCCTAAATGGAATTTTTATTTTATTTCATAAAGTTTTGTGCAAGTTACGGTGGAGGAGAGGGTCTGTTTCTTTTATATTCTCGGCTGTTGCGACACTCACTGTACTGGTAGTGGTGGAGCAGTGGGTATATGGCAAGATTTGAAAGCAGTGGGAAATGGTTGGCTGACTTCTTTGCGGTTGGCTAGCAAGCAGAACAGCACAGCAGATCAGACTTTATCTAAAACTCAAGAAGTGATCTGAGGAATTATTGAGACAGACAGTGTCTCTTTGTGTTGGGGGGGGGTTGCAGTGGGGCTTCTTGCAGGTGCTGTACTTCACAGAAATCAGCAGGAGAGCTGCAGATTGGCAGCCTGGCAGTATGTTTAGAGAACCCAGATTAAAGTATGTGGAAAATGTGATGCGACATCCTTACTGTTTGAGATTGTGAGGGATGCAAATACTGATTTTATAGTGCTGTGATACTGCTCTCGCATGGTTCCATGAGATGCTAGCTGAGGAGCTGCAGCAGGAGAGCAGTGCCATGCTGGGTGGCACGCATTGATTTCTTGGTGTGCTACATTTGGGTTGGCACAATTAGTGCCGGTTGGAGAGTTATGTCCTGATAAGGACACAGCTGAAAAAGGCTGTCAGCCAATCAGGACTCGGGGGTAACCTTCTGCCCATTTTATAAGTGCACATATAGAGCCAATGTGCTGACTTTCTGATATGAGTGTTTCAACCATGAACAATCATTATGCATTTTTTACAAATACTGACCTTAAATCCTTTTATGTTTTGTATGTGTATTAGTTCTGTGTAACTTGCTTTTTAATTGCTGAAATATTTAAACTTGTATTTCTGTCAGTTTAGCCAAGTCCACTATCTGGTAAAATTAAATAAAACCTGGGTCCCTACTACTCATTTTCAAAGTGGGGCTACCGCACCTCAGTTAGATCCTGTGTTAGGGAGTACCAGAGCCTTTTATTTTCAACTTTATGTTTATTCAGTTTTAAAAGAACATGCAGCTTCATTCCAGTTATCATAAAAATAAAATTTTCAGACAGAAATGCAGTTGATACTAAGAGTTTATATATGAATCCCATGACTTTTTATATGTCCGAGGGGGATGTAAGACTTCACTTCCAGAATACTTAATTAATAACATAAAATGCTACATGATATGAGCCCATGACAACATGACTGAAAATAATATCTTACAGTCCGGTATGCTGTCTCTACGGTGATACCAGCACAGCAAAACCCTGACCGCGCCTATATTGACAGTGATGGGGATTTCACTTTGATGGACTTTGCGGCAAGGGGGGGGGTATATACTTAACTCCACAGTCTATGTGATGTGGAGTTAGATATCTAAAGTAGAGGGGGTGCAGGGGGCACAGTCCCTATGGGGGGAGTGGGGGAGGCACAGCCCCCCTGGATTGGGTGTCACGGTGTTGCCGGTTGTTGTGGGGACACATCGGTGTCGATGTGTTTCCGATACTGTCAAGGACGTCATTGTGGGGGATGTTGCACCAGCGTCATAGATCCTTACAGTCCACATATGCCCTGTCCCTGAGTGAGACTTAGGTGTCATGCACATTCTGGAATGCCAAAGGTCCACAAAGAAAGGCGTCCCTCAAGTTACTTCCTATCCCACTTTTCAAATCTCACATACATCACCATCTTTATCCCACAATATGATTGATTTTAACTTAAACCAATCATATGCAGTATTATAAATGATGCAGCTTTTAAACTAAATATAGCATTTAGTCTATGCAGCAGTCCTTTTTTTATTTCTATTCTATACCTGATTTTCACACCATTGTAACAGTGATGGCTATTTTAAAATTAAACAGACAGCTAAAGCATGAAGAGAGAAAAAAAACTATTCATTGCCTGTTATCTTCAAGCAACCGGTTCAAAAATGTAAAAGTATCTGGATAAAAAAAAACCTCTATGGTGCTCGCCAGGCTTTGTATTATGGTACCCAAGGAACAAACACCCCTGAGCAAACCCTTACCCCAGATATTCAGGAACTGGTATCACATTGCACTTTGTGACTCAAACTGGCAGTTCATGCAATGTATTCTACTGTTGGATCACAAAAAATGTGATCCATTTTGTTTTCAAATGCATCCCCCCACCCATCTCAGCCCTGCCATCCTCCCCACCCATGTCCCCTTCGAGACACTAACCCACAACAGGTTAGTAACACAAGTTAGTAATGCCTGCTTGAAGGTCCAGGGCAGCACAGCACTGATGCTGCAGTAACAGTTTCACCGCCGAGCCTGAATGCCGGCAATCTTTCTAACGTGCAGTATTGGGAAAGATTGTCAGTATTCGGGCCCGGTGGTGAGACTGTTCTGACAGGATCAGAGGCGCACTGCACTGGACCTGTTAGCAGCTATTACTAACCTGTGGAGCTAGTTTGTGATTAAGTGTCTAAGGGGTCATGAATTAAGGGAGAATGAAAGTTAGGAAGTCTTTCTCACAGAGGGGACATATGTGGGGAGGGTGGTGGGGCTGAGATGGGTCTGGGGAGTGCTTTATCAACAAAGCCACTAGTTTTTGTTTTTTGCTGAAAAACCCAGTGAAATTCTGGAATCTCTGCACTGCCTGTGCACCAGTAGAACAAAACATTTCATGGAATTTGGCATTTCATATCAGATCAGTAAATCTACAGAACTAGTATTTTTCTTACAATTGCTTCCTTTAGTGTTTTCAGCTTGCTTAAGCCTTCTTTTATTTTGATTATTTATACACATAATAAAAGGCAAGACAAATTTTATTTATACAGTGCCCTATCCAGGGGCTCAGAGCGCTTTGCAATAAAAACACTCCCAAAAATTTAAATCAGATATATTCAAATAAAAGAACAACAGCATAAAAGTCCTGCACTCACCATCCAAATATAACACGCTGCTCAAAATATTGCCAAGTAAAGGTAATAAAGTGCCAGTGCTAAAAATACACAGTGCCCTAACGCATTTTGGAAATTAACTTTCCTTTATCAAAGGATCTCAAATAAAACTAAAGGCTTTCTCAAACAAAAATGTTTTTAAAGAGGCTTGAAAGGCCTCAATCGCGCTGGCTGCATGTATATCAGGTGGAAGAGAATTCCACAAAGATGGTGCAACTGTACCAAAAGCTCTATCACCAGATCCCTTAAGGCGAGAGGAGGGTACAACAAGCAAGGCAGCCTCGGTGGAGCATCGGGGGCGGATAGGCCGATGTGGAACCAAGAGCTTTTTAAGGTAGTCAGGTCCTGAATCATGTAGGGACTTGTAAGTTAACAAGCATATCTTGAAGGTGATGCGTGAACTCACAGGCAGCCAGTGTACAGCACGTAGAACAGAAGTGACATGATCCCTCATAGAGGCACCCGTCGACATCCTGGCTGCAGTATTCTGCAGTAGCTGCAGTTATTGCATCAGTCCTCCAAACAGCCCTAGGTAAAGAGCCTTACAGTAATCTAGCCTGCTGGTGACAAAGGCATGGAGGACCATAGCCAGATCAGCAGGCATCAAAAACAGCTGGATATTGACGATATTCCGGAGATGGAAAAAAACAGATCTAACAACCAATGACACATGTTGTTCAAGGGTAAGTCAGTCATCAAGAAAAATGCAGAGGTCCCTAACCACATTAAGCACCAACAAGGGGTGCCCATTAGCTACTGGAGTAAGCAGCCTCCTGTGAGTGGAGACACCTCCATGACCTGGCCGATCACCATAACCTCTGTCTTGCCGGGGTTGAGACATAGCCAGCTTGCAAGCATCCAATCCTTGATCTCAGCCAAACACCAGCTCAGCATACCTGAGGTGGAAAGGTCACCTGGGGCACAAGACAGGTATAATTGGGTATCCTCTGCATTGCAGTGAACCCCAGATTGTACCACCAGCAGCAAGTACACAGAGAACAACAGGGGGCCCAAAAAGGAAAAGAATAACCTAATATTCTTCAGGTGAAGCTACCTCTGGCTGGAAGCTGCAACACTGGACTTGCAATAAAGTGAGTTGTGCTCACAACAGAGGGAGGTGAACCTTACAATTTACAGTTGTCTTTGGTTTGAAGCAGATTCCTTAGGAAAGTTAATATTCTTCAGGTGGAGGATACTTCTAACTGAAAGGTGAAATAAGGAACTTAGAAGTATCAGAAAAGGCAGTCTTTCAATCAACAGAGGGAGGTGGACCTTGCTTTACTTTTGTTACAATTGTTAAGATTTTCAGTGCAGGAAGAGTTTAAACCCACAGGGACTGAATACTGTTTACTGTGTCTGTCCTTGTGCACAACTGACATGTTTTGGGGCTGACTGCTTTCAGAGAACAAGTCACCTGGCTGTTTTGGCGCTGGGGAGGTTTACCTGTGTCTGACTTGGATGTTTGGATTTTTCTCTGTTTGATTATCAGGGTATTTTCTTTGTCAGATTGTCGTGTAGGGCATCTTGCTGACAAGAAGGCACTCTTAGCAGTAATAGGTCAGAGCTTTTAGCTGATTGTTTCATGAGGGCACAGTTTAGGCCCAAACCCTTCCCACCCCTCACCTCACCCACCCCTGGAAATAGTTCCTTTATACCTGGGGTTCTGACATCATTTCCTCAAGAGGGCAAGGTGCATATCACTGTCATATCCTTTCTAGCACATTGGACTGACAATATAAGCACACACATTATATAATATATATATATATTTCTATATAACAAACCAATCACACACACACACACACAAAAAAAAAAAATTAAAGTAGACAGACATGTGGGGAGTAGTGCAATGTAATGGCTGTGGGGCAGCAGTCTTCCAGGAGTCCTTCTGGAAGCTGAGATGCTGCTCTGTTTTCAGACAACTCTCTGCCCTGAGGGAGGAGGTTGCCCATCTTCAGGCCACACTGGACAGTAGTAAGGGAACCTCCCCCATCCAGGGAGCACCAGAGCCACCACCACTACCTCAGAGGTTGCGAGGAAAGCACAGCAATTGGACCACAGTGGGCTCAGGGAGGGTAAGGGTGGTGGAACAGAGGCACACCCAGTCAGTTGTTCCACTCCACAATCCATACACCATTCTGGGGGAGCATAGTTCCCCTATGGATGCATCTGCAGAGGAGACTAAGGAGGTTACAGACAACTGTCACAAGGGAGGCCCTCAGGAAGGAGGCAGGGGACACCACAGGAAAAGGAAGCAGCTCCTGGTGGGAGACTCAGTTATTAGGGGGATACAGTAGAACTGGGGGGAGCAGGGAAAAATGAAGTAAGGTGCCTGCTTGGAGGGACAGGAAGAGCATCCTTAGGATCACGAGAACAGCTGCACGGGAGTCTAAGCTGGACGTCATTGTCCACCTAGGGACAAATAACTTGGCTCATCATGAGATTAGAGCAGTGCAGAAGGACTTTGTAGAGTTGGGGAGGGGCCTAAGACAAGTAGCACACACAGTATCCTTCTCAGAGGTGCTGCCTGTCAGTAGCATGGGTGAGGCGAGGGTACTTTACACCATGCAGTTTAACGAATGGTTGAAAAAATGGCGTGGAGCACAGGGGTTTGGCTTCATTGGGGACTGGGGTTCCACCTGGAGGGACACCAGACTATACTGGCAGGATGGTCTGCATCTGTCCAGGAAGGGAGCATTCTTTTGGGCAATCGTTTTAAATGCTTCATTGGCAAGCTTTTAAACTAGTCAAGAGGGGAGGCACTGATAAGCAGCAGAAAAATCCCAGCCTCCCCCTACAAAACAGGGTACTAAATGAGAAAAAGACCAAGGTAGAAAGGTCAGTGGGGGATGCTGCTACAGAATGTAAAGCCATCAAAAAATGGAGAAAAATGAGTACCAATGCCCGTAGTCTGGGTAACAAGCTTCCTGAATTAGTGGCCTTGATAGAGGAGGAACATCTGGACATCATGGTAGTCACAGATACATGGTACACACAGAACCATGACTGGGACATAAACCTACCAGGATACACTATCTACAGGAGGGACAGGGAGGGTAAAAGAGAAGGAGGAGTAGCTCTCTACATAAGGGAAGGAATCAAAGCAACAGAACAAAAGTGTAAACAGGGAGGAGAAGAAGCACTGTGGGTCAATCTGGAGACAGGCAATGGCACCACAATCCGCACAGGGGTTGTATACAGACCCCCCTCTCAGGGGGAGGAAATGGACAAGGAAATGATAGAAAGTATACTTAGAATGGCAGCAAAAGGGGAAATATTGCTGATGGGTGATCTGAATATGCCAGATGTTAACTGGAGTGCAGTTGCAGCAGCCACTTCTAAGGTGGGTTATTCTAGATGCCCTACAGGGGGCATGCCTTAGACAACTAGTATTGGAACCCACTTGAGATGGAGCAATCTTAGACCTGGTTCTCTCAAATGGAGATGGAGAGAGGATCACAGATGTAGAAGTGGGTAGCCATCTGGGAACTAGTGACCATCGAACAGTATGGTTCACAATAAACACAGCAACAGAGTCAAGCCATACAAAGGCAAAAGTACTGAACTTCAGGAGGACTGACTTTGCCAAAATGGGTGAGTGCCTAAGGAATGCACTAGCAAATGGGCAGGAAGGAGGGGTGGAAGAACAATGGGGAATAATAAAAACTGCCATCACAGAGGTAACAAGCCTTTGTGTGAAGCAAATAAAACAAAACGATGTAAGAAACCACTATGGTTCTCAAAGGAGGTGGCAGTGAAGGTTCAAGAGAAAAAAAAAAGCATTCAGGAAGTACAAGGAATCATAGAAAGAGCAGGACAGAGAATTGTATCAGTTAAAGCAAAAGGAAGCTGGGAAAGCAGTCAGAACAGCAAAGGCCCGAACCAAGGAAAATCTAGCCAACTCAGTTAAGAAGGGGGATAAAACCTTTTTTAGGTACATCAGGGAGCGAAGGAAGACCAAGGGAGGGATAGTGAGGCTTAATAAAGGGAAGGGGCGGTGGGCAGAGGGTGACGGTGAAAAGGCAGAGATACTATTACTTACTACTTTTACTTGGTATGAAAGAACAGAAGAAGGCCAGAGCCCATCGAGACTGTTCCCCACACTATGTGGGACATTATTTATCTATTATCCCTCAACCAAACATCTAATTTATTTTTAAAGACAGTGGCACGAGTTGCCTCTACCAATTCTTGTGGCAAGGTCTTCCATGCAATGGATGCTCTTATTGGAAAAAAGTTTCCCCTTTTGCTGGTTTTATAAGTTTTTACTTCAAGCTGTTTATTATGCAGTCTCAGAACATGCCTCCTTTTGGAGAGTGTTAGACCACATTTTTTCCATTAGAGCTGGTGAATTTATTAAATTAAAAACCATAAGCACATCACCTCTTAATCTTCTAGTTTGAAGAGAGAACAGACCAGTAGCTTTTAATCTGTTCTGATAATCCAAGTTTGTTAATCTTGGAATCATTCTAGTTACTCTCCTTTGAACCTGTTCAAGAATTGCTATGTCTTTTTTTTGGCTTGGATTCCAGAAAGGGGAGCCATAGTCTAGATATGGTCTAATGTATGCCCTATACAATGGAATAAGGCATTGTTCAGTGCGATTAATAAAAGTGCATTTTGTTTGCCTCAAAAGTCTGTTGGTCATGCAAGCAGTTCTAACACAGTAATCATTTGATGTAAGTTTATTATTAACATATAACCCTAAATCTTTTTTCACAATTTGATGAGTGAAGTGGTAGTCCGTTCATGTGATATATCATTTTTGGATTATTTACACCGAAATGCACTACTAAACATTTGTCTTGATTAAACTGCATATGATTTTCATTTGCCCAAAGTGTTAATTTTTCCAAATCCTTCTTTAATGCAGAAATATTTTCTTGATTATTAACCTTGCCCCCCAATTTAGTATCATCTGCAAATTTAACTATGAAGTTATTTGGCCCTGTTTGTAAATCACTGATAAAGAGGTTAAACAATGTTGGTCCCAAGACCGACCCCTGTGATACACCACTTGTCACACTACCCGAATCAGACAAGATATAATTAATTCTGACTTTCTGAGAATGATTTGTCAACCAGTTTAAAGTCCAGTTGACAATATCAGGTGACAAACCTAGATTGTGCATTTTAGCAATGAGTTTTTCATGTGAGACTTTATTGAAAGCTCTACTAAAGTCCAAAAGAATTACATCAGTAGGGATACCCACTTCTAGTAGAGTACTTATATTATTGTAAAAAGATATCGGATTGGTGGTGCAGGAATACTTGTGAGTAAACCCATGCTGATTTGAATCATACATTCCTAATTTTTTACAATCTTGATCTATTAGAGACTTCATTACTCGTTCCATTAATTTACCAGCCACTGAGGTCAGGCTAATTGGATGATAATTTTGCACAGAACCTCTATATTTTTAAATATGGGAGTAACTATTGCTGCATGCCAATCATTTGGTACAATGCTTTCTTGTAAGGATTTATTGAAAATAATTGACAAAGGTATAGAAATATATATATAGAGGTTTCGATCAGAAACCATGGATGAATACCGTCTGGGCCCGGACTAGTATTGTTTTTTGATAGCCTGTATAATGTCAGTTGGATAGAACCTATGATAATCTACGTGGAGAACTTTAAATGTACTAATAGGTGATTTTTGAGAGAAGACAGAACAAAAGTACTTATTAGAGATTTGAGGTTTCTATATCAGATAGAGAAGAGCTATTGGCTATTATGGGACCAATGGTCCTTGATACACTTTTTTTACTATTTATATTTTTGCTCAGTATTTACAAATGAAGAGGGGGAGGTACCTAAAACAAACAATAGAAACACTCTGGATACAGAAGTTGATACCAGCCCATTTACAGAAGAAAGGGTTCTGAAAGAACTCTTAAAACTGAAGGTGGACAAAGCAATGGGGCCTGATGGGATTCATCCCAGAATTCTAAAAGAACTAAGGGTAGAAGTAGTGACACCACTGACTACCCTCGTTAACAAATCATGGGAGGATGGGGTGGTACCTGAGGACTGGAGGAGGGCAGATGTGATTCCCCTTCACAAAAATGGGAGCAGGGCAGAATCAGGAAACTACAGACCTGTTAGTTTAACCTCAGTGATAGGGAAAATGATGGAATCATTTCTGAAGGAAAGAATTGTTGAGTACCTAGAGGCCAGAGGGGGCACAGGACCCAAGGCAGCATGGATTCACAGCGGGAAGGTCATGCCAGATGAATCTAATAGATTTCTTTGACTGGGTGACCAAAGTAGTAGATCAGGGACATGGTCTACCTAGACTTCAGCAAGGCATTTGATACAGTCCCACACAAAAGATTAATATACAAGTTAGCCAGCCTGGGAGTGGGTCCCAAGATGATAGCCTGGGTAAAGAATTGGCTGGAGAATAGGACACAGAGGGTAATAGTAAATGGAGTCCACTCTGAAGAAAGGGGGGTTACTAGTGGGGTACTGCAGGGTTCAGTATTAGGACCGGTCCTCTTCAATGTCTTTATAAGCGACATTGCAGAGGGACTGGAAGGAAAAGTATGTCTCTTTACAGATGACACAAAGATCTGCAACAGAGTTGATGCACAAGGTGGGATGGAAAGGATGAAAAGGGACTTGGCAAGGTTAGAGGAATGGTCAAATATATGGCAGCTTAGATTCAGTGCTAAGAAGAGCAAGGTAATGCACCTAGGAAACAAAAACCCAGGGGAAGAGTACACAATGGGGGGTGAGATACTAACAACAACAAAAATTGAAAGGGACCTGGGGTAGTCATGTCAGATGACTTAAAGGTGGGCAAGTAATGTGAGAGGGCTGTAAGGAGGGATGGGGGGATACTGGGATGCATAGGGAGAGGCATCACCAGTAGAAGACAGGAATTTATTATCCCTCTGTACAGACAGCTGGTGAGACCCCATCCGGAGTACTGTGTGCAGTTCTGGAGAACCAGTCTCCACAAGGACATAGACAGGATGGAAGCTGTTCAGAGGAGGGCAACTAAAATGGTGCAGGGTCTGCACTGGAAGACATATGAAGAGAGACTAAAGGAGCTTAATATGTATAGCCTCGAGGAAAGGAGGGAGAGGGGGGACATGATACAAACTTTCAAGTACCTCAAGGGAATCAGCAAAGTCCAAGAGGGTAGCATCTTTCAAAAAAAGGGATGTGCAAGAACAAGGGGGCACAATTTGAAGATGGGGAGGCAGCTCAGAGGTAATGTAAGAAGTATTTTTCACGAGAGGGTTGTGGATGCATGGAATGGCCTTCGGAGGAAGGTTGTGGAGTGAAAAACAGTGGTTGAATTCAAGCATGCATGGGACAGTCATAAGGCAATTCTAGGGGTTGGGGGTAGAAAGAAGTAGGCTGCTGGTTAACTAGGATCTGCAGCTTATCCATTAAGTAGGGAAATGGGCAGACTGGGTGGGCCAAGCGGTCCTTATCTGCTATCAAATTCTATGTTTCTATGTAAGAATGACGGTAGAATTGCGGTGAAATCCGGAAATATGATTAACAATCACTGGTTCAATTCCCAGAATTTGAAGTCTTGAAAATGTAATTTCCTTTCTTTAATCACCATAAATCAGTGGCCTTTTCTTTCTCAAACTAGTGATCGGGGACTGTTGTCAGCTGGTGCCTTTCCAGATTTGTTGGGATGGTGGGTATATGAAAACAGTTGGAGTTTCCGGAATGAAAAGTAACTGTGAATTTGTTGGGGGGGGGGTATTGAAACAGATGACACAAAAACAAAGTTAATTTTAATATAAGATTGTATCTAGGTTAAAATGTTTAAAAGAAACAAATAAGAATGTGAATTTTTAACATTTTTAATTCTGCTAATCAGTTAGATAGAGGATAATGTATGGTCCGCAGTCGGTACGTGTGTAGACATCAAGAGGTTGCCATGGCAACCGTTTAAACCTAAAGAGTGAAGCTCGAGAAGTTTTAGTCGTCCTGGCAACCTCGAGATGGCAACACATGCTTTGTTGCCGATTGTGGACCTTACATTGTCCTTTATAGTGTATGGGCCACATAAGTGTTGAAAAAAGCAGAGCAGGATATCTACTTTTAATTGTTTCTCTAGTCACCACCGTATCATTCTGGGGCCTGCTGTTACTGCTGTGGCCAGTTTCAGAAGACCTGTTGTTCGCATAGCACGCATTTGCAAATGCAGTCTATGTTATTATACCATCGATGTGACATACCCACGATGGTATAACAACATCGTGACGTCACATCGAGGGTACAACAACCCTGTAAAATGATAGATTTTTACTGTTAACAAGGTGCAACCAACATTATAGGCAAGTGTTGTATATTTTCACAGCTTTCATATGCAGTACTACTAATCAGTTTTCCAAGCCTATTTAATACCCTGTTATCCAACCCACCTCATTCTTGGTGGCAATATATAACCCCATAATAAACCTTAATGCAATAGGCCTGGGAGACTGCCCCAAAATATTTTGATATTTCACCATCTGTCTTTTTCCCAAATTGTCTTCTTAAGCCATGTCATGTGACAAGCCAGATGTTTCTTGTCCACATACTTCTATGCACCAGGTACAGTTGCTTGAGAGCAGTATTAAATGATGTACTCTCACCTCCCTCAGTGTAGAGTGCATAGCTTTTTTTTTTTTGTCACCTGGTAGCATACAATATTCTGGGAAAAATGTAATTGCCTTCACCTCTAGCATACTGGCTTTTCTTGTCTAGCGAAGCACAAAATTCTGATCCAATCTAGAAACAGTGCTATCGCTGACCATCAGAATAACTCCCAGAAAGTCTTCTGGCTGCCTGTCGTGTGGTGTGACATGGGATGCTTTCTGGAGAAGCCCCAGAGCCATCTCCTTTTTGATTAAGCAGTCCTCTGGCCAGTCTCTGAGGAACAATATAACATGGCCCTCTTCAGGACCTTTTGGGACTCACAATAATCGTACAGTACATTAGCAGTTCTAGCCTGGTTTTTCAGTATATTCAGGCATGACTTGTGATGCTGGGCTTGTTTTGCGATTGCAATGGTTGTCTGCAGTGCCACGTCTGTCTGACATTTCAAGTCATTAACTTCAGTTTTCAGTCCATCCACTGCCACTTCCGCAATAATTAGTCTGTCTGTTGAAATGTCCAGCTTTTTTAATAACCTCTGTAAAAAACAGAATGAGTTGGTGGTTTCCCACCTAGGGTCTTTAGAATTGTAGCATTTCCTCTGGGGCCTTAGACTCTCCAGTAGCCTGTATTGCAGCTTGCAAGTTAGAGCCAACCTTGATGCCCTTTTCCAAGTTCACCGTTGCCCCATGGTTTCCACTTCTTGTACTGTGTACTTTCCAGTACTAGAAACTGTCGAGGAAGTGGAATAAAGTCAATCCCTTTAAACTCATTGTATTTTAGGTTATTAGATGTGACGTACTAAGCAGTGGCAACCCACAGCCATTTTTTATGGTACTACAGCACTCCCCCTCCCCCACAATCAAAGCCCTCTTGTCAGGTTATTTTTGAGAGTGTTGGGGTTTTCATAGCAGTCCTTAAACCCCTCCATGATCATAGTGGGGTTGCAAGATACCTTAAATATTTAACAACTCCCTTTGAAGAAGGAGCAATCTGCAATGCCAGTAACTTAAATTATTTCTAAAATATCCTTAGTGAAAAACTATTGCTAACAGAACTGAAGATGTTTACAGGTTGCTATGTGGTTCCACTGATGTTTGCCATTGCTGTGACTTTTTAACCAGATTCACATGAGATTACAGCCCAGGCAAATCAGTCAGTTACTCGGTTTCTTTGAAAGTCAGTCATGATAGATCATTGTTAGTCATTAAATGTCACCATATGATCACCAAGGAAGATCATGATTTGATCATAAAAACATAACTTCTAAATTGTCTAATGGTGATTATCTGTATCCCTGAAAGCTTGATAGGAAATGTTCAAGTAATGATACTTGATGATTACTGTATATCTGTTCCATAATGCTAGACTATAAGTGTCAGTGGCTCAGTAGGTCGTACACTTGCTTCTTGGGCCAGAAAATTGGAAGGTTGTGAGTTCTAATCCCGCACCAGACTTAGAACCAAAGGTATGCAAATCAGTTCTGGGGGGAGTTGTCCCAGAGCACATAGTGGTCCAAAAATGACTTGTACTTTGAAATTTTTAAATGTCCAACCCAAATAGGGACATCTTCTTGACAAACTTTCTGTGTCACCTCCACCCTTGCCATGTTCCAGTGTGGAGCACTTTCTAGTGCCTAGTGGCACCCCTCCCTTTCTCTATTCCACTTGAAGCACTCTCTCTGGTGTCTAGTGGCACCCCTCCCTCTCCCTGGAACCTTAAAGCACTCTCTGGTGTCTAGTGGCACCTCTCCCTCTCCCTGGTCCCCTTGAAGCACTCTCTAGTGTCTAGTGGCACCCCTCCCTCTCCCTGGTCCCCTTGAAGCACTCTCTGGTGTCTAGTGGCACCCCTCCCTCTCCCTGGTCCCCTTGAAGCACTCTCTGGTGTCTAGTGGCACCCCTCCCTCTCCCTGGTCCCCTTGAAGTACTCTCTGGTGTTTAGTGGCACCCCTCCTTCTCCCTGGTCCCCTTGAAGCACTCTCTGGTGTCTAGTGGTGCCCTTCGCTCTTCCTGATCCCCGTGTAGCACTTCTGCTGCCTAGTGTCACCCCTCTCTCTGTTCCCCTTGAAGCATTCCCTGATCTCTAGTGTGACTGGGCTAAAAACAAGCAGGCAGGCGTGCACCATCACATTCTGTGCTCGGGCACAGATAAACATCCGTGCAAAACACAGAGAGTGCTGAGCACAACATAAGTCCCCCAAAAGGATTTAAACAAAAGCTATCTATTGCAGTTACTCCTTTATTGAAGTTGAATACCAAGACGTCCCTAAGTGCGCAGGGTAACTCCCTAGTGTTTAATTGTGCTCTGCAGCTTTTTCAAGGTACATGGGCAGGGAACATCTGGACAGACTGGATGGGCCAAGCAGTCTTTTTCTGCTGAAAAATTCTATGTTTCAAGAGGCCCTTGAAGCACTCCTGTCATCTATTGGCAACTCTCTCCCTGTTCTTCTTGGGGCTTTCTTGGTGTCTAGTGGCACCTCCATCCTTTTTATATCCTGTCTCCCTGGTGCCTAGAGGCATTCCCCTCCCCTCCCTCTTCCCTTTTCCCATTGAAACTCCCTGATGTCTAGACATAGTGACCCCCCTCCTTCTCCCCATCACCTTTACACAGTCTCTTAAGGCTCTTGCTATGACACAGTGGCAACTGCCACTGCATATTTTGCAAAGGCAGCTGGCCAAGGAGGTGAGTGGAGTGTTGCAGTGCAGGTTGCTGTGATTTAGTAGCAAGGAAGGGGGAGGTTGCTGCTTATTTACCCTCTAGATGGCAGCAGTATCAAAAACATTGCCTGACACATGTTTTAACCTGGTTTTTGGTGGCGGCAGGCAATGGGATTTGAACACCCTGCCTGAATCATGAACTAATAACCAATACTGACACTGTAGGGCAGCATTAGGAGAGTGTTGCTTTATTGAGGTGTTATTCAGATGAGATGTTAAACCTAGATCTTGTTCATTCATCTCTGGTGGTTGTCAAGGTGGAAGGGAAAGATCCCACAGTACATAAGAGTAAGGGACTTTTCATGGTAGAAAGAAGTCATCTCTGGAGCTTAATGGGGGCACTGCATAGAGTGGCCAACCTAGACAACGTTTAGAGAAAGAAAGGCTGGTGCACTCAGGAAACCAAAATAAATCACAGGAACTGCACAAGTAAAATCAAAATAAAAGCCAGCCTGGTGGCACTGAGGGTTGAGGCACTGGATGCCACACCTCGTTCTGCGTCGGTGACCTGGGTTCAGGAACGAGCCCAGACTGCTGGGGATGGCAGGGAAGGGAGAGGATTGAGCATCCAGAGGATGGCTCTCCTCTCCCTTGGGTGGGTTTGGGGGCTACTCAGCGCAGTAGTGACACACAGTGGAGACCGGGTGTACTATCTGTGCCTGAAACGTAAGGGGAGAAGCACGGTGGATGCTTACGGCTTCCCCATGCAGGCGTCACTGCTTATCCAGCTCCTGGGGGTAACAACACACAAGGAAAAAATCCCCCTGCACCTGGATAGGCACAGTTGTTCTCCGGGCCACCACCACACACCAATACCGGGTCTTGCCTCTGCCCCTCTCCCCTCCTCCTCCTCCTCCTCCTCGGCTGGCACTACATTGTAGATAGAGCACCAGATGGAGTGGTGGCCCTGCCCCAGGGGGCTCAGAGCTGGGGGGGGGGCTTCCCGGTCGGAGATTGGTGGAGGGGTAGCTTGCCCTCTGAGGAGGCAAGGGACCAAGTCGGTAGTAGAGCGGCCAGCGAGCAGAGGCAGTCCAAGATAGTTCCAGGACACAGGGTGCACAAATAAAATTGAAAAAAAAAAAGACAAAATAAAGACGTTTCGTTGCAGCTCTCAGAATGTCTAGAGATCACAGAGTTCCGGTGCTTTGACCTGTACAGTTCTTCCTCTCTGGTGTCCTGGTCAAGGTACATGCAAACCACACCCCAGGATGCATCTGGAAATGGACTGTCACAACTTTACTGTCTTTTCGGGTCAAAAATTGCAAATGAAAAAAATAAGTCACATGGTAGTATTTGAAAAGTTTTTGTCTATTGTATGTATATGAGAAAAACATGAATGTGTTGAATACGGTATATCTAAAAGAAAATTTAATTCTAACATTAGTTATGATTTATGCATTCTTTAACTCTTCTTAGAAGAGTAAATGCCAGTGGGTATACTGTAAATATTTGAATGCTTCAAAAGCTCAGTTAATGACTCAAAACACAGGTAATTTCTATTTTTAAAATAATTTTAAATTAACAGTATTAGTTTTCAGACTGTATGGAAAATGCTTTGAGGATAAAGTACATGTAGGGCTCACCTCAACCTAAAGGGGGGGGGGGTCTGAATTTGGAGATATACTGTATAACCTATGTGGGCCTTTATTATACACAAGATAATAAGAGCAAGTATAAATGTTTTTTTGTTGTTGTTTCAATTGTTTAACCAGTAGTGGCATACTAAGCTGAAAACTTATTTACAGGTGCGACCTGGGAGCACAGGAAAGTTAAGTGACTTGCTCAGGGTCACACAGCATGCAAGTGGGGGCTGTGGGATTCAAACCCAGGTCTCCAGATTTGCAACTCAGAGCCTTAATCCACTGTGCTATACTGCCTCCCTAAATGGAAGCTGTTTGGATAGAAAATGTATTGTATTTGTTTCCACTGACTCCAGTATAGATTTCCAAATGTATTTTTACTTAAATTTTGTTAACTGGGTAGGCCCACTGATACATGTTATCCCTTTTTTCAGGAACAGCCTGGAGTTAATTACATTCAGAGATAATATTGCATGTGCATGGTCTCATTTAAAGGTACAGAGTTAATTGCGTACAGAGATAACATAGCAATTCCAGGTCATACATTCAGGGTTGTAAGCAACAGAACAATTGATAAGCACACATAGAGCCATAATACACAACGTTATGACAGGACAGTAATTCAGACTGGTATCATTGCTTGTCAACCTTTGCCAGAGTTGTGAATAACATTGGCAGCTGCACTTGCACTGTCTGCCTTCTAGTAAATGGGCCTTATTATAGGTACCTTTCTTAAATACAGCAGAGGTGAAGCAGTTTAGGACCTCTTGTTGAAGCTTATTCTTGTGAGCTAGGGCAGTGACAGCGAAGGACCTCATGCCTGGGCCTTTCCTAGCCCTAGGGACTTCAAGCAGTAGACTGGTCGAGCAACGTTGTAGTCTCCTCTGGGGGTTTGCCTTGAGAATGCCCTGAAAACTTGGGGAGTGATTAGCTGTTTAAATGAATTCCAAAGGTACAGAAACAAAGATAAATGAGATATTGTTTTGTGAAATTAGCCTGTAATCTTGATCATAGTCAATTATGAGAAATGTTTTTGAAGTGAGGTCACGATAAACCATTATTCATCATAATCATCATTTCCATGACATCATCAATTTTGATTGGCAGGTATTTAAAACTCATGATTGTTAAATCATGATCACAGTGATAGTTTTTAAGGATTAAACATGATCTTTGAATATAATTGATAATGATCATTGATGGTACAGTACATGATTAAATCTAGTATAGTGGTTTAAGGCTCTGAGCAGCAAATCTGGTGACATCCAGCAGACCAGACCTGGGTTTGAATCCCACAGCTTCCACTTGCATACTGTGTGACCCTGAGCAAGTCACTTAACTTCTCTGTGTTCCCAGGTCACTCCTTTAAAAAAAGCTTTCAGCTTAGTGTGCTACTCCTGGTTAAACTACTAAATAAAAAAAATATCTGTCAAGCCAGGCAAAGACGTTATGAAGGAAAAGAAAAATTTTAAATATTAGCACTCTGGGGTGCCGTCAGGGGAAACGTGTCAGTCAAGAACATTGTATATTCCGGTAGTTGCAACAATTCTACATGTTGGCAGGCCTTTCTACATATAGGCAGGCCTAATGATTAGATTGCAGAGCTGTGTGCCCTAAGTTTGATTACTACTACCATCATAAACTGCATCACTGGGACCTTGAGAAAGTCTCTAAATCTCAAAGTGCAACCTCCACCTCTCAGTGTCTCCCTTTCTCCCTTTTCCTTTGCTCATCCTCACCCGCAGTGCATAAAGTATGCAGAAAAAACTGCCGGATCTCTAAGGGTCGTAATTATAAAAAGATACAAGGACTACTAATGCCAAAGTCCCTTTTCCCTTCATAGTTTGGAATTTGCCTTTTCATTATTATCCAGTTTTCAACAGTAAGTCAAAACACAGGCCCAAAACATGACAATACTGTAAGAAATTGAGGGACAAAGGAACTAAGGGTAATACTATTCTTCTAAAGTCATGGTAAGGGGAAACAAATGTGGAGTGAGGGCCCTGCTTGGAGACCCTGTGAGACACCCCTCAAATCCCTCAAAATGTTTTTGCCAGGTCTGAGATCCTGTGAGACCCAGCCTATTTAAGCCCTGCTTACCCCACCCCATCACAATCATTGGCCTGTACATGCATAATGGCACAGCAACTGTTCATGACGTTGGAATACAAAATGTATGCTATACTGTACATTCAAAACACTGTCCTTTCCTTCCTACATAGTATTCCTTATGTTGCCTCCTGCATCACAGCTACTGTATGATCTTGTGGGAAGTGCCTTCACTCATGATTGCTTATTGGTGTTGGATGCCACATTTTCCTTTTCCACTTTTTCCTTGTAGATAAGTGATACCCCCAAATCCTCAACAGCATCTGGCAATGATGTCTGACAGTGCTATAGGACCAGACATTCAGCACTGCCATGTTGTACTGTATGTAGCAATAACTGAGATTTCAAATTTAATTTGCATAGCTTTAGGCTAAATGTGTGTCATATTTTGCTAATATTAGATAAAACATATGTTAAATTTAATTCTGTGTCTCTGTTGGCCACAACAGTTAAAGGCATAGCAAGTAAATGGTATCTGTAATTATTGTTTGTATAACAGTTGATGAGAACTGCATAATTTTCCCCCAACTTGACAGTGAATATAATTTTCTTTTTAAATTAGGACCTACTTAAAAAAAACTACAATTAAAGAAATAGCTTCTATTACTGGGAAAATCCAGTGTAACATCTGGCGAAACATATTTTGAGCAGTTTAGCATATCATTCTAAAAGAAACAGGTTCTTTTTGAAAAAGGATGTATACATGAGAGTATGCTTGAGGTTCACACAACTAAGTGTGCATTTGTTGAGAGAAATAGGAACTCTGCTGTGTGCTGAAACACAGGCCTATAAGCCAAGGGAGTCTCAGTACACACTAGAGAAGTGCCTAAATTTCATTAAATGCAGCACACTGGAGTAGGTCATTGCGCTGTAAATGGTACCGTATTAGCTTGGAGTTAAAAATGACATACAGATCTGTATCTATATCTATATGACTTTGTTAATGCACCAGTTAGGGTAACTTAATGCCACAAAAGTAGCGAAATGTGGCATTAGGGTTTCTAATCCTAACTTCCCACCTTGACCGCCCCCAACACCAAGCAGCAAAATGAAACAAAAATTAGGGTTTTGGATCTCTGGAGTCTTGGCGAATCAGTGGTGGCATCTTCCTTGGGGTTGTCAACCCGAATGCCTACCCCATTCCCTGAGCAAATAACATCATGCATGATCCCTTTTTTTCACATGGGGCCCGCATGACCCTGCGTAAAGAAAGCTACAACAAATGGTGTTGGCAACATGTGGCAAGACATACTTCTCTAATTTTAAGTTGTATCACTATGAGGCACTGGCTCGGAGCTATACCTTGTGCTTTGGACTGGAGGCTACAGGCTGGTACGGAGGATGAACATTAGGTTGACAACCCCAAGAAAGACCCTACCACTAATTTGCCAAGACTCCAGAGTCCCAAAACCCTAATGTTTGTTCCTTTTGCTGCTTGGGGGGTGGGGAGTTAGGGTTGGAAACCCTAACGGCACATTTCCCTACTTTTGTGCCATTAAGCTACCCTAACTGGCACATGCAACATGGGAAGACTCTGCCCGCCTACAGAAGTGCAGGTCCTGGCACATTCACTCTTCATACATTCACTCTTTATTTTTTTATTTAGTTTGTTCCCAAGGTTTAAAGATAGTCATTTTATGACTGCCATTATAAACATGACATGTAGCATTTATAGTATATTTGCCGAAATGTTATATCGCACCAGAAGCGTGAAAAGACTTTTCATCCAGAATTTTAAAAAGGACACCTGTCACGTTTATGAGGTGGTGTGGAAAAATGTCTGTGTTGAAAGTTTGAAGTCAAAATATTGAAAATTAGCAAAGTTATGAGTGAATGTTTAATTTTGTAAGTGCAGTAACACACTCCAGGATGAGGGTTAGTTTGGATAAAGGCTTTTCTAGAGGTAGTAAGGCACTTGGCCTGTGGCCTCATGCCTCACTACTCCCTGTAGGCATGCATTTAGCTGGACTAACCCACCCCCCATTGTGCATTATTACTTGCATATTATCACAGGTCCTGAAGTACTGTATTGCCGGGTGGTTAATGAAGGTCATAGAGGCCATTTGCAAAGGTGGCAGGTTAACCTCAACAGCATTCAGACATCATCTTCTGTCTAACTTTAAAAATTTGATTTCGTATCATTGACATCTCAGTATGCACATTGCATTTGATTAGCTATGTGTGAATAAGCACTGTTTGCTTCCTTTGGAGGAATAATTTGATATCTCTCTCTCTGTGTCTGCTGCCAGGGACTTTCTTCAGAGGACAATGCAAAACAACATACAGTAGTAGCAGTGGCAACAAAACTATGGTCTCTGTTCACACAGTACCTCCATGTTGACACCTCACTTTGCATATCCTAACCTGATTTAACACTGTGGGTAATAAGATGACCAACTGTGCTTTTTGTTCACTAACTGATGGATTCAGTGAGTTTTGGAAGGGCTGATATTTTTATATATTTCAAAATCTTATGGATGAAGAGTGTGATACATTGCGCAATAAAATATAGGAAGGGTGGAAGACAGATGTGTACACCAGATAAGGAACCTTCAAAATGCCAATATATTTGCTCTTTGTTTGTCTTAGTATTCATTTTCTTTTTTTTTATATCGTCTTTATTAAGAGAAATTTTCATTTAAAACAACATAGAGTAAACAGAAATAAGATTAACAACATATTGCAGGTCTTATACTTTCCAAACCCAATGTATGTCTTGTTTTGCTCCTGTACGCCTATATTATGTCTGTGCATTTCTGCATATTGTAACCAATGTCCTGTGCTCTCCCGGGTCGTGCCTGAAAATAGGCAGGTCTGTTGCCTAGCGCACTTACCCGGTTACCAAAAGCTAATAAATAAATAAATATTTATACATTGGGTTAGACTGAGTTGCAGTTTAAATGCATTTTTCTTTCCAATTTGGTTAACATCATATATCTATAGGTGCTCATATAGATCTAAGTTCTCCCTTAGTATAAAATGTAAGTGAAAGTAGGTAATCTAAGCCAGATAATAAATAGAGAATAATGACTGTGCAGGCGTGTTATAAGGATTTTTCACACACTCGAACTGTTTGATAATCCATAAACTCCGAAAGCGAAGCTCAAGGGATTTATGAGATTATCACACACCAAGGTCATGTGAAAAACCCTCTTAACACACACCTGCATATCCATTATTTTTTTAATAACTGGTGCAAGGTTTTAACAAAAAAGCTAGCTGTATTTGTGTGAGCAAGCGTGTCTCTCAGCAGCTGCCCTACTCGCACAAATACAGTGAAATGAGAGCATGAGGAAGAAAACGCCATAATAACCCACCATCAAGTTATTACAGAATTCAGTGGGTGTTAACTGCGTTTTATCATGAATGTGTATCCAGGCATTATAGAGGGTCACTAGTTATAATAATACCTTTTAAGGAACAAAAATGTGTCTGTTTCTGCTTTCTAGAGTGTCCATTTTTGCCAAGTTTCTTTGAAAACAGGCAGATGGTTAATGTGTCAATAGGTTTGTTTTTCCAATTGATAAGAGGAATCAATGAATGCTATCCACTGTTGGATAGTAGGTGTGTAGCATTAGATCAGTATTAAAAAAAAAAAAGGAAAAACAGCTGAACAGATCAATCAATTGCTTAGTTTTGACAGATCAACATATAATTAGTGTGGCTATTAGAAGACAGACTTGGAAAATAGGAAACCCACCCAAGTTCAAATCCTAGCAGAGCTACTTACTCAGAGTGTGATCCTCAGTAAGCAATTTAACTTCACAGTGCGTCCGTTCTCCCAGCTATCAAATTGAGTAAAATCAGAATCCCGCTAAAATTACATGTTGCTCTAACTGAGGTACCCCAGTAAAAATGTTTTTAAAATAAAACATAATAAATTAAAAAAGATACTAAGGAGTTGCGTACAGACCACAAAATAAGGCTGGTTTCCGATCCCGTGCAAGTCCTGGGTTCGGCTCCCAGGCTGCTTATAGTCTCTTACAGCAGCAGCTTCATGAGATGCAGTGTTTATGTAAACCAGGTCCCACTTTCTATAATGGCAGCTGGTCCTTGTCTTGAATATCCCTTGTAGCTCTTTACTTACTGGTTAAGATCAATACCCCGGCATCACAATATGAGGTCAATAAAGGAAATAGGAATAGTGAATAATACAGTTTTCTGCAAAACATATTTCACATAGAAAAATGGAACTTCAGTAACTCACGAAGACAAGACAGATGTTAATATAGTATTGCTTGTTCTGCCTTAAAGGGACACTCTCAACCTCCTTAGGCCTAACAGTGTATTTAGTATGAAAAACACATGTCATGATTGGTCACATTCTGTAGAGACTGCTGATGTAGCTTAGAATTTGATCCTGATTCTTTTTGTTTGTTTGTTTGTTTGCTCGTGCGCATGCATGTGCAGAGCAGACACATTGTGAGAGTGGAGTAGTGGGCTTCAAAGGCATGTCACTGGCACATCCAGTACAGCTCAGGCTGCAGGAGGCTCGACAGTGACATGCCAATGATCAGCAAGGTTGATTATCGTGCTTTTCTGCTGGACGTTGGGCAGGAACTTGGTGTAGTTGAAAGAAGGCAGCCGCATCTATCAGAAAGTGGCTGTATCCTATCATCTACATGACACTGCCCAGCCAATCGGCTCAGCGGTGTCATTATCAGCTTGCTTTGTTTCACAGTCCTTTGAGTCAGTTCCTCTCTGGTTGAGGCAGTCCTTTCCATTCCCTTCCTTCCCACGCAAACCAGTCACTGACCATCATTTCTTTCTGTCTCTCCTCCCCCTACAAAGGAGTGCCTGGTTCTGTTTTTCCTGTCCCCTATGTGCCCACAAAAAAAGTGCTCAGTGGCAGTTGTCTTTGTTCCTCCCCCAGCCTCCCTGCATGTATCAGTAAATGTTACCATACAGTAGCTAAGTGCTAAAGGCCCTTGACACAAGTACCTTGTTCCTCCCTATGTACCTGGGCATGCATTAACTCCAGACAACCAACACTTTGTTGTGTCTTATTGCTTGCAAAAGACACCCCAGATATATGCAGATGAACGTCTGACTTAATATTCACCCCTTGACTGTTCTGACAGTAGCTCAAAAAATAGTTAGAAAAATTGGCCTAAATTATTTTAAAATTATAGTTTATACTCAGTAGTGTATGGGCAACCATGCACAACAAGGCAGATGTTTCCATCTCGGTCTCGTGTATGGTTTCCCATACCTTATTTTGTATAGATTTGTTTTAATTCATCTACCTTTTTTCTAAATCTGTGCTGAACAGTGGTCAAATAAAAAGACAACTGAGCACACAGGATAAGATTAAATGATTGTGATTTAAGTAATTGCTACATGAGCTGACATTTCTAGTAGTTCATCTTTTCATAAACAGTTCCACTTGGGTGGTTTCAGTTTTACTGGTATCTTTGTTATGACGAATCTGCAGTATATGTAAGCATATGAAATCCTAACAGACACGAGATTGTATTCTGTTGTATCACAGTAGTGATACCGCTTTTGTGGTACAACAACATTCTGCCATCAGTACTGTGGCATCTGAAAGTATATAGATTTCCATACACAACAACATTGAACCATATACTGTAAAGTTTTAATTCAGCAATGAATTACATTTTTGTTCATTGAAACAAATTGTAAGTGAATGTTATCTCCTCGAATATAATAGCTACTGTGTAATGTGAGAGCATGGAGGTTACTACTCTAAAGCAATGTTACAGACCTTGGTTTTAATAGTTCCATTGCACTTATGACCTCGTAAAACTGCAGAGTTCTAATATTTTTGCTGTATTATTTGTAGGAGAGTAGATAACATTTAGAAGTCGAGGAATACATGGATAGCAATGGGCCTGTCAAAATCCATCAATCAGTTTGCGTTTTGTGTAAGTTAAGGGCAAAGCTAAACAGCCAGAGCACAGTAGTAGGGACTGCACAGTGTGGCATGCCAGTGGTGTCCTGGCCAGCTGGAATGAGAATCGTCACTACTGCTTAGGCTGCTTTTCATCTCCTCAGGCCTGGAACTGGCAGCTGTTTTGTACTTACAGATGGGATCTGGCATATGCCAGTCAGCACTGTGGGTTAAAAAAACACAGAAATAATTGTAAAGTGAAAATCGATAAAATAAACTCTACCAATCATTTATTGTGACAGCACAAACTGCAATTAGAAATGAAAGTCATGGATCTTCTTACTACGTTTTTTTGTTCAGATAATGGCTGGCCAATATTGTGAGATTGACTCTATGGCCTGACTTTATTGTTCCCTAACTTCGAGGAACCAGGATTGGTGAGAGGACGCAACTGACTGTATACAGATGGTTGTTTCCAGGAAGGGAGGGGGAGGTACTAGCTGTAGCCATTTTGGAAACACCTGGTAGGGGCTGAGAGTGGAGCTGCACCTGTTTTATTTTGCTGAGCAGTTATGCCGTGCCATTTTTTTCCCCCTAAGTGTTTAATCCTCCAGAGCCAGACCAGGCAGCCATCAGCCATGCCCCCCTGTACACTTATGGACCATCCCTGACCTCTCTCAAGACTGGGGAGCTAGTTCCCCTGTGGATTCCCCCACCACAACCATGGTGGGGTTTGGGGACAGGGCCATCCTACACCCCACCCCACCCAGAGCACAAAGTCCAGAAATGCTCACTGGTACAAGTGGAAAAGGTGGGTCCAGGTCTCTGGGCGTATCTTCACCGAGCCCAGTCTGCTCAGTTTTTTCCACCACTTTTCTTCCCCCTCTAGTCCTGGAACCAGTGGTGACCTCAGAGGGCACTTGTTCCTGGAGGAGCACATGCGTTCCAGAACTGTGGCACCTTTCACCCTCCCCTGACCTACGTTTTCCTCCTGTGCATCAGTGATACCACCTAGCTTCCACCTGGTGGCAGCCAAGAGCTGAGAAGGCCCACCACCCTGATCTGGTAGAGGAGAGCTGCCAGACAGTTGCTCAGTCCATGTCTTGCCCCCCTCCAGCCGTCCTCCGGCAACTTGAGTTGTTCCTGAACTCGGGTCACTGGCATGGTAAGCGTTGAGGCACTTTGACAGTGTCTCTGCCCTCTGTGCCACAGGGCAGCCCATGTCCTGCCAGTTTTAATGAAGTTCCCATGCTTGGGTCTCACTCTTTTGACCATAGTACAAGTACATACCAGATAAAATACATATTTTCCCCTTTTCATCTCAATCCACATAGCACTCCATATCACCCTCATTCTGCCGATGGCACCCACTTTACAGGATTCAAAATCTAAGCAGTTGGCAACCAGATCAGCCTTTCTCTTGAAATCCTGCCTACTGCCATCTGAATGACTGGGAGAGTGCATTACTATTTACATGCCATCCATCATTCTTTCAGATGTCGGCTTGTTAGAGGAGGGGGCTATGCTGATTCATATTTGGTTACCTTGCTTTCCCCTATAAAGTTAGTGTCATGGAGAGGGTGGGGTGGGGTAGAGGTTAGATGAAGTGATGTGTGTGTTGAAGTAATTAGGTTAAATATATGTATTTCTGAATGACACTGGATTTTTCTTAGACATATAAAGCCTGGAAGGATCATCCCTGACAGGAGAGTTTTTCTTGTGTCCTCTCTGAGCCTCTGGAGATAAAAGTGGCAAGTCTGCAGTTAGGGAGACACCTCATTGGGCATTGGGAGATAGGAGAGGCAGTGCCACAACTTTGGAGATTTAAGCTGTGTTTACATTACGGCATCGCTCCAGAATCTTGGGCACTTCTTTAATGGTGTGCTGCCAGCTAAGCTTGTAATAAACTGTTTATGCAGCCTACCATGCAGCATTGCAGTGTGCGCCATAATGGGGCTGTTCCTTCAGTGGGGCATGGTTAATTTGTTGGTGCAATATGGGAAAATTGGCCTCCAGAATGGATCAAGTGCAGAAGAGGGTTTACACCACCCTGCAACATGCTTGATCAGCTAAACATTCCCTCTCTGGCATTGAATCAAAAAGTGGAATCGAACACATCCTAAAGCGCACTGGTGAGTGTCTGCATGGTTGCATTTGCAGTGCATCAGCTGTTGCGCATAGGTTGATGCGCTGCAAATCGGGTGGTGTAAACGAGGTTTTTATGCTGAGTTCAGGGAAATAAAGGCAACATGTTATTTTGTAAATAGGAGAGGCAGTGCCGCAACTTTGGAGATTTATTGCTGGGTCCAGGGAAATAAAGAAAACACTTTATTTTTGTAAACCATTTTATATCACTAAGTGTCAATAAATTGACCCAATGTCTTGTTTTATGGATGCTTGGAGACACCCTAGAGGGGCCGAGAGTAGGGCTATATTTATTTTGTGCTGAAGTTCTTTTAGATTATTTTCCTATTTTGAGCTCACCATGACCCAAACCAGTAAGACCATAATGTGAATGATTCATCCTTCACCTGGGCTGTTGCATACAACGCACACTGATGAGTCCTGTGTAGGCTGAAAAATGTGTCTCTTTGTTCTATTTTCAGTCTTTGCAGAGCAAGGGAGACACCATCTGTCACCAGCTTAAAGCAGAAGCAGTCAAAATTCTTTCATGGTGATTTGCATATACTTCCCACAATGCTTTTCATTATGGGAATGTGTGTAATTTTACACTTCTTTCTAACCTGGATTTAGTGCCAATGTCCTTTCCAGGTAACCCTTGCCTCTGTGCTTTTATGCTCAGGTTCTTTGACTTTTAGATTACTATATTTGTTTAGCTGGGTGGTGATGCCCTGCTAATTTTGACAACATTCCCATACTTGAGTCTCCTTCTTCTACTGTCATCTGTTTTAGACCTAATACATAATTTTACCCCTTTCCCTATCAGCACCTGTAGTGCCCCATCCCATCTCTGCCTTCTTGTTAGCATTCATTTTTTTTTTATTTATTTGTTTATTGAGTCATTTCAAAAAGTACAAGAAAAGATTCGTACAAAGAGTAGAATGGATTACATTGAGGTTTCATGGCTTAGATAATGGAATAGATACTTCTACAACCTCTTCTACGGCACCTTCCTGGGAGACAGACGGAGATACTTCTTCTCTCCCTCCAAAATCATTAAGTACCTTGCCAGGCTCAAGCTTGCAATAGGGGGAGATGTTGAGCCCAACCCTGACCCCCACTCCCCTAACCTTGCCATCAGTGACCCTGCCAACCCAACCTGGGCTGCGGCCAGGGGCCTCCGGCTGGTCCACGTGAACACAGGCAGCCTAAGGCACAAAATCCATGACCTTGAAGCCTGGTCAGCATTGTACAAACCTGATGTACTAACAGTAATGGAGACCTGGCTTATACCTCATATACTCCCACATGAGGTAGACCTGCCTGGCTACAACACCTATAGAAGGGATCATGTAGGCAAGAGAGGTGGTGGAGTCTTTATCTACACCAAGAGGAGTCTCAATGCCTCACAGATGGCCCTCCCCCCCTTTGCGACTCTGTAAACGAGATCATCCTCGTTAAGTTGTTACTTGGAGGCACCAAACCACTGCATGTCGGGTGTGTTTACCTCCCGCCACAGACTGCTGCCACTTCCCTTGAATCCCTAATACATGCCATGGCCGAGCATCCCCTGGGGGAACTCATCCTCCTCGGAGATTTTAACCAAAATTGGCTTGCCCTTCAGACCTTGACCAATAGAAACCCGTTCCTTGCCTCCAACCTGACCCAAATTATAAATCTGCCCACCAGGCTCAATACCAAGTCTGGCAACCACTCCCTACTTGACTGGGCCCTTGTCTCCTGCCCTGACCATATTCTTGCTGCCGGGATAATGTCAGACTCCATGAGTGACCACTCTCCAATCTTTTGTACGTGGTCCAGCAGGCCCCCTAAACTGGATGCCAGGGTTATAGAGGCCAGGAATTACACCAGACTTGTCACTGACAATTTTGGCTCTGACCTTCGTGCCATTGATTGGCATCCCATTCTCATCCTCTCCACCCTGGACGAAGCCCTAGAATACTTCACCTCCTCATTCCTGTCCATGGCTAATGCTCACATGCCACGTAAGAAGCTCAGGGTACAGGGAAAGTGTCACAAATGGCTAAGTCCAGGCCTTAAATAAAGCATGTTGCTCCGTGACAAGGCCTGGGATTGTTCAAATCCACCAGCAGTAGCACAGACTGGGAGATAGACAGAGAATTAAGGAATTGCTGCAAGAAAGCTTCCAAATATGCCAAAACTAAGTACCTATGTGATCTCCAGACTAGTCACCTCCATGACCCCAAGAAATTCTGGAGCTAAATTAACCTGTTACTTAAGGGTGCCTCCCCTGCACAGGATGGAGCTATGCTCATTGGAGACACCCTGACTAATGACCCCACCATAGTAGCGGAGGACTTCAATGTCTCCTTCTCCAGCCCAGGTGAACCCTGTCCCCCATCTCACCTGATGATCCTCTCTCCAGTGACACCACCTGGGAAAACGCACAACCCCAGTTTCACCTCAAACTTGTCAGACCTCCCGAAGTACTGCCCCTCCTGCTCAGAATTAACCCCAGCTCCTCACCAGGACATAATCTGCTTGAACCTAGACTGCTGAGGGCTGCTGCCCCTGCCATTGCCCTCCCTGTCACTTGGCTCATCAACAGATCCTTCCGTGAGGGCATGGTCCCAAGTAGAAGAAAAGTAGGCGTCATAGCCCTGGTTCACAACAAAGGGCCTAAGGACAAAGTGGGGAACTTTAGGCCCATTTTCCATCCTCTGCCCTCTTCTGAAAGTTCAGGAGAGACTGGTCCACAACCAGCTACATGACTACCTAGAGCATCACTCCCTCCTAGCCGATATTTATGACAGCTGCAGGAAAGGCCACAGCACAGACATGGCCCTCATCCGGCTCACATCTGATGCTCTCAATGCCATGAACCAAGGCTCCCTCACTGGAGCCCTATTTATTGACCTATCAAAGGCTTTTGACTTAGTCAACCACAGCCTACTGCTCGACAAACTTCGCCTCCTTGGACTAGATAGACTCTCCCACTCCTGGTTTGAGAGCTACCTACTAAACAGAAGTCAAAAAGTAACCTGGAGGGGAGCGCAGTCCAGCATCCATCCAGTGGTCTCAGGGGTACCCCAGGGCTCAATCCTGGACTCCTTGCTCTTTACTCTCTTTGTCAATGACATAGAGTTGGCTCATGGGCCAAGCAATCTCATCCTCTATGCTGATGACACTGTTGTCTACTACAGTGACCTGGTACCCAGTGTCATCACTGCTAAACTTCAATCTAGTCTCACTACACTTGAAGCATGGTTCTTCGCTAACTCTCTACTACTGAATGAGGAGAAAATGAAGGCTGTCCTGTTTGGGCCCAGGCGTCTCGGCCTGGATAGGAATGACCTTCTCCAGCTTAAAGTGAACCAGGGGAAGCGAGTCGAGGTCCTCGACAGGATCAAATACCTGGGGATACTTCTTGACCAGGAACTGTCCTACAAGCCCCACATCGACTCACTAACCAAGTCCCTCCACCAGAGACTCGAACTTCTCTATCAGCTCGGAAACTCCCTCACGGACGTGGCTCGGTGTGCAATCTCAAACTGCACACTCCTCCCCTACCTCTTCTACAGCACCCCCCTACTGCAGTTCCTACGAGAAAGGGAACTCAAAAAAACTTACAGTACTTTACCACAGAGTTGCACACTTTGCCACAAACTCTCCTTCTAGAAGACATCACTGTGAGGTCCTTGCAGACCTCCACTGGCCGATCTTACGCCATAAACTGGCCTACTCCATCTTCTGCCTGACTCATAAATTCACCACTGCCAACTCTCCTCCTCCTCCTCACCTCCATGGGCTGCTAAACCCCAGAGTACAATGCAGAGAAACAAGGTCTTCGTCCAGCCAGCCCTTAACTATCCCCCGAATACGCACCAACTCGGGTAAGTGCTCATTCTCTTATGCTGCCCTGTACCTGTGGAACACGCTCCCAGCTAATCTGGTCAAGAGGACCACACTTCAAGGATTCAAGGCTGGCCTTTAGGTCTACCTGCTGGAACTTAGCCTATGTGGCTGCACTCGCTAGTCCTCCTTTCTCCTATCAGACCTAATGTTTCTCTCATGCCCTGTTGTCAAATGGCTGAACTATGACCCCTACTAACTCTGTATTGTTACAATTGCTCCATCGGATTTTTCTACCTGTAATTACTGTCTCTCCAGTTGCTGCTGTCTCACTTCTAATCCTTGTACTACTGTCTGATGTATGTAATATTGTTGTATGTAATTTAACCCCGGGTCGCCCCTGAAAAAGGGACCAGCGGTCTCAATGGGTTTACTTGGGTCATCAGAATCTAAATAAATAGAACATGTAAAATGATATCGTAATGCACTGGTTCAGTATAGAGCTAATATATACTGGTTATAGGAGTAATCCTGACAGATCTCTGTACAATATAGTAACAGGGTTAAAGGAAATACAATAGCAAATTGCAAACTATTGTATCAGGGAGGTCACGAGGAGTGAGTAATACTGTATTAAGCTTAAAGAGAAAAGCTATAAATAACCGATTTGAACTTTATTGAGTGAGTTTTAGATAATCTAAATAATTCTGCCAATAGAGTTTACAATCATTAAGTCAGTCCAGAGCCACATAAGAGATCCTTTCTAAAGATGCTGTCTGTGTTAGATTATTAAAAACATCTGTAATAGTAGGTATTATGGAAGATTTCCAATGAATTAAAATAAGACACTTGACATGCATAAAGAGTATGTTCATCCATTTGTGTTGCTATTTAGAAAGCTTATTATATCGGTCCCTTATGCCTAAGATAAAGTATTTAGGCTCAAATGGAATTTTTTGTCCAACAACTTTTTCAGTCAAACGATGTGCAGACCTCCATAATTTAGATATAGGGTTGCAGGACCATAAAATATGGAGAAGATCACCACCTGGAGAATTACAGTGCCAATAATGGTCATTGGGAGTCAATCCAAAGCAATAGAGAATTTATGGAGTTCTGTACCATAAATGAAGGATTTTAAATTGGATAAGCATACTGCACATGTCTTTGAATGTATTGTGACAGAAAGTCCAACGCTTGTTTCGTTGAAAGTCTGTTATATTATATTGTAAGACAGAATTCCATTTGGCTCTGGATGTTAGGGATTGGTCTGGTAAGGTATCTCTGGTAACCTTATATATTCTGCTAACTAAGGCAGATGAGTTGTTCACCCATGTAGTAATATGAGTGTCCAGAGATGGTAATCTAGTCATTTTTAACAAGAGGTGAGATAGTGCATGTCATAATTTTAAAAACTTCCAAAAATCTTTTTTGGGTCTATCCCATTTAGTTTGTAAGATGGTAAAAGAATTTAAAGAGAGTTCATCACTCGATATAACATAGTTCAAAAAGTAAGTCCTATTATTTTTCCAAGAATTACATTATAAAGATTGACCCTCAAGGGAAATGGATTGATTGCTCCAAAAAGGAATATACATCATTGGGGTGGGGTTGCAGTTTAGTTGCTTGTGGAGTTTAAACCAGTAATTCACTGATGGGACTGTAATGTGGTGTTGCCTTAATTTGTGTGTAAGAGAATTAAAGATGAGAATGGTAGGGGCTGCACCTGGAACCAAAGCTGTTTCCATGTCAACCCATAAGGGGGATTTAGGGTTGGGTTTCATTAACCAGTTAACAGTTTGGGCTGCTCAGAAAGCCCATACATATGCTGGAAACCAAGGGAGGTCTAGACCTCCTTTAGACCAGTGAGCCCTTACTTTAGTGCAGCTAATTCTTGGAATCGTCCCTTCCCAAATAAAGTTACCAATCAATTTATCTATTTTAGACAAGAGTAAAGGAGGCAACACTAATGGGATGTTAGAGAACAGGTAAAGTATCTTAGGAGTTATAGACATTTTAATGACTGAAATCTTACCAACAAAAGAGGGATTGAGAGTTTTCCATTTATCTAATAAAGTATTGATTTTGGTAAGTAAGGGGGGAAGGTTTGCATCCCAGATCTTATTTAGACTGGGTAGAACCTTAATCCCCAAATATGTAATTTCTTGAGGCACCCAATGAAATCCAAGTGGAGTGTTCATATGTGATTTACAAAAATGATTTAAAAGTAAAACTTCACATTTATTGTAGTCCACTGCTAGCCCAGAGAGTTCAATAAATATATTAAATAGTTTGATAAGCGGTTGGGCAGCAGATTCTAAATTTTCTAATAGAATTAATAAGTCATCAGCACAAGCTACTGAGATGTATTATGAGTTGCCTATAGAAATACCTTTTATTTCATTGGTTTGTCAAAGGGCGGTTGTCAAGGGTTCGAGAGCTAAAATAAAGAGAGAAGGGGATAGTGGGCAACCTTGTCTAGTGCCTTTGGCTAAAGAAAAGGATCGAGATAGCATAGAGTTTGTAAGTACTCTGGCTGAGGGAGAGGTGTAAAGTAATTTGATCCATGAGCAGAAGCGGTCACTAAAACCCAAATGGGATAAAACATTATGTAAAAATTTCCAATTTAGAGAATCAAAAGCTTTTTCAAAATCTACAGTTATAACTGCTTGAGGGGTTTTAAGGGATTTGGCTTTGTGCATGAGATTAAATAGGGAATGCAAGTGGTCTGAACCAACTCTTTCCTTAACAAAGCCCACTTGCGAGCGATGTACCAATTGGGGAATAAGGGATTCTAGATGCGTAGCTAAAATGTTAGCAAATATTTTGCCATCAGTATTGAGTAAGGATATAGGATGATAATTAGATGGAAGAGAAGTATCTTTGTCCTTTTAAGGGAGCACATTAATAATACTAAGACTCAGAGAGAAGCAGAAGGCTGAGAGGCCCATGGTGCTTCAAACCTTACATATAATACTTTAAGAGCTTTCCAGATCTCATATAAATGTCTAATCTATTTTTAAAGATATTCTTATTGTCACTAACGATGATATTCAAGGGCAACATATTCCATGGCCTTGCAACTCTCTGAGAAAATAAAAATAATAGCCTCAGTCATGGTTGAGGGCAGTTTTCCGAGATGAGTGGCTTCATAATAGACCTTGTATAGTAAGGGACAGAGAAGGTCAGATAAGGATTTATAAAATTCTACAGGAAAGCCATCACTTCCAGGGGTTTTGCCGGTATTAAGAGTTGAAAGGGCTTGTTGAATCTCAACTACTGAAAAGGGTTTGTCAAGTGATTCAGCTAGCTCTTTAGGAAGCTGAGGAAGGGTCAATTTCTCCAAAAAGTTTTTGATGGACGCAGAGTAAAGAAGAGGAGGAGAATATAGCTTTTTATAAAAGTCTGTCATGATGTTGTTTATAAAGGGACCATCTGTATGCATTTGACTGGAGGGATCTTTCAAGCCATTTATGAAGCACTCCATCTGTTGGGATCTTAATCTGTGGGCTAGTACTTTGCTACCTTTTTTGCCATATTCTCAGTATTTGTGCTTGATTCTTAATAAAGCAATTTCTGTTTTGCGAGAGATAAGCTTGTTAATTTGCATGCTTAATTTTAGCAATTCCAGATGAAGAGGGGAGTTGGGATTTGGATGTGAAGCAGCAAAATATTGTGCTTCTTTAGTTTTCAATTGTTTTTCTAAATTATTAAGTTGTTGTTCTCGCATCCTTTCCTGTTAGCAGCAAAGTTAATAATTTTACCACGAATTGTTACTTTGAGTGCTTCCCATGTGTTACCCATAGTAGTGTCCGAAGGGTCATTATATTGTAAGAAATCTTGTGTTTGTGATTTTAAACCAGAGTAGAAACTCTTGGTCTTTAAGTAATAGAGGATCTAGGCACCATGAAGGGGATTTGAGAGGTGGAGATCCCCAGGTGAGATGTAATTTGACAGGAGAGTGGTCGGAGATAAGTATAGGTAGAATATTAGAATCCAGTACATTTTCAGTAACTTTAGAGGAGGCAAGCCCGTAGTCAATCCTGCTGTATGAATGGTGAATAGGAGAGTAGTAGGTATACTTACGATCCCTAGGATGGAAGAGTCTCCATACATCTGATAGCCCATGGTCTTTCATAAGTAATGAAAGAGCTGCTATACTCTTTTAGTGAGTGTCAAGAGTGGAGTTGCTTTTGTCTAAGAAGGAGTTGAGTATAAGGTTAAGGTCACCCCCAATTAGTATAGGAGAGTTAGATAAATTATATTTGGTTAATTGGAGAGCTATGTTGTGAAAGAAGTCTGGGCAATCAGAGTTTGGAGCATATATATTGATTGAAGTAAGAGAGCCAGAAATAGTATTAAAACAGGCAATGGGCCAGCCCAGTGGCATAGAGGGTTGAGGTGCTGGACGCCACACTGGCATCCAAGTTCGGGAACAGACTCGGGTTGCTATGGGCTGGCAGGGGAGGATGAGGATTGAGCATCCATTGGACTGCTCTCCTCTCCTCTCCTGGGGTAGGTAGTGGGCACATGTCACTCTGCAGCAGTCCCCGGTGGAGACCGGGAGCACTGCAAGAGGACGTCAACAACTGTGGGACCAAGAAAAATTGGAAAAAAATCACTCAGGGCTTGGCCAGATGATGGCGGTCAGACTGCCCACACCTCTTTCAGACCTCCCTCGAGCCATGTCCACCTCTGCGGCATGGGGCCAATTGAGAGTGTGCTGGCCCCCTTCCCTGGTACCTTCCCCCTTGGAAGACAGGGACCCGTCCAGCGAAGGGATACGCTGGGTTACCCTGATGGCTGCTATGTGAGGTAAGGAGGCTCGGGTGGAATCAGAGGGGTGTAGGAGTCCTTGGCGACCTGAAGGAGTGGTTGTGCCCTGAGCACGTAGGGGGATAAACAGATAACACAAAAAAATAAAACAGGCAATGATCCATCTGCCATCACTATCTCTAATAATATTTGATGGCATCCATTTGAGGTTTTTATGTATTAAGATAGCTGTGCCATGTTTTTTTAAGACACTGAAGCTGCAAATACCTGACCAACCCAATCCTTTTTTAATCTGACATTGTCTTGAGCAAGTAATTTGGTTTCTTGTGAAAATGCAATTTGTGCTTTATGTTTCTTAAGATGTTTTAAGACTTGAGTACATTTATAAGGCGCATTTAGTCCCTTAACATTCCACGTATATAATAATATATCGGCCATGAAATATTAAGTAAAGTTTAGTTATCCTGGTAGTTAAGAGGGTGTAAGGGAACAAAAGCACCCAGTTATTTAGATAGTATGAATGGTTAAGTTCAATGACAGAATGACAGAATTGACAATAAACACAAATCTGTAAGCAGAGAGAGAGAGAGAGAGAGAGAAGGAGTAAATCTCTCTATCTGAAAGCTAAATAGTACATATGGTCTGAACAAGCTAAAAGTTTCCACATTCGGAACCTCCTTGTAGTAAGAAGAGCCAATAGTAACAATGAAAGAATTAACAATCCATATAGTATGTAAAATCTATGCATAATCGGTAACATTAAAGCCAAAAAACTTTTTAGACATTTAAAGAAGTGAGGATCGATTAAGAAATACTGAACCAAGACCCCATCTTAACATATCAGGGCATGTAGATATAACTTAAGAGTGTAGATATATCTAAATCTACCACTTCTTAGACGTTGCTTGCTATTAATATAAACAACTCTTAGAAGTCCTAAATAACTGATTTATTTAGTTCCAATGATCCAACCATCATCCTGATGTACTAAGCACCAAAACGTCAGATAATTATTAACTGCTGCATTCCTGAAATATATTATTAAAGTTTAACATTCTGGACAATAGTTGAGTTAATGTTTAATTAACTTATACAGCAGTTTATACCCCAATTGTTATATATATTTGAAAAGGGACAATCTAATGTATAAGGCCAAACTGGATATGTGTGATGTACTGTGGTGGTGTAAGTTTGGTTGCATTAAATGGTGAACAGACAGGGCACACCCATTAATAATTGAGATAAAGACAGAAAGAGACTTTGGGTACATAGAACTAATATCATTAGTGTCCCCTAGAATAACCATAGCCATTGTCTATACATTGTATAATAAAAAGTCACTATTAATTAAGCTTGCCCTATCCAGTATTAGGAACAAACAGTTTGTATAACCTAAATATCCTCAGAATCTATTGTACCATAGATTAAGTAGATCTACTTGACTTCAGTTCATGAGTATATGTCATGTGGGGGGGAGCATGCAGTGGTGCTATGTTGTTTGTAAATATGTCATTGCATGCCTTAAATGCTTGAACATTGCCTTAATGGAGACAAGAAAGACAGAATCTCAAGAACCATGATAAGCAGACCCCAGAGTATCTATCTTGTATAACTTTAAGTCTCCCTGAATTAATTATTTGTAGTAGGCTTCAAGCATTGTGGACATATCTTTAAAGGAAGATTCAATAGCACTGAATGCATGGCTCCCCACATTGAAAATACTACCCCATACTATAAAGAAGTCTTATATTATATAGCAAGGCAAGCCTATGTGCAGCAAAGTATATGAGATAGAATCCAAGGTACCAGGAGTAAATATATTATTTGAGTAGTATTCTCAGATATTAGGGGCAAGCTGAATAAAGGTAGGAGAATAAAGTTTAAAACATATATCAAGTAGAAATTCCTGGCAGCGTTTATCAAAAGGGGAGGCTGCATACGAGGCCGAGACAAACCAGTATATGAAATTGAGTGTATTCTGTGATGCCACCATAATCCACCTCCTCTATTTTATACCAATTGAGGGAGAGATATGCATTTGGCAGGGCAGCAAAACTAAAATAGGTTTATATGCTGGTTGTTCCTACTTATAAATGCTCTTACCTAAATGTGAATGATAAAGAGCAATATGCAGCCAGAAGCTCTACCTGTAAGGAACAATTTGTTCTGGAGCAAGATCTTTTGATTGAATGCCATTTATAATGTTAAACAGAGTGGGAGCAGAACTGGGAGGTTAACAGGTGCTCTATGTTGATTAACCTAACAGTGAATACCAACAATTTTACCCCCTTCCCACAAATACACATGTATCTAGATTATGCCTTCTTAGAGTCCATAAAATATCTAGACCTCAGTTGTTCAGGTGGGGGGGGGCATGGCCCTCAATGGGGGTTCAAGAGTCCCTCTAGATAGAAATCTTGTCAGTGATCCCAATTGTGCAGATAATAGGAGATTAGTCCCAGCTCATTTTATATAAGGTTGGTCTCCTTCCAGACAAGTAATGTTAGGTTACAGGTCCCCCTGCACTGACCATGTGTAAACCAAGACTATGGTGCTTACAAATGGTCCCCAGTAAAATCAAATTGACTGTGTTATAGCAGCAAGTGCACTGTCATGGTTAATACTCCAAATAGCAGTATTATGTTAATTGCAATTGAGAAATGGTTCTCCGCGGAAAAAGCTACCATTCCGTGGAACATCTTTTCATGGGTCACAATATTGTCCGTGAAGAAAATTGCGAGATAAATCTCAGCAGAAAAAAAACAAACTCCACACTGCAGGATGTCTCCATGTGGAATATAGTAGGTGGAATTCCCCACAATCCATCGGCGGGCAGCCATTCTGCACCCATTCGGCAGACTGAGTTCCACACTCGCACAGCACCACCACGTGGGGCTTCAGCACGAGAGTGAAGGTCTAGTAGATCAGGTCAAGTGCTTGAGATATGAAGCGTGATATCTCGTGAGTACTTGCTGAAGGACTGATCTATTTGTTTTTCATTTTACCATGTCTTTTCTTCTTGGGAGGTTCCATGTTTTTTAAAGAGGTACTAGCTACTATTTCAGCCCAGGAGGCTGTTTTGAGTAGGAATAACCAAATTGTCTTCACCAGGTAAACAGTTTTGCATTAAATCCTCCTGCGATGTGATCAAGAAATTTTGCAAAGGAAGCATATCTGTTGCTAAACTGAATGGGAGTGATTACGTCTGGCGTGTATGTGGTAGACCTTGCGGATTTGCACACATTCTCAGGGCTACAACACTTATTCTTACTCGCGTTACTGCCAGTGGAGATTTTCTGCTGCAGTCAGGATGATTGTCTGGGGCCACGGCAATCGGAGGACACAGGAGAGATCAAGGTATGCACAATACCTTTGTAGAAGCTGGTGGAGCACTTATGATAGAGTTTAAAGGGACCAAGCAGGGCTCTCGGTAGGATTTTTCGTTGAAGAGTCCCGGACTTTCTAAAAAAAAAATGGGGGTCTGGACCGAAAATCTTGTAGTCCTCGTGAAATTTTTGGGGGGTCCCCATTGAAATGAATGGAATGAGTCTGGAAAGTGCATTTCAGTGTTTTTTATTTATATATCCATTTTTTTTTTATTCCTGAATCATTATGTTGCTAATATAATGCCAAAGTCTTTTTTTTTTTTTTTTTTTTTTTAGCAGACAGTTTTGTTTTTCATTCCCACCAGGTACCAGTGAATGCTAAGTAACCACAGCAGTAAATGATCTCATAAAAACAATCACCTGTGTGATTGTTGATTGACTGTTGTTCATTCATTTGTTCAATGACCGTCACAAATTACAGTGAGAAAAATGTACTTGCAGTTCTGGTACATTGAGTTGGAATTTCTACTGCTGCAGTACAGTTGCCCAATTATTTATTTGCCAAACTGCTACAAACAAAGTTTGCCATTAGATTAGGTACTGACAGTAAGAAGATGTAAACATTAATAGACACGAACAGTCATTGCTGACAGTCACCTATGGCTCCCAGTCAGTCACCTCCTGCCCAAAATACTTCTCCTTCATTCTCTCCTGCACATTGACATTTTAGATGCAATTATAATCAGCCCCCCCCCCCCATTTCAGACTCCCTGGCAGTGCCCACCCACCAAACATTGCAGAAACCTCCCTCCCAGCTTCCACCCACCGATGATGACTCAGGCTTAGTTAGATTACACAATCTAACATGATTGTGTGGTTGCTGCCCCGTGGCTTAGTGCAATTTTTTTAACTAGCTAAACCAGACTGGCTACACTATCTTGACCTGGCATAAAATTGATTATTTCTTCGCCTACACCCTCCTGCCCACAACTTCTTGTAAAACACCCTCCTGCCCACAACTTCTCCTAAAACACCCTCCTGCCCACAACTTCTCCTAAAACACCCTCCTGCCCACAACTTCTCCTAAAACACCCTCCTGCCCACAACTTCTCCCTGCTACTCTCCTGCACAAAATCTTCTGAAATTGTAAGAATACCGCCACCTGGCTGTACCAGAGACATTGGATTTGACTGGGTGACTGAAAGCCCCACATTCCCACCCACCCCACCCTCTTTACCTTGACAGCTGATCTGCTGTTAAGAAGAGACAGTGGCACAATCTGGTGGATATGACAACTGAGTCTGCAGTGTGTCTGCTTTCTGTGTGTATGAGTCATGGGTACTTCTATGCTGGCAGGCATTCTCCTAACACCCCTCCTGCCCAATTAACATCTCCACACAACTCTCCTGCCCATAACTTCTCTGACTGTCCTCCTGCACATTTCTTACCCACCCACTCGCAGCCTACCTTGGCTCAGCAGGTCTCCCAGGTCTGTTCAGTTTAACAGTGGCACAATCTAATCTGGTTGGTGGCATGAAATCTACACAGTCTGCTTTTCTAGTGAACTTCTTTTTTCATGGCATTAGATTGCCATTTTTTCTGTGGCAATTTCTTAACACCTCCTGGCCATAACTTCTCCTAAACACCCTCCTGCCCGTAACTTCTCCTAAACACCCTCCTGCCCATAATTTCTCCAAAACCTTCCTGCACATTTCTTAATTGTGTGTGTGGCAGCTAAAAGAGAACTCAAGTGCCAGTGTTCATGACTGGATAGCACATGGGGTGACTAAAAAGCTCCCCAACCCCCACCCACAATTACCTTGGCTCAGCAGGTCTCCCAATCTGTCTGGTGTGTGGCACAATCAGGTGGTGCCTTGGTGGAATTATCTGCATGCGGCTGCCACACTGCAAGTGCATAAGTCTGTTTTTTTTCTGTTTGAACTTCTTTTCTCATGGCGTGTCATGTTTTCTGTGGCAATATCTTCTCCTAACACCCTCCTGCCCATGACTTCTCCTAAAAACACCCTCCTGCCCATAACCTCTCCCGTAACCCAACACCTCTTCCTCCTGCACATTTCTTAAATGTAGTGTACTGTTGATGACAGTAGAAGAAGCCACTGTTGCAGACAGACTGTGGAAAGAGCAGAATGGGTTAGGTAACTACATTGGACAATAATCTCAGACTGTCCCCCACTAAAAAAAACCAAAAAACACAGGTACTGCATTGGGGCCATAATAGTTTACCCCCCCACCACCACCACACACACACATCTGAACTTGTTAGACTATGATCCTCTACCACCAGAATCAAAATGATATTAAATTTAGCAGAATGATGTATGACCATCCATCTACCACCCAGGGCCGGGCCAATCCCCAGGAACTTTAAATCTTGATCCGTTCCCCTGAATGGGACCCCCATCAAAAGTAGCATTGACCTTAAGGGGCTAAATTTAAAAATTGTATCCCCCCACCCTTGTTGGAACAAAACATTTTAATACTTACCTTCTACTCCTGTGCCCAAGTTCTTCCATTGTCCTGTCTCTGGGTCAGTGTCAGTCACTCAAATTGTCTCTGAAACTAAAAAAAATATATTAAAGACAATTATTAAAGCATTTTAAAATTTAAAATAATTATTTTCTGCACAGTCTTATGGCCTTAAATTTCTTAAGTGCTGGATGAAGATCATAGTCTTCAAGTTCAGCTCCTTCTTGGGCAATCCGCATGAGCTTGCGCACAGTGTCTGCCTTTAGAGAACATCTACCTTCAGTTTTTATTTTGTTTTGTACAGAAAAACCCTCTTTCACATGCCACTGATGTAACAGGTGAGACAAGTAAAATCTTGGCCATTGTGATAAAATCTGGGAAAACATCTGAGTAGTTCTCAATTAAGTCTTGGCAGACACTACTGAGCAAAGTCGGTCCTTTTTTATATTTCAGAACAAGTTTGAATTGTCCGTAATCTTTCTCAGCCCTGTGTTGGTCAATAAGTGCTGGCAGTGTTTCTTCTTTGAAGGTTGTTTCTTGGAAATAAGTGCAAACATCCTTGAGTTCCTGCAGTCCATGGTCCATTATGTTGGAGTCATCTGGGAGACACTTTGGATTTAAAAGAACATTTAGGTTATGCAGCAGCTGCATTGAAGTTGTCTCAAATCTTGTGTGAAAGTTTTCAATGAGTTGCGTCAGATATCCCCGAGATGCCGTCTGAAACTGCATTCGCAGTGATGGCTTGTCATTCACGTTTTGATCCTGCCACATGCCAGGACGTTGGTCGAGTACCTGAAATGTGTTCTGTAGCTCGTACCCCATTCTGCTCTTTAAACTGCTGCAGTCTTGTAACTGTGGCTTCTATCATGCTGCTGGCCACCGAAATGTCAACACTGTCCTGTTGCATGACTAAAGACAGTTTATTCACCACATCTAAGACATCCATGAAAAAAGAAGTGCATAAGATAAAACAGACTGATTTCAGTTTTGTGTGAAGGCCCTTTGCTTCTGCCACACCTTTTGCTGTATCATGCTCTAGGGCTTGTAAAAGTGCAGGGTATGATCGATGAATTGCTTGAACTGCAGTATGCAGTGACAGCCACCAAAAACTTGCAGGTTCTTTTAAGGACAGATATCTGATATTTTCATCACTGAGAGTATCCTGGATGAAACATAAGGCATTGTACCCTACTGCAGAGTTGCTGTAGTATCTGTGCACATTTTTGATGGTTACTTGATATTCTTTGAATACAGGGTTGTTCCGACATGCTTGACCTGCTGCCAGTGCCAGTCTGTGGGCAACACCATGAATCTGAATCAGCCTTGGGTCAACTTTGCTGTCTTAACTTTGCACCCACCCCATTGTGCATTCCAGTCATGATGCTGGCACCGTCACTTGCTAATGTGATGATCTTGATAGGGTCAACTGTATTAGCAGTACACACACGTAACAGTTCTGCCACAGTTGTGTCTGCCCTCCCATCAGGTATTGCAATACAGTCAATAAAATGAATTTTGGCCTGTGCTTCGTGTACGCACTTCACATAAATGTTCAGTTTTTTGTGAATGGTTACATCAGTGGTTTCATCCACTATTACCCCAAGGAACTGAGAACCTGATAAGTGAGCTTTGATTTCTTCCTGTAGGACTTTGTTTATGGAGTCCAGCATGTCATATCTTGCATCCCAACCAGAGTAGATTGTACCACTGTCTTGCAAGGCTGGACAGCCATTTCGCTTCTGTGGATTGACAAACACACCAACATTAGTGTCAGTCCTCAAGCAACAGCTGCCACGACCCTGTACCCCAGCCCAAAAGATTCCATTCCTCACCTGCAGAGTTATCAGTGTTTCAAACTGGTTGAGTGATTGCCCTTGTTTGGTAAGGTAGTACATTGTCATTAACTGAGCAACTTTACTGTCATCCTTTGCCTCAGGACCTGAGATCTGCTTCTTAAATGCCACTGGCAGAGATTGTTTTTTCTGCTGTTTTCTTTCCAGTTTACACCAGCAAATGTTCTCGGTTTCTTTCATGTCTGTAGAAAGCAGGCACTTGCAAATTTGTTGTGCCAGTTGTGGCAAATGGATTGCTTTTGCCACCTTTTTTGCACCAACTGCACTTCCCAACGACATTCCCCTCTGCTTCCTCCTTTACAAGCCATGGAATTAACTTGTCCAGCTGTCCCTCCACAACCTTAATTTCTTGCTGCTTTTAGCAGATGCATTCTGTTCAGACTGATCATCAGTTTCAACATTCACAATGTCAACTGTCTCCTGAGATGTGCTTAAGTCGCACTCAGAGGATGATGTTTGTTCCTTATCCTTTGGTGTGGAGGATTCTCCTCCACCACAATAATCAGTAAGGCTTCATTGAGACAAGCTGCTCATGAGGCTTCCCCGCCCAGCTTCTTCACTCTCCTCCTCTCCTGGGAGCAATGCTACTTGGCCCTGCACAAAGCACAAAAAAAAAAAAAGACACAGTAAACCCTAAGCTCACTAAATCATCACCAGAAATAGTCACAATGCCCTAAACTGCCTAAAATAATTGTAAATAAAACAATTTACCCTTTTCTGTACTGTCTAACACTGGTGCCTCCAGGGAATGTGTGCAGCATGCACCCGCACAAATCCTTTGAGTGACTGGGCGTTCTGTCCAACCACGCATTTGTTTTTGAACAAATAAGAAAGTGTTTTCTTTTCTATGCCTTCTCTCTCTCTCTCTCTCCTGCCATGTTTTCTCCCCATCAATGGCAAAATGGCTTGGGAGCCTGTCGCTGAGCGCTCCTCTAGCTCTCTCTCTCTCTCTCTCTCTCTCTCTCTCTCTCTCTCCCCTGGCAGAACCAAGGCGCAGGCGGCTTGAAGGGGGAACTGATCACACGCCCCCCAGAATACTGCTGCTTGAATGGTATTCATCCTCATTTCCCCCCTCCCCACCTCCTCTGGTGGTGTGCGCCACTCTCCAGGGCACCAAAGCCACCAGGCAGCAAGGGGGGAAAACAATAAACCAGTTGTGCATTTCGTGCATGCGCAGTACATGGCCCGCTCAGGACTCCTGGGGCCTGTGCTGCAGAGAGTCTCAGGAACTCTCTTGGCTGGCGGGTGAGCATCCTGAAGCAGAAAATGTGCATAAAGGACACGAGTGCCCACGTCCCTGAGAGCCCTGGGCCAAGCTATCTCTTTCAGCCAATACTGAGTTGGATGAGGGCTCTCGCACTGGGGCTGGAGCAAGCCCACTCAAGAACAACTCCGGGGCTTCGGGAGAGCTAAATTCTTTGTAAGAACTCTCTACATACACTCGCATTATCACAGGATATGTCATAGAGAAGCTAATGTGTAATTGATTTAGTAGACGTCTGGCTGGGGTGAATGCATGCCATTTCATTGAAACTTCTTTGGAAAAGTCTCTATAAATGAAAATACGATGGTCTTGCCAGGTGATAGTTCCTATTTCTCTCGCTTTTTGGAGGATTATTTTGGTGTGTGCCTAATCTAAAAAAACAAGCCAGAATAGGTCTAGGCCTTTGATTTGGTGCAGGCTTAGGGCCTAGAGAGCGATGCGAATGTTCTATAGTCAGGCTGAGATATGGTGGAAGTTTCAGCATTGTGGGCAGAACATGCAGCAAGAAGTCGGTGGTGGTGTTGAGCTCTGCATTTTCCGGAAATCCAAAAAAACAGAGATTATTCCTGTGGTTTCAGTCTTCTACAGTATGTCATCAGGCTTATTTTGTAATTCTTTAATGGTGCAGTTTTGTTCTCTAATGATGGCCTATAAGTTGTGCACCGAAGCAGCGTTTTGCTGTGTGTTATTTTCTGTTGCAAACAACCAAAGAGCTATGGCTTGCAGTGTGTTGGTATTTTGCTGAGTTGTTATTTTAAACTCATTCATATCTTGCAGTAATTTCTCAAACATTGCTCCTACCTTCAGCAGAGATGTAGATTGGTGGTTAGCTTCAGCCATGTTTGAATGTTAGGTAGTTGCAGATCCAGAGGAGACAGAAGTATGCAAAAATCCCCAAGAAAGGGGAAAATTATGGCAAGAAAATTATATAGATGGTTGCAGTAGAAGGTATTACTTAGATTCCATCCAGGTTATATATTTCTTGGCTGAGATGTTAATGGATGAAGGTGGATATCAGGAACTGTAACAAAGGGAGCATTTTCAGACCTCCATTTCCTTCCAGAACCAGGCCACCCCGCCACCCGTTAGCATTCATTTTTTAAAAATAAAAAAAATGTAAGTAGATAGTGACTGGTGATGCCCTCATCTCACAGCCTTGGCGGGCAGACAGCTGAACAAATAACAGAGTGCACAAAAATACAAGCATGCTCTCTCATTTGTTGTGATACTGGCCAACAAATTGTGAGAGGAGTGTTGCCCCAGTGGCTATCTACCAAGGTTTTTTGATTTAATAAAGTATGCATCATGGAGGGGTGATTGGAGAATGTGATCTACATGGGTTTGGAGGGAAGTGGAAGCCTGTGTATATTTAACTTACCTCCTGTGTCTCAAAATGAAAAGCCTGATAGCATTCAGCAGTGTTATCAAGGCATAAGTCAGGAAGCTAGGCAGGGCAGGAGAAGTTGTAAACTTCACAAGTAGCGTTTTATTATTAATAACAATAAAATAAAAAAACTGTACAGGATAGCACGTTACAAAGGCAATACAAACAAAAAAACAAAACTCCTCCATCTGAGAGTCTCTTTTCAATTGAATCAATCTGTCTCTCTAATTAACCAAACATTGCTCTATTTTCATGTTTGCTGTGCATGCACGTGCAGTGAACACTGTGTTATGAGAGTGGGTTTTGAGGGGTGTGACACTGGTGGTCCAATGCAGAACAGTCTGCAAGGGCTCATCAGTGTCACATCACTCATCAGCCAGGCTGATCATGACACTGTTCTAACATGCTTGGCGGAAACTTTCTGTAGTTCAAAGGCAAAAGCTAATCCAATCATTGGGTGGCTCTTTCCTTTGATCTACATAATGCTTCCCCAGTAAGCACAGCTGATTTGTCATAATCAGTATCTGTGGCACCCCCCAACGTCATCCCTGATGCCGGTTACAATCCCAAGTTCCTCGAGCACCCCCCATGCCTATTTTCATTGTGTGGGCTGGTAAGCCTACCCCTGGTGCCGCCAAATATAACGACCCCTCCCCCAATCTCTCCTGCGCTCTTCATGTTAAAATTCCAGCATGGGGTGACCAATCCCCCATGCCAGCTGCTACCCCCCACCCTGTCTATTTTGATTATGCAACACTAGGGAGCTGACCCCTGGTGCCACCAAACATTACACTGAAACTAGGGAGCCCAGTCCCAGTGGAGGTACCTGAAATAAAGCAATCCGTTCCTTTGTAATGTTAAAATTGTGGCACAGGGTGCCAAATCCCTTGTGCCAGCTGCTACCCGCAACCCTGCCTGTTTTGATTATGCAACACTGGGGAGCCCACCCTCAGTGCCACCAAACATAACGCTGATACTGGGGTGCCCAATACCAGTGTTGTTACCTGAAATAAAGAAAACCATCCCTCGTAGTTTTTTGTTGTTGTTGTTGTTGTTGTTGCTGTCCTTCATATATTTTTTTTTAAATACCCTATAAAGAAGATCATCATCTATCAATGCCTGTTGCCACTACCATCATTACTGTCCCCCCATTTGACCCTCCCACTCAGCACTCACCCCCCCAAGCCTTCACTTACCTGCTTGGGGGTCCAATGTTGTAATCCCCTCTGGATCGGAGACATGTCTTCACTCTTTAATGCCAGACCATGAACTAAGGAAAGGAGGTGGAGGAGATTCTCTTACGCTGGTTCGAGAACACTAGGGATAGGAATGCCCTCATTAGTGGTCCTATTCTTTAAAAAAAAGCAGAGCAATTGGCCACTGCATTGGGAAAGGCTGATTTTGCTCCTTCAGAGGGCTGGCTTAGACTGTGGAAAGCCAGACAACATTGGCTTCCATCGTGCATACAGAGAAAAGCTTAGTGCTGATGCTGCAGGCCTGAGCAGTGGCTAACTGATGTGCTCCCTCGGCAGTTTGAGGGCTATAAAGCTCACACTGTGTTTAATGCTGATGAGACCAGGTGTTTTTCAGGTGCGTTGGATACGGCACTTCAGCTTTCAAGATTGAATCACTTCTTGGTCCAAAAAAGGCAAAGGAGAGGATTTCTTTATTGACAAGCTGACACATATAGATGTGCGTGCTGCCCTGTTATTGCTCAGATGTGCAGTGGAGCAAAATGGAGAAATCATGCTGAATTGGGATGTGCTGGTGGCTACCGAAGGGCTATGGCAACCTTACTGCCAAAAGGATGGAATACAGTGCAAAATAACAGATTTTTATTTTTTACAACACAGGAGCAGCAGGAGTCATTGGAATCAGAGCTGAATACGCAGTATCATACTGTCCTTGTGACTCTGCTTAATGTTTTCTACCTGTATTATAATAAATAGAATAATAGATAAGTGTGTTTTACAAGGCAGTAATACCATCAAGAGGTTTTGGGGACATGGAACCTCGAGAGTGAAACTCAAGAGGTCCTAAATTCCCCTAAACCTCGAGATGGTATTATTACCATGTAAAACACTTATCTTTCTGTTATTTTTTGTAATATATAGTGAACCATTGATAATACTACAGTCGGAGATGACCTTTGAACTGTAGTATTATCAGAAAAAACGATAGTATTATCACTTTATAGTGTATGGTGAAGGCTTGTTGTGTATGGAACTCAGTGGCTTTCAAAATGTTGTTGTGCTACAGTTCAAAAGGTCATGGAACGTGATTGTACCACACTGTACTACAACAACATTTTGAAAGCCTCTAGATGCTGCACGCGCTCAGCTTGTTTTAAAAGTGGACCAGACACAGAAAAATTCGGAGCAGCGGCACGATCATCCCCCAAACTGATGACGTAACAGGGCACCACGAAAAAGGCAGGATTGACCAGATACTTTAAACTATTAAAAGCTGCAGGATCAACCAGATATTTCAAACTACTCACATTAACAGAAGAATCCTTTCATCTATGGTCCTCTCGCTAGCGAGAGATACATCCGCCATGTTTTTTTCTGGAATCCCGCCCAAAGGCAACTGACAGCCAATGACAGATGGACGCTACAGGACGTGGGACGCTTGGTCCCTAACAACCACAGCACTAACCTTAGCAACCTGACTTGAATACCAGACTAAAATGCAGTAGAAAGAATTCCTTTTACGGCTTAAAAAAGAATTAAAATGCTCACTTAAATTATCATAGGTGCACCATATGCTATAAAAAATAATGGATGGGCAATGTTATGCTCAACCAGTGTGCTGTGCCACTTCGGGGTTCTGATTCCCATGGACCTCTTGAGCTTCGCTCTCGAGGTCATAGAGAATCAGAACCCCTCAGTGGCACAACACACTGGTTGTGCATACTGGCCCATCCACTATTCTCTATTTAGGATAGTATTATTGAGAGTAGTGATGTATTACTGGGAAATTTTTGTATAACTTAGTATAGTATTGTTGAGGTTTATCCATATATTACAGTAAGATTACATACACTTTCATACAGAACATCTGTACTGTATTTGCTTTAAATTCTTTTTATTTTTCTTAAAGTGAATTGATTAATAACTGCTTGCTTGAAATCTTTTACAGTACTTGGTTAATGTGTGCAACTGTTCTGTATCATTTTCTGCCATATGCTCATATATATGCAGTGATCGTTTGTGTTTTTCCTCCTGCAGATAATCCGACTGCTATGTATTGCGGGCAGCACGATAGAGAACATATGCACCTGCTATAAGCAGCTTTAACTGTACTCATGCAACCCATGGCTACTAGGAAAACAGCCTTAAGTATTAAGTATTGTTAAGCATTAACAACCTAAATGTGAACAAGTGAACATGTTAAAGTCATAATTATAAGGAAACATTACACTTGTTGAAAGTCCAAAAATGTTATTTGTTTGGGTAAAGTAATGTACTTATCCCTGCCATCTCTGTTCAGGTCTCATCTTCTGACTCCTTTGCTTTGTGGGTCCTGGTCACTTTGAACTCTTTTGCAATTGCCACTGCCTTTTTCCCTGCTTCTGCTGGGTCAGTAAATTAAAAATGTCTCTCCAAACTGGCCTGGTGGTGCTGAGGTCTGAGGTGCTGGACTCCACACCTTGCGCCACGCCGACTACCCAGGGTCAGGAGTGACCTCAGGTATTGGGAGGGTCGGCCGTAGGGAGGAAGGATTGAGCATCCCAGGGACTGCTGTCCTCCGGGGTGGGTAGGATGGGACAACCGCAGCTGTGCTGGCCCCTGGTGGTGGTTGGGAGTTGGTGCAAGCAATGGTGAGCTGTGGGGGCAGCATGAACGGCATCCAACATACAGTGCATGGAAGTGCACATGACAGCGTCATTGATACCATTACACACCCATGCCATGGGATAGGGACATTGGGAGAAAAGAAAATCATGCAGCTCACAAAAGATGAAGTCCAGCTTGTCGGCGCTGTGCCACTCTGACTCAAAATGCTCCTTCCAGATCCAGACCCTCGTCTTCCGTGGTGGTGGGGTACATACCCACCGTGAAGCAGCTGGTGAGAGGAATGGGGGGGGGTGTCGAGCTCAGATACTAGGAGTGGTGCAGGGTCGTGGGTCCAGACAGATGGGGGGGGGACTATAGGGAAACCCCCCAGCCAAGGAGAGAATAAATAAATAAATAAAAAGTCTCCCCATAATGGATCTGCAGGTGGACAGCAGAAGGGATTGCACCACCCTGAGGCTCCAGAGTCTGGTGTGGACTGCATTGAATTTCTTCCATTGGACCCTGGTGGCATATGATAGATCCAGGATAATGTGAACAGTTGATCTATCATAGTTGAGTGTGTCAGAGTCCCAAAACACTTGAAGTATATGGTCCCACACCGTTGCCCCCATGGTTACCAGCAGGATTGTGCCCGATGTGTCCCAGTGAGCCTCAGCTGACCTGATATTTGAGGCCCTGATGACATTTTCTAGGACTTCCATGCAGTATCAGAGCTCTGAATTTTCCAGTGCAAGCTTACTAGATGTCACAGGACCCTGTGATGCTTGAGATTCAGCTGAGGTTGGTGTTGTGTTGGTGACCTCAATTTTAACATCTTGCTGTGTCATCTTCTTTAGGATGGATTCAGTCTTTAAATCTATTACTTCGTGAAATGTGAAATATTGTAGTGCCTTTCCGGGGTCTGTCTTCAACAAGAATGCTGTGGTTGCAGTGGCCTGGTCCTCTGCAGGTGGAGGATTTTGGTGCTGGCCCCTCGACCTGTGTTCTGTTGGACCATGATAATGTTTAGCATCAGGTTGTGCAACTTGACTAGATGTAGTCAATGCTGTAGATGTATTTGATATTCACACGCAAAGAAAAAATTATTTTTATTGCATATAAGCTCCCTGGTCTACAAAGCTTCTAAAAGATGCATCTGTTCAGCTGACGTGCTCTATAGTGCCCCTTCCCCTCTTCTTGCCTCCAGCTGACCCATTTTGATCACCTTCCTGTGCACCACCTCCATCCTGCCTTTGTCCTTCTTCATGTGCAGGTCCCCAAATTGCATGTAGTACTACTGGTGAAAGTGAACAGAAACCTGTACAGTGGCAGATTCATCTCACCTTTCTGGTTCCGATTCCCCCTTCCTGTACATTCCAGCATGCTAGTCAGTCTCCCCATTGCCCTATGTTGCACTGCACTGATGCTTTTAATTGTCTAATAATATTACTCCCAGGTCCCTCTACACAGTCTTACTTTCCACTACCCCCCCCCCAGTACATTATGTTGCATTTCTTAGTGCTGAATTTTAACCGCCAAACCTCTGATCACTTCTTCAGTCATTCCAGGTCCTCCCTCATATTTCTTACCCCTTCCTCGCTATCCTCGTCCGCAGATCTTTGTATTGTCCGAGAAGAGGCAGACCTTCTCCTGGATTCCTACTCCAGTATTAATTATAAGAATGTTGAAGAGGACTGGACCACAGCTGGGAGCACCACTGGTGACCTCACTGATCTCTGTGTTTTCCTTATTAAGGGCAGCCATCTTGGTTGTGTCACTTATCCAATTTCCTCCCTGTCTTATGATCTTTTCCCCCACTCCCTGAATCACCCTTGACCAACCATCCATGTGGAACAAAATAAAATGCTTTGCTGTAGTCACATGCAGTATATTATGACCACCGCCTGACCCATGTTCACCACCTTCATCACCGAGTGGAAGAAGTCAGTCAGGCTTGTGTGACACAACCACTCTCTCGTGAACTCATGCTGTCTGATACCTTGTAGTCCATTTGTCTTCAGGATACCTATATATGGGTTTCCTATATTTTTTTCTGGGAGGCAAGCAGGCACATTAAAGATATATTTTCTGTAAGAAAGACAATAATTCTTTTCATACAGTCTATTTAGTCATGCAGCTGCTGAAGGTTGTTAATCTGAAATTGGCAAGTACTGCTATGTTCATTATACTACTTGAATTATGCATAAAATGTATTATGCAAAAAAATGTGTTAATGAATTAGTCTTTCTTGCAAAAAAACATATTGTTTTACTTATAAAGACCATCATAGACTCTGCACTGCCATAATGTGGTATTTGATAATACATTATTTTGCCTTAAACTGTTACTCTTCTGATAAAGCTAACATAATTCATCACTAAAGCAGATAGCTCAGTCAGGGCTGATGATTATAGCAGGAAGCCTGCCCCTTCCATGGCAACCACGAGGGGGGGGGCTAGTTAGATGGCAACCAGCATAGCCCTGCTCTCGTGACCTTAGCCATCTGCAACCTAAATGAAAAGAGTACAGTGAAAGACCAGCACATTCTCATTCATTCAGACAGCTGCTGGGCAAGGCAATGAGAGGAGGGCTGCCCAGCTCACCTTCTAACTAGATTTCTGTTTTTTTACAAAGTGGATGCCATGGAGGGGTTTGTGGTTTATGATCATTTTTTTTTAACAGACTCTTTTCTTAAAAACAAATGTTTGTAGGCTTGTGTGTACTGCCCTAGCATAATTTCATATTAGGAAGTGGTTATTAGGAAAAAATATAGAACTTTTTTTTTTTTTTTTTATTAAACAAAAGTTTGGTGGCCTGTCTCTATGGTTCTATAGTTGGAGGTAGAGTCTAGGAAAAATTATATTGCAGAACCAGCAGACTTCACGACATCTGCTTATGTTGTGCCACTTTTACAAGGAGCATTGCCATGTAAATTGGAGATGCCACCTACAGGAAGATTTATTTATTTATTTTTATTTCATTTTATCAAGAAAATGGGCTAGATCCAATGACTCATTTTCAGCCATGCCTGAGGAGATTGGGTTTACAGTAGGAATTACAATACAGTTTTACAACATGCGTCACACATAGATAAAAATTGTGCAATACGAAAACAGCATGCATAGTGTATAACTTCTGAGGTGTAAACTGTGTGGCACTATGTTGCACATAATTTTGTATTGCTCTGTATATATGGAATCTATATGCATATTATAATTTGTTTACAACTGTTTCTTTATATTGAATCTCATGTTCCCATCTTCCCTGGGTCGGACCTGGAAACGTGCCTTGGCTTAGTGTGCTTTTCCCCGAATATCAATCTTTAAATAAATAAATATGTACATAGTAACAGTGGTGTAAAAAATAGAAAGATGGCTAGATACCTCTGAGTAAAACAATTTAGATATTATCAAAACAGTTGCAAATTGGCAAATACTTTGAATGTTCTCTAAAGTTTCTTTTGAAACTATGTGCTTTAGAATTAAAGTCAAGTCCCATTATGGGTACGTATTATTGACTATGTCTTTTTTACATAATTGTAACCAAGCAGTTGATGATAGATGCTGGGACTGGGAGAGTTACCTGTGGTGGGAGTGAGTTATTTTTTTTTCAACTGTTTCTAAACAGGGGTTTGGTAGCCTGACTAAAGTGTTTCCCACTGTCATCTGCTGCTGTAATACCTGCCCCTACAAACACCCTGATTCCACAAATAATGAAATTGTTCTCTACTCTCCATTTGGTAGTAACAAAATTAATGACCTGTACTAATGAGTACTGCCAGTGAAATTCTGTAATTGGCTGAAAACATGAGACATGAAAACGTTTTTCTTTTTAGAATTTCACCTGGCAACAGCTCTGCAACCTCTGACATTTTTAATGTGTAGCATTACCATAGCCATTTCCTATTCTCTGATTCATGGGACTCCACTTCCTGAATGCTCAACCATAAAATAATAAGTACACTCTCATGCAGATAAAATATTGTTAGGTGTTGGCGAGTGGATTATGCAGGAAAACTGGTAGACTGGATGAACCCTGGTCTTTCTGCCATAATTTTCTAAGTTTCTTTGATTGAAAGCCATTTGAGCATGTGATCATATCCAAACGGGCTGCAGTATTCATAGTGCATCAGCTTGATAACCCATTTCTCCAGAAAACAGTGCCACAGTCCGTCAAATGACCTGGCCAGATGTGATCTTATCAGAATAGCACTTTACCAGGGACAGCATGATTGTCCAATAAGACAAAAAATACTTTGGTGAACTGTACCTCTTTAAACAGCATTTTGTGGTCTGTCTGTCAATGCTGTTCACAAACTTTTATGTCATGAAGAGGGCTGCATATTCTAAAGAGATCCAGAGAAGTCTCATCTTATTTCTTAAAGCACATATTTGTTTTAAGGGGAATTTAAGCCTAACAGCATGTTTTAGATTATAGTACTACTACTACAGTTCATGTAAACATGTGTTACGGGACAACAGGATGAGTAGATCATCATCATCATTGTTTAGTCCATCAGAACATTTCCTGCATTACAACTGACCTAGTTCTCACTATTTAGTCCATCAAACACACTTGATTTCATTAGAACAGACACTGAAGTGAAATAATAATTACAGATGTGCAAAGTTGGCAGACTTCGCTCCACAAAATGATTTCCGAAGTTTGCCATTTTCATGAAGTGCAAAGAACCAACTTTATGAAGTTTTCAGCAGGTGAAGTGGCATGTTTTGAGACGAAGTTGCAACTTCACCTTAACTTCACCTCAAAAAGTACCATTTTCCAAGGAAAACTGTAAACACAATTACTATTAATACTTTTAATTTTGTTGGCTGTTTAAGGAAAGGTATGCAGTAAATTGTGTTTATGTATTTATTGTGGTTACTTCCTGAGAGGACAGATTTACTTGGACATGGAGTGCAATTAGAAGCTGTTTATTTCAATACACAGTTAACATTTCAAACACATTTGACATTCAGACAGTGCAAGACATTGTTAGGAAATCTTACTCATGCACTTTATTTCATTACAGTTTCCACTACATACATAGGAGGCCTTGTAACTCCTATTTATTTATTTACTAGCTTTTGTTGACCAGGTAGGTACATTAGGCAAAAACCCTGCCTATTTTCAAGCATGATCCGGAAGAGTACAACATTTTGTTTTACAAAAGACAAGCAGCAAATAATACAGTACCAGTAGATATCCACGCAGGGATAGTTGTGGAAACAAAGCATACATGTGACAGTGGCCATCCATGCAGGGAAGGGAGGAAGCAGACCCACAGTTATACAAAAAACAAGCCGCAAATAATTCAGAACCAGTAGATATCTTCGCAGGGATAGTTGTGGAAACAAAACATACATACATGTGACAGTGGCCATCCACACAGGAATGGAAGGAAGCAGGCAAGGGAAACTAGGCAAAGTAGTTAATAAATGCAGAAATGATGGTAAGCTAGCTTAAGAAAAGCAGGAGAAAGGGGGATTAAGTACAGACCCAGGAATCAAGTGCATGTAGGTAGGAGAAAAGTGTGGTCTTGAAGGAGGAGTGGGATGGAGAGCATTTAAGATTAGGAGGTAGAGAGTTCCAGAATTTGGGAGCAAAGTGAGAGAAGGCTTATTACCCCATTTTTGTAGAACAGTGAGGGATAGAAGTGAAGAGAAATTAGAGGATCTCAGTAGTCAGGAGTGTACCACCGGGGTGAGCATAGCCCCAATGCTGTCATGATGAGGGGGTCTGGTCATAGAGTAAGTGAAACAGCCCAGAGTGTATAAGTGCAGGTTTTTGGGGGCAGCCAGTTTAGGGTGGAGTACAGGAGACAGTGGTGAGTAAGGTGAAGGGCAGACAGGGCAAATCTGCATATGTTGTTATAGGTGGTGTCCCATTTATGAAGAATACCAATGTTAGTGTGGGAAAAGATGGGGAGGACATACAGAAGCCTAGGAAGCAAAACCCCTCTGGTCACTGAGATCCTAGCAGCAGGCGTTAGGGAATGATGCACCCTGTATGCGGCATCAATCCTAATATTGATGTATCTACACACCTCCAATAAATGAGGAGAGAAATTAAAAGCAAGATCTAGGGTCACTTCTAAGTATTTGAAGGAGTCCATGGACAGGACTGCAGACTCATCACAGCAGCGCACGCAAAGCTTAGGGGTCGCAGCATGGAGTTTCTAGCAGATCCAAAAAGCATGGACTGTGTCTTTGGTAGATTAAGGACCAGGGAGTTGAATTGGAGCCAGAATTTGAGCATTTGAAATGCAGATGACAGGTGAACATTAAGATCGGCTACAGAATGAGCGGCTGAGTAGAGCACGAAATCATCAGCGTACACAATGGAGTTGCAGTCAGTGAAGGAAGAGGGACAATCATTGATAAAAATGGAGAAAAGCAGTGGTCTGAGAATGGAACCTTGAGGGATGCCATAGGAGATTGGAGCCAGAGAGGAAAGGACTTTATTAAAGGAGACAGATTGGGAACGGTTGGAGGTCACTTGTGATCCAGGATAAGGTGGACCCAGAGGCCCCAAGAGATTGCAATTTGTGTACGAGCAGAGGGTGATTAATCTGGTTAATCAGTACACAGTTTAAAGTAGTATTCTCTCCAGAATAACCTTAAATGACACAAGTACACAGTTCCTTGGCACTAATAATTTTTGCTAGCATTTAAACAATATTTTACTGCAGTTTGTCTCTATGCATTTATATATGGAACCAGGATTCTTAAGACACATATTTAAGTAAGCACCTCAGAAGTCTGTAAAATACATATACTCAGCCAATGTCTTAAGTAATCTCTCTCATCTCCCTGATGTCTGGAGATTTGAAGTGTCCTTGGAGAGGCTGGTTTGAAGAAGCTCTTTTCCTGGTTTTTGAATTCTTTTCTCCTCGAGGCTTGCAAATAAATTACAAAGTTAGTACAATTTCAATGTTTCTTACTTCTGGCAAAAGCCAAAAGTTTTTAGAGTTCAGCAGAATAATAGTTCTTAAAGCTTGGTAGAAGTAGTGTAGATGTAAGATCTCTTCCATTGATGAAACACAGATTCATAGGAAGCAAGATGGCAATGCGACATGTTGATCTTTGGAGACATCTTATATAGGCAAAACACTTTCTCACAAATGGCATGAGATTTTGAAATGATATAGCCATGTTTTGGCACTGACTTATCTGGGACAGAATCCTATAACATATGTGCAGAGGTATTTTTACTCAGACACTCTGACAGCAATCTGCCTATCGTCCTCTTGAACTTTGTCCACGAGGTAACAATTAATAGACTTATAACCACAAAACATTCCACTGCGCATGTTCAAAAATGAGATGATGGAGGTTACATCATTTGTGGTTTATGGTGCTGTAGTCGTTGGTAGCAAATAGCTCCCTGTTAAGAGGAACCAGTTCCTCGTTTGGCTGTCTGGATTCAGACATGAGGCAACTTCTTATGGTATGATCGATGACACAATAAGTGCTGAGTTTTGATTTTAAAATACTTTGGGAGCTGTCAGCTCTTTGTACAATGTCTGAGTCTAATGAATTTGTTCAGTTGGCATTTTAAATGTCCTTAAAGTTAGCAAGCTTAGAGCATATTTGTTTAACGTAGATTGTTCTATGATTTTTGGTGCTGAGGTGAGTCCCCATACCTGGATTAAGCATTTGCAGATCTGCTTGGTTACAGACTTAAAAGGAAATGTTTTTATGACAGGTTCTTTTAATGTACATTGATAGCAGCTGAGATTAAGGTGGATATACTTTTTACACTTTGGCAGGGTCTGGCAGCTTATGGCTGCTATTGTGCCTACATATCCCCTTCCCCCCTTTTGCAGCCAGTGCCACCATAGCATTGGCGCATCACAGAAGGATGTGGCACTTAAGGGCCTGTCAGAGTGTAGTAATGTGAACTTATGAGAATCATGGTTCCATAATTTTTTACTTTAAAGCTGTTATTCTCTAAATTAACATTTTAAGATGAAATCTGGAAGTATCTATCCTAAGCAACTATTTCTGATAAGCTAAAACATATTTTTTTAAGCAAATATCTGGAAATACTGAGATATGTTTTTATTAAGCTATACCTAATCAATACCATCCTTTCAGTATATAGGAAGACTACTACTAATTATATCAAAATCATTAGTGCAAGTAAATGTCGCAACTCCTATGCTGTAACACAGCCTATGGGGTGCATGCAAGCATTGCCTGTCATGTTTTGCTTTAACTAAACATACTAAAATGAGCTCTTTAAGGTTTAAGCCTTGCTTTTGTTGTTTCTTAAGCTATGCCATAGCAATTCCTTTTATGGAGCATTTCACTAATTTCCTGTTTTCCTGAAGATTGATCAAACGGATCATAGGGTTACTGTGTTTCTCTGCGGGGTTCCACATAGGCATATTCTTCCTCTTCATTTATTAGGACTAAGGCTGGAGAGTTGAGCTGGTTGTTAATAGACCTAGGTGGGGAACAAGGTCTCATTTCAATTCCCAAAGCATGGTCATATAAACCCTGAATTCTCACATGATTAGCATGGAGTTGCTTGTGGGTGGAATACAACATTCACAGGAAGCAAGAACCAAGGTGATATTTAAGACACAAAGGAATGCGATAATGAGAAGCCACTGTACTGGTATGCGAACTTGTTCCTTATCACCGGGACTGAACTGCTTATTAAAGATCACCAGGTCGGTCTCCGAGACAGTGATCTCAATTTCATGGAGGTCTTTGGCATTTAAAAGACACTCAAGGTCATCGGCCAAAGAAAGCTCATGACCTCGGAAAGCAGAACTGGGAGTGATTTTCATTTCCTGGGAAACTGGATCAAGGGGATACAAGGTGATTTGTCCAAAATGGATATGTGTGCCTGCAGGAACAGAGATGAGTACTACCTTGCTGGATAAAGTAAGCTGAGTGGTAATACCATGTCTGTTATAAGTAACAGTAACTTCCGTAAAATTGGTGCTAACTAACCATTGAGCTCCTGCGATTTCAGCATGTGTTTTCTTAGCTTCACCTGCACTGGTCAAAGTAACCATAACCATACACTTTTTTGGGGCATTAATGTTGCTAAGGCCACAAAGAACCTCGGTGATATCTTTTAGAAAAGGTTTATTGGAACAGAGCCAATGTTGTTCTTAAGTAGTTTGACACATCTGTAAGTTTGGGACTAAATATAAATCTGGATTAAGTTCATAGTATACATAGGTACCAGAGCAGAGGCGGGAGGGCGTGGAGCCACCCAGTTTTGTGCACTAGAGTTTGCCCCCATATGCAGAATGAATTATGATGCACATATTCTGTCGTTGCGCGATAGTTACTGCCAGTGCCTGGCTGCTTCATGTCTTTGAATCTGCTCTGCCGCTGCCCCCCGCCCTCCTCCTCCTCCGAAACAAAACAAAAGAAACACCTGCTGTGTTAAATGCCTCGGCCACCAGCAAAGTTGTAAAGTAGAGTCATTATTATAACAACTCTATTACAACTTGTCTCCGGAACTAAGATTCAAGCAGCTTGGCTTTCCTTCAGGAGCTTTAACGCCTCTGTCTCATCTCCCTTTGTTCTTGGACTCGGGAGTCAGGAGGAGAAGGACTTAACAGTTAGCACCTAGTTAGCCACAATAGCCAGTAAGCCACATTAGCTGGCAGTGGCACCCAGCTGCAAGATAACTGCATGATTTAACTACTCTCATCTTTATATGTGTCCTGGCACTACACTGGCACGGCGCCTCTAGGTCTGTCACTCTGTCTAAAATAAATGAACTTTTTTTTGAAAGTCAGCTTTTTTAATGTCCCGTAGAAGTTCTGAGCCGAGCCGGCCCTGCCTGCAGCCAGAGAATGAGAAGTAAGAGAGAGAGAGAGAGAGAGAATGGAGCAGGGGAGCGGGGTAGCCAAAGGAGTATAAAAGGTAGTAGTCACATATACAGACATCCCCAAATCCAGTTTCTCTGACTCCTTCCTTCCTGGCTTTTCCTTGGGATTGAGTGTTGATTTGTGGACCGGACTCAACTTTACTGACTTGCTGGCTACCAGGCTACGTGCTGATTTCTTTCGCTGGCTGCCTGGCTTGCTTGTTTGCTCGCCGCTGTTTGCATCAGTTCAGACGGTAGTTTTTTTTTTTTTTAAGTTAAGCATTTTTTATTGTTTGGGTAAAAACCAGGAATTTGATTCGAGCCACAGGCCTTCAGCTGGCGGCTGTGAAGAAGAATCTGCTGTGTTGTTGACTGAGTCAGTTTTTTTATGTCTATCTAACTACAGTACTTTATTCACATTTTTTGTATTGCTTTACTTTAATTTTTTTATTTTTGTTCTTGTTGTTGCTTGCCCCCCTCCGACTCAGTTGATCGCCACCGCCAGGCTCTGATGCTGCCCGCAGCCCAAGGCTCGAGCCCAGTTGGCGTAAAGATCTTCTTTTGCAGCCAATGCCAAGTAGTCAACATAAAAAAAAACAAAAAAAAAAGGCAAGGAAGAAGTTGACTTGATTATTTTCTCAGTGGCCAGTTCTAGATGAAATAATAAGCAGCTTACAGCTGCACGGTGCACCGCAGGCAAGATAGCAAGTCTTATTTTGTCAGCATAGGAAGTGAGTTTTGGTGCTGCTACTACTATGTGCGCCCCAAGCCGGGAAGGATCGCATCCCACACCGCAGCACAGAATAGTCTATGCATCCCCCCTGCCTCTTCTTCTGAGCAGGAATCGGAGCGCCGGTGAGTGAGTCGGTAATTGTATTATTTATGAATGGATTGAGAGGGAAGGAGTGGTACTCTCAGCAGGTCTGCGTCTGCCTCAGTCTCTGAATCTGGTCGGGTGGCTGCTGATGCTGACTGTGCTGCCTGGCTGGGCTGTGAGCCAACTAATTCAATTCCAAGGCAGGCAACCCACCCATGACCCAACTCACAGTTAGTACATTGCACATTGTACCGGTGTCCGGACGGACCAGTAAAGTGTTTTTAGTGTGTCCTGGACTAGTCACACCGGTCCATAGAGGCTAACAGTGCAGTATTATTATAATCTTAACTTTAACATTCCTTCACCTAAATTGGCCAATTGACACCTTAAAAGGTCAGGTTCCCAGCCTACAAAGTCACCCTTAGAAGCACATATGTGTCTGTGTGACCATCTATTAAGTCTCTTGCTACACAGACTTTGGGTAGATTTGCTTGTACCGGTGTAGCCCATTTTCCAGACCCATTTCATTTGCTTTTAAGGTTTCCACTGTGGACCGCCTCCATTATTATACCTAACGGAATGTATAAAGCACATTCTCTGTTTCAGGTACCAGGGGACTGGCGAGATTGTTATGGTACTTTCACACTGGCGTACCCCCCACCCCAACACACACACATACTCATATGGTTGGCTGAAGAGGGCACATTAAGGTGTCCTGTAATCTTGTATACTAACATATATTTTATTAGGTGAATGGAGCAAAAAGATGTCATGAAATTTAGATTTCACGGTTGGCTGAAGGGGGATAAGGAGATATATTAATATGAAAACTTATCTTGCATAATGTTATGTTTTATATTTTCAGCACATTAAATTAAATAATGCAGAGTAGCCCAAGTTATTTATTTATTCATTTATTCATCCGTCCAGTTCTGAGTTTCTGCAGCTGCCTATCTGTGCCTCCCCTGCTAGCTTGCCCGAAAGTATTTTATTGCCCAGTGTGGACATGGTCCAAATAGTAATGTTCGTCCACACCTTGTCCCAGATGCCTGTGACCCATGTTTGAGGGACTGCCAGTCACAGGACTGGCTGTAGCTGTAGGTCATTTGGAACTTTGCTCTGGTCTCCAACAACAGTGAGAACTGAGTATTTACTGAAGCCTGTTGGGACTGGGATGAGTAATACTGGCCAGAGTTATGGACGCATGTTCTTAAATTCAGGCATTATGCAATTCTGAGTTTGTTTTCATGCAGGGCTTCTAGCTTAGAGTAGCTAAAAATATTGCCTGGTTGAGTTAAACTAAGGCAGCCAGGTGATGTTAGCTTAGCTGTCATTTGATTTGACATGTTGGCCAGGCTTTAGGGGGACCTGGTATGTAACACACTGTGACAAATGGGGTCAGGTTCTACCAGGAGGATTTTGAGCTAGGATACCTTGATTTTGATTACCTACCTGACCCTCGTCTGTCGAACCAGGGACTCGAGGAGAAGAAGATCCGAATTCACTGACCCACATAGGCTGCATTGCCTGGGCCAGACCTGTACTGTCTGCTGCTGTTCTAGTATTACAGGTAAAACGAATAACATCAGGGTTTTTTTTTTCTGTAGCTACATACCTAACTGCATATTCTGCAAGGCAAGGGTTGCTCATTTCTGTGCTGTTGTTTTTATATATATATTTTTTAGCTAAAAAATGCACTTCATTACAAGTTAACAGCCAGGATATGTATATAGAGATTAGAATAATGGATGGGTAGCCAGTTATTTATTTATTTATTTATTTTTTTGCAGTTAGTCATTTTATACCCCCCCCTGGATGAGCGGTTATTCATCTCGCTGGTCCCCCAGCCCCAGCCCCGCTCGCAACAACCTTACCAGCTTCCCCATGGCTATACCCCCTGTGGTGGGGCGGCGGTGATCCCTCGACCCACTGACCACATAAATCCAGTGCTGGAGGCTGCTGCCATTTCCTGCAGGGATCAGTTTCATTCTGCTGAACCCGGCCACCTTTTTCTCAGTTTCTTCCCAAGACGAGGCATGCAATGGCACCACAGGAGACAGTGCACATTCATCTGCATGCCATGCTCCAAGTGCCTGCCTCATCTCTCACACATCAAGCATTTGTGCACTAGACCCAGGCCTCCACTAGGGGCTGATCACGCACCAACAGCTGGTGTCCCCCCCTCCCCGGAGAAGGAGCACAGTCCATCGGACGCTCAATCCTTCTCCTCCCTGCTAGCCCCCCATGGCCCGGGCTCATTCCTGAACACGGGTCACCAGTGTAGTGTGAGGTAAGGCGACCAGTGCCTCAGCCCTCAGCACCACCAGGCCAACAGGTAGTCAGTTATAATGAGAATTTCAGACACCCCAGAGGGGTGAGATGCCACACTCGGGTTTATTAAGTCATCCCACCCTGAGGGTGTGTGTAAAATCCAAGTTTTAACAGACTACCCATGGTTTATTTTGTATAATTTCTGGTTTCTATTTTTTTTGCCTGTGCAACTTACAGTTTTACTTAGAAAAGAGAATGTTGTTATAACCAGCTGGTTATAATGACAGAATTATAACCAGCTTTTCCTATGTTAAAAAAATAGAAACCAGTTATTATATACAGTATGTATTATAACTCTGACAGTTTCATGTTTAAAAAAATCTTTGATTTTCAATACTGTAGAGTTTTTTTCTTTAGGATGGAGAATAAGATCACAACAGGGTAAGCAGGAAAGCATTTTCATAGGTTTTTTAGGTTGTATTATTAACAGCAGCAATGTGTAGAGTGTAAACATGATTACGAAGGGATTAATTTATGACGTGAAAGTGTGTGTACCTACTCAGGTTGGGACCTGTGGTTACTCAAAAGTTGTATTATTTAATTCCTGTGACTCCTGTCTTATGTATTGTTGTTATGTCCTGGTCTGAGCTCTGCAATGCTATTTGATTAGGAGCCACTGTATCAGGTTAAGCAATGTATGGTTCAAATGTCATGTGGAGCTGTTGGAGGGAATGGGTTGACAGCTGCTGTCTTAATATAGCTGCACACTTGAGCAGACTTAGCCTGGGTAGTCAATTTCTGCTGGTACATTTGTATGTCTGTAATATAGAAACATAGAAACATAGAATTTGAGGGCAGATAAGGACCGCTTGGCCAACCCAGTCTGCCCATTTCCCTACCTACTGGATAAGCTGCAGATCCTAGTTAACCAGCAGCCTACTTCTTCCTACCCCCACCCCCCTAGAATTGCCTTATGACTGTCCCATGCATGCTTGAATTCCACCGCGGATTTTGACTCCACAACCTCCTCCGGAAGGCTGTTCTATGCATCCACAACCCTCTCTGTGAAAAAATACTTCCTTAAATTACTTCTGAGCTGCCCCCTCTATCTTCAAATCGTGCCCTCTTGTTCTTGCACACCTCTTTTTTTGAAAGATGCTACCCTCTTGGACTTTGTTGATTCCCTTGAGATACTTGAACGTTTCTATCATGTCCCCCCTCTCCCTCCTTTCCTCGAGGCTATACATGTTAAGCTCCTTTTGTCTCTCTTCATATGTCTTCCGGTGCAGACCCTGCACCATTTTAGTTGCCCTCTTCTGGACAGCTTCCAACCTGTCTATGTCTTTCAAGGAGATTGGGTCTCTAGAACTGCACACAGTACTCCAGATGGGGTCTCACCAGCTGTCTGTACAGAGGGAATAACACTCCTGTTTTCTACTGGTGATGCCTCTCCTATGCATCCCAGCATCCCCCAGCCCTCCTTGCCCTCTCACATTGCTTGCCCATCTTTAGGTCATCTGATATGACTACCCCAGGTCCCTTTCCATTTTTGTTGTTGTTAGTATCTCACCCTCCATTGTGTACTCTTCCCCTGAGTTTTTATTTCCCAGGTGCATTACCTTGCACTTCTTAGCATTGAATCCTAGCTGCCATACATTTGACCATTCCTCTAACCTTGCCAAGTCCCTTCTCATCCTTTCCACCCCACCCTGTGCATCAACTCTGTTGCAGATCTTAGTGTTACCTGCAAAGAGACATACTTTTCCTTCCAGTCCTTCTGCAATGTAGCTTATAAAGACATTGAAGAGGACAGTCTAATACTGAACCTCCGCGGTACCCCACTAGTAACCCTCCTTTCTTCTGAGTGGACTCCATTTACTATTACTCTCTGTGTCCTATTCTCCAGCCAATTCTTTGCCCAGGCTGTCATCTTGGGACCCACTCCCAGGCTGGCTAACTTGTATATTAATCTTTTGTGTGGGACTGTGTCAAATGCCTTGCTAAAGTCTAGGTAGGCCATGTCCACAGCCCCTCCCTGATCTACTACTTTGGTCAGATTCGTCAGATTCGTCGGGCATGACCTTCCCGCTGTGAATCCATGCTGCCTAGGGTCCTGTGCCCCTCTGGCCTCTAGATACTCGACAGTTCTTTCCTTCAGAAGTGATTCCATCATTTTCCCTATCACTGAGGTTAAACTAACAGGTCTGTAGTTTCCTGCTTCTGCCTTGCTCCCACTTTTGTGAAGGGGAATCACATCTGCCCTCCTCCAGTCCTCAGGTACCACCCCATCCTCTCATGATTTGTTAAAGAGGGTAGTCAGTGGTGTCACTAGTTCTACCCTTAGTTCTTTTAGGAGGCAGTATAGCGCAGTGGTCTAAGGCTCTGATCTGCAAATCTGGTGACATCCAGCAGACCAGACCTTTGGTTTGAATCCTACAGCTTCCACTTGCATACTGTGTGACCCTGAGCAAGTCACTTAACCTCCTTGTGCTCCCAGGTCACTCTTGTAAAAAAGCTTTCAGCTTAGTGTGCTATACCTGGTTAAACAACTAAATAAAAAAAAAGAAAAAAAAAGAATTCTGGGATGAATCCCATCAGGCCCCATTGCTTTGTCCACCTTCAGTTTTAAGAGTTCTTTCAGAACCCTTTCTTCTGTAAATGGGCTGCTATCAACTTCTGTATCCAGAGTGTTTCTACTGTTTCTTTTATGTACCTCCTCTTCATTTGTAAATACTGAGCAAAATATTTATTTAATATCTCTGCCTTTTCACAGTCTCCTCTGCCCACCCTCCCTCCCTTTATTAAGCCTCCACTATCCTCCTTGGTCTTCCTTGCTCCTGATGTACCTAAAAAGGTTTTATCTCCTTCTTAACTGGTTGGCTATCTTTTCCTCGGTTTGGGCCTTTGCTGTTCTGACTGCCTTCCCAGCCTCCTTTTGCTTTAACTGATACAGTTCCCTGTCCTGCTCCTTCTGCGATTCCTTGTACTTCCTGAATGCTTTCTTTTCTCTTGAACCTTCACTGCCACTTCCTTTGAGAACCATAGTGGTTTCTTACATCGTTTCGTTTTGTTTTGTTTATTTCCTTCACACAAAGGCTCATTACCTCTGTGATGGCAGTTTTTATTATTCCCATTGTTCTTCCACCCTCCTTCCTGCCCATTTGCTGAGTGCATTCCTTAGGCACTCACCCATTTTGCAAAGTCAGCCCTCCTAAAGTCCAGTACTTTTGTCTTTGTATGGCTTGACTCTATTGCTGTGTTTATTTGAACCATACTGTTCGATGGGCACTAGTTCCCAGATGGCTACCACTTCTACATCTGTGATCCTCTCTCCATCTCCATTTGAGAGAATCAAGTCTAATATTGCTCCCTCTCGAGTGGGCTCCAATACTAGTTGTCTTAGGCATGCCCCCTGTAGGGCATCTAGAATAACTCCACTCTTGGAAGTGGCAGCTGCAACTGTACTCCAGTTAACATCTGGCATATTCAGATCATCCATCAGCAATATCTCCCCTTTTTCTGCCATTCTAAGTATACTTTCTATCATTTCCTTGTCCATTTCCTCCCCCTGAGAAGGGGGTCTGTATACAACCCCTGTGTGGATTGTGGTGCCATTGCCTGTCTCCAAATTGACCCACAGTGCTTCTTCTCCTCCTCCCTGTTTACCCTTTTGTTCTGTTGCTTTTATTCCTTCCCTTGTGTAAAGAACTACTCCTCCTCCTCCTCTTTTACCCTCCCTGTCCCTCCTGTAGATAGTGTATCCTGGTATGTTTACGTCCCAGTCATGGTTTTGTGTACCATGTTTCTGTGACTGCCACGATATCAGATGTTCCTCCTCCATCAAGGCCACTAATTCAGGCTTCTACCCAGACTACGGGCATTGGTACTCATTGCTCTCCATTTTTTGATGGCTTTACCTTCTGTTGCAGCATCCCCACTGACCGTTCTACCTCAGTCTTTTTCTCATTTAGTACCCTGTTTTGTAGGGAGAGGCTGGGATTTTCCTGCTGCTTGTCAATGCCTCCCCCTTTGACTAGTTTAAAAGCTTGCCACTGAAGCATTTAAACCGATTGCTCAAAAGACTTGTTCCCTTCCTGGACAGATGCAGACCATCCTGCCAGTATAGGCTGGTGTCTCTCCAGGTGGAACCCCAGTCCCCAATGAAGCCAAACCCCTGTGCTCCGCACCATTTTTTCAACCATTCATTCAACTGCATGGTGCTAATTACCTCCCTCCCCCATGCCTTTGACAGGCAGCACCTCTGAGAAGGATACTGTGTGTGCTACTTGTCTTAGGCCCCTCCCCAACTCTGCAATGTCCTCTTGCACTGCTCTAATCTCATGATGAGCCAAGTCATTTGTCCCTAGGTGGACAATTACGTCCAGCTCAGACTCGCTTGCAGCTGTTCTCGTGATCCTGAGGAGGCGCTTCCTGTCCCTCCAAGCCATGGCACCAGGCAGGCACCTTACTTCAGTTTTCCCAGCTCCCCCCAGTTCTATGCCCTAATAATTGAGTCCCCCACCAGCAGCTGCTTCCTTTCCCTGTGGTGTCCTCTGTCTCCTTCATGTGGGCCTCCCTTGTGACAGTTGTCATCAGTCTTCTCTGCGGGTGCATCCATAGTGGAGCTATGCTCCCTCAGAATGGTGTATGGATTGTGGAGTGGAACAATTGACTGGGTGTGCCTCTGTTCCACCATCCTCACCCTCCCTGAGCCCACTGTGGTCCAACTGCTGTGCTTTCTTCACAACCTCTGAGGTAGTGGTGGTGCTAGTGCTTCCTGGATGGGGGAGGTTCCCTTCCTACTGTCCAGTGTGGCCTGGGGGATGGTTTTCTTACTACTGTCCAGTGCAGCCTGAAGATGGGCAACTTCATCCCTCAGGGCAGAGAGTTGTCTGCAAATAGGGCAGCATCTCAGCCTCCAGAAAGACTCCCGGAAAACTGTTGCCCCACAGCCATTACATTGCACTACTCCCCGCATGTTTATCTACTTTTTGTTTGTTTGTTTTTGTGTGTGTGTGTGTGTGTGTGTGTGTGTGTGTGTGTGTGTGTGTGTATACATGTGTGATTGGTTATATAGAATATATATATATATTATAAAATGTGTATGCTTATATTGTCAGTGCAATGTGCTAGAGAGGATATGACAGTGATGTGCACCTTGCACTCTTGAGAAAATGATGTCAGAACCTCAGGCATAAAGGAACTATTTCCAGGGCTGGGTGGGGTGAGGGTGGGAAGGGGTTGGGCCTAAACTGTGCCCTCACAAAACAATCAGCTAAAAGCTCTCACCCACCGCTGCGATGAGTGCCTTCCTGTCAGCAAGATACCCTACACAACAATTTGACAGAGAAAATACCCTGCTAATCAAACAGAGAAAAATCCAGACATCCGAGTCAGACACAGGTAAACCTTTCCAGCCCCAAAACAGCCTGGTGGTTTGTTAGCCACAAAGGATAATCAAATATGCAGTTATTTCAGCCCTTCTGAAGATGCTGACAAGATAAGCAGTTTTGAAAACCCCCTTCCTGAATTAAAAACTAAAATAATTAAACACAAAGCAATACCACTGTAAAAGTTAGGAAAACTTCTCTCAGATGTAAGCAAGAGAGAGATTAGTTACAGATATCTAGTCCAATATAGTATATCCCACGCAGCTTCTCAGTTGTTTCAAAGCACACCCAGTACACAACTTGGAAGAAGATGGACTTCTGTCTGACACAGGATCACACCAGTAGTTTATAGTAATTGATCAATGCTGAAATAGTCAAGCTAGACAATTGGCTGTGATGCAGGCCTCTGACTTGTGAAGACAATTTCCCCCACCTCAGGCTATGTCTGGCATCCAATTACAAACTGCAGCCTTTGCTATTTTAAATCACACAACCCACCAAATATTGCAAAATATATTGATGCAGATGGTCACAGAATTCTAGTAATCAGTCCAGTTAGCCAGAAAGGAAAATCAAATATGCAGTTATTTCAGCCCTTCTGAAGATGCTGACAAGATAAGCAGTTTTGAAAACCCCCTTCCTGAATTAAAAACTAAAATAATTAAACACAAAGCAATACCACTGTAAAAGTTAGGAAAACTCTCAGATGTAAGCAAGAGAGAGAGATTAGTTACAGATATCTAGTCCAATATAGTATATCCCACACAGCTGTTTCAAAGCACACCCAGTATACTGCATAAATATTCCTATATGGGACTGCATTCTTAAAGTTACGATCATCATATGTGTACATTTATTGTATTTTTGTATGGCAAAAACTAGTGTAAAAAAAGTACCCTTTTTACTCTCATAAGTGCCCTTCTGAGCCTCCGCCCCCTCAGCTTTTACTATCTTCCAGCACCTATGATGGTGTACCACTATACTGTAGGTGTAGTGTTAGTATTTGCATAAGTATCTCCTTGTCAGGTACCCACATTAAGAATGGTCTTTATTTTGTAGACATTTTGTTGTTCTACCAGGGGAACATTTACTATAAAGGCAATGGTTATCTCTTTTAAATCAATGTGAATAGGAATAGCACTTCCAAGACTGTAAACAATACCCACATGTAGTGGCTCTATCTTTTCTGAGGTGGCTACACTCAAAATTTCTGTCATCAATTCTGGGGGAACTAAATAGTGTGGAATTTTTACTGCCATTAAATCTCCTATGCCACTATTTACTTCTCTCAGCAATTTTTGTGCAATTGATCTAATTTGCTGAATAGTGGTGAGATCTTCACTCACAGTTTGAGCTAGGTTATGGAGTTTTTGCATGGTATTGTTGTGAAGGGCTGTATAAAAGTTAACCATAACTACGATATCTCCCACAGTTGTTCCTATGTCTGATAGAAGCTTTTGCTGTGTAGTGAGTTGTGCCTTAATGTTACCCATATTTTTGCAGTTCCTTAACAAGGCAGTATAGCGCAATGGTTTAAGGCTCTGAGCTGCAAATCTGGTGACATCCAGCAGACCAGACCTGGGTTTGAACCCCACAGCTTCCACTTGCCTACTGTGTGACCCTAAGCAAGTCACTTAACTTCCCTGTGCTCCCAGGTCGCACCTGTAAAAAAGCTTTCAGCTTAGTGTGCTACTCCTGGTTAAACAACTAAAATAAAACAATATCCTTTATTTTAGAAATTTTAACTGAATTCATGGTGGTCATGCCTAGTCCAAAGCAGTTCCTAATGCTCTTAAACTGGAAAAGAATAAGGAGGCAGCTCTTTCTATTCTCGTAGGTATGTCAGGGGTTTCAGGAAATAGATTAATTTTTAACTGGAGTAAAATATTTTTTTATGTCTCTTTCAACGTCAAGCATATACTCTTGAAACCATTTTTGGGTCTTATTGGTTAACCAAAAATGTTTTTACATGCTTTAACATTCACCTTAATTACATTGTATGGACTGACCTAAAGTTGTCTGCCACCTCCACCCTCCATTGGTATAGGCACTCTTAGGGGTGTAAGGAGTGGCCTTAGGGTTTGGTGCGCAGTGCCAGTATGGAGATCTGGGAGTGTATCTACAAATTTCTTCTCTTAATTGCCATATTTGTCTCTTTGGCTGGTCAATAACATAGCTGTTAGTATCTCTGTCTTGTTATGGCCAGGGTTGCTCATTTCGGGCATCTGGGTGCTGTCTGGAAGCCTCTGACCCCTTTTTGTTTGGATTGTGGGGGCTGCGTGATCTAGGGTTTCAACTGTCCCTCCCCTTATTTTGGAATTTTTTATTATCCCTAGAAAGGCTGGAAGTGGCCTCCTGTTTGGTTTGGGGCAATTCTTTTCCTTCCATTTGGAGGGAGATTTGATCACTAGTAATGACAAAAGCTTATTTTGAGGGTCCAGGGTAGGTTTCTTTCCTGCATCTGGGTTAACAGTTATAAACCTTTTTTTATGCCTGCTCTATAATATCATTCATGGGAGTAGCTGGTTCTACCCATGGCTGGACTGATGCCCCCACAGATGGATGAAGGCCTTTTACTAAGACCTCTTAGGTGAGGAAACAGGTCTGGGTCTTTCTTCTCTCATCCTGAGAAAAACATTTTACTTAGAATTTTGTAAAAAAAAAATCCTTTGGGGCTTGATTCTTTTGGCATGTCTCTTAAAAAGCTGCTATGGGACTTCGATAAGTGGTATACTCTTTAATCAGGGCTGAGCACATTTTATCAAAATTAGTTTTGATTTCAGGATTTTGTCTAGCCATCCGGGCTTGAACTAATGATACAAACAAAAACCTTAAGACCCATAACCAATCTTCAGGGTTATTGATCTCAAAGTATTCCAATTGTGATTTTAAATCAAAAATATAATCTTCTATCTCTGCATTGGTCTTGGGACTGAAACTCATACCTATGGCCTTTATAACTTGGATTAATTGCTTTGGGTCTGGTCGGTACAGAGTTGTGGGATTAGAAGTAGTGGGACCGGATGAGATATGACCAGATAGGGGTTGACTTGTCCCTGCAGGGGTGCTATTTTGGTTATTAGAGGCCTGAAGGCCATTGGAAGATTGTGCCCCCCAAATTTTAAGTCTTGAATTTCTTTGACTAAATCCTGGACCTTGACTACAAGGTCCTCTGCCACTAGCTTTAGGGGGTATCTGGGACAGGAGGTGGCAAGGGCTCAGCTGGTTATAGGGACCTCAGCTGTTGACCAGTAGAATCAAGGGACTCAGTTAATGCTTCATGCAGCCAGTCTATCACCTGATGAGCTGCACCTACCTGTTTTTCTGCTCTCTGGGTTGCCTCCTGGGCTGCCTTACAGCCTCTGCTAATTTTTCCTGACACCCGGAATTTTCTGCTCTTAATCCGACCACTTTAGTTTTTAAAGCTCTTATTTGCTGTTGCTGGTCCCTGACTACGCTAGGCCCTGGGATAATTTGCTGTTTTAAATCCCCATTTTCTTCTGTCAACCTCTGATTTAATTGCTTTTAAATTGTCTCTGTCTGCTTCATTTATTTTAAGAATTCCTAAATATTTGGCCTCTTTTGACTGTAATTTCAATTCCAAGGCCTGAATTTTGGTGGTCTGTTCTTACCTGCATGGATCAAGTCCAAAACTAAGTTCCCCTAGTGTATGTAGCCTGCTTTGGGCTGCCTGATGGCAGATTTTGTGTGGGAAATATAGATATATCCCATCAGTTTGTTTATCTGGTTTTGGCTTCAGCCAACAGTGAGCTTAGATGACCATCAGTCTCCAAGCATTGTAGTTTTTTAGTGGGTATGCCCTCTAGGGGAATTTTCTGATCAAAAATTGCCTCATTAAAAAAAACACATTTCTCTCTGAACCTCGTAAAGAGTTTTTCCTAGGTATTCAAAGGACATCTCTAGCTCTGGGAGGTTATCTCTAATCTCTTTTTTCTGAAGACTACCCATGGAGGTGAGTGTTGGAGGAGCATCCTCTTGATCCCCTAGGAAAAACCCTGATGAAAACATTTTTTTTTTACTAGGGCACTGAGAAAGTACTCATGTGCCTCTAAGACCTTTCAAAAATTGTTGTGTTTTTGATAACAGTTTGCGGTCACAGATTACTTCCCTTTTTCTCCAGAGTGGCTTAAGCTTTATGTGAGGAAGAAAGGAAATAATGTTTTTGCCTCAACTGGCAGTTTTAAAAGTGGAGAGAGAACGTATACATCTCAGTTCAATTACAAAACATTTATCTTTGCTACAATTTAAGAATATTTTAATTGTAATCCATACCCAAATAGTCTGTCATGGCTAGATTTAGCATAAATCTCAGGCCCACCCAGGGACACCATTCTTGTAAATACAATTACTATTAATTAATTTAATTATGTTGGTTGTTTAAGGAAAGGTGTGCAGTAAATTGTGTTTATGTATTTATTGTGGTTACTTCCTGAGATGACAGAATTACTCAGACGTGGAGTGCAATTAGAAGCTGTTTATTTCAATACGCCGTTAACATTTCAAACACATTTGACATTTAGACAGTACAAGACATTGTTAGGAAACCTCATTCAGACCTTCGTCTTACTCGTGCACTTTATTTCATTATACAATTTCCACTATGTACATATGAGGCCTTGTAACTCCTATCTGGAGGCAATTTAAAGTAGTATTCTCTTTAGAAAACATAGAAACATAGAATTTGATGGCAAATAGGGACTGCTTGGCCCACCTAGTCTGCCCATTTCCCTACCTAACAGATAAGCTGCAGATCCTAGTTATCCAACAGCCTACTTCCTCCTACCCCCCACTAGAATTGTCTTATGTCTGTTCCATGCATTCTTGAATTCCTCCACTGTTTTTGACTCTGTGACCTCCTCAGTAAGGCCATTCCATGTATCTACAACCCTCTCTGTGAATAAATACTTCCTCACATTACCTCTGAGACATCCTCCCTCTATCTTCAAATTGTGCCCCCTTCTTGTTGCACATCTCTTTTTCTGAAAGATGCTACCCTCTTGGACATTGTTGATTCCCTTGAGGTATTTGAAAGTTTCTATTATGTCCCCCCTCTCCCTCCTTTCCTTGAGGCTATACATCTTAAGCTCATTTCGTCTTTCTTCATATGTCTTCTGGTGCAGACCCTGCACCATTTTGGTTGTCCTCCGCTGGACAGCCTCCACCCTGTGTATGTCTTTGCGGAGATGGGGTCTCCAGAATTGTACACAGTACTCCAGATGTGGTCTTACCAACTGTCTGTACAGAGGGACAAAAACTTCCTGTTTTCTACTGGTGATGCCTCTTCCTATGCATCCCAGTATCCCCCCAGCCCTCCTTACTGCCTTCTCACACTGCTGGACCACCTTTAGGTCATCTAATATGACTACCCCCAGGTCCCTTTCCATTTTCATTGTTGTCAGTATCTCACCCCTCATTGTGTACTCTTCCCCTTGGTTTTTGTTTCCTAGGTACACTACTTTGCACTTCTTTGTGTTGAATCTAAGCTGCCATACATCTGACCATTCCTCCAACCTTGCCAAGTCCCTTTTCATCCTTTCCACACCACCTTGTGAATCAACTCTGTTGCAGATCTTTGTGTTATCTGCAAAGAGACATACTTTCCCTTCCAGTCCCTCTGCAATGTCACTTATAAAGACATTAAAAAGGACCGGTCCCAGTATGGAACCCAGCAGTACCCCACTAGTAACCCCCCTTTCTTCACTGTGGACTTCATTTACTATTACCCACTGTGTCCTGTTGTCCAGCCAGTGTTTTACCCAGGCTACCACCCTGGGACCCACTCCCAGGCTGGCTAATTTGTTTATTAATCTTTTGTGTGGGACTGTGTCAAATGCCTTGTTAAAGTCTAGGTAGGCCATGTACACAGCCCCTCCCTGGTCTACTACTTTGATCACCCAGTCAAAGAAATCAATTAGATTTGTCTGACATGACCTTCCTGCTGTGAATCCATGCTGCCTTGGGTCCTGTGCCCCACTGGCCTCTAGGTAATCAACAGATCTTTCCTTCAGAAGTGATTCCATCATTTTCCCTACCACTGAGGTCAAACTGACAGGTCTATAGTTTCCTGCCTTTGTCTTGCTCCCACTTTTGTGAAGGGGAATCACATCCGCCCTCCTCCAGTGCTCAGGTACCACACCATCCTCCCATGATTTATTAAAAAGGATAGTCAATGGTGTTACTAGTTCTTCCCTTAGTTCTTTTAGAATTCTGGGGTGAATCCCATCAGGCCCCATTGCTTTATTCACCTTCAGTTTTAAGAGTTCTTTCAGAGCCCTTTCTTTTGTGAAAGGACTAATATCAACCCCCCCCCCCATCCACAGTGCTTCAATTGACTGGATTAGGTATCTCCCCCTGCTTTTCCATTGTGAATACTGAGCAGAAGTATTCATTCAGTATCCCTGCTTTTTCACTGTCGCTCTCTGCCCAATCACCTTCCTCTTTATTCAGCCTCAGTATCCCTGCCTTAGTCTTTCTTTGCTCCCTAAAGTACCTAAAAAAGGTTTTATCCCCCTTCTTAACCGAGTTGGCTATCTTTTCCTCTGTTTGGGCCTTTGCTATTCTGTCTGCCTTCCCTGCTTCCTTCTGCTTTAACTGGTACAATTCTCTGTCCTGCTCATTCTGTGTTTCCTTATGCTTCCTGAATGCTTTCTTTTTCTCCCTTAGCTTCCCCGCCACTTTTTTGAGAACCATAGTGTTTTTTTCTTTCATTTTGATTTGTTTATTTGCTTCACACAAAGGCTTGTTGCCTCTGTGATGGTGGTTTTGATGTTTCCCCATTGTTGCTCCACCCCACCTTCTTGCTTGTTTGCTAGTGCTTTTTTGAGGCACTCTCCCATTTTGACAAAATCAACTCTCCAGAAGTGCAGTACCTTCACTTTTGTATGGCTTGACTCTACAGTTAAGTTTATCATGAACCACACTGTTTGGTGGTCACTTGTTCCCAGATGGCTACCCACTTCAAGATCGGAGATCCTCTCTCCATCCCCATTTGAGAATACCAGGTCTAAGATTGCTCCCTCCCAAGTGGGAGAATAACCAAGTACACACTTCCTTGGTACTAATAATTTTTGCTAGCATTTAAACAATTGTTCACTGCAGTTTGTCTCTATGCATTTATATATGGAACCAGGATTCTTAAAAGACACATATTTAAGTAAGCACCTTGAAGGCTGTAAAATATATATATATATATATATATAATATTTTATATATATATATATATATATTTACAGCCTTTCAAGGTGCTACAAATAATAATAAGAAATCTAATTCCACTCTCATCTTATAAGACAAACTTCTGATGAACAGTATTTAATGCTAATAGTACCAAGAAAATGTAATTGATACTCACTTGAGGAAGGAGGCTGTGAACCTATATATATACACACACACTCAGCCAGTGTCTTAAGTAGTCTTTCTTGTTTCCCTGACACATCTGGAGATTTGAAGTGTCCTTGGAGAGGCTGGTTTGAAGAAGGTCTTTTCCTGGTTTTTGAATTATTTTCTCCTTGAGGCTTGCAAATAAATGACAAAGTTAGTACAATATCAATGTTTCTTACTTCTGGCAAAAGCCAAAAGTTTTTAGAGTTCAGCAGAATAATAGTTCTTAAAGCTTGGTAGAAGTAGCATAGATGTGAGATCTCTTCCAGTGATGAAACACACATAGGAAGCACGATGGCAATGCGACGTGTTGGTCTTTGGAGACATCTTACATAGGCAAAACACTTTCTCACAAATTATATGATTTTTTGAAATGATATAGCCATATTTGGGCACCGACTTATCTGGGTCAGATGTCTATAACATACATGCAGAGGTATTTTTACTCATTAGACACTCTGTCAGCAATCTATCATCCTCTTGAACTTTGTCCACGAGGTGCCAATTAATAGATATATAACCACAAGTCCTTCTACTGTACATGTTCAAAAATGAGGTGATGGAGGTTACATCATTTGTGGTTTATGATGCTGTAGTCGTTGGTAGCAAATGGCTCCCTGTTAAGAGGAACCAGTTCCTCATTTGGCTGTCTGGATTCAGATATGAGGCAACTTCTTATGGTATGATCGATGACATAATACGTCCTGAGTTTTAATTTTAAAATACTTTTGGAGCTGTCAGCTCCTTGCACAATGTCTGAGTCTAATGAATTTATTCATTTGACATTTTAAATGTCCTTGAAGTTAACAAAGCTTAAAGTATATTTGTTTAATGTAGATTGTTCCATGATTTTTGGTGCTGAGGTGAGTTCCCATATCTGGATTAAGTATTTGCAGGTTTGCTTGGTTAGAGACTTAAAAGGAAATGTTTTTATGACAAGTTCTTTTAATGTACATTGATGATAGCTGAGATTAAGGTGGATATTCTCTTTACACTCTGAAAGAGTCTGGCGGTTTATGGCCACTATTGTGCCTTCAAAACTCAATGCGAAGTGGCAAAGTGGTGAAGTGGGCAATTTGCAAAGTTATTTATGAAGGTGAATTTCGCACATCACTAATAATAATTCTGATCTGGATTAGTGAATGTCAAACTGACACAGACTGGATGGCTGAGTTAAAAGATTTATCTGGGACCACTGTGAAGAGCCACTCTTAGTGGGTGTGTTTAAATGTCTGTTTTGGACAACACTGAAGAGCTGCAACCAGGGATTGAATTTAAATGGCCATTCAAGGCAGCAGCAAGGAGTCACTCATAGCGGCTGGGTTTGCATGCCCGTTTAGACCAACAGAGAACAGCAGCGACTTTCAGCTTAGTTGCAGTGCCTGTTTTGGACAATATTGATGAGGTGCTATCTGCAACCTAGTTTAAATGCTCCATTGAGGCAATAGTGAAGAGCTGCAACTGGCGACTGAGTTTAAAGACAAGTTCGGAACAGTGAAGAGTTATGACTAGCAGCTAAATTAAAAGACCCCTTTGGAACAACAGTGAGGAGCATCTCCTGGCAGCTAAGATAAAGGGCCCATTTGGGGCAACAGTAATGGCCTGCAACTGGTGACTGAGTTAAAAGGCCTGGGTGGGGCAACAGTGAAGAGCTGCTCCTAGTGTCTCAGTTAAAAAGTCCATTTGGGGCCATGTTGAAGAGATGTGGTGAGTTAAAAAGGCCATTCGGGTACATGGGAGGGATTACCTCATTCATGTTCCTCAAAGAATTGCAGTATGCTCCTGCTTCTTGGTTCAGGGAGCACATTAGATAGAGCTAAACTACTGAGCTTTGCCTTGCATGTGCTGGACACTTTCATTGAGCATTTTGGAGAGGTTCCCCACTCACTCATACAACTGTTGTGCACACTTGTCTGAACAACTAGTGAAAAGCAAACTGAGCAGCAAGCTTTGATATCAAATCACGTCACTCACTTGTTTTGACTAATAAAAATGCAACATGTCCCACTCCCAATGCATTGTAGTGGGAGAGCTTTAACCCTTGCATGGCCACTGACTGATATATCAGTCCAAAATTCCTACACATTTTAATTCTGTCAGTAGCCTAAGGGTTAAAACACTCTCTGACTATGATCACAATAAGAGCTTGTCTGCTATTGCAGACAAGCTCTAAAAATTGAAAGACATTACACGTAGAGCATTATATTACTCGTGGCAGGTTTTCTTTAAGTAATACCAGCTCTGTGTGTCCATGTTTTCAGTGGCACACCTGATCATACTGAGCTTGTTGGCAATGACAAAGTTGTTGTTAGTGTCATCAGGAAATGGAGTTGTGATTCTGCTGGTGGAGATGATGAGCTGGACTGGGGTGCCAGTGGGTGGAGTCTGGGGAGTCTTGTCACCAGGAAGTGTAGGAGTGAGAATAGTAGTAGATTGCACTTGGTGGACGTGTGAATAATTGTATGAATAGTTAAAGCTGATCCTTGGTAAGCTGAGTTTGGGAAGGGCTAAGAATTCAAGATTCTCAGGATCTAGCCTTGACATGAAGTCAGCAGAACAGGAACAGTACAACAAGTTTGTGTAAACACATTCTTGCTGTCTTTGCTGCTCCCCGGTAAGTTTACACAGCAGTTTCTATCTAATATTTTAATGATTTAAATTTTTAGTTACAGGGATAGGCACACTGAGCTAAGGCTCATTTCTAGGTGTGACCAAGGGGAAGAGGTACAGTTTTGGGAGGGTAGCATAAAAGTACAGAGATAATAAAAGGTGTACAAAAAAAACAGGAGTACAAAAAGAAAGCAGTGCTAGCGAATTACAGACATAGCCAGGGTACATTTATAGTTACAGTGAGCAATCAAGGGAGGGAGATGCTAATATAGTTACAGTATACAATTAAGGGATGTACAGTTCAGTTATACAATAACAGGCAGAGGGTTACACTTGCATAACAGCTGGATGGAGGTCCTTAGTTGTAATTTTAAAGAGAGGACGGTGGGGGAGATCTGAAGGGAAGAGGGAAGCTGGTTCCATATAGCAGAGAACCAGTGAGAAGGCAGCTTGACCAGAGCTAGAGTGCGGACAAGGGATGGAGAGGGTGCAGGAGTCTCTGGAGCATAGAGTGTAGGCTGAAGCTGATAGTGGGGAGAGGAGAGAGGATAGGTAGGTGGGTAGAGATCCAAGCCAGTATTTGGCAATGAAAGTGAAGCAGTGAGTCTGGTGACATAGAGGCAGTGATAGCAGGGATAGAGAGGAGTATAGAGAGCAACGATGTGTGCAGGGGTGGGGGGGCATGTTCGATGCAAAATGGCAGAAAGCATTGCAGAGGGTATTCAGTCTGGTAAGTGAGGAGGGAGGAGCAGAGCTGTAGACCACGTCAGCATAGTCGAATATGGGGAGGATTAATTTGGAGACCAGCTCTCGATGTATTGAAAGGGAGAAGTACTCTTTGTTAAGGTAAAGAGCTCCAAGTTTAGGGTGGAGCTTGTAATGTAGGGCATCTATATGTGAAGAGAAATCCAATAAACTGTCCAGCCAGACTCCCAGGTACTTGAATTCTGGGACTTCCTCAAGTTGGGTACCGTATTGGATACTGTAAAGGGTAGTGAAGGTGGGGGTCGGTGATAGTCCACGCAGTCAAGGAGAATGAAACATCTTTATGTCTTGGATCCGGTAGTGTTGCCATGCTATACTGGGTGTCCAAATTAATGCTGTTAAACCTTTCTGCAAGTTTTTATTTTTTAGAAACCTCTCTACTGCTTTTTTAATGTATATTGCATCCCGCTGCTACTGCAGTGCCTCAGAGGAACCAGTGGTGTCATCATCTCCTATAGTGGTGGATAACAGAGAAAGTAGTGCTGCCCACATGTAGCAGTGACATACGATGAGGAAAACATGATTAATGATAGAAGGAGGAGGAGGATTATGAAGATGATGGTTTATATTTAGAACCAATCTAGGTCTGCGGTTTTCATTGTAATGTAATATTAATTATTGTACTTAAATGTGGCTTTTTATGTTTGCTTACACGTATGCACTAAGCGAACATTTATTTATTTATGTTTTTGGTAACCAGGTAAGTGCACTGATCCAGTGGACCATTTTCAGTCATGACCTGGGCCACAAGGTGGCGAAGGAGCAACACATGCAGTGGACATATTTACAGTTTGGTATACAGATATTTACATTTGGTTTGTAAACGATTTCAAGTACACATGGAAGATAGAGCAGACATTATTTACACTTTGTACAGGTGTGGTAAAATAAAGGTATATCTGAGAAATACAGTCAGCAGTAGAGAGGAAAGTGGATTAATATTTATGCAACCTAAGCAAGGTGCCTCTTGAACAGCAGCAGACTGTTGACATCTAGTCTAGGTAAGCACGCCTGTCCTGGCAGATAGCCGGCTTTGGCCGGCATTGAGTAAGTCTGACTGATTGGCTGTGCAAGACAGTATGAGTCATATTTGGGTTTTTCTCAGGGAGAGAGGGGCCTGTGTGAGACAGCAAAAGAGTCACATATGGGTTGAGCTGAAGGGGGGGGCAAGTGCGGGGACAAAATGAAAAGAAAAAAAGGGTGGATGGCTATAGTTATGGAAGGCTTATGGTGGCTTTCGGTTTCCTGTGTAGCCCAGTGAGCATCTGCATGTGGACTCTTTCAGTAGCCATGCCTTAAGGTTGGATTTAAAAGATGCATGGGATGGAGATGTACGAATGGTTGAGGGAATCCTGTTCCAGAGGAAGGGGGCAGATACAGAGAAAGCCTTGCTGCCCATTACTGCAGAGACTCAAGGTATTTCAAGGGTTGGAATGAAGGAAGCTCTATGAGGTCTGGTGGTCACTCTATTTATGAGTAGGGGAGTGTAGTGGGATAGTTGGTTACTTCTAAGAGCATTATCCACCAGGCAGCCTGTGGCATAGTCAAGGCGATGCTGGAGGGGGAGCCATCCTAGGGACTGGTAGAGAGTGCAGTGGCGGATTAATGGGGGGGCTTTGAGAACAAAGTGACCAATAGCATTATATGTCATGTTTAGTTGGGAGTGTAGCTTCGAGGACATGAGAGAATAGATGGGGGAGCAGTAGTCCAGGAGAGGGAGAAGGTTGTCTTGCACAATGGCGAGGCGAGCTTCAGGTGAGAGTAGGTGAATTGTGTGGTATGCCACCCCTAGTTTCTGGTTTATCTTTCTTGTTGTCTGGGTTATGTGATCCTTGAGGGGTCATGGATGACGCCGAGATATTTGAAAGAGGTGACCTGCTCGGGGTGGAGGGGGGCAGCGGGTGTGCATATGGTGAGGGAGGAGTCAGAATTTGCAACTTTGTTTCAGAATTCCTTGGATCCAAAGAGCATGGCCTTTGTCTTTTTCCCATTGACTAGGAGTTTTCTGGCTGCGAACCAGCTGTCTGCCACAGCATAGTTACCAGTGAGGGTGACGGAGATGGATTCTAAGGCCTTATCGCTATGGTATAGGACTAGTTCATCTGCGTAAAGGAGTGCATTGCAGTTTAGAATTTCTGTCGGTACAGCATTGACAAACATGGAGAAGAGAAGGGGGGGCCAAGGACTGATCCCTGGGGGACGGACTCTGGTGCTTGTGGGAAGGGAAGCAGAGGCAACTTTGCCTATAAGCACTGACTGGGTCCTGTTTGAGAGGTAGCTTTGGAACCAGGATGCAGGTCCAGGGGCACAGCCAAGCTGTCTAAGAGTGGAGAGAAGGAAATGATGGTCTACAAGGTCAAACGTCTTTAATAAGTCTACAAAAACAGTGCCCACTGTCTTACAGATGAGTATGAATTGATAGGCCACTGACAGAGCAAAGGCCAATGGCACACTTATAAGGTAGAAAAAGAAATGGGCAGACTGGATAGGCCTTGCGGTCCTTATCTGCCATCAACCTCTATGTTTCTATGTTACCCATGACCATATTTTTGAGGATGTGGTTTGAAAAAACTGTCAGGGCAGAGGAGTTGCTGTGATGTTTACGGAAACCATGCTGGAGGGGACATAGGAAGTTGCAGTTGTTTAGGTATTGTATTCTGACAGCTGGGAATAGACAACCTTCACTAGCAATTTGCTAAGATGTGGGAGCAAGGAAATGGGTTTATAGTTCTCGGGGGATAGAGGGTCTCCTGCCTTGAAGATGGGAATCACTTTAGTTTGTTTCCACATGTCAGGCACTGTTGGAAGTGGACAGCGCCAGGTTAAAAATGTGTGTTAGTGGTCATACAAGGGCTGGGGAGATGATCTTCAGGAAAGCAGGGTAGAGCCCATCACTACCGAGGCTGCCACTGGAAGGTAGGTTTTTCAGGATTTTATGGTGGTTCCAGTACCAATCACTCTGAAGTAGAAAGGGGAGGCCTCAGGGTTTATAGGAGTGGGGGTGCTCCAAGGGTGTGGGGGAAGCTTACCAAGGTACGGGGTCAGGTCAGTGAACATGACATTGAAAAGGTCTGTGATGTCCTTGGGGTCACTGATTTTGCCTGATGGGGACGTTAGTTGTGTAATCTGCTTATTGGTCTTGGGGTTTAGTATGGACCCAATTGATGCCCAGAATCTCCAGGGATTTCTCAAGGTGTTTTGCTGGAGGTTGGTGAAGTATTTCTTTTTGAGTGATTTTGTCATCTGCTTACAGGCATTGCATAGCTGCCTGTAGGCATTCTACAGGTGGGGTAATGGGGATGTTTTGAAAGCTTTCCAACTAGAGTCTCTGGCTTTCATTTGAAGTAACAGTTCTTTAGTTATCCGGCGCGTGCAGCCGCCTCGAACCCTAACATATTGTTATTATAGTGCAGAGGCTGTGTAGGTGTGTACTGTATAAACCAATGGATGGAGAAATGCAGGAGGCTTGCCTCATAAAAGCAAATGCCAGGAAGGCTGACAGTAACAGTGTTCGGCTTGCTCATGGGCATAAACTTCTTGTAGTTCAAGGGAGAAAAACCTTACCAATCACACTGGTTTTCTGCCTATTAGCCAGCTGGCAGACATCATCGTGCTTTGAAGATAAGCATCAAGCCTCACAGCGTGTGTGTGTGTGTGTGTGTGTGTGTGTGTGTGTGTGTTGTGTTTCCCCCTAGTTACAAACAGGAAGCCCTAAACAGAGTTGGGAACAGCATGTGAAATGCAAACAGAATAGCTTCAAATGTTAACAGCATGTCAATAATGAACAGAAAACACCAGCAACAGATGACTTTAAATTAGATATTGTTTATGCTCCAGATACCAGTTGGATAATTTGAAAAATGTGAGACACAATCTGGTTTAAGTTCATATACTGTATTTTTGCAATGCTTTTTTGTTTATATGTAGACTTTATCCTCCTGTCCCTCCCCATTTGTCCCCTTCTGTTGTCAAATCCCAGCTACTTCATCCAACCTCCAAGACTTTCTCCATCTACTGCTTACCTTGTTGAGTGAGTGGGTGCCGTGGATAGTGCTGATGTGGTACCTTCAGGGTTGCAGCATTATCCTGCAGACGGGTGTTCTTTTCTGCCTGTTACTCCCACTGAGTCAGAGCTGGCGGTATGCGGTAGCTCACAGGTAGATTGTGAGTATGGTGCACGCTTTCAATGTCCACCTCCAATTTTTTGTTCTGGTAACCACTGCTGTGCCATCTACTCTCCACTCGGTGGCTACCAACCAGCAGTACACCCTGTCCCCCCCCGCCCTGAAGGAGGACTGTCAGTGGATACTAAATACCACCCCCACCACCAGCCCCGAGCAACCTTGGTCCATTCTCAGACTCAGGTCGCAGGTGTGGCAGGATGTAAGGAGAGCAGCGCCTCAGCCCTTCATGCTACTGGCCTGGCTACAAGTTAACTGTAGCTTAGATTTCCTTAGACAGTATTGTTTGTGGCCATGAGGGGGGCTGAACCTGCAACACACTGTTTTACAGCTTTTGCTGCTTGTCTGCACGTGACATCTTAGTTCCCTGTTTATGACATCATAATTATCTCCACAGCAACAGACTGGGATGTCCTAACAGAACTGGGAATACATAAGTAGACAAACAGAGTAAATAGGGCAGAAATCCTGTTTCCATGCAAAAGTACTAGGTAAGTAACAAATAAGGGTAACAATTACAAAAAAAGGTAACATACAGGCTCAGTTTTTGTGTAGATATTGTTTTTCAGAGTTGTGCTGACTCTGCAAGCAAACATTCAACATTAACAAATATTTGTTTTATGTGCTGAGAAAACATGATTCCTGATGGGGGGAGTAGGGTGATGAAGGGAGTGTGTCATTTTTGGAAGCGAGACTTGAGATGAGATCTCTGGAATTGTCAGCACTTGAAGAAACAGGAGGAAACCTTGGCAGTTTAGTGTGGGCAGTAGGCATGTAATGACATAGGCAATGTTCTGCGTGTTTTTTTTTTTTGTTTTTTTTTACAGCAAATTCAGTGCTGGCTAGGGTACATATGGTAGGGCCTAGGTCTGACTCTGGCTTTTGGTTGTGATGTGGTGGTGACCCAGAACAAAGGGTTAAAAATCCCCCTGCACTTGTCCCTGTCTGCTAAATTTCTTGGCCCCGCTTGTGCTGCAGGGCCTGTAAATGCAGCTGCTAGTGCTGGGCAGCCTCTCACTGTGCACTCTGGATGGGATATTCAAACCTGTTTTGTGATCACAAAACAGGTTAGCAAGTAACTAACACCATTTTATGACCACAAAGTAAGAAAGGACTGCAAAATGAATATTGGATGGCGCAGTTAGCAATTCACTAACCTGTTTGCGACCGGCTGTAAAATATTCTGGTGTGCCTGTGCACAGCAGCTGATAGCACCATGCATATAGGTGCACTAGGATATTGGTAGGTTTGGAGAGATGGTAGGTATCCATTAGTGCCGCCCTGTGAAGGGGGAGGGTTAGTGATGGGGAAGGGTGGAAGGGAGGGGCAGCTGCAGAATAAGGGGTGCTAGCTGCACATGCAAGCAGACTTGATAGACCTCTAGGCCTTTATCTGCTGGCAAATTTTGTATGTTCATATGTTTACTGCCTCCAGAAACTAAGTATTATAAGTACGACCTGCTCCCCTTAACCACTGCCCCACCCCTCACCACCAACCCCCCATAATAAGCATTGCAAAATACCCTGCTGTGTGATCATCCCCATGCTCCTGATAAACATTTCAATTTACGCTGGTGGCTACTGGTCACCCCACCCCTGAACACCCTCCCGAGATACATTTTGAAGCACCATGGTGAGTAGTGGTCCCCCATGGAGGGTCTGTGCTGGTTGCCTTGGCAGGGATCTAGGGGCAGTGCGGGGGAAGGGTCAGACCTGCAGAGGGGGGGTGTTGGGACAAGGCAAGTGGGGGATTTGAACCCAGGGGCAGGGTGGGGGACCATTAGCCACCAAGGTAATTTGAAATGTTTGTCAGGTTGAATGTCGAGGGGCGGGGACCACCAGCCACCAGAGTAATCTGATATGTTTATGGGGGGGGGGGCACTGCCTGCCAGGGTATTTTCAACTGTATAAGGTGGGAATGTTGGGAGGCAGGGGGACCACTAGACACCAGGGTACTGTGAACTGTGTCTTTGGAAGGTGGGGATGTTGGGAGGCAGGGGGAACCCTAGCCACCAGGGTGTGTTTTAATGTATATAAGGGGTGATCAAGATGTTTATGGGGGGCACTGATCATCAGAGACCGGGTGACAGGGGTGTTTGGTAGAGTGAGGTGCACTAGACCACCTGTACCGGCAGCCCTGACAGGTGTTGTGGTGAATGGGGGTCACTTAGTCTGTTTGCTCCTGGCCTGTAATGAGGCCATAAGGAGATGCAAATGACCCCATAGTGCCTTGCTAATGCTATGGGGTCATTTGCATCATAAGGTACCAATATGGTAGATTGCTCCAGAGGAGCAGTTGTCATTAGTGGGCCCTAACAGCCCAATTGCAATCACAATCCTCATAGCACCCTATTGGCCAAATAACTCTTGTGACAAGTACGGGGTAGGGGTTTGCGATCACAGTCTGAATGGTGCCTGGCTAGTATATTGGAACATGCATTTAGCACTTGCAAAGTACCCAAGCATGTTCAGATATACCACTGGTTTGCTCCTGGAGCAAACATTTAGTGGGCACCCATCTGGACCTTAGAATATCCTGGCCATTGTTTTCTCTCCTCTGCAGCCCAATTTCACTAGCCCGTCTGCCTAAAACTACAGTTAAATGTAGTGAATTAGCTAACTTGAATAATAATGCATTGTTCTCTGACAATTTCTACATTTTTTGGCTTGAAAGTCACTCTTCATGACAGTAAAGGAGATCCTTGGAGTGGTAACATCCTTCCTGCATGGTAGAGAGGTGGAAATAGTATGTGATGTGTGCATCATGAGGATTTCTCGATCTCCAGCATCTCTGATTGGCTGCTGCAAGTCATTTAATTTCCCAATAACTTGGACGTGCTCCTGTAAAAATTGCTGCGTCATGATGTCAAAGTGCCAGAGGGAAACCGAGTTCCTTAGGACCAGCTTCAGCCATGGCAAAAAGAAACAGATTTTCTTGTGTTCGCCAAATGCAAATTTGGCATCATCTCACCCTTAATGTACAGTCAGAAGGCACTCAAGGTCTATAATTTCACCTCACAACTTTAAAAGCAGGTATGACCACCCCTGCCTATGAGGTGAATGACAAAGCCTGGTACTTCCTCTGGTGTGGCTAAGCCTTTAGCCTTTCTAGTGGTATTGGGACTTTATTTAAAATTGATGACCAGGAAAGGACACTGAGCCGAAGGTTGTTTCTAGGTGTGACCCGGGAGAAGGGTACTGGAGGTAAACAAAGACAGCAGGAGCTAGTACTGATAAAAATAGCGCATTTAGGTGCAGTATAGTGTTGGATGTATAGTGATACCTGAACGTACCTCCACCTATGGGGATCCTTTAAACAGAAGTTGCTAGGGTGTTTGCTCACAGAAAATACCAGTTCCCATTCACAGTGACAGGGTATCCAAATAATATGCTCACAACCTAAATATGCTTACGATTCCCAGTTTATGCAGTGCAGTATTGCAGGCAATGCAGACTTTCTGGGGGGGGGGAGGTTCTAGGTGAGGAAAGTGTTAAGGTAAGGCAATGATCAACAACAGCAAAATGTAATCCCCAATTAAAAATCCCCACCAATCTCCTACTCACAGTGTTCCATCAATCCCTCCCTACTCTCCATTGTTGCAACAGTAAACTCAAGTCTCTTGTGAGCTCCCTCAGGTTTATTCAGTACATGTACACAGCAGAGCAATAAGAGTTTCAAGCCTAAGGTGAAGCGATGCAGTAGTGAGAATGTGCTCTTGGGAGTCCTAGAGACATATATTAACATAATAAACAGTTGTTAGATAGCAGCAGGTCACGTAATTATCAGAGCCCGGTATGGAAGGCTGTTCTACCGGACATTTCTTAAGTTCACACAGTCTTGTTTATTTATTTATTGGTTAGTGTCTTCTGTGCTGGTCTGTTTTAGCATGGTGGCATTTATTATAACTCTATGCCTTTGTAAAGTATGCTGTTCTTTCTGTAATAACTTAGTGTGACTGTTTTGATGATTTTTTTAATCAGTAACATGCTGCACTATTTTGGACAAAAAAAAAACAACTAACTACAACAGTGATTAATACGTGGTGACCTTTCCTGGTAGGTAATGCCGAACACGCACTATTCACTGTGTGAAAAAATGTTTTCTCAGTTCTCCCCTGAACTGCCCTCCCTCTTTCTATCAAGTATGCTTTTCTGCTATCATCTTTTAATTTAATATTCAAGCTTTCCATTAGAGTGTTATATTTTACTAGTTCAGACGCCTGAAATAAATCTATGGAATGCTGCCAGCCCTTATTTTCCCCCAGTATGCTTCTGTCTCTCCTTGGCAATCCCTCCCCAACATGAGGCAGTTTCTGAGGCAGCCTTCCATTTCTTTAAAATGCCCTCCTGAAGTCTGGGACCCTTGTCCTCATGTGGTTTGCCTGTGTTCCCATCTTAATGTTAAACCATACTGTACGGTGATCTCTGGTACATAGGGGACTGCTCACTGTGACATTTGCAATGCCATTCCCGTTTGTAAGCACGAAGTCCAGCTCTGCTCCATTTCTAATGGGTTAATTGACTAGCTTCCTGAGGAAAGCCCTTCATAGCAAGTCCAGGATGGCCCTGTTCCTTTCCAAAACTGCATTTGGAAGGCTGCAATCCACATCTGGCAGATTGAAGTCTCCCAACTAACAGCACCTCCCCCTTACTTGCCATCTTGATGCTGGCTTCCCCAAGTGCCTTATGCTCCTCTTCTCCCTGTGCTAGAGGCTGTATAACACCCCTGTATGGCTAGGGGACCCAGTACCTGTGTCCAGAATGACCCATAACACCTTTAGCCTTTCTTTTTCTTCTGGGTACTCCAGTACTTCCATGGCCTTGATTCCCTGCCTCATGTATAGTACCATCCCTCCTCCCCTTTCTGTCTTGAACAGAGAGTAGCCCAGTATGGCCATGCTTCAGTCATGGCTGTCAGTGCACCATGACTCTGTTTTAGCCACCAGATCCTGGCCAGCTTCTGCCATGATGGCTTCCAGGTCCAGAATTTTATTCCCCAGCTGCTTGCATTGCCATAAATGGCTCTCCATACCTTATTCCCTCCCTGTCTACTTTTCTCCATTCCCCTGCCTCCTGCCTGTGCTGTTCTCTGAAGCTCACTCTGCCCTCCGTTACCTTCACTGTTACCTGTCTCTTTTACTACTGTCTTCCTGCTGTCCTGATTTATACCCTCTTGTCCTCTGCCTTGTCCCAACCCCTGTCTGTTTGTGTCCCAGGGGAGCTTGCTCCCCTCTGGCTCTCCTTCCCTGCTGCTTCGTCACCTGGGGAGCAGTTGTTGTCTTCTTTGTTTTTATAGCCTCCTCCCTTAGTTAGTTTAAATGGCCATCCAATTAGCATTTAAACCTCCAACTATGGGCTGTGATCCCTTCCTGGAGAGATGCAGGCCGTCTTCCCCATAGAGGCCTTATCATCTCATGTTGTTCCCCAGTCCCCAATGTAGCTGAGGCTCTCCTCTGTATACCATGCCTTTATCCAATTGTTAAAATCCCTGGTGCAGAGTGTGCTTTCCTCTCCCCAGCCATACACAGGTAACACCTCGGCAAAAGCCACAGTGCATGCCACTTGCTTTAGGCACCTCACAAGCCCTCTGCAATTTCCCTGCACTATCCCTGCTCTGTCCCTTGTCAAGTCATTTGTTCCCAGTTGGACAATGATGTCTAGCTCCCTCCCATCTCCTGCTGCCCTAGCGATACTGTGGATCTACTACCCATCCTTCCAAGCTAAAGTACCACTGCAGCACTTCGCCGCCCTCTCCCTTTCTACCCCCACTCCCAAGTCTATCCCTCTAACAACAGAGTCCACCACCAGTAGCTGCTTCCTCCTCAGCATGGGATGTTTCCTCCTTCCTTGAGGCTTACTGTTATGAGGACACCCACTTCTTCCCTTCCCATTGCTCTGGGCACCTCTTTCTGGCTGCCCTGTCCCACCAGTATGGAAAAGAAATTCTGCAGTGGTACAGGCTGAGGAGTGTGTTACCTTCCCACCATCCTGGAACTCACCAAAGTCCAGCCACACTGCCTCTGCCTAAGCATCCTCTGGGGGAGCGATAGCAGACTTAGTGGCCCCTGGGTGGGGCAGAAGGTTCAGTCCAAACAAACAGGGACTGCTCCTAGCTATCTCATGGCTCATAGTGAATAGGAAGGATGGGACAGGAGAAAAAAAAGAGGAAAAACGGATGTTGGGGAGGGGGCTTAATGAAGTCTGGCCTAGCCATTTCCGTACCCATGCCACCACCCTGATCCACCTCGGTTCTGATGTACTGGGGGGGAGGAGGACAGCTGTCCCCTCTGGCCCTGCCACAAGAGGGGAACTTGTGCAGAGAAACAGTGACTAGGCACCACCGGGTAGGTGGAGAGCCAGCCTGGAGGGGCTGAAGATTGGGCTGAGGCAGGCCCCCTGGACTGAGGAGGATAAACAGTTGTACCAAAACAAAAGTGTGAACATGTGCTTCATATCTGTTACTATTTTCGGGCAACTATAGTGGCAGATTGGAGTACATGGAGCTTAGCCCGTCAGTCGCCTCATCAGTGGGCTGGCCATGGGGGACTTTGGGACTGTAATGGTGGGCAGAGGGCCACAGGATCAACCAGATACAGTTCAAAATTTGAGCAGTGCAAGGTATTTAAAAAATGTACAGCTGGTACTTTTGTCTGACCGGGACCCATAGGTCCCATGTTTCTACTTGTACATTGCGGAGAGTTCCCCTTTAAACTGTGTGTGCTTGTTTTAAGGAAAGAAAACGAACAAACCATAGCCTAACATGTGTATTTAAAAAATAATACACGTTAAGTCATGATTTTGATCATTTTGCTTAAATTAGACTACACAAGGGCAGAAAAGAAACCACAGAGCTGTCCCTCCAGTGACTTAATCATGTAGCACGTTAGGTGGCCATCTTAGAAAGCAGTTAGGCCGGGGGGGTGGGATATGAAAGAAAAGGGCTTTTGTTTATATTTTTCAAATTATACAAAACTGTATTTAAATGTAGTTTTAACAAAAATGTAAACAGTAGCCTTTCCTCCTCCATGAAACCGGATTTTACAACTGTTTTCTTTTTTTTTTTTTTCTGTGTTTAGGTGTCCTTTAAGATACCTGTACAACTGGAATGCATTGCAGACCCCCTCATTTGCATGGCCATCTGTTTGCAGTAAGCAGTCCTACACAAACACATTGTTGCCACACTAACAGATTCACGTTGAGTTAAGCATGCTTTTTTAAAATAGCACCAACCATACTAACAAGCTGTCAGCCATGCTAATCACAATGCAGCACTAATCCTGTTAGAGGGCTCTCATTTTTTGAGTTGGCTGCTAGTGCCGCAAACCCCTTAGTGCTGCACGTGAGATTGTGCACAGCCAGTCTGGGGACATATTTAGACAGGCAGCACACTCTGATTGGTGCACACTGCCTGTCTGAATATGGGAGCTGTGGGAGTGTACTGCACAGTGACCGTGCACTGTCACCCCCCCCTCGATGGACAGGGACTCAGAGGGACAAAGGGAGGTAGTGCATCCCAAATAGGATGTTGCCTTTATTCCTGTGAGTCATTTTCAGTTTTTCAGCATGCTAATAAGCCCATAAGGTATGCAAGGTGCTACAAGGTCATTTGCATGCCATTATGGGCTCATTAGTATCTATGCACTGTGCCACTACACACAACTGCATGGAAGGATTGTGCAGAGCAGTGCTTGCACCCACCGATCCATGGCATCTAGTAGTCTTCCGACCCCAAATCTGCATTTAGATGCCTCTGATTAGTATAATGAAATGATCCCTGGCATCTAGTCCACACTACGATCACAAGTCTGAGCCCCCCCCTTGCGCTCCCTCAGGCTTTCAACATCTTCCCAAGTGACACCCAAGCACTACAGCTGCCATCCTTCTCATTGAGTGGTAACAGGTTTAACTTCTCTGCTCACCACCTCAGCCAGCCACCATCTGAGTGATACGAGAGAGCTCGTGCCTCAAAGAAACAGCTGTTTCAAAAGTAATGATCTGCACCCTGTCACTCAGGTAGTGACAACCAAGGTGGTGAGCAGAGGGGCTGAACTGGCTGCAGTCACAGGGAAGTGGCTGTGAGGTAGGGTAAGTGGTGGGGGCCACTGGAGGAGGTGTTACTGTAATAATGTGGGCATCTGAATGGTAATTGCGGGTGCGGGGACCGCTAAACGCTACAGATCATTTTACTATAATAATCAGAGGCATCTGAACTGTGATCAGAGGCAAGGGCACCACTAGATGTTAGGGATGATTTTATTGTGCTGCTCGGGGCATCAGAATGGAGATCAGGGTAAATGATGATGTGCACTACTGTGTGCTCCAATAAGGGCAGAGTTTTGAAATTGGTAAACAGTCCTGCGATTTTGGCGGTTTAGTGCTTTCAAAACCTGTGCATATACTGCTGTGCTCTGTATGCATGTGGGGATACCACATTTGCATGGCTGCAGTTGTACATATGTGTGATCAGATTAGTGCTGTGGAACACTGAATAGGGCCCCTGTCCAACCACTCTATAGTTAACGTGATTTTCACATGTTTAGCGCAACACTAACCTTCTGAAAATGGGTGCCTAACTGACTGATTAAAAATCTCACTGATGTCTCTAAAGCTGCGGAAAGTATACGCTAAAAAAAGGTTATCTTATCTCTTTATGTATTTTTTCTATCTTGTTTTGCTTGCCAAACTTTTATCAAATCTCAAAACATTGTGATGTGACTAAAAACTCAAATAACAACTGTAGCTATAGTAGAGTTTTTTCTTCTTTCATTCTAGTGCTGTCTTTATTTACTTATAAAAATACAGTTTGGTAGGCTGCCCTGGTTTCTCACGGTGGTGCTACTGCCTGTCATGCTAGCGACCTGGTTTCGGGGGATTGGACCTGGGTCAAATAGGGGTTGGCTGGGGGGGAGGAGGATTGAGAATCCCAGGGGCTTCTGTCCTGTCCCAGGGAGGAGGGTTGACTGCTCTGCTCTTCAGCTGCCATCTGGACGTGCATAGGTGACAGGGCAGAGGAGCAGTGTAAGGTGGGGGTGGCTGTGGCAGACACCATATGAGCATGTGTCTCCACATGCACTGGTGTCATTTCATGCTTGTCTGCCCATGGGATGAAACCAAGGGGAACCCTGCAATGGCAGAAGGATCCACCAGTCTGCCACAGACCCCCACACCACTGACCAGGAACCCTTTAGACAATCACCCACCAAGTAATGGACCTGTAACCTGACTGCGAGAGATTGATAGCCCCATAAACCAACTGAGAGCTGGATTTCCCCAGTGAACAGCAGCAGGCTGTTCTAGAATGGATGCTGTCTTCATGGAGCTGTTAAGAGAGACAGATCACAGAGTAGAGTGTGCGAGACACAGACCACACACCTGCCTGAGCACGCAGTTTTCCTGCAACACAGAAAAGGAAGTAATCTTATACCTATAGAATAGGGCCTTAGAGACATAGCAGTGAAAGCACAGGAAAGCTGTTAGTGAGGGCAGCCACCTTAGGAACACCTTCCTGAAACGCATGGAGACTGTGCTGCATCACATCACCTGACCCATTGGTGATAGCATCTCTGAGTCTGGGAAGCCCCCCCCCCCAGCCAGCATCTAGTTGTTGCAGCACACTAGGGACTGGATGCCAGAGCATAGGGTGCTAGTCAGACATGGTTGGGTTTCACAGGCTGAAACGGCATCTGTGAGACTCCTTAGAAGTGATTGTCTACTATGTGTGGAGAGGAGGAGAGACCAGTTGACCTTGCGTAGAGAGTTTAATATGCCTGCCTCATAAGCCTGAGAGTGAACAGAACCAGTCAGAGAAGACACTCGCAATTGTGCCACCACACACTCTGTACCGAGAGGTCATGCTGGTCTAGGTAAACTGTGAACAACAGAACCACCATAATTGGTGCTAGTTATTTCATAAATCATTAAGTGGGCTAAGCCATCCAGCCAGGAATTGAATGAAGTACCCATTTGGGTTTAAGTTTGGGGTTGTTTGCCACTTACTTGTCCAATTCTTTTAAGCACACTACTGCTAGTCAACCAGGTTCATGGTTTGGGTTATCCTGTAGGGAGGTGGGGAGGTACTGTGCCCCAGGAAGGTGTACCATACTTACACCAGGCTCACATAAACCTTTCTCTGGGTTGATACAGGGCACTATATTAATTTAAATTGTGACTATAACCCCCCCAAATCAGGAGTTTTTACAACACAAGCCCCTTAAGCTTTGCTGAGTCCCCAAGGTAGGGATGGTAACTGTCAACCTCTGTGGAGTTCATACTGATGTTCTCAGTCAAAAGGTGTTTGTTGGGGAGGGGGGTGACCAGCAGGGAAGAGAAGTTGTCCTGCCACTTAACAAGGCCCTTGCCAGGCCAGAGCTAAACTGCTGCATTCAGTTTTGGTCTTCTCAATACAAGGACATTGAGGCTGTTGAGAGGGTCTATGTAATATACAGTTTGCTGATGTGTCTTTAAGACCGTTTCAGTATGAGTCATGCACTCAGGAACTGGAGTGCATGTGTAACCAATATGAGCCAGTGTGTTAAGACACCAGCTTGTCTGCAGAGCTTGCTTAGTTCTGTTATGCAGTTAGAAAATAAAAATAAGATAGCTGTTTTACTTAAATGAGTCTTGGAGTCTGTTCTGAGATCCTGCTCCTGTTTGCATAGTGATCTCCCAGTGAAACCCTGCAGAAACTAAAGAAAGAATTAAATATATCAGAAAACTATACAACATGGTGTCAGCAGTGAAAGTCAAACCAGGAGAGACACCATAAAAAATAGAGAACCGAGGACCAGAAAACAGTGAGTACCCAGAATATACAGTAGCAAAAGAAGATTTGCAAAATCTTAAACAGAACTGAAGTTAGACCTGAAAGTGTTGTGTGTGTTAGTCATGGAGCAATTCAAGCCACCCAATCCTTTAGTGTTAACTGGAAACCTCAGTGAGAATTGGAGAAGATGGGAATAGAGGCTGCAGCTTTACATGGCAGCAACTGGTGTCAGTGAGAAATCTGAACAACTGAAAATAGCAATTCTGTTACACACCTTTGGTGATGAAGGATTAGAATTATACAACACTATGAGTATAACACACGCAGATCATAAAGCACCCACAATGGCGGAAGTGCTTGAAGCATTTAGAAAGTACTGTAATCCAAGGAAAACTACTGTGGTTGAAAGACAACAATTCTGGGCACACCCAATGCAAGAGTCCGCTAGTACAGATGAATGTCTAACTGAGTTGAAACAAAAAGCAAGGAACTGTGAATTTGGTGACACAGAAGACCTGATGCTGAGAGATAAAATTCTGTTTAGTGTGACCAATGATGCCCTAAAAAAGATACTGCTAGCTGATCCTGCTTTAACAGTAGAAAAAGCTCTAAATATATGTAGCATGAAAGAGAGAACAAAGGCCCAGGTGCAAGCAATGGCAGGAAGCACCCAGAAGAGGTCAGTACAAGCTCTCGTACAGCACAGTGGTAAAAAGCACACCAGAAGAGGGACAAGTACGGCACACGGAATGTTTCCAGTACAAGTGAACTGAAGTGCAAACAGTGTGGGAAGGTCCACCAGTCAAAACAGCGTCCTGCATAGGATGCCAGATGTCAAAAGTGCAGAGGAAAAAAATCACTATTCCAAGGTTTGTAGGACCAAAAACCCAGAAGCCAGTACCAGTAAAAAGAAATTCAGAGACAGACACATTATTTGTTGGAATAATACAGAAAGTGAACTCCAGCAGAGGGGAAGAAAAGCTGGATGAAGCCTGTTACGCAGATGTTAATGAGAAAACTGTTGTTAAATTTAAACTTGACACAAGCACAGAGGCAAACATAATTCCAATTGAAACGGTAAACAAGTTGCCATGTCCTGTAAAGATAAGGCATTCCAACACATTGCTAGCAGCTTATGGGGGAGCAAGAATTGTACCTCAGGGTCATGCCACATTGCAAGTGGAAGTGCAAAACAAGAAAACTAGTCTGCTGTTCTTCATTACAAATGAAAACACTGCACCTCTACTTGGACGGAGATCATGTGTTGAACTGGATTTGATACGCAGAATTAATTCTGTGCATGTGCAGTCTCCAGCAACAAAAGAAGCATTAATTGCACAGTATCCTACAGTATTTCAAGGTCTAGGTCATTTCCCTGGAGCTCATCATATTCACGTGGACACTACAGTCACTTCAGTAATACATGGCTGTAGAAAAATTCCTTATGCAGTCATGGACAAATTGAAAGACATTTTACAGCAACTACAAGAGTCGGGTGTTAAGTCCAGTGCAGGTGCCCACAGCCTGGGTGAACAGTCTTATAATCACAGAAAAAAGAAATGAAACCCTGAGAGTCTGCCTGGATCCAAGAGACCTCAATAAGGCAGTGAAAAGGCAACATTTTTCCATTCCAACCCCTGCGGGTGTACAGTGCAAGCTGACTGGAAAGCAGATAGTCGCTATACTCAATGAAAAGGATGGTTACTGGCAGACAATCCTAGATGAAGAGTCTTCACTGTTGTGTACTTTTAATATCCATGGGGGTGCTACAAGTTTAACAGACTACCATTTGGGATAAAATTTGCAAATAAGGTATTTCAGAAACTTTTGGCGACATTGATGGCATCCACATCATAGCAGATGACATGATCATAGCTGCATCCACAAAAGAAGAGCATGATCAAATATTGCATCAAGTCATGGAGAGAGTGCAAAAGATCAATGTCAAATTCAACAAAGACAAAATACATTACATGGTGAATCAAGTTAAATACATGGGCCGTGTCATTACTTCAGAGGGTGTAAAGCCAGATGAAGAGAAAGTAACGGCAATAAACAACATGAAGCCACCAGAGGGCAAGGAAGGACTAATGTGTCTACTGGCTGTGACCAGATACCTAGCCCAGTATGTTCCAAATAAAGCATCTTTGATTGTACCACTGAGAGTGCTGCTCAAAAAAGACATAGCGCGGCAATGGGGACCGGAGCATGAAACGGTTCTGAAAGATTTAAAGGAAGCCCTGACAAGAACACCAGTCCTTAGTTTTTATAATCCTGCAAAGCCACTAGAAATACAAGCAGAAGCATTAAAAGATGATCTAGGAGCATGTCTGATGCAAGGAAGATGACCCATTGCGTACGCATTCCATGCGCTGTCCTGTGCAGAACAAAACTATGCACAAACTGAAAAGGAATTGTCAGCTATAGTGTTTGCTACAAAGAAGTTCCATCAATATGTGCACGGAATCACTGTAAAAGTTCAATCAGATCACAAACTTCTAGAAGCTATTCTTTCAAGGCCATTAGGGCAAGCTCCTGCCAGGCTGCAGAGAATGTTGCTGCAACTACAAAGGTATGATTTGATTGTGTCATATACTCCAGGAAAACTCATGTGCATAGCTGACACACTTTCAAGAGAACATGAAGGGACAGTTCTGACAGGACTAAAGAAATCTTTGATTAAAAGGTTATATACGCAATGGAGATAACAGAAACGTTAAGCCCAGAATGGCTCAACATGATTACTGTGGAAACCTGGAAAGATGTAACTCTGAAAGCCGCAATAGAGATGCACAAGAAGGGCTGGCCACAGAGAAGAAAACAGATGCCACTTACTTTGCAAGCATTCTGGCCAAAATGACAGTCTCTTGCAGTAGAGAATGGACTGCTCATGTCTGGAGACAGAGTGGTGATACAGCAAGGCGCCAGAGCAGAGATGCTACAAAGATTACATGATGCTCAACAAGGGATCCAAAGATCAATGCTAAAGCCAGAATGGTCATGTACTGGCCAGGAATGTCTAAAGACATAGAACAAATGGTCTAAAATTGCAAAGTGTGTCAAGAAAATCTTCCAAGCAATCAAAAAGAGACATTGTGGTCCCACCAGATTCCTGAATTACCCTGTTACAAGCTAGCTGCAGACATTTTCAACTTTAAAGGAAGATCTTTTTTGCTGCTTGTAGATTATTTTTCAAAGTATCCAGAAGTGTTGAGACCGCAAGGTAAAACATCTACCACAATAATTTCAAATCTCAAGTCAGTATTCTCGAGGCATGGGATACTGAAAGAATTGGTCACAGACAACATGCCATTCTCTAGTAGTGAAATGCCATCTTTTTTGCAGCACAGTGGGGAATACAGTTGATCCATTCCAGCCCAGGATACCCACAGTCAAATGGTCAGGCTGAAAGAATAATTAAAACTGTGAAATTGATCTTTAAGAAGACATCCCACACTGGAACTGGCTGACATTTAGCACTCTTGAGTCTACGGAACACTCCCATTTCAGGTATGCAATACTCACCTTCTCAGCTACTAACAAACAGAGTGTTAAGAAGCACCTTTCCAGAAACAAGACAGGTACTTAAACCACATGTACCTAAAGGAGCCCATTGCAAACTTAAACTACTACAAAAGAAGCAGAAGGAATATTGCAACTGCGGTGCCAAAGACTTATCCATACTACATCCAGGAGACAGAGTATGTATGGAGACAGCTCAAGGATGGCAGCCAGTGACAGGTGAGGACACCAGACCTGAATCCAGGTCATACACCATTGTTACACCCAGTGGTGCATGTTTTCGCAGCAACAGTCATCACTTAAGACACGGCAGGACTGTTACAACAGCCACTGAAGCAGCAAATGGTGAACAGGTGATGGAGACTAGGACACTTCAGAACAGAGTGTGGAAGTGCCCGAGATGGAACCTATTCAGCTTGCCGAATCAATAGAAGGCCAATGCAGAGAACCAAGTTTGCTACCAGAGTCTCTTAGAGGTGTACAGAGGCTCACTCAAAGACGAAGGAGAGTGAAGATGCCTGTTAAGTATAATGATTATGTACAAAGCAAGCAAGCAGTCACGGTGCTCACCCAGGGCATATCAGTCTAAATAATGAAGAGTCCAGTAGTTGCTGTTATAAAGATCTGTAGCTTCATTTATTTTGCCAGCTACAACCAGACCGACCCTCCTGGGTCAGGGAAACCCAATGATCGAACGTTTCAACTTATATCGAGTCTTTGTCAAAGATACTGCCCCCTATGTATCAAACATTTAAATAGCATAGAAAATGTCACATGTTACACAGGTTAATTGAATTCATTTAAAGGCACAGTAATTAAAAGTGCAACCACACTACTACCAAAATACGAAAACATTTCCAACAACTATATTACAACATGATTTAGAAAGTGCACAGTGCTATTTATAACAGCACTTACTGGACTCTTCATAATTTAGACTGATATGCCCTGAGGGAGTGCTGTGACTGCTTGCTTGCTTTGAGTTAGGTTTTGTCATACAGCACCCCAGGTCACCTTGGTGCAACTCTTTTGCTGTAACTCTATAATGATTATGTTTTAGGTTAGTGGTACATGCCTGAATCCATTAAGAGTAAGTGTTGGAAACTTTTCCTTTAGATATTTTGGATGATTCAATATCGTTAGGTGTAAAACAGACTCTAAAGTGGACAGTTGAAATATTTGAATTGTTTGGGGGCAATTCAGTTAAAAAAGGGGGATGTAATACATGCTGTTGTCTCTTTAAGACTCTCTCAGTATGAGTCATGCACTCAGGAACTGGAGTGCATGTGTAACCAATTTGAGCCAGTGTGTTAAGACTCCAGATTGTCTGCAGAGCTTGCTTAGTTCTGCAGTTAGAAAATAAAAATAAGCTAGCTGTTTTGCTTAAATGAGCCTTGGAATCTGTTCTGTGATCCTGCTCCTGTTTGCTAAAGTGGTCTCCAGTGAAACCCTGAAGAAACTAAAGAAAGAATCAAACGTAACAGAAAACTATTCAACAGTCTAACCTAGGGCCATCAAAATGATCAGGGATGTGTTGTAGAAGGAGGGGGCATAATCTCAGTTTTCCACTCATTTTAAGGGTAATTGACACAATCGAACATACAGAGATGTTTGATCTTGTGTCCTCCGTTGGGATATGGGGACACACCCTGAAGCTCAGAGGCTGTGAATTCAGAGTTCATGTTAAGAAGTCAGAAGGGTTTTAAAGCGGCGCACAAAAAGCGAGGGAGTGCTCCAGCTAGAGGTAGCTAGCCTCAAATCAAACCGGAAAGTTCAACAAAATGAGCACTCCAGACGAAAAGTTTATGCACAATTCATGCTAAAATAGCTTTTTATTGCATGCTAGTAGTACATGAATCAGGAACCCCTGCGCTTCAGCGTTCGTGCCTTCAAAGGGGGTATGGCTTGCAAGAGCTACAGAATCACTTTAGTACAGCTTCTGACATCATCAGAATGAGACATTACCAACATGCAATAAAAAGCTATTTTAGCATGAATTTTGCTTCCATTTTTCATCTGGAGTGCTTGTTTTGTTGAACTTTCATGTTAGGAAGCACTTTTTCTCCCTGAGGGTGGTGAGGCAGAACAGTCTACCAGCAAAGACTGTGGGCATGGAAACACTACAGGTCTTAAATGGAAGCCTTAACATATTTTTGCTTACTAAAGGAATCACTGGATACTCTGTAGTAGAGGGGGTTGGGAGTCCCTTTAAGTGAATAGGTGTTTTTACTGCATAATTTTACTCATACCTGCTTCTAATGCAGGTAGGTGGACATGATAGACCTATAAGAGTTGTTTCAGATATTAAATTACTATGTTGCTGTGTCCCATAACCTCAAGCAGCAGTTTCTGTTGCATGCTAGTTAGTCATAAAATAGTGATGTTAAACAATGGAGGGCCCATTCACAAATGCAGATTGTGGCATTTTGTGGTTGAAGTGACCACTTCATGCCACCATTGACATTGTAACACCATCTAATTATGCTTAGCAGTGGTCACAGTCCTTCTTGAGTGGTCACTAACCTCTTTCTGACTTATCAGGAAATGACTGGGTTAACTGTGCAGTGGCCCACAGGTTCATTGCTAAAGTTATGGCAGCCTAGGCAATGGCAGCCTGTATGTACTGCTCTACTTTCCAACTGGGAAAAGCAGGGAGTAACAGGAGGTATAGTGCTTTGACCAGTCGCAGCAGCAGGAAGTCCAGACACCAGTGGGAGCACACTAATGGACCACCGAGTATGTCGGCACACTTGAACTTGGGAGGGAGTACCACTAGACTGCCAAGGATGCTGATGCTTGGGGGTTGATGCTTGGGGTAGCAGGTGGTGGGTTCACTGGACCACCAGGCAACTGATTGCTTTGGAAGGGGCACTGGCCCACCGGGATTCATGCAGCTTTAAAGAAGAAGGAAGAGTGAAAATCTCATTTGCACCCCATAACTGCTAAATTACATTTTTTTATTACGTTTCTCTCCTTTGTACTCTTTTTCCACCAACACATCAGCCATTGTGTATGGCCAAGCTACATGGTGAAAGTGAGGAAAGCAGTAAGTATAAAACCTAAGGTATAAAGGTGAATAAAACACAATGAAGCAATAAAAGGAATTAATAAGGCTAAATTATTACAGAGGAAATGTGAAAATATCATCTGCAGTAAAAAAGATACTTGGAAAAAAGTTAGCTACAAACAAAAGGGATCCAGAATTATTTTAGAGTTTCGTTAATTCCATAAAGAAATCTGGGAATGGCATATGTCCCACTCTAGATGGGGACAAACTAGTGACTACAAACTTGAATGTGGCAGAAATCCAAACACCTAAGGTGTCTATATGTAACAGTTAAAAAATCAAAACATTACTTACAACAAGAGGTACTGTAGTTGAAAAACTTTGATAAATAAAGAAGTACCACAGAAGCAGGGCCAGATAACCCGCAAGTCCAGTTACATCAGTTGGAGTGTCCTTTTATTGTGGACCCATTGATGCATATTTTCAGATTGTCAGTAGGCAGTGGAATGGTTCTGGATGGGTGACTCAGTACCACACTGGTGCCTAGGTTCAACAAGCATTTTTCAATGCTGAACGTTTGCTTGCTGGTATTGGCATTGGTACTGCAGGAGGTAGAAAGATGCATAATAGGAATGGCAGTGAAGTATTGAAGTAATGCCAACCCCAACCCCCACCCTGCAGAGACTAGCAGGCATTGGGGGTGTGCCTTTGGGTCGTCGCCTGTAACACTCATGCCATTCCACCTCACCCCACCCTAAAGAGGTGTCACAGTGTGCCTTGAGGTCATCGACCCTTACGCTCACCCCATTCCATAAGGAAATAAGCTGAGGTGGATGCAGTATAGAAGAATGGGGTGAACGTTAGGGCCAAAGACCCCAAGGCACACATTGATGCCTGTCAGTGGCTGCAGGGTGGAATGGCATGAGCACTACGGCTGACGACCGCAAGTCACACGCCTGACACCTGTCAGTCTGTACAGGGTGGGCGTTACGGTTGGAAACCTTAATGCCCCGGGTGTTTGTTGGTATTTTTGCTCCAAATTTTCAGCATGGGCTTTTTGGAACCCCACCTTATGAACAGTGGCAGTATCATTTCATCCTAAAAGGTGATTTCACACAGCGAGTGTACAATTCAGTGCCACAGGTGCAAAAACACATTTCGGGCAGGATGTGAAAAATTAAAACTATACTGTTCATGAGGAGGTGTAAAGAAATTGCAATCTTGAAAATCTGGAGTGAAAATCTGAAAAAGTATAGTGTACAGTGTGCAGGAACTGTGCGATGCATGCTCAGTGACGCAGTCATTTTTTTGAATATTTTCACCAAATTTTCAACATGGCCTTTTTGGGATCTCCCGGCATGAACATTGGCACTGTAATTTCTTTAATCTGTCCCAAAAGTTGATTTCACACAGCAACCGTGCCATTCTGCGCCACAGGTGCAAAAACACATTTCAGGAAGGATGCAAAAAATGACAGCTGTACTGTTCATAAGGGGTTGTGAAAAAATGGCAATGTTGGAAATTTGGAGTGAAAATATTAAACACTAATGATGTTACGAGCGTGTGTAGAAACTGCGCAATGGACCTCATAACGCAGTCAGTTTTTTGGGAGTTTTTTCACCAAATTTGCAACAAGGGCTTTTTGGAACCCTACCTCATGAACAGTGGCACTGCCATTTCATTAACTAGTCACAAAAGGTGATTCCATGCAGCGACCACGAAATCACCTTTGGGACAGAGAAACGAAATGACAGTGCCAGTGTTCATGAGGTGGGGTCCTAAGAAACCAATGTTGAAAATTTGCGAACAAAACTCCAAAGTCTTGGCTGAGATATCAACTTAAGTTGAAAACCCCCACATTGACTGCCATTATAGGGCTTACTGTCAGTTCTTCAGTTCCCGTTTGGTCTTTGAAGAGTGAAAGCGTGTTCCCGGTCACAGATGATCACCCTTCCGACCTCCGAGTAAGTATGGGTAGGTAGGAGTGCGCAGAGGAGGGTGCGGGTTGGGGAGGGGGCAGTGGGAACGACGAGGACCGTTTTCATTTTTTAGGTTTAAAAAAAAAGATGTTATGGGACTGTTTTCTTTTTACAGGTGAAATATTAACAAACGGGTTTTGTACACTGGGGTGGGCTCCCAGTGTGCCAGAGTATCATGGGGGAACCAATGCCAACCTGGGGATTGGGCACACTGAGGTCAGCTGGAGAACATAGGGGCGTGGGGGCGACACATCCGACACTGGGAGTGGACATCCGGTGTCAGAAACATCAAGAAGTATTTTCTGGCACACTGGGGTGGGCTCCAGTCTGCCAAATTAATGGGATACATGCTGACATGGGATTGAACCTTTAATGTCAACAGGGATGGAGAATGGAGGGGTGGGCAGCAGTGGTGGGAGGGAGCTAACATTTAAATTTGTTGTCCTACTGTATGCCTGGTTGTGAGGGAGTGGGGGACTGCTGCTGCAATGTTGAAACTGCCCCTGATTGCATCGGCAGATTTCTTTCAAGTGCGATACTTACTCTGATACTGTCATCGGCAGCTTCAGCATTAATTATTGGCAGGGACACATCATTAAAGCATCCACTGCACTGGCCACAACACTGCTACAGCCTGCAATGTCTCACTATCTCAATAAGTTTCTTTTGTGCACAGCGTAAGCAAGCATAAAAGGGAGATACAAAAATGGTATCAGATTATAGGCCTATTGGCCTAACTTCACTTATATGCAAAGCACTTACTGGTATCAAGGAGAACTGCATTACTGAACTGAATTGGATTGTAAAGTTAAAAAGGGAAGGGGCGCTGTGCATAGAGGGACCAGGAAAATTGCCTGAAAAATACTTTTGTTCAGTGTTTACAGAGGAAAGAGAAGGGGGAGGTCCACAAAAGTAAAAGGGGCACTGGAGGGAGGGAGGGTGACACTAGTACATTCTTGGAAGAGAGATTCCTGAAGGGACTTGCTAATCTGAAAGTGGACAAAACAACGGTGCCAGATGAGGTGTATCCAAGGATATTGAAGGAGCTCAGTGAGGTACTAGCTGCACCTCTGCCAGTCCTGTTTAACAGTTGATTGGAAATAGGAGTGGTTCCAGAGGACTGGAGGAGGGTAGATGTAGTCCCACTACACAGAAGTGGTAGCAGGGAAGAGACGCAGTTATAAACCAGTCAGCCTGACATCAGTGGTGGGAAAGTTAATGGAATCACTGCTGAAGGAAAGGACTATGGAATATCTGGAATGCAACGGGTTACAGGACACAAGGTAGCATGGATTCACGGGGGGTGTCACATCAAAGGACTCATAGGTTTCTTTGACTGAGTGACCAAGGAATTACATCAGGGTGGAGCAGTGGATGTATCCTACCTAGATTTCAGTAAGACTTTGAACACTTTTCCACATAGGAGAATTGTAAGCAAACTGCATTCTCTTACAAGAATCCTTTCTATATGGAAACGACAAACTCCTCAGCTAAGGAACTCTCACTCGCATTCCTCTGTCAAACAGCAAATGTGTCTACTCCCCCCCACTTCATCTGCTACTGCCACTCCTGTCCTCCCAACCCCTCCACTATAAAGTAAACAAAATGAATGCATAGTTGATCTTATCTATTAGTTGAAACAGTCATCCTAATTGTATTCCATTCATGTCTAGACTATGAAAAGTTTAACTTGTCAGTCTAAATACTCAGTGTAAATAACTTGTACCTGCCTTGTATTGATTATATGTATTGCCTCTGTATGTAGTTGTTACCTCTGTTTCCAAGTCGCACCTGGAAATGATCCTAGGTTCAGTACACTTTTCCTGGATACAAAATATTAAATAAAATAATTTAAAAAAAAAATGGGTAGCCTAGCAGTGGGTCCAAAGGTGGTTAGCTGGGTAAGAAATTGATTAGGGGATAGGTGGAAGAGGGTGGCGGTGAATGAAGTTAACACCAAGGAATGGAGGGTGACCAGTGATGTGCCTCAGATCAGTGCTGGAACCGGTCTTCTTTAATGTCTTTATAAGTGACATTGCAGAGGAGTTGGAAGGGAAAGGTTTGCCTCTTTGAGGTCAACACTAAAATCTGCAATAGTATGGACACTCGGGCAAGAGGGATGGTAGTGAACAAGCTGAGAAATGACCTAAGAAAACTAGAGATGTGGTCAAGGGTATGGCAGCTGGGTTTCAGTGCAAAATACTGCACTTGGAGCACAGAAACCTCGGGGTGGAGTACAGAATGGGTGGGGTGGTATCGGCAACCACCAAACACGAATGACACCTGAGGGGGTAATCATATCAGATTACCTTAAGGTAGTCTGGTAGTGTGACAAGGCAGTTGGGAGCTAGTTGGATGCTGAGGTGCACAGGGAGGGATATCACCAGCAAAAGAGGAAGGTGGTGTTGCTTCTTTATAGATCGCTGGTAGGACTCCACGTTGAGTACCGTGTCCTATTCTGGAAACCATATTTCTGGAAGGATATAGACAGAGTGGAGGTGGACCAGAAGAAGGCAGCTAAAATGGTGTAGGGTCTGCAGCAGAAGCCCTAGAAGAAGAGACTCAAGGCATAGGCATGGTCTCGACCAATCAGGGGAGATATGCTGCAAGGCATCAGAGTACGAATTTCCAAACAGTAAGCCTTTAAACCTGCTCATGGAAAAGTAAATCCCAGAAGCTGACATAGCAGGAAGCAGGTGGGCTGGGAGTGAGTAGCCTGCTTCCCACACAGCAGAACAGCTGTAACAGTGGAGAGAGGAGCCACAGGCAGAGGGGTCCTTGGCTGATTATTTTGGGAGGAAGGAGCTAGGAGGGACACTGAAAGCTGCATAGGCAGGACCGTGGCATAGCTGTGTTGGGCTACAGTGCTGGTGCGACTATGTGCAAGTAAAGAGGAAAAGTTTATTTACTGCCATTATTGTGGGGTATTTTGTACCTGAATTTGTTTTTTCCGTACTATTTGTAATCAGTTGAAAACTTGGTTCTGCGCCTGATTATTGAGTATAGTACTGTGTTTACAGTTTTAAAGAAGACTTGTAAGGAGCAGATAGTCTAAAGAGTTGCTTTTTGTAGGGGACTGCTCGGTTAGTTAAAAGTTACTAACTTCATATAATTTGCTTTACATTGGGTGAACTAAGGAGTTGCTGGGGACAGCTCAGGAGATAGGAATTGCTAAAATTGTTGTATTTTGCTTTGCATTATATTACCTGAGATATTGATTGTGCATTTTTTTTGTCTGCACCATTGCAGATTAGTCTCTCCCTGACCTAGGTGCGGTCTCGACCAATCAGGGGAGATAAGCTGCAAGGCGTCAGAATTTGGATTTCCAAATGGTGAGCCTTTAAACCTGCTCATGGAAAAGTAAATCCCAGAAACCTCTGGAGCGGGAAGAAGGCTGGCTGGGAGTGAGTAGCCTGCATAACACATAGCAGAACAGCGGTGAGAGCGGAGAGAGGAGCCACAGGCAAAGGGGTCCTCGGTTAAATGTTTTTGGTCACAGCCAAGGGGTACGAACAGCTAATACAGAAGCTAAAATCGGTGGGGCTTGATCAACACTCCACAACCTGGATTCAAGACCACCTCTCAGGCCGTTCCCAAAGTGTTAGATGGGCCAACTACCAATCTTCCTTCAGAAACCATTTCCCTTGGCATTCCCCAGGGTTCTATCCTAGGGCCACTACTCTTCTCACTATTTATTAATGAGCTGGCTAGTTTCTGTGGAGGGGCATCTGTTCAGTTTTACACGGATGATGCCATCATATACATGTAACCCCTAGATGGCGCTATCCCAGGGGCTACTACCCCTGCCTGATTTGCCACTAACAGGTTGAGGGGCCTGGATCCAATGGCGGGTGCCTCCACCCAGAGGTCAGGGTTTGCAATAGTTAAACTAACTTGGTCACAGCCCTCTGGGACACTGCAACCCCCCTTTCTTCCCACTAGTGGCCCACACAATATATCAGAATTACCTTCACAGTATACACTTACCCCCAGGTCTGGTTCCGCACTGGGACCTCCTGTGAAATGAGATACAGTGCAACAATCACAGTACAGTACTTTAACATAGACAAATACCTCAGGCAGTATAACTTTGCTGAAACAAGCAGCTCTGATTTATTTAGGGGATATAACAAGGACAGGGGAAATCAGGTTAATTAGCTTATCACTCTAATAATCTACCTATGGCTCTGTGCACAGGCCTATCCCTATCAGTTACTGTCCCTGGGTACCCAAGCCCTAGTGGCTAGTCCAAACCGTGGCAGCTGGTAGGGCCCTTTCACACAGAGAAAAGGAGAATTAAACAGTCAGCAGTACAGTAATTCCATTTGGATTTAATGTGGCAATTCAACAGGAGCAACCCTGAATTAGTACTCACGACCTCCAAATAAGATAGGGTCCTTCAATGTCAGCAGGGCTCACTTGAGGTACACAAACCTCTTCACACATCCATATAAAAGAAAGTACTATACCAGGCAGGCTGCATCTGTATCCCGATCGCAATTACTGCACAATACCGGGAGAACACACAGCAGATTCAGTTCCTGACAGACGAGTGCAATTTTCAGCAATTCTTCCAGTCTTCTACAGGGTGAGCCTGGTTTCTACTCTTCAGAGATCCTTTGATTCTTTTCACAGGACGGATTCAGTCCTAACAAGCTGTTACACAAGCTGCAGACCGAACTCTGGGCCTTACACACGCTTTTGACTAAAACTGCACACTGAAAAGCACAGGGCTCCTTCCTTCTTCACTGCCAAAGCTCAACTGAACTCCAACTGACGAAACTGGCACTTCCTTTGAGTTCCTCCCAGTTCTTGACTGGATTGGCTGTCACTCACAATAGACTGCTGCTGTTGGTCCAAAAGGCACTGAAGTCTAAACTACATCTCCCAGAGTCACTGCCCATACAATCCTCTTGTGGCTGGCTCAGATTATGAGTCCAAGTTCTGATTCGTCAAGGCATCATTTTAGAGCTAGCTTACCCCACACTGATTGGTCCAGTTCAGCAGTTCAAAACTAGAATGGGAACTAGCAGACACAGTTCTGACTGCAAAGAAAGCAGGTTAGACAAACTGTAATTTCATTATTACTCTAAATAATTTCTGGCAAACAGTTACATCTTTCAGATAGGTTCCTTTGCACTCCTAGTGACTGCAAAATGAAGTGAATTGGCAGCAGCTCGAGTGGTACTCAGAGAAGCACACAGTCCCCCATACAAACTAATTATGTCTGCAAGCAGACAGCTCTTAAAGAGACAGTACCAGAGGCTCTAAAACACTCACTGATAAATGGCTTAAATGCCAAACACCATTCAGGCTTGGAGCATTCAAGCAAGCTCCTGGAAGTCTTTTGGAACCCCCATTTGCAGGGGGTTACACCTTCCTGGCCTGGGAAAGCTTGACGTCTGCCATGCAAGTACCCTAAGTTTTCAACTGCAAACTATATACATTTGCATTAGGCTCAGCATGTAATCATCAGTCAATATATCATTTTACCAAGAACACATTTCTGAAACATTGCAGTATCACTCTTTACACAGTATTACATACACATTGTACCATAACTCAAGTTATTACCTCTTGTACATGAAACCTGAAGAGAGGGGCCCTTCCTATCAGTTACCTTTGGGGCTGGATGGGGCAAGGGCACCATACTTAGAGGGCAACAACAAGTAACTTGGAGTTAGCACTGATGCTCAGTTTGGGCAATGAGCTCGGGGACATACACTCCTTTATGGACAACATTGAGAGGCAAGTCCACAGGCCTCCCAAGTGAATCATAACTGAGGTGCACCACAGGCTTTACAGCTCGACCAGTCTTTCTAGGGGAACTGTTATAGTCTCTGCACTCTGAGCCTCATTTTCAGCATTGTCCTCACTTGTCAGGGGAGTCTCCATGGGGGTAGAGAGGCTAGAACTTGGGGCACTTTCAGCTCCAGGAGTTACAGTTTCTGAGTCCACAACATTTGGCTGCATGGAGAGCTTTCGGACACTGGCAGTGGACTGTCAGGGCACTCAAAATACTCTTCTTGTTCGGTGTATCACCAGTCTGCCCCAATCTATCATTTTCTCCCTGAAAGCTCAAACAGTTCAACCATGCACAATGATTCCATTTCATCTGATCTGATGCTTTGCACTTCACTTTCTGGGAGCATTGGCTCCAGGGATGAAGCTGGGGGCTTAGACAGTCCAGAAGGCCCAGCTTTGTCTCCAGTATTGACTAGGGATTGCCCCGAAACAATTGACTCAGTTAGTAAGAAGGATAGTATTCAAAGTCACTCTCACTTTCTTCCGATATGGACTGACAGTCATGCTCAACTGGGACTTGTGGAGGGAACACTTTAACTTTACTTCTGTAGTGCAGACTTTCTTGATCTTTTCTTAGCAGCAGCTCTAGTCACTGGTCCAGAGGGGCATCTTCTAGGGGCTCAGACTCAATTAAGATTTGTCCAATGGGCAGTAAATGATTTCTATGCATTGTTTTACATCTTTTGAATTATTCTCAGGCCTTACTTTGTACACTGGCAGATCATCTAGTTTGCCCACTACAATGTGAGGAGATGGTGCCATCTGTCAGCAATCTTGTGCTTGCCATGCAGTCCCAGATTTCTTAGCAATACCCGATCTCCTCCTGGAGTTCCTGTGCTTTCACCTTTATCATACCTTTCTTTGTTGGCCAGATTTCTTTTTGGCAGCCATGGTTTGAGCCAGTTGGTACGCATGAGTTAGCTGGGCCTTTAACTTTGCACATACTGTAAATAGTTGTCAGCTTGAACCCCATCAGGAAGACCCCAAAACACACATCTACTGGTAGTCGAGCTTCTCTTCCAAACATCAGGCGGTGGGGAGAATCAGTGGCATCACTTTTGGTGCAGTTATAAGCATGTACCAGGGTGCTAATTTGTTGGCTCCATCTAGGCTTGTCCTTTGGGTGCAGGGTGCCTAGCATATCTAGCAAAGTCGGTTGAAGCGTTCAGGCTGTGGGTCCCCTGGGGTGGTAAGAGTGGTTCTGGACTTCGCACTCCCCACAGAGAAAGCATCTCTTTGATCAGGCGACTCTCAAAGTCTCTCCCTTGATCAGAATGGATTCTTTGTGGAGCCCCATAGTGAACAAAAAGTTTTCTACAAGTACTTTGGCTACAGTGGATGCTTTCTGGTCTTTGGTGGGAAAGCTTGGGCATATCCGTGAAATGGTCAGTGACCACCAGCACATTACTGATATTTCTTTGATCTGACTCCAAACTTAGAAAATCAATACAGACCAGCTCCATGGGTGCACTGGTGGTTATGTTAACAAGGGGCAGCCCTCTGGGGCAAAGCTTTCCTCTGTAAGCAGCGACTACAAGTTCGAATGTGTTGCTCCACATCAGCCCCCATCTTAGGCCAATAGAATCTGGATCTCACCAAGTCAAGTGTTCTGTCTATACCAAAGGTGCCCCATGTGTGTTGTGCAAGGACCTCAATACTGAGTCTCGAAAGGCAGTGGGCAGCACTAGTTGTTGTTTGTCTACTTGTCCCCTCTGTCTACTGTTTCTCTGTATAACAGTTTATTGATCAGTTTCAACTTAGGACCTTCTTTGTATAACAGTGCAGTTCTCAAATCAGTGGGCGTAATTTGGACACATCTTTTCCTGCATAGAGGCTTCTAAAGCTGCTTTGATCATGGGATCGCGGGATTGAGCCCGCCGAATACTGTCATTGTCCAGCTGAGGCAGTGCACCAATGTCTATTGCAGAAAAGTGGCAATAAGCAGCAGGTATGCAATTCTCAGAGGCTCCCAAGCAATCCACCATGCAGTCCACTGCGTCCGTGGACATTTGTTCCTCCCTGTCAAACTTCCGCAGAGTGCCCAATGTCAGGTTCTGCCAGTCGGACCCAATCATTCTGGGGAACAGGCCTCCGGAGAGAGCATCAGCATCTATGTGGTTCAGACCTGCTCGGTATTCGAGCATAGTCATATGTAGATAATGCAGAAAGCCACCTATGGCCAGTGGCATCCAACTTAGCTGAGGTCTGCACATAGGTCAAAGGATTATTGTCAGTTTTACTAGTATTTAGCCCCATACAAGTACTCATGGAATTGGTCAACAATAGCCCACTTCAAAGCTAGGAACTCTAACTTATGTACAGGATAGTTCTTTTCGGATGGGGTCAGGCTCTACTGGCAAAGGCCACTGGTCTCAGGCCATTCTCGTGCTCTTGGTACAACAGCCCCCAACCCTTGCAAGCTAGCATCAGTGTGCAGGGACGTAAGGTTTTCTTGGATCGGCATAGGCCAGCACTGGAGCATGGGTAAGTTGATATATGATCTCATGAAAAGCAGTCTCACAATCAGGAGTCCAGCGGGCCCAATACTTCACTCGGATGAAAATACACTCTTTCAGTCTTGAGGGATGCTGACTTTTGGTATTTTTGTGGGTTGGGGATACCCTTGAGTAAGGTTAAGTAAAGGCGGATCACTCTGAATAGTCCTTGATGAAGCGCCGATAATAACCACAGAATCCCAGGAATCTTTGCAGTTCTTTTAGATTTTTGGGCTGTGGCCAGGTGGTCAAGGCCTCAACTTTACTTGGGTGGTCTCTATTCCCTCGGTGGATACTATGTGTCCCACATACTTTACTGATGTTTGAAAAATTGACACTTATCAATGGACAGTTTAAGGCCAAAGTCCTCCAGTCGGTCCAATACCTTAAATAATCTGCTCTCATGTTCCTCCAGTGAGCTGCCAAACACAATAACATCATCTAGGTATACCAGGCACTCTAGTAAGTTCATGTCCCCACTGCACGCTCCATCAATCGTTGAAAAGTGGCTGGGGCACCTGAAATCCTTGAGGCATCCTCATGAATTCATAGAAGTAGCGGACAGATAAAGGCTGTCTTTTCACGGTCCTCTGGGGCCATCGGGATCTGATAGTACCCACTCGGAGATCCAGCACAGAACCACTTGCTCCCGTTTAGGCAGTCCAAAGCATCCTGAATGCGGGCATTGTGTACTGATCAGGGATAGTCCGCGGTTTAAGGTGCGATAATCCACACACATCCTTACTGTTCCATTCTTTCCTCACTACCACAAAATGGGGAAGCATAAGGGCTTCTGGATTCTTGTATTACACCAGCAGCTAACATCTCTTGCAGATGCCGTCTCACATCATCTATGTCAGCAGGTGCCAGGCGCCGAGACCTCTCACGAAATGGTCTTTCGTCATGCAGCGGATATTGTGCTCAGCTCCTTGCACGCATCCTACATCCCATTCCTTTAAAGAAAACACCTGGTCTCTCTGGGCAAGCTTCTCACTGATCTTCACTTTCCATTCAGCTGGCAGCGGTGGTCGCAAATCAAACAAGTCAGGCGTTACTCTGTCATTCTTCCTTGAACTCTTGCTGCTGGGTAGCACTGCAGTGTCTGCACAATGCACATTAGCCAGGATGCAACCTCTGTTTACTCGAATGTCTCTTTCAGACACATTATGAACTTGGACCATTACCCTTCTGGCATAAGCATGGGCTCTAGCGGGCAAAATACTAGGCTTCAGCAGTCCCTCTGGCAATTTTCCATCGCCTGGTGCATCCAACATTAATATTTTATTCTTAACATCCTTTCTGATCCGGACCTCTCCTGTAAGGTACACTGGGCATTTGGCGCCAGGATCAGAGACTCAGGATCCTTCTTCCATACAATTCGACCGGTTCCTCTGGTTCTGTTTTTTCAGCATCTCTCTGTGCCTCATAGGCCTTCTTAATTAAAGCGGAACTCTTAAAGCTCTACTAGTCTTTGACCCTGTTTTTCATAACACAACTGTGCCAGCCTTCCAAACATATGAGCATTTGTTCCAATCAACAAAGGGACACCATCATACAGTCCAGTGGGGACACACTAAGGCTAGGGTCTCTACTTGTTCGCCACTCCAGCCACGGAGGTGGGGAAAGACAGCCAAATTCGGATATACCGAATAGGGGTAGGCCTTCTCCTACTAACCCCATACATGCAGTCCTTCTAATGGTTGTAAGGGTACGTCTGACAAATGCTTCTGATACCAATCTTGGAACATAATTGTCACTTGGGGCAACATAGTCTATCCAGGTCTCCCAGTCATCCTCCCTTGGGGGTGGGAGGTGCCAGAGAAGATCCTCAACCTTCGGTAAGAGTCGTGACTAATGGCAGGTGCAGAAATAGGAGTCTGCATTGGTTCAGCCACCATTACGGGCACTGGAGCAGGAGAGGGTGTTGGGGGAGAACACCCAGGTGGCAAGAATAGTTTCTTCAAGTCCTCCACAGTTTTCCCTCTCCAGCAACCATTCAGCAAATTTCTCCTCAAAAGTTTCAGATAGTGGTGGGGCTGATTCCCCCGTCTTACTGTCCTTAGTTATCACTCTCCAAGCAGTGAGGGCTCCCTCTGGGGTAATGGTCTGTGGCACTTTGGAGCTATCTATGGATCCTTAAACTCTACTAGGGCCAGGAAAGTGTGGGTGAGCAGATTAGCATGCCGACCCACCACCACAGGGTTTTGTAAACCTTCCACCTTGGAAAGTACTCCTGCACAGTGTCCGTATTGATACCCAGGGGATGTCCAGGATAAGCATAGCATTTGGGGGTTATCTCCTCCCCAGTACACCACTCCACCAGCCGGTGCACAGCCACTTCTGTCGGGTACCCATTTTTTCTTAACAGTGGTTCTAAATATGGCCACTAGAGGACACACAATCCCAGCGGTGAGCCTCCAAGATGTAACCCCTAGATGGCGCTATCCCAGGGCTACTACCTGCCTGATTTGCCACTAACAGGTTGAGGGGCCTGGATCCAATGGTGGGTGCTCTCACCCAGAGGTCAGGGTTTGCAATAGTTAAACTAACTTGGTCACAGCCCTCTGGGACACTGCACTTTCTTCCCACTAGTGGCCCACACAATATATCAGAATTACCTTCACAGTATACACTTACCCCAGGTCTGGTTCTGGCACTGGGACCTCCTGTGAAATGAGATACAGTGCAACAATCACAGTACAGTACTTTAACATAGACAAATACCTCAGGCAGTATAACTTTGCTGAAACAAGCAGCTCTGATTTATTTAGGGGATATAACAAGGACAGGAAATCAGGTTAATTAGCTTATCACTCTAATAATCTACCTATGGCTCTGTGCACAGGCCTATCCCTATCAGTTACTGTCCCTGGGTACCCAAGCCCTAGTGGCTAGTCAAACCGTGGCAGCTGGTAGGGGCCCTTTCACACAGAGAAAGGAGAATTAAACAGTCAGCAGTACAGTAATTCCATTTGGATTTAATGTGGCAATTCAACAGGGAGCAACCCTGAATTAGTACTCACGACCTCCAAATAAGATAGGGTCCTTCAATGTCAGCAGGG